>OX451741.1:1467766908-1469175328 GCA_948472305.1 Vicia faba
CCGCACAGATAAGTTCATTTATATCTTAGATCAATCGATAAAGATTGATTGTTATTGATATATAATTGTTATTATAAAATCAATAATAACTGCAAATATTTTTTTTTAAATGTAGCAAATCACCAACATAATAAATCATATATGTCTAATAACTATAAATATTTACAAATATCACTAATAACTATAAATATGTACAAATATTTTGTTGATTAAAATAAAAAAGGTATGTGGTGATAGTGACGTGTGAAAATAGTGAGTTTCAATGATAAAATTCACAGGAGTTAATAAAATTTACATCAAGTCTAGAACCTAAGCCAAAATGAATGATTCATTTCAATTTCCAATACATTTTTTCTAATTCTACCATCTAATTAATTAAGTTTTCATCTTTTCCAATACATGAATAAGGGTACTATAGTAAAAACGTTATTCTCCTCTTACTTTTCTACACTTTTCTTAATAAGTGTGAAATAATGGATTGAGTCACTCATTATAGGATAGAGGGAATAGATAAAAGTTAGAGTTTTTTTAGTATATTAAAGAGGGTCAAGGCCTAAAAGAAGAAATAGACTATAACAAAATCAATCTCGAAACAAAAGATCCTAAACCATCTAAAACAACAAATTGCTTATTAAAATCTGAAAAAATGAACTCCAAATTCTCAAGGAATCAATATTTAATTCCACTTTCTGAAATTCTAATTTCTTTGTGAGGGACAGCCCTTCAAGAATTCCCCATAACTCCTCTAGTGGCATTACATTCCCTAATATATTTTGAAAAACCACCCATACAAGCACCATGTATATCACGAATGGTACACCCACATCCTGACATTCTTCCAACCATGCAAGCTCCATCAGTATTAAATTTAACCTAATTTTTTGGGGGACTTCCATCCAACCATAACCACTTCCTTATCGCCACGAGCAACCAAAAGATTCTCCATGTTACATTAATACCATAAACTTTGACAACCAACCTCCCATAAACTAATCCAACTACTACTTTCTCTCAAATTCAAATCAATCCAAGCATTCGTATCCATAAAGAAAAATTCCAATTTAATTCTTTTTGCCACTTTATTCCTCCAAAGAAGCATTACTTTTGGACAATCCCTCAAAACATGCAAGGTTGATTCTGTTGGTGCACAAGGAAGATAAAAGGCAAAAGAAATATTTACTGACAGCTTCAAATAAGGATTTACAATGAATTATAATAACCTACTCTACTAGGATATTTATATACAAAATTAAATCTAAAATATATCTTCTAACAGAGATATAAGAAGATCTAAGATATATATCTTCTAATAAAGATATAAACAATCTAAAAGATATTCTTAAATATAAATTAATATCTAATTAATTATAAAATCTAAATTAATTCTAACACCATCCCTTAATTTATATTTACCCAAAACTGACAACATCAATTCCATCGCTTAAACCAAGAAATTGATCAGTTTTGATAGCCTTTGTCAGAACATATGTCAGCTGCTTCTGTGTGTTACAATGCAAAACTTCTAATATTCCATTCTGAACTTGATTCCTCAGAAAATGATACTTGGTCTCAATATGCTTGCTTCTCCCATGCAACACTGGATTCTTGGCAAGATTGATTGCAGACTTGTTATCAATCATCAGCTTTAGAGGTTTATTTACCTCAATCTTTAGATCTTTCAGCAAGTTCAGAATCCATACAGCTTGACATACAGTCAGAGCGCCTGCAATATATTCAACTTCACAAGTTGACATAGCAACAATAGGTTGCTTCTTGGAACACCAAGAAATAGGACCTCCTAGAATTTTGAATAAGTATCCAGAAGTACTTCTTCTGTCAACTCTATCTCCGCACCAATCTGTTGTATCCCAATTTCCCCCCCTAATATCCCTTCATCATACCATATTGATTCCATCACAACAAGATCACATTAGGGTTCTTGGTTCTCCTCCCTATCTTTAGTTTTGATCTTTGAGGAATCACCAAGCACTTTGACTTGTTTTCTTTTACCATCATGAACATTTTGTCTTGATTCTCCTTTTAATTAATAAAATGCATTGTTGGTTTGTCTTACTTGTTACTAATATAGGTAAAGGCAATGAGGTTTCGCAAGTTGCTCCATGGGTTCATGAGTTTATTTCCATGCCCTAGGCAATAAAGCTTGAGAAGTCCAAACCTTACCATTGAAGTTGTTTTAGAAGGGATGGTATAGCAAGGTTATTTTGGTTCACTATATTCCCAAGATATCAAGATTGATTCAAAAAGTGCAAGGGATTGATTGAAGAAGTTGTCATGGTTTGACAAAGTCTTGTTCTCATTGATCACAAGTGCATATTTCTCCCAATTCTCAAGATATGGAAGTGGTTTTGGTGGCTATGAGTTCTCATTTTCATCCTCAATAACTTATATTTACAAATAAAGAGTGTTGATACAAGAAGGTTGTTTAAAATTGTCAAGGTTCCTCAAAGCATTTTCTTGATCTAATAGCTAGGGTTTTGAACTTCAAAGAAGTATATCTTGCTCATCTTTTGGTATTTTTAAGTGATTCCAAAGACATCCTCTCTTTAAAGGGTTGTTAACAAATCACTTCAAAAGTTCCAAGGAGTTTTCATGTGGAAGAAACTTGATGAGGAAGAAAGATTACAAGTCCTCCAGATGAACCCCCAATTTTCCATGTGTGACTTCAAATGGTCATAACTTGGTCAATTTTTATCACCTTGAACCTACTATTTTTCCACAATGATCTTGTGTGTGAGAAATTTATTCCTTCTTTTATGTGCAAAGTGATAAAATGGATGGAGGATGCCCTAAGGATACAAAAGATTATAGGTCATTTCATGATTATTTGCCAACTTCAACAATTCATAACTCTCTCAAATTTTGGAGATTTTGAATCGTTCAAGTTTCAAACTTTCATTTAAGAGGCCTATTTCTTGCCATCTTTTTCGGTCAAGAGAAAATTCCAAGTGGAAGGCCATGTTTGAATGCAAAATATTATAGGTCACTTTTGAAGAAACAAATTGAAATATTTCTAAGTATGGAAAGTCAACCCTTTTTCTCCAACTTTGACTCAATGCAACTTTCAGCTCAAAAATCCATTTGATTCCATTATTTTTTCATTGCAAAGCTTGTAACATCATCTTTCTAAATCATCAAGAATCATGCCCCAAGACCCCTTGAGCTGAGAATGCCATTGATTTGATCTTGGTAACTTGAAACTGAAGTTTCTTCAAAAGTCAGAATTTGAAATCATTGGTTTAGCTTCTAAACACTTTGTTTATGCGCATTTTTGCCTCTAAATGTGCTTAGTGGACTTCCAGAAGTGATTAGCACAACAAAGCGCATGTTTTGGATGAGTTTTGATCAAATTAGAAGTCACACTTTTCTTGGTGCAACTTCACACGATTTCCCTCCAAACTTCACCATTTCACACGCTTGGACATTCCATTTGATTCCCTATAAATAGAGGGCCATCCCTCATTCATTTTCTTAAGCTTGGTTAATCAGAATCACCCTGCCAAACTTGTTCCATAATTCAAATTTCTGCAACTTCGAAATCTATTTTCAAGCCTTTTTCAATCCAATTTCTCTATCAATTTACCTTCCTTGATCTTCCCTGAAGATAACCATATAATTACCTTCAAGAATTGTGCCCTATATTGCTCCATAGAAGTCCAGTTTCAGAGCTCTGCAACTCAACTTCAATAGGTAGATTTCTTCATCAATTCTTCAAAACTTTGATATCATTATGATGCTCTCATTGCCCTGGTTTTAGTCACAACACTTACTTTTATCTGGAAACATGTTTTGACCATGAAATTTCAAATCTCTTTTCAAAACTTTCCTTCCAAATTGCTTGAGCTACATTTTATATAAATTTATCGCGAAGGTGTGGTTGTCTTCGTCTTGAAGAGACAAAGCGAACGTCATATGTCTCGTGCTCTAATTTTACAGATTGAGTAACCTAGTTTTGGGACTGGCTGGAGGTTGAAGATGACCAACATGTCATCCTTCAACCAATGAAACAACGCCATTTGGGTTTTTTGAATTTCTGATTTACATTTGATTCAATGCTTTATTCACTAATAACCATGATATGCACAACGTGCCAGATCCCTTGGATTTGATTACTAACACGTTTTGACTCTCACCCAATGGTCCACATATTTTTAACTTTATTTTTCTTCTCTGATTTTTATATTTAATTGTTTTAAATTTCAAAAAATCATAGAAAATTCATTTTTAGTCAAACAAATCTGTAAAAATTATGAAAAATATTTTTGATTTTTCTTTTTCTGATTTTTCTTTTTTCACAATTTTATTTTGTGTTTTGATATTTTTTTTAATAAATTTCCAATTTATTTGAATTGTTTTAAATGTTTAAAAATACTTTTATAAAATTTTTAATTCTGAAAAAAATATAGAATGATCCAATGATATTGTGACAAATATTGGTGACCTCATTTATTTTTTATTTCCGACTTTACTATTTTTTATCATTTTTGGTTTATTTTTCATTTCTTTTAATTTTAAAAATAGTTTCTGACTTTAAAAAATTACCAAAAATTTTATAAAATTATTTTAGTTCATTTCTGATTTTTCTATGGTCTTACTTTTTATTTTTTGATTAATTTGAACATATTTGATATTTTTCTCTTTTATTTTTTATGTAAAACATTTTAAAAAATATTTTTAATGTATATATTAAGTGCAATATTATTTTGTGATGATTTTTCTAGATAATCTTGGGTTGAATTTTTGATCATAAACTTTATTAATATTATTGGATCCATGGTGTTGAGTCCAACTCCACAAAAATGCCTGAATAATTTTAATAATAGTTTGATTAAATTTTAATTCAAATGTGATTTGTATATTTTTCACCCCACCCCTCTTCATCTTATCCCTTTCTTTTTTGATTGTGCTACATGTTAAGGGATGACGATCTCTATATCATTTATCCAAACATGAAGTACATAGTTGCTATTGACCAGCCTCAAAATAGGTGCGACTTCTACATAAGTCCACTTACGATTGCTTAACATAGCGCTATATTTTGTCCCGATTCGAATAAATGATCATTCGTGGCTCAAACCCATGTTTGCAAGCCCAAGTATGTTAATTTGATCTCTTTGATCCAATAACCTTGAGATTCATTGTGTGGAGGCTTTGGTTCTACCAATCCTCTAATGGATCTACAATACTTTTGGTCAATGCCGATCACTTAAACATTGTTGATCATTAAATGGTACTTTTAAGGATTCCAAATGGATGATATACTTGACAAAAAGCAAATGAAACTTGTTGTGTGGAGGCTTTGGCTCTACCAGTTCTCTAATGAGTTCCAAATGCAAGTTTCAAGATGGTCATCCAACTAACCACTGATTATTAAATTGTTTTTACTTTATGCCTTTTATTTTTTATGCTTTATGTATCATTTACTTTAAGCATTACATTTCATGTCATTTTTATTGTTGCTCACTTGAGCCTTTTCTTTTCTCTTCTAAGACACCTAATAATCAACATGAACCATAAAAATTCTTAATGATACTTGGAATATTTGGATACTATCCTTGGCATTATGGAGTATTGGACTTCTTAGACTTAGGATTAGAGACCTTGGCTTATGTTGGAGACCTTGTGACCTCAATTGATATTTTGTCTGGAGTTCTTGGGGTTTACCTCAAGACATTGGGTTGTTTGTTTGTTTTGTATGCAGGTTATTGTAATTACATACTTTGTTTGTAATATGGAATTCACCCGTATATAGCCGTTACTCTGTCCAATTTTTTTGAAGACTTAATAGACTTGAAGTTTGGTTCTCTCAAGAGGTCTAGTATTTTTGCTTGCTTGGTTTCAATCCAAAGAATGAGAATTCTACCTTTGTTCATAATGTCAAGTATTGACTTCTTGTTGGTTAGATGGTTCTTATACCTAGATTTTACCTTATGCTTTAGGGTAGTCTCTTCCTCTCCTCCCATATTATTTAATTTCAAAAATCTTCCTCCTCCTTTTGAAAACTCTTCTTATTTCTAAACTTGAACCACTTTCATAATAAACTTGGACTTATGTCCACGCATTTTCAAAAACATTTTCATAAATAAACTTCAATCAACTTAATAATATGTCGACATTTTTTTGTGAGAAGACTAAAAGTCAATCAATCTAATTTCAAACCATTTTTGCCACTTTGGCTTTTTACTTTAAAACTTCTTCTCAAAAGATTGGACTCTTGTCAATCCTTATAGTGATGCAAACAACTATACTTCCCCAATATGTAGTGAAGTGAGATATTTTCCACTTGGGTGTTGAGTGAGGCATTGTTGATTTTAAGATCCAATCCATATTCTCCACTTTGTGATGATGCAAATTATCCTTTCTCATGATTATGGGTAGTAAGTATGTTTTCCACACGGACAATGACGATGATGTCTTATCTCATAAGATTAACCAATACACTTGTGTTTTAAAATCTTTAAAAGAGGAACTACGTGTACCCTGATCCCCTATTGCACGAAAGGTGGTACGTAGGCACTAAAGGTTCTCAACCGCGGATGGTACAAAAAAAACATAAAAATATATTTCTTTTCTCACCTCCACCATCCATTTTTTGTACAACATCTTATAGCCAAAATATAAAGATTTACAAAGAGCTTCATGCAGAGTACCGTAGATATTTAGGGTGCTAATACCTTCCCTTTGCAAAACCAACCCCCTTACCTTGAATCTTTCCCCCTCTTTTTGGGTTACTCTCTCTTTTCCCATTTATTTGGAAACAATAAAGCACGGTGGCGATTTTTATTTTTATATGTATAAGTCTATTCAATCCAATGGCTTAGTCTTAAACATTTCTACTGCTACAGAAAAATGGAGACTTCACTGGGGAAAGATTGACCTCTTGCGGGTCCATCCCTAAGTGGGTTGAGCCTATCTTTGTTTATCTATGTATATGCTATTATTTGTTGTATATTATTGGTTGTATATATGCTTGTTTGCAGGTTTTTCTGGTTTTTAGGGTTCAGTGATCTTTGTGTGGTGAGATAAGTCCTATACCCGGACTTGAGTGCACTTATGTTTAGGACGGGCGGTATAGTCATGTTAAATTTGAGGGAGTAATCCTAAAAAAGGAGACATGAGATCCCCCACTCTGTGCAGGCCCCTTTGACCGTAGTGTCATTTACCGAGTAATTGGGAAGACATGCTGCTTTCGACCTGGGAGCCTGCTGAAGCTGAGGACCGTAGAACCCCTAACCCATCTTGGCCGTTTAGGAGTAGTGCAGAAGCTATGACGGAGTAATCCGGAAGTGGTTGTCACGCGATACTACACTTGGACGAGTTTTTCCTGAGAATATTACTAATTACTGAGTAATCAGGACGTTGGTAATATCCGAAGGAAGGATGTAGACTCTGGGAACCTTTTAGAAGCTTGATTCGACATGTGATAAATTATTAGTCCATAACTTATGGATTAGTTGTTACTTTGGCTCCATGCTCGTGACGCCAGACTTTTGAACATGTTCTGTTTGTTCAGAGTATTTTACAATGATTATCCAGATTATATGAGGACCTTTGATCCCATGTCTTTGATCTTATGAATGTGCATATCATCATTACCTGGAGTTTATTATGACATGCATGTCTTGCATCACTAGGGTACTCCAATCTTCAATTCTTGTATTGAACTTATCCTCTTGAGATAGATGCTGATATAAGAAGCACCATTGGTTACAAATTCATGATACCTACTCTTAAGTCTCTTCTTAGTTTGAGTGCCAAGGCCACTCCAAACAGTATTTAGGTTTTCAAACAAGAGTATGAGATAATTATGGATATTCTCCACACTTTTATTACACTTTTGAAAGGATGGTTATTCATACTCTTTTCAGTTTTGTGATCCCCCTCTGAGATGCTTCATATTTCCAGATTATCAGCTTGCTCCTACTTTAAAGGAATATTCTTATATATCTTGGGGATTCCAATCAAAATCGGGTTCCTTTTTAACATTATGATGGAGGTTTATGGATTTCCCTAGATTACAAAGGCTTTTTATTTGAGAGAAATTGTTATGGAAGACAACCTTAAGATTAAAATATGCATTTCTGGGTCTCACCTGAAGTCTCTAGTTGAAAAGGGTCACGCCTTTGCTGATTCAGCTAGTTGGAATGCATTCAATGCAATCTTGGCTCTTTCCATTTATGGGATTATGTTCTTCCCAAATGTTAAGAATTTTTTAGATATAAATCCAATACCTCCTTGCTTGGTGATGTTTATCATTCAATTCATGTGAGGAATGACATGAAAGGAAGACTTGTTCTTTGTTGTGCTTCCCTTCTTTATCTATGGTTCATGAGTCATTTTCCTCATACATGAGCGTTTGTGGATGCTAAGGATTCTGTGAAATGGTCTAAGAGACTGATGGGTTTTGCTACCCATGATATTGTTTAGTACTCTAGAAATTATGATGAGATTACCTATAGCCGTAGGGAGTTTCGAATGTACCTCTTATGGGGGTAAGAGGAGGTATCAACTATAATCCCATCCTTTCTCAATTCTAGTTGGGTTATGAGATACAAGGCTAATCCAATAACAAATACGTGGATGAGTCCATTCTCTATTCCTTGACTGGTAATCCCGCGTTGTTGATGAAGCCTGGAATGAAATTCACCTCAGAAGGAGGGCTGAAGGCCCCTATATTGATTGGGTTAGGAAGAGCGTTGAGATTTTTCATCTACCTTTTCCTGTGGAATTACCTTTGTATCCACAAACCCTTATTCAACACACTTTTAGGCCTATTTAAGAGTTCAACAATCACCAAGATGACAATCAAGAACTCGGAATAAAAATTGAAGAGTTGAAGAAAGAAATCTGTAGAGCTACCTGTGAAAGGAATAAGCTAAGAAGAGATTGTTCAAACGAAAAGTCGAAATAAAGTAGGAATCGGAAATGTCTTGAGAGTATTTTACCTCATTGTTGATGATGAAAAGGAAGAATATCGCCAAAAAAATAAGGCTGATCACCAACTCATCAGGGGCAACTTCCAATTGAACAAAAGCTCTAACAGAGATTGTAGAACTCAAAGAGAATTCACAAGCTGCAGCTAGTGGACCCAGAGTTGAATCTAACTAGGAGGATATTTAATTACAAGCCACTTCAATAAGAAAGTGACCATTTGTAGCACCATTGTGACTACTTAGAAGTTATTTACCCACAGGAGGAATATGCTTATCCAAGAGTTGGTTCAGAAGCCAAAGCATGATGCAACGCTGAAGCTTTTCAAAGAGAGACTCAGGAGTGGAGCAAGAAACATATTGGTTTGATAGGTCTTGCTAATGAGAATATGTCCCTAAAGGGATGTGCATCTGTTGATCTGTGATCGCCATCATTTATTTTGATGGGATCCAATTCCTTTGAATTTTTCCTATGGATTTTGATTACACTGAATCCATGATAATATCTCTGAGTTACATTTTCTCTTTGCTAATGTTATATTCCTCTTGTATTTACCTGCTTATTCAAAGTCGGTAGATTCTTTGGAGGTGATTAAACATAGCGTTAGCATACTCTTATGCGTCGTTATGCATTAATGCATCTTTATGCACACAAGCATTCATAACAGGTGTTCAGCATCAGAGATTATTGTTTTGACTTAGTTTTCTCTGATAGAAGTGTAAACCTGGCTTTCCCTCAGTGCCAAAATTCTCAGAAATCAAATATTAGCTATGATGTAATTTTGTGAAGACTTGATTCAGATGAAGGTCCAAATGGGTCAGCTTATGGAGGAAATGCAAAGATTGCGGTCTTGTATTTGTTGCTGCAATAGAGGTTGTTACTCCTCCTTTCTCTTATCCTTCAGGATTTGATTCTTGATACCCGATGTGATTTATATTTTGGGGCACCTTTGATCGGGAAATTGAAGGTTGGAATACATTTGAATGTAAATTCCAATACCTCATTAATTCTGGGGCAATCATTCATTCCAGATGGTTGTAGAAATTGAAGCCTTTGTCCAAGTAAGTGTCATGATTGCGAAAGCATCTTCCAGGAAGCAATGAGCCCGATAAAGAAATTCATTTCAACATTGGCATGCATTAGTTTCTTATTGCATTCTCATTTGTAAATATTCTTGCTTGTTAATACACTGTTTGAATATGAAAATTTGTTTGTTTTTTTAATGTTAATCATAATACACTGAATATGTTTGACTTGAAGTAATCAATTTTTATTCACTCATAAGATGTTTTTCTGCATTGTGATACTAGCCTTTCAGGGAGGATGATGATAGTAAAATGCAAAATTTCTAGTTATATGCTTTTGGATAAAACTTTGTTGACGATGTACAGGCATTATTTCAAATTCCCTAACACCGAAGATATAAGGGAGTGAAACCCTCGTCAAACCCTTTGAGCCTTGAAGTAGGAGTTTCTTTTTTTATTCTGGAAAAACCCTCATTCTTTAACCCGGGGTAGGGTAGTGTTCAGTTAATTTGATCAAGCGTTCAAAACTCATCAGGAGTGCGCATCCAAGGATACAATAATGGTTATCCTTCAAAAGGTTGAGGAAAGTCAAAACCACAACGGATAACTTTCACTTATCAAGAATGTGTGTCAAATAAATATATCTTAATGGGTATCTATCGCACATCAGGAAGTCAGCAGCTGATGATACAACAATGGTTATCCCTCATCTATCAAGGACTCAGGCAGTCACAACTCTTCCAACAAGTCGAAAATGACTCAAGGTCACACGACGTGTTCAAAAGGAAAGAAAAGGTAATATGAAAAAAGGATGATGAAAAAGAAAGAGACAAAAAGTCCCGCTAAGTTGAAACTTTAAAAACAAGCCGCTTAGGCAAAAGTCAGGGCATTCCGCTGGACTTCAGAGTCAAATTCAAAAGGAATTTGTCTAGGCAAGAGTTAGGGAAACCAAAGAAAATCCTAAAAGGCGATAAATGATTACCGCGTAAAATCCTTAGCAAAGGACAGAGTCGTGTGACAAGAAACCCAAAAGAAGCAAAAATGAGTGATTTCATGTCCAAAGAAAACCTTGTTTGATTCCTCAACTGTCTCGAAGTTTCTTTTGAGAGATGAATGTTTGTATCAAGTTAACTGAATATAGGACTGCAGAACATCATGAAGGGGGTGGGCACCAAATAATTTTGAGCCTTAAAATCCATTTTTTCTAAAAACCTGTGAACCAGGCCACGTTACAACCCTCAAAAGTCCTAATTGAAACAATGTTTATTTCGAGAGCATACTTCAATGAGATAGCGTTCCTGACTCCCAAAAAGTTATGCTAAAAAGATCTGTGTTAGTATCATTTTCTTGCATTGTTTGGTCACATCTTAACTAAGTGATTTCTTTCACAAGATTTTGTGGCATATTTTCAAATAAATAACAAACTTCAAGATTAACATGTTTTGTGCATTAGAATTATCATTCTCAAAATGAACGTTTTTTCTACTTGCATGAATGTGTGTTTGACATCAAGGAAGTATGCATCTGATTATCAGTGAGAAAGCTAAAATACTATCAGAGGCATTCTACCTAAAAGACTCGTTTTAGCAGGGGCAAATTTTTTTTCCCAGTATGATGTTTTGTCAGTTGATCACTGTTGTACCCCAAAATTTACCCTCCCGTATTCTTCAAAGTTTTGACAAGCATCATCTCAATTTGCTCAAATCTACTCAAGGGTTGCACAGTCAACCACCCTCCTAAGCCAGTCAAATTAGGGTTTTGGTTCTTGCAAGGAAGTTGAGGTTTCCAAGGGCTCAATCAAGTCCCACATGCCTATAAACATTGTCAAGCACCTACATGTCAAGTTTCAAGGCTCACAAGGTCAAGTTGCACAGTCAAAAGCCCTAATTGCTTCA
Source organism: Vicia faba (assembly GCA_948472305.1). Lineage (NCBI taxonomy): Eukaryota > Viridiplantae > Streptophyta > Magnoliopsida > Fabales > Fabaceae > Vicia > Vicia faba. The sequence continues at coordinate 1,467,778,778 of OX451741.1, forward strand.
AAATCAATTGTAGGGGCAAAATGGTCATTTGGCAGTCAAAAGTCAAAATTTTTGGTTAACATCTTATTTTGAAGCCACAATCATCATTTGGTCAATTCTTGACCATGATTTCACAAGAATGGCTCAAAAATCATCAAGATGCAAAAGTTTCTATTTTTGGACAGCTGAAAAGTCAACTGTAACTTGACCAAGGCATAACTTTTTCATGGTTCATCAGAAAAATCCCATCCAATGCTCATTTTGAAGGGGATGACATTTCCTACAACTCATCTTCACATTCCAAGTCCAATAAATGCTCTCACAAAAAGTTATCAATTTCAACATTATAGGTCATTTTCAAAAGTCAACAAACAGGCATTTTAAGTCAAAGACCATAACTTGAGATTGGTAAATTCAAATGACATGGGACCAAAGGCATTGGTTAGAGGACTTCAAGACCTTTCCAAAATGTCCAAGAACATGTTCATATGATCAAAATTGAGCAAGATATGCATTAGAGAAGTTGGGAAATTTTTGTGAAATGACAAAAGTCAACTATCCTTGAAACTTCAATTTTTGACAAGAGGGCCCACTTTCTTCCACTTGATTCAGCCTTGTCATGCCACTCACGTGTCCCATGATCAATTTCAAGACCAAATAATTATTTTTCTATTTTTATTTAATTTTTATGGATTTAATTCATTTTAATCCATAATAATTCAAGTAAAATCAAAAAAATTGATTAAATGGTATCTTGTGGTTTGATTAGCCTTCATGAAGCATATTCTAGTTGCCAAATTCGTGTAAAGCTCATTTATGCATGAAAATTCAAAAATTTGGACAAAGCTTTGAAGGGCCTTTAATGGTGGTTAAAAAGAAATCCAAAACTTCAATGCACAAGTTTAAGGCTCCTAATGCTGACTTAAATCCCTTGATACATACATATGCAAGCAAGCCATATAGGATACACGACCTAGAGCTCATTGAAACGGCCAAACAAAATTCCAAAAACTTGAAGAAAAGTTGAAAACTGAATTCTCACTTGCAGGCCAATTCGAACCCTTTTCTTGTTTCCAATACATTGCTGGACCTTCCAGGAACACATTGCCATCGAGAACAAGCCTTAAAGCTCAAGAGAACGCTCTAACAGATTCACGGTTTATCTCTTTTCTTCCAAAATCATAACCTTTGATTCATGCATTTTTAATACCTTTTGTTGATTGTTTTGTGTTCATAGCATTCAGGTGAAGCTTTTGGTGTGATTTAATTTCATTAAGATGCCCTGAAACGCAAGTTGCCATGGGAGAAATTTAGGGTTTTCAAGCTTTTGAATTAGGGGTTTCTCATATAGGAAAAATTAGGCTTGGAAAGACCTATGGTTGAACTCAGAAGGACAAGACGAACTCAAAACTACCCTCGCGCTCAATTTATCTTGCACCCATTCCTATTCGCTATTTTTGACAGTTTCATTTTGTGGGGGTTTAAAACCCCCGCTAACCATTTGTTTTTTCGCAGGCACGAAGAAGAAGATGATTACGTGTTTATCTATGGCTAGTTTATTCAAATATAATACACGCGTTTTTTTCCTTTTTAGCATATGCGTTTTGTTTTTCCATATTATTTTCTTTACCCACTATAATAACAAGATACAGCGCTTGGCTCAGTGGAGAGGGACGTGGCTATGCATCATTGGGACCTGGGTACGATTCCCAGGTCCCTCAAAGGCTTGTTAATATTTTTTCCAATATGATCCTATGCAGGCAATATAAAGCAACTCACCATACACCTCATCCAGAAGGGCGCCAAGTGGCCTCAAACCCAGATCCAAAGGTCATGAGGCGCTGTCCACTCTACCCCAAGTCAAAGCATGCTGTAGGAAATGGCAAAAGGTCAACGTGGCTGAGTGTTTGCTTGGGCCTCAGATTCCAAATACACCCCCAAATCTGGCCCAATATCCCCTGGTCCATTCCTTTTTTTTCTTTTGTTTTCTATTTTCTCTTTTATTTTATTTAACTATTTTTCTAATTGTTATTCTTATCATTTAATTAACAAATTAACTTTTTTTTTTCAAAAAATTCAGAAAAACCAAAAAAACATTTTATTATTTATTAACTTATTTTGTAAATAAATGTAAATTAAATTAAATTAGCTTAATTAATTAACTTTAATGCTTTTTTTTACAATAAATAAAAACAATTTAGAATTAGGTTTTTGCTAACTTTTAATTTCTATTTATTTTCTCTTTATTTTCATTAAAAACACAAAAATACAAAAATATCATTTTCTTAATTAATTAATTAATTAGTTATTAGTTTTAATTTCATTTATTACAAAAAAAGGACAAAAATTCAATTCTTTCTTAAAAAAAAGGGTCAACACCCTAAGACGTCCCGATTCGATTCTCTCGCGCTTTAATTTATTTTCATTATATTTATGTAACTGCTTCTGGAAATGTAATAGTTAATTAGGACCTCTTTTATTGCTTTATTTATTTTCTCGCAGTTTATTTTTTCAAACGGGTTATTGTTTTTGGCGATGTATAGACCCGCGCCTTGTAATAGCTAGATTTACATTTCCGCAATTTATTTTCCGCACTCCTAACTCTTAAAAAATGCCTGCAAGAATGTACAAAAATAAAATCAATCCGTAGCTCACAAATAACATGTACAAAGACAATTAACTGAAAAAACAACACACATGCACATGCCACTCTTAGGGTACGCCTCACTGGTTGCCTCGAACGTGGTCATCAAGTATAGGGTGTCTTAGAGGTCGCCCTTCTGTCCAAAAGATCCAGTTGCCTCAGATAAAAAAGGATCTAGGACATTAGGGTTACTTCTAAGGTGTCCTACTATTGCTTCGGTGACCACACTGTCCCTATAATCGAATTGACCTGAATAACTCCAACGATGGTGCTACCTACCTCTCAATGGTGGGATGGCACTATCTAAAGGACTCTTACACAGCCTAATTTTTTAGAGTAGGTAGATTCTCCTGGGTACTTGCTCTCTTTTCAAACAAACAAAACAACTTTTCGCACTCACACTTTCTAAAAAAGTTTTCAAACAAATCTTTCATACACTCTTGAGGACAGATACAAGAGTTACTTAGAAATTTTTCAAACGAAACATTTTCAAAACCCACACACACTTGAAAAGCAAACAAATTTTTGAAAACATAAGAGCAAGTGCCTAAGTGCCCATGGATAACCATGGATAGAAAGGGTGCTAACACCTTCCCTTTCTATAAATCTACCTCCCGAACCGAGAAACATTCTCAAAGAAGGAATTTTGTTGTGCTTTTGTCCTTTCCATGTTGGAGAACATAAAAGACGGTGACGACTCTTGCTTACCGCAACATTTCGTGAACCAGCTTACAAAAACAGTCAGTTTTATTTCCACCGATCACAGAACTGGCGACTCTGCTGGGGAATTTAATAAGTGGGGTGTACCTTAGGAATAGTTCATCATCATGTTTTCAATTGCTTGATCTGTTTGCTTTAATATTGTGGCCCTTTTTTGGGAGTTTCATAGATCCTAACCCGGATCTGGGGGATACCTTCTTAGAAAGTAGCAACAAACTGTGAGGGAACTGTGCGGGGTATACCGACACGGTTGAAGCAGTTTGCTACGTTGATGTGGCACTTTGGTGAGTACCGGTAACCCTTGAGTCAAGTCAAGGAGAGTACGGGGCCGCCGCGTGGTGTCGTGAAGCATCAACTGACCTTAGGAACCTTACTTGACCATCCTGGCCTCTTTAGGGGTAGTGAGATGACTGACTTTGGTGCAGTCCGAAGTTGGTTGATACTCGATACTACACTCATTGAGGGTTGTTTTCTTGGAATATTTTGATCGCCAGTTCAGTGGCTAAATCAAAACAATGAACATAGAAAACAACCCAATGATATTGAGCTCCTTAGAACCCGGTTACTTTTGATAGGACAGGTTTTGATCCCACCAACTTCAAGAGGGTAGTACCCCAAACTTCATGCTGGCCTAAACTCTAAGGGCTCTTTGTGTGACTTGTGTGCCTTCAAACTTGACTACTTGCATACTTGTTATCTGACACTTGAGTTTCTTGCAGGTTTTGTTTACAGTCCTTAATCTGGACTCATAACAGGGTTTACTTACATCACTCCATGCATAGCATAACATCATACCATTGCATACATCCTACATAAGGACTAACCCGTTTCAAGGATCTCAAGGGTTTGTGATGCAAGTCATGATGAATCAAATGTGTAGCAAGGGGCAAAGGGGATTTATTTTCCTCTAGCCAAGTTTAACAGCTTGAGTCAGGGGCTATGACCCACTAGATATGGTGAGCCTTGACTCTTGAAGAAGGACTCTCAGCAACATGAAGTTCCTTCAATCAAGCTACCCAAATTCAAATTCTAACAAGTTTCTCTGTTTACCCCGCGAGATCCTTGAAAACATCGCATGCATACATATATATCATTGCATTACAGGTACTCTGTTCTACAGGTTGCTTAATTTTCTTCGCTGTTTATTTCAGCCATCATCATGAATCCTGAATCATCCAATGAACAAGCTATCAAGGCCCTCCAGGCCCAGAACGCCCAGTTCCAGGAGCTGGTCATGAGCTTAGCCCAGGGGCAACAGGAATTGAAGACTCTGCTCTTGAAAAAGAAGAAGAAAAGGACTGTTTTGTTCAACCCTAGACGCAGATCTGGGAATGGATCACAAAATGAGGCTGAGTTGACCACCCCATCTACTGGGAAAGACAACCCACAAGGGAGAGAGGTTCCTAGTCTCGTGGTCTCCGACAACGAGACAAATTTCAATGATGAACAGTACCCTCCTGCTGAGGACAGGTACAAGCAACTAGAGGACCGTCTAAATGCCATGGAGATTCAACAGGTGCCCGGGTTGGACTTTGGAGACCTAGGCTTATCTTCTGGGGTGGTGATCCCACACAAGTTCAAGGCACCTGCCTTTGCAAAATACGACGGGGCTTCCTGTCCTAAGTTGCACCTCCGTTCATACGCAAGGAAGATCCAGCCCTACATGGCAGACAAGAATCTATGGATCCATTTCTTCCAGAAAAGTCTTTCAGGGACTCAGCTCGAATGGTTCTATCAGCTGAATGGAACCAGTATTCGTAGCTGGGAGGACTTGGCAACTGCTTTTTATAAGCAGTATCAGTATAATGCCGACCTTGCTCCTACGCGTACCCAACTCCAAGGTATGTCACTGGGGGCGGGTGAAGGTTTTAAGGAGTACGCGCAAAAGTGGAGAGACCTGGCTGGCAGGGTGCAGCCACCGTTGACTGACTGTGAACTCGTCGACATGTTCTTGGGGACCCTGTCTGGTCCTTTCTTCAACCATCTGATTGGGAATTCTTCTGCTGGGTTCACAGATCTGATCTTAACTGGTGAGAGGATAGAAGCTGGTATCAAGTCCGGGAAGATACCAAAGGGGGACTCCTCGAACGCTGAGAAGAAGCCATTCAAAAAAGAGTCCAATGCTGCGTACAGTCAGAAGGATCGTCGTGACCAGCACGTAGGGGCAGTCATGAACTCAGGTTCTGCGTCACGCTGACAACCGCCAAAGGGAAATCAGCGAAGGCCGGACGAGCCTAAAAGACAGTTCACCAACATCAACATGCCGTTGTCACAAGCATTGCAGCACATGTTGAAGATGAACCTGATTGCGGTGATCAACCCTCCTGCAAATCCCAAGACCTCTTCCCCAAACTACATCCCAGATGCGAGGTGTGCTTATCATTCCGGAAGCCCGGGGCACGATACTGAGGATTGTTGGGCGCTGAAATACAAGATTCAGAACATGATTGACGCCAAGGAGATCGAATTCAAGCCTGCTGAGACTCCCGATGTGATCACTGCTCCCTTGCCAAAACATGGCTAGGATTGAGAGACTCTTGTTCATTTAAATTCTGATATTGTATTTTTCTATGATTATTCAAACAATTATTATGTCAAACTCTATTATTTCATTAATGCATTACACGTGTCTGTTTTGAAGTAATTGTGTTCTCTATATTCAAAATTGCTTTTATTTTTTCTTGATGTTCAACTCTCGGTTGAAAATTCTAAGCCTCTTGAGGGAGGATGACGAAAACGATACCATAATCTACAGTATGCTTTTGAACAAACCCCGCTGATGAGGTACATGCATTGTTTCAATTCCTAAACACTGGAGTTATAAGGAAGATAATCCCTCGTCAACCCCTCTGAGCCAAAGAAGTAGGAGTTTTTCTTTTCAAAAATTAAAACCCTTAATCATAATCTGGGGTAGGGTAGTTCTCTCAGTTGATCCAAGTGCACAACGAATGGCACCAAAGGAGTCCTGTCAAAATCAAAGACAGTGATGGTTCCGAATAATCATAAAGGCAGGCAGTCATTATCTCCCAAAAAAAACTAAAGCCCAATAAGTCAAAACCTATGAACGAGACTTACAAAACAGGGGCATCCCGCTGACTGCAACCGCAAAGAAACAGTTCAGGAAAAATTTAGGGATAACACAATCAAAAAGAAAGAGGTCCTACAAACCCTCAACAAAAAAAGAAAGAAATGACTGCATAGTCACAATAAACTGTCAACATCCGAACCATCACTAGAGTATCAGAGCAAAGACTCAAACAAGGTCTAACGCATGACCAGCTGAGTTTAGTTTTGAAGGACATCACGAAGAACGGGTGGGTACAAATACTTTGAGCCTTTATCCTTTGTTTCTTAAACCGTGAACCAGGCCATGTTATAACCCTTAAAAGTCCTAGCTGAAGCATGGTTTAGTTCGAAAGCATATTGTTACCAAAGGTATCCTGACTCCTTAAGGCTTGCGGTAAAATAACGAGTTGACATCCCATTTACTTGTTTTATGAAAAAATGCATTTTCAAAAACTTCAAGACAGACATAAGCTTTGCATTCTTAAAATAACATTGCTTGCGTATGACTATTTGTTTGAACAGCCTAGAAGTTCGCACGAAGAAAATCTAGTGAACAAAAGCACTTCCAATCAAGGGGCAGACATGATCATGGTCCTTCTTCTGGGGCAGTTAAGTCAAGATTCGGAGAATCTCTCAAAAGGCCAACCAGCTTGGGGCAAATCTCCATCTGGATCACTTGGGGAATTGGATGATCAAACGAAGATATTCTGGTGGTATGGCAACGCAACACTATTGACATGGGCAACTCCCTACATCCTGAGAGCGTGGACATAGTCGAAAAAATACCACGCATAATCAAAGACCCGCTAGGTTGACACATCTAGGCAAAAATAAGGGCTTCCCGGCGAACCAAAAGGGTTCAGGCAAAAATAAGGGATGAAATGAAAAAAATCTGTACACCCGGCAAGTCGAAAACCTGAAAAGGCGGCTTGGTCAAAAATGGGTATCCCGATGGACTGAAAATCCGTGAGGGCGGTCCAGGCAAAAGTTAGGGATCAAAAGCGTACGACTATGTCCCATCATCTCGTCACTTGCCTACCAGAAGAAGATTTGTCAATCGGCAGTTATCAAGCACCTCCACAAGGTATCTTCTTCTCCCACATCAGAAACAGGGGAAATAATGAGTTGTCCAAGCGATCTAGTTGCTCTGTCAACCAAGGTACCAAGGTAGGTTCGGCTGAAGAACATAACCAAGAGGCCTCCACTCCCCGGGAGTAAGACAATGTTCAACAATACTCTCCCCCGAGCAGAGTTGGTCTCCCGTCAGCCCTGACAAGGTACAATATCTCCAGCAAGTCAACAACACTCTCCCCAAGCAGAGTTAGCCTACAGTCAGCCTTATGGAAGTTGGATATCCCCAAAAGATCTCAACATTCCCCAGCGAAGTATACAGATATTCCTAAGCAAGCATCCCCAGCAGTCCTAATATAAGATTGTTCCCCGACGGAATACCAGACATCCAGTGGAGCCATTCCCCAGTACAATTCAAAAGTCTCCCCAGGAGGGTTGAATCAATCTCCCCAGTAGATTCTGGGAGCTCATCCCCAGTAGATTTTGGAAGCTTATCACCGGCAGAGTACGAACGCTTCTCCCCGGCTTTATTCAAAGTTATTCCCCACCAGAACTTATAATTGGGTTATCCTCAGCTAATTACCACGGAAAGATCGTCCTCGGCGAAGCTCTTCCTACCCCCAGCGGAGTTCATCAGAATCCTCAACCAAACATATCAACGGAATCCCCAGTGGAGTTATCATCAAAACCTCAGCGAAGTAGCTCTTTCCACAGAGTAATTCCCCGCAGAGTAATCTCTTCGCCAAGTTTATTCCCCAATGGAGTCATCTTCTCCTACCGGTTTATTCTTGCAATCATCATCCCCAGCAGAAACGAAGAACTCTACTCTTCAACATCAGCCCAGGATTCAACAAACTCCCGGCATTCGTCAAGGATTTATTTTCCCAGACAAGAATACATTCATAAACATCACATCTTCATACATTATAGCATGCATACGCATCATACAACACAAATCTCATTTATTTTTGAGAACATCTTAAAATCATGCAGTTCATGCATCATGACATTGCATACGACTAATACTTTGCCTTTTCAGGAAAAAGTCAATCAAAAGATGATTACCATCTACCTTTACAGTTCTAGATCAACACCGGTAACAAGCCAGGAAAATTCTGTGGATGACTGATCATGGGTTAATATCCGAAACCAAACAGGACAATTATCTACTTGATCATCCTCAGGCAACCCTACACCGGTTCCTTTTCTTTCAGAAAAAGTCTTACACGGACTTATCTCAAGATGACCTTACCCCGGTTCATCAAGATGTCTTACACGGACTTATCTCAAGATGACCTTACCCCGGTTCATCAAGAAGTTTTACGCGAACTTATCCTGCATTAACCTTACCCCGGTTCATCCAGAAGTCTTACACTGACTTATCTCAAGGTAACCCTACACCGGTTCCTCCAGAAGTCTTACACGGACTTATCTCAAGATGACCTTACCCCAGTTCATCAAGAAGTTTTACACGAACTTACCCTGCAGTAACCTTACCCCGGTTCCTCCAGAAGTCTTACACGGACTTATCTCAAGGTAACCCTACACCGGTTCCTCCCAAAGTATTACACGGATTTATCCCAAGGTAACCTTACCCCGGTTCCTCAAGAAGTTTTACACGAACTTATCCCAAAGAAACCCTACACAGGTTCTCTCTCTCCAGACATAGTTTTACACTGACTCGTCACCCAGAAACCCTACACAGGTTCTCCATTTCCAAGGATGTTGTTTTACACGGACTCGTCATCAGTAAACCCTATGCAGGTTTTCTTCTCAGCTCCAGATGCAGTTTCACACGGGCTCATCATCAGTCAACCCTACACAAGTTTCCTTCTTTCCAAGATGCAGTTTTACCCGGGCTCATCATCAGCCAACCCTACATAGGTTTCCTTCTTTCCAAGATGCAGTTTTACACGAGCTCATCATCAGGTAACCCTACACAGGTTCCCTCTTTCAACTTACAAAATTACAACTCAACAGACAGTCTCCAAATGGCATCTATAAGCCCATTCCCAACAAGGTTCTGTCACATCTCCAGATGGCATCTATAAGCCCATCCTCCCATACCATCTTTCCAAATGGCATCTATAAGCCCATTCCCGACAAGGTTCTGTCACATCTCCAGATGGCATCTATAAGCCCATCCTCCTATCCACCATCTCTCCAAATGGCATCTGTAAGCCCATTCCCGACATCACACTGCTGATACTCTACTATGTGAGTGCAAATTTCTGGGCACTCTAGTGTTCAATCATCTTCCACCCTCGGATCACGAAAGGCACACAAGCCAATCTACATCCTCAGGTCTAAGAAGATTGAACAGGGACAACTGTTGTACCCCAAAATTTTCCCTCCCATATTCTTCAAAGTTTTGACAAGCATCATCTCAATTTGCTCAAATCTACTCAAGGGTTGCACAGTCAACCACCCTCCTAAGCCAGTCAAATTAGGGTTTTGGTTCTTGCAAGGAAGTTGAGGTTTCCAAGGGCTCAATCAAGTCCCACATGCCTATAAACATTGTCAAGCACCTACATGTCAAGTTTCAAAGCTCACAAGGTCAAGTTGCACAGTCAAAAGCCCTAATTGCTTCACAATCAACTATAGGGGCAAAATGGTCATTTGGCAGTCAAAAGTCAAAATTTTTGGTCAACATATTATTTTGAAGCCACAATCATCATTTGGTCAAATCTTGACCATGATTTCACAAGAATGGCTCAAAAATCATCAAGATGCAAAAGTTTCTATTTTTGGACAGCTGAAAAGTCAACTGTAACTTGACCAAGGCATAACTTTTTCATGGTTCATAAAAAAAATCCCATCTAATGCTCATTTTGAAGGGGATGACATTTCATACAACTCATCTTCACATTCCAAGTCCAATAAATGCTCTCACAAAAAGTTATCAATTTCAACATTATAGGTCATTTTCAAAAGTCAACAAAAAGGCATTTTAAGTCAAAGACCATAACTTGAGATTGGTAAATTAAAATGACATGGGACCAACGACATTGGTTAAAGGACTTCAAGACCTTTCCAAAATGTCCAAGAACATGTTCATATGATCAAAATTGAGCAAGATATGCATTGGAGAAGTTGGGAAATTTTTGTGAAATGGCAAAAGTCAACTATCCTTGAAACTTCAATTTTTGACAAGAGGGCCCACTTTCTTCCACTTGATTCAGCCTTGTCATGCCACTCACGTGTCCCATGATCAATTTCAAGACCAAATAATTATTTTTCTATTTTTATTTAATTTTTATGGATTTAATTCATTTTAATCCATAATAATTCAAGTAAAATCAAAAAAATTGATTAAATGGTATCTTGTGGTTTGATTAGCCTTCATGAAGCATATTCTAGTTGCCAAATTCGTGTAAAGCTCATTTATGCATGAAAATTCAAAATTTTGGACAAAGCTTTGAAGGGCCTTTAATGGTGGTTAAGAAGAAATCCAAAACTTCAATGCACAAGTTTAAGGCTCCTAATGCTGACTTAAATCCCTTGATACATACATATGCAAGCAAGCCATATAGGATACACGACATAGAGCTCATTGAAACGGACAAACAAAATTCCAAAAACTTGAAGAAAAGTTGAAAACTGAATTCTCACTTCCAGGCCAATTCGAACCCTTTTCTTGTTTCCAATACATTGCTGGACCTTCCAGGAACACATTGCCATCGAGAACAAGCCTTAAAGCTCAAGAGAACGCTCTAACAGATTCACGGTTTATCACTTTTCTTCCAAAATCATAACATTTGATTCATGCATTTTTAATACCTTTTGTTGATTGTTTTGTGTTCATAGCATTCAGGTGAAGCTTTTGGTGTGATTTAATTTCATTAAGATGCCCTGAAACGCAAGTTGCCATGGGAGAATTTAGGGTTTTCAAGCTTTTGAATTAGGGGTTTCTCATATAGGAAAAATTAGGCTTGGAAAGACCTATGGTTGAACTCAGAAGGACAAGACGAACTCAAAACTACCCTCGCGCTCAATTTATCTTGCACCCATTCCTATTCGCTATTTTTGACAGTTTCATTTTGTGGGGGTTTAAAACCCCCACTAACCATTTGTTTTTTCGCAGGCACGAAGAAGAAGATGAATACGTGTTTATCTATGGTTGGTTGATTCAAATATAATACGCGCGTTTTTTTCTTTTTTAGCATATGCGTTTTGTTTTTCCATATTATTTTCTTTACCCACTATAATAACAAGATACAGCGCTTGGCTCAGTGGAGAGGGACGTGGCTATACATCATTGGGACCTGGGTTCGATTCCCAGGTCCCCCAAAGGCTTGTTAATATTTTTTCCAATATGATCCTATGCAGGCAATATAAAGCAACTCACCATACACCTCATACAGAAGGGCGCCAAGTGGCCTCAAACCCAGATCCAAAGGCCATGAGGCGCTGTCCACTCTACCTCAAGTCAAAGCATGATGTAGGAATGACAAAAGGTCAACGTGACTGAGTGTTTGCTTGGGCCTCAGATTCCAAATACACCCCCAAATCTGGCCCAATATCCCCTGGTCCATTCCTTTTTTTTTCTTTTGTTTTCTATTTTCTCTTTTATTTTATTTAACTATTTTTCTAATTGTTATTCTTATCATTTAATTAACAAATTAACTTTTTTTTTCATAAAATTCAGAAAAACCAAAAAAACATTTGATTATTTATTAACTTATTTTGTAAATAAATGTAAATTAAATTAAATTAGCTTAATTAATTAACGTTAATGCTTTTTTTACAATAAATAAAAACAATTTAGAATTAGGTTTTTGCTAACTTTTAATTTCTATTTATTTTCTCTTTATTTTCATTAAAAACACAAAAATACAAAAATATCATTTTCTTAATTAATTAATTAATTAGTTATTAGTTTTAATTTCATTTATTACAAAAAAAGGACAAAAATTCAATTCTTTCTTAAAAAAAAGGGTCAACACCCTAAGACGTCCCGATTCGATTCTCTCGCGCTTTAATTTATTTTCATTATATTTATGTAACTGCTTCTGGAAATGTAATAGTTAATTAGGACCTCTTTTATTGCTTTATTTATTTTCTCGCAATTTATTTTTTCAAACGGGTTATTGTTTTTGGCGATGTATAGACCCGCGCCTTGTAATAGCTAGATTTACATTTCCGCAATTTATTTTCTGCACTCCTAACTGTTAAAAAATGCCTGCAAGAATGTACAAAAATAAAATCAATCCGTAGCTCACAAATAACATGTACAAAGACAATTAACTGAAAAAACAACACACATGCACATGCCACTCTTAGGGTACGCCTCACTGGTTGCCTCGAACGTGGTCATCAAGTATATGGTGTCTTAGAGGTCACCCTTATGTCCAAAAGATCCAGTTGCCTCGAAACGGTTGCCTCGGATAAAAAAGGATCTAGGACATTAGGGTTACTTCTAAGGTGTCCTACTATTGCTTCGGTGACCACACTGTCCCTATAATCGAATTGACCCGAATAACTCCAACGATGGTGCTACCTACCTCTCAATGGTGGGATGGCACTATCTAAATGACTCTTACACAGTCTAATTCCTTAGAGTAGGTAGATTCTCTTGGGTACTTGCTCTCTTTTCAAACAAACAAAACAACTTTTCGCACTCACACTTTCTAAAAATGTTTTCAAACAAATCTTTCATACACTCTTGAGGACAGATACAAGAGTTACTTAGAAATTTTTCAAACGAAACTTTTTCAAAACCCACACACACTTGAAAAGCAAACAAATTTTTTAAAACATAAGAGCAAGTACCTAAGAGCCCATGGATAACCATGGATAGAAAGGGTGCTAACACCTTCCCTTTCTATAAATCTACCTCCCGAACCGAGAAACATTCTCAAAGAAGGAATTTTGATGTGCTTTTGTCCTTTCCATGTTGGAGAACATAAAAGACGGTGGTGACTCTTGCTTACCGCGACATTTCGCGAACCAGCTTACAAAAACAGTCAGTTCTATTTCCACCGATCACAATCACCCTTAAAAGACAAGGCTTCAATATTTCGTCAAATCAAGAAGGTGTCAGGTTTCATCCAATCTAGGGAAGTTACATCGAGATTTGACAAATCTCTCGACGAATCAGTCTACTAAGTAGACTATCTTGTGACAATTCCCTTAAAGATCATGTTGTCTGGGGCACAAAATATGCGCCAAAGTTATTGAATCCAGGGGCAATCCAGATTTAACAGGATTTGTTGTTATAGATTTTCTCAAGCATGAGGTTTCTTGCACTCTCTTTTCCTAGTAAAGACACCAGAAGGTTCAAACGTTGGGTCCCAACAATATTATTTTTGACCTCTCTATGTTGTGGAATTTAGATTGAGAGTGTGCATTTATTTTGCACGTGAAGATTTTATCTCCTCAGTAGGAATATGTTGGTATTTCCCCAGGAAATTTCACTCAGATCATTCTTGTGAATATGTACATGATCTTCTGGTGTTTCATAAGTAGTTGGAGATGATACCAATTGATGTATGGCACAGTGTTGGGTTTGTGATCCCATTTTCCCCAGCCAAATCTTGGTTCATTGCAATTTCGGGTTTGCATGGTCTGAGGCCTCTATCCCAGATTCCCCAGCAAAGTCTTCCCTCATATGACAAAAGGTCTTGTTTCTTGGTGTACTGAGATGATACTATTTGCGAAATGTCGCTCTTTCTGCAGTATTGGCATTATTGTTGGTATTTATTTCCCAGGAAGCTGGACCAGGGAAGCGTATTTTTTAAGAAGGGTTGAGACAATTGTCAATCCTTTAGGTTTTCACCCGCCAAGTGTTGGGTTTGATTTTAAAATCTCCAAGAGTTTGACCTTTTTCTATAGGTTAAATTTTTGATTCCCCAGGAAGGCTATCCTAGGGCATTATTATTTGAATAAGTTTGCATGATATGAAGACTCAATCCAAGATTCCCCAGTGAAGACTTCACTTATTTGATGAAAGTATTTTCTCCCCGTGCATGCTGAGATGGACTCATTTGCGAAGCATCTCCCTTTCGGTAGTACTTGTATTTTGTTTGACTGTCCGATAGTCAGGTAAGGGCAATGTTTCATTTAAGAAGTATTGAGACATTTGTTAATTTTTTGAGTTTTCACTCGCCAAGTGCTGGGTTTGATTTAAAATACCCATAAGTTTGATTTCTTGTTGTAATGCTTGACTTCTTAACTCCCTAAGTTGTTACCCCCATGAGGTTTCATACTTTTTCCCAGAGAAGTTGGTGCAATACTTACTCTCAATATTGAAGATCATATCTGGGTTTCCTCTCTTTGATATGGTGTTGACCTCTCCAATGAAGTCAACACGAGGTCTCCCGTTGATATCTCGACGATGAGGAACTATCTCCCATAGTGAGGTCTGTATGATATTTCCCCAATGAAGTCAGCGGGAGATCCTCAGTTGGTGTGTTGACGATATGGTTTCCATCTGCCTTATTTGAAATCAATATTGAAATCTCCAGTAGAAGTACGGACCATGAAACATGTGTTTTCCCTATCGAAGTCTGTGTGTTATTCCTCGGTGAAGCCTGGAGGAGGATGATATATCCCTGTATCTGTACTAATTTGTCTCAATGATTTGATTACTTTCGAATTATTTTCCCTCCCAGTGAAGTTAAGCCGTGAAATAGGATTATGTTTCCTCGGTTGATGCTTACTTTCTCTTGGAATGTTCATCTTGGATGTGATTTAACCGAATATTGATTGTACCCAAGTCAGTTTTGTCTGGTTATCCCCAATGTTATATGTCTATTTTGTCAGCATATACATAATAACACTCATACATTCATACATACATCATGCATAGTTAAATTTGGCAAATCATTGCTCATTGACATTCATTAATACTTTATGGACATATTATCCTATTTTACAGAGTTGTGTTGTCCTCTCTCCATTAGAGTGTCAGCCTTAAATAGAGAGTGTATATTCTTTCAATTTCCCCACTGAGTTGTCCCTCGTGGAAGATTTTTGCTTTAGCCTTCCTGTACAGCTCTTTGTCTGGATGATTTGGGTTTCCCTCTTGAGTTTATTTCTCAAAGAATGTATTTTGGTAGACCGTTTTACTCCAGTTTATTTCTGGATTGAATCTGTTTCCCAACATTTTTATTACTTTGGATGTCTTGAAGCTTCGAGTTTTGGTTTGAGAATGTGCATTTATTTTGCATAAGAATACTTTTATCTCCTCAGCAGGAATATGTTGGAATTTCCCCAGGAAGTTGTATGTCATTCCCCAGGAAGTCATGATTCATTCCCCAGGAAGTCATATTTCATTCCCCAGGAAGCCATGTTGTTCTCCCCAGAAAGTCATTTTTTACAATCCTCTATAACAGCAAGTAGCAGTTCTGTTTATTTGAGAAACTTGTGCTTCCCTATAAAAGAAAACGTAACTTTTTTTGCTATCTCCTCTATGAGTGGATAGTTTGGAGTCCGTTGTCAAATTACACCAGTAGATGGCAAGACTTTCAATATCGCAGAGATAGTTCATTGTGTAATCTTTGCAGGTGATAGTCTCTTTATTTGAGACAATTTATATATTACCCTTTCCAGGCAGAATGCCTTGGTTAAAGAAGAAGTTGAGACCCGTTCTAGGTGAAATGCCAGAATTTTGGGAAACTTGTTATCTTTTTTCTACCTTCAGTGAATGTTGGTAGTTCATCATCAGTGAACGGCGCTATTATGATATATTTTCTCTCTACCTTCAGTGAAAGTTGGTAGGTCACCTTCAGTGAAAGTTGATGATTGTTATCTTTTTTCTACCTTCACTGAATATTGGTAGTTCATCGTCAATGAACGGTGAGGCTATGATATATTCTCTTTCTACCTTCAGTGAAAGTTGGTAGGTCACCTTCAGTGAAAGTTGGTGATTGTTATCTTTTTTCTACCTTCAGTGAACGTCGGTAGTTCATCATCAGTGAACAGCAATGCAATGATATATTTTCTCTCACCTTCAGTGAAAGTTGGTATTTGTTATCTTTTTGCTACCTTCAGTGAACGTTGGTAGTTCATCGTTAGTGAACGGCGATGCTATGATATATTTTCTCTCTACCTTTAGTGAAAGTTGGTAGGCCACATCAGTGAAAGTTGGTGATTGTTATCTTTTTGCTACCCTCAGTGAATGTTGGTAGTTCATCTTCAATGAACGACAGTGATATGATATATTATCTTTCTACCTTCAGTGAAAGTTGGTAGGTCACTGTTGTACCCCAAAATTTGCCCTCCCATATTCTTCAAAGTTTTTGGCAAGCATTTGCTCAAGTCTACTCAAGGGTTGCACATTTCAAACACCCTCCTAAGCCAGTCAAATTAGGGTTTTGGTTCTTGCAAGGAAGTTGAGGTTTTCAAGGGCTCGATCAAGTCCCATATGCTCATATACATTGTCAAGCACCTACATGTCAAGATTCAAGGCTCACAAGGTCAAGTTGCACAGTCAAAAACCCTAATTGCTTCACAATCAACTGTAGGGGCAAAATGGTCATTTGGCAGTCAAAAGTCAAAATTTTTGGTCCACATCTTATTTTGAAGCCACAATCATCATTTGTTCAAGTCTTGACCATGATTCCACAAGAATGGCTCAAAAATCATCAAGATGCAAAAGTTTCTATTTTTGGACAGTTGAAAAGTCAACTGTAACTTGACCAAGGCATAACTTTTTCATGGTTCATCAGAAAAATCCCATCCAATGCTCATTTTGAAGGAGAGGACATTTCCTACAATTCATCTTCACATTCCAAGTCCAAGAAATTCTCTCACAAAAAGTTATCAGTTTCAACATTATAGGTCATTTTCAAAAGTCAACAAAAAGGCACTTTAAGTCAAAGACCATAACTTGATATTGGTAAATCAAAATGACATGGGACCAAAGGCATTGGTTAGAGGACTTCAAGACCTTTCCAAAATGTCCAAGAACATGTCCATATGATCAAAATTGAGCAAGATATGCATTGGAGAAGTTGGGAAATTTTTGTGAAATGGCAAAAGTCAACTATCCTTGAAACTTCAATTTTTGACAAAAGGGCCCACTTTTCCCACTTGGTTCAGCTTTGCCATGCCTCCCACGTGTCCCATGATTTATCTCAAGATTAAACATTAATTTTTCCATTTTTATTTAATTTTATTGATTTAATTCATTTTAAATCCTTAAAATTCAAATAAAAATCAAAAAAATTAATCAAAGGATATCTTGTGGTTTGAATGGCCTTGATACATCATAATACACATGCCAAATTCGTGTAAAGTCCATTTCAAGCATAAAAATTCAAATTTGGACAAAAATGGCAAGTTTCTTTAATGGTGGTTATGGCAAAATCCAAAACTTCATTGCAAGGGTTAAAGGCTCACATTATTGCTTGATTCTCATTCAAAGACATATATGCAAATGCTCCAGACCAAGATCACGACCTAGAAACCTCTGAAACAACATAGCCAATTTCCAAAATTCCAAAGAAAAGTCACAAACTTAAATCAATCTTCCAGTGCAATTCAAGCATTTCTTTTGATCCAAACACACTCCCAACACTCCCAGGAACGATTTGCAGTCATAAACCAACCCCAACACTCAAGGAAACGGCCAAACAGAACCACGGTTTGAGCAAACTTTTCCATAATCGAAACTCCATTTTTACGCATCATTAATACATTTTGATCACTGTTTTGCATTGCTGACATTGTCACGAAGCTTTCTATATAATTTAATTTGATTATGATGCTCTAAAATGAAAGTTGTCATTGTTAAATCCTAGGGTTTCAGAGCTTGTGATTTGGGGCTTTTCCCATACTATAAAATCAGAACTCCAAACACCCATGGTTGGAACCGGCTTGAGGAGACAAACACAAAACACACCTCGCGCCCTTTTTATGTTCACTATATAGCTAATCGCTATTTTCCACAGTTTTGCATTGTGGGGGTTAAAAACCCCCGCTATCTTGCTTTTGTTTTTGCAGATAAATGAAGACGATGATGATGTGTCCATGCGTGGGTGGTCTATTCAAATCACGCGCGCTCTCTTTTTTATTTTCCAGCATGTGACTCGTTTATTCAATATAATGTTATTTGCTTATTATTATTACAATTGAGACAAAGTGGTGTAGTGGCTGGTAACACGCTTGGGATTCGTTGGGACCTGGGTTCGATCCCCAGGTCCCCCAAAGGCTTATTAAATTTTTTCCAAATGTGATCTTATGCAGGCAACGCGAAGCAACTCACCATAAACCTGACATCCCAGCTTGCCAAGTGTCCCTCAGAAGCAGATCCAACGGCCAAGAGAGGGAGCACACCATACTCCTGGTCAACAGTGCTCCACTCAATTCCCAGAGTCAACAGGCTTTGTGCAAATGGGCCTCACAATTCAATTCAGAACCCTCCAATCTGGCCCAAAACCCCCCTTGGGTTTGCAATTTTTTATTTTATCATTTTTATATTTTGTTTGTCTTATTTTATTTTTTCCCTTTTATTAACTATTAGCATAATTAATTTATTTTCTATAAAAAAAATCAAAAAGAACTAATATTATTATTATTATTAATTTCATTTTATTTTTGTAAATAAATATTAATAAATTGAATTAGCTTTAATTAGGCAACTTTAATTTTTTTTTAAATAACTAAAATAAATTTAGAATTAGGTTTTTATTAACTTTTAATTTTATTTCCTTTTATTTTATTTCATTAAAAAGCATAAAAATACAAAAAACATTTTTTTCTTTTAATAAATTAATTAATTAATTAAATCATTAGTTTTAATTTCATTTAAATCACAAAAAAAAGACAAAAAAAAATCATTTCTTTTCTTAAAAGGGTCAAAACCCTTAGGACGTTCCAACTTAATTTCTATTCGCGCGTTATTTTTATGTTTTGATTATTATGTAACTGCTTCAAGAATGTAATAGTAATTAGGTTTATTGCTTTCTTTACTTTCCGCACTTTATCAAAACGGGTCTTTGTTTCTTTGGCGATGTATAGACCCGCGCCTTGTAATAGCGTAGCTTTACATTCCCGCACTTTAATTTTCCGCACCCCTAACTGTTAACAACGCATGAAAGAATGTATGTAAATAAAATTAATCCGTAGCTCACAAATAACATGTACAAAGACAATTAACTGAAAAACAACACACAAAGCACATGCCACTCCTAGGATACGCTTCACTCGTTGCCTCGAAACGTGGTCATCAAGTATAGGACGTCTTAGAGGTCACCCTTTGTCTAAAGATCCAATTGCGTCGAAACGGTTGCCTCGGATAAAAGGATCTAGGACATTAGGGTTACTTCTAAGGTGTCCTACCATTGCTTCGGTGACCGCACTATCCCGATAATCGAATTGACCCAAATACCTCCAACGATGGTGCTACCTACCTCTCAATGGTGGGATAGCACTATCTAAATGACTCTTACACAGCTTAATTCCTTAGGGTAGGTAGATGACTCATGGGTACTTGCTCTTTTCAAAACAAACGAAATACTTTTCACACCTTACACTTTCAAAAAGTTTTTAAACAATACTTCATACACTCTTGAGGACTGATACAAGAGTTAACTAGAAGTTTTCAAACGAACTTTTTCAAAACCCACACACACTTGAAAAGCAAACAAATTTTGAAAACATAAGAGCAAGTACCTAAGAGCCCATGGATAACCATGGATAGAAAGGGTTCTAACACCTTCCCTTTCTATAAATCTACCTCCCAAACCGAGAAACATTCTCAATAAGGAATTTTGCTGTGCTTTTGTCCTTTCCATGTTGGAGAACATAAAATACGGTGGCGACTCTTGCTTACCGCGACATTTCGCGAACCAACTTAAAAAACAGTCAGTTCTATTTCCACCGATCACAGAACTGGCGACTCTGCTGGGGACATATATAAGTGAGGTGTACCTTAGGATTATATCACTCTTATGTTTTCAATTGTATGTCTTGATTGCTTTTATATTTGTGGGCTTGCATCGGAGTTTCATAGATCCTAACCCAGATCTGGGGAATACCCTTTTAGGTAGCATAAGTTGTGAGGGACCTGTCCGGCGTAGACCGACACGGGTGAAGCAGTGGCTACGTTGGTGTGACACCTTGGTCTGTACCGATATCCCTTGTGTTGCAACGAGGAGAATATGGGTCTTCTGAGGAGTCATTAAGCACCAACCGACCTTAGAACCCTAAATTGACCCAACTTGGCCATAGAATAGTAGCAGTATGCTACACTCATTGAGGCTAAACTCTTGCGATGGTTCTGGCCGCAAGAAAAGATTGCGACGCTGGAGTTATGACCGATTGAGGGTAGTCAGTGATATTGAGATCCTCTAGAACCCGGTTACTATTTTCTAGGACAGGCCTTAACCAACGAAACTGAAAGAGGGTAGTACCTAAACTTCATGCTGGCCTAAAATCTAAGGGCTCTTTTGTGTGACTTGTGTGCCCTTAAAACTTTGACTACTTGCATATACTTGTTATCTGACACATGAGCTTCTTGCAGGTTTTGTTTACAGTCCTTAATAGGGACTCATAACAGGGTTTACTTACATCACTCCATGCATAGCATAACATCATACCATCATACCATTGCATACATCCTGCATAAGGACTAACCCATTTCAAGGATCTCAAGGATTTGTGATGCAGGTCATGATGAATCAAAATGTCTAGAAAGGGGCAAAGGGGATTTATTTTCCCCTAGCCAAGGTTGATAACTTGAGTCAGGGGCTATGACCCACTCGATATGGTGAGCTTTGACTCTTGAAGAAGGACTCTCAGCACCATGAAGTTCCTTCAATCAAGCTACCCAAATTCAAATTCTAACAAGTTTCTCTGTTTACCCCGCGAGATCCTTGAAAACATCACATGCATACATACATATCATTGCATCACAGGTACTCTTTTCTACAGGTTTCTTAATCTTCTTTGCTGTTTATTTCAGCCATCATCATGAATCCTTAACTTACCAACGAACAAGCTATCAAGGCCCTCCAGGCCCAGAACGCCCAGTTCCAGGAGCTGGTCATGAGCTTAGCCCAGGGTCAACAGGAATTGAAGACTCTGCTGTTGAAGAAAAAGAAGAAGAGGACTGTTTTGTTCAACCCTAGACGCAGATCTGGGAATACACTGCAAAATGAAGCTGAGCGGACTACTCCATCTGTTGGGGAAGGCAGTCACAAAGAGGGAAGGGTTCCTAGTCCCGTAGTCTCTGACACCGAGACAGATTTCAATGATGAACAGTACCCTCCTGCTGAGGACAGGTACAAACAGCTGGAGGACCGGTTAAATGCGATGGATATCCAACGTGTGCCTGGGTTGGACTTTTGGGACCTAGGTTTATATTCTGGGGTGGTGATCCCTCACAAGTTCAAGGCACCTGCCTTTGTAAAGTACGACGGGGCTTCCTGTCCTAAGCTGCACCTCCGTTCATACGCAAGGAAGATCCAGCCCTACACGGCAGACAATAATCTATGGATCCATTTCTTCCAGGAGAGTCTTTCAGGGACTCAACTCGAATGGTTCTATCAGTTGGATGGAACCAATATTCGTAACTGGGAGGACTTGGCAACTGCTTTTTATAAGCAGTACCAGTATAATGCCGACCTCGCTCCTACGCGTACCCAACTCCAGGGTATGTCACTTGGGACGGGTGAAGGTTTTAAGGAGTATGTGCAAAGGTGGAGAGATCTGGCTGGAAGGGTGCAACTGCCTTTGACTGACCGTGAACTCGTCGACATGTTCTTGGGGACCCTGTCTGGTCCTTTCTTCAACTATTTGATTAGGAATTCTTCTGCTGGGTTTACAGATTTGATCTTGACCGGGGAGAGGATTGAAGCTGATATCAAGGCTGGAAAGATTCAAGAAGCTACACCTGCTGATGCTCATAAAAAGCCTTACAGTGGGAAGAAGGAGTCCAATGTTGTGCATAGTAAAAAGGGTCGCCATGATCAACATGTAGGGGCAACCCAGATCTCTAATCCTAGGCCTGCTCAACAAGGATAGGGGCAGCAACGTAAGGAGGTCGCACCCAAGAGACAGTTTACTAAGATCAACATGTCACTGGATCAAGCGCTACAGCAAATGTTGAAGGCAGGGCTGATTACCTTAAGGGCTCCTCTCCGGAATCCAAACACTTCTGCTCCTAACTATCATCCCAACGATAGGTGCGCATACCATTCTGATAGCCCGGGGCATACTAAAGACAACTGTTGGGCTCTGAAGAACAAGGTCCAAGACATGATTGACGCTGGAGAGATTCAGTTTGAAGCACCAGAAACTCCAAACATAATCACTGCCCCTTTGCCCAATCATTGAAGGCTTTTGTTTATTTGAATTTCCGAGTTGTATTTTTTTGCTTATACAAACAATTAATGTCATAGGAAACTCTTTTATTTTCATTAATGCACTACGTATGTCTGTTTTTGAATTAATCCAATTATTTTCACTATATTCAAATTGCTTTCATATTTTTGTTTGTGATGATCAACGCTCGGTTAATAATTCTAAGCCTCTTGAGGGAGGATGACGAAAACGATACCATAATCTACAGTATGCTTTTGAACAGACCCCGCTGATGAGGTACAGGCATTGTTTCAATTCCTAAACACTGGAGTTATAAGGAAGATAATCCCTCGTCAACCCCTTCGAGCCAAAGAAGTAGGAGTTTTTCTTTTAGAAAATTAAAACCCTTAATCATAACCTGAGGCAGGGTAGTTCTCTCAGTTGATCCAAGTGCACAACGAATAGCACCAAAGAGGTCCTTACAAAACAAAAGACAATGATGGTTCCTATAATCATAAGGATATGCAGTCATTATCCCTCAAAATAAACGCCCATTAAGTCAAAACCTATGAAGGAGACTTACAAAATTGGGGCATCCCGCTGACTGTAATCACAAAAGAAACAGTTCAGGAAAAAAACAGGGATAACGAAATCAAAAAGAAAAGAGGACCTGCAAACCCTCAACAAGGAAATGACTGCCTATTCAAAATAAAATGTCAACATCCGAACCATCATGGGAATATTAGGACAAAGACTCAAACAAGGTCTAACGCACGATCAACTGAGTTTAGGTTTGAAGAACATCACGAAGAGCGGGTGGGTACAGATATAATTTGAGCCTTTATCCTTTGTTTCTTAAATCGTGAACCAGGCCACGTTATAACCCTTAAAAAGTCCTAGCTGAAGCATGGGTTAGTTCGAAGGCATACTGTTACGAAAGGTATCCTGACTCCTTAAGGCTTGCTGTAAAATACTGAGTTGACATCACATTTTACAAAATTTGCTTGTTTTACTGAAAATGCATTTTCAAAAATTTCAAGACAGACATAAGCTTTGCATTTTTAATATAACATTGCTTGCATATGACTATTTGTTTGAACAGCATAGAAGTTCGTACAACGAATGTCTAATGAACAAAAGCACCTCCAATCAAGGGTTAGGGCATGATCATTGTCCATCATCTGGGGCAGTTCAGTCAAGATTCAGAGAATCTCTCAAATGCCTAATAGCCTGGGGCAAATCTCCGCCTGAGTCACCTGGGGCATTGGACATGAGTTCCAGCTACGAATCTTGCCTGATCAAACATCTTTTGGTCGCATGGCAACCCAACAACAGGGGCATCTCCCTACATTCTGAGAGCGTGGACATAGTCGAAAAAATACTATGCATAATCAAAGACCCGCTAGGTTGACACACCTAGGCAAAAATAAGGGCTTCCCGGCGAACCAAAAGGGTTCGGGCAAAAACAAGGGATGAAATGAAAAAATTTGTACACCTGGCAAGTCGAAAACCTGAAAAGGCGGCTTGGGAAAAAAAGGGTATCCCGATGGACTGAAAACCCGAAAGAGCGGTCCAGGCAAAAGTTAGGGATCAAAAGCGTACGACTATGTCCCGTCATCTCGTCACTTGCCTACCAGAAGAAGATTTGTCGAATCGGCAGTTGTCTAACACCTCACAAGGTATCTTCTTCTCTCACGTCAGAAACAGGGGAAATAATGAGTTGTCCAAGCGATCTAGTTGCTCTGTCAACCAAGGTACCAAGGTAGGTTCGGCTGAAGAACATAACCAAGAGGCCTCCACTCCCCGGGAGTAAAACAGGTTTCAGCAATGCTCTCCCCAAGCAGAGTTGGTCTCTCATCAACCCCGAAGAGGCACAATATCCCTAGCAAGTCAGCAACGCTCTCCCCAAGCAGAGTTAGGCTACTGTCAGCCCTAAGGAAGTTGGGTACCCCCAGAAAATCTCAATATTCCCCATCGGAGTATACAGATGTTCCTAATCAAGCATCCCCGACAATCTTAATATAAGATTGTTCCCCGGCGGAATACAGACACCCCAGTGGAGCCACTTCCCCAGTACAGTCCAAAAGTATCCCCAGGAGAGTTGAATCAATCTCCCCAGTAGATTCTGGAAGCTTATCACCTGCAGAGTACGAACGCGTCTCCCCGGCTTTATTCAAAGGTTATTTCCCCACCAGGGTATAACTGGGTTATCCTCAACCAATTTCCACGGAAAGATCGTCCTCGGAGAAGTTCTTCCTATCCCCCAATGGAGTTCATCAAATCTTCCAACATAACTCATCAACGGTATCCCCAGTGGAGTTATCATCAAACCTCAGCGAAGCATCTCTTCCCACAGAGTATTCCCCGCAGAGTAATCTCTCCAACAAGTTTATTCTCCAACGGAGTCATCTTCTCCTACCGGTTTATTCTTGCAACCATCATCCCCATCGGAAATGAAGAACTCTACTCTTCAAACATCAGCCCAGGATTCATCTTCCCGGCATTCGTCGAGGATTTATTTTCCTAGACGAAAATGCATTCATAAACATCACATTGACATACATCATGACATATGCATATACGCATCATAACACACTATCTCATTTATTTTGGGACATCATGACATTGCATACAACTGATGTTTCGCCTTTTCAGGAAAAAGGTCAATCCCAAAGATGATTACTATCAACTATCGCAATTCCAGATTCGATTCCTGTATCCAACCAGGGCATATCTGTTAGTAGATTCGACACCTGTATCCAGCCAGGGCATATCTACATTAAAGAGATTGAAGAGATAGCCGAGAAATGCTCCAGATATGGATGTTGTTCTTTTGCTTATTCAGATTTATCTCCAGAGATAGCTTAGAAATGCTCTAGAGATGGATGCTGTTCTCTTGCTTATTCAGATTTTCTCTTCAGAGATGGCTTAGAGATGCTCCAGAGATGGATGCTATTCTTTTGCTTATTCAAAGTTTCAGATATAGCCGGGAAATGCTCCAGATATGGATGCTGTTCTTTTGCTTATTCAGATTTTCTCTTCAGAGATAGCTTAGAAATGCTCCAGAGATGGATGTTATTCTTTTGCTTATTCAAGAGTTTCCTTTCAGATATAGCTGGGAAATGCTCCAGAGATGGATGCTATTCTGTTGCTTATTCAGAGTTGCTTGTTCAGAAATAGTTCAGATATGCTCCAGAACCGGACGCTATTCTGTTGCTTATTCAGGGCTTCTTTTCAGAGATAACTTAGAGATGCTCCAACCACGGATGCTATTCTATTGTTTATTCAGAGATTCTTTCTAGAGATGGTTCAGATGCGATTCAGACATGGCTACATTCTGATACTTATTCCAGACTCCCTTCTAGAAATAGTTCAGTTGTAACCCAGACATGGCAAGATTTTGATACTTATTCAGATTTCCTTTCAGATATAGCTGGGAAATGCTCCAGATATGGATGCTATTCTTTTGCTTATTCAGATTTTCTCTTCAGAGATGGCTTAGAAATGCTCCAGAGATGGATGCTATTCTATTTCTTATTCAAGAGTTTCCCCCCAGAGATAGCCTAGAGATGCTCCAGATCTGGATGCTGCTCTAATGCTTATTCATACTTCCTGCTAGAAACAGTTCAGTTGTAACCCAGACATGGCGAAATTCTGATACTTATTCAGATTCCCTTTGAGATATAGCTTAGAGATGCTCCTGACCCGGACGCTATTCTATTGCTTATTCAGATTCAAGCTTCTAAAGACAACTTAGAGATGCTCCAGCCCGGATGCTATTCTATTGTTTAGTCCAGATTCATTCAAAAGATAGTCCAGAAACGATCCAGATTCGGATGACATACTGTCACTCATTCAAACACAGACTAGATACACTCCAGACACGGAGGCCATTCTATTTCTTATTCGGACGCAGCTATCCATTACACTTCCAAATGGCATCTATAAGCCCATTCCCGACAAGGTTCTGTCACACTTCCAGATGGCATCTATAAGCCCATCCTCCTATCCACCATCTCTCCAAATGGCATCTGTAAGCCCATTCCCTACATCACACTGCTGATACTCTACTATGTGAGTGCAAATTTTTGGGCACTCTAGTGTTCAATCATCTTCCACCCTCGGATCACGAAAGGCACACAAGCCAATCTACATCCTCAGGTCTAAGAAGATTGAACAAGGGCAACTGTTGTACCCTAAAATTTGCCCTCCCATATTCTTCAAAGTTTTTGGCAAGCATTTGCTCAAGTCTACTCAAGGGTTGCACAGTTCAAACACCCTCCTAAGCCAGTCAAATTAGGGTTTTGGTTCTTGCAAGGAAGTTGAGGTTTTCAAGGGCTCGATCAAGTCCCATATGCTCATATACATTGTCAAGCACCTACATGTCAAGATTCAAGGCTCACAAGGTCAAGTTGCACAGTCAAAACCCTAATTGCTTCACAATCAACTGTAGGGGCAAAATGGTCATTTGGCAGTCAAAAGTCAAAATTTGTGGTCCACATCTTATTTTGAAGCCACAATCATCATTTGGTCAAGTCTTGACCATGATTCCACAAGAATGGCTCAAAAATCATCAAGATGCAAAAGTTTCTATTTTTGGACAGTTGAAAAGTCAACTGTAACTTGACCAAGGCATAACTTTTTCATGGTTCATCAGAAAAATCCCATCCAATGCTCATTTTGATGGAGAGGACATTTCCTACAATTCATCTTCACATTCCAAGTCCAAGAAATGCTCTCACAAAAAGTTATCAATTTCAACATTATAGGTCATTTTCAAAAGTCAACAAAAAGGCACTTTAAGTCAAAGACCATAACTTGAGATTGGTAAATGAAAATGACATGGGACCAAAGGCATTGGTTAGAGGACTTCAAGACCTTTCCAAAATGTCCAAGAACATGTCCATAAGATCAAAATTGAGCAAGATATGCATTGGAGAAGTTGGGAAACTTTTGTGAAATGGCAAAAGTCAACTATCCTTGAAACTTCAATTTTTGACAAAAGGGCCCACTTTTCCCACTTGGTTCAGCTTTGGCATGCCTCCCACGTGTCCCATGATTTATCTCAAGATTAAACATTAATTTTTCCATTTTTATTTAATTTTATTGATTTAATTCATTTTAAATCCTTAAAATTCAAATAAAAATCAAAAAAATTAATCAAAGGATATCTTGTGGTTTGAATGGCCTTGATACATCATAATACACATGCCAAATTCGTGTAAAGTCCATTTCAAGCATAAAAATTCAAATTTGGACAAAAATGGCAAGTTTCTTTAATGGTGGTTATGGCAAAATCCAAAACTTCATTGCAAGGGTTAAAGGCTCACATTATTGCTTGATTCTCATTCAAAGACATATATGCAAATGCTCCAGACCAAGATCACGACCTAGAAACCTCTGAAATAGCATAGCCAATTTCCAAAATTCCAAAGAAAAGTCACAAACTTAAATCAATCTTCCAGTGCAATTCAAGCATTTCTTTTGATCCAAACACACTCCCAACACTCCCAGGAATGATTTGCAGTCATAAACCAACCCCAACACTCAAGGAAACGGCCAAACAGAACCACGGTTTGAGCAAACTTTTCCATAATCGAAACTCCATTTTTACGCATCATTAATACATTTTGATCACTGTTTTGCATTGCTGACATTGTCACGAAGCTTTCTATATAATTTAATTTGATTATGATGCTCTAAAATGAAAGTTGTCATTGTTAAATCCTAGGGTTTCAGAGCTTGTGATTTGGGGCTTTTCCCATACTGTAAAATCAGAACTCCAAACACCCATGGTTGGAACCGGCTTGAGGAGACAAACACAAAACACACCTCGCGCCCTTTTTATGTTCACTATATAGCTAATCGCTATTTTCCACAGTTTTGCATTGTGGGGGTTAAAAACCCCCGCTATCTTGCTTTTGTTTTTGCAGATAAATGAAGACGATGATGATGTGTCCATGCGTGGGTGGTCTATTCAAATCACGCGCGCTCTCTTTTTTATTTTCCAGCATGTGACTCGTTTATTCAATATAATGTTATTTGCTTATTATTATTACAATTGAGACAAAGTGGTGCAGTGGCTGGTAACACGCTTGGGATTCGTTGGGACCTGGGTTCGATCCCCAGGTCCCCCAAAGGCTTATTAAATTTTTTCCAAATGTGATCTTATGCAGGCAACGTGAAGCAACTCACCATAAACCTCACATCCCAGCTTGCCAAGTGTCCCTCAGAAGCAGATCCAACGGCCAAGAGAGGGAGCACACCATACTCCTGGTCAACAGTGCTCCACTCAATTCCCAGAGTCAACAGGCTTTGTGAAAATGGGCCTCACAATTCAATTCAGAACCCTCCAATCTGGCCCAAAACCCCCCTTGGGTTTGCAATTTTTTATTTTATCATTTTTATATTTTGTTTGTCTTATTTTATTTTTTCCCTTTTATTAACTATTAGCATAATTAATTTATTTTCTATAAAAAAATCAAAAAGAACTAATATTATTATTATTATTAATTTCATTTTATTTTTGTAAATAAATATTAATAAATTGAATTAGCTTTAATTAGGCAACTTTAATTTTTTTTAAAATAACTAAAATAAATTTAGAATTAGGTTTTTATTAACTTTTAATTTTATTTCATTAAAAAGCATAAAAATACAAAAAAAAAAATTTCTTTTAATAAATTAATTAATTAATTTAATCATTAGTTTTAATTTCATTTAAATCACAAAAAAAGACAAAAAAAAATCATTTCTTTTCTTAAAAGGGTCAAAACCCTTAGGACGTTCCAACTTAATTTCTATTCGCGTGTTATTTTTATGTTTTGATTATTATGTAACTGCTTCAAGAATGTAATAGTAATTAGGTTTATTGCTTTCTTTACTTTCCACACTTTATCAAAACGGGTCTTTGTTTCTTTGGCGATGTATAGACCCGCGCCTTGTAATAGCGTAGCTTTACATTCCCGCACTTTAATTTTCCGCACCCCTAACTGTTAACAACGCATGAAAGAATGTATGTAAATAAAATTAATCCGTAGCTCACAAATAACATGTACAAAGACAATTAACTGAAAAACAATACACAAAGCACATGCCACTCCTAGGGTACGCTTCACTCGTTGCCTCGAAACGTGGTCATCAAGTATAGGACGTCTTAGAGGTCACCCTTTGTCTAAAGATCCAGTTGCCTCGAAACGGTTGCCTCGGATAAAAGGATCTAGGACATTAGGGTTACTTCTAAGGTGTCCTACCATTGCTTCGGTGACCGCACTGTCCCGGTAATCGAATTGACCCGAATACCTCCAACGATGGTGCTACCTACCTCTCAATGGTGGGATATCACTATCTAAAGGACTCTTACACAGCTTAATTCCTTAGGGTAGATAGATGACTCATGGGTACTTGCTCTTTTCAAAACAAACGAAATACTTTTCACACCTTACACTTTCAAAAAGTTTTCAAACAATACTTCATACACTCTTGAGGACTGATACAAGAGTTAACTAGAAGTTTTCAAACGAACTTTTTCAAAACCCACACACACTTGAAAAGCAAACAAATTTTGAAAACATAAGAGCAAGTACCTAAGAGCCCATGGATAACCATGGATAGAAAGGGTGCTAACACCTTCCATTTCTATAAATCTACCTCCCGAACCGAGAAACATTCTCAATAAGGAATTTTGCTGTGCTTTTGTCCTTTCCATGTTGGAGAACATAAAAGACGGTGGCGACTCTTGCTTACCGCGACATTTCGCGAACCAGCTTAAAAAACAGTCAGTTATATTTCCACAGATCACAGTCACCTTCAATGAAAGTTGGTGATTATTATCTTTTTGCTACCTTCAGTGAATGTTGGTAGTTCATCATCAGTGAACGACGATGCTATGATGTTTCTTTTCCTTTTACCTTCAGTGAAAGTTGGTAGTTCATCATCAATGAACATCGATGATTGTTATATTTTTGCTACCCTCAGTGAACGCTGGTAGTTCACCATCAGTGAACAACGATGCTATGATATATATTCTCTTTCTACCTTCAGTGAAAGTTGGTAGGTCACCTTCAGTGAAAGTTGGTGATTGTTATCTTTTTGCTGCCTTCAGTGAACGTTGGTAATTCACTGTCAGTGAACGATAGTGTTATGATATTTTCTTTTATCTCTACCTTCAGTGAAAGTTGGTAGTTCATCGTCACTTAACGTCGGTGTTATTATTTCTTTTCTTTTTCTACCTTCGATGAACGTTTGTAGTTTTGCCTTCAATAAAAGTTGGTGTATCCTTTGACCTTTTTATCATCATCTATAGGCCAAGTCTTTTGATTCACCAGTGATTTATTTTCCTGGTCGAGTTTCTCTTTTGTTTGTTTATTTCCTTTGTTACATCCCCAACAGTGTTTTGTGTCTCTTTGATTTTGTTCATGCACATTCATGCTCATAAGCATAACATGGCATCTTAGGGCCAAAAATAGGGTTTGTTTTATATTTAAGTATCTTCGTCCGCGTCGACAAGAAGATTTTTAACCTTCGCATCTCCGGATAGAAAAAACTTAAATAATGGCAGCTGTTGTACCCCAATTTTTTCCCCTAAGATCCCTTCATCATACCATATTGATTCCATCACAACAAGATCACATTAGGGTTCTTGGTTCTCCTCCCTATCTTTAGCTTTGCTCTTTAAGGAATCACCAAGCACCTTGACTTGTTTTCTTTTATGATCATGAATATTTTGTCTTGATTTTCCTTTTAATTAATAAAATGCAATGTTGGTTTGTCTTACTTGTTACTAATATAGGTAAAGGCAATGAGGTTTAGCAAGTTGCTCCATGGGTTCATGAGTTTATTTCCATGCCCTAGGAAATAAAGCTTGAGAAGTAAAAACCTCACCATTGAAGTTGTTTTGGAAGGGATGTCATGGAAAGGTTATTTTGGTTCACTACATTCCCAAGATATCAAGATTGATTCAAAAAGTGCAAGGGATTGATTGAAGAAGTTGTCATGGTTTGACAAAGTCTTGTTCCCATTTATCACAAGTGCATATTTCTCCCAATTCTCAAGATATGTAAGTGGTTTTGGTGGCTATGAGTTCTCATTTTCATCCTCAACAACTTCTATTATAAAGCAAGAGTGTTGGTACAAGAAGGTTGTTTAAAATTGTCAAGGTTCCTCAAAGCATTTTCTTGATCTAGGAGCTAGGGTTTTGAACTTCAAAGAAGTATATCTTGCTCATATTTTGGTATTTTTGAGTGATTCCAAAGAAATCCTTCTCTTTAAAGGGTTGTTAACAAATCACTTCAAAAGTTCAAAGGAGTTTTCATGTGGAAGAAACTCGATGAGGAAGAAAGATTACAAGTCCTCCAGATGAACTCCCAATTTTCCATGTGTGACATCAAATGATCATAACTTGGTCAATTTTTATCACCTTGAGCCCACTCTTTTTCCATAATGATCTTGAGGATGTGAAATTTATTCCTTTTTTTTATGTACAAAGTGAGAAAATGGATGGAGGATGCCCTAAGGATACAAAATATTATATGTCATTTCATGATTTTTTTGCCAACTTTAACAATTCATAACCATCTCAATTTTTGGATGTTTTGAATGTTTCAAGTTTCAAAATGTCATTCAAAAGGTCTATTTCATGCCATCTTTTTTGGTCAAGAGAAATATCCAAGTGGAAGGCCATGTTTGAATGCAAAATATTATAGGTCACTTTTGAAGAAAAAATTTGAAATATTTGTAAGTATGGAAAGTCAATCCTTTTCCTCCAACTTTGACTCAATGCAACTTTCAGCCCAAGCATCCATTTGATTCCATTGCAAAGATTGTAACATCATCTTTCTAAAGCATAAAGAATCATGCCCTAAGACCCCTTGAGCCGAGAATGACATTGATTTGAACTTGATAACTTGAAACTGAAGTTTCTTCAAAAGTCAGAATTTGAAATCATTGGTTTAGCTTCTAAACACTTTGTTTCTGCGCGTTTTTGCCTCTAAACGTGTTTAGTGAACTTCCAGAAGTGATTATCACAACAAAGCGCGCGTTTTGGATGAGTTTTGATCAAATTAGAAGTCACACTTTTCTTGTTTGCAACTTCACACGATTTCCCTCCAAACTTCATTCACACCCTTGGACATTCCATTTGATTCCCTATAAATAAAGGGTCATCCCTCATTCATTTTCTTAAGCTTGGATAGCCAGAATCACCCTGTCAAACTTGTTCCATAACTCAAATTTCTGGAACTTCGAAATCTGTTTTTAGGCCTTTTTCAAACCAATTTCTCTATCAATTTACCTTCTTTGATCTTCCCTGAAGCTAACCATATAATTACCTTCAAGAATTGTGCCCTATATTGCTCCATAGAAGTCCAGTTTCAGAGCTCTGCAACTCAAATTTAATAGGTAGATTTCTTCGTCAATTCTTCAAAACTTTGATGTCATTGTGATGCTCTCATTGCCCTGGTTCTAGTTGCAACACTTACTTTTATCTGGAAATATGTTTTGACCATGAAATTTTAAATCCCTTTTCAAAACTTTCCTTCCAAATTGCTTGAGCTAAAGTTTATATAAATTTATCGCGAAGGTGTGGTTGTCTTTATCTTGAAGAGACGAAGCGAATGACATATGTCTCGTGCTCTAATTTTACAGATTGAGCAACCTGGTTTTGGGACTGGCTAGAGGTTGAAGATGACCAACGTGTCATCCTTCAACCAATGAAACAACGCCATTTGGATTTTTTGAATCTGATTTACATTTGATTCAGTGCTTTATTCACTAATGACCATGATATTCACAGCGCGCCAGATCCCTTGGATTTGATTACTAACGCGTTTTCACTCTCATCCAATGGTCCACATATTATTTACTTTATTTTTCTTCTCTGATTTTTATATTTAATTGTTTTAAATTTCAAAAAATCATAGAAAATTTATTTTTAGTCAAAAATATCTGAAAAAATTATGAAAAATATTTTGATTTTTCTCTTTCTGATTTTTATTTTTTCGCAATTTTATTTTGTGTTTTGATATTTTTTATAAATTTCCACTTTATTTGAATTGTTTTAAATGTTTAAAAATACTTTTATGCAATTTTTAATTCTGAAAAAAATACAGAATGATCTAATGATATTGTGACAAATATTGGTGACCTTAATTATTTTTTATTTCTGACTTTACTATTTTTTATCGTTTTTGGTTTATTTTACTCATTACTTTTATTTTTGAAAATAGTTTCTGACTTTAAAAAATTACCAAAAATTTTGTAAAATTATTTTAGTTCATTTCTGATTTTTCTATGGTCTTACTTTTTATTTCTTGATTAATTTGAACATAGTTGATATTTTTATCTTTTATTTTTTATGTAAAACATTTTAAAAACCCTTTTTAATGTATATATTAAGTGTAATATTATTTTGTGATGATTTTTCTGGATAATCTTGGGTTGAATTTTTAATCATGAACTTTATTAACATCATTGGATCCATGGTGTTGAGTCCAACTCCACAAAAATGGATGAATGATTTTAATAATAGTTTGATTAAATTTTAATTCAAATGTGGTTTGTATATTTTCCCCCCACACCTCTTCATCTTATCCCTTTCTTTTTTGATTGTGCTACATGTTAAGGGATGATGATCTCTATATCATTTATCTAAACATGAACTACATAGATTGCTATTGACCTGTCTCAAAATAGGTGCGACTTCTATATAAGTCCACTTACGATTGCTTAACATAACGCTAAATTTTGTCCCGATTCGAATAAATGATCATTCGTGGCCCAAACCCATGTTTGCAAGTCTAAGTATGTTAATTTGATCTCTTTGATCCAATAACCTTGAGATTCATTGTGCGGAGGCTTTGGTTCTACCAATCCTCTAATGGATCTACAACACTTTTGGTCAACGTGGATCACTTAAACATCGTTGATCATTAAATGATACTTTTGAGGATACCAAATGGATGATATACTTGACAAAAAGAAAATGCAACTTGTTGAGTGGGGGCTTTGGCTCTACCAATCCTCTATTGAGTTCCAAATGCAATTTTCAAGATGGTCATCCAACTAACCACTAATTATTAAATTGTTTTTACTTTATGCCTTTTATTTTTATGCTTTATGTACCATTTACTTTAAGCATTACATTTCATGTCATTTTTATTGTTGCTCACTTGAGACTTTCCTTTTCTCTTCTAAGACACCTAATAATCAACATGAACCATAAAAGTTATTAATGATACTTGGACTATTTGGATACTATCCTTGGCATTATGGAGAATTGGACTTCTTGGGCTTAGGATTAGAGACCTTGGCCTATGTTGGAGACCTTGTGACTTCAATTGATATTTTGTCTGGAGTTTTTGGGGTTTACCTCAAGACATTGAGTTGTTTGTTTGTTTTGTGTGCAAGTTATTATGATTACATACTTTGGTTGTAATATGAAATTCACCCGTATACAGCCGTTACTGTGTCCAATTTTTGTGAAGACTTAATACACTTGAAGTTTGGTTCTCTGAAGAGGTCTAGTATTTTTGCTTGCTTGGTTTCAATCCAAAGAATGATAATTCTATCTTGACTCATAATGTCAAGTATTATCTTCTTGTTGGTTAGATGGTTCTTATCCCTAGCTTTTACCTTATGCTTTAGGATAGTCTCTTCCTCTCCTCCCATCTTCTTTAATTTCAAAAATATTCCTCCTCCTTTTGAAAACTCTTCTTGTTTCTAAACTTGAACCACTTTCATAATAAATTTGGACTTAGGTTCATGTATTTTCAAAAACATTTTCATAAATAAACTTCAATCAACTTAATAATATGTTGACATTTTTTTTGTGAGAATACTAAAAGTCAATCAATCTCATTTCAAACCGTTTTGCCACTTTGGCTTTTTACTTTAAAACTTATTCTCAAAAGATTGGACTCTTGTCAATCCTTGTAGTGATGCAAACAACTATACTTCCCCAATATGTAGTGAAGTGAGATATTTCTCACTTGGGTGTTGAGTGAGGCATTGTTGATTTTAAGATCTAAGTCATATCCTCCATTTTGTGATGATGAAAATTCTCATTTCTCATGATTATAGGTAGTAAGTATGTTTTCTACACGGACAATGACGATGGTGTCTTATCTCATAAAATTAACCAATACACTTGTGTTTTAAAATATTTAAAAGAGGAACTACGTGTACCCTGATCCCCTATTGCACGAAAGGTGATACGTAGGCACTAAAGGTTCTCAACCGCGGCGGGTGCAAAAAAAACATAAAAATATATTTCTTTTCTCACCTCGACCATCCATTTTTTGTACAACATCTTATAGCCAAAATATACAGATTTACAAAGAGCTTCCTGTGGAGTACCGTAGATATTTAGGGGGCTAATACTTTCCCTTTGCATAACCAACCCCCTTACCTTGAATCTTTCCCCCTCTTTTTGCGTTACTCGCTCTTTTCCCATTCCTTTGGAAACAATAAAGCGCGGTCGTGATTTTTATTTTGATCTGTATAAGTCTAGTCAATCCAATGGCTTAGTCTTAAACATTTCTACCGCTACACAATCAGAATCAGAATAACTCAGAAGTTCTAATTCGATCTTTATTCCAGACAGAAATAACACTCCATATTTCAGAGTTCCCTTCACATACCTCAGAATCCCGACTGCAGCTTGGTAATTGGACCACTTTGGTTTGCTCATAAATCTACTAACCATTCCAACTGCATAGAAAATATCAGGTCTGGTATTACACAAATACCTCAGAGAACCAACCATCTGTTTGAAGGTTGTAGCATCCACATCCTCTCCATCAGAATCAGAGTCCAACTTCTGATTTGTATCAGCATGTGTGATAGCAACCTTGCAATTCTCTAGCTCAAATATCTTCGGAATCTCTAGTTCATACTTCATCTGATGCAAAATGATTCCTTTCTCAGAGTACATAAATTCCACCCCTTGAAAGAAACTCATTTTCCCAAGATCTGTCATCTCAAACGAATTCATCAGAACTTTCTTGAACTTAGCTATCTCTTGTTCAGAACTTCCTGTGAGTAATATGTCATCAACATACAAACAGACCAAAATCATATTACCTTCTGAAGTTTGATGAACACCATACTCCATCTCACACTTCTGAAACCCCTGTTCCTTGAAAAACGAATCAATCTTCAAATTCCAAGCTCTGGGTGCTTACTTCAATCCATACAAGGCTTTGTGTAATTTGAACACCATCCCTTCCTGATTCTTTTTCTCAAATCCAGGAGGTTATGAAACGTACACCTCTTCTTATAATGGACCATTCAGAAATGCATATTTTACATCTAAATGCATCATAGGCCAATTCCTGTTAGCAGCTATTGCAATCACTAGTCTGATTGTTTCATGTCTCGCTACAGGTGCAAACACTTCAAAGTAATCCAACCCAGGCTTATGTAGAAAGCCTCTTTCTACTAATCTCGCTTTGTGTTTGCCAATTAATCCATATGGCTTTAGCTTCTGCTTGAGAACCCATTTGACGATGATGGCTTTCTTGCCTTTTGAAAGTTCTGTCAACTTCCAAGTCTTGTTTCTCTCTATAGCATCAAGTTCTTCTTTCCTGGCCTGCAACCAGACTTGCTGCTTAAGATCCTCATTCGTACTCACGGGTTCAGAGTCTACTAACATTGCACACTGAATAACTTCTCCTTCAGAGTCTACTTCAGTGTCTTGCAACATGTCAAACTCTGCAAATCTTCTTGGGATGCTTCTGACTCTTTGTTTCCTCTGAACTAGACCTTCAGAACCTTGGACACCAAAGCTTTTCCCTTCAGAAGCACTTTCTTTAGAAACTGGACTTTCTCCAGAACTTTGACTGTCTTCAGAGTCTGGATCACCATCGGAGTCAGAGTTAGAATCATCTTCTCCTTCTGTATCTTCTTCAGAGTCAAAGTCTTTACCAACTTCAAAAACATGTGTTTTTGACTTTTCTTCTGGATTTCTCTCATCAGACTCAGGATGATACCTTTCCCAATTCCAAACTTCTAATTCCTTTACAATGACGTCTCTACTAAACTCAACTTTGTTAGTTTCTGGACATTGTTCAGAACCACTACCTTAAGAAGTTCCACTTTCAGAATCATGATCACCGTCAAAGACTGAATTTCCTTCAGAAGTTCCTCCTTCAGAAGGTCTATATTTAGAGTCATGATTTCCAACAAAAATCTAATCATCTTTAGAAGCTTGTCCTCCAGAACCTACGTCTTTAGAGTTTTCCCTTCCAGAAGCATGACCACCACCAAATTCTGGATCATCATCAAAATCTGGATCAGAATCAGATTCACCATCTGACTCACCTTCAGAGTTTCTAGAGTCATCATCTTCTGACTCTTCTTTAGAAGCAGATTCTTCTCCAGACTCAGAATCACCTTCGGATTCTGACTTGTCTTCAGCTTCAGAGTCATCTTCTAATTCTAACTCGTCTTCAAAAAACATCAGATTCTGACTTATCTTCAAAATCTTCAGCATCATCTTCTGATTCCGAATCGTATTCTAAAACCTCAGATTCTGACTCATCTTCAAAATCTTCAAAGTCATCATCTGATTCTAACTCAGAGTCATATTCTGATTCTGACTCATACAAAATCACTCCTTCAGAATCAGAATATTTAGAGTCATATTCTTCTTCTTCCCCTTCAAAATTAGAAAATGAATATTTCACTGGTTCCTCATCAGATTCATAAGCCATAAATAGCACAGCTTCATCATATGAATTTCCTATTCTTCTGACTTCCTTTCTTTGTTTGACCAGAAATCTTTGGCATAGTGACCAAAGTTCCCGCAACAGTAACACTGGACATTCTTCTTGTCAGACTTCTCCTTTCCCCTCTAGACATTCTTCTGCCTATCAGAGTTTGAAGCTTCTGGCCTTTGACCACCATTAGTTTTCTTCTTGGCTTCTGACCAAGTCTTCTTCTGATGCTTCTTACCAGAAGTTACTTTCAGAGCCTGTTGTGTTAGAACATAATTTAGTTCTACATCCCAGTTAGAGTTTTGATGATAACAAACACATGATATACTTATATAAAGAACAACAATGCTCGCTAATAAAGTATCCTTATATTCAGGGAAGTTCTGATGTGAAAAAGATCTGCTAGATCATCTGGAAGTTCTGATATAAGAAGATCTATTCAGACACAACATAAGCAAATCTGTGTAACACACTGAATGAAGAAGTTCTATGTTACAACTTCTGAATGCACCAATGCTGTGTAAACAGGATCTCTGATACTCTGATCTGTAAAGTTCTGAACAAGCAGTAAGGGACTCCCAACGATAATATTCATCCTCTGATGTGAGAAGTTCTGAAGCGTTACAGCTTCTCAATGCATATAAAAAGTAATGGCTATAAAAAGACAAGAATCTACAAGTTTGGAAAGTTTTCGTGTTATGAACATTCCTAAAGCATCTTCTTATGTCACTGTTGCATGGCCTATATAAAGAAAACACATAGAAGAAATCAAGTGATGAACTACTACGCACAAAAAGAAGAATTCACGTGAAAGTACAGTAACACAACAATCATCTTTCATCATCAAACGTTCATATTTAAACTGTGTAAAACATCATTGTTAGTGATATTGTTTTATTAGAAACACTATTGTACACATTTATTCAATTATTGTTTAGTGCATTTCCTTGAGAAAACCGGATTGTGGTTTTGGACTCAAGAAGACTTTGGCAGTTGTCAAAGTAGATTTGTAATCAAGATTGATTAGTGGATTAAGACCTTGTTGGAGAGAGGAGAAATCACCTTGGCGGGTGGAATGGAGTAGTTTGAGTTCAAACGAACCAGGATAAAAATAAACGTGTTCTTTACCTTGATTTTTGAGATCCTAATTCAATCCCCCTTCTTTTGTTTTTCAATTCTTCTTGCTGCTCTACTTCCCT
The DNA here is from genome assembly GCA_948472305.1 of Vicia faba. Taxonomy (NCBI): domain Eukaryota; kingdom Viridiplantae; phylum Streptophyta; class Magnoliopsida; order Fabales; family Fabaceae; genus Vicia; species Vicia faba. The sequence goes on from OX451741.1 coordinate 1,467,818,419, forward strand.
CTCAGAAGTCCTTGCAGTCATACGCAACTCATACGCCTCTAGACTACTTTACAGCTCTTCAACTCTCATGGTGCTCAGATACTTAGAATGTTCAATTGCTACCATAATGTAATCAAACCGAGAAGTTAAAGATCTCAAGATCTTCTCAATGATTTTTTGTTCAGAAAGGATTTCTCCATAATATTTCATCTCATTAGTGATCAGAATCACTCTAGAGTTGTACTCAGAAACCTTCTCGTTGTCCTTCATGTTGAGATTCTCATATTTCTTTCTAAGAGACTGAAGCTTCACCTTTTTCACTGATGCGTCACCATCGTAACATCTGACCAGTGTGTCTCATGCATCCTTTACTGTTTCAGAATCAACAATCTTCTCAAACACATTCGCATTCACACATTGATGGATGTAGAATAATGCCTTCTGATCTTTCTTCCTCAGCGCCTTCTGTGCTACCTTATGTGCCTCTATTGCATCTGCTTCTAACAGATCATAGCCATCGGTGACAAGATCTAACACATCTTGAGCACCAAATAACACGCGCATCTGGATCTTCCAACGATTCCATTTTTTGCCATCAAATACTGGAATCTTGGAATGAATATCGCAGTCATTTCCGTTCATCTTCTACCTTATGCAATTTACGCATAAACTCAATGAAAAAAATGTTCCCCAAATCCCAGAAATTCTATCAATAAAACAATGTTTCCCAAATTAAATTCCAGTGTTTCTAATCAGGAGCTCTAGATACCAATTTTTGGTGCACAAGGAAGATAAAAGGCTAAAAGAATATTTACCGACAACTTCAAATAAGGATTTACAATGAATTACAATAATCTACTCTACTAGGCTATTTATACACAAAATTAAATCTAAAATATCTTCTAACAAAGACATAAGAAGATCTAAGATATATATCTTCTAACAAATATATAAACAATCTAAAAGATATTCCTAAATATAAATTAATATCTAATTAATTATAAAATCTAAATTAATTCTAACAGATTCCCTAACACCACCACAAAGCTTGAAATCAACTCATCTCCTTTCATACTTTTATTTATGTTGGTAAGTAATCTATCATGATTGAACAACCACGTGAAGCATCTAACTCGATCTTGGGATTTGATTTTCTGAATTCTGTGCCAACTACAGTCAATGTTTGTATCCATCATGACCATACTATGATACATATTCTTGACCGGAAAACCATTTCTTCCAACACCCGCAAACAGAAACTCATGAACACCACAAGCAGACTTGGGGGAGGAGTTTCTTTTATCTTTTGCATAATTTCATTCGGCATCCACCAATTTAACCGCAGTCAATCCCAATCACCCAAATTATCCACAAGATCACACACCTTTCGTTGTTGTATTCTATAGGAATGTTCACTCCCATATTGGTGAATTATAAAAGATAAAATCTATTGATAACTGGCACACAAAGACATAATTGTTGTACTAATTAGCAGAAATATATTTATTTTTAATCAATGGAAAAAACTTTACTGATAATGGAATAGAAAAATACATTTACTTTTTTATAAAGAAAACAATAAAACTTAGATACAACTTTACTGATAATGGAGTTGAAAAGATAAAAACTTTACTGATAATGGAATTGAAAAGATAAAAAGAAGCAATAAAAGAAAGATCAAAAAAATTTAAAATCAGAAAACTTAGACATAATTCTTTAGGTTTGATTTTTACTATTTTTTAATGGAAATTATACACTTGTCATATCTTCATTGAAAAATAGTAAGAACCACACCTAAAAAATTGTATCTAAATTTTTTCCTTTTAAAATTTTTGAATCATTTTTTACTGCTTCTTTGTCTTTTACTCCTCAGTCAAGGATGTTGGCCGTTTTGCAGATGGATCAACAAAAAGACGCAGTGGTTTTGATAGGGAAAGTTTAATAAGATCATCAACCTCCTCAGTCATGGTTGTTAAAAAAAAGCATGGTCTACCTTTTTCTGGGACACACATGAACCTATTAACCAATCAAATGTGCTTGATATTGTTTTCTAACTGAATGACAAAATAAATTGTGAATTCACATATGTAACAACGACAATTTATGTATCATAGGATTAACTAACACTCACAAGTTCCTGAATTTTAGCACTAAATCCAAGCTCCAAAAGACGATCGGCTTCATCGAGGATTAAAATAGCAAGATCAACCAAATTCACTGACATAGAATTGCATAAATGAATTACCTTATGAAACATGTACATTAACTTAACATCGGCTTCACGAAAAAGTATATCTCAGTTAGTAAAGATGATGTAGATTAAAATGTTTAGAAAATGCAACACCTACACCAAATCAACCAGTTAGTACTGAATCAAACAACTTCAAATATGTTTTAAAAACATAACATACCCATAAAACTTCCATCAAGGATCCATGTGACACGCCTGACATAAATATGTGTTTCTTTGACCATAATATTATGTGGAAAAAAATTCTCAACTATAAGATTCCAATGTTTTTGAATTCTCAAGAAACAAAAACCCCATAGTATTTTAGGGAGAAAATGGAAATACTTAACAATGTGTAACTCATTAACAAATGAGATTCAAACCTCAAACGATAATGAGCATTAACAACCAATGAGATTCAAACCTGTAACTCATAAACAACCACGGAAAAACGAATTTATAATTAAATTTAAAAACATAAACTAACATAGAAAACTCAAGTGTTGGAGTGGTTAAGTAGTGGGAGTAGCGACGCTAGTGTGCTATTTAGTACAAAGGGTTTAGGTTCGATCCTTGGCTCCATTATTTTTAATTTTCTTTTACGAACAAATTAATAAAAAATATTACTTAAAAAAAATCGTTAAATTTTCAGTCACTAGTTCAGTCGCTAAATTTTGGTCACTAAATTCGTCACTAAAGGTTAGCGACCAGGACTTTTCCAACCGAAAAGTGATAGTCGCTAAATCAGTCGCAAAACATTATAGTGACCAATTTTAAAGATTTTTTGGTATCAAATTTGGTCACTAAAAGCGAATTTTTTAGTAGTGAATAAAACTTGAATGAAGCGATGATTTTTTAGTAATGAATAAAACTTGAATGAAGCAATGATATGGGACACACATGATGCCTCTTCGTATGGACACTACAACAAATAACGCTTTTCATGACGAAAATTTCACCTCACCCAAAGAAAAAACGAGGTATAATGCCAAGGCGCGCCATATTTATTTATTTATAAAAATAAAAACCAACTATTCCACTGAGGGGAAAAACAAATCAGGACATGCTTCGAATCCCAACCATTGTAGTTTATATTTTAATTTTTTATAAGTGTAAACTAAGTGAACTAATCCTTCGATTTTTCAATATGACTGAGGGATCAAATAATCAAATTTTACTATAAAAGCACTCGTCAAACAGATTTTAACCTAATCCTTTATTATATGAAGCCGCCCAAACTCGCATGCATCATTATTTAGGATGGATTGCAAGACAGAAAAAATCTTCAATGATATTCTATCTAGAACAAAACATTTTTCTACCCTTGCAATCTATCTCACATAATACTGTTGATATTGTTATTGTTGTTGTTGTTGTATTTTTTTCCTCATTTGATAGATTGCAAGTGTAGAAAATCAGTCTTGCTTCAAGTTAAACAAAGAAGGGAGCTCAACCTTTGAAAAGTTAAACAAAGAAGAGGTCTTAACCTTTCAGAAGATGGATACCAGTGAAAAAATAAAGACTCTCGTGGGGATGAATGCATGGCTATGCAACAACCACAAGCAAGGTCACAAATAAAGTTGAGAGGTTTAACGTCATGAGCATGGAGTCAAGGTAAAGAACATCCCCAAGGTATGTACTAACAGTTTAATCACACCTGTAGAACAAGGTTCTAAAAGTTCCCAGAGTCTACATTCCTCCTTCAGATATTACCAACGTCCCAATTACTCGGTAATCAGCAATATTCTCAAGAGAAACTCGTCTGAGTGTAGTATCGCGTGACAACTACTTCCGGATTACTCCTTTATAGTCTCCGCACTACCCCTAAGAGGCCAAGATGGGTTAGGGTTCTACAGTTCTCAGCTTCTCTGGCTCCCAGGTCGAAAATAATAATGTCTTCCCGATTACTCGGTAAACAAATATTACGTTCAAAAGGGCCTTCCACTGAGTGGGGGATCTCATGCCTCCTTCTTCGGGATTACTCCCTCAAAGTTAACATGACTATACCGCCCGTCCTATTCCTAAGTGTAACTTAGTCCGGGTATAGGACTTGTCCTTTGTACATATTATCAACACCCAAATAATCACAATATATACATATATACAAACAAACAAATAATGATAAAACAGATAAAACAAACTATGCTTAACCCACTTAGGGATGGACCAGCAACAGGTCAATCTTTCCCCAGCAGAGTCGCCAATTCTGTAGCGGTGAAAATCAGAGATCAAGCTATTAATTAACTTGACTCACAAAAGCAAGAGTCGCCACCGCACTTTATTATTTCCAAGGGAAAAGGGAAAAGAGCGAAATAAAACCCTAAACTATGCAATGTAAAATAATTAAAATACAATGCGTTTTTTGAAAGAGATCAAGAGTTCGGGGGTTGGTTATGCAATGGGAAGGTATTAGCACCCAATGCATCTACGGTACTCCGCAGGAACCTTTTGAAATATCTATTTTTTTTAGTTAAAATTGTTTGTTATATACAAGGGTGTATCTATCTACAACTATGTTTGCTTAAGGGAAAAAATGAGTTTTTATTATTGCGTTCGTGAGGGTTTCGCGACCCTTTGCCTACGTATCCAATGAAGGAATCAAAACACCGTAGTTCCTCTAGAAAAAAGTTGATTTGTTTTGTGTTTTTTAATGGGAGACATTAACGCGCACATTCTAGCAATAGGCATGGCCGGTATCGCGGTAGAACAGAGATAATATGCCCTTGGGGGAGCTTTGATTTGTTGAGTGTTTTTGCATGTTTTAAAGTATGTTCAAGTATGATTAAAGAGTGTTTTTTTGGATTTTTGGTTTGTTTATTTGTTGGTTTTATCTTGCCTAATTACTAGCATTTTGTACAAAGTAAAAAAATGCAGAAAGATAAAAACCTACGTGTTGTACCCCAAAATTCGCCCTCCCATATTCTTCAAGGTTTACCAAGGTCAAGGTACAAAATCTCCCAAGTGTTGCCCAGTCCAATTGCCTCCTAACAGTCAAAAATTAGGGTTTTGGTTCTGGCAAAGAAGTTGAAGTTTCCAAGGGTCCAATCAAGTCCCACATGCCTATAAACATTTTCAAGCATCCATATGCCAAGTTTCAAGACTCACAGCATCAGATTGCACAGTCAAAAAACCCTAATTGCTCAACAATCAACTGCAGGGGCAAAATGGTCATTTGACAGTCAAAAGTCAAAATTTTCGGTCAACATCTTATTTTGAAGCCACAAACATTATTTGATCAATTCTTGATCATGATTCTCAAGGCATGGCTCAAAAAGTCCCAAGATGCAAAAGTTTCTATTTTTGGACAGTTGAAAAAGTCAACTGCAAATTGACCAGGGCATAACTTCCACATGGTTTATCAGAAAAATTCCATCCAAAGCTCATTTTGAAGAGAATGACATTTCCTACAACTAATCTTCACACTTCAAGTCCAAGAAATGCTCTCACAAAAAGTTATCAATTTCAACATTATAGGTCATTTTCAAAAGTCAACAAAAAGGCACTTTAAGTCAAAGACCATAACTTGAGATTGGTAAATCAAAATGACATGGGACCAAAGACATTGGTTAGAGGACTTCAATACCTTTCTAAAATGTCCAAGAACATGATCAAAGCTTAAAACTTGAGCAAGATATGCCTTGTGGAAGTTGGGAAAATTTTGGGAATTTTGAAAAGTCAACTTTGCTTCAAATGCCTCAAAATTGCTAATGGGCCTCAATTTCTTCCATGAATCATTACCCAAAGGCCATGCACGACCCATTAAGCTAAAAGGGAGTTATTTTCTTATTTTTAATTAATTAATTGAATTTTTAATCCTATTAATTCATTTAATTAAAATTAAATATGAGAAAAATACTAAATAATGATTTTTAATCTTTTTGGTGCAGTAAATCCTTCCATCATGACCTAAATATTTCGTGCACATGCTCAAGAGACCAAATCTTCCAAAATAGGCAAGTTTCCATGGCAAAAAAGATGGGAAAAGATTTGACAAAATCACATATTCAAAAGCATTAAAACAATGGATTTTGGGCTGACTTTTAACCTAATTCTATTCACACATATATGCACAACTGAAACCTAGGCCAAACAACACAGAAGCTGCGCCCAATACAAGGAACACATTGCACTTTTTTTCACAAAAATTTCAAAAACTGAAAACCTAGCTAGGAGACGTTTCAAGACTGCAAAAGGATTCCAAAAGCTTGCTGACACTACCAGGAAACTATTCCAATCAAAACCACGCCTCCATACTCAAGGAATTGGTAGAATAAAGTTTGACTTTTCATCAAAATTTTCATATTCGTGTTTCACTTTTCATGCATGATTACTGTGTTTTAATGATTGGTTTATACTAATATGAATATGCTGAAGCTATTGGTGCCCTCTAATTGAACTAACAGTGCCTGTATTCAAAGTTGCCATTGATGGTCGCTAGGGTTTCAGAGCTACAAATTTAGGGCTTTACATATATGGAACAATTGGACAATAAAACCAGTACCATCGAAATCAGGAGATCCAAATGAATTGATCTCACACCTCGCGCCCTTTTTCTTTTTGCATATGCCCTATTCGCTATTTTTCAGGTTGAAGCTTAGTGGGGGTTTAAAACCCCCGCTATCTAGTGGTTATTTTCAGGCAAAACGAAGAAACAAGGAAGGAGACGCTGAGGTGTTGAACTGTGGTTGGACCATTCAAAGTTTGGCGCGTTTTTTCAATTGTCCAGCATAATACTCATTGTTCTCTTATAATATTCACGTTCCATTATAATATCAAGATAACGCGTTGGCTCAGCTGGTTGGTGTGTTTTCCTTCAGGTATTGGGACCTGGGTTCGATTCCCAGGTCCCCCATATTTCTTCATAATTTTGTTTGTAATGTATTCAGGTGTTGCTTCTCACCAGTGGTCCACCAAACGCCCCAATGCCTGTGCCTGCCACATGTCCCCAGGGATCAATCCAAAGGCCATCATGTGAGTTCCACCATGTACGCCAGTCAACCATGCCATACGCAAACGCTGAAAGTCAAAAGGGCCAGATTTCCAATGGGCCAAATTCCTTGCAATTAACCTCCAAAGGGGTCAGATACCCCCATGGTTTGTCCAGTCTTCAACTTTTATTTATTTTTCTTTCTATTCTTTTGTTTTTATTTTTTTAATTAATTGTTTCCTTTAAATTATACAAAATTAATTTTCATAACACAAAAAAAATCAGAAATCAAGAAAATAAAAAAAATGTTTATTTAATATTTAATGCATTAATATTTTTTTTTTGTAAATAAATTCTAATAATCAATTTAGTTTAATTTTAGGTTTTCAATTTTAATGTTTTCTTAATAACTAAAATAGGTAGAAATTAGGTTTTAACATTTTTATTCTTTTCTCTCAATAAATAATTTCTTCTTCTAAATTATTAATAATTATTAATTAATTTTGTAAATAAACTTGTAATTAAATAATTAGTGTAAATTAGGTAAAAACTTAAACATTTTTTTTAATAATTAAAAACAAATTTAGAATTAGGGTTTTATTTAATTTCTAATTTCAATTAATTTTCTTTATTTCATAAATACCAAAAAAAAAACATAAAAAAATAACTCCTTTTCTTATTAAATAATTAATTAACTTTCAATTTCAATTTAATTTCTTTAAAGGGTCCAACGCCCTCGCACACTCGATTCCAATTTCTTTTCGCGCGTTTATTTTTATTTCCCTTTTAAATATTATGTAATTGCCCAAAGCCTTGTAATAGTAATTAGGAAATTTATTTACTTTCTGCATTTTATTAAAAAACAGGTCTTTGTTAATTTGGCGATGTATAGACCCGCGCCTTGTAATAGCGTAGGACTTTAATTTCCGCACCCTTTAAACTGCTAATCACATGAAAGAATGAATGGCCCAAATAAAATCAAAGCGTAGCTCACTCAATGCATGATCAAGATAAAACATAATTGAAAATGACACATAATTCACACACCACTCTTAGGGTACGCCTCACTGTTGCCTTGCCCCTCGAAACGTGGTCGTCGAGTATAGGACGTTTTAGTAAGTCCTTATGTCCATGAACATGGCATAAGGGTAGCTTCTAAGGTGTCCTACTGTTGCTCTGGTGACCACACTGTCCCTAAAAAACAAATTGACCCGAACACCTCCAACGGTGGTGCTACCTACCTCTCAATGGTGGGATGGCACTACCTTAAGAACATTTACACAGCCTAATTCCTTAGGGTAGGTAGATGACTCATAGATACTTGCTCTAATTCAAAACAAATCAAAACTTCTTTTCACACCGACACTTTTCAAAAAGCTTTCAAAAATAACTTTTCAAACACTCTTGAGGACTTATACAAGAGTCGATCTGAAACTTTAAACGGAACTTTTTCAAACCCACTCACGATTGAAAAGCAAACAAACACTTTTGAAAACACAATGAGCAAGTATCTAAGAGCCCATGGATAACCATGGATAGAAAGGGTGCTAACACCTTCCCTTTCTATAAATCTACCTCCCGAACCGAGAAACTATCTCATAAGGAATTTTGCTGTGCTTTTGTCCTGTCCATGTTGGAGAAAATAAAAGACGGTGGCGACTCTTGCTTACCGCGACATTTCGCGAACCAGCGTTAAACAGTCAGTTCCAGATCCACCGATCACAGAACTGGCGACTCTGCTGGGGATTCTTATAAAGTGAGGTGTACCTTAGGATAGTTCATAACTGTGTTTTCAATTGTTGTGCTTTGTTTGCTTTAAATTGTGGGTTGCATCGGAGTTACATAGATCCTAACCCGGATCTGGGGATACCTTGTTAGGTAGCATAAGCTGTGAGGGACCTGTCCGGCGTAGACCGACATGGGTGAAGCAGTGGCTATGTTGGTGTGGCACCTTGGTCTGTACCGATATCCCTTGTGTTGCAACGAGGAGAATATGGGTCTTCTGAGGAGTCATTAAGCACCAACCGACCTTAGAACCTTAAATGACCCAACTTGGCCAATAGAACAGTAGCAGTATGCTACACCCATTGAGGCTAAACTCTCGTGATGGTTCTGGCCGCAAGAAAAGATTGCGATGCTGGAGTTATGACCGATTGAGGGTAGTCAGTGATATTGGGATCCTCTAGAACCCGGTTACTTCTGATAGGACAGGTCTTAACCAACAAACTGAAAGAGGGTAATACCTAGACGCCATGCTGGCCTTAACTCTAAGGGCTCTCTTGTGTGACTTGTGTGCCTTCCAACTTGACTATTTGCATGCGTGTTATCTGACGCTTGAGTTTCTTGCAGGTTTTGTTTACAGTCCTTAATTGGGACTCATAACAGAGTTTACCTACTTTACCCCATGCATAGCATAACATCATACCATTGCATGCATCCTACATAAGGACTAACCCATTTCAAGGATCTCAAGGGCTTGTGATGTAGGTCATGATGAACCAACTGTATAGCAAGGGGCAAAGGGGATTTATTTTCCTCTAGCCAAAGTGGTCAGGGGCTACCACCCACTCGATATGGTGAGCCTTGACCCTTGAAGAAGGACTCTCAACAACATGCAGTTCCTTCAATCAAGCTATCGGGTCCCAACTCTAACAATTTTCTTGTTTACCCCGCGAGGTCCTTGAAAACATTGCATGCATATCATACATATCATTGCATTACAGGTGCCTTTGTTACAGGTCACTTACCATCTTCGCTGTTTATTTCAGCAATGGCTTCCCAACAAGATAACCAGGATCTTCAGGCTCAAGAGATTCAGTTCAGGGAGATCTTCCTAAGCCTATCCAAGGGGCAAGAAGAGTTAAGGACACTCCTCATGGGGAATATGGCCAAGCAAAACCCCAAAGATGACAAGGACGAACGGCTGAAACGTCTACAAGCTGAGGTAGACACATTGAAAACCCAGATGCTGGGGCAAAGGGCTCTCATCCAAGGGTTAGCTCGGGAGCAAGAAGAGTTGAGGACCATGATCAGTCAACTCCATCAAGACAGATACAACATGAAGCAACCAGTCCAAGTCAGGGACCAAGTCATTAATCAGCCTCCAAGAAGTCAAAGGTTTGGTTTAATGAATGGGCCTCTCCAAGCTGCTACTACTTCACAGGTCCAACAACGACCTCGTCAAGAACAACGGGCTGATCAGAGAAAGCCAGACAAGCCTAAAAGGCAGTTCACCAAGCTCAACGTGTCACCGTCTCAAGCTTTACAACAATTGTAGAGGTTGAATCTGGTGACGTTAAGGGACCCTCCTAAGAATCTCAACACAACCTCCCTAAAGTACAATCCTGAGGAAAGATGTGCATACCACTCCGACAGTCCAGGATATGACACCGACGACTGCTGGGCTCTGAAGAATAAGATCCAAGACCTGATTAATGAAAGAGCTGTGGATTTCACCCAGATGGGCCAGGCTGAATGCTCCTCCCATCCCTACAAGATGCACCAGTCGAAGTAACAAGCCCTGAGACTAGAAGACTTTTGTTCATTAGAATTTTTCAAATTGTAATTTTCTTTTGACTGTTCAAACATTTATTCATGTTAAACGTTGTTATTTCACTAATGCATCGCATATGTCTGTTTTGAATCAATATACTCGCATTCGCTATATTCAAACTGCTTTCATTTTTTGATATCAACTCTCAATTAATAATCCTAAGCCTCTTGAGGGAGGATGACGAAAACGATACCACAATCTACAGTATGCTTTTGAACAGACCCCGCTGATGAGGTACAGGCATTGTTTCAATTCCTAAACACTGGAGTTATAAGGATGATAATCCCTCGTTAACCCCCTCTGAGCCAAAGAAGTAGGAGTTTTTCTTTTCGAAATTTAAAACCCTTAATCATAACCTGGGGCAGGGTAGTTCTCTCAGTTGATCCAAGTGCATAACAAATGGCACCAAAGAGGTCCTTACAAAACAAAGAAAGACAGTGATGGTTCAGAACAATCATAAGGACAGGCAGTCATTATCTATCAAAATAAAAAGCCCAATAAGTCAAAACCTATGAAGGAGACTTACAAAACTGGGGCATCCCGTTGACTGTAATTCCAAAAAGAAACAGTTCAGGCAAAAACAGGGATAATGAAAGAAAAAGAAAGAGGTCTTACAAACCCTAAACCAAACAAAAATGACTGCCTATTCAAATAAACGTTCAACATCCGAACCATCACTGGAATTTCAGAGCAAAGACTCAAACAAGGTCTAATGCACGACTAGATGAGTTTAGGTATGAAGAACATCATGAAGAGCGGGTGGGTACAAATAATTTGAGCATTTATCCTTTGTTTCTTAAACCGTGAACCAGGCCACGTTATAACCCTTAAAAGTCCTAGCTGAAGCATGGGTTAGTTCGAAAGCATACTGTTACGAAAGGTATCCTGACTCCTTAAGGGCTACGGTAAATACGGAGTTGACATCACGTTTTATAAACATTCACTTGTTTTATGAAAAAGAATGCATTTTTCAAAAACTTCAAGACAGACATAAGCTTTGCATTTTTAACATAACTTTGTTTGCATATGACTTTTTGTTTGAACATCATAGAAATTCGCACGACGAATGCCTAATGAACAAAAGCACCTCTAATCAAGAGGCATGGCCTGATCATGGTCCATCATCTGGGGCAGTCCAGTCAAGATTCAAGGAATCTCTCAAGATGCCAAACAGCCAGGGGCAAACCTCCGCCTGAGCCACTTGGGGCATTGGACATGAATTTCCAGCAATGAATCTTGCCTAATCAGACATCTTCTGGTAGCATGGCAACACAACACTATTAACAGTGGCACCTCCCTACATCCTGAGAGCGTGGACATAGTCGAAAAAATACTACATAATCAAAGACCCGCTAGGTTGACACACCTAGGCAAAAATAAGGGCTTCCCGGCGAACCAAAAGGGTTCGGGCAAAAATAAGGGATGAAATGAAAAATCTGTACACCCGGCAAGTCGAAAACCTGAAAAGGCGGCTTGGGCAAAAATAGGTATCCCGGTGGACTGAAAACCCGAAAGGACGGTCCAGGCAAAAGTTAGGGATCAAAAGCGTACGACTATGTCCCGGCATCTTGTCACTTGCTTACCAGAAGAAGACTGGTCAAATCGGCAGTTATCAAGATCTCCACAGGTATCTTCTCCCACAGAAACAGGGGCAGTAATGAGTTGTCTAAGCAATCTAGTCCATCAAGGTACAAGGATAGGTTCGGCTGAAGAAGGTAACCAAGATATCTTAATTCCCCAGAGAGTGAGCAAGCAAGTTGTTGTACCCCAAAATTTTCCCTCCCATATTCTCCAAGATCTGCCAAGAGCATGCTTCAAAATATCCTAAGGGTTGCACAGTTCAAGGGCCTCCTAACAGTCAAAAACTAGGGTTTTGGTTCTGTCAAAGAAATTGAAGTTTTCAAGGGTCCAATCAAGTCCCACATGCCTACAAACATGGTCAAGCATCCATATGCTAAGTTTCAAGACTCACAGCACAAAATTGCACAGTCAAAAACCCTAATTGCTCAACAGTCAACTACAGGGGCAAAATGGTCATTTGACACTCAAAAGTTCAAATTTTTGGTCAACATCTTATTTTGAAGCCACAAACATCATTTGACCAGTTCTTGATCATGATTCTCAAGGCATGACTCAAAAAGTCTCAAGATGCAAAAGTTTCCATATTTGGACAGTTGAAAAAGTCAACTGTAACTTGACCAAGGCATAACTTCCACATGGATCATCAGAAAAATTCTATCCAAAGCTCATTTTGAAGAGAAAGACATTTCCTACAACTCATCTTCACACTTCAAGTCCAATAAATGCTCTCACAAAAAGTTATCAATTTCAACATTATAGGTCATTTTCAAAAGTCAACAAAAAGGGACTTTAAGTCAATGACCATAACTTGATATTGGTAAATCAAAATGACATGGGACCAAAGGCATTGGTTATAGGACTTCAGGACCTTTCCAAAATGTCCAAGAACATGATCAAAGTTTAAAAATTGAGCAAGATATGCCTTGTGGAAGTTGGGAAATTTTTGGGAATTTTGAAAAGTCAACTTTGCTTCAAATGCCTCAAAATTGCTAATGGGCCACAATTTCTTCCAAGAATCATTATCCAAAAGTTATGCACGACCCATTGACCCAAAGGGGAGTTATTTCATCATTTTTTATTATTTATTTGAATTTTTATCACCATTAATTCATTTAATTAAATAAAATATGACAAAAATAAAGCATGCATTTTAAATCTTTTTATGCAGCTAATAGGTCTATCATAACTCCAAGATTTTGTGCACACTCAATATGGAAAGATTTGGCCATGATTGGTATCAAAAGGGCATGAAAAAGATTGAAAAAAGATTCATTGAAAATCAAATTATTGGATTCGTGAATGCAAAGGTTTTTGGTTGAGATTTCTACCCTAATTCGTTCCATATACATACACAAACACAACCCTAGTGAAGAGAACCTGGAAGCTGCGCCCAAAACAAAAGACAAACTTTGCATTTTTTGTCAAAAAGTTCAAAACTGAAAACACAGTTTCAGTGCGTTTCAAGGCAAGATAACCATTCCAATAGCTTGCCAAGGTTACCAGGGATCTATTCCAATCAAAACCATAGCCTCTAACACAAAGAATTGGTATAATGAAGCTGCCTTGTTCTTAATATTTCTCACATTCGTGTTTTAATTTATACGCATCATCCTTGCATTTTTCTCGTTGATTCATACTAATATGGTTGTTCTAAATCTGTTGGTATCATTTAATTGAGTTTTTGTGCCCTGTACGAGAATCTGCCATGCAAGTTCTCTAGGTTTTCAAAGATGTGAAATTGGGGACTTTTGCATATGGAAAAATCAGACGACAAGACCTATGCCATTAGAATCAGGAGCTCATGACGAGTCAAAGTCATGCCTCGCGCTCAATTTATGATGAACCAGGCCCTATTCGCTATTATTCGTGGCTTCATTTAGTGGGGGTTTAAAACCCCCGCTATCTAACGTGTTTTGTTACAGGAAAACGGAGAAGAAGACTAGGTGTCCTCACGTGATAGGGTCATTCATATTCTGGCGCATTTTTTACCACTAATCGTTGTTTTACGTTATGTTATTTATTTTGCAATATATATTCCAAACGCGCTGAGTGGTGTAGTGGTTGAAGGCAATTGTGATGAACGTTGGGACCTGGGTTCGATCCCCAGGTCCCCCATATTTCCTTCTATTTTTTCTCATAACGTGATTAGGTACTCAACATGTCCAGAAGTCCACCAAACATCCAGCACTGGTGCTTGCCACATGTCTCCTGAGATCAATCCAAAAGCCAAGATATGAGTTCCATCATGCACCTCAGTCCAGGGGTCTACACGTGACCATCAAAAGTCAACCAGGCCTCCTTCAAATGGGCCAAAATTGCTTGGAAAATACCTCCAAAAGGGTCAACAAACCCCCCATGTTTGCCTTCTTTTCTCTATTTTTATTCTTTTCTATTATTTATTTTAATTATATTCTTTGTTTTATTTAATTCCATAAAAATAATTTTTATAACACAAAAAATAAAAAATCAGAAAGTCAAAAAAATAAAAATATATTTTATTTAATAGTTCTTTTCTTTTGTAAATAAATTCTATTAACTAATTTAGTTCTAATCTTAGGTTTAATTTTAATGTTTTTTTTAATAAACTAAAAAAGGTAGAAATTAGGGTTTTATACTTTTATTCCTTTTTTTCTCTTTCACCATATTTAATTATTAATTATTTTTTGTAAATAAATATGCCATGTAAATAATTAATGTAAATTAGGTCAAACTAAAATATTTTTTTAATAAATTAAAAACAATTTAGAACTAGGGTTTTAATTAAATTTTAATTCCATTTTAATTTTCCTTAATTTCATAAATACAAAAAAACATAAAAAATAAGTTCTTCTTTTTCTTTAATCATTAATTCACTAATAATTTTAATTTAACTTCTTTAAAGGGCCCAACGCCCTCGCATTCGATTATAATTTCTTTTCGCGTGCTTATTTTATTTCTTTTTATGAATTTCATGTAATTACCCCAAAGCTTTGTAATAGATTAATTAGGGTATTTATTTTTTCGCATTTTTATTTTTCAAATCGGGTCTTGGATTAATTTGGCGATGTAGACCCGCGCCTTTGTAATAGCGTAGGACTTTTAATTCCGCACCCTTTAACTGTTAATCACCACATGAAAGAATGAATGTCAAAAATAAAAAACAAAGCGTAGATCACCAATGCATGAACAAGACAAGTATAACTGAAAATGACACACAAATCACACACCACCCCTAGGGTACGCCTCACTGTTGCCTTGCCCTTCGAAACGTGGTCGTCGAGTAGAGGATGTTTTAGTAAGTCCTCATGTCCATGAACATGGCATGAGGGTAGCTTCTAAGGTGTCTTCCTATTGCTCTGGTGACCACACTGTCCCGAACCCTCGAATTGACCCGAATACCTCCAACGGTGGTGCTACCTACCTCTCAATGGTGGGATGGCACTACTTTAAGGACATTTACACAGACGAATTCCTTAGGGTAGGTAGATGACTCATAGATACTTGCTCTAATCTTAAAACAAATCAAAAACTTCTTTTCACACCGACACTTTTTAAAAAGCTTTCAAAACAATTTTTTAAACACTCTTGAGGACTGATACAAGAGTCTATCTGAAACTTTAAACGAAACTTTTTCAAACCCACTCACTTTGAAAAGCAAACAAACATTTTGAAAACACAATAAGCAAGTATCTAAGAGCCCATGGATAACCATGGATAGAAAGGGTGCTAACACCTTCCCTTTCTATAAATCTACCTCCCGAACCGAGAGCAATCTCTATAAGGAATTTTTCTGTGCTTTTGTCCTTTCCATTTGGAGAAAATAAAAGACGGTGGCGACTCTTGCTTCCGCGACATTTCACGAACCAGCGTTAAACAGTCAGTTCCAGATCCACCGATCACAGAACTGGCGACTCTGTTGGGGACTCTTATAAAGTGAGGTGTACCTTAGGACTAAGATCACTTGTGTTTTCAATTGTCTGAATTGTTTGCTTTATTATTATGGGCCTGTCTTGGGAGTTCTAATAGATCCTAACCCGGATCTGGGGATACCTTCTTAGAAAGTAGCAACAAGGCTGTGAGGGAACTGTGCGGGGTATATCGACATGGTTGAAGCAGTCTGCTACATTGATGTGGCACTTTGGTGTGTACCGGTAACCCTTGAGTTCAGTCAAGGAGAGTACGGGGCCTCCGCGTGGTGTCGTGAAGCATCAACTGACCTTAGGAACCTTAATTGAACCATCTTGGCCTCTTTAGGGTAGTGAGATAACTGACTTTGGTGCAGTCCGAGGTTGGTTGATACTCGATACTACACTCAATTGAGGGTTGTTTTCCTGGAATATTTCGGTCGCCAGTTCAGTGGCTAAATCGAAACGATGAACAATGAAAACAGTCCAGTGATATTGGGACCCTTAGAACCCGGTTACTTCTAATAGGACAGGTTGAGCCCACCAACTTCAAGAGGGTAATACCCAGACCCCATGCTGGCCTAAACTCTAAGGGTTGTGGTGTGACTTGTGTGCTTTCATACTTGACTACTTGCATGCTTGTTATCTGACACTTGAGTTTCTTGCAGGTTTTGTTTATAGTCCTTAATCTGGACTCATAACAGAGTTTACCTACATTACCCCATGCATGGCATAACATCATACCATTGCATGCATCTTGCATAAAGACTAACCCGTTTCAAGAGCTTGTGATGCAGGTCATGATGAACCAACTGTCCAGCAAGGGGAAAAGGGGATTTATTTTCCTCTAGCCAAGGTTGTCAGGGGCTATGACCCACTGGATATGGTGAGCCTTTGACCCTTGAAGAAGGACTCTCAACAACATGCAGTTCCTTCAATCAAGCTATCGGATCCCAACTCTAACGATTTTCTTGTTTACCCCGCGAGATCCTTGAAAACATTGCATGTATACATACATATCATTGCATTACAGGTATCCCTTGTTACAGGTCACTTACCATTTGCGCTGTTTATTTCAACAATGGCTTCCCAACAATACGACCAGGACCTTCATGCTCAAGAGACTCGGTTCGAGGAAATCCTCTTGAATCTATCCAAGGGGCAGGAAGAGCTGAGAACCCTTCTCATGGGGACCTTGGTCAGGAACAGTGCTGAGGATGATAAGGACGAACGGCTGAAACATCTGCAAGCCGAGGTGGATGCAATGAGAGCCCAGATGCTGGGGCAGGTGACTATCATTCAAGACTTAGCTCAAAGACAAGATGAGCTCGGGGTTCTTGTCAACCAACTGCTTCGGGGTAACCAACTGGGGCAAACATCTAAGGTTGAAGGGCCAGTCATCATTCAACCACCTTTGAGGCAAGAGGATAAGAGAGCTCCTCAAATGGCTTCAGTGTCACAAATTCAGCATCAGCCTCACCAGCTTCAGCCAGACAAGCCCAGGAGGCAATTCACCCAGCTCAATATGTCGATGTTTCAAGCTTTACAACGCCTGTTGAGATTGAATCTGATCACATTAAGGGCTCATCCTCGGAACCCCAACACATCAGCTCCTACCTATCATCCCAATAAAAGGTGTGCCTACCACTCTGCCAGTCCAGGACATGATACAAATGAGTGTTGGGCTCTGAAGAACAAGATCCAGGACCTGATTGATGAAGGAGCATTGGAGTTCACACAAGATGGTCAGGCTGAGTTTTTCTACCATCCCTCCAAGGCTCACCATTTGAAGTGACAAGTCCTGAGACTAGAAGACTTTTTGTTCATTCAAATGTTCAAGTTGTATTTTCTTTGCTTATACAAACAATTATTGTCATAGCAAACTTTATTACTTTATCAATGCATCGCATATGTCTGTTTTGAATCAATATATTCGCATTCGCTATATTCAAACTGCTTTCATTTTTTGATGTCAACTCTT
Source organism: Vicia faba (assembly GCA_948472305.1). NCBI lineage: Eukaryota > Viridiplantae > Streptophyta > Magnoliopsida > Fabales > Fabaceae > Vicia > Vicia faba. The sequence continues at coordinate 1,467,836,554 of OX451741.1, forward strand.
AATAACTCTAAGCCTCTTGAGGGAGGATGACGAAAACGATACCGCGATCTCTACAGTATGCTTTTGAACAGACCCCACTGATGAGGTACAGGCATTGTTTCAATCCCTAAACACTGGAGTTATAAGGAAGATAATCCCTCGTCAACCCCTCTGAGCCAAAGAAGTAGGAGTTTTTCTTTTCGAAAATTAAAACCCTTAATCATAACCCGGGGCATGGTAGTTCTCTCAGTTGATCCAAGTGCATAACAAATGGCACCAAAAGAAGTCCTTACAAAACAAAACAAAAAAACAGTGATGATTCCCTATAATCGTCAAGATAGGCAGTCATTATCTTTCAAAAAAAAAATCAAAAAGCCCATTAAGTCAAAACCTATGAAGGAGACTTACAAAACTGGGGCATCCCGCTGACTGTAATCACAAAAGAAACAGTTCAGGAAAAATTTAGGGATAGCGAAATCAAAAAGAAAGAGGTCATACAAACCCTCAACAAAAACAAAAAAATGACTGCCTATTCAGAATAAATCATCAATATCGGAACCATCATTGGAACATCAGGACAAAGACTCAAACAAAGTCTAACGCACGATCAACTGAGCTTAGGTTTGAAGAACATCACGAAGAACGGGTGGGTACAAATAATTTGAGCCTTTATCCTTTGTTTCTTAAACCGTGAACCAGGCCACGTTATAACCCTTAAAAAGTCCTAGCTGAAGCATGGGTTAGTTCGAAAGCATACTGTTACGAAAGGTATCCTGACTCCTTAAGGCTCGCTGTAAAATAACGAGTTGACATCACGTTTTACAAATTCACTTGTTTTTACTAAAAAAGGGATGCATTCTCAAAAACTTCGAAACAGACATAAGCTTTGCATTTTTGATATAACCTTGTTTGCATATGACTTTTTGTTTGAACAGCAGAGAAGTTCGCACGATGAATATCTTATGAACAAAAGTCTTCTCCACAAAAGAGTCACCTCAGATGGAAGAAACACTTCCAATCAAGGGGCATGACATGATCATGGTCCATCATCTGGGGCAGTCCAATCAAGATTCGGAGAATCTCTCAAAGGCCAAATAGCCTGGGGCAAATCTCCGCCTGAGTCACTTGGGGCATTCCAACAACGAATCTTGCCTGATCAAACACCTTCTGGTGGCATGACAAAACACTTCTAACAGGGGCAACTCCCTACATTCTGAGAGCATGGATATAGTCGAAAAGAATACTACGCGTAATCAAAGACCCGCTAGGTTGACACACCTAGGCAAAAATAAGGGCTTCCCGGCGAACCAAAAGGGTTCGGGCAAAATGAGGGATGAAATGAAAAAAATCTGTACACCCGGCAAGTCGAAAACCTGAAAAGGCGGCTTGGGCAAAAAAGGGTATCCCAGTGGACTGAAAACCCGAAAGGGCGGTCCAGGCAAAAATTAGGGATCAAAGCGTACGACTATGTCCTGGCATCTCGTCACCTGTCTACCAGAAGATTTGTAAATTACCCTCACAGGTCTTCCTCTCCCACCTCAGAAACAGGGGCAATAACGAGTTGTCTAAGCGATCTAATTATTCTGTCCTCCAAGGTATCAAGGTAGGTTCAGCTGAAGAACACAACCAGTATATCTCAATTCCCCGGAGAGTGAGCCAGCAAGTCAATGCACTCTCCCCAAGCAAAGTTATACAGTCAACCTTGAGGAAGTTGAGTATCCCCCGCAGATTTCAATATTCCCCAGCACAGTATACAAACATTCTTAACAAGCATCCCCGGTAGTCTTGATCTAAGATTGTTCCCCGGCGGTCAACCAGGCATTCAGTGGAGTTACTTCCAGTACATCTCAAAATTCCCCCAGGAGAGTCCAATCAAGATTTCCCCAGGAAAGTTGGAGTCATCTCCCCAGCAGTAAGCTTATCCCCAGTAGATTCTGGAAGCTTATCCCTCGCAGAGCACGAACGCGTCCCCCGGTTTTATTCAAAGGTTATTTCCCTACCAGGATATAACTGGTTTATCCTCAGCCAAAAGCCACGGAAAGATCGTCCCCGACGAAGTCTTCCTATCCCCAGCGGAGTCCATTAATACTTCCAACATAACAACGGTATCCCCAACGAAGTTACCATCAATATCCTAGCAAAGTACCTCTCTCCCCACAGAGAATTGTTCCCCAGCAAGATTGCTAGAGTACTTTTCTCCCCACAGAGTAATCCATTCGCCAAGTTTATCCCCCAACGGAGTTATCTTCTCCCACCGGTATTCTTGCAACTATCATCCCCAACGGAAACGAAGAATCTCACTCTTCAACATCAGCCCAGGATTTGACTTCCCGGCATCCGTCAAGGATCTATTTTCCTAGACGCAGATACATTCATAAACATCACATTGTTATACATTATGATACATGCATATACGCATCATACAAATCTCATTTATGTTGAGAACATCATTGCTTGATCCATATCATGCATTGCATATGACTGACCTTTACCTTTCAGGAAAAGATCCAGTTAAGTTCTCAGCTATGTCCAAGACTTTAGTCTGGTTCAGTTAAATCGATTCTAAGATTTTTCTGATTCTTATCCAGTCAAAGGCCTTCTCTGGTTCAGTCAGATCGACCCTAAGATCTCCCTGATTCTTATCCAGTTGAAGATTCCAAGACTTTAGTCTAGTTCAGTTAAATCGATTCTAAGATTTTTCTGATTCTTATCCAGTCAAAGGCCTTCTCTGGTTCAGTCAGATCGACCCTAAGATCTCCCTGATTCTTATCCAGTTGAAGATTCCAAGACCTTGTCCGGTTCAGTTAAATCGACCCTAAGATTTTCCTGATTCTTATCCAGTCAAAGGCCTTCTCTGGTTCAGTCAGATCGACCCTAAGATCTCCCTGATTCTTATCTAGTTGAAGATTTCAAAACCTTGTCCGGTTCAATTAAATCGACCCTAAGATTTTCCTGATTCTTATCCAGTCAAAGGCCTTCTCTGGTTCAGTCAGATCGACCCTAAGATCTCCCTGATTCTTATCCAGTTGAAGATATTCCAAGACCTTGTCCTGTTCAGTTAAATCGACCCTAAGATTTTCCTATTCCCCAGCGGAGTTCATCATATTCTCCAACAAAACTCAACAATGGTATCCCCAATGGAGTTCTCATTCATCTCAGTGAAGCACCTCTCCTCCCACAGAGTATTGTTCCCCAGCAAGATTGCTAGAGTAGTTATTCCCTGCAGAGTAATCTCTTCATCAAGTTTATTACCCAACGGAGTCATCTTCTCCTACCGGTTCATTCTTGCAATCTTCATCCCCAGCAGAAACGAAGAACTCTCTTCAACCATCAGCCCAAGATTTAACTCCCGACATTCGTCAAGGATATATTTTCCTAGACGAAAATACATTCAAAAAACATCACATACATCATGATACATGCATAAACGCATCATATCTTACAATCTCATTTATGTTGAGAACATCATTGCTTGATCCATGGCATGCATTACATACAACTGACTTTTACATTTCAGGAAAGATCCAGTTAAGTTCTCAGCTATTCCAAGACCTTGCCTGGTTCAGTTAAATCGACTCCTAAAGATTTTTCTGATGCCGATCCAGTCAAAGGCCTTCTCTGGTCCAGTTAAATCGATTCCTAAAGATTTTCCTGATGAAGACCCAGTTGAAGATTCCAAGACCTTGCCTGGTTCAGTTAAATCGACTCCTAAAGATTTTTCTGATGCCGATCCAGTCAAAGGCCTTCTCTGGTCCAGTTAAATCGATTCCTAAAGATTTTCCTGATGAAGACTCAGTAGAAGACATTCAAGATTCCTTCATCATTCTGTTGAGGTAGTAATCGCCCAAGGTTCTCTCATCGTTACGGTTGAGGTAGTAATCGCCCAAGGTTCTCTCATCGTTACTGTTGAGGTAGTAATCGCCCAAGGTTCTCTCATTGTTACTGTTGAGGTAGTAATCGCCCAAGGTTCTCTCATCGTTACTGTTGAGGTAGTAATCGCCCAAGGTTCTCTCATCGTTACTGTTGAGGTAGTAATCGCCCAAGGTTCTCTCATCGTTACTGTTGAGGTAGTAATCGCCCAAGGTTCTCTCATCGTTACTGTTGAGGTAGTAATCGCCCAAGGTTCTCTCATCGTTACTGTTGAGGTAGTAATCGTCCAAGGTTCTCTCATCGCTCCTGTTGAGGTAGTAATCGTACAAGGTTCTCTCATCGTTACTGTTGAGGTAGTAATCGCCCAAGGTTCTCTCATCGTTACTATTGAGGTAGTAATCGCCCAAGGTTCTCTCATCGTTCCTGTTGAGGTAGTAATCGTCCAAGGTTCTCTCATCGTTACTGTTGAGGTAGTAATCGCCCAAGGTTCTCTCATCGTTACTGTTGAGGTAGTAATCGCCCGAGGTTCTCTCATCGTTACTGTTGAGGTAGTAATCGCCCAAGGTTCTCTCATCGTTCCTGTTGAGGTAGTAATCGTCCAAGGTTCTCTCATCATCCCGTTGAGGTAGTAATCGTCCAAGGTTCTCTCATCATCCCGTTGAGGTAGTAATCATCCCTGATCCATTCGTCATCCTGCTGAGGTAGCAATCGTCTCAGATTCCTTCATCACATCATTACCAACAAAAAACCTTTTGAAGTTCCAGACTCGATTCCTGTATCTCGCCAGGGTGTATCTGTTGACGACCAACATTACCAGACTCGATTCCTGTATCTTGCCAGGGTACGTCTGAAGGGTTCGAAGATCCGATTCCTATATCTCGCCAGGGTGTATCTGTTGACGATCAACATTACCAGACTCGATTCTTGTATCTCGCCAGGGCACGTCTGAAGAGTTTAAAGATTCGATACCTGTACCCAGCCAGGGCACATCTACACAAAGAGTTTGAAGACCAGCTCCTGTAACAGGCCAGGTAATCATTTTCTTCCTCAGGTACACAAGTTTTCGCTAAGGAATCTCTTACGCGATCAACAACCTCCCGATGGCATCTATAAGCCCATCCCCCTATCCAACATCTCTCCAAATGGCATCTGTAAGCCCATTCCCTGCATCATATTGCTGATACTCTACTATGTGAGTGCAAATTTCTGGGCACTCTAGTGTTCAATCATCTTCCACCTTCGGATTACAAAAGGCATGTCAGCCAATCTACATCCTCAAGTATAAGAAGATTGAACAGGGGCAACTGTTGTACCCCAAAAGCTTGATTGAAGGAACTGTATGTTGTTGAGAGTCCTTCTTCAAGGGTCAAGGCTCACCATATCGAGTGGGTCGTAGCCCCTGACCACTTTGGCTAGAGGAAAATAAATCCCCTTTGCCCCTTGCTATATAGTTGGTTCAATCATACCCTCTGGTCCCTCCCTTCGAATCCAGAAGCACTCCAGGCAACCACCTTACTGCCCAGCACACGTTCCAGCCTGAAGCCAGGTAAGTCACTCTTACCCTTTGAACTTTTCATTTCCAGCATAACATGTAAATATGCCCTTGGGGGGAGCTTTGATTTGTTGAGTGTTTTTGCATGTTTTAAAGTATGTTCAAGTATGATTAAAGAGTGTGTTTTTTTGGATTTTTGGTTTGTTTATTTGTTGGTTTTATCTTGCCTAATTACTAGCATTTTGTACAAAGTAAAAAAATGCAAAAAGATAAAAACCTACGCTATTACAAACATATAAAAAGCATAAAAATATGAAGGAAAAGAAAAGGCAAAAGTAAGAAAAAGAGTGCATTTTGGCCCAGGCAGTAGCAGGCTTCGACTGGCATTTTGTTGGCCTCCTTCGATTGGGGCTGGCAGCAGTGAAGTCATGTCTTTCGATTGGGACTCTGGCGGAGGCGAAGTCCTGTCCTTCGATTGGGCCTTGGCAGGGGCGAAGTCCTGTCCTTCGATTGGGCAAAGGAAGCAGCAAGTTGTATCTTTCGACTGAGCCTTGGCAGGGGCGAGGTCCTGTCCTTCGACTGGGGGCTGGCACCAGTGAGTTGCATCCTTCGACCGGGGGCTGGCACCAGTGAGGTTCTGTCCTTCGATTGGGCCTGATTTGCCTCCTATTTGTCTCTTTCGTTCGACCTGGAGAATGAGGGTAGAAGCCAGAAGCTTCGTTCCCTATTTCCTGTTTCCTGTTTCTTTCATTTCAAACATTAAATGACAACATGGCCTGTGGCCATACTAGTAAAAACAGTTTAATAATTACAGCTAGTTCAAGTAAGCAGTAAGCAGAAACGAAAGAGGTAGTTTTGAAAGGTATGTTAAAAACGTGGAAACGAAAGGAACAGTATGTACATGCTCGAAACGAACAAAGGTATTATTTACATGTTATGCTGGAAATGAAAAGTTCAAAGGGTAAGAGTGACTTACCTGGCTTCAGGCTGGAACGTGTGCTGGGCAGTAAGGTGGTTGCCTGGAGTGCTTTTGGATTCGAAGGGAGGGACCAGAGGTTTGGCCTTTGATGCTGGATTCGAAAGAGGATAGCAAGCGTGAGGTCCTTCCTGCTGGATTCGAAATGGAGGGACCAGGGGTTCTGGGTTTTGGTTCGAAGGGTTATCACACAAGAGTGTCTAACTGTTTGAAGAAACTTCTATGTGTGAGTGTTCTTCAGAATCGAAGGAGATTGAAGTGTGTGGGTTTCTGTTTTTTTTATTTCTCAAGTGTTTATAGACTTTGAGAATTTTTCTGTGTTTGAGAACTTTGAGAGTTTCACTGTTTGAGAATTTTTGCAGAGGTTCGTCTGGCCCAAAGTCCTCTTTTCCCCCCTGAAAAATGTGTTGTAACCTCTTTATTTATAGGCAGATTTGCTGAAGTTTTGATATGGTTTTGGAGGGAAAACAAAATGATTTGAACAATTTGGGAATGCTGTTTCGATCCTTTCTTCTACGCAGCTCTTGTGCACTCCTTTTTGGGCAAGCACATGACTGTTGTAGCAGGCTCAGCCGTGCTTTGGAGCGTAGTGGCAGGTTGGTGCAGGACTGTTGTAGCAGGCTCAGTAGTGTTTGTTGCATGGCAGTACAGTGGTCCAACTTCTGAATCGAAGGAGACTGTATTGCCCATCGAAGCTTGTGAATCGAAGGAGACTGCATTGCCCATCGAAGCTTGTGGATCGAAGGGGGACTATTGCCCATCGAAGCTTGTGTATCGAAAGAAGCAATATTACCCAATCGAAGGTTGTGGATCAAAAGAAGCAATGTTGCCCAATCGAAACATGTTTGCAGGCAATAAACTTGTCCAGATCGAAGTAGGCTTGCAAGCAGCAAATTTGTCCAAATCGAAACAGGCTTGCAGGAAGCTACTTGTCCAAATCGAAATAGGCCTAAACTTGCATTCGAAGGAGGCTTTAAGTTCAAAATGAAGGACATGCCCAAGTTGCATTCGAAGGATACCTGTCAACACATGAAATCAAAGAAACAAAAACACACATTTCGTGCTTGATTAGAAGTTAGTGATACATAGGCTAAAAAAATGTTCAAAACACTTGACAATTTCTGCATAATCAATGCTCAAAGGTGAGAGGTTAAAAAAACCAACTATATTTAGTGACCTTGACTTTTGTATAAAAAAATGCAAAAATGCAAGTGGGATCTTAGGTCAAAAATTGGGGTATGACAGGAAGGTGTTAGCACCCTTTCCATTCGTAGTTATCTACGGGCTCTTAGAGGTTTGCTCATTTTTTGAAATACCTTTGTGCTTTGCGCATTTGAAAATGTTTAAAAAAATACCTTAGTGCGGAAATTTGCTTTGCGTTAACTCTTGTATCAGTCCTCAAGAGTGTTGACAAAGGAAATGTTTTTTGAAAATTATTTTTGAAAAGTAATATTTGGGTAAGTGCAAAAATGTTTTGAGCAAACTTCTAACAGCTATCTACTTTGTACTCAAAAAGGCAGTTATTTTCCTCCCATCCTTTAGACAGTTATATCTTACTATTAGAGAGTAGGTAGCCCTATCGTTGAATGTATGAGGGACATCAAAGGGACGATACAGTCACGAAAGCAACTTGTGGAGACGCTTTAGCAATTTTGTTTAGGGACTAGATCATTTACTGAGAGGTAACTTTAGGGTCATCGAGGGTCTATGATCTTTTGATTTTAGGGGTGTTTGCTAAAGCGTCCCTGTTTCGAGGGACGTGACTACTTTATTTCCGAAGGCAACCAAAGTGGGGTTCCCTAGAGGTGTATATATGCAACTGTGTTTAGTTCAAGTATTTATCTTGCGTTATTAGATTTGTTAACATTTTAATTTCAGTCTTGCCATACATACCTAGTTACTAGAAGTAAATATGTACAGAATATAAAGTGCGGAAGTATAAACCTATACTATTACATGGCTTCGGGGAGGAGCTTTATAATGTACAAAAATTGGGGGGAAGAAAAAATAAAGAAAACGGATAAATCCTATTAACTATTACACCCAGTGTACAGATACAATAATATAAAAATATGAAAGCAAATAAATAACGCGTGAAAACTAAAAGTACGTCTAAAACCTAGTAAGTAAAAATGAAATAAGAAAATCTTTTTACTGTTCTTTTTTTATTTAAGAAAATAATTAAAATTAAATTAAAAGAAATAGTCTAAGTTCTTTCTGGTTTTTGTATTATGAAAAGAAAATAATTAAAGTTAAATTAAAACCTAAATTCTAATTTATTTTAAATTAAGAAAATAGTTAAAATTATTTATTAATTTACTTACAAAATTAGTTTAATAAAAAAAACTAAAACTAATATTTTTGTGATTTTGATTATTTGTGTAATTAAATAAATAATGAAAAAACAAAATAAAATAAAAAAATTAAAACAATACAAAAGAAAAGATGTTAAATGGGCCTAGGCATGTAAAAGAGAAAAGGGGACGTTGATTGGAATTTTCGTTAAGACCAATGCTGAAGAGAGTCCAGGTCTGTCCTTGGATCTAGTGAGTAATATGGTTCTTCAATCCAGGGAGGGAGTTGTCTTTTTTGATCCAAAGAGGGAGTTGTCTTTCGAATTGGACCTTCAAGGCAAATGTTAACAAAAATAAAGATGCAGGACCTGGGTATTGAACCCAGGTTCTTCTCCCTAATTCGAATCTTCTGTCCTCGGGCCTAAGCTTATTTTGGCTTGAAACTGGCTATGCCATGAGTTTCGAAAGGCAAATCAGATCATGCCTTTCGATGGAGTGATTTTATTCCTGCATGTTACCTTGCGTAAGATATTCTCATATAAACATAAATGGTATTAGCAGCATATATATACCAACAACATGTATTTAAAGGGCTTAGAAATGCAGTTTCGACTTAGGTAAATCCTTACCAACTGGAAATGCTTTGATTTATGAATCTGGGCGTGGCTTGGCTTGGAGAAAATTCTTGGCAATCTCAGGAACACAAGTATGGCCTTTGTCTGGATTGAGGGTGCTTGCAAAACTAGTTAAAATTTTGATATGTTTCCTATGGTGGTGTGAGTGTTCTCTTTTTATAGGCAATATGTCCGTGTGTGTGATGCAATACTTGTGGTCTCTTTATATAGAGGGGATGGAGGGAACAAGAAGGCAATGGTTTAAACAACCTTGATTATGTTCTTTAAGAGTCATAAACAAAATTTTGTAACTTTACCAAAGACATGGGATCTTGTCTCTTCTTTTTTTTATTTGAATGAACCTGAAGATTTTGGCTCCTTCGAATACCCTATAATGTTTCTCTTTGATTGGCCTAGTATTACTTCCTTCGAATGGGTCTTTAGATGGTCCTTTTGTGCACCCTTCGAATGGGCCTTTGGTATGTCCTTCAAATGGGCTATCATGCGTGTTGAAGTGTGTACAATTGTTTCAAAGGGGGGCCAACGCCCAGTCCAAGCTGGTACAAAGGCAACCTATGCCTTGTGGATGCTAGCATGGAGCAAGTCAAGGCAAACATAAAGGAGGCCATTGCCTAGGCGAAGCTGGTACAAAGTTAGCCAGTACCTTGTGGTTCGGAGGAAACTTTCTTTCCTGGTGGATCAAAAAGAAGCTTTTTACCTGGTGGATCGAAGGAAAACCTGAAGGAGTCTTGGCCTTGTATGTTGAAGGCAAGCTGAAGAGGGGGAATTTGACTTGTTAATCGAAGACCAGTGAGAGGGGCCTTTTGCCTTGTGAGTTGAAGACATGCTGATGGGTCTTTGCCTTGTTTATCTTCAAAAAAAATTATTTTTCTTAATCAAGTGTTTGTAATCACCTATGTAAAAGAAGAATCTTGGAAAAATATGAGAGGGAAAATTTTGGGGTACAACAGCTGCCCCTGTTCAATCTTCTTAAACCTGGAGATTTAGATCGGCTTGTATGCCTTTTGTGATCTGAAGGTGGAAGATGATTGAACACTAGAGTGCCCAGAAATTTTCACTCGCATGAAATAACATATTAGTTGATGATGACGGGAATGGGCTTACATATGCCATCTGGATAAGATGACAGAGAGTTGTCGGAGATGGTTTTAAGGATGACATCCAAAGTAGATGCTGATTCCACACTTGGTCTCTTTGGGGGTTCCTATTCCTGCTGTCTGAGGAGGAGTCCTCTGGGGAATATGGGTTTTTGTTGTTCTCCTGTTTGAGGAAAACTCTGGAGAATAGAGTATAGGAACTTCAGTTGTCCGTGGCTCTGTTGAAGAATTATCTCTGGAGAGATGACAATTTTCTATATTCTGGTTGAAGTCCAGGTTTCCAGTGATTTGCTGGAGATAATGGAATTAACCGTTATCTGGAAATGTATTAGAAAGAGCCTATGTAGGGCTGCTTCAAGATGAGCCCGTGTTAGACTGTATGAGAAGAAACCCGTGTAAGATTGCTTCGTCTGGTCATGTAGATAGCTTTCTTATCTGGTTTCAGGTGTTATTTTACAATCAGTCGTTCGCAGATAGTTGTCCTGTCTGGTTTCAAATATTAATCTGGAATTTGAAAATTGTCGGTCGTTGAGATGGTTGTCCTGGATGGTTTCAGGTATTAATCTCTGTCCTGAGCGAAAGATAGTTTTCCCGTCTGGTTTCAGATATTAATCTTCAATCTGCTCACATAGATAGTTTTCTTGGCCTGTTACATGTATTAATCTACCATCGGTCATCCACAGATAGTTGTCCTGGCTTGTTACAGGTATTAATCTGGAACTTGAAAATGTCGGGAACATATATAGTTTCCCCGTATGGTTTCGGGCATTAATCTATGGCTTGCTGTATTTGTTGGTAAATCCGTCTTGCTTTGGAAATTCATACCACTTGGTCATGAAGATAGTTTCTCCTATCTGGTTTTGGGCATTAATCTTTGACATGCTACATAAGTTGATAATGTTTGTCTTTCTGATAATTTAACCTGAAAGGTAAAGTCAGTTTCATGCGATGTCATGATGTATGAATTACATGATGCTCTCAAAATAAATGAAATTATGATATATGTATTTGTATGCACATTCCATGATGTATGAACATGTGTTGCACACCAAAATTTGCCCTCTCATGTTTTCCAAAATCTTCCCCGTGCATGGCTGATCACAAACTCTTGCCTAAGGAAAAAGAAGATTTTTGAGTGGTACTTTAAGTACCTTTCGATTTGCATTCTGAGAGACCCTTCGATTGGTGTTATGAAGGAGCCTTTCGATTGACATTCTGGACAAGCATTTCGATTGGCATCCTGAAAGACACTTCGTTTGACATTCTGGACAAGCACTTCGATTGGAATCCTGAAAGACACTTCGTTGGTACTCTGAAGGAACATTTCGATTGGCGTTCTGGACAAGCATTTCGATTGGCATGGACAAGCATTTCGATTAGCGTTATGTCAAGGTCTTCGACTGGCTTGCCAAGGGAACCTTCGATTCAATGTTGTGTCCAGGCAGCTTCGACAGGGCCATTCGAAGAACTCCTTCTGGGCCGTTCGAAAGAGGCCATCAAGAGGGCACTCAAACATGTCCAGGTACACTGAACATGAGGAAATGGCATGTTCCCCTTGCAAATATAGAAATAATTAAATGCTGGTTGTGGGTTTAATTCCTGAGTTAAAGGCCAAATTCTTGCCTTTTCTGTTCCTAAAGAGCTGATTCGACCAGAGTGATTCTGTGCAACTCAAGACCATTCGAAGAAACATTCAGAAGGCCCATTCGAAGGGTACGTAGGAAGTCCATTCGAAAGAGGCAAATCAGGACCAATCGAAGAGCATGGCCTGAAAGCATTCGAAATCCAAAAGTGTCCAGGTTCATTCAAGGGACACGAATGTTTCAAAAAAGGAAATAATTTAACGTATTTAATTTTTGTCCAGGGCGTTAAAGGCATGTTTTAATGGCCGTCTCTTGCCATTACTGCACCCTCACACCCCTATAAATACAGAGGCTAGCATACAGAAAAAACACATGAAAATTACAGAAAATATACACACGAAAATTATACACACAAAACTCAACAGGAGAACAAAAAACATTGGAGTTACGCTGCCAAAAGTCATCAGCACTTCCAGGAAGCCATACCCAATCCTTGCATAAGCCAAAGCATCCACGCCCATAAGCCCCAAATCGAAGGTGCCTACATCCAGGAAGTGTCTAAATCGAAGGTCCAATCTACTGGTAAGAGAGGGTAAACTGTCCAACTTTGCATTTGCATAACACATTATTACTTGTTGTTACCTTTTATTTGCCATCCTAGACAGGATCGAAAGGCCTGGATTTGGCACCCAGGTCATGTTTTTTGTTTGCTAACACTTGCTGTAGACATAGTCTGAAGAGACCCAACAAGCGCAGGATCGAAGGGCCTGGGGTTCGATACCCAGGCCCTGCATTATATTTTGCTAACACACTTTTGCAGGCATAACATCCCAGATTGAAGGAGACACCTTCTCTGGATCGAACCCATTAGCATGCTGGATCGAAGGAGGCATCTCATTCCTGGATCGAAAGCCATGACCTCCATGATCAAAAGACAGTCCTCTTCCCTGGATCGAAGGCTACTCACGCCTTGCTGTTTGGCCCAATCGAAAGGACCATGACCCCCTCTGGATCGAAGCTTCTATTTCTCTCCCTGGGTCGAAACTCCCGTTTTATCCTTGGATCGAAGGATTCCCCTTGTATTTTATTTTTGTTTTCATAGACTTCCTTTTAATTAACATTAAAATAAAAAAAACTACAAAAAAATTAGGCTAGTTCTTTTTCTATTAAATTAACTTTGTTAATTAACCTTTAATTATCTTAACATTTTTCCAAAACTAAAATTAAATAGATTTAGATTATTTTCCCAAAATAAAATAAAACAACAAAAAAAGAGTTCTTGCTCTTAGGATTTTTCAGATTCACGCGCGTTTATTTTATTGTAACTGCTTACTGGGATGTAATAGCTTAAACTAAGACCCTTTACCGCTTTTATTTCCCCAATTTTTGGACATGTAAATAATCCCCCTCCCCGAAAGCCTTGTAATAGCGTAGGATTTACAATTCCCGCACTTTAAATTCCTGTACATATATTAACAGATTAGATGTATGCAAACTAGGCTATGCATGACAAGATTAACTCTTAACTTAAAATAAACAATATCTCACCATGACATGCAAGAGTAAAATAAATTGACACACTTGCACATGCCACTCTTAGGGTACACCTCACTTGGTTGCCTCAAACGTGGTCATTAAGTATAGGATGTTTTAGAGTTCGTCCTTTGTCCCAAGATCATAAGTTGCCTCGAAATGGATGCCTCGATAAAAATGATCTAAGACATTAGGATTACCACTAAAGCGTCCTAACGTTGCTTTAGTGTCCACACGTTCCTAAAATCGAATTGATTCGAAAACTCCAACGACGGTGCTACCTACTCCCCAATAGTAGGATAGTACTGTCTAAAGGACATTTGCATAATTAAATTCCTTTTTGAGTAGGTAGAGGTTCTTAAGTACTTGCTCTCTTTTAAAACAAAACAAAACTTTTCACACTTACACTTTTCGAACAAAGTTTTCAAAAACACTTTATACACTCTTGAGGATAGAAGCAAGAGTTAAAATGAAGTTTCAAACAAAACTCTTTTCAAAACCCACAATCACAAAGAAAAGCAAACCTTTTGAAAACATAGTGAGCAAGTACCTAAGAGCCCGTGGATAACCACGGATAGAAAGGGTGCTAACACCTTCCCTTTCTATAATCTACCTCCCGAACCTGAGAAACATCTCGAAAAGGAATTTTTCTGTGCTTTTGTCCTTTCCCTTGTTGGATAAAATAAAAGACGGTGGAGACTCTTGCTTACCACGACACTTTGCGAAAATAAACGCAAACGCGAACCAGCTTTCCTAAAACAGTCATTTCTCGTTCCCACCGATCACAGAACTGGCGACTCTGCTGGGGAATTATTAATAAGTGAGGTACACCTTGGGATTAGATCACTTTTGTTTTCAATTGTATTGCTTTGTATTCTTTTAATTTTGTGGGCTTGTATCGGAGTTCTATAGATCCTAACCCGGATCTGGGGGTACCCTTTTTAGGTAAGTAGCAATAAACTGTGAGGGATCTGTCCGGCGTAGACCGACACAGATGAAGCAGTAGCTACATTGGTGTGGAACCTTGGTCTGTACTGATATCCCTTGTGTTGAAACGAGGAGAATATGGGTCTTCTAAGGAGTCATTAAGCACCAATTGACCTTAGCACCTTAAATTGACCAACTTGGCCATAGAATAGTAGCAGTATGCTACACTCATTGAGACTAAACTCTCGCGATAGTTCCAGCCGCAAGAAAAGGTTGCTAAGCTGGAATTATGACTTATTGAGGGTAGTCAGTGATATTGAGATCCTCTAGAACCCGGTTACTATATTTTAGGACAGGTTTAAACCAACTAAACTGAAAGAGGGTAATGCCTAAACTCCATGCCAGCCTAAACTTGAGGCTATATGTGTGACTTGTGTGCCTTCAAACTTGAACTACTTGTTATCTGACAACAGGGGTTCCTTGCAGGTTTTGTTTACAGTCCTTATCCAACAAATTGGATTTATTGTAGGGCTCACTTACATCACCTCACACTTTTTGCTTAAACGCATAACATACACATCATAACATCATGCCTTAACATTTCCTTAACCATTTCAAGGATCTCAAGGGCTTGTGATGCAGGTTATGGTACATCAGATGTCTAGCAAGGGGCAAAGGGGATTTATTTTCCTCTAGCCAATGCCATCTAAAGATCAAAACATGATAACTTGAGTTAGGGGCTATGACCCACTCGATATGGTGAGCTTGACTCTTGAAGAAGGACTCTCAGCAACATGAAGTTCCTTCAATCGAGCTACCAGATTCAAATTCTAACAGTTTCTTGTTTACCCCGCGAGATCCTTGAAAAAATTGCATACATATATCATACATATCATTGCATAACAGGTCCCCCAATACATGTCTCTCATGTTCTCGCTGTTTATTTCAGCAATGGCTTTCCAACCAGACAACCGAGATCTCCGGGCTCAAAACGCCCAACTTCAAGAAATGTTCTTGAACCTATCCCAGGGGCAAGAAGAAATAAAAGCTCTCCTCACAAGGGGCTTGGTCCTAGGGAATCCAGGAGGCATCAGGAATGATCAGTTGGAAGGGCTACAAATTGAGATGGCAACAATGAAGATCCAGATGATGGGACAGTTGGTGGGCCAGATGGCTCTCATTCAAGACTTAGCTCAAAGACAAGAAGAGCTCAGGGTCCTCGTCACCAAGCTGCTTCAAAATAACCAAGTGGGGCAAACAACTAGGGTTGAAGATCAAGTCATCATTCAACCACCTTTGGGGCAAGAAGACAAAGGAAAAGCTCCTCAGCTTGCTTCAGGGTCACAAGCCCAACATCAACCTCGCCAGCATCAACAGGGTAATCGGCGTAAGCGAAATACGTCTGGAAGACATTTTTGAGACTGATATACCATCATCTCTCATACTGAAACACTTGTTGGAGGTCAATTTGATTACTTTAAAGGATCCTCCCAGGAATCCCAACACCTCTGATCCTACCTATCATCCCAATGAAAGGTGTGCATACCACTCTGACGGTCCGGGACATGACACCGACGACTGTTGGACTCTGAAGAACAAGATCCAAGACTTGATTGACGGAAGGGTGCTGGAGTTCATGCCAGATGGTGAGATGAAAATCTTCCGTTGAGAATTATCCATCTGAGATGACTAGTTCTGACAAGATAAGACTTTTGTTCATTTGAATTTTCAAGTTGTAATCTCTTTGTTATTCAAACAATTATCTATTAATGTCAAACTCTGTTTCATTAATGCATTGCATATGTTTGTTTTGATTTGATCCAATCATTTTAATTACATTTAAACTATGCTTTTTTATGACATTCAACTCTTGCTAAAAGTTACAAGCCTTTAGAGGGAGGATGACGAAACAATGCCATAATCTCATACAGTATGCTTTTGGACAGACCTTGCTGACGATGTACAAGCATTTCTTTCAAATCCTAAACACTGGAGTTATAAGGAGGATAATCCCTAGTCAACCCCTTCGAGCCAAAGAAGTAGGAGTTTCCTGTTTTTAAACAAATTGAAACCTTTGATTTAAACCTGGGGTAGGGTAGTCTCTCAGTTAATTCAAAAGATGCGCATTGAAGTTGCAAAACTCTCAGTTCATAATACGACGAATGACATCAAAAGCATTCCTCTGGAATCAAAAGACAGTGATGGTTCCTTATTTCATAGGCAGTCAATCTCTCAAAAGAGAAAAGCCCACTAAGACAAAATCTATAAAGGAGGCTTAAGAAAGATGGGGCATCCCGCTGACTGTAATCTCGAAAACAGGAACAGTCAGGCAAAAGTTAAGGATAACAAATCAAAAGAACGAGGTCGCTAAAAATCCCCAACAACATGAAAAATGCTGCAAAAATGACTGCCTTCAAAAATTCAACTTGTGTGAACCATCACCAAAAACGTCGTTCCAGACTCACTTGGAGTTCAAATGCACAATTAACTGAGTTTAGGATTGAAGAACATCACGAAGAGCGGGTGGGTACAAATATACTTTGAGCCTTTATCCTTTGTTTCTTAAACCGTGAACCAAGCCACGTTACAACCCTTCAAAGTCCTAACTGAAGCATGGGTTAGTTCGAAAGCATACTGTTACAAAAGGTATCCTGACTCCTGTAAGGCTTTGCCCTAAATCTTGTGTTGAATTTGTCTTATAAAAAGTTTTCTGCTAAAAAATGCATTTTTCAAAACTTCGAGACAAGCATAAACTTTGCATTATCTGAATATCACTGTTTGCATTTGGCTATTTGTTTGACAGCGGAGAAATTCACACAACGAATATCCGATGAATGAAAGCCCTCTCAGTGAACAAAATCACTTCAAAAAGGATGACGCTTCCATTGGCAAATCTCCTATAAACAAGGGGGCATGACATGTCACTATCTAGCACACCTGGGGCAGTCCAGTCAAGATTCCAGGAAATCTCTGAACAAGTGCAGAGTAACCAGGGGCAAGTCTCTATCTCCGTCACTGGGGGCATTGAACATCAATCTCAGTGAAGGGTTACATACAATCCAACATCTCCAGGCAGTGCCACAAACACCTGCTACTAAGGGAAATGAAAAATCTCCCCAGATCCTTCTCATAGGATGACTCCCAGCAAGGGTTTAATCTCTGAAAACCTTCCCCCAGCTGAATCAATCTCAAGAATCCTCGAGGACTTCCCCCAACGTAGATGTCACCTCCCCAGCGGACTGACGACAGGGTTTATTTCCACAACAACACCATGATTCCCCAGCTTGAGTTTGCCTCTCCGACTACTACAAGTTAAAGGACCACAACTCCTCTTCCCCAGTGGACTACTCTGCAATCCCCAGCATGTTACTGCGAAACCTGGACCCGACCAGATGTCAGTTTAACTTTGACTTCCCAGTAGAGCAACAGACAACCGAGACTCCTGAACTTACTCCCCACAGAGTTTTCAATATCCCCCAGCGGAGTTCTCCTCAAACAACAAAGCAGGGATCCCCGGTGGAAACATTTTGAGCAAAGTCCAAGACAAAATTACACTTCAACAACATTCATAACATATGCATACAAAATACATATGACACAAATCTCATTTTACTTTGGGAACATCATTACACAATGCATACATCATGACAATGCATACATCATGACATTGCATACAACTAACTCTTTACCTTTTCAGGAAAGATCAATCAACATGCAAAGATCCTCATCTTCTGAGACTCCTTCTAGAGACAGTTCAGATGCGACCCAGATATGGCTGACATTCTGATACTTATTCCAGACTTCTTCTAGAGACAGTTTAGATGCGATCCAGATATGGCTGACATTCTGATACTTATTACAGACTCCTTCTAGAGACAGTCCAGATACGATCCAGATTCGGATGTCATTCTGTCACTCATTCAAAACACAGTCCAGATACGATCCAGATTCGAATGTTATTCTGTCACTCATTCAAATACATTTCAGATACGCTCCAGATGCGGACGCAATTCTGACAAACATCCAGACTCAACTCCAACAGCTCCAGGATTTATTTTCCCCAGCTAAAACATTACAT
Source organism: Vicia faba (assembly GCA_948472305.1). Taxonomy (NCBI): domain Eukaryota; kingdom Viridiplantae; phylum Streptophyta; class Magnoliopsida; order Fabales; family Fabaceae; genus Vicia; species Vicia faba. Next base: position 1,467,855,018 of record OX451741.1, read on the forward strand.
TTCCATACATCATGATACATGCATAAACACATCATACCACACAATCTCATTTATGTTGAGAACATCATTGCTTGATCCATAACATGCATTGCATATGACTGACCTTTACCTTTCAGGAAGGATGCAGTTAAATTCTCAGCCATATCAAAAGGCCTTCTCTGGTCCAGTTAAATCGATTCCTAAAGATTTTTCTGATGCCGATCCAGTTGAAGATATTCCAAGACCTTGTCTGGTCCAGTTAAATCGATTCCTAAAGATTTTTCTAATGCCGATCCAGTCAAAGGCCTTCTCTGGTCCAGTTAAATCGATTCCTAAAGGTTTTTCTGATGCCGATCCAGTTGAAGATATTCCAAGACCTTGTCTGGTCCAGTTAAATCGATTCCTAAAGATTTTTCTGATGCCGATCCAGTCAAAGGCCTTCTCTGGTCCAGTTAAATCGATTCCTAAAGGTTTTTCTGATGCCGATCCAGTTGAATATATTCCAAGACCTTGTCTGGTCCAGTTAAATCGATTCCTAAAGATTTTTCTGATGCCGATCCAGCCAAAGGCCTTCTCTGGTCCAGTTAAATCGATTCCTAAATATTTTTCTGATGCCGATCCAGTTGAAGATATTCCAAGACCTTGTCTGGTCCAGTTAAATTAATTCCTAAAGATTTTTCTGATGCCGATCCAGTCAAAGGCCTTCTCTGGTCCAGTTAAATCGATTCCTAAAGATTTTTCTGATGCCGATCCAGTTGAAGATATTCCAAGACCTTGTCTGGTCCAGTTAAATCGATTCCTAAAGATTTTTCTGATGCCGATCCAGTCAAAGGCCTTCTCTGGTCCAGTTAAATCGATTCCTAAAGGTTTTTCTGATGCCGATCCAGTTGAAGATATTCCAAGACCTTGTCTGGTCCAGTTAAATCGATTCCTAAAGATTTTTCTAATGCCGATCCAGTCAAAGGCCTTCTCTGGTCCAGTTAAATCGATTCCTAAATATTTTTCTGATGCTGATCCAGTTGAAGATGTTCCAAAACCTTTTCAAGTCCCAGTTTAATACCTGTAGCAAGCCAGGAAAACTATCTGTGGACGACTGATTGTAGATTAATACCTGAAACCAGCCAGAAAAACTATCTACATGATGAGATTGACGATTAATACCTGTAACAAGCCAGGAAGACCTTTCTTTCTCAGGTCAGAGATTAATACCTGTAACTAGCCAGGAAAACTATCTACACAAAGAGATTGAAGATTAATACTTGGAACCAGACAGGACGAGTACTATAACCTCAATGGTATACTCCCGGTGAGCACGAGTCAGTTCCTAAATCTCAAACAAAGTTAGACTTCCCTAGTGGAATCTTCTACAACAACAGGTATGCAAGTTCTCTCTAAGGAATCTCTTATGCGATCGACACTCCTGCAGATGGCATCTATAAGCCCATCCTCCTACCAACAATCTCCAAATGGCATCTGTAAGCCCATTCCCGACGTCACAATGCTGATACTACACCATGCGAGTGCAAATTTCTGGGCACTCTAGTGTTCAATTATCTTCAACCTTCGGATCACGAAAGGCTAGAAAGCCAATCTATATCCTCAGGTTTAAGAAAATTGAACAGGGGCAACTGTTGCACCCCAAAATTTGCCCTCTCATGTTTTCCAAAATCTTCCCCCTGCATGGCTGATCACAAACACTTGCCTAAGGAAAAAGAAGATTTTTGAGTGGTACTTTAAGTACCTTTCGATTTGCATTCTGAGAGACCCTTCGATTGGTGTTCTGAAGGAGCCTTTCGATTGACATTCTGGACAAGCATTTTGATTGGCATCCTGAAAGACACTTCGTTTGACATTCTAGACAAGCACTTCGATTGGCATCCTGAAAGACACTTCGTTGGTACTCTGAAGGAACATTTCGATTGGCGTTCTGGACAAGCATTTCGATTGGCATGGATAAGCATTTTGATTGGCGTTATGTCAAGGTCTTCGACTGGCATGCCAAGGGAACCTTCGATTCAGTGTTGTGTCCAGGCAGCTTCGACAAGGCCATTCGAAGAACTCCTTCCGGGCCGTTCGAAAGAGGCCATCAAGAGGGCACTCAAACATGTCCAGGTACACTGAACATGAGGAAATGGCATGTTCCCCTTGCAAATATAGAAATAGTTAAATGCTGGTTGTGGATTTAATTCCTGAGTTAAAGGCCAGATTCTTGCCTTTTCTGTTCCTAAAGAGCTGATTCGACCAGAGTGATTCTGTGCAACTCAACACCATTCGAAGAAGCATTCAGAAGGCCCATTCGAAGGGTACGCAGGAAGTCCATTCGAAAGAGGCAAATCAGGACCAATCGAAGAGCATGGCCTGAAAGCATTCGAAATCCAAAAGCGTCCAGGTTCATTCAAGGGACACGAATGTTTCAAAAAAGGAAATAATTTAATGTGTTTGATTTTTGTCCAGGCCGTTAAAGGCCTGTTTTAATGGCTGTCTTTTGCCATTACTGCACCCTCACACCCCTATAAATACAGAGGCCAACATACAGAAAAAACACACGAAAATTACAGAAAATATACACACAAAAATTATACACACAAAACTCAACAGGAGAACAAAAAACATTGGAGTTACGCTGCCAAAAGTCATCAGCACTTCCAGGAAGCCATACCCAATCCTTGCATAAGCCAAAGCATCCACGCCCATAAGCCCCAAATCGAAGGTGCCTACATCCAGGAAGTGTCTAAATCGAAGGTCCAATCTACTGGTAAGAGAGGGTAAACTGTCCAACTTTGCATTTGCATAACACATTATTACTTGTTGTTACCTTTGATTTTCCATCCTAGACAGGATCGAAAGGCCTGGGTTTGGCACCCAGGTCATGTTTTTCGTTTGCTAACACTTGCTGCAGACATAGCCTGAAGAGACCCAGCAAGCGCAGGATCGAAGGGCCTGGGGTTCGATACCCAGGCCCTGCATTATATTTTGCTAACACACTTTTGCAGGCATAACATCCCAGATCGAAGGAGACACCTTCTTTGGATCGAACCCATTAGCATGCTGGATCGAAGGAGGCATCTCATTCCTGGATCGAAAGCCATGACCTCCATGATCAAAAGACAGTCCTCTTCCCTGGATCGAAGGCTACTCACGCCTTGCTGTTTGGCCCAATCGAAAGGACCATGACCCCCTCTGGATCGAAGCTTCTATTTCTCTCCCTGGGTCGAAACTCCCGTTTTCTCCTTGGATCGAAGGATTCCCCTTGTATTTTATTTTTGTTTTCATAGACTTCCTTTTAATTAACATTAAAATTAAAAAAAATACAAAAACATTAGGCTAGTTCTTTTTCTATTAAATTAACTTTGTTAATTAACCTTTAATTATCTTAAAATTTTTCCAAAACTAAAATTAAATAGATTTAGATTATTTTCCCAAAATAAAATAAAACAACAAAAAAAGAGTTCCTGTTCTTAGGATTTTTCAGATTCACGCGCGTTTATTTTATTGTAACTGCTTACTGGGATGTAATAGCTTAAACTAAGACCCTTTACCGCTTTTATTTCCCCAATTTTTGGACATGTAAATAATCCCCCTCCCCGAAAGCCTTGCAATAGCGTAGGATTTACAATTCCCGCACTTTAAATTCCTGTACATATATTAACAGTTTAGATGTATGCTAACTAGGCTATGCATGACAAGATTAACTCTTAACTTAAAATCAACCATATCTCACCATGACATGCAAGAGTAAAATAAATTGACACACTTGCACATGCCAATCTTAGGGTACACCTCACTTGGTTGCCTCGAACGTGGTCATTAAGTATAGGATGTTTTAGAGGTCGTCCTTTGTCCCAAGATCATAAGTTGCCTCGAAAAGGTCGCCTCGATAAAAATTATCTAAGACATTAGGATTACCACTAAAGCGTCCTAACGTTGCTTTAGTGTCCACACGTCCCTAAAATCGAATTGACCCGAAAACTCCAACGACGGTGCTACCTACTCCCCAATAGTAGGATAGTACTTGTTAGAACAATGTTTGAATCTACTACCCTATATTTAAGTTTTGATGATAACAAAGTGAAAAGATATAGTATTTATATGTTTCATGTTTGAACTATCTGCTGCCTAAAATTATTGTGTTCTGACTTGCAGATGCGCTGATTGAAATAAGCAAGATCACATCTTTTCAGCATCAGAATTTGATTTCATACACCAGCATCAGAAGTTGCTACATCAGAACGTCAAAATCAGATGATCAACTCACGTACATGCTGAAGCCTGATGAACAAGACTGCGCTTAATACTCTGATACAGAAACACAATAGTTCATCAGCAGCGAAGCAGAATCAGAATGAGCCAAGCCAGAACTTGCATTAAGTAAGCAACGGTACTGTGCATTGAAAGCAAATTAATTCCAACGGCTTCATTCCAGACAAGATCTGCTCAATAAGGAAAGCTTGTTATTAGCATTGAATCAAGAATATTGCATTCAACATTCATCATCTCAAGTGCTATATAAACAAGGCTTTGAAGATTATAATGGCTAATGCTCTCCAAATCTCTACACGCACAAAAGCTGAACCTTAATCTTCGTTCTACCAGTTTTGCTAAACCACACACTCTGATATTCCATTACTGTTTAGCAATCTAGTTCCTAAACTTCATTTTGTGTATACATCACAATTGTGATACAGTTTTGTAGAAAACATCCACACACATAGTTTTATCTCTTTGTAAGAAAGTGTTACCTTGACAAACCGGGTTGTGGTTTGAATCAAGAAGGCTTTAGCAGTTGTTAAAGCAGTCTGTAATATTCAGTTGAATATAGTGAATTAAGACCTCGTTGGAGAGAGGCGAAATCACCTTGACGGGTGGACTGGAGTAGTTTGAGATCAAACGAACCAGGATAAAAATATTGTGTTCATTGCTTTAGATTTCAGTTTTTTCAATTCAACCCCCCCTTCTTGTGTTTTTCACCACTTCAATTGGTATCAGAGCGCCTGGTTCTGAGCTAAAACACTTAACCGTGTCAGTACAAGATCCAGCGTCAGAAAAACACAATGGCAGGAAACAATTCTCACATCAGCAATGACAACAATGAGGACAGAGACAGATTCAGTGGCAAACCTCCAGTCTTTGATGGAGAAAACTTTGATTACTGGAAAGACAGAATTGAAAGCTTCTTTCTGGCACATGATGCTGATCTGTGGGATATGGTGACAGATGGATACACGCACCCTGTGAATGCAAGTGGTCAGAAGATTGATAGAAAATCAATGTCTGATCAACAAAAGCGTGACTTCAAGAATCACCACAAGGCCAGAACCATCCTCCTCAGTGCCATTTCCTATACTGAGTATGAAAAGATCTCCAACAGAGACACAGCAAAGAACATCTTTGATTCTCTTAGAATGACGCATGAGGGCAACGTTCAGGTCAAAGAAACAAAAGCTCTGGCGCTCATTCAGAAGTATGAGGCGTTCAAAATGGAAGAATCTGAATCCATTGAAACTATGTTCTCTAGATTCCAGATTCTGGTAGCTGGTCTCAAAGTTCTGGACAAAGGGTACTCTACTGCTGACCATGTCAAGAAAATAATCAGAAGTTTACCCAAGCAGTGGAGGCCTATGGTTACTGCTCTGAAGCTAGCTAAAGATCTCAACAAAATCACTCTGGAGGAACTTATCAGCTCCCTAAGAAGTCATGAGATAGAGCTAGAAGCTGATGAGCCTCAGAAGCAAGGTAAGCCTTTAGCATTAAAATCTAACAGAAAATTTGAGTCTAAAGTTTTGCAGGCAGTTGAAGAAACATCTGATGGATCATCATCAGAAGAAGACGAACTTTCCCTTCTCTCCAGAAGAGTGAACCAACTGTGGAAGCAAAGACAAAGGAAGTTCAGGAATCCCAGAAGATCTGATCAGAACGAGTCTTCTTCCAGATACAGAAGGACAGATTCTTCCTCTGGATACAGAAGATCTGAAGGCTCCTCCAGTAGCAAGAAGCCAAACACCAAAGACATCATCTGCTATGAGTGCAATGAGCAAGGACACTACAAGAGTGACTGCCCAAAGCTTCAGAGGGAAAAGCCCAAAAAGAAGTTTGGAAGAGAGAAGAAGAAAAGTCTCATGGCTACATGGGATGACTCTGACTCGTCTGAAGATGACTCAGAATCAGATGATGAAAGGGCAAACATAGCTCTCATGGCTAACATTTCAGAAGATAGTGAAGCTTCTGAATCAGACTCAGAATCAGACACAAAAGAGGTATTTCCTAACTTTGCTGTTAACTTTACAAAGGCTGAACTTGCTGAAAGCCTCAATGAGATTCTGGAACGTTATCAGCAAATTAGAGCTAAATTCAGAGACCTGAAAAGGAATCTTGAATCTGACTCTAATAAGTCTGAGAGTCTCAAATTGGAAAATTCTGAGCTGAGAGATAAGATTTCAAAATTAGAAAACACTTTACAAAACTCTCAGAAGGAACCAATTTCTGAAACTCCCAGCAACGCTGATGAGATCATCAAGGAGTATGATCATAGTTTCCAGAAGTTCCTAGCTAAAAGCATAGATAGAAGCAGAATGGCTTCAATGATCTATGGAGTTAGCAGAAACGGCAGGAAAGGAATAGGATACCAAGGTAAGGTTCCTACACCAAAGAATGTCATGGACTTAACCATTAAACACACTCCTCTGAATTCACACTTTGTGTATGGTCACACACATGATATCAAATATACTAGCAGTAAGCACTCTGTGAAACCAAAATTCAACCAGAGTTTTGGTAAAACTAACAAATCAGGACCCAAGAAAATCTGGGTACCTAAGGATAAAATAATACATGTTGCAGATATCTTTAGCTGCAAGTCAGAAACACCAGTCATGGTACCTGGACTCTGGCTGCTCACGACACATGACGGGAAGAAGGCATATGTTCCAAAGCCTGGAACTTAAGCCTGGAGGCCACGTTGGCTTTGGAGGCAATCAGAGGGGAAAGATAATTGGCTCTGGAACTGTAGGTAATGGAAATCTTCCCTCTATTAATAATGTTCTGCTAGTAGATAGATTGATGCATAATCTGTTATCCATAAGTCAATTAAGTGATAACGGTTATGATATAATCTTTAATCAAAAATCATGTAAAGCTGTTAGTCAGAAAGATGGGACTATCCTGTTTAATGGTAAGAGGAAAAACAACATTTACAAAATTAAACTTTCTGAACTAAAGAGTCAGAATGTAAAATGTCTTCTGTCTGTTAACAACGAGCAATGGATCTGGCACAGAAGATTGGGGCATGTTAGTATGAGAAGAATATCTCAGATTAACAAACTCAATCTGGTCAGAGGACTTCCTAATTTGAAGTTCAATTTAGATGCTCTGTGTGAAGCATGTCAGAAAGGAAAATTTGCAAAACCTTCCTTTAAATCCAAAAATGTTGTTTCCACCTCTAAGCCATTAGAACTTCTGCACATTGACTTATTTGGACCAGTTAAAACTGCTTCAGTCAGTGGTAAGAAGTATGGGTTAGTAATCGTAGATGACTATAGCAGATGGACATGGGTAAAGTTCTTAAGACACAAGGATGAGTCACACTCTGTGTTTGTTACCTTCTGTAACCAAGTTCAGAATGAAAAGGATCTTAGAATCGTTAAAGTCAGAAGTGATCATGGTGGAGAATTTGAAAATAAAGATTTTGAGTCATTCTTTAATGACAGAGGCATTCTGCATGATTTCTCTTGTCCTAGAACTCCCCAACAAAATGGAGTTGTAGAACGAAAGAACAGAACATTGCAAGAAATGGCCAGAACCATGATCAATGAGACAAACGTTGCTAAGACTTTCTAGGCAGAGGCAATAAACACAGCGTGCTACATTCAGAATAGAATCTCAATAAGACCTATTCTGGAAAAGACTCCATATGAATTGTGGAAGAACAGAAAGCCCAACATTTCATATTTTCATCCATTTGGATGTACTTGCTTTATATTAAATACAAAGAATTATTTGAACAAGTTTGACTCTAAGGCACAGAAGTGTATTATGTTAGGATACTCTGAACGCTCAAGAGGGTACAGAGTATACAATACAGAAACACAGATTGTGGAAGAATCAATCAGTGTTCGTTTTGATGACAAGCTTGACTCTGAAAAGTCAAAGCAGAATGAAGTTTTTGCAGGTATAGAAATCGAATTTGCAGGTTCTGAAGACAAGTCATCAGAAGCTCTCAACACAGACATTCCTTCAACGTCTGAAAGGAGCACTGCTAGAAATCCTACAACAGCTGCTGATCAACCTCAGAAGAGATTACCCAGAAGCAGCTTGGATCACCCAGAAGAGACTATCCTAGGAAGAAAGGAAGATCCAATCAGAACAAGAGCAAGCTTCAGAAACTCTGAAGAAACACTTATGGGACTGGTGTCTCTGATTGAACCTTCTTCAATTGATGAAGCACTTCTGGACAATGACTGGATTCTGGCAATGCAAGAAGAGCTGAATCAATTCACCAGAAACGACGTATGGGATCTCGTTCCCAGACCAAAAGGATTCAACGTCATTGGAACAAGATGGGTGTTCAGAAACAAGCTAAATGAACAAGGTGAAGTCATCAGAAACAAGGCACGACTGGTTGCACAAGGTTATAGTCAGCAAGAGGGGATAAACTATACAGAAACCTTTGCCCCAGTCGCCAGGTTAGAATCTATCAGACTTTTAATTTCATTTGCTGTTAATAGAGGCATCACTCTGTATCAGATGGATGTCAAAAGTGCATTCTTAAATGGTTATATAGAAGAAGAAGTTTATGTTCACCAACCCCCAGGTTTTGAAAATACAAAACATCCAGAACATGTTTACAAACTAAAGAAGTCACTGTATGGTCTGAAACAAGCTCCCAGAGCTTGGTATGAAAGGCTAAGTAACTTTCTGCTTGAAAATGAATTCACCAGAGGGAAAGTGGACACTACTCTATTCTGTAAATCAGTTAAGAGTGACATCTTAGTCTGTCAAATTTATGTTGATGATATTATTTTTGGTTCTACTAATCCTTCTCTTGGAAGAAAATTTGCTAAGTGTATGCAGGCAGAATTTGAGATGAGCCTCATGGGGGAACTGAAATTCTTTCTAGGAATTCAGATCAATCAAACTCCAGAAGGAACTTACATTCATCAGAGCAAATACATCAGAGATCTTCTGAAGAAATTTGACCTCTCAGAATGTAAGCCATCAAAGATTCCAATGCATCCCACGTGCATTCTGGAAAGAGAAGAGGTAAGCAAAAGTGTAGAACAGAAAGTCTACAGAGGTATGATTGGTTCTCTCCTCTATCTGATTGCTTCAAGACCTGACATACTATTCAGTGTTTGTATCTGTGCTAGATTCCAATCAGATCCCAGAGAATCTCACTTAACAGCTGTTAAGCGAATTTTCAAGTATCTGAAAGGTACTACTAATCTGGGTTTGTTTTATAGAAAATCTAGTGATTACAGCTTAGTAGGCTACTGTGATGCTGATTTTGCTGGAGACAGAGTGGAACGTAAAAGTACTTCTGGAAGCTACCAGTTTCTGGGAGAAAATCTAATCTCTTGGTCCAGCAAAAGGCAATCAACAATTGCTCTGTCAACAGCAGAAGCTGAGTACATAGCAGCAGCAGGATGTAGCACACAAATGCTCTGGATGAAAAGTCAGCTTGAAGACTTCCAGATTTTTGAGAGTAACATTCCTATACTTTGTGATAATACTTCTGCTATCTGCTTAAGTAAAAATCCTATTTTACATTCTAGGGCTAAGCATATTGAAATAAAACATCACTTCATTAGGGACTATATTCAGAAAGGTATTTTGAACTTAAAATTTATAGATACAGACCATCAATGGGCTGATATCTTTACTAAACCCCTTTCAGAAGATAGGTTTAATTTCATTCTGAAACATCTCAGCATGAAAGTGTGCCCAGAGTGAAAATGTTTTAATTCCATATATTTACTTTCAGAATGTAATTATTTTACTGTGAACTTCTGATCAATCTCCTTTCAGAAAGATAGAACATGCAGATTGTATCAGATGCAAGTCTAAAGATCTGAGAGTCTAATCTCAAAGACAGACGTGCTGATCACTACATCAAACAAGTGTCATCCAATCATCAGCATATCTCTGAAGCAGAACGCGTGCACGCTTCAGAGAAGGCAAAGCGCTGATTGGGTGCATTGAGACACATGTCTGGTAACCGTTTTTAAGTATCTTTCTCAAATCCCCCAAAATCAGCAAGCATTTAATGAAAAGTAATCATGCTTTTAAATGGCAATCATGATTTTTCTATCTCTTAAAAACGTTTATCTTTTCAAAATAGTTTTGAAAACTCTATTTAAGCACATTAATCTCTCATTCTTATTCTTTACGCTTTCTCACTATCACTCAAGCTTTTTCTGCATATTTCTGAGTTCATCTCTTGCAAACCTTTTTCTTCAATTCATTCTCAAAACCCTTTTTAGTGTGAACAATGGCATCCTCCAGCAGCGTTTCTGCAAGTAATCAGAAGAAAGCAACTTCTGAGCAATATCAAGTGCCGCTCAGAACTCTCCTCACTCCAGTGAAGAACCTTGAAGTGCTCTCTGAGTTAATCATTGATTTTGAAAGCTTGAAGGAAAATGGTTTTGACCTAACTGAAGAAATTAGGGCTCAAAAGTGGGAAAGGTATTTCGATAGGTTGGTTGGACCAACATTCCTAGCGCTAGTCAAGGAATTTTGGATTCACGCCAAGGTTTCAAAACATCTAGTCATCTCCTCTGTCATGGGGAAGAAGATTGTGATTTCTGAAGATCTCATTGCAAGGCTAATCGGTCAAAGTGGTGGTGGCGTCCGTTGTGTGGACATGGCTGAAAGATGTGCTGATACAGGTGTGGTAGCTAACAGGATTTTCACTCTTGGGATGCCCAGCAGCAAGATTAAAGATCTGAAGGATCACTGCAGAGTATGGGCTAAGATTATTCTGGGGTGCTTCAACCACAGGAAACCAACAAGTTCTCCTGATTATATAAATGTGGATCAACAGTTTCTGATCTACTTTATTGATCAGAAGATAAAGATCAATCTGGCTCACTTCTTGTTCAACCATCTCAAAACCAGTGTGAAAGAAACAAGGGAAGAAGAAAGAACCAAGAGGGACTGGATACCTTTTGGAAGGCTAATATCATATATTCTGACAGAGAATAGGCTGATTGAACATCTGATAGAAGCTCAGGAGCTGAGCACTATTGAACCAACAATTGGGAAACCTCTGAACGCAAAGAACCTGAAAAAGATGAAGCTGATAGAAAATATTCAGAAAGAACCCAGAGCTACTTCCACTGCTGATATCTCCAGCAGAAGAGTGCCTCTGAGTGATTTTCCAGTATTTTCTGAAATGGAATCCAAACCAGAGATGTTTCTCAGGTACCCAGATGCGTACAAGGCAGATGATACAGATCCAAAGCTGAATATCAGAGATCTGCGTCAACCCCAACCAGAAGTGACTTTGAAGAAGACAAAGAAGAGGAAAGCGCCATCAGAAGGATCATCTCAGCAGACTCCAAAGAAAAGAGGTATTTCATCTGCTGCCCCTATTTCAAAATCTTTTACTATTCCAGCATCTATCCCTCCTCAAACCTCTCATAGAATATCAATTCCCATTCCTACCATTGATGAAACCATACAAGAAGAAGACCCTTCTGAGGCATTAAAACTCAGAAGACCTAGAACCAAACAACCCAAACAACCAACAATTTCAACAACAACAGCACTTGACCAAGTGCTGGCTGATATTGAGCGTCAACATGCCTCTGCTCAACCAAACTCTGAACCACAAAATGTTCCTCCTCCACAACCAGAACCAGAACAACAACAACCACTCTCAGAAGAACCTCTGATCCCTGAGCAATCAGAGATTCCACCTCCCTCTCCCAACCAGAAATTGATCCACCTTCACCACAAACAGAGTTTCACCACTCTGAAACTCCTTCTCCTCATCAATCTGACCCTCACTCACCTCAACCATCACCGCTGGCAATCCAGTTGCCATGTGGAACCACTGTTTTCATGCCCCAGTTACCATCCTCATTAGAATCGACACCACCAAAAACTCCCAAAACACCACCCACTCCAATCGAAATATCTGACTCTGATACCCCTTCTCCAAAACAAACAGCCTCTCAGAAAACCTCAGAAAACCCCAGCAGGACTTTCATTGACTTAACCAGTCTTGACCGTCTTGCTGATCTAAAACACAAAATTGCCATCCCAAAACCAAAGCAACCAGATGTTGGCTCTGGTATTTTGAATTTTGAAACAGGTGTGCTGCAATGGATTGCTTCTTTGAAGCAAGTCTGTCCTGGGATGATTGATCCAGCTGCTTCTGATCAGCTCTGGTCACAGTTCAGACTTTGGGTACGTGCTGAAGCCCTCAAGTTGCAGGATATCAACTATGAGCAGGCACAACACAATTTCAGCAAGCTTCTGAATGAAGTTGGAAGTATCCTTCTGAAAGAGGACGTGCTCCCTCTGGACAGTGAACCTTGGTCTGAGAAACAGCAAGCTGCAAAGGTGCAACCATCAGAAGAAGACAAGACCATTCAGGCTGAAGAAAGTCAAGCAGAAGATGTTGCTGAAAGTTCTGAGAAGCCTCCTCCTTCTGATGCTTCTCAAGCTGCCTTGGACAGGCAGACTCTGGAAGAACTAAGGCTGAATGACATGCGTCTACAGCAGCGGATGGATGAAAACGATCAGAAGATGAAAGCAAGAATGGATGTGCAGGACAGCAAGATTGACACTGTTGTCAGCATGGTGCATAAGCAAAATGAAACTTCTGAAAAGATTCAAGCGATGCTGGAGAGCCTGTTCACACGCTTGCCTCCTCAACCTTAAATCTTTTCTTTCATGCATCACCTTTTTCATGTTTTCCTGATTTTCTGATGTACTGTTTTGATTATGTTTTGTAATATTTTCTTGCTCTGATTCTGAACTATATTAATATGATTAGTCTTTCTGATCTTAATTGTTTTAGCACATCACCAACACTTTTTGATTGCTGACAAAAAGGGGGAGAACAAGAATGATATTTAAATCAATAACGGCTAACTAGACAGAAATTCTCAAACATTCTAACTTTATTACTTGAAATGTTTTTTCTGTTCTGTTTGAAGTCTACAGGCACAAGGAAGCTCCTGGACACTCTGAAGACTAGAAGCTCTGATCAATGTTGCTCTGATCAATATGAAGTTCTGATCGTCCTAATACTCTGATCCAAAGCAAAGCTCTGACAAGAAAAGCTCTGAAGCTCTGCTCTCTGATAAGTCAAAGACTCTGATAATCTGATGTTCAAAGAAAGAAAAAGATCTGATCCTGAAGAACACGTATAATCAAAGGGAAGTAATAAACTCAGGGGGAGTATTTCCTTACTCCTTATTCTTTTACTTCTTATTCTGATACATATTCCAGATACCTTTTCACGTTATTTTAATTTAAAATATCTAGTTTTTGTCATCATCAAAAAGGGGGAGATTGTTAGAACAATGTTTGAATCTACTACCCTATATTTAAGTTTTGATGATAACAAAGTGAAAAGATATAGTATTTATATGTTTCATGTTTGAACTATCTGCTGCCTAAAATTATTGTGTTCTGACTTGCAGATGCGCTGATTGAAATAAGCAAGATCACATCTTTTCAGCATCAGAATTTGATTTCATACACCAGCATCAGAAGTTGCTACATCAGAACGTCAAAATCAGATGATCAACTCACGTACATGCTGAAGCCTGATGAACAAGACTGCGCTTAATACTCTGATACAGAAACACAATAGTTCATCAGCAGCGAAGCAGAATCAGAATGAGCCAAGCCAGAACTTGCATTAAGTAAGCAACGGTACTGTGCATTGAAAGCAAATTAATTCCAACGGCTTCATTCCAGACAAGATCTGCTCAATAAGGAAAGCTTGTTATTAGCATTGAATCAAGAATATTGCATTCAACATTCATCATCTCAAGTGCTATATAAACAAGGCTTTGAAGATTATAATGGCTAATGCTCTCCAAATCTCTACACGCACAAAAGCTGAACCTTAATCTTCGTTCTACCAGTTTTGCTAAACCACACACTCTGATATTCCATTACTGTTTAGCAATCTAGTTCCTAAACTTCATTTTGTGTATACATCACAGTTGTGATACAGTTTTGTAGAAAACATCCACACACATAGTTTTATCTCTTTGTAAGAAAGTGTTACCTTGACAAACCGGGTTGTGGTTTGAATCAAGAAGGCTTTAGCAATTGTTAAAGCAGTCTGTAATATTCAGTTGAATATAGTGAATTAAGACCTCGTTGGAGAGAGGCGAAATCACCTTGACGGGTGGACTGGAGTAGTTTGAGATCAAACGAACCAGGATAAAAATATCGTGTTCATTGCTTTAGATTTCAGTTTTTTCAATTCAACCCCCCCTTCTTGTGTTTTTCACCACTTCAGTACTGTCTAAAGGACATTTGCACAATTAAATTCCTTTTTGAGTAGGTAGAGGTTCTTAAGTACTTGCTCTCTTTTAAAACAAAACAAAAACTTTTCACACTTACACTTTTCGAACAAAGTTTTCAAAAACACTTCATACACTCTTGAGGACAGAAGCAAGAGTTAAAATGAAGTTTCAAACAAAACTCTTTTCAAAACCCACAATCACAAAGAAAAGAAAACCTTTTGAAAACATAGTGAGCAAGTACCTAAGAGCCCGTGGATAACCACGGATAGAAAGGGTGCTAACACCTTCCCTTTCTATAATCTACCTGCCGAACCCGAGAAACATCTCGAAAAGGAATTTTTATGTGCTTTTGTCCTTTCCCTTGTTGGATAAAATAAAAGACGGTGGCGACTCTTTCTTACCGCGACACTTTGCAAAAACAAACGCAAACACGAACTAGCATTCCAAAAACAGTCAGTTCTCGTTCCCACCGATCACAACATGTAATGCTGTTGCGCAGTATCTTTGTCTGGGAAAATAAATCCTTGACTGCAGTTGGTGAGTGAAGAAAGTGATTCTTCAATTTCCGCGGGGGATAGTGAATGGAGATAGTTTTGTTGGCAATTTCCTTTCTCTGCCAAGGATCTTCGACTTCTGTTTGAGAATTATTTTGCCGAGGGGAAGAATTCTGTTGGAAGATTTCACCAATTTGGAGAAACAAACTCCGCTGGGGGGATGAACTTCTGTAGCTAGAGAAATAAACTCTACTGGGGATAAGGCTTTATAAACTACTTGAGATTTATAAAACTTTGTTGCGGAATGTGAAACTCCACAAACTGCTTGGGAATTTTGTTGAAATCATGTAGGAAAATCTTAAGAAGTTTGGCAACTTCACTGGGGAATTTTAGAGCAGCAATTGGAAATTTTTGCTCTGTCGGGGATGAGGCTTTATAATCTTCTTGAGATTTCTAAAAGAAAATCTGTTGGGGATCTTCGACTTCTGCTCGAGCACGTGACAAGAAGATTCCCCTGTTTCTGTACCTCATGGAATGAGAAGTATACTAGAATGAACTCGTGTCTGAATGT
This sequence comes from Vicia faba, assembly GCA_948472305.1. NCBI lineage: Eukaryota > Viridiplantae > Streptophyta > Magnoliopsida > Fabales > Fabaceae > Vicia > Vicia faba. Next base: position 1,467,870,551 of record OX451741.1, read on the forward strand.
ATCTAGCAGCTGTGTGAGGGAGTCAAAATGAATCTATGTTGTGATTGTATCTTAACAAAAAGATGTACTGAACGAGTATAAGAATGGCATCCGCAGCTGGAGCGTATCTAAACTGTGTCTGAAAGCTGAATCTGAATGAGTATCAGAATGGCATTTGTATCTAGAGCGTATCTGAACTGTATCTGAAAGCTGAATCTGAATGAGTATCAGAATGGCATCCGTATCTAGAGCATATCTAAATTGTATCTGAAAGTTGAATCTGAATGAGTATCAGAATGGCATCCGTATATGGAGTGTATCTGAACTGTATCTGAAAGTTGAATCTGAATGAGTATCAAAATGGCATCCGTATCTGGAGCGTATCTGAACTATATCTGAAAGCTGAATCTGAATGAGTATCATAATCGCATCCACATTTGGAGAGTATCTGATCTGTATCTGAAATCTAAATCTGAATGAGTATCAAAATGGCATCCGTATCTATAGCGTATCTGAACTATATCTGAAAGTTGAATCTGAATGAGTATCAGAATGGCATCCGCATCTAGAGCATATCTGAACTATATCTGAAAGTTGAATCTGAATAAATATCAGAATGGCATCCCTATCTGGAGCGTATCTGAACTATATCCAAAAGTTGAATCTGAATGAGTATCAGAATGGCATCCGTATCTGGAGCGTATATGAACTGTATCTGAAAGTTGATTCTGAATGAGTATCAGAATGGCATTTGTATCTGGAGCGTATATGAACTGTATCTGAAAGCTGAATCTGAATGAGTATCAGAATGGCATATGTATCTAGAGCGTATCTGAACTGTATCTGAAAGCTGAATCTGAATGAGTATTAGAATGGCATCCGTATCTGAAGCGTATCTGAACTGTATCTCAAAGTTGAATCTGAATGAGTATCAAAATGACATCCATTTCTATAGCGTATCTGAACTGTATCTGAAAGCTGAATCTGAATGAGTATCAGAATGGCATCCATATATGGAGTGTATCTGAACTGTATCTGAAAGCTGAATCTGAATGAGTATCAGAATGGAAACCGTATTTGAAGCGTATCTGAACTATATCTGAAAGCTAAATCTGAATGAGTATCTGAATGGCATCCGTATCTGGAGCGTATCTGAACTGTATTTGAAAGCTGAATTTGAATGAGTATCAGAATGACATCCGTATCTAGAGCGTATCTAAACTATATCTGAAAGTTGAAATTGCTTTATTTAGAATGTTTCCACTGGGAATTCCTGTTTTGTTGTTTTTAAGAAGAAATTCGTTAGGGAACATGAAAAGTTTGTCAACCCGGATGGGGAATTCTTTAAGATGCCGGAGCAGTGAACGGAGATTCTTGCTCTTCCAGGGATACAAGAACACCTGACACCACAAGGTTGTAAGCTAAGGATATGGCAGTGACCTTTTAGTAGGATGCCCCTGCCTCTGTACCTGCTGGAGAAAATATCTACGGGGAAGACATATGTGGGGCTCTTGTGGATGGCCCTTAGATATTGTCTCGTTTCTTAAAGTCATTAGCAATTATCTTTTGTTTTTATGCGTGTATTTGTAAGCAGTAATCATATTCAAATGCATATGTTCAAAAATAAGCACTGGACGTTTTCGCACACAAAACAGAAGAAAAAAATGAAAAAAAAAGTTCGCAACTTTCAAAGAAATAGTTTTGTATTAAATTTGAAATAAGCGTTTTTGTACAACGAGACAAACATCCTAGTAAGAGAGTGTCGTCGTAAGAATTATACAAAAATAATATACAAAGAAAGACAGTTATGTGAAAAAATCCCATTGGGTTCCCATTCTGCTATTTCCTTTATGTCTTTGAGCATCTCATCCCTTTCGCTACTTGTCTAAAGTTGATTGTATTGATTAGTACCGCTTTGAGCTTGATAGTTGCTACTGAAGACTGGCTGTAAGGTGATCCAACGAGACATAGTTATACCCTTTAAATCCATAACTTTTGCCTGGACTTTCCTTTCGGGTTTTCAGTCCACCGGGATACCCTTTTTTGCCCAAGCCGCCTTATCAGGTTTTCGACTTGCCAGGTGTACATATTTTTTTTATGTATATCCCTAATTTTTGCCCGAACCCTTTTGGTTCGCCAGAATGCCTTAATTTTTGCCTAGGCCATTCGACCTAGTGGGTCTTTGTTTATGTGTAGTATCTTTTAACTATGTATGTGTTTACAGGGTGGGGAAGGTTGTCACCGTCCATAGTAGTTAAGATCATGGCTCCACCAGAAAATATATTCTTGATCACAAATGGCCCTTCGTAGGTGGGAGTCCATTTTCCCATGGGATCACCTTGTGGCAATATAATGCGCTTGATTACCAGATCACCGGCCCGATATTCCTGACGTCTGACCTTCTTGTTAAAAGATTTGATCATATGTTTTTGGTACATCTGCCCATGACAAACAGCTGCGAGCTCTTCTCATCAATCAAGTTTAATTGGTCAAGTCAAGTCTGAATCCATTCGTCTTCACTCAAACCTGCATCCTTCATATTCTCAAAGAAGGGATCTGGACTTTAATGAGTATGACAGCTTCCATACCATATACCAAAGAGAAAGGAGTTTCCCATATTGATGTGCGCATTGTGTTACGGTAACCATGAAGAGCAAATGGTAACATCTCGTGCCAGTCTTTATATGTCACTGTCATCTTCTGTATGATTCTCTTGGTATTTTTGTTAGCACCTTCTACAATGCCATTCATCTTCGGCCGGTGTTGTACCCCAAAATTTTCCCTCTCATTTTATCAAGATTTCCCCTCACAAGACTCCTTGAACTCCAGACAAGATTAAGGTTTTGCTCTGCTCAAGGCATCTCCTTGCACTGATGACTTAAATTAGGGTTTGAGTTTACACAGAGATTTTTGTACTTCCAATGTTCCAAGTGACTTTCATACTTCATTTTGTACTTACAAGATTACCTCTACCAAGTTTCAAGCCTTGAATCAAATTTTTGCCCAGTCAATTGGACAGTTGCCCTAGAAATCAGCTGTATTGGGGAAAAAGTCAACTGTGGCCAATTTACGGTCAAACCTCATAAATTTTGACCCACATCAACATTATAAACTCATATGAACCATTTGATCAAGTTTGGACCACAACTCCACAAGAAATTTGATCAGATCACCAAAAGGGCAAAATGATCATTTTTAGGGTTTTGACTGCAGAAGGGCAATATCTGATTTTTGACCTAGCCAATGGAAAATTGGGTTCAATCATGTATTCAAGGACTCAATGTCATCATCTTGACCTATTCACAGGGTTCAAAAGATCTCAATTGCATTGGATTGACAGATGAATTTTTCAGTCAACTGATCAAAATTTGACTGTACACTGAAAAGTCAAACTTTGACTTTTTGGTCAAAATCAAGTGCCAAGGGTCATTTTTCATCAAGATGTGTCAAAACATGAAACTTTTTCATCAAGAAACCCAATTTTGCAAATTAGGGTTTAAGTTTGAAAATTTTCATAACTTAGAATTTTTCTAAGTTATAAAATTTTCTTAATTTTCCCCAACTTTGCCCAACATTTTCACCATGATGCAATTGGATTCAAACAAAACTTCCAACATGAAAGTTGTAGTACTCCTCAAAGTATACAACTCTGATTCACAAAGTTTTCTCAAAATAAGCTTGGATTTCAAGTTATGAGTTTTGGAACAAGGATCCATGAAACTTTTAACTTAGTGAAATTTTGCCCTAGTTTAGGCAGGATTTTGACCCATCTTCATGAGCATTTTTCACATAGTTCCTCTTGTAATATCAAGTTGCATTTCAAATATGGATTATAAAGCATGTTACAAGCTTTCCAAAAAGTCAAAGAACTCTCCAAAATCATTTGTGATTAGGGAGAATCGAAATCTTGAAGTTGGAAAAAACTCACTTTTGATCCATGGCATTTTCTTAGTGATACAAGTTACAAACTCTAATCAGCTTGCTTTGCACTAGATTACAGGCCTCAAAACCATTCAATACTCAATAATTAAATGCAAATCCATTGGTCTAAGGTTTTTTTGGTCATTAGAGGTTTGCACAATAGATTAATCCCTAAATGGTAAAAGGTACATTACCATTTTTGCCTAAATCTTGCTTTATGTCAAAACTGAATCCTTGAGCATTGAGCCATATCTTATGCAGCAAATAAAATCCACAAACTAGAGGGGACAAGAGTATAGTGTGCAAGCTTATAGATAGCCTGTACAGGCTTGTCTTCCATCACTTCTCATGTTTTGCTTCATAACCAAGAAACTTGTCAAATATCACATAACTTGAACATCAGAAAGAAAAAACTTGTGCAAGCTTTTGAGACAATTTTTACACATTGTATTGAACCTAAAACACGAGCCTTTGAGTCCTGAAACCTCCCATAGCACAAAATCATCTTCCATTTGCAAAACAGGGCACTCCCTGCAGTTTGATTTCCATAGCACAAATCCCTCGTGCGTTTTGCCTCAAACTGGTTTAAACACCTTCCACATAACTTATCCAAGCTATCCCAACCCCTAAACATTGACTGTAACTCCATTTACAAGGTTTGCCATTCTTAATTTCAGCTTGTGCAGGTTGAGTTCTACATGCTTGTTCAAGCACATTCAAGGCAAGCTAGGCATTGGGGAAGGTCAGAGGAAGTTCAAGCAAGCTCCCAAACATCTCAGGCCTCACTGAAAAGCTCCACATTGCCATACACGAAGTCAACTGAAACAGGTTTTTGTCAACTTCCTATCTCTCTATTTAGGAATAATTAGGTTTAAGTTTGTGAATAAAAAATGTAGTATTCATAGCCATGAAGCTGTACATATGCTCAGTTTTCATTTTAGTTAAGCATGCTAAGAGAATTTGATCCATGAATATCCTTAAAAAATTAGGTTAGGATTTAGGGCTAGAGAAATTCTCTCTGGTCTTTGAGAGTTAGAACAAGTTTCTTATATGGTTGAATTTGTCTTGAAAAATGCTACAACTTTGATGTTATGTGTTTTTGCATTAGAGCACGTATGCATGATCTGGCATTGTGTACAGGGCGCACGCGTTTGTGAACAAAGGTTGAAGATGAAGTCTGGTGGGCTGGGCTTGGTCCTGGCTCACTATTGACACCACTTGCATTACTGAATACACCCCCTGGCCCATTTTCTTTACATTTTATATTTTTGTATTTATTTTTCATTTCTGATTTTATTTTATATTTTCTAAACATAAAAAAATACACAAAAATATTTTCATAAATTTTCACATTTATTTTTATTATTTTATTATTTTTTTTAGACATAAAAATAATTATTAAGTAGTATATACTTTTATTTTATTTAATAAAAACTTATAAACATCATAGAAATATTATATATTTTATTTTTATTATTTATACCTATAAAATAATATTTTTCTCATATACTATTATTTATCTAAATATTTGTGTATATTTATATTTCATTTTTTGTACATAAAATAATTCATATAATATATATTATCTTAAAACAAAAAAAACTAGGGTTTCCACCCTTATTAAAAATAGTATTTTTTTTACACTTAAATATATTTTTATTTTTATTTTGTGCATAAATAAATAATATTAATAAATATACTTCCTTAAAGAAAATTAGGGTTTTTTACCCTTAATTAATAAAATAAAAATAATCTTTTTATTTCTTTCTTTTTACACAACATTTTTTACATACATAAAAAATAAACATAAACATCTTTTGCATATTCATAATATTTTTTATTTTTGTTTAGTTAATTTATTTTAATATTGTTCATTTATTATTTGTACCAATTATTCAATTTGGATGTAATAGTAAATATTAGGGTTTTAATTTCTTGCAAAATAATCCCCATTCAAAAATTGTATCCCCCTTCCCATATCAAATGTTGTAATAGTGTAGATTTATTTTACGCATTTATGCTTTCAATTATGCCATGATTAGAGATTAGGGTTTGTATGCAAAAGTTCGAAATCAAACAAATAGCTTGACTAATACAAAGACAAAAAAGCATGTAAAATGATAACACAATGCATACTTGCACCCCTAGGGTTTCATCCACTTGTTGCCTTTAAAATGGCCATGTTATGCATGTTGGGTATCTTTGGCAAAACAAAAACAAAACAAAAGATCATAGTCCCTCGATGACGCTATCTTGGTTGCCTATACAAAATGATCTAGTCCCTCAAAAATTTGCTAAAGATACTTGGTAATATTGCTATCATGGTCAATATGATGACCCGCGCCTGTCCCGTTTAACATCCAAATACAAGGTTGTTTACCAAACACAATGGTAAAACAACACTGTCAAAAGGGTTAAAAATGTGTGTAGGAAAGATCTTTGAGTAAAATAGGGTAGACAACTCTTAGTTACTTGATCAAAACTTGCAAAACATCCTTGCTATTTTTAAACATACCTCACAACACAATTTCAAAACATTTCCCAAATCAAACTTTCAAAACATTGAAACACCTTTGTATACATTCAAACAAGAATCATTACAAAGGTTGCCACAATGATGGCCTCTTTTCAAAACATTTTTCAAAAACCACACATAAAGCACCATTTCAAACAATTGAAAAGCAAAAGCAAGTGATCTAAACAAGTAACTAAGAGCCCATGGATAACCATGGATGAAAAGGGTCCTTGCACCTTCCCTTTTCATAATCTACTCCCCAAACCTAAGAAAACATCTCAAAGGTCTTTCCTGTGCTTTTTGACCTTTCCCTTGGATAAAATAAAAATTCGGTGGCGACTCTTGCTAAACCGAAACATTTTCAAACACAAAACGCAAAACCTCAAGTCAGTTCTCCCACCGTATCACAGAACTGGCGACTCTGCTGGGGAATATTTTAAAGTGGAGTAACCTTAGGGCTTAGATCACCTTTACATATTTACTTTGTTTGCTTTGCTTGTTTTACACTTGGTTCTATTGTTTGGGTTTGAAATCCTATACCCGTATTTGGGAAACATTCATAGGTAAATAGCAATACGTTATGGAAGTTGTGCGGGGTATACCGACATGGTTGAAGCAATAGCTATATTAGTGCGACATATTTGTGGGTACCGGTAGCCTTTGAGTCAATCAAAGAGAATACGGGGCCGCTGAGTGATGTCATGAAGCACTAATGAACTTTTAGAACCTTTACTTGACCATCTTGGCCTTTTTAGGGGTAGTGAGATGACCGGCTTTGGTGCAGTCCGAAGTTGGTAGATACTTGATACTACACTCATTGAAGGTTGTTTTCTTGGAATATTTCGGTCGCCAGTTAAGTGGCTAAACTGAAACAATGAACACAGAAAATAATCCAGTGATATTGAGCTCTTTAGAACCTGGTTACTATTTATAGGATAGGTTGAGCCAACTTATTTCAAGAGGGTACTTACCTATGAAACCCCATGCAAGCCTGAAACTAGGATCTTGTGTGATTTGTTTGTACATATACTTATGCATACATCATGAACATCATAAAGCATCATATGCATCCACTAACCATTTCAAGGGTTTGGATCTTCATCTTTGTTCCTATTTTGTAGGTTATGGAATCACTTCACAGGAAAACTATTCAGGTCAACCTTGTGAGAATCCCTCCTCAACTCAAGGAGCTTGCCTCCAAGATTCCAGAGAATTCTCTCTTCAGTGAAAGACATGGTAGACTTCTCAACTTGGTCAACTCCAACATTGAAGAAGACATGGTAAAAGTCCTCTTCTAGTTCTTTGACCCCCTACACCATTGCTTTACATTTCCTGATTACCAACTAGTACCTACTTTGGAGGAATTTTCTTAACTCCTGAGGATTCCTATCCTCCATCAACTACCCTACAACGGTACGGAAAGAGAACCAAAGCCTGAAGATGTTGCTCAAGCCTTACACTTGCAACCATCTGATATCAAAGGTCATTAGGAAACCAGAAGTGGTGTCAAGGGTTTCTTGGCAAAGTTTCTATTTGAGAAGGCACAAGACTGCTGGAATTCTCTAGATCTGCAAGCTTTTGAGGAGATTGTAGCACTTCTCATCTATGGGTTGGTCTTGTTCCCAAACCCTGATAAGCTTATAGATGTAAGTGCTGTCAAGATCTTCATATCTCGGAATCCTATGCCTACATTGCTTGGGGACATATTACACTCATTTCACACACGAACAATGAGGAAAAGAGGTGTTCTCATGTGTTATACTCCTCTTCTAGCAAGGTGGTTTATTTCTCACCTTCCCCAGTCATTCTTGAAGAATGAACAAGGCTTGAGGTGGTCGCAACGTTTGATGACTCTTACACATTCTGATGTCCATTGGTGTTCTTGGTCCAGAGAAAATGTCATCATCATTGATCGTTGCGGAGAATTCCCTAATGTCCCATTACTTAGCATTAGGGGAGGTATTACCTACAACCCTTGTTTAGCTCTGAGACAATTTAGGTATGCCCGAAGGGATGTCCTTCATGAAATTCTGATTCCAGACTTAGTTTTTGACTTCGACAACGACACTCAAGGACTTCGACAAAGGTTTATCCAAGCTTGGAGGTTCCCCAACAAAGTAGATAGTAAGACACCGGGGCACAAGAATTCCATCCCCCTTGAGCCTTACCTCAAGTGGGTACGAACCCGCGCCCAGAGTATTATGATGCCTTACCCCTACGTTCTGCCTATGATCAAAGATCCTGTTATGGAAGGAGAGGTTCCATACACCCTCCTACATCCTGACATGCCAACAACATTGGAAGATTTGCAAAAGAGTTGGATACAGCTCAAGGAGGAACGAAATACTTTTGAAGCCAGCTTCTACGCTAATGAGAAGAAGGTTTTGGAACTTACTCGTCGACTCCATGAAGAGCAGACTCTCAACACTTACATTGCACCAAAGAGGATGCGCAACGTCTTTTTACATTAAGAATTTTATAATATTTTGCCCATGGGGCATTTATGTACTAACAAATTTTTTCTTATTAATATGACGTGCGTTCTTTTGTTTACAACAAATTTGAATTTCTGAATCCTTGATTGCATTACATGAATACACATCATTCATCATATGCATAAAAAGGTCTTCACACCAGGTTTCCTTATCTTTCTGCTGTTTATTTCAGTAAGATGGATATAGAGCAGACAGTCAAAGATCTACATGCACAGAATTTGCAATTCCAACAACTCCTCATGACCTTGGCAAATGGTCAAGAGGACCTTAAAGCACTGTTAGAGAAAGAGAAGGAAAAAGAAAAGAAGAAAAATAAAAGAGCGGGAGTAGCTACTTTAGGGAGAAGGTTTGAGAACCAGGCTAGAAGGGTCCTCGATTTCCCCTCGACGTCTGACGAAGGGGTTGGTAAAGGTAAGGGAGTTGCAATGCCCTCCGAGTCTGAAGTTGAAGAGGAAGAAGAAGAGGAGGAGGAAGATTACTCTGAGCAGCAGTATCCTCCCGTGGACGATAAGTATAAAAATCTAGAAGACCGGCTGACAGCCATGGAGGTACAAAGAGTACCTAGGTTGGATTTCGAAGAACTAGGGTTGGTTGCTGGGATCGTCATTCCCCCCGAGTTCAAAGTGCCTACATTTGCTAAATACGACGGTTTGTCCTGTCCGAAGATGCATCTGCGGTCCTACGTTAGAAAGATCCAACCTAATTCTTCTGATAAGGATATGTGGGTCCACTTTTTTCAAGATAGTTTGTCGGGTACGCAATTGGACTAGTTCTATCAACTCAAGAGATCTGATGTACATAACTGGGAGGATTTGGCTGCTGCTTTCTACCGACAATACCAATATAACGCAGATTTAGCGCCTACTCATACTCAACTGCAGAGTATGGGTATGGTCTCTAATGAAGGCTTTAAGGAGTATGCCCAGAAGTAGAGGGATTTGGCTGGAAGGGTGCAGCCACCATTGTCTGTTAGAGAGTTGGTTGATATGTTTTTGGGGACCCTGTCAGGTCTATTCTTTAATCACTTGATCGGGAGCTCATCTGTAGGGTTCACTGAATTAATTCTGACAGGTGAAAGGGTCGAAGCTGGCATTAAGAGCGATAAAATTCATAAGGATGCGTCTGCTTCCTCCGCTATCAAGAAGACCTTCCCAGCCAAGAAGGAAGTTTCTGTTGTTTACACCCAGAAAAATCAAGGAAGAACGGAGCGTCGACCAGCGGTGGGGGCTGTGATGATTCAGAACTCCTCAACCGATCAACCTTGAAGCAGTCAACCCAGAGCTAACCAAACCAGGGTGGAAAGGCCACAATGGAAATTCACTCGGATCAATATGACACCTGCTCAGGTCCTCCCTCATCTGTTAAAGTTAAACCTTACCAACTTAAAGGAAGCGCCGAAAAACTCAAATACCTCTTCTCCCTATTATCATTCAAATGCAAAATGTGCATATCATTCAGACAGTGTGGGGCACGACACCAACAACTGTTGGGCCCTTAAAAACAAGATCCAAGATTTAATAGATGCCAAGAAGGTGGAGTTTGATGCCCCCAAAAAACCTAATGTAATATCCGCTACTATGCCAAAACATGGTCATAATGTCCATGCTATCGTAGAAGATCCTCATGTTACTGCAGTTGATGACTTAATGACTCCGTTGCCAATGATCAAGATGAATCTGTTGAAAGCTGGGATTTTCCTAGGCTGTGAAAAAGATTGTTACCATTGTTCTACCTTGCAATCCGACTGTCCACTATTGAAGTCAGGCATCCAACGCCTGATGGATACTCAAGAAATCCTCTTCAAGAAAACTCCTATTACTCCAATCAATGATGTTGCTATAATCACCATTTCCGACAATCTTTCCAAGGCCTGCAAAAGGCATGTTAAGATTACACCCGATCCAAAGTTTATACCGCTGAAGATCACCTTGTCGGGGCCTATCCCATATAATTCCAACAAGACGATACCGTGGAATTATGGAGGAGAGATATTCTACCACGGTGTTAAGCAGATTGAATCAGTCGAAGAGAATTCCGATGAAGAAACTCTTGATGTAGGAAATATTGCAGGGACAAGTAAGATCACTCATAGCGGAAGAATATTCTCTTCGAAGATTGCTCCTCCAAGGGCAATCTTCGGACCCTCAAGTGCTCCTGTGCCTGTCAAGATATCTGTGCGAAGTCCAGTCATTGAAGAAATTGTTACTCCCGAAACTATACCCTCTGCTGTTACTGTTGATAAAGGTAAGGGGATCCAAGAAGCGCCCGTCAGGACGAGGGCTCAGACTTTGGTTATCCCCGAGACCACCCAAAAATAAATGGAGGAGATTTTAAAGATAATTAGGAAAAGTGACTATGTTGTGGTAGAGCAGCTGGGGCAAACCCCTTCAAAAATCTCTATGCTAGCTCTGTTGCTCTGCTCCGAGGCTCATGCCAAAACCTTGATCAAATTCCTGAAGACGGCGCATGTGCCTCAAGAAACTTCTGCAGACCAGTTTCAAGAGTGTGTAGCTAGCCTTACAGCCGACAATGGTCTTGGCTTCTCTGATGCCGATTTGACGTCTAAGGGAAGAAAGCATAATGATGCGCTGCATGTTTCGGTAGAGTGCAGAGGGACCACACTTGCTCACGTTCTGGTTGATACCGGGTCATCTTTAAATGTTCTACCAAAGAAAGCGTTGGACAGACTAGACTGTGAAGGTTTGAGCTTAAAGCCCAGTAATATCATTGTTAGAGCCTTTGACGCTTCTAAGCGGATGGTTCACGGAGAGGTGGACATCCCAATTAAGGTGGGAACAGAGATTTTCAACTCTACATTTTATGTGATGGACATCCGTCCTTCATATTCGTGCTTTTTGGGAAGGCCATGGATCCACAACACTAGGGCAGTCACTTCTTCTCTACACCAGATGCTCAAGTACCTAGTCTAGGGTAAAATCATAACAGTTCATGGGGAGGAGGAGTATATGATAAGCCACCTTAACTCTTTCCGCTATGTGGAGTTAGATGGTGAATTCATAGAAACACCTTTCCAACACTTTAAAGAGGTTTCTCCTGAAGTTGCGGTAGCCAAAACAATGACTGATGTGCCCATCGTTACCAAACCTGTGTCCCGGATGTCATCCCTTAAAGATGCAGAGGCTGTAGTCAAGGAAGGAGGAAGCACAGTATGGGGTCAACTGCCAGATTTTCCTTACAAGACAGATAAGTTTGGTTTGGGTTTCACTGCTGCTGGTCAGAAAGCTGTGCGTCGCTCCCGGGCTGGAGGACCGCCATTGAAAATCACTCATCACGGAGTTCATGCTTTAAGGATGATGAAGAAGAAAGCAATTTTGAAGAATGGATCTTTCCAACTATTGAAGGAGGATTGAACAACTGGGAGGCGATATACTTCATTCCCATTACTTTCATCAATCAGTAATTTATCTTTTGAACATTTCCTGTTTGGTCTGTAATAATTATTAAACAATTCATACACTCTTTTTGCCTTATGCCTTACCCGGGGCATATAGGTCCATTTGTAAGGGTTTTGATTCTTCATTTTCATATGCCATTTTTAATGAATCATGGACGTTTTCATCTATAAACTTTTGTGTTCATTTTCTTTCTTTTTACATTTCATTTTGTTTAAAGGTGGTTATCCCTTACACGCACCCACACAAAATGCAGGTACCCATCCACTCCGGATTCCATGGGTAACAATTCTGCTATGGCCTTCAGTGACTCTGAAGATCTAGTCAATCATGCCGAATACGAAGGTGATGAAGAATGTGAAGTTCCTGGAGAGTTGGCTAGACTTTTGCAACAGGAAGAAAGGGCTATTCTGCCCCATGAAGAGTTGTTAGAGAATATCAATTTGGGAACAGAGAAAGACAGAAAAGAGGTTAAAGTGGGTGCCAACCTGGAGCCAAGTGTCAAAAAGCACTTAGTTCAGCTGTTGAATGAATATGTTGAGATCTTCGCCTGGTCCTATGAAGACATGCCGGGACTGGATACAGATATTGTGGTTCACCGTCTCCCTACAAGAGAAGACTGTCCACCAATCAAACAGAAAGTCCGCCGAATGAGACCCGATATGTCTGAAAAGATCAAAGCTGAAGTGATGAAGCAGTTCAATGCTGGCTTTCTTGCTGTTACTTCCTATCCACAATGGGTTGCTAACATTGTGCCCGTGCCTAAGAAAGACGGCAGAGTCAGAATGTGTGTGGACTACAGAGACTTAAACAGGGCTAGCCCTAAAGATGACTTTCCATCACCACACATTGATGTCTTGGTCGACAACACAGCTCAACACAAGGTATTCTCTTTCATGGACGGATTTTCAGGGTACAACCAGATCAAAATGGCCCCCGAAGACATGGAGAAGACTACTTTTGTTACGCAGTGGGGTACCTTCTGTTATAAAGTAATGCCATTCGAACTGAAGAATGCCGGGGCAACCTATCAGCGAACCATGGTAGCTTTGTTTCATGACATGATACATCATGAGATTGAAGTCTACGTAGACGACATGATAGCCTGTTCACAGACAGAAGAAGAACACCTCGACCATCTGCAAAAGCTGTTTGTCAGGTTAAAAGAATACAAGCTCAGACTGAACCCTAGCAAGTGCACTTTCAGAGTCAGGTCCGGTAAACTTTTGGGATTTATCGTCAGTAACAAAGGCATTGAGGTTGATCCTGCCAAAGTCAAAGCTATACAAGAAATGCCTGCCCCTCGCACTGAGAAGGAGGTCAGAGGTTTCTTGGGACGCCTAAACTACATCACAAGGTTCATCTCTCACCTAACATCTACCTGTGAGCCAATCTTCAAGCTGTTGAAGAAAGATCAGGTGGTTGAATTGAACGATGATTGTCAAGTCACTTTCGATAAAATCAAGGAGTATTTGCTGGAACCTCCTATCTTGATGCCACCCGTCGAAGGAAGGCCGTTAATCATGTATCTAACTGTTTTGGACAATTCAATGGGGTACGTACTGGGCCAACATGACGAGTCTGGCCGAAAAGAGCATGCCATTTATTACCTTAGCAAAACGTTTACCGATTGTGAGACTCGCTACTCACTGCTCGAGAAAACTTGCTGCGCTTTGGTATGGGCTGCTCGCCGGCTAAGCCAGTATATGTTGACACATACCACTTTGCTGATTTTTAAAATGGATCCGATCAAGTACATCTTCGAGAAGCCTGCTTTATCCGGAAGAATTGCTAGATGGAAGATGATCCTGACTGAGTATGATATCTAGTACACAACCCAAAAAGCTATAAAAGGGAGTGTACTTGCTGACCATCTAGCTCATCAAGCCGTCGAAGATTACCAATCTATGAGGTTCGACTTCCCTGACGAGGATATTATGACATTGGACAACATTAAAGGTAACGGACTGTATGACAGACCTGAACAAGGATCCCGATGGACCCTGTACTTTGATGGTGCTTCAAATGCACTTGGAAACAGTATCGACGCGATGCTTATCTCTCCAGGAGGTTGCCATACACCTTTCACTGCTAGACTCTGCTTCAGCTACACCAACAACATGGCCGAGTATAAAGCTTGTATCCTTGGTCTCAAGGCCGCTATTGACTTTGGAATCAAATCTCTGATTGTATTTGGGGACTCAGCTTTGGTTATCAGTCAAATCAAAGGATAGTGGGATACTAAACATCCAAACCTCATCCCTTACAAAGAACATGTCCTGACATTGTTACCATATTTCGAGCATATTACCTTCGAGCACTTCCCGCGAGAAGAGAATCAGTTGGCGGATGCGTTAGCTACAATGTCATCCATGTTTAAACTTAACTCGGATAATGAGGCACCTCAAATCACCATTGAACGAATGTACGAACCTGTGTATTATCACGAGATTAATATCGAAGAAGTGATGGACCGACCTTGGTTTCATGACGTCAAAAGGTATCTCGAAGCACATGAATACCCTGAAGGAGCTTCAGTCAACGACAAAAAGTTCTTAAGGAGGTTCGCTGCCAAGTTCTTTCTGAGCAATGGTATTCTATACAAGCGCAACCTTGATTGTGTCCTACTCCGTTGTGTGGACAAGGTTGAAGCTGAGCAGATCATGGCTGAACTACATAATGGCACCTTTGGCACCCACTCAAGTGGCCATACGATGGCTAAGAAGATTCTACGGGCAGGCTATTACTGGTCTACCATGGAAGCTGATTGTCATCAACATTCACGTACTTGTCACAAATGCCAAATCTATGCTGACAAGGTACATATTCCTCCAGTTCCTCTCAATGTCTTAACAACTCCTTGGCCATTCGCGATGTGGGGAATCAACATGATTGGAGAGATCAAGCCTACGGCGTCTAATGGACATCGTTTCATCCTGGTGGCCATTGATTACTTTACCAAGTGGGTTGAAGAAGCTTCCTTCGCATCCGTTACAAAGAATGTGGTTGCTAGCTTCATCAAGCAAAACCTCATATGCCAGTATGGTATCCCTGACATGATTATCACTGACAATGGTACAAATTTGAACAATACTATGATCACCGCTCTATGCAAACAGTTCAAGATTCAACATCAAAATTCATCTCCCTATCGGCCTAAGATGAACGGTGTTGTCGAAGCTGCGAACAAAAATATCAAGAAGATCATTCAAAAGATGACAGTCACCTACAAGGACTGGGATAAGATGTTACCATTTGCTCTGCATGGGTACCGTACCACGACACGCACTTCAACTGGGGCAACCCCCTTTTCTTTGGTATATGGTATGGAGGCTGTTTTACCTATGGAAGTTCAGATTCCTTCCTTGAGAATCATGAAGGATGCTGGTATGAGTGAAGACGATTGGATTCAGACCCGGTTTGATCAACTTAACTTGATTGACGAGAAGCGACTTGCTGCTGTTTGCCATGGTCAGGCGTATCAGAAACGTATGATCAAGGCCTTCAACAAGAAAGTCAAGAGACAAGTATATCAAGTCGGGGACCTTGTAATCAAGCAGATTATCTTGCCACAAAGTGATCCCAGGGGCCAGTGGACTCCTACTTACGAAGGACCATTTGTGATCAAGAACATATTTTCTGGTGGGGCAATGATCCTGACCACCATGGACGGTGATGACCTGCCGCACCCTGCAAATGCAGACATAGTCAAAAGATACTACGCATCAACGACCCGGCAAGTTGAAAACCCGAAAGGGAAAATTGGGCAAAAAATGGGCATCCCGGTGAATCAAAAACCCGAAAGGGCGGTTCAGGAAAAAATTAGGGATAAATAAAAATATTTGTACACCCGGCAAGTTGAAAACCCGAAAGGGCGACTTGGGCAAAAAAGGGTTTCCTGGTGGACTGAAAACCCGAAAGGGCGGTCCAGGAAAAAGTTAGGGAACTAAAGCGTATGACTATGTCTCGTCGGATCACTTTAAGGACAATCTCTTCACGGACAAGCTCCAAGCTTCTGATCATTCCAATCATCTGCGGACGAAGCAACGAATGGACAAGATACTCAGAGTTGCGAAGGCTATAGCAGAATGGGAACCCCATGGAATTGTTACACATAGCCGTCTTTCTTTATATAAATTTTTCTCATTTTTTATGATAACATTCTCACTAGGATGTCTGTCTCCTTTGTACAAAATACTTACACAAAGTTAATACAAAGATACTTCAAAGTGCAGAATTTTGTTTGCCTTTTCTTTCTTTACACACTCGTGTTTTATTTGAAAATGTTCAATGATTTATTAAATGAGCATATGCATTTGAATATAATCACTGCTTACAAATAAAATGAAATGAGAAAGGATAATTACTGATAGGTTAAAAGTATAGGAAAATGTCTTTAGGCTACTCCAAAGGAAATCCCCTGCAGTACATCATCTAGATCCCCAGCGGAGCTAAAAGCCTTGAAATACATATCCCCAACAAAGTTAAGTTTCAAAATCCTCATCAGAACTAAGTTTCCAAACTCCTAACTCCCAATGAAGTCCAAAATTTCAAACTTTAAATCCCAGTGGAGTGCTATCCAACTTCCCCCAAATTCCCCAATAGATTGGCATACAACCCAAGCCCTTGAGAACTCCTCAGCAGAATCAGTATTCTCCCCACAGAGTTATTTCCCAACGAATCGAAGATTCTCAATCTCATTTCTCCAGTTGAAGCCTCCCAGGTTTTAATTCCCCAGTAGAGATCGTCATAGTTTTCCTTATTTCCAGGAAAGTCGTGAAGGATTCTCACATCCCCAACAGTGATCAAGGATTTATTTTCCCCGGCAGCAGTCAAAGATTTCATTATCTCCAGCTATCAAGGATTTATTTTCCTCAGCAAGACAGCTAATCAGCTTGCATGCGCATCCATTACATTCATATATCATAAACATTAATAAATCACACTTTATTGCATCATACATGTCATGCAACATAACTTTGTGTGTTTTAGCTAACATTTTACCTTTTTCAGGATAAGATTAAAAGCTACCTTTAAACAAATGTTCAAAGATTTCAGATACAGTACAGATACACCCCAAACACGGCGGTCATTCTACTACTCATTCAGATCTCTTATTCAGATACAGTACAAATACACCCCAGACACGGTGGTCATTCTACTACTCATTCAGACTTCAGCAATCAAGTTCAGATGTACTCCAGACGCAGAAGTCATTCTGTCACTTGTCTAGATCCCCGTTACAGTACAGATACATTCCAGACACGGAAGTCATTCTGTTACTCATATAGATCTCAACTTCAGATACAGTCCAGATACGCTCCAACCACGGTTGCCATCCTGTCCCTCATTCAAACCTATTCCCCAGCCCAGAGATACTCCAGACACAGATGTCTTTCTGTCGCTTATTCAGATTTCAGATACAATACAGATACCCTCCAGACACGGAAGTCATTCTGATGTCCATTCAAGAATCAAATACAGTTACAGCTCGGGTACGCTCCAGACACGGACGCCATTCCTTTGCTCATACGAATCCAATCTCCAGATACAACTCAGATACGTTCCAAATACGGATACCAATTTGGTGTTCATTCTCTTGATTTTCAACAAACAAGTCTTGGATGGAATCTTTAAGCCCATCTCCAGCAAGATTCTACCATCTCCAAATGGCATCTTTAAGCCCATTCCCTCAGCTACATTTTGACGAGTGCAAATTTACGGGCACTCTAGTGTCCAATCATCCTTTACCTTCGAGTCACGAAAGGCAAATTCGCCAATCTAACTCTTCAGGATCAAGAAGATTGAAAAGGGGCAGCTGTTGTACCATAAAATTTTCCCTCTCATTTTATCAAGATTTCCCCTCACAAGACTCCTTGAACTCCAGACAAGATTAGGGTTTTGCTCTGCTCAAGGCATCTCCTTGCACTGATGACTTAAATTAGGGTTTGAGTTTACACAAAGATTTTTGGACTTCCAATGTTCCAAGTGACTTTCATACTTAATTTTGGACTTACAAGATTACCTCTACCAAGTTTCAAGCCTTGAATCAAATTTTTGCCCAGTCAATTGGACAGTTGCCCTAGAAATCAACTGTATTGGGGAAAAAGTCAACTATGGCCAATTTACAGTCAAACCTCATAAATTTTGACCCACATCAATATTATAAACTCATATGAACCATTTGATCAAGTTTGGACCATAACTCCACAAGAAATTTGATCAGATCACCAAAAGGGCAAAATGGTCATTTTAAGGGTTTTGACTGCAGAAGCGCAATATCTGATTTTTGACCTAGCCAATGGCAAATTGGGTTCAATAATGGATTCAAGGAATCAATGGCATCATCTTGACCTATTCACAGGGTTCAAAAGATCTCAATTGCATTGGATTGACAGATGAATTTTTCAGTCAATTGATCAAAATTTGACTTTACACTGAAAAGTCAAACTTTGACTTTTTGGTCAAAATTAAGTGCCAAGGGTCATTTTTCATCAAGATGTGTCAAAACATGAAACTTTTTCATCAAGAAACCCATTTTTGCAAATTAGGGTTTAAGTTTGAAAATGTTCATAACTTAGAATTTTTCTAAGTTATAAAGTTTTCTTAATTTTTCCCAACTTTGCCCAACATTTTCACCATGATGCAATTGGATTCTGTTGTACCCCAACATTTTCCCTCTCATTTATCAATATTTCCCCTCACAAGACTCCTTGAACTCCAGACAGGATTAGGGTTTTGCTCTGCTCAAGACATCTCCTTGCATTGATGACCTAAATTAGGGTTTGAGTTTGCACATGGATTTTTGGACTTTCAATGCTCAAAGTAACTTTCATACTTCACGTTGGACTTACAAGATTACCCATACCAAGTTTCAGGCCTTGAATCAAATTTTTGCCCAGTCAATTGGATAATTGACCTAGAAATCAACTATATTGGGGAAAAAGTCAATTGTGGCCAATTTACAGTCAAACCTCATGAATTTTTATCCATATCAACATTATGAACTCATACGAACCATTTGATCAAGTTTGGACCACAACTCCACAAGAAAATTGATCAGATCACCAAAAGGGAAAAATGGTCATTTTTAGGGTTTTGACTGTACAAGGGCAATTTATGATTTTTAACCTAGCCAATGGCAAATTGGGTTCAAGCATGGACTCAAGGACTCAATGTAATCATCTTGAACTATTCAACAATTTCAAAAGATCCCAATTGCATTGGAGTGACAAATGAATTTTTCATCAAGTGCCAAGGGTAATTTTTCATCAAGAAGTGACAAGGGTAATTTTTCATCAAGAAGTGTCAAAACATGAAACTTGTTCATAAAGAAACCCATTTTTTCCAATTAGGGTTTAAAGTTTAAAAATTTCATAACTTAGAATTTTTCTAAGTTATGAAATTTTCTTAATTTTTCCTAACTTTGCCCAACATTTTCACCATGATGCAATTGGATTCAAACAAAACTTCCAACATGAAAGTTGCAGTCCTCCATAAAGTCTACAACTTTTATTCACAAAGTTTGCTCAAAAGAATATTGGATCTCAAGTTATGATTTTTGGAACAAGGGTCCCTAAAACTTTTAACTTAGTGAAATTTTGCCCTAATTTAGGAAGGATTTTGACCTATTTTGAACTCTCCAAACACATTTGTGGTTAGGGAGAATCGAAGGCTTGAAGTTGGCAAAAACTCACTTTTCATCCATGGCATATTCATGTTCATCCAAGTTGAAATTTTAAGTCAGCATGTTTTGCACTAGTTTACAGGCCTCTAAACCATTTCAAACTCAATAATTTAATGCAAATCCATTGGTCTAAGGCATTGTTTTGGTCATTAGGACATTATACACAAGATTAATCCCTAAATGGTAAAAGGTACATTACTATTTTTGCAAAAGCATGCTTTATGTCAAAACCACAATCCTAGAGCATTGAGCAAGATCTTGTGCAGCAAATCAGATCAACAAACTTGAGGGGCCAAGGGCAAAGTGTACAAGCACATGGATAGCCTGTACAAGCCTGTTTCAATCACTTCCCACATTTTGCTTCAAAAACAAGAAACATGTCCAAAACATGAGAACTTGAACATCAGCCAAAGAAAACTTGTGCAAGCTTTTGAAACATCTTTCTCACACCCCCCTGAGCCAAAAACACGACCTCTTAAGCCCTCAAACATCCCATAGCCAAAAATCACATTCCATTGGCAAAACAGGGCAGAACCTGCAACTTGACTTCCATAGCTCAATTGGCTCGTGCGTTTTGCCCCAAGTTGCTTCAAACATCTTCCACATAACTCATCCAAGCTATCCCAAACCTCAAACACCAACTATAACTCCATTAACAGGGTTTTCCATTTTCATTTTGAGCTTGTGCAGGTTGAATTCTATAGGCTGATTCAAGTACATTCAAGGCAAGCTAGGTATTGGAGAAGGTCAAGTGAAGTCCAAGCAAGCTCCCAGACATCTCAAGCCTTGTTGAAAAGCTCCACATTGCCATATACGAAGTCAGCTGAAACAGGTTTTTGTCAACTTCCTCTCTCTCTATTTAGGAACATTTAGGCTTAGGTTTGTGAATAAGAAATGTAGTATTCATTGCCATGAAGCTGTACATATGCTCAGTTTTCATTTATATTAAGCATGCTAAGAGAATTTCATCCATGAACATACTGAAAAAACTAGGTTAGATTTTAGGGCCAGAGAAATTCTCTCTGGTCTTTGAGAGTTAGGACAAGTTGTTTATATGGTTGTATTCGTCTTGAAATGCTCTACAATTTTGATGTTATGAGTTTTTGCAATAGAGCTCGTACACAGGATCTGGTAATTGTACAGGGCGTGCGCGTTTTCAAAGTCAGAAGGTTGAAGATGAAGTTGGTTTGGGCTGGGCTTGGTCCTGGCTACTTTTGACACCTCCCTTTTCCTTTTTGCACCCCCCCGGCCCAATTTCTTGTTATTTTATAATTTTTGCATTTTTATTTTCATTTCTGATTATATTTTATTATTTACAAATATAAAAAATACTCAAAAATATTTTTTTAATTTTTTCACTTTTATTTTTCATTTTTTATTTTTCTATCATAAAAAGCAATTTAATTACTTTTATCTTATTTATTCAAAACTTGAAAAATATATATAAATTATACTTTTATTTTTATTCTTTATTTTTATTCACACTAAAAATATTATTCTAAATATAATTTTATTTTTGTATATATTTTATTTTTATTTTATCATATTTAATATATATATATATATATATATATATATATATATATATATATATATATATATATATATATATATATATATATATATATATATATATATATATATATATATATATATATATATATATATATATATATATATATATATATATATATATATATATATATATATATATATATATATATATATATATATATATATATATATATATATATATATATATATATATATATATATATATATATATATATACTCTTATTTTATTAGATATTTTAGAATAAAAATATAAAATATTACACTTTTTATTTTTATTATTAAATATACTTAAAAATACTTTTTCTAAATATATTTCATTTTTTCACATATACTATTTTATTTTTAGTGTATATAAATAAAATAATTAATATATTTACTTTCTTAAAGAAAATTAGGGTTTTACCCTTAACCAAATAAAATCTATCTTTTGATTTATTTCTTTATTTTTTACATTAAATATTTTTACATACATAAATAAACAAAAACCCTTTTTGCATAATTCATATTATTTGATATATCTATTTATTTTGTTTATTTAAATATTGTCCATTTATTATTTATGCATTTGATTCAATTTGGATGTAATAGTAAACTAGGGTTTATATTTCTTGTCAAATACACCCCCATTCAAAGATTGTATCCCCATCCCCATAATCAGGTTGTAATAGCTTAGACTTTTAATTCTCGCACTTTATGCTTTCAATTATGCCATGATTAGAGATTAGGGTTTGTATGCCAAATTCCAAAATCAACAAGTAGCTTGACTAATACAAAGACAAAAATGCATGAAAATCAATACACAGTGCACACTTGCACCCCTAGGGTTACAATCCACTTGTTGCCTCAAAAATGGGCCATGGTATGCATGTTGGGTACTTTGGCAAAACAAAAGATCATAGTCCCTCGATGACGCTATCTTAGTTGCCTAAACAAAAATGATCAAGTCCCTCGGAAAATTTGCCAAAAATACTTGACACAATTGCTCTCATGGTCTATACGATGACCCGCGCCTGTCCCGTTTAACATCCTAATACAAGGTTGTTTACCAAATACAATGGTAAAACAACACTGTTAAAAGGGTTAAAAAACACATAGGAAAGATCTTTGAGTAAAATAGGGTAGATAACTCTTAGTTACTTGATCAAAAAACTTGCAAAAACATCCTTGCTATTTTCAAACACACTTCACAACACAATTTCAAAACATTTCCCAAATCAAACTTTCAAAACATTGAAATCTTTTCAAAAGACAAACACCTTTGTATACATTCAAACAAGAATCATTACAAAGGTTGTCACAACAATGGCCTCTTTTCAAAACATCTTTCAAAACCACACACAAAGCACCATTTCAAACAATTGAAAATCAAAAGCAAGTGATCTAAACAAGTAACTAAGAGCCCATGGATAACCATGGATGAAAAGGGTGCTTGCATCTTCCCTTTTCATAATCTACTCCCCGAACCCAAGAAAACATCTCCAAGGTCTTTCCTGTGCTTTTTGACCTTTCCTTTGGATAAAATAAAAAGTCGGTGGCGACTCTTGCTAAACTGAAACATTTGCGAACACAAACGCAAAACCTCAAGTCAGTTCTCCCACCGTATCACAGAACTGGTGACTCTGCTGGGGAATATTCTAAAAGTGGAGTAACCTTAGGGTTTAGATCACCTTTGCATGCTTATCTTGTTTGCCTTGATTGCTTTATATTTGGTTCTATTGTTTGAGTTTTGAAATCCTGCACCCAGATTCTTGGGAAACATTCATAGGTAAATAGCAATACATTGTGGAAATTGTGCTGGGTATACCAACATGGTTGAAGCAATAGCTATATTAGTGCGACATATTTGTGGGTACCGGTAGCCTTTGAGTCAATCAAAGAGAATACGGGTCCGCTGAGTGATGTCATAAAGCACTAATGAACTCTTAGAACCTTACTTGACCATCTTGGCCTTTTTTAGGGGTAATGAGATGACCGGCTTTGGTGCAGTCCGAAGTTGGTAGATACTCGATACTAAACTCATTGAGGGTTGTTTTCTTGGAATATTTTGGTCGCCAGTTAATTGGCTAAACTGAAACGATGAACACAGAAAATAATCCAGTGATATTGAGCTCTTTAGAACCTGGTTACTATTCATAGGACAGGTTGAGCCAACTAACTTCAAGAGGGTACTTACCTATGAAACCTCATGCAAGCCTGAAACTAGGATCTTGTGTGATTTTCTTGTACCTATACTTGTGCATACATCATAAACATCATAAAGCATTATATGCATCCACTAACCATTTCAAGGGTTTGGATATTCATCTTTGTTCTTGTTTTGTAGGTCATGGAATCTCTTCGCAGGAAAAAAATTCAAGTCAACCTTGTGAGAATCCCTCCTCAACTCAAGGGGCTTACTTCCAAGATTCTAGAGAATTCTCTCTTCAGTAAAAGACATGGTAGACTTCTCAACTTGGTCAACTCCAACATTGAAGAAGACATGGTGAAAGTTCTCTTCCAGTTCTTTGACCCCCTACACCACTGTTTCACATTCCCTGATTACCAACTAGTACCTACTTTGGAGGAATTTTCTCAACTCCTGAGGATTCATATTCTTCATCAACTACCCTACAACGGTACAGAAAGAGAGCCAAAGCCTGAAGATGTTGCTCAAGTATTACACTTGCAACCATCTGATATCAAAGGACATTGGGAAACCAGAAGTGGTGTCAAGGGTTTCTTGGAAAAGTTTTTGTTTGAGAAGGCACAAGACTGCTGGAATTCTCTAGATCTGCAAGCTTTTGAAGCTATTATGGCACTCCTCATCTATGGGTTGGTCTTGTTCCCAAACCCTGATCAGCTTATAGATGTGAATGCTGTCAAGATTTT
Organism: Vicia faba; assembly: GCA_948472305.1. NCBI lineage: Eukaryota > Viridiplantae > Streptophyta > Magnoliopsida > Fabales > Fabaceae > Vicia > Vicia faba. Next base: position 1,467,895,004 of record OX451741.1, read on the forward strand.
CATATCGCGAAATCCTGTGCCTACATTTCTTGGGGACATCCTACACTCATTTTACACACGAACAATGAGGAAAAGAAGTGTTCTCATGTGCTGTACTCCTCTTCTAGCAAGGTGGTTTATTTCTCACCTTCCCCAATCAGTTTTGAAGAATGAGAAGGGTTTAAGGTGGTCACAACGGTTGATGACCCTAACACATTCTGATGTTCATTGGTGTTCTCGGTCCAGAGAAAATGTCATCATCATTGATCGTTGCGGAGAATTCCCTAATGTCCCACTAATTGGCATTAGAGGAGGCATTACCTACAACCCCTGTTTAGCTCTGAGACAGTTTGGATACGCTCGAAGGGATGGCCCTCATGATATGCTGATTCCTGACTTGGTTTTTGACTTTGATAATGATGCTCAAGGACTTCGACAAAGGTTTATCCGAGCATGGAGGATGCCTAACAAAGTGGATAGTAAGACACTGGGACACAAGAATTCCATTCCCCTTGAGCCTTATCTCAAGTGGGTACGAACCCACGCCCAGAGTCTTATGATGCCTTACCCCCACATTCTCCCCGTGATCAAAGAGCCTGTTATGGAAGGAGGGGTTCCATACACCCTCATACATCCTGACATGCCAACATCATTGGAAGAATTGCAAAAGAGTTGGATACAGCTCAAGGAAGAACGAAACACTTTTGAAGCCAGCTTCTATGATAGTGAGAAGAAGGTTTTGGAACTTACCCGCCGACTTCATGAAGAGGAGACTCTCAACACTTACATCATGCCAAAAAGGATGCGCAACGTCTTTCTACATTAAGAAGCTTTGTAATATTCTGCCCATGGGGCATTTATGTACTAACAAATTTCTTCTTATTAATATGACGTGTGTTCTTTTTTTTTGTAACAAATTTGAATTTCTGAATCCTTGAATGCATTACATGAATAACATATCATTCATCATATGCATAAACAGGTCTTCACACCAGGTTTCCTTATCTTTCTGCTGTTTATTTCAGCAAGATGAATATAGAGAAGACGATTAAAGATTTGTAAGCACAAAATTCTCAGTTCCAACAACTCCTCATAACCTTGGCAAAGGGTCAAGAGGAACTTAAAGCACTGTTAGAGAAAGAGAAGGAAAAAGACAAAGAGAAAAAGAAGAAAAGGACTAGTATGGCCACTATGGGAAGAAGATTTGAGCATCATGCTAGGAGAGTTCTTGAGTTCCCCTCGACGTCTGACGAAGGGGTTGGTAAAGGTAAAGGAGTTGCAATACCCTCCAAGTCTGAAGCTAAAGAGGAAGAGGAAGAAGAGGAGGAAGATTACTCTGAGCAGCAATATCCTCCTGTGGACTATAAGTATAAAAATATGGAAGAACGGTTGGCGGCCATGGAAGTACAAAGGGTTCCCAGGCTGGATTTCGAAGAACCAGGGTTGGTTGTTGGGATCGTCATTCCTCCCAAGTTCAAAGTGCCTACATTTGCCAAATACGATGGTTTTTCCCGTCCGAAGATGCATCTACGGTCCTACGTCATAAAGATCCAACCTCACTCTTCTGATAAGGATCTATGGGTCCACTTTTTTCAAGATAGTTTATTGGGTACGCAATTGGACTGGTTCTATCAACTTGAGAGATCTGATGTTCATAACTGGGAGGACTTAGCTGCCGCTTTCTACCGACAATACCAATACAATACAGATCTAGCGCCTACTCGTACTCAACTACAGAGTATGGGTATGGTTTCTAACGAAGGATTTAAGGAGTATGCCCAGAAGTGGCGAGATCTGGCTGGAAGGGTGCAGCCACCATTGTCGGATAGAGAGCTGGTTGACATGTTTTTGGGGACCCTGTCAGGTCCATTCTTTAATCACTTAATCGGGAGCTCATATGCAGGGTTCACCGAATTAATACTGACAGGTGAAAGGGTTGAAGCTGGCATTATGAGTGGTAAAATTCATAAGGATGCAACTGCTTCCACTGCTGTCAAGAAGACCTTCCCAGCCAAGAAAGAAGGTTCTGATGTTTACTCCCAGAAAAATCAAGGGAGAATGGAGCGCCGACCAACGGTGGGGGCTGTGATGATCCAGAACTCCTCAGCCGATCAACCTTGCAGCAATCAACCAAGAGCTAATCAACAAAGGGTAGAAAGGCCACAGCAGCAATTCACTCGGATCAATATGACACCGGCTCAGGTCCTCCCTCATCAGTTAAAGTTAAACCTTACCAACCTGAAAGAAGCGCCGAAAAACCCAAATACCTCTTCTCCATATTATCATTCAAATGTAAAATGTGCATATCATTCAGATAGTGTGGGGCATGACACCAACAACTGTTGGGCCCTTAAAAATAATATCCAAGATTTGATAGATGCCAAGGAGGTAGAGTTTGATGCCCCTGAAAAACCTAATGTGATATCCGTTCCTATGCCAAAACATGGTCATAATGTCCATGCTATTGTGGAAGATCTTCATGTTACCACTGTTGATGACTTAATGACTCTGTTGCCAATGATTAAAATGAATTTGTTGAAAGCCGGGATATTCCCAGGCTGTGAAAAAGATTGTTACTTCTGTTCAACCTTGCAATCCGACTATCCACTGTTGAAATCAGGCATCCAACGCCTGATGGATACTCAAGAGATCCTCTTTTAGAAAACTCCTGTTGCTACTATCACTCATGTTACTCCTGTTACCCTTGTTACTCCAATCAATGACATTGTTATAATCACCATTTTCGACAATCTTTCCCAGACCTGCAAAAGGCCTGTTAAGATTACACCTGATCCAACATTTGTACCGCTGAAGATTACCATGCCAGGGCCTATCCCATATAAGTCCAATAAGGTGATACCATGGAATTATGGAGGAGAGATCTTCTACCATGGTGTCAAGCAGATCGAATCATTCTAAGAGAATTCCGATGAAGAAACTCATAACGTAGGAAATATTGCGGGGACGAGTAAGATAACTCATAGCGGAAGAATCTTCTCTCCGGAGATTGCTCCTACAAGGGCAATCTTCGGACCCTCAAGTGCTTCTGTGCCTGTCAAGATATCTGTACGAAGTCCAGTGATTGAAGAAATCGTTACTCCAGAAATTGAACCCTCTACTGTTATTGCTGATAAAGGTAAGGGAATCGAAGAAGCGCCCATCAGGACGAGGGCTCAGACTTTAGTTATCCTCGAGACCACCCAAAATGAGATGGAGGAGATTTTAAAGATAATTAAGAAGAGCGACTATGATGTCGTAGAGCAGCTAGGGAAAACCCCTTCAAAAATCTCTATGCTGGCTCTATTGCTCTGCTTCGAGGCTCATGCCAAAGCCTTGATCAAATTTCTGAAGACGGCACACGTGCCTCAAGAAACTTCCGCGGATCAGTTTCAGGAGTGCGTGGCTAGCCTTACAGCCGACAATGGTCTGGGCTTTTCTGATGCCGATCTAACACCCAAGGGAAGAAAGCATAATGATGTGCTGCATGTTTCGGTAGAGTGCAGAGGGACCACACTTGCTCACGTTCTGGTTGATACCGGCTCATCTTTAAATGTCCTACCAAAGAAAGCATTGGACAGGCTAGACTGTGAAGGTTTGAATTTAAATCCTAGTAATATCATTGTTAGATCCTTCGACGGTTCTAAGAAGATGGTTCACGGAGAAGTGGGCATCCCAATCAAAGTGGGTACAGAAATTTTCAACTCTACATTTTATGTGATGGACATCCGTCCTTCATATTCATGCTTGTTGGGAAGGCCATGGATCCACAACGCTGGGGCAGTCACTTCTTCTCTACACCAGATGCTAAAGTACCCAGTCCAGAGTAAGATCATAACAGTTCATGGTGAGGAGGAGTATATGATAAGCCACCTTAACTCTTTCCGCTACGTGGAGCTAGACGGTGAATTCATAGAAACAACTTTCCAACTCTTTGAAGAGGTTTCTCCTGAAGTTGCGGTAGCCAAAACAATGACTGATGTGCCCATCATTACCAAACCGGTGCCCCGGATGTCATCCCTTAAAGATACGGAGGCCGTGATCAAGGAAGGAGGAAGTACGGTGTGGGGTCAACTGCCATATTTCCCTCACAAGACAGATAAGTTCGGATTGGCTTTCGCTGCTGCTAGCCAGAAAGCTGTGCGTCGCTCCCGGGCTAGACGACCACCCTTAAAGATCACTCACCATGGAGTTCATGCTTTAGAAGATGATGATGAAGAAGGCAACTTTGAAGATTGGATATTTCCAACCATTGAAGGGGGACTGAACAACTGGGAGGCGAAAGACTTCGTTCCCATTACTTTCATCAATCAATAATTTATCTTTTGAATATTTCCTGTGTTGGTCTGTAATAACTTTTAAACAATTCGTACACTCTTTTGCCTTGTGCCTTACCCGGGGCATATAGGTCCATTTGTAAGGGATTTGATTCTTCATTTTCATATGCCATTTTTAATGAATCATGGACGTTTTCATCTATAAACTTTTGTGTTCATTTTCTTTCCTTTTACATTTTATTTTGTTTAAGGATGGCTATCCCTTACACACACCTACACTCACAAAATGCAGGTACCCATCCACTCCGGATTCCATGGGTGACTATTCTGCTATGGCCTTCAACAACTCTGACGATCTGGTCAATCATGCCGAGTACGAAGGTGATAAAGACTGTGAAGTACCTGGAGAGCTGGCTAGAATTTTGCAACAAGAAGAAAGGGTTATTCTACCCCATGAAGAGTTGTTAAAGACTATCAATTTGGGAACAGAGGAAGACAGAAAAGAGATTAAAGTGGGTGCCAACCTGAATCCAAATGTCAAGGAGCGCTTAGTTCAGTTGTTGAATGAGTTTGTTGAGATCTTCGCCTGGTCCTATGAAGATATGTCGGGACTAGATACAGATATTGTGGTTCACCGTCTACCTACAAGAGAAGACTGTCCACCAATCAAACAGAAAGTCCGCCGAATGAGGCCCGACATGTCTGAAAAGATCAAAGCTAAAGTGATGAAGTAGTTCAGTGCTGGCTTTCTGGTTGTTACCTCCTATCCACAATGGGTTGCTAACATTGTGCTTGTGCCTAAGAAGGATGGCAAAGTCAGAATGTGTGTGGACTACAGAGACTTAAACAGGGCTAGCCCTAAAGATGACTTTCCGCTACCACACATTGACATCTTGGTTGACAACACAGCTCAACACAAGGTATTTTCCTTCATGGATGGATTCTCGGGATACAACCAGATCAAAATGGCCCCCGAAGACATAGAGAAGACTACTTTTGTTATGCAGTGGGGTACCTTCTGCTATAAAGTGATGTCATTTGGACTGAAGAATGCCGGGGCAACCTATCAGCGAGCCATGGTAGCTTTGTTTCATGACATGATACATCATGAGATTGAAGTCTACGTGGACGACATGATAGCCCATTCACAAACAGAAGAAGAACACCTCGACCATATGCAAAAGTTGTTTGATAGATTGAAGGAATATAAGCTCAGACTGAACCCTAGCAAGTGCACTTTCAGAGTCAGGTCCCGTAAAATTTTGGGATTCATTGTCAGCAACAAAGGCATTGAGGTTGATCCTACCAAAGTCCAAGCTATACAAGAAATGCATGCCCCTGCACTGGAAAGGAGGTTAGAGGATTTCTTGGGACACTTAAACTACATTGCAAGGTTCATCTCTCACCTAACATCTACCTGTGAGCCAATCTTCAAGCTGTTGAAGAAAGATCAGGTGGTTTAATGGAATGATGATTGTCAAGTTGCTTTCAATAAAATTAAAGAATATTTGCTGGAGCCTCCTATCTTGATGCCACTCGTCGAAGGAAGGCCTTTAATCATGTATCAGACCGTTTTGGATAATTCAATGGGGTGTGTACTGGGCCAACATGACGAGTCTAGCCGAAAAGAGCATGCCATTTATTACCTTAGCAAAAAGTTTACCGACTGTGAGACTCGCTACTCACTGCTCGAGAAAACTTGCTGCACTTTGGTATGGGCTGCTCGCCGGCTAAGGCAGTATATGTTGACACATACCACTTTGCTGATTTCCAAAATGGATCCGATCAAGTATATCTTCGAGAAGCCTGCTTTATCCGGAAGAATCGCTAGATGGCAGATGATCCTGACTGAGTATGATATCCAGTACAAAACCCAAAAAGCTATAAAGGGGAGTGTACTAGCTGACCATCTAGCTCATCAAGCCGTTGAAGATTACGAATCTATGAATTTCGACTTCCCTGACGAGGACATTATGACATTAGACAACATTGAAGGTAACAGACCGTATGACGGACCTGAACAAGGATCCGATGGACCTTGTACTTTGATGGTGCTTCGAATGCACCTGGTAACGGTATCAGTGCGGTACTTATTTCTCCAGAAGGTTGCCATACACCTTTCACTGCTAGACTCTGCTTCAGCTGCACCAACAACATGGCTGAGTATGAAGCTTGTATCTTTGGTCTCAAGGCTGCAATTGACCTAGGAATCAAATCATTGGTTGTATTCGGGGAGTCAGCTTTGGTTATCAGTCAAATCAAAGGAGAGTGGGACACTAAACATCCTAATCTTATCCTATACAAAGAACATGTCCTGACATTGTTACCTCATTTCGAGCAGATTACCTTCGAGCACTTTCTGCGAGAAGAAAATCAACTGGCAGATACTCTAGCTACAATGTCTTCCATGTTTAAACTCAACTGGGATAATGAGGCTCCCCAAATCACCATCGAGCGAATGGACGAACCTGCACACTGTCATGAGATTAATACCGAGGAAGTAGTGTAACAACCCTAGTTTCATGAAATCAAAAGGTATCTCAAGACCCGAGAATACCCTGAAGGAGATTCATTCAACGACAAAAAGTTCTTAAGGAGATTTGCTGCCAAGTTCTTCCTGAGAAATGGTATCCTATATAAGCGCAACCATGATTGTGTTCTACTTCGTTGTATGGACAAGGTTGAAGCTTAGTTGATCATGACTGAAATACATAGCGGCACATTTGGCACCCACTTGAGTGGGCATACGATGGCTAAGAAGATTCTAAGGGCAGGCTACTATTGGTCTACCATGGAAGCTGATTGTCATCAATGCGCTCGTACTTGTCACAAATGCCAAGTCTATGCTGACAAGGTACATATTCCTCCAAATCCTCTCAATGTTCTAACAGCTCCTTGGCCATTCGCAATATGGGGAATCGACATCATTGGAGAGATCAAGCCTACGACATCCAATGGACATCGCTTCATCTTGGTGGATATTGATTACTTTACCAAGTGGGTCGAGACAACTTCTTTCTCCTCCGTTACAAAGAATGTGGTTTCCCGCTTCATCAAGCAGAACCTCATATGCCGGTATGGTATCCCCGACAGGATCATCACGGACAACGGTACAAACCTGAATAACACTGTGATCACCACTCTGTGCGAGCAGTTCAAAATTCAACATCATAATTCATCTCCCTATCGGCCAAAGATGAACTATGTTGTTGAAGCTGCGAACAAAAATATCAAGAAGATCATTCAAAAGATGAATGTCACCTACAAGGACTGGCATGAGATGTTACCGTTTGCTCTACATGGATATCGTACCACGGCGCGTACTTCAACTAGGGCAACCCCTTTTTCTTTGGTATATGGAATGGAGGCTGTTTTACCTATGGAAGTTCAGATTCCATCCTTCAGGATTATGAAGGATCTTGGTTTAAGTGAAGACGATTGGATTCAGACCCGGCTTGATCAACTTAATTTGATCGACGAGAAGAGACTTACTGTTGTTTGTCATGGTCAGACGTATCAAAAATGGATGATCAGGGCTTTCAACAAGAAAGTTAGACGTCAGGTATATAAAGTCGAAGATCTTGTAATCAAGTGGATCATCTTGCCGCAAAGTGATCCCAAGGGCAAGTGGACTCCTACTTACAAGAGACCATTTGTGATCAAAAACATTTTTTCTGGTGGGGCAATGATCTTGACCACCATGGACGGCGATGATTTGCCGCACCCTGCGAACGCAGACATAGTCAAAAGATACTACGCATAAACAACCCGACAAGTCGAAAACCTGAATAGGCGACTTGGGCAAAAAAGGGCATCCCGGTGAATCGAAAACCCGAAAGGGCGGTTCAGGCAAAAATTAGGGATAAATAAAAGAAATCTGTACACTCGGCAAGTTGAAAACCCGAAAGGGCGACTTGGGCAAAAAAGGGTTTCCCGGTGGATCGAAAACCCGAAAGGACGGTCCAGGCAAAAGTTAGGGAATTAAAGCGTATGGCTATGTCTCGTCGGATCACTTTAAGGACTATCTCTTCACCGACAATCTCCAGGCTTCTGATCAATCCAATCATCTGTGAACGAAGCGACGAATGGACATGATACTCAGAGTTATGAATGCTATAGCAGAATGGGTACCCCATGGAATTATTACACATAGCCATCTTTCTTTGTATAAATTTTTCTCATTTTTTGGCAACATTCTCTTACTAGGATGTCTGTCTCCTTTGTACAAAATACTTATACAAAGTTAATACAAAGATACTTCAAAGTGCAAAAATTTGTTTGCCTTTTCTTTCTTTTTACACTTATGTTTTATTTGAAAACGTCCAATGATTTATTAAAATGAGCATATGCATTTGAATATAATCACTGCTTACAAATAAAACAGAATAAGAAAGGATAATTACTGATAGGTTGAAAGTATAGGAAGACGTCTTTGTGCTATCCCAGAGGAAATCCCCTGAAATATGTCATTTAGATCCTCAATAAGAGCTAAAACCTTGAAATGCATATCCCCAGCGGAGTTCTCCTCAAACAACAAAACAGGAATCCCCAGTAGATTGTCATACAACCCAAACTCCTGATTTCTCCAGTAGGATGAGCATCCTCCCTACAGAGTTATTTCCCAGCAGAACGAAGATTCTTATTCTCACTTCTACAAGTCAAAGCCTCCCAGGTTTAATTCCCCAGTAGATATCGTCAAAGTTGTCCTTATTCCCCAGGAAGGCCATGAAGGATTCTCAATTCCCCCACAGAAGTTGTCGAAGCTTTTGTTAATCCCCATAAGTCACCGAGGATTTTCAATTCTCAGCAACAGTCAAGGGTTTATTTCCCCCGGCAGCAGTCAAAGATTTCATTATCTCCAGTCATCAAGGATTTATTCTCCTCATCAAGACGGCTACTCATTTTACATGCGCATCCATTACATTCATATATCATAAACATTAATAAGACACACCTTATTGCATCATACATGTCATGCAACATAACTTTATGTGTTTTAGCTAACATTTTACCCTTTTCAGGATAAGATTAAAAGCTACCTTTAACAGATGTTCAAGGATTTCAGATACAGTACAGATACACCCCAGACACGGCGGTCATTCTATTACTCATTCAGACTTCAGCAATCAGATACAGACTAGATACGCTCCAGACACGGAAGCCATTCTACTTCTCATTCCGATTCAACTATCAACTTCAGGTTCAGATACACTCTAGACACAGAGGTTATTCTGTCACTTGCCCAGATCCCAGTTATAGTACGGATGTATTCCAAACACGGAAGTCATTCTGCTACACATACAGATCTCAATTTCAGATATAGTCCAGATATGCTCCAGACATGGTTGCCATTCTGTCACTCATTCAAACCTATTCCCCAGCCCATAGATATTCCAGACACAGATGTCTTTCTGTCGCTTATTTAGATTTCAGATCTCAGATACAATACAGATACACTCCAGACACGGCAGTCATTCTGATATTCATTCAAGAACCAAATATAGTTACAACTTGGATACGCTCCAGGCACGGACACCATTCCTTTTGCTCATACGAATTCAATCTCCAGATACAACTCAGATACGTTCCAGACACGGATACCATTATGACATTCATTCTCCTGATTTTCAACAAACAAATCTAGGATGGCATCTCTAAGCCCATCTCCATCAAGATTCTACCATCTCTAAATGGCATCTTTAAGCCTGTTCCCTCAGCTACATTTTGACGAGTGCAAATTTACGGGCACTCTAGTGTCCAATCCTCTTTTACCTTCGAGTCACGAAAGGCAAACTTGCCAATCTAACTCTTCATGTTCAAGAAGATTTAACAGGGGCAACTGTTGTACCCCAAAATTTGCCCTCTCATTTTATCAATATTTCCCCTCACAAGACTCCTTGAACTCCAGACAGGATTAGGGTTTTGCTCTGCTCAAGACATCTCCTTGCACTTATGACCTAAATTAGGGTTTGAGTTTGCACAGGGATTTTTGGACTTTCAATGCTCAAAGTAACTTTCATACTTCATGTTGGACTTACAATATTACCCATACCAAGTTTTAGGCTTTGAATCAAATTTTTGCCCAGTCAATTGGATAGTTGACCTAGAAATCAGCTGTATTGGGGAAAAAGTCAATTGTGGCCAATTTACAGTCAAACCTCATGAATTTTGATCTACATCAACATTATGAACTCATATGAACCATTTGATCAAGTTTGGACCACAACTCCACAAGAAATTTGATCAGATCACCAAAAGGGCAAAATGGTCATTTTTAGGGTTTTGACTATACAAGGGCAATTTCTGATTTTTTTAACCTAGCCAATGCAAATTGGGTTCAAGCATGGACTCAAGGACTCAAGGGCATCATCTTTACCTATTCAACAAGTTCAAAAGATCCCAATTGCATTGGAGTGACAGATGAATTTTTCAGTCAACTGATCAAAATTTGACTATACACTGAAAAGTCAAACTTTGACTTTTTGGTCAAAATCAAGTGCCAAGGCTCATTTTTCATCAAGAAGTTTCAAAACAAGAAACTTGTTCAACAAGAAACCCATTTTTGAAAATTAGGGTTTAAAGTTGAAAAATTTCACAACTTAGAATTTTTCTAAGTTATGAAATTTTCTTAATTTTTCCTAACTTTGCCCAACATTTTCACCATGATGCAATTGGATTAAAACAAAACTTCCAACATGAAAGTTGTATTCCTCCACAAAGTATACAACTTTAATTCACAAAGTTTTCTCAAAAGAAGCTTGGATCTAAAGTTATGAGTTTTGGAACAAGGGTCCCTAAAACTTTTAACTTAGTGAAATTTTTCCCTAATTTAGGCAGGATTTTGACCTATCTTCATGGCGACTTTTCACATAGTTTCACTTTAAATATCAAGTTTCATTTCAAATATGGATTATAGAGCATGTTGCAATATTTCCAAAATGTCCAAGAACTCTCCAAACACATTTGTGGTTAGGGAGAATCGAAGGCTTGAAGTTGGCAAAAACTCACTTTTCATGCATGGCATATTCATGTTCATCCAAGTTACAATTTTAAGTCAGCATGCTTTGCACTAGTTTACAGGCCTATAAACCATTTCACACTCAATAATTTAATGCAAATCCATTGGTCTAAGGCATTGTTTTGGTCATTAAGACATTATACACAAGATTAATCCCTAAATGGTAAAAGGTACATTACCATTTTTGCAAAAGCATGCTTTATGTCAAAACCACAATCCTAGAGCATTGAGCAAGATCTTGTGTAACAAATCAGATCAACAAACTTGAGGGGCAAAGGGCAAAGTGTACAAGCACATGGATAGCCTGTACAGGCTTGTTTCAATCACTTCCCACATTTTTCTTCAAAAACAAGAAACATGTCCAAAACATGAGAACTTAAACATCAGCCAAAGAAAACTTGTGCAAGATTTTGAAACATCTTTCTCACATCCCCCTGAGTCAAAAACACGACCTCTTAAGCCCTCAAACAACCCATAGCCAAAAATCACATTCCATTGGAAAAACAGGGAAGAACCTGCAACTTGACTTCTATAGCTCAATTGGGTCGTGCGTTTTGCCCCAAGTTGCTTCAAACATCTTCCACATAAGTCATCCAAGCTATCCCAAACCTCAAACACCAACTGTAACTCCATTAACAGGGTTTGCCATTTTCATTTTGAGCTTGTGCAGGTTGAGTTCTATAGGCTGATTCAAGTACATTCAAGGCAAGCTAGGTATTGGAGAAGGTCAAGTGAAGTCCAAGCAAGCTCCCAGACATCTCAAGCCTTATTGAAAAGCTCCACATTGCCATATATGAAGTCAGCTGAAATAGGTTTTTGTCAACTTCCTGTCTCTCTATTTAGGAACATTTAGCCTTAGGTTTGTGAATAAGAAATGTAGTATTCATTGCCATGAAGCTGTACATATGCTCAGTTTTCATTTATATTAAGCATGCTAAGAGAATTTCATCCATGAACATACTGAAAAAACTAGGTTAGATTTTAGGGCCATAGAAATTCTCTCTGGTCTTTGAGAGTTAGGACAAGTTGTTTATATGGTTGGATTCGTCTTGAAATGCTCTACAATTTTGATGTTATGAGTTTTTGCAATAGAGCTCGTATACAGGATCTGGTAATTGTACAGGGCGCGCGCGTTTTCAAAGTCAGAAGGTTGAAGATGAAGTTGGTTTGGGCTGGGCTTGGTCCTGGCTACTTTTGACACCTCCCTTTTCCTTTTTGCACCCCTAGGCTCAATTTCTTGTTATTTTATAATTTTTGCATTTTTATTTTCATTTCTGATTATATTTTATTATTTCGAAATATAAAAAATACTCAAAAATATTTTTATAATTTTTTCACATTTATTTTGCATTTTATTTTTATTTTTGTAACATAAAAAGCAATTTAATTACTTTTATCTTATTTATTCAAAACTTGAAAAACATATATAAATTATACTTTTATTTTTATTCTTTATTTTTATTCACACTAAAAATATTATTCTAAATATATTTTTATTTTTGTATATATTTTATTTTTATTTTATCATATTTAATATAATTAATACACACACACACACACACATATATATATATATATATATATATATATATATATATATATATATATATATATATATATATATATACATATATATATATATATATATATATACTCTTATTTTATTAGATATTTTTGAATAAAAATATAAAATATTACACTTTTTATTTTTATTATTAAATATACTTAAAAATACTTTTTCTAAATATATTTCATTTTTTTACATATACTATTTTATTTTTATTGTATATAAATAAAATAATTAATATATTTACTTAAAGAAAATTAGGGTTTTACCCTTAACCAAATAAAATCAATCTTTTTATTTATTTCTTTATTTTTTATATTAAATATTTTTACATACATAAATAAACAAAAACCCTTTTTGCATAATTCATATTATTTGATATATCTATTTATTTTGTTTATTTAAATATTGTCCATTTATTATTTATGCATTTGATTCAATTTGGATGTAATAATAAACTAGGATTTATATTTCTTGTCAAATACACCCCCATTCAAAGATTGTACCCCCATCCCCATAATCAGGTTGTAATAGCTTAGACTTTTAATTCTCGCGCTTTATGCTTTCAATTTTGCCATGATTAGAGATTAGGGTTTGTATGCCAAATTCCAAAATCAACAAGTAGCTTGACTAATACAAAGACAAAAATGCATGAAAATCAATACACAATGCACACTTGCACCCCTAGGGTTACAATCCACTTGTTGCCTCAAAAATGGGCCATGGTATGCATGTTGGGTACTTTGGAAAAACAAAAAAACAAAACAAAAGATCATAGTCCCTCGATGACGCTATCTTAGTTGCCTAAACAAAAATGATCAAGTCCCTCAGAAAAATTGCCAAAAATACTTGACACAACTGCTATCATGGTCTATACGATGACCTGCGCCTGTCCCGTTTAACATCCTAATGCAAGGTTGTTTACCAAATATAATGGTAAAACAACACTGTTAAAAGGGTTAAAAAACACATAGTAAATATCTTTGAGTAAAATAGGATAGATAACTCTTAGTTACTTGATCAAAAAACTTGCAAAAACATCCTTGCTATTTTCAAACACACTTCACAACACAATTTCAAAACATTTCCCAAATCAAACTTTCAAAACATTGAAATCTTTTCAAAAGACAAACACCTTTGTATACATTCAAACAAGGATCATTACAAAGGTTGTCACAACAATGGCCTCTTTTCAAAACATCTTTCAAAACCACACACAAAGCACCATTTCAAACAATTGAAAAGCAAAAGCAAGTGATCTAAACAAGTAACTAAGAGCCCATGGATAACCATGGATGAAAAGGGTGCTTGCACCTTCCCTTTTCATAATCTACTCCCTGAACCCAAGAAAACATCTCAAAGGTCTTTCCTGTGCTTTTTGAACTTTCCTTTGGATAAAATAAAAAGTCGATAGCGACTCTAGCTAAACCGAAACATTTGTGAACACAAAAGCAAAACCTCAAGTCAGTTCTCCCACCGTATCACAGATTCAAACAAAACTTCCAACATGAAAATTGTAGTCCTCCACAAAGTATACAACTTTGATTCACAAAGTTTTCTCAAAAGAAGCTTGTATTTCAAGTTATGATTTTTGGAACAAGGGTCCATGAAACTTTTAACTTAGTGAAATTTTGCCCTAGTTTAGGCAGGATTTTGACCCATCTTCATGACCATTTTTCACATACTTCCTCTTGGAATATGAAGTTGCATTTCAAAAATGGATTATAGAGCATGTTATAAGCTTTCCAAAAAGTCCAAGAACTCTCCAAAATCATTTGTAATTAGGGAGAATCGAAAGCTTGAAGTTGGCAAAAACTCACTTTTGATCCATGGCATTTTCTTAGTGATACAAGTTGCAAACTCTAATAAGCTTGCTTTGCACTAGATTACAGGTCTCAAAAGCATTCCATACTCAATAATTAAATGCAAATCCATTTGTATAAGGTTTTGTTTTGGTCATTAGAGGTTTGCACAATAGATTAATCCCTAAATGGTAAAAGGTACATTACCATTTTTGCCTAAATCTTGCTTTATGTCAAAACTGAATCCTTGAGCATTGAGCCATATCTTATGCATCAAATCAAATCCACAAACTAGAGGGGCCAAGAGCATAGTGTGTAAGATGATAGATAGCCTGTACAGGCTTGTCTTCCATCACTTCTCATGTTTTGCTTCATAACCAAGAAACTTGTCAAATATCACATAACTTGAACATCAGAAAGAAAAAACTTGTGCAAGCTTTTGAGACAATTTTACACATTGTATTGAACCTAAAACATGAGCCTTTGAGTCCTGAAACCTCCCATAGCACAAAATCATCTTCCATTGGCAAAACAGGGCACTCCCTGCAGTTTGATTTCCATAGCACAAATCCCTCGTGCGTTTTGCCTCAAACTGGTTCAAACACCTTCCACATAACTTATCCAAGCTATCCCAACCTCTAAACACTGACTGTAACTCCATTTACAAGGTTTACCATTCTTGATTTCAGCTTGTGCAGGTTGAGTTCTACAGGCTTGTTCAAGCACATTCAAGGCAAGCTAGGCATTGGGGAAGGTCAGAGGAAGTTCAAGCAAGCTCCCAAACATCTCAGGCCTCACTGAAAAGCTCCACATTGCCATACACGAAGTCAACTGAAACAGGTTTTTGTCAACTTCCTATCTCTCTATTTAGGAATAATTAGGTTTAAGTTTGTGAATAAAAAATGTAGTATTCATAGCCATGAAGCTGTACATATGCTCAATTTTCATTTTAGTTAAGCATGCTAAGAGAATTTGATCCATGAATATCCTGAAAAAATTAGGTTAGGATTTAGGGCTAGAGAAATTCTCTCTGGTCTTTGAGAGTTAGAACAAGTTTCTTATATGGTTGAATTCGTCTTGAAAAATGCTACAACTTTGATGTTATGTGTTTTTGCATTAGAGCACGTATGCAGGATCTAGCATTGTGTACAGGGCGCACGCGTTTGTGAACAAAGGTTGAAGATGAAGTCTGGTGGGCTGGGCTTGGTCCTGGCTCACTATTGACACCCTCTTGCATTACTGAATACACCCCCTTGCCCATTTTCTTTACATTTTATATTTTTGTATTCATTTTTCATTTCTGATTTTACTTTATATTTTCTAAACTTAAAAAAATACCCAAAAATATTTTCATAAATTTTCACATTTATTTTTATTATTTTATTATTTGTTTAGTCATAAAAATAATTATTAAGTAGTATATACTTTTATTTTAATTAATAAAAACTTATAAACATCATAGAAATATTATATATTTTATTTTTATTATTTATACCTATAAAATAATATTTTTTCTCATATAATATTATTTATCTAAATATTTGTGTATATTTATATTTCATTTTTTGTACATAAAATAATTCATATAATATATATTATCTTAAAACAAAAAAAAACCAAGGGTTTCCACCCTTATTAAAAATAATATTTTTTTTAATATATTTTTTTTTTACACTTAAATATATTTTTATTTTTATTTTGTGCATAAATAAATAATATTAGTAAATATACTTCCTTAAAGAAAATTAGGGTTTTTTACCCTTAATTAATAAAATAAAAATAATATTTTTATTTCTTTCTTTTGACACTAAACATTTTTTACATACATAAAAAATAAACATAAACATCTTTTGCATATTCATAATATTTTGTATTTTTGTTTAGTTAATTTATTTAAATATTGTTCATTTATTATTTATACCAATTATTCAATTTGGATGTAATAGTAAATATTAGGGTTTTAATTTCTTGCAAAATAATCCCCATTCAAAAATTGTATCTCCCTTCCCATATCTAATGTTGTAATAGTGTAGATTTATTTTACGCATTTATGCTTTCAATTATGCCATGATTAGAGATTAGGGTTTGTATGCAAAAGTCTGAAATCAAACAAATAGCTTGACTAATACAAAGACAAAAAAGCATGTAAAATGATAACACAATGCATACTTGCACCCCTAGGGTTTCATCCACTTGTTGCCTTTAAAATGGCCATGTTATGCATGTTAGGTATGTTTGGCAAAAGAAAAACAAAATAAAAGATCATAGTCCCTCGATGATGCTATCTTGGTTGCCTATACAAAATGATCTAGTCCCTCAAAAATTTGCTAAAGATACTTGGCAATATTGCTATCATGGTCAATACGATGACCCGCGCCTGTCTCGTTTAACATCCAAATACAAGGTTGTTTACCAAACACAATGGTAAAACAACACTGTCAAAAGGGTTAAAAATGTGTGTAGGAAAGATCTTTGAGTAAAATAGGGTAGACAACTCTTAGTTACTTGATCAAAACTTGCAAAACATCCTTGCTATTTTTAAACACACCTCACAACACAATTTCAAAACATTGAAACACCTTTGTATACATTCAAACAAGAATCATTACAAAGGTTGCCACAACGATGGCCTCTTTTCAAAACATTTTTCAAAAACCACACACAAAGCACCATTTCAAACAATTGAAAAGCAAAAGGAAGTGATCTAAACAAGTAACTAAGAGCCCATGGATAACCATGGATGAAAAGGGTGCTTGCACCTTCCCTTTTCATAATCTACTCCCCGAACCTAAGAAAACATCTCAAAGGTCTTTCCTGTTCTTTTTGACCTTTCCCTTGGATAAAATAAAAAGTCGGTGGCGACTCTTGCTAAACCGAAACATTTGCAAACACAAAATGCAAAACCTCAAGTCAGTTCTCCCACCGTATCACAGCCGGTAGGGAGAAGATTTATGATGATGAATCTTGAATTGCATGCAAAGCTCGATGATCACAGTGTTGTTGAGATTGGTACCATTATCTGTAATGATTCTTTCTAGGATATTGTACCGACAGATAATGTTATGTCTGACAAATCGGGCCACAACGTTCTTGGTAATAGAAGCGAGTGAAGTTGCCTCGACCCACTTCATGAAGTAATTAATGGAAACCAGGATGGAGCGATGTCCATTAGAAGCCATAGGTCTAATTTCTTCAATCATGTCGATGCCCCACATTGCAAAGGGCCAAGGAGCAGTCAAGACATTCAAGGGAACCAGAGGTACATGTACTTTGTCAGCATATATCTGACATTTGTGACAAGTCCACGAATGCTGATAATAGTCTGCCTCCAAAGTGGACCAATAGTGTTCTGCCCGTAGATTTTTTTAGCCATTGAGTTCCCACTGGAATGAGTGCCAAAGGTACCTTCATGCAAATCAGCCATAACCTTTTCTGCCTCACTCTTGTCTACACACCGAAGTAAGGTAGAATCATGATCGCGCTTGTAAAAGATCCTGTTACTGAGAAAGAATTTGGCAGAGAACCTTCTTAAGATCTTCTTATCATTGATTGAAGCTCCTTCAGGATATTCTTGGGCTTCTAGATATCTTTTGACTTCATGGAACCAAGGCTTGTCCATTACTTCTTCAGTGCCAATCTCGTGACAGTAAGCTGGTTCATCCATCCTTTCAAAGGTGATCTGAGGAGCTCATTATCCCACCTAGCCTTGAACATGGATGACATCATAGCTAGCACGTCCTCTAGTTGATTTTCCTCTCTTGGAAAATGCTCAAAAGTAATTTCTTCAAAGTATGGGATTAATGTCAACACATGCTCTTTGTACGGGATGAGATTAGGATGCTTCGTGTCCCATTCTCCTTTGATCTGGCTTATTACCAAAGCCGAGTCTCCAAACACGCTTAAGAACTTGATCCTTAAATCGATTGCAACTTTGAGACCCATGATACATGCTTCATACTTAGCCATATTGTTGGTACAGTTGAAACATAGCCTGGAAGTGAAAGGAGTATGACAACCTTCAGGAGATATGATCACAGCGCCGATGCCATTGCGGAGGGTGTTGGAAGCCCCATCAAAAACCATAGTCCATCGAGATCCTTTTTCAGGTCTTTCATCCCGTCTAGGTTCTTCATAATCAGTTACTAGCATGATGTTCTCATCCGGTAACTCAAAATTCATGGATTGGTAGTTATCCACAGCCTGATGAGCCAAATGATCAGCTAATACACTTCCCTTCATTTCTTTATGGGTTGTATATTAAATGTCGTGTTCAGTCAGGATCATTTTCCATCTTTCTATTCTTCCGGAGAGAGCGGGCTTCTCAAAGATGTACTTGATAGGATCCATTTTAGATGTCTTAGTCGGCGAGCAGCCCATGCTAAAGCACGATAATTTTTCTTGAGCAGTGAGTATCTTGTTTCACAGTCGGTAAACTTTTCTCTAAGGTAGTATATTGCATGCTCTTCTCGATCAGACTCGTCATGTTTCCCCAGCACACACCCCATTGAGTTCTCTAATACCGTTAAGTACATGATCATAGGTCTTCCTTCAACTGGTGGCATCAGAATTGGAGGCTCTTGGAGATATTCCTTGATTTTGTTAAAGGCATGCTGGAAATTGTAACACCCCAATTCTACCCGGCAATTATAAATGTAAATCAGAGTTATAAAATTCATACAACCGAATCAGGATGCCACAAATTCAACTTAAAAACACATTGCATTCAATGTGGATACATAACACTTTAAAACTTAGGATGAACCATCAACAAAATAATTTAATCTCTTAATTCAACAACTTGAACATCTACGCAGCAGAATCCTAATAACATCTTTGTCCATCATCACGGCAACTTCAAGATAACACATACTTAGCAACAATCAAATTAAATTTCAACAACTGAAATAATCAATAATTAAAAGCAACAAGCGTTCATCCCCCCGAGTGTTACGTGTCAAAGCAATGACATTGACTCAAACTACTGAAGGTAGACCACCTTCACTCTGGATTACCTACATGTTACCAACATAAGGGTAACATTCAAACAGAAGGGGTGAGATATCTAACAATATAATAAAACGTATGATAAATAATATGTTAGATCAGCTCATATAATAACCCACTTCACATCTCATAAACAATAATAATCTCAAAATAATACCAACAATATACACATTTACCGCATCAATACACAACTTCTTTATGCAATCATAAAATGAGACTCAATACTATGCAAATGCATGTGGTACCATTGGAATAGAACTCCCATATCAAAATAATTTCCAATAAATAGAGGAATCAATAAGGCATAAGCCTTCATGTTAATATTCTCCAATGCAAGCCATCTTAATGAGCATCATCTCCATCTTGATATGCAATGTATGTGACACAATCATGAATGTAGTAATAACAACCACAATTAACAACATCTAAACACAACATCATTGTTGGCCAAAAGCCTACATCTTAATAGATGCAAATTATTAGAGGCATCTCAACATCATTCATCAACATAATTCATCAACATAATTCATCAACACAATTCATCAACATAATTCATGAACCTAGTTCCACAACAACTCAGCCATAACAATAATACAATGACATATCAACAATCCCTCAACGTTGGCCATAGGCCTACAACATGATAATGCCTATAACTAATTAATCATCTAAGGATTATCTCTAATTACCAAACCTCTACATATTATTCGGTAATACTACATCATTATCATTATAAATCTTACTGTTATGAACAAAGCATAATCTAAGATCGTCTTATCCTCATCATACTTCACAAAATCATTATAGCGATTAACGCAGGAAGATAACTCTAATACTAATATGGGTACTAGGAATTATTCTTCTTATCTTTCATTTTAATCCTTAATAATGAAGTTCTTCGCGTTAGCTATCCAACGCCTCAAACGGCACCTCAAACAGAGTCCGGAAACTCAAGTTACAACCTTTGGAAGAATCTGTCAAAAATCAGACTACATGAGTCGATGCATACTTCTTTGAGTCAACACATACTGGGTTTTGAGTCTTGCATGAGTCGACACATAACCTCTTGTGTCGACTCATACTGGGTCTGAAATACTGCATGTGTCAACGCACGGTCCTTATGTATCGACTCATCCTGAGTCTTAACTCCCACATGTGTCGACGCATGGCTTTTGAGGTCGACTCATACTGACCTGTGATGGATATATTCTGTGTTTTCACTTCATTTTCACTGCAATTTCCATGCCTTAGGCCCTAAAAACATCCTCTAATCATAGGTAATCACCAATTATAATAATCCTATGTTTCTACATCAATTATACAGCATTAGGGCACCATTATTCATCTCTAAAACATTGATTTCTCACCAAACATCAATACATACATTTAAATCACAAACAAAAAAATTTCTTCCAAATCCAATCCCATATACTACTTATCATAAACCCTATTATAGAGTCAGAACCCTACCCTTACCTTAGATTGAAGGTTGCTCTACAACTTTTCCGATTGAATTCCGTTCTGGATCTTTTCCTTCTTTTCTACAACTTTCACGTTCTCTTCCAACCCTTATTTATTTCTCTTCTTACTGCTACTTGTTTTCTCTTATTAATTCTAAATAACTAATATAATAACCCTATAATTCTCATTATGTCTTAATGGGCTTAAAACTCCTACACCCCCTTTCTACTACTTCTAATCTTTAAAAATAAGCTCACATCAAATAATAGTATTATTCTAATATTATTCCACAACTTAATAGAATAATTAAATCCAATTAATCACAACACAACATCTATCATAATAACACAACTTCACAAATAATCCAAAAATAATTTAATTACATAATTAATTAAATTACGGGCGTTACAATTCTCCCCCACTTAGAATATTTTCGTCCTCGAAAATTTACCTTAATCAAACAACTCAGGATAGGAGTCCTGCGTCTTACTTTCCAACTCCCAAGTCATGCTTTCTCCGGCAGCTCCTAGCCAAACCACTTTAACCAAAACAATCTATTTTCCCCTCAGAGTCTTTATTTCATGATCCGCAATCCGTACAGGCATCGTCTGTATAGTAAGGTTATCTCATACTTGCACATCATCCATATGAATCACATGAGATGGATCTGAAATATACTTCCGGAGTTGCGACACATGAAATACATCTTGCAAATTCGAAAGATTAGGTGGTAAAGCCACTCTATAAGCAACATTCCCAACTCTCTCCGAAATCTGATATGGACCAATAAAACAAGAAGTGAGCTTCTTAGACTTTAATGCTCATCCAACACCAGTTACATGTGTAACTCTCAAAAACACATGGTCACCCGCTTGAAATTCTAAATCTTTCCTTCGCTTGTCATGATAACTCTTATGTCTACTTTGGGAACCTTTCATCTTTTCTCGAATCAACTTCACCTTCTCAGTAGTCTCACTAACAAGTTCAGGTCTAAGTACTACATTTCTCCAGATTCATGCCAACATAAAGGAGTTCTACTTCTTCGACCATACAACGCTTCAAAAGGTGTTGTCCCAATACTAGAATGGTAACTGTTATTATAAGTGAACTCTATCAATAGAAGATAAGTATCCCACGGACCTCCCTGCTCAAGAACACATGCCCTCAACAAATCTTCCAACGATTGAATAGTCCGTTCAGTCTGACCATATGTCTGAGGATGATAAGCCGGACTCAACCTCAACTTAGAACCCAACACTTCTTACAAACTCTTCCAAAAATCAGAAGTAAACCTCGGATCTCTATCCGAAACAATGCACAAAGGAATACCATGTAGCTTCACGATCACACTAGTGTAAATCTCAGCCAACTTTGTCACTGGAAAACTGATGTTAATAGGAATAAAATGAGCCGACTTCGTAAGCCTATCAACAATCACCAAAATCGAATCATGTCCTCTTAAAGTATTAGGTAACCCTGTCACAAAGTCCATCTAAATTCTATCCCATTTCCATTTTGGAACTTCTAACGGTTGCATCAACCCTGTAGGCTTATGATGTTCAACTTTCGACTTCTGACAAGTCAAACATGCATACACAAACCGAGCCACATCACTCTTCATCCCAGGCCACCAAAACAAATTCTTCAAATCCTGATACATCTTTGTAGCTCCTGGATGAATACTCAACTTACTTCTATAAGTCTCTTCAAGTATCACTTTCTTCATCTCCGCATCATCAGGAATACAAATCCGATTACAAAATCTCAACACACCTTATGCATCTAACTTAAAATCACTATTCTCATACTGATCAATCCCAACCATCGAATCTACCAGTTTCACATCCAACTTCTGAGCTTCTCTGATATTGTCTAGAAATTCATTATTAATCTTCAACATACCCAACATAACACTCCGCGGTGTCACCTTGAAAACTAATCTCATATCCCTGATTTTTTCAATAAATTCCAACTATTTAACCATCATTGCCGACATATGTAAAGTCTTTCGACTCAACGCATCAGCTACCACATTCATTTTTCCTGGATGATAATTCAAACTGAAATCATAATCCTTTAACAATTCCAACCATCTTCGTTGTCTCATATTCAATTCCTTCTGATCAAATAAATACTTCAATCTCTTATGGTCACTAAACACTTCAAATCTAGAACCATAAAGATAATGCCTCCAAATCTTCAACACAAAAACAACTGCAGCAAGCTCTAAATCATGTGTAGGATAGTTCTTCTCATAAGTCCTCAACTGCCTTGACTCATAAGCAACTACCTTATCATTGTGCATAATCACACCTCCTAAACCCATCTTAGAAGCATCACATTATACCAAAAAAGGTTCTCCTGGATTAGGCAACGTCAAAATCGGAGCCGACGTCAATCTCTTCTTAAATTCTGTAAAACCTTCTTCGCACTGAACATCCCACACAAAAGCTCTACCTTTACAAGTAAACTTAGTCAACGGAAGTGCCAACTTAGAAAAACCTTCGATAAACCTTCTATAGTAACCAACAAATCCCAAAAGGCTTCTAATCTCAGTAGTTGACTTCGGAGTTTCCTATTGCGACACAACATCAACTTTTGATGGATCTACAGCAATGCCACTACCTGAGATCACATGACAAAGAAAACTAACCTCCTTTAACCAGAACTCACACTTAGATAGCCTTGCATACAACTTCTTTTCTTTCAAAACTTGCAATACTACTCTTAAGTGTTCTGCATGCTCTTCTTCTGACTTAGAGTAAATCAAAATGTCATCAATGAACACCACTATAAACCGATCCAAATAATTATGAAAGATACGATTCATGTATTCCATGAATACTCCTGGTGCATTAGTAACACCAAAAGGCATCACCGAATACTCATAATGTCCATAACGCATTCTGAAAGCCTTCTCCTGGATATCTTCATCCTTCACTTTAATCTGATGATAACCCGACCTCAAATCAATCTTACTGAACACCCGAGCATCCACCAATTGATCCATTAAGTCATATATTCTTAGAAGCGGATACTTGTTCTTAATCATCACTTTATTCAACTGTCTATAATCAACACAAAGTCTCATACTTCCATCTTTCTTCTTTACTAACAACACTGGAGCTCCCCGCGGCGATACACTTGGTCTTACAAACTTCTTTTCAAGTAACTCTTCCAATTTCTTCTTTAACTCTAACAATTCAGATGCAAACATCCTGTATGGTGCCATAGACACAGGTCTGGTACCAAGTACAAGATCAATAGCAAATTCAACTTCCCTCTCTGGCGGTACATCAGGAATTTCATCAGGGAAAACATCAGGAAATTCACGCACCACTTGCAATTCCTCAATTATAGCTTGATTCTCTACAGATAGCGACGCCATTAACGAGAACATCTGTAATTCTTCTTGCATCAACTTTCTCAATTGTCTAGCAGACAACAGACTATCTTCCTCTTCTTCAGGAGTAGAAAACCTCACAGACTTGTCATAATAGTTAATATGAACATAGTTATGCTCTAACCAGTTCATACCCAGAATCACATCCAACCCTCTTAGCGGCAAACAAACCAAACCAACAACAAAGTATCTGTCGAAAATCGACAAAGGACACTTTAAACACACAAAAGAAGTAGTCATAGACCCCTTGGCTGGAGTGTCGACGACCATCTCTCCATTCAAAGAAGACAACATAAGACCCAATCTTTCAACACAATCAGCAACAATAAAGCAATTTGTAGCACCAGTATCAATAATAGTAATTAAAGGAGTACTATTAATGAGACATGTACCTCTGATAAGTCTGTCCTCAGCAGCTTCCTGATCCTTAACCAAAGCGAATACTTTACCACTTGTCCGCGCCCTCTTTGGTTTCTGACACTAACTACCAATGTGCCCTTCTTCACTACAATTGAAACAAATCACCTCCTTATGCTTGCATTCAGATACAACATGTCTGTTCTTACCACAACGAAAATACCTCTTTACCTCAGCAGTACACACATTACTCTTATGCCCAGGTTTTCCACATTTAAAACAAACCACACCAACAGGAGCATCTCCCCCACTAGTCCTCTGACCCTGAGCAGCTTTCTATTTACCTTTACCAGCTGGGGTATCATAAGGCTTACCACGATTCTGTTGGTGCTTACCCCTCTTCTCACTGATAATCTTATAATGAGCATTATTATCCTCTTTATAGATTCTATAATTATCAACCAAATCAGCGAAGACACGGATCTTCTAGTATCCAACTGCCTTCTTGATCTCTGGGCGCAACTCGTTCTCAAACTTGATGCACTTCAAAAACTCAACATCTGCCTCACCGAGTTCGGATAAAACTTAGCCAACTCGACAAACTTTACAGCATACTCAACAACCGACATATATCCCTTGCTTCAGTTCAAGGAACTCAATTTCCTTCTTACCACGAACGTCTTCAGGAAAGTACTTTCTCAGAAATTCCCTATGGAACACAGCCCAAGTGACATTTTCACCTGCAACTTCCAATCTCTGACACGTCTCTAGCCACCAGTAATCAGCTTCGACTGCTAGCATATGAGTACCATACTGAACCTTCTGCGTTGAAGTGTAGTCCATCACACAGAAGATTCTCTCAATCTCTTTCAGCTAATCCAATGCTCCGTCAGGATCATACTTTCCCTTTAAGGTAGGCGGATTCTCTCTCTGGAAAGTCGCCAAACTATGAGATCCAGCATTCCAGTTAGCATTTGGATGATTCTCCATAGCATACGCCATTGCTTCTAAAGCAGCAGCAAGTGCAACATTATTCCTTCCAGCCATCTCAACTTATCATTACAACATAAACAACAGTTAGAACTCAAATTAACAATACTCGATTGTTAGACAACTACGATTCGACAACTTGGTCAGACATACCAACTATTTCTCTGATATCAACTTTGTAACACCCCAATTCTACCCGACAATTATAAATGTAAATCAAAGTTATAAAATTCATACAACCGAATCAGGATGCCACAAATTCAACTTAAAAACACATTGCATTAATCGTGGATACATAACACTTTAAAACTTCGGATGAACCATCAGCAAAATAATTGAATCTCTTAATTCAACAACTTAAACATCTATGCATCAGAATCATAATAACATCTTTGTCCATCATCACAACAACTTCAAGACAACACATACTTAGCAACAATTAAATTAAAGTTCAACAACTGAAATAATCAATAATTAAAAGCACCAAGCGTTCATCCCCACGAGTGTTATGTATCAGAGTAATGACACTGACCCGAACTACTGAAGGTAGACCACCTTCACTCTGGATTACCTGCACGTTACCAACATAAAGGTAACATTCAAATAGAAGGGGTGAGATATCTAACAATATAATAAAATGTATGATAAACAATATGTTAGATTAGCTCATATAATAACCCATTTCACATCTCATAAACAACAATAATCGCAACATAATACTAACAATATACACATTTACCGCATCAATATATAACTTCTTTATGAAATCACAAAATGAGACTCAATACTATGCAAATGCATGTGATACCATTGGAGCAGAACTCCCATCTCAAAATATTTTCCAATAAATAGAGGCATCAACAAGGCATAAGCCTTCATCTTAATATTCACTAATACAAGTCATCTTAACGAGCATCAGCTCCATCTTGATATGAAATATATGCGACACAATCATGAATGTAGTAATAACAACCATAATTAACAACATCTCAACACAATATCATCGTTGGCTAGAAGCCTACATCTTAATAGATGCCAATTATTAGAGGCATCTCAACATCATTCATCAACATAATTCATCAACATAATTCATCAACGCAATTCATCAACATAATTCATCAACATAATTCCACAGCAACTCAGCCATAACAACAATACAATGACAGATCAACAATCCCTCAACATTGGCCATAGGCCTACAACATGATAACGCCTATAATTAATTAATCATATAAGGCTTATCTCTAATTACCAAACCTCTACATATTATTATTCTGTAATACTACATCATTATCATTATAAATCTTATTGTTATGAACAAAGCATAATCTAAGATCGTCTTATCCTCATCATACTTCACAAAATCATCATAGGGATTAACGCGGGAAGCTAACTCTAATCCTAATTTGGTTAATAGGAATTATTCTTCTTATCCTTCATTTTAATCCTTAATAATGAATTTCGTTGCGTTAGTTATCCAATGCCTCAAACGGCACCTCAAACGGAGTCCGGAAACTCAAGTTACAGCCTTTGAAAGAATCTGTAAAAAATCAGACTACATAAGTCGACAAGTACTGGGTTTTGAGTCTTGCATGAGTCGACGCGTAACCTCTTGTGTCGAATCATACTGGGTCTGAAATACTGCATGTGTTGACGCATGGTCCTTATGTATCGACTCATCCTGAGTCTTAACTCCTACATGTGTCGACGCATGGCTTTTGAGATCGACTCATACTGACCTGTGATGGATATATTATGCGATTTCACTGTGTTTTCACTGCGATTTCCCTGCCTTAGGCCCTAAAAGCATCCTATAATCATAGGTAATAATCAATTATAATAATCCTATGGTTCTGCATCAATTATACAGCATTAGGGCACCATTATTCATATCTAAAATATTGATTTCTCATCAAACATCAATACATACATTTCAATCACAAACAAAAAAATTTCTTCCAAATCCAATCCCATATACTAATCATCATAAACCCTATTATAGAGTCAGTACCTCACCCTTACCTTAGATTAAAGGTTGCTCTATAACTTTTCTGATTGAATTCCGTTCTGGCTCTTTTCCTTCTTTTCTGCAACTTTCACGTTCTCTTCCAACCCTTATTTCTTTCTCTTCTTACTGCTACTTCTTTTTCCTTATTAATTCTAAATAACTAATATAATAACCCTATAATTATCATTATGTCTTAATGGGCTTAAAACTCTTATACCCCTTTCTACTACTTCTAATTCTTAAAAATAAGCCCACATCAAATAATAGTATTATTCTAATATTATTCCACAACTTAATAGAATAATTAAATCCAATTAATCACAACACAACATCTATCATCATAACACAACTTCACAAATAATCCAAAAATAATTTAATTAAATAATTAATTAAATTACGGGCGTTACAGAGATCATCATTCCACTTCACTGCTTGATCTTTCTTCAGTAATTTGAAGATTGGCTCACAAGTAGCGGTCAAATGTGAAATGAATCTGGCTATGTAATTCAGATGTCCCAAGAATCCCCTAACTTCCTTCTCAGTGCGAGGAGTCAGAATTTCTTGTATAACTTTGACCTTTGCAGGATCCACTTCAATGCCTTTGCCGCTGACAACAAAGCCTAAGATCTTACCGAATCTTACTCTGAAAGTGAACTTATTCGAGTTCATCCTCTATTTGTATTTCTTCAGCCTGTCAAATAATTTATGTGGGTGATCAAGGTGCTCCTCTTCAATCTGAGATCTGGCTATCATATCATCCACGTAGACCTCTATCTCGTGAAGGATCATATCATGAAACAAAGCTACCATGGCTCGTTGATAGGTTGCCCCAACGTTCTTCAACCCAAATGGCATAACCTTGTCATAGAAAGTGCCCCACTGTGTGACGAAGGTTGTCTTCTTCATGTCTTCAAGTGCCATCTTGATCTGATTATACCCGGAGAAACCATCCATGAAGGAGAGTACCTTATGTTGTGCGGTGTTGTCAACCAGAACATCAACGTGGGGAAGCAGAAAGTCATCCTTGGGGATTGCTCTATTCAGGTATTTGTAATCTACACCCATATGCACCTTACCGTCCTTCTTAGGTACTAGAACAACATTAGTGAGCCATTATGGATAGGACGTGACAACTAAGAAACCGATATTGAACTGTTTCATGACTTCAGCCTTGATCTTTTCTAACATATCCGGCCGCATATGACGAATCATCTATTTCACTGGATGGAAGTTCTCTTTTTTAGGTAGGCGGTGAACCATAATATCGGTGTCAAGTCCCGGCATGTCTTCATATGACCAGGAAAAAACCTCAACATAGTCATGTAGCATCTGTATTAGTCGTTGTTTGTCACTGGGCTCCAAGTTAGCACCTACCTTGACTTCTTTTACATCCTCTTCAGTACCAAAGTTCATTGTATCAACTTGCTCCTCATGAGGCTGTATTGCCTTTTCTTCTTGTTGTAATAGTCTGGAAAGCTCTCTTGGTACCTCACAATCTTCCTCTCCTTTGTCCTCGGCTTGGTTGATCGGATTTTCAAACTCATAATGAGCAATAACAGAACCGTTATCAATGGGATCCAGAGTGGATGTGGATCTGCAGTTTGATATGTGACTGTGTGTAAGAGCATAGCTATTTTGATAAAGTAAAAAGCAGAAAAGAAAGGCAGAGAGCGCAAAATTTGTATGTAAGAACGTCCAATGCTTTATTAATGACATATGAAAATGAAACATGATAACCCTCAGAAATAAACCATTTCACCTCGGGCAAGACTCAAGGTCTTAGAGTTTATATTATTCATTTATTACATATCCAAAAACAAAGAAAAGGACAATTACTCCTGAATAAAAATAATCGACACAAAGTCTTTAGTCTTCCAGTTGGTGAGTCCTCCACTGACAGTTGGGAAGATCCATTGGTCTATGTCACAATCACTATCACTGTCCTCAAAAGCATTAACCCCATGATTACTGATGCGTAGGGGTGGTCCTCTGGCACGAGCACGACGAACAGCCCTTTGAGCTCCTGATGTAAAAACCAAACCAAATTTTTCAGATTTATAGGGAATATCGGGAAGTTGGCCCCAAATTGTACACCCACCTTCTTCAACAACTTCCCTGGAATCTTTTAGAGAAGCCATCTTCAGCGGAGGCCTAGTAGTCTTTGGAACACTGGCAAAGGTTTTGGTTGCAACAACAGTCTGTGGAACCTCCTCAAAGTTCTGACAGGGGGTCTCAATGAACTCGTCGTCCATTTCAAAGTACCTGAAAGAGTTCAGGTGGCTCACCATGTACTCCTCCTCCCCATGAATTGTGATAATCTTCCCATTGACTGGGTACTTCAGCATCTGATGTAGGGTGGAAGTCATAGTGTCAGTCTCATGGATCCAGGGTCGACCCAATAAACAGGAGTAAGATGGATGGATGTCCATCACATAGAAAGTGGAATTAAAAGTCTGAGTACCCACTTTGATAGGGATGTACACCTCCCCATGCACCATTCTTTTAGAACTGTCGAAGGCTCTCACCATAATGTTACTGGGTTTCAGAGGCAATACTTCACAATCTAATCTATCAAGGGCTTTCTTGGGCAGAACATTCAGTGATGAACCTATATCCACTAGAATATGGGCCAAAGTAGTGCCCCTGCACTCGATAGAGACATGCATGACATCATTATGTTTCCTTCGTCTGGGAGTCAGATCAGCATTAGAGAAAACTAGCCCATTATCAGCAGTCAAACTGGCCACACAATCTTTAAATTGATCAGCGGAGGTTTCTTGAGGCACGTGAGCAGTCTTGAGGGATTTCAATAAAGCCATGGGCTTCAGAGCATAGTAACAGGGCCAACATTGAGCTTTTGGAAGGGGCCTACCTCAGTTGTTCAACCACATTGTAGTCACTCTTCTTGATTATCTTTAATATTTATTCCATCTCCTTTTCAGAAGCCGCAGCAATGGCTTCTGGACGTGCCTTTATCCGAACAGGCTCAACCAATACCTCCTTGCCCCGAGTCTCGGCCGACTCAATAGTGAGGATAACAGTAGGACTAACAAAAAGAGTAGCTATGGGAATACTGACAGGAATAGCAGCAAAAACCATCATAGGAGTAGTAATGGGAGTATTAACAGGAGCATCAGCAGGGATGATCATAGAAGTAGCAACAGTTTTAGGAGGAGAGATCTCGTGAGAGAAAACTCTTCCACTTCTTGTTATCTTACTGGTATCGACAATGTTACTAATGTTAGGATCAAAGTCTTTAGCATCTTCATCTTTAACAATCAGCAAATCTTGCTTGACGCCATGGTAATAGACGTCGGCCCCATAATTCCAGGGAACAACTTTATTCGAGGAATATGGTATAGGTCTAGGGAAAGTAATTATCAATGGAGCAACTTTCGAAACAGATGTAATCCTAACAGGTCTTTTTGGGGAGACCTTGGGAGGATTGGCGAAAATGGTAATGATAGAAACATCTTCATACGGAGTACTTGTAGCTAGAGTCTTCTCAAACAGGATTTCTTTATGATCCATCAGGCACTGAACACCTTCCTTCAACAAATGGAAACCATTAGGTAAGGACAAACATAAATGGCAACCTTCGCCACAACCCGGAAACAAACTGGCCTGTAAGAGATTCTTCTTAATAGTCAGGAGTGGAGTAGCCAATTCATCAACAGAAGCAACAAACATGTCATCATCAATAGAATTAACACCACGGTCGTGCTTGGGCACAAGGGAAATTATAACATTAGGAGTCTGAGGAATGTCAAATTCAATCTTCTTTGCTTCAATCAAATCCTGCACTTTGTTCTTCAAAGCCCAACAATCATTTGTATCATGGCCTAGACTTTCAGAATGGTAAGCACACCGAGAATTTGCATTATAGTGAGGAGATATAGTGTTGGGATTTTTGGGAGCCTCCTTTTGGGTAACCAAATTGGATTTCAGCAGGTGTGGTAAAACCTGGGATAGAGTCATGTTGATCCGGGTAAACTATCTCCTTGTCTTATCTGTTCTGGACTGATTATTCTGTTGCCGATTTGATGCAGGATTGGAAATCATAACAGCCCCTACCGTCAGACGACGCTCAGTTTTGTTAATATGTCTTTAGCCATAAGCAGCACTGACCCCCTTCTTCCCTATGAATGGTTTTTTTTTGCAGTGATGGAGGATGCATCCTGTGATACGGTGGCAGAACCAACTGATAAATTGGTTTGCGTTTTTTTGTTCGCAAAATGTCGCGGTAAGCAAGATTCGCCATCGACTTTTATTTTATCCAATCAGGAAAAGGAAAAAGAACAGAAAACACCTTTTTTGAGATATTCTGAGTACATGGGGGTATATTATAGAAAGGGAAGGTGTTAGCACCCTTTCTATCCGTGGTTTTCCACGGGCTCTTAGGTACTTGCTCATTTTTAAATTGCTTGTGTGTGCTTTGTTTTGAAAAGTTTTGTTTTACTTCATTTTAACCCTTGTTTCTGTCCTCATGAGTGTTACGAAGTTATTTTTGAAAACTTTGTTTGAAAAGTGTTGGTGTGAAAAAGTTTGTTTGTTTGAGCAAGTACTTAACAGTTATCTACCTACTCGAAAAAAGGCGTTCTTTTCCTCCTATCCTTTAGACCGTGTTATCCTACTATTAGTGAGTAGGTAACCCTAGTCGTTGGATGTTTGAGGGACTATCGAAAGGGACGAAATAGTTATTGAAGGCAACATGTAAGGATACCTTAGCATTTCGAAGGGACTGTCATCATATAGGCAACATCGAGGGACAAGATCATTTCTTGTAGGCAACTCGAGGGACATTGAGGGACTATGATCTTTATGATGACTTTAACAGAGGGTCTTTGCCAAGATACCCCTATGTTCGAGGGACATGACCATTGTTTTCCGAGGCAACCAAGTGAGGCAAACCCTAGGAGTGAGCATGTGCGAGTGTAATTTTCAGTTAATTTATCTTTGCACATTTAGGGTTTTCTACCGTATTAATTTCCAATTTGTCGTTCCATACAATCCTATTAACATACATCTAAGCAGTTTATAGTTTGCGGAATTAAAAGAAAGAATGTTTAAAGTCCTAGCTATTACAAGGCTTTTGCAGATACATAATTATTTTGGACTGATAAATAAAAAGGCGGAATTTAAACACTAATTACTATTATAACCTCGAAACAGTTACAATAATAATAAAAGGAAATTAAAAAATGCGCGCGGCAAATTAAATGCGAGAACAATTTAGGAAACCTAAAATATCTAATTGAAAAAAGATTTAGGTTTTTTTTTTGAGAAAAATTAATTAGGTTATGTACAAATTAAAACCCTAATTCCTAATTAATTTAAATTATAAAAAAGGAATTAAATTTTCCCTAAATTAAATTAAACTAATTAATTAAGGAAATAAAATATTTTTATGAAAAAAAATGATTTTTATGTTTTTTTTAATTATTTTTTGATTAAATAAAAAAATAATGATTTTTTGGTGTTATTTTAATAAAGCAAAATAATTAGTAAAATAATAAAAAAAAAATTAAAATAGAAAAGAAAAGAATGGGAATGTGTTGTGCCAGCCTGAGAGTGCACCATAGTCTTTCATTGTTTGAGGCGTTGGATCTGAATTATTGATACATCCAATGGCCAAATGGTGGTAGCGCATGGTAGGCGTTTTGGATGACGATGCATTGAATATATAGAAACAAAGTAAGAAAACAAAATTTGCTGGGATGGTTAGTTGTATATATAATAACATAAATAAAATATATAGGAAATAAAGTGGTCTTTCCCAAACGCGCGCGTGATTCAAAACACCCAATAGGATTCTGCCACCTAATTGTTTTCTTCCCCATAACTATTGTTTTTGGCCACACTTATACCTACAGTCGTTTCTGTCACTAAAGGCTATAGTGACGGATTTTGTTCGTAGGCATAAACCTGTAAAATTCAAAAAAACGCAGCACAAGCAGAATAAATTCAAACCAAAGATATGGATCAATGGCAAATCATCTTCTAAGCATGATAGTACCCCTGATTTTGTCAAATTTTGCCTCTATATGGAATTCCCAATTTGGGACCTCAAAACCCTAACAATGGCATCATGCCATTCCTGCATTTAAACTTCAATCAAACCAATCAAAAACATTTAAAATATGATAGCAAGCATGAATATATGATCAAAACATGTTTATGA
The DNA here is from genome assembly GCA_948472305.1 of Vicia faba. NCBI lineage: Eukaryota > Viridiplantae > Streptophyta > Magnoliopsida > Fabales > Fabaceae > Vicia > Vicia faba. Next base: position 1,467,929,048 of record OX451741.1, read on the forward strand.
TGGATAAATCATTGAAAACGAATCTTGAAAAAAAAGATGCAAATCGTGGTACTGTGAGGCGTGATTTTTGAAGGTTTTAAGGCTTGAGGATGATTGGAATGGCTTCAGAACATGTCCAGGAACAGATTACTGGCTTTGGAATTACTTAAAACGACCTATGGAAGAGAATACGGTCTGCACTTTTTCTTCCAAAATTTGCAATTTCTTCCCCTTGTTTTCACGACCCCAAACCCTTTTTTATGCTTTAGAGATGTTAGGTATATATGATAGAATGATTTAGGTCAACAAAAACTGATCATATCTTTGCAAATTATGGAGATTTGATTTCATTCTTTTCCTTGTATGATTTGTTTCCAAAATAGACCAAATTAAGATCTTTTCCAATCAATTAGCTCTTGCACGAATTTTTTTGATTTGCTAGCTGTTCATGGACTCATAATATGCTCATAAAATCAAATCTTTGATTTTATTTGATTATTCTACTATTTAAATTGATTTATTTTGATTTAAATGGATAAAAAATCAAAATAAATAATAAAAATAATAAAATAATAGGTGTATAAGTTCAGGGGTCATGGTCCATCTTAGGAACAAGTTTCAAATAAGAGAACATTGGCCCATTTTGAAAAAAAAGTCATTTTGATCAATATTGACTTTATGCATATTTCCAAAAATTGGTCAATTTTGACAATACATATCTCCCTCAATTTTAACCCTAAGAGGGTGTTTTTGGACTGTTTAGAAAGCTTAGGATGTCCCCTAAACAACCCTTTTAGTTTCATATCAATTGGGTCTTCCATGTTCATGTAAGAAACTTTTACCCAAAAGGTGTTTTTGTTGACTTTTCAAAAGGACCTATAATGTAGAAATTCATATCTATTTATGAGTGCATATTTTGAACTTATGGGCTGAAGATGACTTGTATGGAATTTCATCCTCTTCAAAATGATCCTTGGATGGAAAATTTCTGATAAAGTATGAGGAAGTTATGCTTGGTCAAAGTTTGGTTAACTTTTCCTGAGAAACCCTAATTTAGCAACTTTTGGGTTTTGATGAATTTGGGGAATTCCTTGAGGAATCATGATCAACCATTGATCAAATTATGAAATTCACTTCAAAATTTGGATGTTGACCAAAAATCTTGAAGTTTGACTGTATGTGGGCCACAGTTGACTTTTGACCTAATATAATTGATTCTCAAGCATCTGAGCAGTTGACTGAGCAAACTTCTTGTGCAAGGCATGAAACTTGACATGGATGATCTTGGGAACATATTAGGACCATGGAGAGCATATTAGGTCTTTGGAGTTAACCTATGTTGATGAAAATGGAAATCCTAATTTGAGACACACTGCCTTAGGAGAGAGTTTATTTGGTCAACTCTTGGGTAAACTTGAGCAAATTGAGGATCTCTAGGAGTATGTATTGAGTAAAATGAGAGGGAAAATTTTGGGGTACAACATCTGCCCTTGTTCAATCTTCTTAAACCTGAGGATGTAGATTGGCTCGTATGTCTTTCGTGATCTGAAGTTGGAAGATGATTGAACACTAGAGTGCCCAGAAATTTGCACTCGCATGAAGTGATACTTGATTTGTGATATCGAGAATGGGCTTATAGATTCCATTTGGAAGTTTCTAGAGAATTTTCGGATATGGGCTTAAAGATTCCATCCAAGATGTGACGGAGTACCGTCGAAGATGGGCTTAAAGATGCCATCTAGAGGATGTTGATTTCCTGAGATATTCCTTTGATGAGAATTCATGTTCCCGTTGTTGAGGAGGAATCTGTTGAGGAATGTTGGTATCTATCTTAGGAGAAATAGAATTTTAGGAGCTTCAGTTGTTCGTTACTCTATTGGGGAATTAACTCCAGAGGTGAACTGCATATTTGGTCAGGGTACAAGCTGCACCACGACTTACTGGGGAAATGCGAAATCAATCATGTTTGATCTGGTCCAGGTCTTACAGTGTTATGGACTACTGTCTGGAGGTAAGAGAAAAGAAACCTGGATGGTAAGGTTGTGAGAAGGAACCTGGGTCGTAGGGTTTCTTCGATATGAAATCCTGGATAGTAGGGCTATGAGAGGAAACCTGGGCAAGGTTGCTTCGTGAGGAGTTTGCGTAAAACTGCATCTGAACCGAGAAGGAACCTGGGTACAATTGCTTTGTGAGGAGTTAGGGTAAAACTGCATCTGAACCGAGAAGGAACCTGGGTAAGGTTGCTTTGTGAGGAGTTTGGGTAAAACTTCAGAAGGAACCTGGGTAAGGTTGCTCGTGATGAGTCTGTGTAGGGCTTTAGGAGGAACCTGGGTAGTGTTACTTCGGGATAAGTCCGTGTAAAACTTCAGGAGGAACCTGGGTAAGGTTACATTGTGATAAGTTCGTGTAAAACTTCAGAAGGAACCTGGGTAAGGTTAATTTGGGATAAGTTCGTGTAAAAGTTCAGGAGGAACCTGGTTAAGGTTACTTTGTGATAAGTTCGTTTAAAACTTCAGAAGGAACCTGGGTAAGGTTACTTTGGGATAAGTTCGTGTAAAACTTCAGGAGGAACCTGGGTAAGGTTACTTTGTGATAAGTTCGTGTAAAACTTCAGGAGGAACCTGGGTAAGGTTACTTTGGGATGAGTTCGTGTAAAAATTCAGGAGGAACCTGGGTAAGTTTTATTTCTGATAAGTTCGTGTAAAACTTCAGAAGGAACCTGGGTAAGGTTGCTTTGGGGTAAGTTCGTGTAAAAATTCAGGAGGAACCTGGGTAAGGTTTCTTTGTGATAAGTTCGTGTAAAACTTCAGAAGGAACCTAGGTAAGGTTGCTTTGGGATAAGTTCGTGTAAAACTTCATCCAAAAATGTATGAGAAAGGACCCATGTAAGATTTTTTAGGATAAACCCGCGTGAAGCTGCATTTAGGAGAAACCCGTGTAAGATTGCTTCATGACGAAACCGTGTAAAGCTGAATTTGGTCGCACAAATGATTACTCTGTTTAGTTTCAGGAGCTAATCTTGAACCTGCTGGACGTTGTTGATGATAACCATCTTTCCTGAAAAGGTACATGATTAATCGTATATGATGCATGAAATGCATTGTATGATGACGTTCTCAAAATAAATGAGACTATGTTGTATGCAATATGTATGCGCACATCATGATATATGAACATGAAATACTATTGTGACATATCTGAGTGGGAAAATAAATCCCCGAACGCTGCTGGAGAGTAACGGAAATTGAGTTCCTGACCGTCGTAGAAAAAGTGGTTCTTCTACTTCCGCTGGAGATGGTGAACCGGAGATGACTATGCTGGGGATTTGCACCTTATTTACGGATATTCTGTCGGGGGAGAGACTTTGCTTGAGAATAACTCTGCGGGGGAATAATTTTGTTTGAGAGAGAAGCTTCAATAGCTAAAGGGATAAACTCTGTCGGGGATTGAGCTTCTGTATTCAGAGAAATAAACTCTGTTCGGGAGAAAACTTTATGACCCGCTTGCGATTATGAAATTCGGTTGGGGAATATAGATGTCGATTCTCTGAAGGAACTTTGCTGGGGAACATAGCTCCTGTTTGGGGGAGCCGATGTCAAAGCTTTAGTTTCCTCTACTCTGTGGAGAGTGTAGATGTCACAGGGTCGTATGCTGAGGATACGACAATGACTTTGCATCAGGACTTTTCTGCCCCTGTACCTGCTGGAGAAAGTACCCGCGGAGGTTTGTGGATGGCTTGAGTGTTATCCCAACTCTTGGAGTCCTTGGTGAATGTAGATCAGGGTAATAAACCTTTTACTAATTAGACAAGTGACGAGATAACGGGACGTAGTCGTACTCTTCAAATCCCTAACTTTTGGTTGGACCGCCATTTCAGGTTTTCAGTCCACCGGGATACCCTTTTTTGCTCAAGCCCCCTTTTCAGGTTTTCGGCTTGCCGGGTGTACATATTTTTTTTGTTTTTATCCCTAATTTTTGCCCGAACCTTTTTTGGTTCGCCGGGATGCCCTTATTTTTGCCTAGGCCAGTCAACATAGCAGGTCTTTATTCATGCATAGTATTTTCTAGCTACGTTCATGTTCACCGGGTATGGAGAATTGTCACTGTCCATAGTAGTAAGTGTTGCCACACTGCCAGAAGATGCTCATTTAATCGTACATGATTCGTTGCTGGAATTCATGTCCAATGCCCCAAGTGATTCAAATGGAGATTTGTCCCTGGCTACTTGGCATCTTTGAGAGATTCCTTAAATCTTGACTTGACATCCCCAGATGATGGACAATGATCCTGCGGTGCCCCTTGGTTGGAAGTGTTTTTCCACTTGAGGTGATCCTTTTCATTGAGAAGGTTTTTGTTCACTAGATATTCTTCATGCGAATTTCTCTACTGTTGAACAAATAGTCATATGCAAACAATGTTATTTTAAGAATGCAAAGCTTATCTCTGTCTTGAGGTTTTGAAAATGCAGTTTTTTTTAGTAAAATAGAATTTTGCAAAGATGTGATATCAACTCAGGATTTGTGACGGACCTTCAGGAGTCAGGATACCTTTTGTAACAGTATGCTTTCGAACTAACCCATGCTTCAGCTAGGACTTTTAAGGGTTATAACGTGCTCTGGTTCACTGTTCAAGAAACAAAGGATAAAGGCTCAAATTTTATTTTTACCCCACCCACTCTTCGTGATGTTCTTCAGTCCTAAACTCATCTAATTGTGCATTTACATCCCGTTTGAGTCTTTGCCCTGATATTCCAGTGATGGTTCGGATACTGACAATTTATTTTGAATAGGCAGTCATTTTTTGTTGAGGGTTTGTAGGATCTCTTTCTTTTTTATTTTATTATCCCTGTCTTTTGCCTGGACTGTTTGTTTTGTAATTACAGTCAGCGGGATGCCCCAGTTTTTCTCTTAAGTCTCCTTCGTAGGTTTTGACTTAACGGGCTTTTCTTTTGCAAAATTAATAACTGCCTGCTTTGATTTTTATGTGAAACCATCACCATCTTCTGATTCAGAAGAACGTCTTTGAGGACATTCATTGTGTGCGAAGCGGAAGATTGCGACTGAATGCGCCTCTGAATTAACTGAGAAAACTACCCTGCCTCGGGTTATGATTAAGGGTTTTAATTTGCGTGAAAAGAAAAACTCCTACTTCTTTGGCCCAAAGGGGTTGACTAGGGATTATCTTCCTTATAACTCCACTGTTTAGGATTTGAAACAACGCATGTACATCGTTAGCGGGGTCTGTTCAAAAGTATATTGTAGAGATTGTTGTATCATTTTCGTCATCCTCCCTCTAAAGGCTTACATTTTTTAGTCGAGAGTTGGATATCACGAAAAGGAAATATAAAGCAATTTAAGCATAATGAAAAAAAATTAATTCAAGACAGACATGTGTAATGCATTAATGAAATAATAAAGTCTGACATGACAATAATTGTTCGAATAAGCAAAGAAAATACAACTTCAGAATTCAAATGAACAAAAATGCTTTCAATCCTAGCCATGTTTTGGCAAGGGAGCAGTGATCACGTTGGGAGTCTCAGGAGGGTCGAATTCAATTTCCTTGGCGTCAATCATATTCTGAATCTTGTATTTCAGCGCCCAACAATCTTTAGTATCGTGCCCTGGGCTACCAGAATGATAAGCACACCTTGCATCCAGGTTGTAGTTAGGAGAAGAAGTCTTAGGGTTCGGATGAGGGTTTATCACCGTAATCAGATTCATCTTCAACATGTGTTGCAATGCTTGTGACAATGGCATGTTGATTTGGGTGAACTGGCTTTGAGGTCTTTTCACCCTTGGCTAATTGTTTCGTTGTTGTGGTCGTTGTGTGCGTGTCGAATTAGAGATCAACACTGCCCCTACAGATTGGTGGTAGTCTGCCTTGCTACGCCCCTTCTGGCCGTGCACAACATTGGCTTCCCTCTTGCCACCAAATGACTTCTTCTCTGTACTCGGAGAAGTATTTTTCTGTATCTTACCACTCCAAATCCCAGCTTCTACTCTTTCTCCAGTCAGAATCAGCTCGGTGAAACCCGCTGACGAGCTACCGATCAAATGATTAAATAATGGACGAGATAGCGTACCCAGGAACATATCAACCAACTCCCTATCAGACAACGGGGGTTGGACTCTTCCAGCCAAGTCTCTCCACTTCTGATCATAGTCTTTAAAGCCTTCACTTGCCCCCATGGACATACTCTAGAGTTGAGTACGAGTAGGAGCAAGGTCGGTGTTGTATTGATACTGCTTATAGAAAGCAGCGACCAGATCTTCCCAGTTTCAGATATTTGCTCCCTCCAGCTGGTAAAAGCATTCAAGCTGAGTCCCTGACAGACTATCTTGAAAGAAATGAACCCACAGATTTTTATCAGCGGTGTGGGGCTGGATCTTTCTGACATAATAATAGAGATGGAGTTTTGGGTAGGACACCCCATCATACTTAGCAAAAACTGGAGCTTTGAACTTCTGCGGGATGAATACTCCCGACACCAATCCCAATTCTTCGAAATCTAGTCCAGGTATCCTCTGAACTTCCATGGCACTCAGACGATCTTCCAACTGTTTGTATCTATCCTCAGCAGGAGGATATTGCTCATCATTGTAATCAGCATCATTGTCGGAAACTGCAGGACTGGGGTCCTTCTCTTCTTCTTGATTCTCCCCTTCCTTGGATGAAGAGGTCATATCGGCTTGTCGATTCAACCGCTCTCCAAACCTTTTTCCCATATTCAGAATACCGACAACCTTTTTCTTTTTCTTCTTCTCTTTCAGAATGAGGGCTTTCAGATCCTCCTTCCCTTTTTCCAGACTTATGAACATTTGTTGGAAATGGGCGTCCTGTGCCTGAAGGTCCTTGATGGTTTGCTCGGAAGACATTTCGTGCTGAAATAAACAGCGAAGAAGATGAGAAACCTGTAATGATGTGTATGATATGCATGCAATGTTTTCAAGGATCTTGCGGGGTAAACAAGAAACTTTGTGTCATTGAAAGTCCTTCTTCAAGAGACAAGCTCACCATATCGAGTGGGTCATAGCCCCTGATTCAAGATCCTTTGACAACATTGGCTAGAGGAAAATAAATCCCCTTGCTAGACGTCTGGTTCGCCATGACCTACATCACAGACCCTTGAGATCCTTGAAATGGTTAGTATGATATGCCATGTTTATGATGTCATGATGTCATGATTATGTTGATAAATCACAGGTATAACAAGCACAAACAAATCACACCAAGCCCTTAAGTTTAAGGCTTGCTTGAGTTTAAGGTAGTACCCTCTTGAAGTTGGATTGGTTCATCCTGTCCTATAAAAAGTAATCGGGTTTTAAGGGATCTCAATATCACCGACCATCCTTTATCGGGCATTGTCTCAACTCAAGCAATCTTTTCTTGCGTCCGAAATATCCCGAAAGTCTGATCTCAATGAGTTTAGAATCGAGTATCAACCAATCCTCAACTCTACAACGAGGCTGGCTATCTCACTACTTTCTAATGGCCAAGTTTGTTCAACTAAGGTTCTAATGTCCGTTAGTGCTTCACGACACCACGTGGAGGCCTCGTATTCTCCTCGTTTCCCTACGAAGGATACCGGTACCAACCAAAGTGCCACACCAACACAGCCATCGCTTAAACCATATCGGTCTATGCCGTACAATCTCCACGATCTATTTTTATTTACCTAATAAGTGCCCCTAGATCCGGGTGTAGGATCTATAGTAACCCAAGCAAAACCCCTTAAGAATAAAGAAAACAAAACAAACACGAAAGCAATTTTTAGAAATGACCTAGATCCTAAGTTATACCCCACTTTATTTAGCATCCCCAGCAGAGTCACCAGTTCTATGATACGGTAGCAGAACCGACTGTTATACTGGTTTGCATTTTTTTGTTTGCAAAATGTCGCGGTTAGCAAGAGTCACCACCGACTTTTACTTTATCCAATCAGGAAAAGGAAAAAGAACAGAAAAAACCTTTTTCGAGATATTCTGAGTACATGGGGTATATTATAAAAAGGGAAGGTGTTAGCACCCTTTCTATCCGTGGTTTTCCACGGGCTCTTAGGTACTTGCTCATTTTTAAATTGCTTGTGTGTGCTTTGTTTTGAAAAGTTTTGTTTTACTTCGTTTTAACCCTTGTTTCTATCCTCAAGAGTGTTACGAAGTTGTTTTTGAAAGCTTTGTTTGAAAAGTGTTGGTGTGAAAAAGTTTGTTTGTTTGAGCAAGTACTTAACAGTTATCTACCTACTCGAAAAAAGGCGTTCTTTTCCTCCTATCCTTTAGACCGTGTTATCCTACTATTAGTGAGTAGGTAACCCTAGTCGTTAGATGTTTGAGGGACTATTAAAAGGGATGAAATGGTCATTGAAGGCAACATGTAAGGATACCTTAGTATTTCGAAGGGACTGTCATCATATAGGCAACATCGAGGGACAAGATCATTTCTTGTAGGCAACTCGAGGGACATTGAGGGACTATGATCTTTATGATGACTTTAACAGAGGGTCTTTCCCAAGATACCCCTATATTCGAGGGACATGACCATTGTTTTCCGAGGCAACCAAGTGAGGCAAACCCTAGGAGTGAGCATGTGCGAGTGTAATTTTCAGTTAATTTATCTTTGCACATTTAGGGTTTTCTACCGTATTAATTTTCAGTTTGTCTTTCCATACAAACCTATTAGCATACATCTAAGCAGTTTATAGTTTGCGGAATTAAAAGCAAGAAAGTTTAAAGTCCTAGCTATTACAAAACTTTTGCAGATACATAATTATTTTAGACTGGAAATAAAAAGGCGGAATTTAAACCCTAATTACTATTACAACCTCGAAACAGTTACAATAATAATAAAAGGAAATTAAAAAATGCGCGCGGCGAATTAAATGCGAGAATAATTTAGGAAACCTAAAAAATCTAATTGAAAAAAGATTTAGGTCAGTTTTTTTTTTGAGAAAAATTAATTAGGTTATGTACAAATTAAAGCCCTAATTTCTAATTAATTTAAATTATAAAAAAGAATTAAATTTTCCCTAAATTAAATTAATCTAATTAATTAAGGAAATAAAATATTTTTATGAAAAAAATGATTTTTATGTTTTTTTAATGATTTTGTTATTAAATAAAAAAATAATGATTTTTTGGTGTTATTTTAATAAAGCAAAATAATTAGTAAAATAATTTAAAAAAAAATAAAAATAGAAAAGAAAAGCATGGGCATGTGTTGTGTCAGCCTGAGAGTGCACCATAGTCCTTCATTGTTTGAGGCGTTGGATCTGAATTATTGATACATCCAATGGCCAAATTGTGGTAGCGCATGGTAGGCGTTTTGGATGATGATGCATTGAATCTGTAGAAACAAAGTAAGAAAACAAAATTTGCTGGGATGGTTAGTTGTATATATAATAACATAAATAAAATATAAAGGAAATAAAGTGGTATTTCCCAAACGGGCGCGTGATTTAAATCATCCAATAGGATTCTGCCACCTAATTCTCTTCTTCCCCATAATTGTTGTTTTTGGCCACACTTTTACCTACAGTCGTTTCCGTCACTAAAGGCTATAGTGACAGATTTTGTTCGTAGCCATAAACCTGTAAAATTCAAAAAAACGCAACACAAGCAGAATAAATTCAAACCAAAGACATGGATCAATGGCAAATCATCTTCTAAGCATGATAATACCCCTGATTTTGTCCAATTTTGCCTCTATATGGAATTCCCAATTTGGGACCTCAAAACCCTAACAATGGCATCGTGCCATTCCTGCACTTAAACTTCAATCAAACCAATCAAAAACATTGCAAATATGATAGCAAGCATGAATATATGATCAAAACATGTTTTTGATGGATAAATCATTGAAAACGAATCTTGAAAAAAAAAGATGCAAACCGTGGCACTGTGAGGCGTGATTTCTGAAGGTTTTAAGGCTTGAGGATGATTAGAATGACTTCAGAACACGTCCAAGAACAGATTGTTGGCTTTGGAATTACTTGAAACGGCCTATGGAAGAGAATATGGTATGTACTTTTTCTTCCAAAATTTGCAATTTCTTCCCCTTGTTTTCACGACCCCAAACCCTTTTTTATGCTTTAGAGATGTTAGGTATATATGATAGAATGATTTAGGTCAACAAAAACTGATCATATCTTTGCAAATTATTGAGATTGATTTCATTCTTTGCCTTGTATGATTTGTTTCCAAAATAGACCAAATTAAGATCTTTTCCAATCAATTAGCTCTTGCACGAATTTTTTTGATTTGCTATCTGTTTATGGACTCATAATATGCTCATAAAATCAAATCTTTGATTTTATTTGATTATTCTACTATTTAAATTGATTTATTTTGATTTAAATGGATAAAAAATAAAAATAAAAAATAAAAAAAATAAAATAATAGGTGGATAAGCTCAGGGGTCCTGGGCCATATTAGGAACAAGTTTCAAACAAGAAAACATGGGCCCATATGGAAAAAAAAAGTCATTTTGATCAATATTGACTTCATGCACATTTCCAAAAATTGGTCAATTTTGACAATACATATCTCCCTCAATTTTAATCTTAAGAGGGTGTTCTTTGACTTTTTATAAATCTTAGGATGTCCCCTAAACAACCCGTTTGGTTTCATCTCAATTGGGTCTTCCATGTTCATGTAAGAAGCTTTGATCCAATAAGTGTTTTTGTTATTTTTTCAAAAGGACCTATAATGTAGAAATTCATATCTTTTTATGAGTGAATATTTGAACTTGTGGGATGAAGATGAGTTGTAGGGAATTACATCCTCTTCAAAATGAGCCTTGGATGGAAAATTTGTGATAAAGCATGAGGAAGTTATGCTTGGTCAAAGTTTGGTTGACTTTTCCTAAGAAACCCTAATTTAGCAACTTTTGGGTTTTGATGAATTTGGGGCATTCCTTGAGGAATCATGATCAACCCTTGATCAAATGATGAAAGTCACTTCAAAATTTTGATGTTGACCAAAAATATTGAAGTGTGACTGTATGTGGGCCACAATTGACTTTTGACCTAATATAGTCGATTGTCAAGCATCTGAGCAGTTGACTGAGCAAACTTCTTGTGCAAGGCATGAAACTTGACATGGATGATCTTGGGAACATATTAGGACCATGGATAGCATATGAGGTCTTTGGAGTTCACCTATCTTGATGAAAATGGAAACCCTAATTTGACACACAATGCCTTAGGAAAGAGTTTGTCTGGTCAACTCTTGGGCAAACTTGAGCAAATTGAGGATCTCTAGGAGTATGTATTGAGTAAAATGAGAGGGAAATTTTTTGGGTACAACACATCCCTCTATATTTTACCACTTTTAATGCCAGCCTCTACTCGTTCACCCGTCAATATCAATTCAGTAAACCTAGCAGAAGAACTTTTAATCATGTGTGTTGTACCCCAAAATTTTCCCTCTCACTTATCAAGAATTTTCTCACAAGATCTCCTTGGGCTCAAGACTGCACTAGGGTTTGATCAGCTCAAGACACCTCCTTAAGCACTGATGACCAAAATTAGGGTTTGAGTTTGCACAAGGATTTTTGAACTTTCTACGCCCCATATGATTTTCATGGATCATTATGGACCCCCAATATTATTCATGTCAAGTTTCAAGCCTTGGATCATATTTTTGATCAGTCAATTGAGTAGTTGACCTAAAAAACAGTTGTATTGGGGAAAAAGTCAACCATGGCCAATTTACAGTCAAACTTCATAATTTTTTATCAACATCAACATTTTAAACTCATATGTATCATTTGATCAAATTTGGATCACAACTCCTCAAGAAATTTGATCAAATCTCCAAAAGGGCAAAATGGTCAAAATAAGGGTTTTGACTGGGAAAGGGCAATTTCTGATTTTTGACCTAGAAAATGGTCAATTGTTTAAGACATGGTATCAAGAGTCCAATTGCATCATTTTGACCTAATGAAATGGTTCAAAACATTGCAAGTCCATTGGATTGACAGATGAATTTTTCAGTTAACTTATCAAAAGTCAACTGTATACTGAAAAGTCAAACTTTGACTTTTTGGTCAAATTCAAGTGCCAAAGATCATAATTCATCAAAACATGTCAAAATATGAAACTTATTCATCAAGAAATCAAAAATTCAAGATTTCATTTTGAAAAGTCAAAATTTCTAAACTTAGAAATTTTTCTAAGTGTTAGAAATTTCATATTTTTCACAACTTTAAACAAATTTTTCACCATGATGCAAGATGATTCAAGAGAAACTTCCAACATGAAAGTTGTAGATATCCATGAAATATACAACTTTTCTTTACACAACTCCTTCCAAAAGTTCTTGGATCTCAAGTTATAATTTTATGAACATGTGGTCATGAAACTAAAATCTTAGTGAAATTTTGCCCTAATTTGGTTAAGATTTTAACCCAACTTCATGGCACTTTTTAATATAGTTTCAAGGGGAATATTCGAAAGCAATTCAAAGATGGATTGTATAGCACATTGCAAGCTTTCAAAAATGTCCAAGAACTCCTTGAGATCATTCTCGAGTAGGGAGAATCGAAGAAATGAAGTTAGGGTTTTGTCACTTGAATTACAAGTCATTTTTTATGAACACATGAACCAAATCCATGCTAGGATGCATAATATTTGCTTTGCAGGCCTCAAACTTGTTTGTCACTCCATAATTAAATGTTTACACAGCTGTTAGGGCTTTGATCCAAGCAATTGAGCTATTATCCAAGTTGCATTTCCATTAATGGCACAAAGTTAACATTGCCATTCTTATAAAGCAAGATTTTTGCTTAAAGTTCATTCTTGAGCCTCTAAGTTGTTCCCTATAATCACACTCTATCCACAAAGTCAGAAGAAAGCTTGTTTAAAGCATAACCACTCTATCTTAGCAAGTGCACAAGGCTTTGAAACTTGAATTTCTCAAAAATCACATGTTATGCATAAACTTTTGATTTTGAATTCTGATCAACAAGAAGTCTCCAAACTTCTTGCTTATAAATAGAGTCACTATTTGTGAGCTAAAGGACGAGCTTAAGCACCCTGAAATACACCAAAACTCTCTCAAATCAGAAATTTCTCAAAAACTCCATTGTTGCACAGTTTCTGACCTTGAACATCAAACTCACATTTCCCTCGTACGTTTCTTGGCCTTTTGGTTTCTAAAGCTTCCTTACATCAAGTGTAACCTATCCATGTCCCTGTTTCATTACTGTAACATCATTTACCATATCTTCCATTACCAAAAACAGAGCATTTCACATTAACTTCTCCAAGTCATTTCAGCCACTCTCAACTCAGGAAAACCATTCCATTAGCTTCCTAGGACTTCAAGGAAGCTAACCTAATCATCACCATCACTTGAAACAAGCTCAAACTCAAAACACGATTTCCAGTTTTGAGGTAAGCTTTCTCAACTTGAAACTCTTCATACAGGCATCATCAATAGTTTATTTGTGAACAAAACATGTAGATATCATTGCCCTGAAGCTAACCATGTCCAGAATTTCCATTAATTTTGCTTAAGCTTAGAGAATTTTGAAACTGAAAATTCTGAAATTTTTAGAGTTCAGATTAGGGCCATTAAAATTCATGCTTATCTTTGGTCTATAGTTTTAATACTTTATATTTCTGGAATCTTGAGAAAATTTGCTACAAGTTTCATGTTTACAGTTTTCATTTTTGATGAGAAATAAGCAAGTTATAGTGGGTCTGGCTGGAGGTTGAAGATGAAGTCTTCAGGGCGCATTTTGCCTTGTATGTTTATTGTTTTACTTATGTTAACGGATGTATAGCCACCCCAGTGGTAGAAGCGCGCGCCTTTAACCTATGGAGCCTAGGTTCGAGCCCCAGTGGTACCCTTTTCATTTTTCACATTTTTTTACTTGCTGGTGGTTTGTGTTTTTGGCAGGCGCTGGGCCCTTTGGGCCTGGCTAGTTTTTATTTTTGCTAGCTGACCTCCATGTTGACTAATGACACCCCTGGCCCAAGTTCATTTATTTTTAATTATTTATTTCATTTTTATTTTCTTAAATATATTTTCTAAATACTAAAAAATCATAAAATACAAAAAAATGATAGATTTATATTTTGACATATTTTATTTTATTTTTTCTCACAAAAAAATATTTTTATTTATTATACTTTATTCATTTTATTAACTAATCTTGTAAATTTAATTAATATTATGTTTTTATTTATTTATTTTTTACACCATTTAAAAATAAATTATTTTTAATATTAAAAAAGGCCAAAAATATTTTATAATACTATAAATATTTTTACGATAAAAATACCAAAAATACTTTTCTTAAACTTATTTGCTTTTGATTAATTAATAGAACTAGGGTTTCACTTAAAATCTTTTCTTAATAAAATTCAAATTTAATTAATTATTTTCTTTATTTAATTAGTTTAAGACAAAATCCTTTTTTCATGAAAATCAAACAAAGATACATTTTCTTTACATTTTGCATTTTTTGTACACTTATTCATTTTTGTACTTTGTATTTAATCATTTCTTTGTACATTGATATCAATTCAATATGGTTGTAATAAATTAATTAGGTTTACATTCTTGCAATCCCCATTCAATTTGTACACCCCTCTCACCATAAATATTGTAATAGCGTAGTAACTTTAAAATTCCATAATTTATCGCTTTTATATACAAATGCTAGTAATTAGGGTTTATATAGAAAGACTAAAATCAACACTTAGAAAACCCTAATTCAAGACAAAAACAAGCATGAAAATGATACACTTTCACACAAGCACCTCTAGGGTTATCCCACTTGGTTTCCTTATACAAAATGACCATATTAAGCATATAAGGTATCTTAGCAAAAACAAGCAAATACAAGATCATAGTCCCTCGATGATGCTATATAAGTTGCCTTCCAAATGATCTTAGTCCCTAAAAAAAAATGCTAAGATACCTTGCAACATTGCTAATCATGGTTATGCGATGACCCATGCCCGTCCCGTTTACATCCCAAGATGAGGTTGCTTACCAAATCAATGGTAAGACAACAATGTCAAAGGAAAAGGAAAATGAACAAGAAAGACTTTTGAGTAGGTTGATGCTCCTAATTACTTGCTCAATTTCAAAACAAACATCCTTGCCATTTCCAAAATAATCACTTACACTTTCAAACATCTTACAAACTTGAAAACATTTTCAAAAGATCAACGTCTTTGTATACATTCTTACAAACGAGAATCATTATAAAGAATGCCTAAACAATAGCCTCTTTACAAATTACTTTCAAAAACCACACAAAGCACAATTTCAAACAAAAGCAAGTGATCTAGCAAGTAACTAAGAGCCCATGGAAAACTATGGATGAAAAGGGTGCTAATACCTTCCCTTTTCATAATTTACCCCCCAAACTCAAGAAATAATCTCAAAGGTCTTTCCTGTGCTTTTTCACCATTCCTTTTGGATAAAGGAAAAGTCGGTGGCGATTCTTGATAACCGCAACATTTTGCGATCAAACGCAAAACCCTCAAGTCAGTTCTCCCACCGTATCACAGAATTGGCGACTCTACTGGGGAAAATTCTAAAAGTGGGGTTACCTTAGGGCTAGATCATATTTAGTTGCTTTAATTGTTTGACTTGTATGCTTTACATTATGGTTCTTTGTTTGGGTTTGAATCCTCTACCCGGATTTGGGATACATTATAGGTAAGTAGCAATACGTTGTGGAAACTGTGCGGGGTATACCGACATGGTCTAAGAAATATCTATGTTAGTGCGACATATTTGTGGATACCGATAGCCTTTGAGTTAATCAAAGAGAATACAGGGTCGCTAAGTGATGTCATGAAGCATTAATGAACTTTTAGAACCTTTACTTGACCAACTTGGCCTTTAGGATGTAGTGAGATGACCGACTTTGGTGCAGTTTGAAGTTGGTAGATACTCGATACTACACTCATTGAGGTTTTGTTTCTTGGGATATTTCGATTGTCATTAAAGAGGCTTGTGCTGAAACAATGGCCAAGGAAACAGACCGGTGATATTGAGCTCCTTAGAACCCGGCTACTATTACTAGGACATGTTTAAGCCAACTAAACTTCAAGAGGGTACTTACCTATAAAAATCCATGCAAGCCTAAACCTATGGACTTGTTTGTTTTGTTTGTATATACATACTTGTACATAACATCTTGAACATCATAACATCATACATATTCACTAAGCATTTCAAGGATTTTGGGATTCATCTTTGTTCTTGTTTTGTAGGATATGGATTCTATTCGCAGGAAAACTATTCAAGTCAACCTTGTAAGGATCCCTCCACAACTTAAGGAGCCAGCTTCAAGGATTCTTAAAAACTCTCCATTCACCGAGAGACTTGGCCTCCTACTCAACTTGGTCACCTCCAACACAGATGAGGACATGATGAAGGTGCTCTTTCAGTTCTTTGATCCTTTACACCATTGCTTCACATTTCCCGACTATCAACTTGTGCCTACTTTGGAAGAATTCTCCCGACTCTTAAGAATTCCCATTCTCAATCAACTACCTTTCAACGATACGGAAATAAACCTAAAGCCATAAGAGATTGCTCAAGATCTACACTTGCACTTATCTGATGTCACATCTCATTGGGAAACAAGGAGTGGTGGCAAAGGTTTCCTAGCAAAGTTCTTGTTTGAGAAAGCCCAAAATTGTTGGAATTCTTTGGACCTGCAAGCTTTTGAGGAAATTGTGGCTCTCCTCATCTATGGGGGGTTTTGTTTCCAAATCCTGACCAACTCATATACGTGAATGCCGTCAAAATCTTTATATCCCACAACCCGGTGCCTACATTGCTAGGGGATATCCGACACTATTTTCACACTCGCACAATGAGGAAAAGAGGTTTCCTTATGTGTTTCACTCCTCTCTTGGCAAGATGGTTTATTTCGCATCTTCCCTAATCTGTATTAAAGAACGAGCAAGGGTCAAGGTGGTCACAAAGGTTGATGACACTCAAACATTCAGACATTCATTGGTGCTCCCGATCCATAGAGAATGTTACTATTGTTGACCATTATGGAGAATTACCTAATGTCCCTTTACTTGGCATTAGGGGAGGTATCACCTACAACCCCTGCTTAACCTTAAGACAATTTGGTTATGCCCGAAAGGATGGCCCGCACGAGATGCGGATTCAAGGTTTGGTATTTGACTACGACAACAACGATCAAGGTCTTCGCCAGAGATTTATCCGAGCTTGGAGGATGTTGAACAAGGTAGATAGCAAGACTCTGGGGCATAAAAATTCCATCCCTCTTGAGCCTTACCTCAAATGGGTACGAACTCGTGCTCAGAATCTTATGATGCCTTACCCCTCCATTCTCCAGGTAATCATTGAGCCTGTCATGGAAGGGGATGTTCCATACACTATCCTACATCCTGACATGCCCACTTCTCTTGAAGACCTACAAAGGGATTAGATACAACTCATGGGGGAGAGAGATACTTTCGAAGCCTAATTCTACGCAAGCGATAAGAAGGTTTTGTAACTCACTAGACTACTTCATGAGGAGCAGACTCTGAACGCCTACATTGCACCAAAGAGGATGCGTACTACCTTTTTATCTTAGAGTTCTTGTAATATTTTTCCCAAGAAGGCATTGGTGTACTCGAGCTTTAATTTATTAATATAACGTGTGTTTCCTTTTTTCTAAAACGAATTTGAATCTTTAAGATCCTTGAAATCATTGCATATGCATTTACCATTCATCATAACATAAGCAGGTTTCTTGCAACAAGTCTCCTCATCTCTCTACTGTTTATTTCAGTAGCATGGATCTCGAGCAAACGGTGAAGGACCTTCAAGCTCAGAATGCACAATTTCAACAATTGTTCTTAACTCTGGCCAAAGGACAAGAAGAATTGAAGCCCTTGCTGGTTGAGGAGAAGAAAAAGAAGACGAAGAAAATAACCGGAATTATGAACATGGGAAGAAGATTCCAAGGGCAGACAAGAAGGTCCTTAGACTTTGCAACGACATTCGGTGAGAAAGACAATCAAGATGGGAAAGGCAAAGAAATAGTTGTTCAGTTTGATTCAGAAGAGGAAGAGGAAGAAGAAGATTACTCTGAAGAATAATACCCTCCAGCCGACGACAGTATAAGCATCTAGAAGAACGATTGAGTGCAATGGAAATCCAAAAAGTGCCTGGCTTGGACTTTGAGGAGTTGGGCTTAGTGTTAGGAATTGTCATTCCTCCAAAATTCAAAGCACCTGTGTTCGCCAAATATGACAGAGTCTCATGCCCCAAAATGCATCTTCGGTCCTATGTGAGGAAAATCCAGCCCCATACCGCTGACAAAGATTTACGGGTACACTTCTTCCAAGACAGTCTGTCTGGAAGTCAACTTGATTGGTTTTATCAGTTAGAAAGAGCCAATGTTTATAACTGGGAAGACCTTGCTGCAACCTTTTACAAACAATACCAATACAATGCTGATCTTGCGCCTACCTGTACTCAACTCCAGAGTATGGCCATGGTTTCAAATGAAGGCTTCAAGGACTATGCACAAAAATGGAGAGACTTGGCCGAAAGAGTTCAACCTCCCCTATTTGAAAGAGAGTTGGTGGATATGTTTTTGGGCACCTTGTCCGGTCCCTTCTTTAATCACTTAATTGGGAGTTCATCGGCAGGTTTTACTGAATTGATATTGACCGAAGAAAGGGTAGAAGTCGGGATAAAGAATGGGAAGATTCAGAAAGATGCATCCTGTGTTGTTGTAAGGAAGCCATTCATCGAAAAGAAAGAAGTGGTTGTTGTGTATCCTCGTAGAAATCAACATAGGGCTGAACACCGTCCAATGGTGGAGGCTGTTATGATTCCTAAACCTGCGCCTGATCAGCAAAGAAACAACCAACCAAGAATGGAAAGACCAGTTAGACAGTTCACCAGAATTAACATGACACTCTCTCAAGTATTGCCACATTTGTTAAGATCCAACCTAGTGACTTTGAAAGAAGCTCCAAAGAACCCTAACACAACCTCTCCTCACTATCATCCTAATGCCCGCTGTGCATACCATTCTGAGAGTGCCGACCATGACACTAATAACTGTTGGTCTCTAAAGAATAAAGTACAAGACCTCCTTGAAGCCAAAGAGATTGAATTCGACGTGCCAGAAAAGCCCAATGTCATTTCTTCCCCTATTCCCAAACACGGCCATAATGCCAACGCTATTGAGGAAGATATGTTTGTTACTTCAGTTGATGAACTTATGACCCCACTCCTGACTATCAAAAAGAATTTGTTGATTGTCGGTGTATTCCCGGGCTATGATGAAATCTGTCATTTCTGTTTGTCCTCACCAACCAGCTGTCCTTTGTTGAAAGCAAGCATTCAGTGCCTAATAGATAACAAGGAAATTTTGTTTGAGAATACTTATGTTCCACCTGTTTCTTATAATGATGTTTCCATCGTGACCATTTCCGACAATTCTTCCAGGGTCTCCACCAAAAGACCCGTTTGAATTACATCAGTTCCAAAAGTAGCTCCTTTGATAATTACAATGCCTGGGCCAGTCCCGTATCTGTCAGACAAAACTGTACCATGGAATTATGGAGGGATGTCTACTACCATGGTATCAAGCAAGATTGGCCACCGCCGAAGATTCAAGTTCTGATAAGATTGACTCCGATATCAGTAATATTGTAGGGACTAGCAAGATCACTCAAAGCGGAAGGGTTTTCTCCCCAAAGATAGCTCCTCCAAAAGCTATTTTTGGACCTGTAATCATTCTTGTTGTTGTTGCTCCTTCAAAGGCTATTCCTAGTCCTGCAATCATCTCCACTAATACTCCATTTGACAAAGTTGATATAACCCCTGTTATCACTCCTACTTACATTCCCGCTGCCAATTCAACCAAAACTCGAGGTAAAAATATTCTGATTGAGCCTGTCCGGACAAAGGCACAATCATTGGCTATCCCTGAAACCTCCTGAAAAGAGATGGAGGAAATTCTAAAGATCATAAAAAGAAGCGACTACAATGTAGTTGAGCAACTGGGGTAAAATCCATCTAAAATTTCCATGCTGGCTTTACTATTATGTTCCAAGGCGCACGCAAAGGCCTTGGTAAAATTCTTGAAAACTGCTCATGTACCCCAAGAAACATCTGTCGATCAGTTCCAAGACTGCATAGCCAGCTTGACTGCAGATAATGGGTTAGGATTTTCAGATGCTGATTTAACGCCAAGAGGAAGGAAGAATAACGAGGCATCGCATGTCTTAGTGGAATCCAGGGGCACGACCTTGGCTCATGTATTGGTTGACACCGGTTCATCTCTGAATGTATTGCCTAAAAAGGCTCTTGATAGGCTTGACTGTGAGGGATTGACATTAAAACCAATCAACATAGTAGTGAGAGCCTTTGACGGCTAAAAAAGGATGGTGCATGGGGAAGTGGATATCCCCATAAAGGTTGGAACCCAAACATTTGATTCAACTTTTTATGTAATGGATATCCACCCTTCATATTCCTGCTTGCTAGGCCGACCCTGGATCCACAATGCAGGCGCTGTTACCTCTACGCTGCACCAAATGCTGAAATATCCAATTCAAGGGAAAATCATCATCGTTCGTGGAGAAGAAGAGTATATGATCAGCAATCTCAATTTCTTCAGATATGTGGAGTTGGATGGTGAATTTATTGAAACTCCATTCCAACACTTTGAAGAAGTCCCACAAGATATGGAAATAACCAAGGTTGTGTCTCAAGTTCCAAAGATCACAAGACCTCCACTTAGGATGTCATCTTTGAAGGATGCCAAGGCAGTGATAGAAGAAGGTGGGTGCACTATCTAGGGAAAACTCCCAGATATCCCATACAAGTCTGACAAGTTTGGCCTAGGTTTCACTTCAGGTGCCCAGAAGGTTGTACGTCGTGCTTGTGCCGGAGGACCACCCTTGAAGACCAGCAACCGCGAAGTCAATACGGTGGATGATGATGAAGACAACTACAACTTGGAGGATTGGATTTTCCCAACTATCAGTGAAGGGCTCAGCAACTGGGAGGCTAGAGATTTCGTCCCGATCACTTTTATCCCACAGTAATTTATCTTTACATTTTGTTGGATCTGTAATATTAAAAAAATTCATACTCTTAAAACCCTGTGTCTTACCCGAGGCACAATGGTCCATTTGTAAGGGTTATTATCTCATTTCCATATGACATCAATGAATCATGGACATTTTAGCATACAAACTTTGTTCTCATTGTTTTTCTTTTTACATTTTCATTTCTTTCAAAGATAGTTATACTCTTACACACACTCACACTCACAATGTAGGTCTACATCTATTCAGGATCCCATGGGTAATGGTTCTGCTATGGCCTTCTGTGACTCCGAAAATCTAATCTACCAAGCCGAAGACGAAGGTGAGGAAGATTGTGAAGTACCAGGAGAACTTTCCAGATTACTACTACAAGAGGAGAGAACCATTCAACCCCACGAGGAACTAGTGGATATAATCAACCTAGGTATTGAAAAAGAAAAAAGAGAGGTCAAGGTGGGTTCCAATCTGGAACCAAGTGTTAAGGAGCGTCTGATTCAGTTGTTACACAAGTATGTTGAGGTCTTTGCCTGGTCGTATGAAGACATGCCAGGACTTGATGCAGATATTGTCGTACATCGTCTACCTACAAGAGAGGATTGTCCGCCAGAAAAGAAAAAGGTCTGTTGTATGTGACCTGACATGTCAGAATATTAAAGAAGAAGTCATGAAGCAATTCAACACCGGATTCTTGGCCATCACCTCCTATCCGCAATGGGTTGTCGATGTTGTTCTTGTTCCCAAAAAAGACGGCAAAGTACGAATGTGCATGGACTACAGAGATTTGAATAGGGAAAGCCCTAAGGATGATTTCCCACTTCCCCACATTGACATCCTAGTTGACAATACGGCACAACACAAAGTGTTTTCCTTCATGGACGGTTTCTCAGGTTACAACCAAATCAAAATGGTGCCTGAGGACATGTAAAAGACAACCCTTGTCACACAATAGGGGATATTCTGCTACAAGGTTATTTCGTTCGGACTGAAGAATGCTGGGGCAACCTATCAGCGCGCCATGGTCACTCTATTTCACGACATGATACATCAAGAAATAGAGGTCTATATGGACGACATGATAGCTAGATCTCAAACAGAAGAAGAGCATCTTGATCATTTACAGAAACTGTTTGAGAGGCTAAATAAATACAAGCCGAGGTTGAACCCAAATAGGTGCACATTTGGGGTAAGGTCTAGTAAACTCCTAGGCTTTGTCGTCAGTAATAAAGGTATTGAAGTAGATCTTGCCAAGGTGAAAGTGATACAAGAGATGCCTGCTCCTCGTACTGAAAAGGAAGTCAGAGGATTCATGGGACGTTTAAACTACATTGCCAGATTCATTTCTCACCTGACAACCACTTGTGAACCAATCTTCAAACTACTGAAGAAAGATCAAGTAGTCAAATGGAATGATGAGTGCCAAACTGCTTTCGACAAGATCAAAGAGTACCTGCAAGAGCCTCTTGTTTTAATGCCACCAGTTGAGGGAAGACCATTGATCATGTATCTGACCATTTTGGAAAATTCAATGGGGTGTGTGCTAGGGCAGCATGACGATCCTGGCCGAAAAGAGCACGCTATTTATTACCTGAGAAAAAAGTTTATCGACTGTGAAACAAGATATTCACTGCTCGAGAAAACTTGTTGCGCTCTAGCATGGGCTGCTCGCCGGCTAAGACAGTATATGCTGACCCATACTACCTTATTGATATCTAAAATGGATCCAATAAAATACATCTTTGAGAAACCTGCTCTCTCTGGCAGAATAGCGAGATGGCAGATGATCTTGACGGAATATGACATACAGTATACTACCCAAAAGGGAATAAAGGGCAGTGTACTAGCTCATCACCTTGCTCACCAAGCTGTGGAAGACTACCAGTCCATGAAGTTTGAATTTCCGGACGAAGACAGCATGTTGGTAAACAACTGTGAAGAATTCAGGTCATATGACGGGCCTGAACAAGGATCCCAATGGACCCTGGTTTTTGATGGGGCATCTAACGCGCTCCAAAATGGTATTGGTGCTATACTCATATCTCCGGAAGGATGTCACACTCCCTTTACGACAAAACTCTTCTTCAATTGTACAAATAACATGGCGGAATACGAAGCATGCATCTTTGGTCTCAAAGCCGCCATAGACTTGGGGATCAAATCTTTGATTGTATTCGGGGATTCAACTTTGGTTATCAGCAATATCAAAGGGGAATGGGACACCAAACACCCTAACCTTATCCCTTACAAAGAACATGTTTGGGCATTGCTCCCCCATCTTGAGAACATTACCTTCGAGCGTTTCTTGCGAGAAGAAAATCAGCTAGCGAATGCACTGGCCATAGTGTCATCCATGTTTAAACATAAATGGGATAACGAGGCTCCCCTAGATCACCATTGAACAAAGGGATGAACCAACACACTGTCACAAGATTAATACTGAAGAAGTAGTGGACCAGCCTTGGTTTCATGAAGTCAAGAGGTATCTCGAAACCCAAGAATATCCAGAAGGAGCTTCAATAAATGATAAGAAGTTCTTAAGGAGATTCTCTGCTAAATTCTTCCTCAGTAATGGCATTCTTTACAAACGCAACCATGACTCTGTGTTACTTCGGTGCGTAGACAAGGTTGAAGCTGAAAGGATCATGGATGAGTTACATGAAGGCACTTTTGGCACCCATTCCAGTGGGCATATGATGACAAAGAAAATCCTTCGGGCAGGCTATTACTGGTCTTCCATGGAAGTAGATTGCTATCAACACTCTCGAACTTGCCATAAGTGTAAGATCTACGCTGATAAGGTGCACGTACCTCCAGTTCCTCTGAATGTCTTGACGACTCCTTGGCCCTTTGCTATGTGGGGGATTGATATGATTGGAGAAATCAAGCCAACAACCTCCAATGGACACCACTTCATCTTAGTGGCCATTGACTATTTTACGAAGTGGGTGCAGGCAGCTTCTTTCACTTTCGTTACCAAGAATGTTGTCGCCCGATTCATCAAGCAAAATCTCATATGTCGTTACGGTATCCCGGAGTGGATCATTACAGAAAATGGTACGAACTTGAACAATACTATGATCACCGCCCTGTGCGAGAAATTAAGATCCGGCATCACAATTCTTCCCCTTACCGGCCAAAGATGAATGGTGTTAACGAAGCCGCGAATAAGAACATTAAAAAGATCATACAGAAAATGACAGTCACATACAAAGACTGGTATGAGATGCTACCATTCGCTATCCATGGATATCGTACCACAATGCGCATATCAACCAGGGCAACATCCTACTCTCTGGTATACGACATGGAGGCTGTCTTGCCTATTGAGGTCCAGATACCCTCTTTGAGAATTATGAAGGATGCATGGCTGAATGAAGACGATTGGATCCAGAATCGACTTGATCAACTAAACTTGATTGATGAGAAAAGGCTTACTGTTGTCCGTCATGGTTAAATGTATCAAAAACGGATGATCAAGGCTTTCAACAAAAAGGTCAGACGACAAGTGTATCATGTCAGGGATTTAGTGATCAAACATATCATATTGTTGCAAGGTGATCCCAGGGGAAAATGGACTCCTACATACGAAGGACCATTTGTAATGAAAAACATATTCTCTGGTGGAGCAATGATCTTGACCTCCATGGATGGCGACGACCTGCCGCACCCTGCGAACGCAGACATAGTCAAAAGATACTACGCATAAGAAACCCGCTAGGTTGACACGCCTAGGAAAAACAAGGGCATCCCGGTGAACCAAAAAGGTTCGAGAAAAAAATTAGGGATAAAACAAAAAAAAAATCTGTACACACGGCAAGTTGAAAACCCGAGAGGGCGACTTGGGCAAAAAAGGGTTTCCCGGTGGACTGAAAACCCGAAAGGGCGGTCCAGGCAAAAGTTAGGGAATTAAAGCGTATGACTATGTCCCGTTGGATCACCTTACGGACAACCTTTGGCTTCCACTGACAAACTCAGAGGTTCTGATCAATTCAATCATCTTCGGACGAGGAAACAAATAGACAAGATGCTCAGAGACACGAAGGCTATAACAGAATGGGAACCCTATGGGATTATTACACATAGCTATCTTTTCTTGGTATCAAAATTTTCATTTTTTTACGACGGAATTCTCTTACTAGAATGTTTGTCTCATTGTACAAAAATACTTACTCAAAGTCAATACAAATATATCCCTTTAAAAGTGCAAAACTACCTGTTTTTCTTTATTCTTGTGTTTTATTTACAAAAACGTCCAATGATTTATTTTTGAACATATGCATCTGAACATAATTACTATTTACAAATAAACAAAATAGAAAGACAATCACTGACGACTTTAAGAGATAGAGAAATCTATCTAAGCTATTTCCATGAAATCCCCTACAGTGTGCAGTTTATCCCCAGCGGAATAAAGCTTTAAGTTATCAATCCCCGGTAGAAGTCGCCGAATTTCTCAGGATCTCCCAACAGGATTTTACAAGCAGTACACAACATTTCCCTTACAAAAGAGTTTATTTCTCTAGATGGAAATTCATCAACACTTCAACTTCACAACATGGAGACTTACATATCCTCAGCAGTGTTCAGTGATTTATTTTCCCCAAATCCAACAAGCAGTGCAGCAAATTAGCTCACATACGCATACATCGCATCCATGTATCATAAACATTGATAACACAAATGCATCATACCATGCATTTCATACAATATGACTTTACATTTTAGCTAACCTTTTACCCTTTTCAGGATAAGGTTAACAACTACCATTAATAATGTTCAAAGTTTTCAGATACAATTCAGATACGCTCCAGATACGGATGCCATTCTGATACTCATTCAGATTCAAAGATTTCAGATTTAGTTCAGAGACGCTCCAGACACGGATTCCTTTCTGATACTCATTCAGATTTAATCTTCAGATACAATATAGATACACTCCAGACACAGATGCCATTCTGATACTCATTCAGATTCAATCTTCAGATACAGTATAGATACGCTCCAGACACGGATGCCATTCTGATACTCATTCAAATTCAAAGATTTCAGATATAGTTTAGATACACTCCAGACACGGAGGCCATTCTGATACTCATTCAGATTCAATCTTCAGATACAGTATAGATACGCTCCAGACACAAATGCCATTCTAATACTCATTCAGATTCAAAGATTTCAGATTTAGTTTAGATACGCTCCATACACGGATGCCTTTCTGATACTCATTCATATTCAATCTTCAGATACAGTATAGATACGCTCCATACATGGATGGCATTCTGATACTCATTCAGATTCAATCTTCAGATACAGTATAAATACGCTTCAGACATGGATGCCATTCTCATACTCATTCAGATTCAAAGATTTCAGATATAGTTTAGATACTCTCCAGACAAGGATGCCATTCTGATACTCATTTAGATTCAATCTTCAGATATAGTATAGATACGCTCCAGACACGGATGCCATTCTCATACTCATTCAGATTCAATGTTCAGAGACAGTTCAGATGTGCCCCAGACACGGATGTCATCCTGAAACTCATTTCAACTTCCAGATACAATATAGATACGCTCCAGGCACGGATGCCATTCTAATACTTATTCAGAGTCTCTTTCAGATATAGTTCAGATACGCTCCAGACACGGACGCCATTCTGATACTCATCTGGTTTCAGATTACAAACACAATTCAACAATCACTTATGGATGGTGTCTACAAGCCCATCTCCAACAAATTTCTATCATCTCTCTAAATGGCACCTTTAAGCCCATTTCCTCTACCATCACATCATCGAGTGCAAATTTCTGGGCACTCTAGTGTCCAATCATCTTCCACCTTCGAGTCACGAATGGAAAAACTCGCCAGTCTAACTCTTCAGGTTCAAGAAGATTGAACAGGGGCAGCTGTTGTACCCAAAAAGTTTCCCTCTCACTTATTAAGAATTTTCTCACAAGATTTCCTTGGGCTCAATACTGCACTAGGGTTTGATCAACTCAAGGCACCTCCTTAAGCACTGATGACCAAAATTAGGGTTTGAGATTGCAAAAGTATTTTTGAAATTTCTATGCCCCATATGATTTTCATGGATCATTATGGACCCCCAAGATTACTCATTTCAAGTTTCAAGCCTTGGATCCTATTTTTGATCAGTCAATTGAGCAGTTGACCTAAAAATCAGTTGTATTGGGGAAAAAGGTCAGCCATGGCCAATTTACAGTCAAACTTCATAATTTTTTATCCACATCAAAATTTTAAACTCATATGTATCATTTGACCAAATTTGGACCACAACTCCTCAAGAAATTTGATCAAATCTCCAAAAGGGCAAAATGGTCAAAATTAGGGTTTTGACTGGGAAAGGGCAATTTCTGATTTTTGACCTAGTAAATGGTAAATTGGTTTAAGTCATGGTCTCAAGAGTCCAATTGCATCATTTTGACCTAATGACATGGTTCAAAACATTGCAAGTCCATTGGATTGACAGATGAATTTTTTAGTCAACTGATCAAAAGTTAACTGTATACTGAAAAGTCAAACTTTGACTTTTTTGTCAAATTAAAGTGCCAATGATCATAATTCATCAAAACATGTCAAAATATGAAACTTATTCATTAAGAAATCAAAAAGTCAAGATTTCATTTTGAAAAGTCAAAATTTCTAAACTTAAGAAATTTTTTTAAGTGTTGGAAATTTCATATTTTTTCACAACTTTGAACAAATTTTTCACCATGATGCAAGATGATTCAAGAGAAACTTACAACATGAAAGTTGTAGATCTCCATAAAATCTACAACTTTTCATTACACAACTCCTTCCAAAAGTGCTTGGATCTCAAGTTATAATTTTATGAACATGTGGTCATGAAACTAAAAACTTAGTGAAAATTTGCCCTAATTTGGTCAGGATTTTGACCCAACTTCATGGCCCTTTTTCATATAGTTCCAAGGTGAATATTCAAAATAAATTCAAATATGGGTTGTAGAGTACATTCAAAGCTTTCCAAAATGTCAAAGAACTCCTTGATATCATTCTTGAGTAGGGAGAATCGAAGAGATGAAGTTAGGGTTTTGTCACTTGAATCACAAGTCATTTTTGATGAACACATGAACCAAATCCATGCTAGGCTGCATAATCTTTGCTTTGCAGGCCTCAAACTTTTTTTCACTCAATAATTAAATGTTTACATAGCTGTTAGGGCTTTGATCCAAGCAATTGAGCTATTATTCAAGTTGCATTTCCATTAATGGCACAAAGTTAACATTGCCATTCTTGTAAAGCAAGCTTTTTGCATAAAGTTCATTCTTTAGCCTCTAACTTTTTCCCTCTGATCACACTCCATCCACAAAGTCAGAAGCAAGCTTGTTTAAAGCATAACCACTCTATCTTAACAAGTACACAAGGCTTTGAAACTTGAATTTCTCAAAAATCACATGTTATGCATAAACTGGTGATTTTGAATTCTGATCAACAAGAAGTATCCAAACTTGTTGCTTATAAATAGAGTCAATATTTGTAAGCTAAAGGACGAGTTTAAGCACCATGAAATACACCAAAACTCTCTCAAATCAGAAATTGCTAAAAAACTTCATTGTTGCACAGTTTCTGACCTTGAACATAAAACTCACACTTCCCTCGTCCGTTTCTTGGCCTTTTGGTTTCTAAAGCTTCCTTACATCAAGTGTAACCTATCCATGTCCCTGTTTTATTACTGTAACATCATTTACCATATCCTCCATAACCAAAAACAGAGCATTGCATATTGACTTCTCCAAGTCATTTCAGCCACTCTCAACTCAGGCAAACTATTGCATTAGCTTCCTAGAACTTCAAGGAAGCTAACCTGATCAGCACCATCACTTGAAACAAGCTCAAACTTAAAACACGATTTCCAGTTTTGAGGTAAGTTTTCTCAACTTGAAAATCTTCATACAAGCATCATCAATAGTTTATTTGTGAACAAAACATGTAGATATCATTGCCCTGAAGCTAACCATGTCCATAGTTTCAATTAATTTTGCTTAAGCTTAGAGAATTTTGAAACTGAAAAATCTAAAATTCATGCTTATCTTTGATCTATAGTTTTAATACTTTATATTTCTGGAATCGTGAGAAAGTTTTCTACAAGTTTCATGTTTACAGTTTTCACTTTTTTTGAGAAATGAGCAAGTTACAGTTGGTCTGGCTGGAGGTTGGAGATGACGTCTTCAGGGCGCGTTTTGCCTTGTATATTTATTGTTTTGCTTATGTTAACGGATGTATAGCCATCCCAGTAGTAGAAGCGCACGCCTGTAACCTATGGGACCTGGGTTCAAGCCCCAGTGGTACCCTTTTCATTTTTCACATTTTTTTACTTGCTGATGGTTTGTGTTTTTGGCAAGCGCTGGGCCCTTTGGGCCTGGCTAGTTTTTATTTTTGCTAGCTGACCTCCCTGTTGACTAATGGCACCCCTGGACCAAGTTCATTTATTTTTTATTATTTATTTCATTTTTATTTTCTTAAATATATTTTCTAAATACTAAAAAATCATAAAATACAAAAAATGATAGATTTATATTTTGACTTATTTTATTTTATTTTTTCTCACAAAAAAATATTTTTATTTATTATACTTTATTTATTTTATTAACTAATCTTGTAAACTTAATTAATATTATGTTTTTATTTATTTATTTTTCACACCATTTAAAAATACAGTATTTTTAATATTAAAAAAGACCAAAAATATTTTATAATACTATAAATATTTTTAAGATAAAAATACCAAAAATACTTTTCTTAAACTTATTTGCTTTTGATTAATTAATAGAACTAGGGTTTCACTTAAAATCTTTTCTTAATAAAATTCAAATTTAATTAATTATTTTCTTTATTTAATTAGTTTAAGACAAAATCCCTTTTTCATGAAAATCAAACAAAGATACATTTTCTTTACATTTTGCATTTTTTATACACTTATTCATTTTTTTACTTTGTATTTAATCATTTTCTTGTACATTGATATCAATTCAATATGGTTGTAATAGATTAATTAGGTTTACATTCTTGCAATCCCCATTCAATTTGTACACCCCCTCCCCACAAATGTTGTAATAGCGTAGTAACTTTAAAATTCCGTAACTTATCGCTTTTATATACAAATGCTAGTAATTAGGGTTTGTATGGAAAGACTAAAATCAACACTTAGAAAACCCTAATTCAAGACAAAAACAAGCATGAAAATGATACACTTGCACACAAGAACCCCTAGGGTTACCCCACTTGGTTGCCTTATACAAAATGACCATATTACACATGTAAGGTATCTTAGCAAAAACAAGCAAATACAAGATCATAGTCCCTCGATGACGCTATCTAAGTTGCCTTCCAAATGATCTTCCCTAAAAAATAATGCTAAGATACCTTGCAACATTTCTAATCATGGTTATGCGATGACCCACGTCCATCCCGTTTACATCCCAAGACGAGGTTGCTTACCAAATCAATGGTAAGACAACAATGTCAAAGGAAAAGGAAAATGAACAAGAAAGACTTCTGAGTAGGTAGAATGCTCATAATTACTTGCTCAATTTCAAAACAAACATCCTTGCTATTTTCAAAACAATCACTTACACTTTCAAACATCTTACAAACTTGAAAACATTTTCAAAAGATCAACGTCTTTGTATACATTCTTACAAAAAAGAATCATTACAAATATTGCCTAAACAATAGCCTCTTTACAAAATACTTTCAAAAACCACACAAAGCACAATTTCAAACAAAAGCAAGTGATCTAGCAAGTAACTAAGAGCCCATGGAAAACCATGGATGAAAAGGGTGCTAATACTTTCCCTTTTCATAATTTACCCCCCGAACTCAAGAAATAATCTCAAAGGTATTTCCTGTGCTTTTTCATCTTTCCTTTTGGATAAAAGAAAAGTCGGTGGCGACTCTTGCTAACCGCAACATTTTGCGATCAAACGCAAAACGCTCAAGTCAGTTCTCCCACCGTATCACAAGGTCGTTAAAGAAGGGCCCGAATAATGTGCCCAAGAACATGTCCACCAACTCCCCATCAGACAACGGAGGCTGGACTCTTCCTGCAAGGTCTCTCCATTTTTGGGCATAGTCCTTGAAACCCTCGCCGGAACCTATAGATATGATTTGCAACTGTGTACGAGTCGGGGCGAGGTCAGCATTATATTGGTACTGGTTGTAGAAAGCAGCAGCCAGATCTTCCCAATTACGCACATTGGTTCTTTCTAGTTGATAGAACCATTCCAGCTGAGTCCCTGCCAGACTTTCCTAGAAGAAGTGTACCCACAGATCCCTATCAGTAGTGTGGGGTTGAATTTTCCTGACATACAACCTCAAATGCAGCTTGGGATAGGAGACACCATCGTATTTAGCAAATGTAGGGACCTTGAACTTTTGCGAGATGACCACCCCAGAGACCAGTCCTAGCTCTTCAAAATCCAACCCAGGTACGCTTTGGATCTCCATGGCATTGAGCCTGTCCTCCAGCTGTTTGTATTTATCATCAACAGGAGGATACTGCTCCTCAGAATAGTTAAGCTCATCTTCTCCAGACTCCCTTGTACTGTGGTCTTCTTCTCTTGGCTCTCCTTCCTGATTCTCTCTCTCTCTCTTGACGAAGTTGCAAGCTCTGAAAATTGCTTCACTGGTCCTTTGAACCTTCTTCCCAAATTCAGAACACCCACTAGATTTTTTTCTTCTTCTTGTCCTTTAGGATCAGAGCTTTCAAATCTTCTTGTCCCTTAGCTAGATTCAGGAATAGTTCTTGGAATTGAGCATTCTGTGTCTGAAGCTCCTTAACTGTTTGCTCAAGAGCCATTGCTGAAATAAACAGCGAAGAAGATAAAAAACTTGTCTTGAAAACCTGTTTATGCAATGATATGTATGATACATGTATGCAATGTTTCAAGGGCCTCATAGGATTTAAACTCTTTTAACCAAAACATAAACGAAGACTTTTTATTAGTAATCTCAAATGAAATCAAAGTTTACAAGGGAATAACTAATAAGAAACTTCTAAAACTTCTAAGTCTCCCAAGGACTCTTCCTTTTGGTGCTAATGTAGGCATTGAGATTCTGCTCTTCGTGAAGCCTCTTTGTCAGTTCCAACACCTTTTTCTCATTGGCATAGAATTGGGACTCAAAGGTATCTCGTTCTTCTTTGAGTTGTGTCCAAGATTTTTGCAGTTCTTCGAAGTTTGTTGGCATATCAGGATAAAGGATGATGCGAGACTCGACCCCTTGAATAATAGGCTCTGAAATCACGTGTAGGATAGCAGCATACGACATCATGAGATTTTGAGCACGAGTTCGCACCCATTTGAGGTATGGCTCCAAAGGGGTGGAGTTCTTGTGCCCTAGAGTTCTGCTATCAGTCTTTTTAATCGTTCCCCAAGCACGGATGAACATCTGATGATAGCCTTGCATATCATTTGAATAGTCGAACACAATATCTTGAATGAGCATATCATGAGGACCATCCCTCAGGGCGTAACCTAACTGACATAAATCTAAATATGGGTTGTAGGTGATGCCTCCTTTAATGCCAAGGAGTGGCACATTGTGGAATTCTCCACATCGATCAATAAAAGATATGTCTTCTTGGGAGCGAGAGCACCAATAGAGGCCATAGTGAGAAAGAGACATTAATCTCTGGTTCCATCTTAAACCTAATTCATTCTTCAATATTGACCGAGGAAGGTGTGAAATAAACCACCTATAGAGTAGAGGTATACAACACATAAGAGTCCCTCACTTCTTCATGGTACGTGTATGGAGTGAGTGCAGAATATCTCCGAGCAATGTAGGCACTGGATTATGAGCAAGGAAAATGTTGATGACACTGGCATCTACAAACTGGTATGAATTGGGGAACAAAACCAACCCGTAGATAAAAAGAGCTAAAACATCTTCAAAGGTATGGTAACTCATAGCTTCTAGGACTACCTGAGCTTTCTTCATCAGGAAACTTGTGAGGAGGCCCTTAACTCCACTCCTCTTTTCCCAATTGGACTCAATGTCAGATGGCTTCAAATGAAAAGCTTTGGCAACATCTTCAGCAGTTGGACCTTGTTCTAAACCGGTAAAGGGTATCTTCTCCAATATAGGCAAACCGAGTATTTTGGAGAATTCTTCCAACGTAGGCACCAACTGATAGTCTGGAAATGTGAAGCAGTGGTGCTTAGGGTCAAAGAACTAGAATAAGACACTCATCAAACCTTTGTCAAAATGGTAGAAACCAAACTGAGCAAGTGTCCATATCTCTTGTTGAATTAGGAACTCTCAGGAACCTTTGAAACCAATTCTTTGAGTTTGGGAGGGATCTCTACAAAATTGATTCGGATGGTTTTTCTGCGATCTGAATCCATGACCTAAAAAACATATAAGAGATAAATCTACATGCCCTTGAAATGGTTAGTATACATGACATTTTGTTATACCCCAGAATTTTCCCTCTCATTTTACTCAATACATGTCTATTGAGGTCCTTAACTTGCCCAATGATGTCCAAGAATTGATCAGACAAATTCTCCTCCTAAGACAATGAACCCCCAATTAGGGTTTCCATTTGAATTAGGATGTGTCAACTCCAAAGACTTAAATTTCTTTCCTTGGTCCTATTATGCCTCCAATAATGTCCATGACAAATTCCATGCCTTGCAGAACAAGTTTGCACAGTCAATTGCCCAAATGCTTGAAAATCAACCATACTAGGTCAAAAGTCAACTGTGGCCTATATACAGTCAAACTTCAAGATTTTTTGTCAAGAAAATCATTTTTAAGTGATAATCATCATTTGATCAAGTGTTGACCATGATTCCTCAAGAAATGCTCCTAATTCATCAAAAGTCAAATTTGCAAAATTAGGGTTTCTATAGGAAAAGTCAACTAAACTTTGACTGGGCATAACATTCTCATACTTTTTCCATTTGGCGCCAATAAAATCCCATATTAAATAGAATCCAATTCCACACGATCCATCTTTTATCTTCAAGTTCAAGAAGTGCACCATTTGAAAGATGCAAGCTCATACATTACATGTCATTTTCAGAAAGTCAACAAAAGACACTTTTTGTCCAGACCTTTTACATCAAGATAACATCTTCAAATGCAAAAATGATAAAAAGAGGGATTGAAGTAGACATTTCTAGATTTCCAAAAAGTCCAAGATCATCTCCTTGGGATAAAAATTGAGCAAGTTATGGTTTTCCCAAGTTGGAAAAGTTTTGGAAAATTCAAAAATCCTACATCGAGCAAAGTTGAGTTTTCAAGGCATTAACTCATTTCTTTGAGTTTTAACCTTCTCCATGGCATATTATAGGACCCATAAGATCTTCCCCTTGTGTTATTACTTTTTATCCATTTATTTTCAATTTATTTGGATTTATTTTCAATAAAACGTGAAATAAGTGCTTTGAATAACAAAGGGAGGTGTATAGCACAAATGAGCTTGGAATTATCTTGCACAAGGGCCCAAGTCACGCATAAAGTGATGTCCAGGTTCACCCCCTTCAAGAAATAGCGCAAAAGTCATTTTGGGTAAGTTTTCAAATTTTGCATTATGGTTCTTTAAAGCATTATATCAATATTTCATTACAAGGCATTATGGAATGGATTTTGCATTCAAGACCATTCATTCCTTCCATCCTATATATATTGGACCATTTGCAAGCATTAAGAAAAAGTAAAAATCTTTAGGAAAGCAAAAACAATATAACACAAAACGCGCCCTATGCCATGTTTCATCTTCTTCCTCAAGCTTTGGCCAGACATCCTGTAACTCTCTCATACTTCCATAAAAATGAAAATTTATAACATGAAAGTTATAGTACTTGAGCACACGATTCCAACCATATAAATTATTTGAACTATTAATCAAATAACAAAGAGAATTTTAATAGCCCTAAATCTTGACCTAATATTTCCAGAAATTTCAAGTTCCAAATTCTCTCAGCACAAGTAAAATCAATGCAAGATAATGGTATGTACAACTTCGTTATGATGAGGACTACATTTTTTATTCACAAATCGTGGCCTAAGGTTGCCTGTACAAGGAGATAGAGTTTGAAATTTACCTCCTTCAGTTGGAATCGTGAATGGAACTGGGGTGAGTTTGAGGGAGGCCTGATGCTTTCTTGAGCTTCCTTGAACTTCCCTGGATGTATCCCAACCCTTGCCTTGCTCTGAAAGTAGCTAGAACTCCTTGACCAAATCAAACTACAAGCTCTAAAGTCAATAATGGCAGATGGTGGAGGAGTGATTACAGAACAGGGATGAAGGCCTGGATTGACTAGGTATCAAGTATGTAAGATGTTTTTATGATCCAAACTCAAAACGCACGAGCCAAAGGGAAGATGGATGTGCTTATGCCAAATCTGCAGTTTTGGTCAGATTTTTGGTGTTTTGCTGGTTCAGAGTGTTTCAGGTCCTTGCTTCATGTCTTATGTGTTGCATAATGTTTGTATATTAGTATGGAAATGGTCTTAGGCCAGCTCTCTAACAGATCCGCAAGCCCTAGCCTTTTTGCAACTTTCCTTCCATTTGAAGTAAAGTTAAGTGACTATACTTGCCATGCTTGTACTTGCTCCCTTAGGGTTGGTATTAGTTTGTACAACTTACTTGATACATGTGAGACTTGTATGCACCAATGGGACAGGTCCAAAGCTCAAAATTGTAAAGCTTGCAAAAGTTGCTCTATTTCAAAATGGCCATGGAACCTTTTTGCCATAAATGGAATTACAAGTTGGATAAAGGTTCAAAAGCATGGATAAAAGCTTTGTCAACTGAGTAAGCATTTAATTAAGGAGTGTGGAATAAGTTTAGGACCTGTACAACATGAATTATCCAGCATAGGATTGATTTGCAACTTTGTTCTTCATGAAATGGCTTGGACAAAAAGTGAGAAATTGCCAACTTCATCTCTTTGATTCTCCCTACTAAAAAATGATCTTGGGGAGTTCTTGGACATTTTGGAAATCTTACAATATTCTCTATGATTCATCTTTGAAATGCATTTTGAGATACCTCTTGGAACTAGGTGAAAAATTTCTATGAAGTTGGGTCCAAAACCTGCCTAAATTAGGGCAAATTTTCACTAAGTTATTTAGTTCATGACCTTGTATTCACAAATTTATATCTTGAGATCCAAGCATCTTTAGGGAAAAGTGTGTGAAGAAAAGTTGTAGATTTCATGGAGGTCTACAACTTTCATGTTGGGAACTTTCCTGGAATCATTATGCATCATGGTGAAACAATGGCCTAAAGTTGAGAAAAAATAAGAAAATTTTCCATACATAGAAAATTTTTAAGTTAGGAAAAATTTCAAATTCAAACCCTAATTTTCAAATTTGAATTTCTTGATGAACAAGTTTCATATTTTGACATGTCTTGATGAATTATGACCTTTGGCACTTGATTTTGACCAAAAAGTCAAAGTTTGACTTTTTAGTTTACAGTTGACTTTTGATCAGTTGACTGCAAATTTCATCTGTCAATCGAATGAATTTGAGATGTTTTGAGCCATGTAAGTAATCCAACATGATTTAATTGAGTCCTTGAAATCATGCTTTAACTCAATTGGTCATTTGTTGGGTTAAAAATCAGAAATTGCCCTTCCTCAGTCAAAACCCTAATTTTGACAATTTTGCCCTTTTGATGATTTGATCAATTTTCTTGAGGAATTGTGATCCAAACTTGACCAAATGATATATGTGAGTTTAAAATGTTGATGTTGATAAAAAATTATGAAGTTTGACTGTAAATTGGCAATGGTTGACTTTTCCCCAATACAGTTGATTTTTAGGTCAATTGTCCAATTGACTGATCAAAAATGTGGTTCAAGGCTTGAAACTTGTCATGAGTGATCTTAGGGGTCCATAATGATGTTTGAAAGTCACATAAAGCATTGATAGTCCAAAAATCCTTGTGCAGTATCAAACCCTAATTTGGGTCATCAGTGCAAGATGAGATGTCTTGAGCTGACCAAACCCTAATCCAGTCTTGAGTCAAAGAGATCTTTTGAGAAAAGTTTTGATAAATAAGAGGGAAACTTTTAGGGTACAACAGCTGCCCCTGTTCAATCTTCTTAAACCTGAAGATTTAGATTGGCGAGCTTTGCCATTCATGACTCGAAGGTGAAAGATGATTGGACACTAAAGTGCCCATAAATTTGCACTCGGTGACGCACGGTTGAGGGAATGGGCTTAAAGATGCCATTTGGAGAAGTAATAGATCCTTGTTGGAGATGGGCTTGTAGATGCCATCCAAGAATGTTTGTTGAATTGTAAGTTGTAAGTCAAAAGAATAAGTATCAGAATGGTGTCCGTGCCTGGAACGTATCTGAGTTGTATCTGAACTTGACATCTGAATGAGTGACAGAATGGCATCCATGTCTGGAGCGTATCCATACTGTATCTGAAAGCTAAATCTGAATGAGTAACAGAATGGATTCCATGTTTGGAGCGTATCCGTACTGTATTTGAATTTGAAATCTGAATGAGTAACAGAATGGCATCCGTGTCTTGGAGCGTATCTGAATTGTATCTGAAGTCTGAATCTAAATAAATAACAGAATGGCATCCGTGTCTGGAGCGTATCTAAACTGTATCATGATTGCACATTGTTTAACAGTAGCTGTTAATCTTATCCTAAAAAAAGGTTAAAATGTTAGCTGGAGCACAAAATTATGTTGCATGAAATGTATGATGCAATATATGTGTTTTATCAATGTTTATGATATGTGGATGTAATGTATGCGCATGTAAGCTGATTTGCTGTATTTCTAAGGAAAATAAATCCTTGACTGCTGTTGAGGATACGTGGATTCTTCATGTCTTGAAGTTGGAGTATTTGACAAAAATTCTGTTGTGAGAGCAATGCCATATACTGCTTGAGGATTCCAGAGAATTTTGATGACTTCTACTGAGGATTAATAATGGGAGTCTTTGTTCCGTTGGGGAGTATCGGCAGTCAATTATCACCCGATTGGATTTCAGGCTTCAAAACAACTTGCTGGGGAATTTGGACAAACTGGACGGTTTCCACCGGGAATTAATAGTTTGAAGTTCCAGTTCCGCTGGGGATTTAAATGACGTACCGTGGGGATTGCTCATGGAATAGCCTAAAGATGTTTTCCTATTCTTTCAACCTGTCAGTAATTGTCCTTTTTTCATTTTTTTTTATTTGTAAACAGTAATTATGTTCAAATGCATATGTTCATTAATGAATCATTGGATGCTTTTTGCAAATAAAACACAAGTGTAAAGGAAAAGGACAAATAGTTTTCTGTACTTTAAAGAGATATCTTTGTATTTACTTTGAATAAGTATTTTGTACAAAAGAGACAGACATCCTAGTAAGAGGATGGTGCCGTAAAAATAAGAAAAAATTTATACAAAGAAAGATAGCTATGTGTGATAATCCCATGGGGTTCCCGTTCTGCTATAGCCTCCGTGTCTCCGAATATCTTGTCTATTTGTTGCTTCGTACGAAGATGATTGAATTGATCAGAATCTCCGGGTTTGTCAGTAAAGAGATTATCCTCAAAGTGATTTGACGGGACATAGTCATACGCTTTAATTCCCTAACTTTTGCCTGGACCACCCTTTCGGGTTTTCAGTCCACCGGGAAACCCTTTTTTTGCCCAAGTCTCCCTTTCGGGTTTTCAACTTGCCGGGTGTACTTTTTTTTTATTTTATCCCTAATTTTTCCCCTAAACTTTTGGTTCGCCGGGATGCCCTTTTTTGCCTAGGTGTGTCAACCTAGCGGGTCTCTTATGCGTAGTACCTTTTGACTATGTCCGCGTTCGCAGGGTGTGGCAAGTCGTCACCGTCCATGGTGGTTAGGATCATTGCCCCACCGGAAAAGATGTTCTTGATTACAGATGGTCCTTCATAGGTAGGAGTCCATTTGCCCCTGGGATCACTTTTTGGCAAGATGATACGCTTGATCACTAGATCTCCAACTTTATATACTTTGCGTCTGACTTTCTTGTTGAAAACCTTGATCATCCGTTTTTGATACATCTGACCATGGCAAACAGCAGTAAGTCTCTTTTCATCAATTAAGTTTATTTGATCAAGTCGAGTCTGGATCCAATCATCCTCATTCAAACCTGCATCTTTCATAATTCTCAAAGAGGGGATCTGAACCTCAATAGGCAAAACAGCCTCCATGCCATAAACCAAAGAATAGGGTGTTGCCCCATTCGATGTGCGAGCCGTGGTACGGTACCCGTGGAGAGAAAATGGTAGCATCTCATGCCAATCCTTGTAGGTGACTGTCATTTTCTATATGATCTTTTTAATGTTTTTATTAGCAGCTTCGACTGCACCGTTCATCTTTGGCCGACAGGGGGATGAATTATGATGTTGAATCTTGAACTGCTCGCACAAGGCGGTGATCATAGTATTGTTAAGATTTGTACCATTATCAGTGATGATCCTTTCTGGGATACCATACCGGCAAATGAGATTCTGCTTGATGAAGCGGGCAATAACATTCTTAGTAACGGATGCGAAGGAAGCTGCTTTGACCCACTTTGTAAAATAGTCAATGGCCACTAGAATAAAGCGGTGTCCATTGGAGGCTGTAGGCTTGATCTCCCCAATCATATCGATTCCCCACATAGCAAAGGGCCAAGGAGCCGTTAAGACATTCAGAGGAACCGGAGGTACGTGCACCTTGTCAGCATAAATTTGACATTTATGACAGGTCCGAGAGTGTTGATAGCAGTCTGCTTCCATGGTAGACCAATAATAGCCTGCCCATAGGATTTTCTTCGCCATCGTATGCCCACTGGAGTGAGTGCCAAAGGTACCTTCATGTAATTCAGCCATGATCTTTTCAGCCTCAATCTTATCCACACAACGGAGCAGAATAGAGTCATGATTGCGTTTGTACAGGATGCCATTACTCAGAAAGAACTTAGCGGAGAATCTCCTTAGGAACTTTTTATCATTGATTGAAGCTCCTTCTGGATATTCTTGAGCCTCGAGATACCTTTTAACTTCATGAAACCAAGGATGGTCCACTACTTCTTCAGTATTGGTCTCGTGACAGTGTGCTGGTTCGCCCATTCGTTCAATGGTGATCTGGGGATCCTCGTTATCCCAATTAAGTTTAAACATAGATGACATTGTGGCTAGAGCATCTGCTAGTTGATTTTCTTCTCGCGGGAAATGCTCGAAGGTAATCTTCTCAAAATGTGGTAGCAATGTCAAAAGATGTTCTTTGTAAGGGATAAGATTTGGGTGCTTAGTGTCCCATTCCCCTTTGATCTGACTGATGACCAAAGTTGAATCTCCAAACACATCTAAGGATTTGATTCCCAAGTCTATGGAAGCTCTGTTACCAAATATGCATGCTTCATATTCTGCCATGTTGTTCGTATAGTTGAAGCAAAGTCTGGCAGTAAAAGGAGTATGGTACCCTTCCGGAGATATGAGTACAACGTCGATACAATTACCAAGTTCATTGGATTCCCCATCAAAGAACAGGGTCCATCGGGATCCTTGTTCAGGTCCGTCATATGGTCTGATTTCTTCACAGTTATCTAATGTCATGATGTCTTCATCCGGGAATTCAAACTTCATGGACTGATAATCTTCTACAGCTTGATGAGCAAGATGATCAGCTAGCGCACTGCCCTTTATAGCTTTCTGGGTAGTGTATTGTATGTCATGTTCTGTTAGGATCATCTTCCATCTAGCTATCCTTCTAGACAAAGCAGGCTTCTCAAAGATGTACTTTATCAGATCCATCTTAGATATCAGCAAAGTGGTATGAGTCAACATATACTGTCTTAGCCGGCGAGCAGCCCATACCAGAGCGCAACAAGTTTTCTCGAGCAGTGAATATCTGGTTTCACAACCGGTAAACTTTTTGATCAAGTAATAAATAGCGTGCTCTTTTCGGTCAGACTCGTCATGCTTCCCCAATACACACCCTATTGAGTTTTCTAAAACGGTCAAATACATGATTATCGGTCTTCCCTCGACTGGTGGCATCAAGACATGAGGCTCTTGTAATTACTCTTTGATCTTGTCAAAAGCAATTTGACATTCATCATTCCATCTGACTACTTGATCTTTCTTCAACAGTTTGAAGATTGGTTCACAAGTAGATGTTAGGTGAGAAATGAATCTGGCAATATAGTTTAGACGTCCCAAGAATCCTCTGACTTCCTTCTCAGTACGAGGAGCAGGCATTTCTTGTATTGCTTTAACCTTAGCAGGATCAACCTCGATGCCTTTGTTGCTGACAACGAAACCTTAGAGTTTACCGGACCGGACT
The DNA here is from genome assembly GCA_948472305.1 of Vicia faba. NCBI lineage: Eukaryota > Viridiplantae > Streptophyta > Magnoliopsida > Fabales > Fabaceae > Vicia > Vicia faba. Next base: position 1,467,970,404 of record OX451741.1, read on the forward strand.
CCAAATGTGCACTTGTTTGGATTCAACCTTAGTTTGTATTCCTTCAATCTCACAAATAGCTTTTGCAAGTGATCAAGGTGCTCCTCTTCAGTTTGTGATCGGGCTATCATGTCATCTACATATACCTATATCTCATGATGTATCATATCATGAAACAAAGTTACCATGGCGCGTTGATAGGTTGCCCCAACATTCTTCAGTCCGAAAGACATCACTTTGTAGCAGAACGTCCCCCACTGTGTGACAAATGTAGTTTTCTCCATGTCCTCAGGTGCCATTTTGATCTGGTTATAACCTGAGAATCCGTCCATGAAAGAAAACACTTTGTGTTGGGCCGTATTATCAACCAGGATATCGATGTGGGGAAGTGGAAAATCATCTTTAGGGCTGGCCCTGTTTAAATCTCTATAATCCATGAACATTCGTACCTTGCCGTCCTTTTTAGGTACGGGAACAGTGTTGGAAACCCACTGAGGATAGGAAGTGACAGCCAAGAACCCATCATTGAATTGTTTCATGACTTCCGCTTTGATCTTCTCTGACATGTCAGGTCTCATGCGGTGGACTTTTTGCTTCACTGGTGGACAATCTTCTCTTGTGGGTAGATGATGTACCACTATGTCTATATCAAGTCCTGGCATGTCTTCGTATGACCAGGCAAAGATCTCAACATAATCATGCAATAGCTGAATTAGGCGCTCCTTGACACTCGGCTCTAGATTGGAACCCACTTTGATTTCCTTTTTATCTTCCTCGGTACCCAAATTGATTGTATCCAACGGCTCCTCATGAGGCTGAATAGCTCTTTCCTCTTGTTGTAGTAGTCTGGCAAATTCCCCTGGCACTTCACAATCTTCCTCACCTTTGTATTCGGCTTGATAGATTGGATCTTCAGAGTCACTAAAGGCTATAGCAGTATCGTTATCCATGGGATCCGAAATGGAGGGGTACCTGCATTTGTGAGTGTGGGTGTGTGTAAGGGTATAGCCATCTTTAAACAATAAAATTTAAAAGAAAGACAATGAGCATAAAAGGTTTGTATGTGGAAAAACGTCCATGATTCATTGAATGTCATGAAGATGAAATAAAAACCCTTACAAATGGACCATTGTGCCTCGGGTAAGACACAAGGTTTTTAAAGTGCGAATTGTTTGTGAATATTACAAGTCCAACAGAAATGTAAAAGATAAATTACTGAGAGATGAAAGTTATTGGGACAAAGTCTCTGGCTTCCCAATTACGAAGTCCTCCGTTGACAGTAGGAAATATCCAATCTTCCAAGCTGCCATCTTCTTCAACATCTTCCACTGTGTTGACCTCTTGGTTGCTAATCTTCAAAGGTGGCCCTCCAGCACGGGCACGGTGCACAACCTTCTGAGCAGTTGAAGTAAACCCCAAGCCAAACTTGTCTGATTTATACGGGATGTCCAGAAGCTGCCCCCAAATGGTGCATCCTCCCTCTTCTACTACTTCCTTGGCGTCCTTTAGAGATGACATCCGAAGCAGAGGTCTTGTGATCTTAGGAATCATGGATACCGCCTTAGTTACCGCTACCTCTTGAGAGACTTCTTCGAAATGTTGAAAAGGAGTTTCAATGAACTCGCCATCCAACTCCACATATCGAAAATAATTCAGATGACTAATCATGTACTCTTCCTCCCCGTGGACAGTTATGATCTTTCCTTGGACCGGGTATTTCAGAATCTGGTGTAGCATTGAAGTGATAGCACCGACATTATGGATCCAGGGCCGTCCTAACATACATGAGTAAGAGGGACGGATGTCCATCACATAGAAGGTTGAATTGAAAATCTAAGTTCCCACTTTTATCGTGATTTCCACCTCCCCGTGGACCATCCTCTTCGATCTATCAAACGCTCTCACAACTATGTAACTGGGTTTTAAGGTCAGCCCTTCGCAATCCAATCTGTCAAGAGCTTTTTTTGGTAAGACGTTTAAAGATGAACCCGTGTCCACCAAGACATGGGCCAGAATTGTTCCTCTACACTCCATAGAGACATGTAATGCCTCGTTGTGCTTTCTCCCTCTGGGCGTCAAGTCAGCATCAGAGAAGCCTAGGCAATTATCAGCTATCAAACTGGCACACAGTCTTGGAATTGGTCAGCAGACGTCTCTTGTGGCACATGGGCTGTTTTCAGAAACTTCACCAAAGCTTTCGCATGTGCCTCAGAGCACAGTAACAATGCTAGCATGGATATTTTGGAGGGAGTTTGCCCCAACTATTCAACCACGTCATAGTCACTCTTCTTTATTATCCTCAGGATCTCTTTCATTTCCTTCTTGGATGTTTCGGGGATAGCTAGTGGTTGAGCCTTCGTCCGGACAGGCTCCTCTTGAATGCTTTTTCCTCGATTTTCAGCAGTAGAAGTGTTGGTAGGGATAACAGCAGGGATCGTGTCGTATTTGTCGGTAGGTGCACTTGCAGGTATTATTATTGGTACAAAGGTAATCTTCAGAACGGCCACGGGTCCAAAAACTGCCTTTGGAGGGGAAATCTCTGGAGAGAAGATTCTACCACTACGGGTAATCTTACTAGTTCCAGCAATATTACTGATGTCGGAGTTTTCTTCTTCGGAGCTCACTTCTTCGGCAGTCAGTTCATCTTGTTTGATACAGTGGTAGTAGATTTCTCCACCATAATTCCATGGTACTGTTTTTTCTGACTCATACGGAACCGGCCCGGGCATTGTGATCTTAAGAGGAGTAGTTTTTGGAGCAGATGTAATCCTAACAGGTATTTTAGGGACCCTGGAAGGATTGGCGGAGATGGTTATGATTGAAATGTCTTCAACAGGAATAGGTAAAACGGGAGCATTTTCAAACAGAATTTCTTGATTGTCTATTAGGCGTTGAATTCCTGTCTTCAACAGAGGGCAAATAGTTGGTGAGGATAAGCACTGATGGCAGTCTTCCTTACAACCTGGGAATACACCAGCTTTCAACAAGTTCATCTTAATGATTGGGAGCGGAGTCAAAAGTTCATCCACTATGGCAATAAATAAATCTTCCTCGATAGCGTTGGTGTTGTGACCATGCCTAGGCATTGGAGTGGAAATGACATTTGGTTTCTCAGGTGCGTCAAACTCAACTTCTTTTGCATCTATAAGGTCTTGAATTTTGTTTTTCAGGGACCAACAGTTGTTAGTTTCGTGACCCGGACTTTCAAAATGGTATGCGCATCTGGCATTTGGGTGATAATGAGGGGTATTGGGGTTCTTTGGGGCCTCCTTTAAAGTTTCCAGATTCAATTTCAAAAGATGTGGTAAAACCTAGGCTAGAGTCATATTAATCCTGGTGAATTGTCGGGCTGGCCTTTCCATCCTTGGTTGGTTATTTCTTGGTTGATCAAATGAGGATTTGGGATCATAACGGCCCCCACCACTGGTCGACGTTCAGTTCTTCCTTGATTCCTCTGTGAATAAACAGCAAATACCTCCTTCTTCCCAGTGAAAGGTTTTCTCATAGCTGTAGAGGCAGACACATCCTTCTGAATCTTTCCACTTTTTATACCAGCTTCCACCCTTTCTCCGGTTAATATTAACTCGGTAAACCCAGCAGATGAGCTCCCAATCAGATTTGAAGAAAGGGCCCGATAGGGTGCCCAAGAACATATCCACCAACTCCCTTTCAGACAGTGGGGGTTGCACTCTCCCAGCTAAATCTCTCCATTTCTGCGCGTAATCTTTGAAACCCTCATTTGAAGCCATAGCCATACTCTGAAGTTGAGTACGGGTAGGCGCCAAATCTGTGTTATACTGGTAATGCTTATAGAAAGCTGCAGTAAGTTCTTCCCAGTTGTGGACATTGGCCCTTTCCAATTGGTAAAACCAATCGAGTTATGTTCCGGATAAGCTGTCTTGGAAAAAATGGACCCACAAGTCTTTGTCGGCAGAGTGCGGCTGAATCTTTCTGACATATGATCGAAGGTGCATTTTAGGACATGACACCCCATCATATTTTGCAAACAATGGCACTTTGAACTTTGGTGGAATCACAATTCCTGATACTAGCCCCAATTCCTCAAAGTCTAGACCTGGTACCCTTTGTATTTCCATAGCGCTTAGACGCTCTTCAAGATGTCGGTATTTATCATCCGTTGGAGGATACTGTTCCTCGGAGTAATCTTCCTCTTCCTCCTCTTTTTCAGACTCTGATGGAACTGCTGTTTATTTTCCTTTTCTTTCTCCTTCATCAGATGTTGCTGGAAAATCCAAGGTTCTTCTAGCCTGTCCTTGAAACCTTCTCCCTATGATTACCACACCTGTTGGTTGGTTTCTTCTCTTTCTTCTTTTTCTCTTTTGCCAACAGAGTCTTCAGCTCCTCTTGTCCTTTGGCCAGGGTTGTGAGTAACTGTTGAAACTGTATGTTTTGAGTTTGGAGATCTTTGACAGTCTGTTCGAGATCTATCTTACTGAAATAAACAGTAGAGAGATGAGGAAACTAGTTGCAAAAGACCTGTTTATGTCATGATGAATGATATGTATACATGCAATACTTTCAAGGATTTAAAAATTCAAATTTGTTTTAAACAAAAAGAAACACGCGTTATATTAATAAGATAGAATTTGAGTACATCAATGCCCCTTGGGAAAAATAATACAAAATTCTAAGATAAAAAAGTGTTGCACATCCTCTTTGGTGCTATGTAGGTATTTATAGTTCGCTCCTCGTGAAGTGGCGTAGTGAGTTCCAAAACCTTCTTCTCGCTTGCGTAGAATTGGGCTTCGAAAGTATCACGCTCTCCTTTGAGCTGTAACTAATCCCTTTGTAGGTCTTAAAGAGATGCGGGCATGTCAGGATGTAGGATAGTGTATGGAACTTCTCCTTCCTTAATAGGCTCAATGATCACCGGGAGAATGGAAGGATAAGGCATCATAAGGCTTTGAGCGCAGGTTCGTACCCACTTGAGGTAAGGCTCACGAGGGATATAATTCTTGTATCCCAAAGTCTTGCTATCCACCTTGTTTAGCATTCTCCAAGCTCAGATGAATCTCTGGCGAAGACCTTGATCGTCGTTGTCGTAGTCGAATACCAGGCCTTGAATCAGCATATCATGTGGGACATCCCTTCGGGCATAACCAAATTGTCTTAGAGCTAAACATGGGTTGTAGGTGATGCCTCCCCTAATGCCAAGTAGAGGGACATTAGGGATTTCCCCACAATGGTCAAGAATGATAACATTCTCTTTGAATCGAGAGCACCAATGAACATCTGAATGTTTGAGCGTCATTAACCTTTGTGACCACCTTAATCCTTGCTCATTCTTTAAGACTGATTGGGGAAGATGAGAAATAAACCATCTTTCCAGGAGGGGAGTGCAGCACATAAGGACGCCTCTTTTCCTCATTGTACGAGTGTGAAAAGAGTGTAAGATATCCCCAAGCAATGTAGGCACCGGGTTGCGTGACATGAAGATTTTGACGGCACTTACCTCTATAAGTTGGTCAGGATTGGGGAACAAGACCATCCCATAGATAAGAAGAGCCACAATATCCTCAAAAGCTTGCAAATCTAGGGAATTCCATCAGCTTTGGGCTTTCTCAAACAAGAACTTTTCTAAGAAGCCTTTGACACCACTTCTAGTTTCCCAATGGGTTATGACATCAGATGAGTGCAAGTGCAGAGCTTGAGAAATCTCTTCTGGCTTTGGATCTCTTTCCGTACCATTGAAATGTAGTTGATTGAGAATAAGAATCCTCAAGAGTTGAGAGAATTCTTCCAAAGTAGGCACAAGCTGATAGTCAGGAAATGTGAAGCAATGATGCAAAGGGTCAAAGAACTGGAAGAGAACCTTCATCATATCCTCCTCTGTGTTGGAGGTGACCAAGTTAAGTAGACGACCATGCCTCTCGGTGAATGGAGAGTTCTCAGGGATCCTTGAAACTAGCTCCTTGAGTTGTGGAGGAATTTTTACAAGGTTGATCTGGATAGTTTTCCTGCGAAGTGAATCCATATCCTACAAAACAAGAACAAACATGAATCTTCAAAATCCTTGAAATGGTTAGTGGATGCATATGATGTTCATGATGTCCATGATGTTATGTACAAGTATGCATATACAAGCAAATCAAACAAGTTCTTAGTTTAGGCTTGCATGGGGTTTTATAGATAAGTATCCTCTTGAAGTTTAGTTGGCTCAACCTGTTCTAACAATAGTAACCGGGTTCTAATGAGCTCAATATCACTGGATTGTTTCCTTGGTCATTGTTTCAGCTCAAGCCTCTTTAATGGCGACCGAAATATCCCAAGAAACCAACCCTTAATGAGTGTAGTATCGAGTGTCTACCAACTTCGGACTGCACCAAAGCCGGTCATCTCACTACATCCTAAAGGCCAAGTTAGTTAAGTAAAGGGTTCTAGAAGTTCATTAGTGCTTCATGACATTACTCAGCGGCTCCGTATTCTCTTTGATTAACTCAAAGGCTACCGGTACCCATAAATATGTCACACTAACATAGCTATTGCTTAGACCATGTCGGTATACCCCGCACAGTTTCCACAATGTATTGCTATTTACCTATAATGTTTCCCAAATCCGGGTGGAGTATTCAAACCCAAATAAAGAGCCATAATGTAAAGCAAACAAGTCAAAAAATGTAAGTGAATAAATATGATCTAAACCCTAAGGTAACCCCACTTTTATAATAGTCCCCAGCAGAGTCGCTAGTTCTGTCATACGGTGGGAGAACTGACTTGAAGGTTTTGCATTTTATCGCAAACGTAGAGGTTAGCAAGAGTCTCCACCGACTTTTCTTTTATCCAAAAGGAAAGGTGAAAAAGCACATGAAAGACCTTTGAGATGTTTTCTTGAGTTTATGGGGTAGATTATGAAAAGGGAAGGTATTAGCACCCTTTTCATCCATGGTTTTCCATGGGCTCTTAGTTACTTGCTTAGATCACTTGCTTTTGTTGTTTGAAATTGTGTTTGGTGTGGTTTTGAAAGTATTTTGTAAAAGAGGCCATTCGTTTAGGCAATCTTTGTAATGATTCTCGTTCGTAAGAATGTATACAAAGATATTTGTCTTTTGAAAATGTTTTTAATGTTTGTAAGATGTTTTTGAAATGTGTGTGTGTTTGTTTTGAAAAATATCAAGGATTGTTTGTTTGAAATAGAGCAAGTAACTAGAAGCTATCTACCTACTCAAATGTCTTTCTTATGTATTTTCTATTCCTTTGACATTGTTGTCTTACCATTGATTTGGTAAGCAACCCTATCTTTGGATGTAAACAGGACTGGCGTGGGTCATCGTATAACCATGATTAGAAATGTTTGCAAAGTATCTTAGCATTTTTTGAGGGACCAAGATCATTTTGTAAGGCAACTTTTGAATAGCGTCATCGAGGGACTATGATCTTATATTTATTTTGTTTTGCCTTCGTATGCGTAATATGGCTATTTTTTTTAGGCAACCATGTGGGAAAACCCTAAGTGTGCTTGTGTGCAAGTGTATCATTTTCATGCTTCGATTTTGTCTTGTATTTAGGGTGTTCTATTTTGCTTTGTTTTGTTCTTATCATACAAACCCTAATTACTAATCATGGCATATAAAGCGATAAAGTGCGTGATGTAAATATTTCTAAGCTATTACAACAATTTATGGGAGGGGGGAATACAAATTTGAATGGGGATTTGCAAGAATATAAACCTAAATAAATTATTAAAAAGAATTAGAAAGAATACAATACAATATTAAAAAGAAAATGTAATGCAATGTACATGTAAAAAAGATTTTTGTGTCTTGTTTTTATGTAAAAGAGAATTTAATCTAAACCTAAAAATATAAAGGAAAGGAATTAATTTTAAAAGGGGTTTAACCCTAATTATTATTTAAGAGAAAATAAAGTTTTTATAGGTATTATTTTGTATATTTTCTTGTATAAAAATAATAAATAATATTGTATATAAATATAAAATTAAATATATGCAAAAATAAGTATTTATAAGTATGAAATGAAAAATAAATTGAACTAAATATGTTTAATTATATTTATAAGTTTATTAAGAAAATAAATGATATCCTATTAAAATAAAATATATTTTTATGTGAGAAATAAAATAAAAATACAATTAACGTGCAATATTATTAATTTACATATTTTAAGGATTTTATGTATTAAAGAAAATATTTAATATATTAAAAATGAAAACAAAACAAATAAAATATAAAAAAGAATTGGCAGGGGGTGATGTAGCAGATTTGTGGTAAGGTTAGCAAAAACACTGACCCATGAGGCTAAGCCCAACCTGCAAAAAATGACAAAAAATGGAAAAGAAAAATGTGAAAAAAATACAAAAGTAGCGCGCAGGTTCGAACCCAGGACATGGGTCTCACCAGCGCGCTGCTTTTCCACTGGGGTGGCTATACTTCTATTGTCTTTAGGAAAGTAAAAACAATATAACACAAAACGCGCCCTATGCCATGTTTCATCTTCTTCCTCGAGCTTTGACCATACATCATGTAACTCTCTCATACTTCCATAAAAATGAAAATTTATAACATGAAAGTTATAGTACTTGAGCACACGATTCCAACCATATAAATTATTTGAACTATTAATCAAATAACAAAGAGAATTTTAACAGCCCTAAATCTTGACCTAATATTTCTAGAAATTTCAAGTTCCAAATTCTCTCAGCACAAGTAAAATCAATGCAAGATAATGGTATGTACATCTTCGTTATGATGAGGACTATATTTTTTATTCACAAATCGTCGCCTAAGGTTACCTGTACAAGGAGATAGAGTTTGAAATTTTACCTCCTTCAGTTGGAATCGTGAATGGAACTGGGGTGAGTTTGAGGGAGGCCTGATGCTTGCTTGAGCTTCCTTGAACTTCCCTAGATGTATCCCAACCCTTCCCTTGCTCTAAAAGTAGCTGGAACTCCTTGGCCAAGTCAAACTGCAAGCTCTGAAGTCAACAATGGCAAATGGTGGAGGAGTGATTACAGAACAGGGATGAAGGCCTGGATTTACTAGGTATCAAGTATGTAAGATGTTTTTGTGGTCCAAACTCAAAACGCACGAGCCAAAGGGAAGATGGATGTGCTTATGCCAAATCTGCAGTTTTGGACATATTTTTGGTGTTTTGCTGGTTGGGAGTGTTTCAGGTCCTTGCTTCATGTCTTATGTGTTGCATAATATTTGTATATTAGTATGGAAATGGTCTTAGGTCAGCTCTCCAACAGATCTGCAAGCCCTAGCCTTTTTGCAACTTTCCTTGCATTTGAAGTAAAGTGAAGTGACTATACTTTCCATGCTTGTACTTTCTCCTTTAGGGTTGGTATTAGTTTGTACAACTTACTTGAGACCTGTGAGACTTGTATGCACCAAGGGGACAAGTCCAAAGCTCAAAATTGTAAAGTTTACAAAAGTTGCTCTTTTTCAAAATGGCAATGGAACCTTTTTGCCATAAATGGAATTAAAAGTTGGATAAAGGTTCAAAAGCATGGATCAAAGCTTTGTCAACTGAGTAAGCATTTAATTAAGGAATGTGGAACAAGTTTAGGACCTGTACAACATGAATTAGCCAGCATGGGAGTGATTTGCAAGTTTGTTCTTCGATTCTCCATACTAAAAAATGATCTTGGGGAGTTCTTGGACATTTTGTAAAGCTTGAAATGTGCTCTATAATTCATCTTTGAAATGCATTATGAGATACCTCTTGGAACTAGGTGAAACATTGCCATGAAGTTGGGTCTAAAGCCTGCCTAAATTAGGGCAAATTTTCACAAAGTTATTTAGTTTATGACCATGTATTCACAAATTTATATCTTGATATCCAAGCATCTTTATGGAAAAGTGTGTGAAGAAAAGTTGTAGATATCATGGAGGTCTACAACTTTCATGTTGGTAACTTTCCTTGAATCATTATGCATCATGGTGAAAAAGTGGCCTAAAGTTGAGAAAAAAAAAGAAAATTTTCCATACTTAGAAAATTTCTAAGTTAGGTAAATTTTCAAATTCAAACCCTAATTTTCAAATTTGGATTTCTTGATGAACAAGTTTCATATTTTGACATGTCTTGATGAATTATGACCTTTGGCACTTTATTTTGACCAAAAAGTCAAAGTTTGACTTTTCAGTATACAATTGACTTTTGATCAGTTGACTGCAAATTTTATCTGTCAATCCAATGAATTTGAGATGTTTTGAGCCATGTAATTAAGCCAAGATGATGTAATTGAGTCCTTGAAATCATGATTTAACTCAATTGGTCATTTGATGGGTTAAAAATCAGAAATTTCCCTTCCTCAGTCAAAACCCTAATTTTGACCATTTTGACCTTTTGATGATTTGATCAAATTTCTTGAGGAATTATGATCCAAACTTGACCAAATGATACATGTGAGTTTAAAATGTCGATGTTGGTAAAAAATTATGAATTTTGAATAAATTGGCCATGGTTGACTTTTTCCCCAGTATAGTTGATTTTTAGGTCAACTGTCCAATTGACTGATCAAAAATGTGGTTCAAGGCTTGAAACTTGTCATGAGTGATCTTAGGGGTCCATAATGATGTTTGAAAGTCACATGAAGCATTGATAGTACAAAAATCCTTGTGCAATATCAAACCCTAATTTGGGTCATCAGTGCAAGATGAGATATCTTGAGCTGACCAAACCCTAATCCAGTCTTGAGTCAAAGAGATCTTGTGAGAAAAGTTTTGATAAATGAGAGGGCAAATTTTGGGGTACAACACCTACTTTGGAAGAATTTTACCAACTCTTGAGGATTCCCATTCTCGATCAACTACCTTTCAGCGGTACGAAAATAGACTTAAATCCAGAAGAGATTGCTCAAGCTCTACACTTGCACTCATCTGATGTCACAACTCATTGGGAAACAAGGAGTGGTGTCAAAGGTTTCCTAGAAAAGTTCATGTTTGAGAAAGCCCAAAACTGTTAGAATTCCTTGGACTTGCAAGCCTTTGAGGAAATTGTGGCTCTCCTCATCTATGGGATGGTTTTGTTTCCAAATCCTGACCAACTCATAGACGTCAATACCGTCAAAATCTTCATATCCCACAACCCGGTGTCTACATTGCTAAGAGATATCCTACACTCTTTTCACACTCGCACAATAAGGAAAAGAGGTGTCCGTATGTGTTTCACTCCTCTCTTGGCAAGATGGTTTATTTCGCATCTTCCTCAATCTGTATTAAAAAATGAGCAAGGTTCAAGGTGGTCACAAAGGTTGATGACGCTCAAACATTCAAATATTCATTGGTGCTCCCGATCCAAAGAGAATGTTATCATTATCGATCATTGTGGAGAGTTCCCTAATGTCTCTTTACTTGGAATTACGGGAGGTATCACCTACAACCCAAGCTTAGCCTTAAGACAATTTGGTTACGCCCGAAGGGATGGCCCGCACGAGGTGCTAATTCAAGGTTTGGTATTTGACTACGACAAAGATGATCAGGGTCTTCACCAGAGATTTATCCGAGCTTGGAGGATATTAAACAAGGTGGATAGCAAGACTTTGGGGCATAAAAATTCCATCCTTCTTGAGCCTTACCTCAAATGGGTACGAACTCGTGCTCAGAGTCTTATGATGCCTTACCCCTCCATTCTCCTGGTAATCATTGAGCCTGTCATGGAAGGAGATGTTCCATACACTATCCTACACCCTGACATTCCCACCTCTCTTGAAGACCTACAAAGAGATTAGATACAACTCAAGGGGGAGCGAGATACTTTCGAAGCCCAATTATACGTAAGCGAGAAGAAGGTTTTGGAACTCACTAGGCTACTTTATGAGGAGCAGACTCTCAATGCCTACATTGCTCCAAGGAGGATGCGTACTACCTTTCTATCTTAGAGTTTTTGTATTATTTTGCCCGAAAAGGCATTGATGTACTCAAGCTTTAACTTATTTATATAACATATGTTTCCTTTTTGTCTAAAACAAATTTGAATATTTGAAATCCTTGAAATTATTACATATGCATATACCATTCATCATAACATAAGCAGGTCTTTTGCAACAAGTCTCATCATCTCTCTACTATTTATTTTAGTAAGATGGATCTCGATTAAACAGTGAAGGACCTCCAAGCTCAGAATACACAGTTTCAGTAGTTGCTCTTGACCCTAGCCAAAGGACAAGAAGAATTGAAGACTTTGCTAGCTGAGGAGAGGAAAAGGAAAACAAAGAAGGTAACTAGAGTATTAAACATGGGAAGAAGATTTCATGGGCTGACAAAAAGGACCTTAGATTTTGCAACGACATATGGTGAAAGAGACAATCAAGATGGGAAATGCAAGGAGACAGTTGTCCTGTCAGAATCAGAAGAGGAAGAAGAAAAAGAAGAAGACTATTCTAAAGAACAGTACCCTCCAGCTGATGACAAGTATAAACATCTCGAAGAGCGGTTGAGTGCGATGGAAATCCAAAAAGTGTATGGCTTGGACTTTGAGGAATTGGTGTTAGTATCGGGGATTGTCATTCCTCCGAAATTTAAAGCACCTGTGTTCGCCAAGTATGACGGAGTCTCATGCCCTAAAATGCATCTCTGGTCATATGTAAGAAAAATCCAGCCCCATACCGTTGACAAAGACTTATGGGTACCAACTTGACTGGTTTTACCAACTAGAAAGAGCCAACATTCATAATTGGGAAGATCTTGTTGCAGCCTTCTACAAACAATACCAATACAATGCTAATCTGGTGCCTACCCGTACTCAACTCCAAAGTATGACCATGGTATCCAATGAAGGTTTCAAGGACTATGCGCAAAAATGGAGAGACTTGGCTGGAAGAGTTCAACCCCCTCTATCTGAGAGAGAATTGGTAGACATGTTCTTGGGCACCTTGTCTGGTCCCTTTTTCAATCATTTAATCGAAAGTTCATCTGCAGGTTTTACTGAACTAATATTGACTGGAGAATGGGTAGAAGCCGGTATAAAGAGTGGAAAGATTCAGAAAGATACATCTTCTTCTACAGCTGTAAGGAAGTCTTTCATCAGAAAGAAAGAGGTGGTTGTTGTATATCCGCAAAGAAACCAAGATAGGGCCGAACACTGACCAATGTTGGGGGATATCATGATTCCTAAGTCTGCGCCTGATCAACAAAGAAATAATCAACCAAGGATGGAAAGGCCAGTCAGACAATTCACCAGAATTAACATGACCCCGTCTCAGGTATTACCGCATCTACTAAGATCCAATTTGGTGACCTTGAAAGAAGCTCCGAAAAACCCCAACACAACATCTCCTCACTATCATTCTGATGCCCATTGTGCATATCACTCTGAAAGTCCCGGCCATGACACTAATAACTGTTGGGCTTTAAAGAACAAAATACAAGACCTCATTGAAGCAAAAGAGATTGAATTCGATGCGCCCGAAAAGCCAAATGTCATTTCTGCCCCTATGCCCAGACAAGGCCATAATACCAATGCCATTTAAGAAGGATTGTTTTTAACTTCAGTTGATGAACTTATGACCCCACTTCTAACTATTAAAATGAACTTGTTGAATGCCGGTGTGTTCTCGGGCTGTGATGAAGTTTGTCATTTTTGTTTGTCTTCACCAACCAGCTGTCCTTTGTTGAAAGCAGGCATTCAGTTCCTAATAGATAACGAAGAAATTTTATTCGAGAAGACTTTTGTTCCACCTATTCCTTTTGAAGATGTTTCTATCATTACCATTTTCGCCAATTCTTCCAGGGTCTCCACCAAAAGACCCGTTAGCATTACATCAGTTCTGAGAACAACTCCTTTAATAATTACAATGCCTGGACCAGTCCCATATTCGTCAGACAAGACCGTACCATGGAATTATGGAGGGGATGTCTACTACCAGGGTATCAAGTAGGACTGGCCAGCCTCCGAAGATTCAAGTTCTGAGAAAGTGGATTCTGACGTCAGTAATATTGCAGGAACTAGCAAGATTACCCGAAGTGGTAGGATCTTTTCTCCAGAAATTGCTCCCCCAAAAGCAGTTTCTAGACCCGTAATAATTCCTGTTGTTGCTCCTCCAAAATCCATTCCCGGTCCTACAATCATCTCCAACAATACTCCAATTGACAAATCTGTTACAACCCCTGTTATCATTCCTACCAACAATCCTGCTGCCAAATTAGTCGAGACTCGAGGAAAAGGTGTTCTGGTTGAGTCTGTCAAGACGAAGACACAATCATAGGCTATCCCTGAGACCTCCCGGAAAGAGATGGAGGAAATTCTGAAGGTCATAAAGAGAAGCGACTAAGATGTAGTTGAACAACTGGGGAAAACTCCCTCTAAAATTTCCATGTTGGCATTACTACTATGTTCCAAGGCACATGCAAAAGCCTTGGTAAAATTCCTGAAAACTGCCCATGTACCCCAAGAGACATCTGTCGATCAGTTTCAAGATTGCGTAGCTAGCTTGACTGCAGATAATGCTCTAGGTTTTTCGATGCTGATTTAACACCAAGAGGAAGGAAGCATAATGAGGCATTTCACATCTCAGTTGAATGTAGGGGCACAACTTTGGCCCATGTTTTGGTGGACACTGGCTCATCTCTGAATGTATTGCCCAAAAAAGCTCTTGATAGGCTTAACTGTGAGGGATTGACATTGAAGCCAAGTAACATAGTGGTAAGGGCTTTTGACGGCTCGAAAAGGATGGTACATGGGGAGTTAGACATTCCCATAAAAGTTGGAACACAAAATTTTGATTTAACTTTTTTATGTAATGAATATCCGTCCCTCATATTCCTGCTTGCTAGGCCGACCATGGATTCACAATGCGGGCGCTGTCACTTCTACGTTGCACCAAATGCTGAAATATCTGATTCAAGGGAAGATTATCACCGTTCATGGAGAAGAGGAGTATATGATCATCCATCTCAATTCCTTCAGATATGTGGAATTAAATGGTGAATTTATTGAAACTCCATTTCAACACTTTGAAGAGGTCTCGCAAGATGTGGCAGTAACCAAAGTTGTTCCCAAGGTCACAAGGCATCCGCTCCCGATGTCATCTCTGAAGGATGCCAAAGCAGTGGTAGAAGAAGGCGGGTGCACTATCTAGGGACAACTCCCGGATATCACGTATAAGTCTGACAAATTTGGCCTAGGTTTCACTTCAAGTGCTCACAAGGCTGTACATTGCGCTCGTGCCGGAGAACCACCCCTGAAGATCAGCAACCGCGAGGTCAACACCGTAGAAGATGATGAAGATAGTTGTGACTTAGAAGACTGGATATTCTCGACTGTCAGTGGAGGGCTCAGCAATTGGGAGGCTAGATATTTTGTCCCGATTACTTTTATCCCATAATAATTTGTCTTTATATTTTGTTGGGTATGTAATATTAAAACAATTCGCACTCTTAAAACCTTGTGTTCTACCTGAGGCACAATGGTCCATTTGTAAGGGTTATTATCTCATTTTCACATGACATCAATGAATCATGGACTTTTTCGCATACAAACTTTTGTCATCATTGTTTTTCTTTTACATTTTTATTTCAAAGATAGTTATACCCTTACACACACTCACACTCACAATGCAGGTATACATCCATTCGGGATCCCATGGGTAACGACACTGTTATGGCCTTTTGTGACTCTGAGAATCTAATCTACCAAGCCGAAGACGAAGGTGAGGAAGATTGTGAAGTACCATGAGAACTTGCCAGACTACTACAACAAGAAGAGAGAACCATCCAGCCTCACGAAGAACCCGTGGATACAATTAACCTAGGTATCGAAGAAGACAAAAAAGAGGTCAAGGTGGGTGCCAATCTGGAATCCAGTATCAAGGAGTGTTTGATTCAGTTGTTGCACGATTATGTCGAAGTCTTTGCCTGGTCGTATGAAGACATGCCAGGACTTGATGCAGATATTGTGGTACATCGTCTGCCTACAAGAGAGGATTGTCCGCCAGTAAAGCAAAAGGTTCACCACATGAGGCCTGATATGTCAGAAAAGATTAAAGTAGAAGTCATGAAGCAATTCAACGCTGGATTCTTGGTTGTCACCTCTTATCCCAATGGGTTGCCAATTTTGTTCCTGTGCCCAAAAAGGACGGAAAAGTACGAATGTGTGTAGACTACAGATATTTGAATAGGGCAAGCCCTAAGGATGATTTTCCACTCCCCCACATTGATATTCTAGTTGAATATACGGCACAGCACAAAGTGTTTTCCTTCATGGGCGGATTCTCAGGTTACAACCAAATCAAAATGGCGCCTGAGGACATGGAGAAAACAACCTTTGTCACACAGTGGGGCACTTTCTACTATAAGGTGATGCCATTCGGACTAAAAAATGTTGGGACAACCTATCAACATGCCATGGTAGCTTTATTTCATGACATGATACATCACGAAATAGAGGTATACGTGGATGATATGATAGCCAGATCTCGAACATAAGAAGAGCATCTTGATCACTTACAAAAATTGTTTGAGAGACTGAAGAAGTACAAACTGAGGTTGAATCCAAACAAATGCACATTTGGGGTACGGTCTGGTAAACTCCTAGGCTTTATCGTCAGTAACAAAGGTATTGAAGTAGATCCTGCCAAGGTAAAAGCAATACAAGAGATGTGTGCTCCTCGTACTGAGAAGGAAGTCAGAGGGTTCTTGGGAAGTTTGAACTACATTGCCAGATTCATCTCTCACCTGACAGCTACCTGTGAACCAATCTTCAAATTGTTGAAGAAAGATCAAGTAGTCAAATGGAATGACGAGTGCCAAGTTGCTTTTGACAAAATCAAAGAATACTTATAAGAGCTTCCTGTGTTGCTGCCACCAGTCGAGGGAAGACCGTTGATCATGTATCTAACTGTTTTAGAAAACTCAATGGGGTGTGTATTGGGGCAGCATGACGAGTCTGGCCGAAAAGAGCATGCTATTTACTACCTGAGCAAAAAGTTTACCGACTGTGAAACCAGATATTCACTACTCGAGAAAACTTGATGCGCTCTGGCATGGGCTGCTCGCCGGCTAAGGCAGTATATGTTGACTCATACTACCTTGTTGATATTTAAAATGGATCCGATAAAATACATCTTCGAGAAACCTGCTCTTTCTGGGAGAATGGCTAGATGGCAGATGTTCCTAACAGAGTACAACATACATTATACTACCCTGAAAGCTATAAAGGGCGGTATACTAGCTGATCATCTTGCTCACCAAGCTGTAGAAGACTACCAATCCATGAAGTTCGAATTTCCGGATGAAGACATTATGACGTTAGACAACTGTAAAGAATTCAGGCCATATGACGGACCTGAACAAGGATCCCGATGGACCCTGTTCTTTGATGGGGCATCCAACGCACTGGGAAATGGTATCGGTGTTGTACTCATATCTCCGGAAGCGTGTCATACTCCCTTTAATGCCAGACTTTGCTTCAATTGTACAAACAACATGGCGGAATACGAAGCGTGCATCTTTGGTCTCAAAGCTGCCATAGACTTGGGGATCAAATCCTTGGATGTATTCGGAGATTCAACTTTGGTTATCAGTCAAATCAAAGGGGAATGGGACACCAAACACCCAAACCTTATCCCTTACAAAGAACATGTTTTAACATTGCTACCACATTTTGAGAAGATTACCTTCGAGCATTTCCTGCGAGAAGAAAATCATATAGCAAACTCTCTAGCCATAATGTCATCTATGTTTAAACTTAATTGGGATAACGAGGCTCCCTAGATCACCATCGAACGAATGGAAGAACCAGCGCACTGTCACGAGATTAATAATGAAGAATTAGTGGACCAACCTTGGTTTCATGAAGTCAATAAGTATCTCGAGGCTCAAGAATATACAGAAGGAGCGCAGTCAATGATAATAAGTTATTAAGGAGATTCTCTGCTAAATTCTTCCTTAGTAATGGCCTCATGTACAAACGTAATTATGACTCTGTGTTACTTCAGTGCGTAGATAAGGTTGAAGTTGAAAGGATCATGACTGAGTTACATGATGGCACTTTTGGCACCCATTCCAGTGGGCACACGATGGCAAAGAAAATCCTACAGGCAGGCTATTACTGGTCTACCACGGAAGCAGATTTCTATCAACACTCTCGAACTTGCCATAAGTGCCAGATTTATGCTGACAAGGTGCACGTACCTCCAGTTCCTCTGAATGTCTTGACGGCTCCTTGGCCCTTTGTTATGTGGGGAATTAATATGATTGAGGAAATCAAGCCGACAGCCTCCAATGGACACTATTTCATCTTAATGGCCATTGATTATTTTACAAAGTGGGTGGAGGCAGCTTCCTTTGCTTCCATTACCAAGAATGTTGTTGCCTATTTCATCAAACAAAATCTCATTTGCAGGTACGGTATCCCGGAAAGGATCATCACTGACAATGGTGCAAATCTCAACAACACTATGATCACCGCCTTGTGCGAGCAATTCAAGATCTGGCATCACAATTCTTCCCCTTACCGGCCAAAGATGAATGGTGTTGTCGAAGCTGCAAATAAAAACATTAAAAAGATCATACAGAAAATGACAGTCACATACAAAGACTGGCATGAGATGTTACCATTCGCTCTCCACGGGTATCATACCACAGCTCGCACATCAACCTGGGCAACACCCTATTATTTGGTTTACGACATGGAAGTTGTCTTACCTATGGAGTTTGAGTGAGTTTTATGAAGGCCTAAAGATCCCTTTATCTTTCCTGGACCTCCCTGAGTGTGTTCCAATCCTTGCCTTGCTTTGAAAGTGGCTGAATCTCTCTATCCAAGTCAACCTGCAAGCTTGAAATGTAAAAATGGCAGATGGAGAAGGAGGAGTTACAGTGAAGGGGTGATGGTCTGGAACACTTAAATATGAGGTAGGTTAAGTGTTTGAGTGATTAGAACTTGAAACGCACGAGTAGATTTCTAGATTGCTATGCTTGGTCTCAAACTGCCAGTTTTGACAGGTTTTTGGTGATAGGGAGTTTTTGAGAGTTTCTAGCCTTGAGCAATCGTGTGTTAGGTTGCAATGTGTTTGTGCATTAGTATAGATAAGGTTCTCAATCCACTCCACAACAGATTTTTGAGTTATAGGCTTTTTGCAATCTTACTTGCTTTTTAAGAAAGGTGAAGAGACCACTCTCTACATGCTTATACAGGCCTGCTTGGAGTTGGTACAAGTCCTAGACCATTTGCTTTTGGTTTATAGGACTTGTGTATGCATAAAAACATATGTAGGGCTCAAGGAGTGAAAAGTTGCAAAAGTTATGCTTTTCTAAAATGGCAATGGCAACTTTGTGCCATTTATGGAATTAAAGCTTGGACAAAGACTCTTGTGCTTGGATTAAGGATTTATCAACTGTGTAAGCCTTAAATTATGAAGTGAGAAACAAGTTTGAGACCTTTCAAGCAAGGATTAGGCAGTATAGGTTCAGATTTGAATTTTTGTTCTTCATGAAATGGCTTGAAATCAAAGTGAGAAATTGCCAACTTCCTCTCTTTGATTCTCCCTACTCAAGAATGATATCAAGGAGTTCTTGGACATTTTGGAAAGCTTGCAATGTGCTATATAACTCATATTTGAAATGCATTTCAATATTCCTCTTGGAACTAGGTGAAAAATTTCCATGAAGTTAGGACAAAAATCTGCCTAAATTAGGGCAAAATTTCACTAAGTTATTTTAGTTCATGGGCATGTATTCACAAAATTATATCTTGAGATCCAAGCATCTTTAGGAAAAAATTTGTGAAGAAAAGTTGTAGATTTAATGTAGATCTACAACTTTCATGTTGGGAACTTTCTTTGAATCATCTTACATCATGGTGGAAATTTGGCTTAAAGTTGAGAAAGAATAAGAAATTTTCTATACTTAGAAAAATTTCTAAGTTAAGAAAATTTCAATTTTCAAACAAAATCTTCAATCTTTGATTTCTTGATGAACAAGTTTCATATTTTGATATGTTTTGATGAATTGTGATCCTTGGCACTTGATTTTGACCAAAAAGTCAAAGTTTGACTTTTCAGTATATAGTTGACTTTTGATCAGTTGACTACAAATTTCATCTGTCAATCCAATGGATTTGCAATGTTTTGAACCATGTCATTAGGTCATGATGGTGCAATTGAGCCCTTGGAATCATGATTCAAATCAATTGGTCATTTGCTAGGTCAAAAATCAGAAATTGCCCTTTCTCAGTCAAAACCCTAATTTTGACCATTTTGCCCTTTTGATGATTTGATCAAATTTCTTAAGGAGTTGTGGTCCAAACTTGATCAAATGATGCATGTGTGTCTAAAATGTTTATGTGGATAAAAAATTATGAAGTTTGACTGTATATTGGCCATGGTTGACTTTTTCCCCAATACAGCTGATTTTTAGGTCAATTGTCCAATTGACTGATCAAAAGTGTGATTCAAGGCTTGAAACTTGACATGAGTAGTCTTAGGGGTCCACAATAATGTTTGAAAGTCATATGAAGCATTGATAGTCCAAAAATCTTTGTACAATCTCAAACCCTAATTTTGGGTGATCAGTGCATGATGAGATGTCTTGAGCTAGCAAAACCCTAATCCAGTCTTGAGTCAAAGAGATCTTGTGAGAAAAGTCTTGATAAATGAGAGGGAAAATTTTGGGGTACAACAGCTGCCCCTGTTCAATCTTCTTAAACCTGAAGAGTTAGATTGGCGAGTTTTGCCGCTCGTGACTCGAAGGTGAAAGAATGATTGGACAGTAGAGTGCCCATAAATTTGCACTCGATTATGTGATGATAGAAGGAATGGGCTTACAGATGCCATTTGAAGAGGTGATATACTCTTGTTGGAGATGGGCTTGTAGATGCCATCCAAGAATGTTTGTTTAATTGTTAAGTTGTAAGCTGAAAGAATGAGTATCAGAACGGAGTCCGTGTCTGGAGTGTATATGAACTGTATCTGAAAGGTTGTATCTAGACGAGTATCAGAATGGCATCCGTGTCTGGAGCGTATCTGAACTATATCTGAGAGTTGAATCTGAATGAGTATCAGAATGGCATCCGTGTCTGGAGCGTATCTGAACTAGATCTAAAAGTTGAATCTGAATGAGTATCAGAAGGGCATCCGTGTCTGGAGCGTATCTGAACTGTATCTAAAAGTTGAATCTGAATGAGTATCAGAATGGCATCCGTGTCTGGAGCGTATCTGAACTGTATCTGAAAGTTAAATTTGAATGAGTATCAGAATGGCATCCGTGTCTGGAGCGTATTCGAACTGTATCTAAATTTGAATCTGAATGAGTATCAGAATGGCATCCGTGTATGGAGCATATCCGGACTGTATCGTGATTGCATATTGTCAATGGTAACTGTTAATCTTATCCTGAAAAGGGTAAAATGTTAGCTAAAACACAAAGTTATGTTGCATGAAATGTATGATGCAATGTATTTTCTTTATTAATGTTTATGATATATGGATGTATTGTATGCGTATGTGAGCTGATTCGTTGTATTGTTGTATGTCTGAGGAAAACAAATTCCTGAATGCTGCTGATGATATGTTGAATTTTTATGTCTTTAAGTTGAAGTATTGATGAACTCTTGTTGAGAGAAGTAAATTCTGTTGTGAGGGAAATTCCATGTACAGCTTGTAATATCTGCTTGGGGAATTCTGAGAAATTTGACGATTTCTACTAGGGATTAAAAACTTGAAGTTTTGTTCCGCTGGGAATTTAAATGATGTACTGTAGGGGATTACTTATGGAATATCCTAGAGACACTTTCCTATTCTTTCAACCTATCAGTAATTATCCTCCTCATTTTGTTTATTTGTAAACAGTAATCATGTTCATCAATGAATCATTGGACGTTTTTTGCAAACAAAACACAAGCGTAAAGAAAAAGACAAATAGTTTTTGCACTTTTAAAGGGATATCTTTGTATTGACTTTGAATAAGTATTTTTGTACAACGGGAACAAACATTCTAGTAAGAGAATGCTGTCGTAAAATAAGAAAAATTTGATACAAAGAAAGATAACTATGTGTAATAATCCCATGGGGTTCCCATTCTGCTATAGCATTCGTATCTCTGAGTATCTTGTCTATTTGCCTTGTCTGAAGATGATTGAATTGATCAGAAACCCTGAGTTTGTTAGTGGAAGTCAAAGGTTGCCCATCAAATGATCCAACGGGACATAGTCATACGCTTTAATTCCCTAACTTTTTCCTGGACCTCCCTTTCGGGTTTTCAGTCAACCGGGAAACCCTTTTTTGCCCAAGTCGCCCTTTCGGGTTTTCAACTTGTCGGGTGTATAGATTTTTTTTTTATTTTATCCCTAATTTTTGCCTGAACCTTTTGGTTCACTGGGATACCCCTTGTTTTTCTTAGGTGTGTCAACCTAGAGGGTCTCTTATGCGTAGTGTCTTTTGACTATGTCCGTGTTCGCAGGGTGTGGCAGGTCGTCGCCATCCATGGTGGTCAAGATCATTGCCCCGCCGGAGAATATGTTCTTGATTACAAATGGTCCTTCATAGGTAGGAGTCCATGGCAAACAGCAGTAAGTCTCTTTTCATCAATTAAGTTCAGTTGATCAAGTCGAGTCTAGATCCAATCGTCTTCATTCAATCCTGAATCTTTCATAATCCTCACTGAGGGGATCTGAACCTCAATAGGCAAGACGACTTCCATGTCGTAAACCAAAGAATAGGGTGTTGCCCCGGTTTATGTGTGAGTCGTGGTACGATAATCGTGGAGAGAGAACGGTAACATCTCATTCCAGTCTTTGTATATGACTGTCATTATCTGTATGATCTTCTTAATGTTTTTATTTGCAGCTTTGACAACACCATTCATCTTGGGCCGATAGGGAGAAGAATTGTGATGCTGGATCTTGAATTGCTCGCATAATGCGGTGATCATAGTGTTGTTGAGATTTGTACCATTGTCCGTGATGATCCTTTCTGGGATACCATATCGGAAAATAAGATTTTGCTTGATGAAGCGGGCAACGACATTTTTGGTAACAGAGGCAAAGGAAGCTGCTTTAACCCACTTTGTAAAATAGTCAATGGCCACTTGGATGAAGCAGTGTCCATTGGAGGCTGTAGGCTTGATTTCTCCAATCATATCAATTCTCCACATAGCAAAGGGCCAAGGAGCCTCCAAGACATTCAAAGGAACCAGAGGTACGTGCGCCTTGTCAGCATAAATTTGACACTTATGACAGGTCCGAGAGTGTTGATAGCAATCTACTTCCATGGTAGACCAATAATAGCCTTCCCGTGGGATTTTATTCACCATCGTATGCCCACTGGAGTGGGTGTCAAAAGTACCTTCATGTAATTCAGCCATGATCTTTTCAGCTTCAACCTTATCCATGCACCGAAGCAAAATGGAGTCATGATTGCATTTGTACAGGATGCCATTACTAAGGAAGAACTTAGAAGAGAATCTCCTTAAGAACTTCTTATCATTGATTGAAGCTCCTTCTGGATATTCTTGAGCCTTGAGATACCTCTTGACCTCATGAAACCAAGGCTGGTCCACTACCTCTTCAGTATTAATCTCGTGACAATGCGTTGGTTCATCCATTCGTTCGATGGTGATCTAGGGAGCCTCGTTATCCCAATTAAGTTTAAACATAGATGACATTGTGCCTAGAGCGTCTGCTAGCTGATTTTCTTCTCGCGGAAAATGCTCGAAGGTAATATTCTCAAAATGTGGTAGCAATGTCAAAAGATGTTCTTTGTAAGGGATAAGGTTTGGGTGCTTAGGGTCTCATTCCCCTTTGATATGACTGATGACCAAAGTTGAATCTCCAAACACGTCTAAGGATTTGATTCCCAAGTCTATGGCAGCTCTGAGACCAAAGATGCATGCTTCGTATTCCGCCATGTTGTTCGTACAATTGAAGCAAAGTCTGGCAGTAAAGGGAGTATGACACTCTTCCGGAGATATGAGTACAGCGCCGATACCATTACCAAGTGCATTGGATGCTCCATCAAAGAACAGGGTCCGTCGGGATCCTTGTTCAGGTCTATCATATGGTCTGATCTCTTCACAGTTGTCTAATGTCATGATATCTTCATCCAGGAATTTAAAATTCATGGACTGATAGTCTTCTACAGCTTGATGAGCAAGGTGATCTGTGACACCCCAAATTTATTCAAGTGTTAAATAATTAGGAATTTAATTATTAAATTAATTAAAGGCTTAATTAATAATATTTTGGATTAAATGGATGAATTAATTATGAAATTAAAAAGGAAGACCGGGGGGTGTAAGGTTGAATTAGAGGTGTGTGAGGTAAAAAGCTCTACTAAATAATAACTAATTTATTACTATTATTTGGAAAATAATAAAAGGAATATAAAAATAAGGATAAAAAGGAAAAGAAAAAGAAGATTATTTGGAAAAGTCATTATACGTGAAATTGGAGAAGAGAAGAGAAGAGAGGAAAAAGCCAAACGCCGTAAATTCGAAGGATCATCGCGAGGTAAGGGGTGATTTCATTTAGTTGATATGCCTTATAGGTTTTGGAATCAATAGGATTGATTAAGCCTGTTAGGAATCCCAATTTAGGATCGTTAGGTTTATGAAATTCAAACCCCAATTCCATGAATTTTTATGTTTTGATTCAATTTGATATTATGAGGAAATTGTATGATGTTATGGTGTGTTACAATCTCATTGGAATCATGCATTATAACTTATTTTGACATTGCTGTGAGTTGGATTCGTATGGGAATGAAAAGGAATGGATTGAGATACATAATGCTGTCAAAAATAGCAGTTTTAGGCTCTGCAGGTCGTGGGAACCGGTTCCCAGTGGGGAGGAACCGGGTTCCACTGTGCGAAGTTATAAAAACTGGCAAAATTGCACGTAGGAACCGGTTCCTGTATAGGTAGGAACCGGGTTCCCATACATTTTCCAGAAGGGTGATTTTTGGACTTCGCAGGAACCGGTTCCTGTATATGTAGGAATCGGGTTCTACTGTAACTTTTTGAAAAATATTAAACTTTGAAAATTCATAACTTTCAAACCGTAAGTCCGTTTTGAGTGTCGTTTTGGACGTTATTTCTTAAATTTAATGCTCTATTTTATAAAATGAAAAGATTTCCTAAACCTGAAATTATTCTGAAAATGAGTCAAATCCCGGAATAAGTGATTATTGGCTAACGCACATGGGTGTGTATGTAGTAGTGAACCTGTGATGGATGGATGTATTAGTATTGTGTGAATGAAATGCATGTTTATGTTGCTAATGATGGTGTGCATGATCGTTGAGATATCATGTTTTTTTGGTTTTGGTTCAGTTATGATAAATTGATGTATTTCATAGACTGATTTAATGTTGCATGCTGGTGATGTGCGTGCATATGCATTGTTTTGGTGAAGTTAATTCCCATTGTGTGGAATTTGACTTGTATTGCCGTTAACCGATACCCGGGTGATGATGGGTGGTTAGGCTGGATTCATGTCCGGGTGTTTATGGACGAATCGATGGTTGCTGTATCCGGTTGATGATGGATCAGTGTTGGGTGACTTGGTCACGTGTTGGTACCACATGCATTGTGTCTGCATTTGTGTTTGCATTGAATTGTAACATGTTAGGATGTCTTCCAGTGTTACAATTCTTTGGTTGATTATTGATTTGTGCATAATGACTTGTATGATTGGAACTGCGTGTTGAATCTGAATTTATGCTAAAATGGGTGAAATAATATGCTTGTGATATAATGTTGATTGAGAAGCTTATAATGCATGTTAATTATGAGAAATCTCACCCTTACTTTAACAATTTCAGATTAAAGTTAGCAGCTCAGGAGTTGGTGAGGATGGCTCTAGAGCTATGTTACTTTAAGTCCGCGTGTCAGTGTCGTGCTCTGATAGGTTGTAACACTGGGGGGAAACGTTTGAATGATGAGTTTTATTTTATACTCTATTGTTTAATTTATGTTGGGAATACTTATGAAGTGAAGTTATTCCGGTTTTGAGACATTTCCGCTGTGTAGAACATGATATTGATTTGAATATTTATCTTAATAATTCCTTCAGTAAAGCATGATAACTGTAGATTTGAGGTTTTTATATTTATCTTGGATTGTGACATCCCTGTTTTCCATGTTACTATGATTTAATTAATATATTCGCGGGTTATTTAGAAGGGGTGTTACAATAGTGGTATCAAAGCATAGTCGGTCTTGTCTTGTGTCGTTATCCCTTTTGTATGCGACTAGTGTAAGATGACACTGTCGATACTTGTGTGCTGATGAGGTTGTTTTGTAATGTTACCAAACAATGGCCGGAAGAGGTAACGGAAGAAACGACGATGCTCTTGCTGAAGCATTGGGAATGTTGGCTGGAGTACTCGGAGGGAACCAGCAGGGAGATGTGATTGGTGTTGACCGACAATTGGGGAATTTTCAGAGGAATAATCCTCCATTGTTCAAGGGTGCACATGATCCCGAAGGTGCTCAGAAGTGGTTGAAGGAGATCGAGAGGATCTTCAGAGTAATTGACTGTGCTAAAGGGCTGAAGGTGAGATACGGAACTCACATGTTAGCAGAGGAAGCTGATGACTGGTGGGTTGCTACCAGAACTGAAATAGAAGAAGATGGTATTGCGTTGACTTGGGCTGTGTTCAGGAGGGCTTTTCTGAGGAGGTACTTTCCTGAGGACATCAGAGGCAAGAAGGAGATTGAGTTTCTGGAACTCAAGCAGGGTAACAAGACTGTCAGTGAGTATGCTTCGAAGTTTACTGAGTTAGCGAAGTATTATGCTCATTATACTAACGATGCAGATGGAGAATTTTCCAAATGTATCAAGTTTGAGAATGGTCTTCATGATGAGATTAAGCAGGGTATTCGGTATCAGCGTATCTGAAGATTTCCTGATCTGGTTGACTGTAGTAGGATTTTAGAGGAGGATCTTGCTAGCACTAAGTCGAATGCTCGAGGGTATGTTGATAGGAAGGGTAAGCAACAAATGGATCGTGGTAAGCCTTATGATAGAAGTAATCAGAGACCCGGTGGTTGGAAGAAGTTTGGTGGAGGAGATTCTAGTTCTTCCATTAAGTGCTACAAGTGTGGTGAGACAGGACATCGTATGGTGGATTGCAAAAGTAATGATAAGAAGTGTTTCAAGTGTGGGAAACTCGGCCATGTGGCCAATGATTGCAGAGTAAGAGTGGTGACTTGTTACAACTGTGGTGAAGAAGGTCATACTCGTCCTCAGTGTACAAAACCCAAGAAGGAGCAAGCTGGTGGTAAAGTGTTTGCATTGTCTGGGTCAGAGACTAAGCCAGATGATCGGCTGATTAAAGGTACATGTTTTATTAATGACATACCTTTGATTGTGTGATACGGTGGGAGAACTGACTAGTGTTTTGCATTCGTGTTCGCACTTGTGCGGTTAGCAAGAGTCGCCACCGACTTTTTATTTTATCCTAAAGGAAAGGTTAAAAAGCACAGCAAAAACCTTTTGAGATATTTCGTGGGTTCGGGGGGTAGATTATGAAAAGGGAAGGTATTAGCACCCTTTTCATCCATGGTTATCCATGGGCTCTTAGTTACTTGGCTTTTTAGATCACTTGCCTTGTTTTTCGATTGCTTTGAAAATAGTGCGTGTGTGGGTTGTTTTGAAAATGTTTTGGAGAAAGATGCCTTGTCTTAGGCCAACCTTGTAATAATTCTTTACTCGAATGTTTTACAAAGGTGCATATCTTTTCGAAAAGATGTTTCAAAAGTTTGAAAAGTTTGATTTTTGAAAGTGTTGTGGATTGTGGTTTTTGAAAAGAAGGCAAGTGTTTTTTGCAAGTTTGATCTCAAGTAACTAAGAGTTTTGTCTACCCTATTGTACTCAAAGGTTTTTTTGTCATGTTTTAACCCCTTTTAACAATTTTGTTCCACCATTGAAATTGATGGGCAATCTTGCGTTTAGGAAGTTTATTCGGGACGGGCGTGGGTCATCGTATGGACCACGAATGCAATGGTACCAAGTGTCTTTGGCAATTTGCTTGAAGGGACTTGATCATTTTGATAGGCGACTTTCGAAAGCGTCATCGAGGGACTTATGATCATTTGATTTTGTTTTGCCAAAGACATTCGACGTGCAAGCATGGCCTATTTAGAAGGTAACATGTGGGATTACCCTAGGGGGTGCAAGTGTGATTGTGTATTGATTATATGCATTTGTCTTGTATTAGGTTATCTAGCGTCTGATTTTATGTACATACAAACCCTAGGTCTAACCATGGTATAATTGAAAAGCTGTAAACTGCGGAATGTAAATCTACGCTATTACAAAATAATGTCCGGGAGTGGGGGTATAAATGTACAAGGGGATGAGACTTATAGTACTTACAACCAAATCGAAGGTCGCAATCAAAATATAAATGTCAAATGCATAAATGTAAGATAAAATGTGTGTAGGGCAATATATTGTGTAAGTGCAAATGTATGTGTAAGTGTAAATATGTACAAATGCGAAATGCGAAATTAAGCCGTATTAGGGTTTTGACCTAGATAAATGTTTTAATCTTGTATTTTTGGTTTACATGTTAATTATGTACAAAAGAAAAATGAAGGTGCTTTGATTAAATATTAAGTTTTAACTAAAGAAGTATTTTAGTCAAAATGTTTGTGATTTTAAATATTAGAAGAAAAATGTATTGAATTATTATGCATGAAAAATGTTAATTAAAAAGTTTAATTTTAATTATGTATGAGAATGTATAATATGTACAAAAATGATATTAACTAAAAAAAGTTTCTTCAATTTAATCATGTATATAAAAAAGAAAAGATAATTATATACAAATGTGTATTAGTCTAAAAAATGTTTTCAAGTTTATATGATATACAAATCAATGTCTTAAAATATATGTACAAATGGGTATTAAAAGAGTTTTAAACATATGATGAAAATGTTTTAATTAGGTTAGTATTTTTAATTAAATAAGTATATAAAATGCTTTAATTAAATTGTAAATGAAAAGAAAGTATTAAAATGATTTTTTTGTAAAGCAAATGAAGTATATTTTTTTTTAAAAAATATTAAAGGGTTAGTATTAATATATAAAAGAAGAATAAAAATGAAAAGAGGTTAATGTTTTATAAAATAAGGTTAGGGTTAGAAAAAGAAGTTAGTGTTAGAAAAAGCAGTAATTCGTTGGGCTTTAGGAAACGGGTCAGATTAAGCCCATGGTTTGAAACAGAATTAGGGTTAGGCCATTGTTTCAGTTGGGAACGAAATTAGGGTTAGAGGCAGCGACGGCGCGTTTGGTTCGTCTTCTCCGATTGGCAATTCCCTGAGCGTTCATCTCCGGCCACCAACGCAACCCATGCTCTCTTCCCTCCAAGGCAATGGATACGTTGCTCCAGGTTTGTTTCAGTATTCCTTTTTTTCTTCTATAACCGATACGCGTGGAATTTGTTCTGAGCTCTTTATTTGTTTCGTTTTTTATGAGGTGAAGGGAAAGATATAGCAAATTCGTTACCTGATTCCTGGAGATGGAGGAGAGAAAAGGGATGTGTTGAGGAGGTCGGAGCGTTCGTGATGAGCTTGATGAGGCTTCGCTTCTGATGACCCTGGTAATTTCGTTCCTTGCTATTTATGCTTAGGTTTTTGATGATGATATTCGCTGAGAAAACCTAAATCCTTGCTTCTTTATCTTCTCTTCTGTGCCACTGATGCTTATGATTCTGAACTGGTCTTGAATGTTCTTGAGTTGCTTCTCTCTAATCTCGTGTTGCCCTGTGATGACTTGCTTGATTATGAACAAATATTGCCTTGATGTTTTGCTTGTGTGCTTTGAGATGTGCCTTGCTGAGATGCCTGTGATGAAGCTAGCTTCTGAGGCTTGGGTTATGTTTCGTGAATGATGCTTGGCTTCATAAGATGGTGAGGCTTGATCAGGTTATTCTGAGTTCTTGTTTGCCTTACTTCTCTATTCTGGCTTCTGTCTCCTTGTGTTATGCAGGGTTGGTTTGGGATGATGGTTATGGTTTGATAACAGTAATGGGGGTGTTTTTGAGTTGGGATCTCAGGTTTCTTGTGTTTGGCATAAAGGTTTGGTCATGGTGTTTTTTTGAGAATGTGCTATGTGGTGTTGAAGCTTGGTATAGTAGGTTTTAAAGTTGAGGCTTGAGTTTTTGTGTATCAGTTTTGTAAAATATGGTTTTAAGGTTGAGGCTTGAGTTTTGATGACAGGGTATTGGATATCAGGTTATGGGTTTATGGTTTGCAGCCTGTAGAGTTTTTTGTGGTGTTGTTTTGGATATGGTTATGACTTCGATTATCAGGTTTCTTCTTTGGCATAAAGGTTTGGTTATGGTTTTATGGTTCTGGACAGTAGTGAGCTCCTCTTTGACTTAGGCAGGTTGTGGTTTGTTTGTATACTTTTTGAACTGTCCTGAACTGCTATCTTTCTTTTTTTTGAACTCAGTTTTGTGGACAGTAGTACCTTTGTATGTTATGCTGAACTGGTTTTCTGCTTTTATGCAGAGTTGTGCTTAGTTTGTATACTTTCCTTTCTCTCTCACCTGCTGCTACCTCTGAACTGAGTTTGTCTCTTTTATCTTGTATATCTTTTCTTTGACTTGCCTACTACCTGCTGTGCTGCTATTGAACTGTGCCTATGTTGAATTGCTATGCCTGCTGAGCTGCTATGCCTGCTGAACCCGGTCTTGGCTTTTGTGTATTTTGTTTTCTTCTCACTTCTCTAATGTCTGCTGTGAACTGAGTATTTTCCCTTTTCTCTTACTCTGAACTGCCTTTCCTGAACTGTCTTGGCCTGCTGCCTTATCTCTCTTTTTCTCTCTTAAAGTACAGTTTGAATTTTATATGATTATACTTGTACTTCTCTGAAGGGGCTAACCATGGGAAATGATGAAAAAAAAAAAGTTGCTTGCATCCTACATTTTGCATCTTTATCTCTTTTGACAGTTTATGTGGCTTTGCCTTTGGATATCTTTTTTTCCAAAAATCTCTCCATGACAGCTTGTATGCTTTTATTGATTTTCTTTGGTATCTTGGCATTTCAGTTCAGTTTTGAATGGGAAATTTGGATTTGAACTAAATGGTTTGAAATTGGAAATTGAGATTCTTATGTAGCTTAAAATTTGTAGCCTATGCATTTTTGACATTTGCATTTCATGAGATAAAATAATCTTCCCTCTCTGTGAACCGGGAGAAATCCCGTGATTTGCAGAGAGGGCAACTGATCCCAGTCAGTGGCCCCTAATGATGAGCAATTTAACTGTCTTTTCCAATTAACTGCTTTTGACTTTTCTTGTTTCTTTTTTCTTTTCGCAGATGAAAAATGGAATGCCGGAGCAGAGTGAGGAATGAAGAGTATTTAGAAAATAGGATACTTTTTCATTTTATTGTAATATTTAAATTAAATGTAAATTATTGTTTGTAACAACAATTTGTAAATAATTTAAATATCAATAAAAATTCAAATTATCTAATTAAATCTAATTTCTTTATTGTTTATTTATTTATTTAAAATTCTTAGAATTAACAATTGAAAAATAAATTCAATCATTTAATTTCAGAATAATAAATAGCTTAAATAAAACAACATTGACCGATTAAGTCCGTCTTATTCAACATCCAGAGCGAAGCAGTAATTAACTTAAATGGACTGATCAAGTGCAAAAAATACTGTGAATTCAACACTGCATATATCTGACTGGCCCAATCAAAATGTACTGAATTCAAAACCATTGTCCCTTTTACTGATTAAACCAAGATAACGCGAATTTTAACCCGAATCTTGAAATAAACTGCAAAGTGCTGTGAAATTCAAAATCTTCTGAGAATATGCTCATAAAACTTAATCCCTGATTGAATGCCAAATCACTCTTGCTTGACCAACAATCAATCAAACCCTAGGCCCACTGTATAAAACAAATCAGGGTTCTGAAACTCAGTAAAAACCCTAATTTTGCTTGATTGTCAAGAAAAGTTTGTTTGCCCGATTCTTGAGCCAGTTTGAGAAGTCAGGAAATGCTTGAAGCTGAGATTCCTTGTGGAAAAGCGCGAGGGCAAATTTTGGGGTACAACAGTTGCCCCTGTTCAATCTTCTTTGACCTGAAGAGTTAGATTGGCAGGCTTGCCTTTCGCGACCTGAAGGTAAAAGGAGATTGGACACTAATGTGCCCAGAAAATTTGCACTTATCATAGTACTGGATGCGGGAATGGGCTTAGAGATGCCATTTGGAGATGGGCTTAACGATGCCATCTGGACGGGAGCTTTAGGAAAGTGTCCGAGCTTTAGACCCTTTCTGAATTGGGGGGTCTGAACAGGCAATAGGTTGACATCCGTGGTTGGGGGAACCTACAAGCCGTTTTCAGGGAGTCGTATCTAAATAAGTTGATAGATTAACATCCGTTACTTGGGAAGAATCCATGAACTGCTTTCAGAAGTCTTGAGGTTGAATCTGAACAAGTGATAGGTTAACATCCGTTTACTTGGAGAACCCGTGAACTGTTTTCAGAAGTCTTGAGGTTGAATCAGCAATAGAGCAGCATCCGTTGTTGGGAAGCTTCCGTAAACTAATTTCAAAGGTGCATCTGAACAAGCTGATAGATTAACATCCGTTACTTGGGAAGAATCCATGAACTGTTTTCAGAAGTCTTGAGGTTGAATCAG
The DNA here is from genome assembly GCA_948472305.1 of Vicia faba. Lineage (NCBI taxonomy): Eukaryota > Viridiplantae > Streptophyta > Magnoliopsida > Fabales > Fabaceae > Vicia > Vicia faba. Next base: position 1,468,002,973 of record OX451741.1, read on the forward strand.
CAATAGAGCAGCATCCGTTGTTGGGAAGCTTCCGTAAACTAATTTCAAAGGTGCATCTGAACAAGCTGATAGATTAACATCCGTTACTTGGGAAGAATCCATGAACTGTTTTCAGAAGTCTTGAGGTTGAATCTGAACAAGTGATAGGTTAACATCCGTTTACTTGGAGAACCCGTGAACTGGTTTCAGAAGTCTTGAGGTTGAATCAGCAATAGAGCAGCATCCGTTGTTGGGAAGCTTCCGTAAACTAATTTCAAAGGTGCATCTGAACAAGCTGATAGATTAACATCCGTTACTTGGGAAGAATCCATGAACTATTTTCAGAAGTCTTGAGGTTGAATCAGCAATAGAGCAGCATCCGTTGTTGGGAAGCTTCCGTAAACTAATTTCAAAGGTGCATCTGAACAAGCTGATAGATTAACATCCGTTACTTGGGAAGAATCCATGAACTGTTTTCAGAAGTCTTGAGGTTGAATCTGAACAAGTGATAGGTTAACATCCGTTTACTTGGAGAACCCGTGAACTGGTTTCAGAAGTCTTGAGGTTGAATCAGCAATAGAGCAGCATCCGTTGTTGGGAAGCTTCCGTAAACTAATTTCAAAGGTGCATCTGAACAAGCTGATAGATTAACATCCGTTACTTGGGAAGAATCCGTGAACTGCTTTCAGAAGTCTTGAAGTTGAATTAGCAATAGAGCAGCATCCGTTGTTGGGAAGCGTCCGTAAACTAAATTCGAAGGTGCATCTGAACAAGCTGATAGATTAACATCCGTTACTTGGGAGAATCCATGAACTGTTTTCAGAAGTCTTGAAGCTGAATTGTTTTATTCTGTCAATTGATCTTGCCTGAAAAAGGCGAAAAGTTAGTTGGATGCAATGCTATGATGCATGATATAATGTACATCATAGTTTCATGAATGCAAATGGATGTGCATGTAAGCTGGAGAGCTGTCTTGCGTAGGATAGATGAATCCAGGCCATCGGGAGATAGGGGCATCTTTGACCGCGGCTGGGGAAAATAAATCCTGGGTCATTGCTGGGGAGTGTTAAACTAGTAGACTTAATGCTGGGGAGGCCAGATTGAGAATCTTCAACTGGGAGAGATGTATCTCTGAAGACTGACTCTACCGGGGAATGCTAGATTTTCCTCTAAAAAAACCTGTGGGGAGAAGATTTAAAAATCTGACTTCGCTGGAGATTGACCCGTTGAAGCTTTTGATCTGCTGGGGATACCGAATCTTGAACTCTGAGGAAAAATGATCTCCGGAAGATTCTTTGGCTGGGGATAAACTCCTCCGGGGATAGTACTGATGAGTTATTATTGGGGGAATTCTGAGGAACTCCGCCGGGGATGGGAAGGATTCTGGCGAGTGACCTCTCCTGACGGTTAGTCGAGGATAAACCAGTTATACGCCTTTGTGAGAATAATTTTGAATAAAACTTGGAAGGGACGTCCGTACTCTGTGGGGATTACCTTGCGGAATCTTACGAGGATAAGCTCCGAGGGTCTGTTGGAGATAGACCTCAAGGTTCGTTAGGGACGTGGATTACAGATCTCGAGGGATTTCCTTTGGAAGGATGTTGAAATACTCGTTTGTACCTTCATCCTATCAGTAATCCCTTTCTTAGGTTCAATTAGGAAGTGATCATGTTTCAAATGCATATGCCTATTTAACAAAACATTGGACGTTTCTCAAAATAAAACAAATAGTGCAAGGGAAACAGGAAAAGGGAAATGACACAAATTTTGGGAAGAGTATTTGTATTGATTTTATTTGAGTATATTTATACAAGGGAAACAATCATCCTAGTAAGAGGATCTTGTCGTAAATATTTGAAAAATTTAAAACAAAGATGGCTATGTGAAATAATTCCATATGAGATCCCACTCTGCTGTAGCTTTCACAACTCCGAACATCTGTCCATTCCATACTTCATTTGACGATGACTGGATTGATCAGAAACCTGGGACAGGTTGATGAAGAGACTGTCTTTGAAGTGATCTGACGAGACATAGTTATACGCTTAAATTCCCTAACTTTTGCCTGAATCGCCCTTTCGGGTTTTCGATCCACCGGGAAGCCCCTTTTTGCCCAAGCCGCCCTTTCGGGTTTTCGACTTGCCGGGTGTACAGATTTTTTTGTTTTTATCCCTAATTTTTGCCTGAACCGCCCTTTCGGGTTTTCGGTTCACCGGGATGCCCATTTTTGCCCAAGCCGCCCTTTCGGGTTTTCGACTTGTCGGGTTATTTTATGCGTAGTATCTTTTGACTATGTCTGCGTTCGCAGGGTGCGGCAAATCGTCGCCGTCCATGGTGGTTAGAATCATCGCACCACCCGAAAATACGCTCTTGATTACAAACGGTCCTTCGTATGTAGGAGTCCATTTGCCCCTGGGATCACTTTGCGGTAGGATAATCCGCTTGACTACTAGATCTCCAACTTGATATACCTGACGTCTGACTTTCTTATTGAAGGCCTTGATCATTCGTTTTTGATACGTCTGACCATGGCATACAGCGGCAAGTCGCTTTTCGTCGATCAGATTGAGTTGATCAAGTCGGGTCTGAATCCACTCATCTTCATTCAAACCTGCGTCTTTCATGATTCTCAGAGACGGGATCTGAACTTCCATAGGCAAAACGGCTTCCATGCCATAAACCAAAGAAAACGGGGTTGCCCCGGTTGAGGTACGTATTGTCGTACGGTATCCATGCAGCGCAAACGGCAACATCTCATGCCAGTCTTTGTAAGTGACCGTCATTTTCTGAATGATCTTCTTGATATTTTTGTTCGCAGCTTCAACAGCACCGTTCATCTTCGGTCTATAGGGAGATGAATTGTGATGATAAATCTTGAACTGTTCGCATAACGCAGTGATCATTGTATTATTCAGATTGGTGCCGTTGTCTGTGATGATTCTGTCTGGAACACCATACCGACATATGAGATTTTGCTTGATAAAGCGGGCAACCACATTTTTGGTGACGGAAGCGAAGGAAGCTGCTTCGACCCATTTAGTGAAGTAGTCAATGGCAACCAGGATGAAGCGATGTCCGTTGGAAGCCGTGGGTTTGATCTCTCCAATCATATCAATGCCCCACATTGCAAAGGGCCATGGAGCAGTTAGAACGTTGAGAGGAACCGGAGGGACATGAACTTTGTCGGCATAGACTTGACATTTATGACAAGTACGGGAATGTTGATGGCAATCAGCCTCCATGGTAGACCAATAATAACCTGCCCTTAGGATCTTCTTGGCCATTGTATGTCCGCTCAGGTGAGTGCCAAATGTGCCGCTGTGTATATCAGTCATGATTAACTCTGCTTCAGCCTTATCAACACATCGGAGCAATACACAATCATGACTTCGTTTGTAGAGGATGCCGTTGCTCAGGAAGAACTTAGCGGCGAATTTCCTTAAGAACTTCTTGTCATTCACGGAAGCTCCTTCAGGATAATCTTGGGTCTCGAGATACCTTTTGATCTCGTGGAACCAAGGTTGTTCCACTACTTCTTCGGTGTTAATCTCGTGACAATGCGCTGGTTCATCCATTCGCTCGATGGTGATTTGGGGAGCCTCGTTATCCCAATTGAGTTTAAACATGGAGGACATTGTGGCTAGAGCATCTGCTAGCTGATTCTCTTCTCGCGGAAAGTGCTCGAAGGTAATTTGCTCGAAATGAGGCAACAACGTCAGAACATGTTCTCTGTATGGAATAAGATTGGGATGCTTGGTATCCCAGTCTCCTTTGATTTGGCTAATGACCAAAGCCGAGTCCCCGAATACAATCAGAGATTTGATCCCCAAGTCTATGGCAGCCTTGAGGCCAAAGATGCAGGCTTCATACTCTGCCATATTGTTTGTACAGCTGAAACAAAGTCGGGCCGTGAAAGGAGTGTGGCATCCTTCCGGAGAAATAAGTACTGCGCCAATGCCGTTTCCGAGTGCATTTGAGGCACCATCAAAGTACAGGGTCCATCGGGATCCCTTTTCGGGTCCGTCATACGGTCCGTCATCTTTAATGTTGTCCAAACTCATGATGTCCTCGTCCGGGAAATCAAATTTCATGGGTTGATAGTCTTCGATAGCTTGATGAGCCAAATGGTCCGCTAGCACACTCCCTTTTATAGCCTTTTGGGTGGTGTATTGGATGTCATACTCGGTCAAGATCATTTGCCATCTGGCTATCCTTCCTGATAAAGCGGGCTTTTCGAAGACATATTTGATAGGATCCATTTTGGATATCAACAAGGTAGTATGAGTCAACATATACTGTCTTAGTCGGTGAGCAGCCCATACCAAAGCGCAGCAAGTTTTCTCGAGCAGCGAGTAGCGAGTCTCACAGTCGGTAAACTTTTTGCTAAGGTAATAAATGGCATGCTCTTTTCGACCAGACTCGTCATGCTGGCCCAAAACACACCCCATTGAATTGTCCAAAACGGTCAAATACATGATCAATGGTCTTCCTTCGACGGGTGGCATCAGAATAGGAGGTTCTAGCAAATATTCCTTGATTCTATCGAAAGCAGCTTGGCAGTCGTCGTTCCATTCAATTATCTGATCTTTCTTCAAGAGTTTGAAAATTGGCTCACAGGTAGAAGTCAGATGTGAAATGAATCTGGCAATATAGTTTATGCGCCCCAAGAAACCTCTAACTTCCTTTTCAGTACGAGGCGTAGGCATCTCTTGTATTGCTTTTACTTTTGCCGGGTCGACTTCAATGCCTTTGTTGCTTACGATGAATCCCAGGAGTTTACCGGACCTAACTCCAAAAGTGCATTTACTTGGATTTAGCCTGAGTTTGTATTCTTTCAATCTGGCAAACAGCTTTTCCAGATGTTCAAGGTGCTCCTCCTCTGTTTGTGACCGAGCTATCATATCGTCTACGTAAACTTCAATCTCATGATGTATCATGTCATGAAATAGAGCTACCATGGCGCGTTGATAGGTTGCTCCTGCGTTCTTCAACCCGAACGGCATCACTTTGTAACAGAAAGTGCCCCATTGCGTGACAAAAGTTGTTTTCTCCATGTCCTCGGGGGCCATTTTGATTTGATTGTAGCCTGAGAATCCATCCATGAAAGAAAACACTTTATGCTGAGCTGTATTGTCAATTAGGATGTCAATATGAGGTAGCGGAAAATCATCCTTAGGGCTGGCCCTATTCAAATCCCTATAGTCTACGCACATTCTGACTTTGCCGTCCTTCTTAGGTACTGGCACAATGTTAGCGACCCATTGAGGATAGGATGTGACAGCCAGAAAGCCAGCATTGAACTGCTTCATCACTTCTGCTTTGATTTTTTCGGACATGTCAGGCCTCATTCGGCGAACTTTTTGTTTGATCGGTGGACAGTCTTCTCTTGTGGGGAGACGGTGAACCACGATGTCGGTGTCTAGGCCCGGCATGTCTTCATAGGACCAAGCGAAGATCTCAACATACTCATTCAATAACTGTACCAAGCGTTTCTTGACTTCTGGTTCCAGATTGGCACCCATTTGTACCTCCTTCCGATTTTCCTCGGTCCCCAAGTTGATAGTTTCCAACGGCTCTTTATGCGGTAAGATGGCCCTCTCCTCTTGTTGCAGGAGCCTGGCTAGCTCCCCTGGTACTTCACAACCCTCGTCGTCCTCATACTCGGCTAGATTGACCAGGTCTTCAGAGTTATTAAAAGATACAGCAGAATAGTCACCCATGGAATCCGGAGTGGATGGGTACCTGCATTGGTGAGTGTGGGTGTGTGTAAGGGATAGCCATCCTTAAACAAAAATGCAGAAGGAAAGAAGATGAACACAAGCAGTTTATCAAATGAAAAACGTCCAATGAATCATTAAACATGGCATATGAATATGAAAAACAGTCAAAACCCTTACAAGTGGACCTTCATGCCCCGGGTAAGGCAGGAGGCGGAAAGATAGTGTACTGATTGTTTGAATGTAAAAATATTACAGACCAAAATAGAAAATGTTTGATAGATAAATTACTGAGGAATAAAAGTGACAGGGACAAAGTCTTTAGCCTCCCAGTTGTTCAGCCCTCCTCTGACCGTCGGGTGAATCCATTCTTCAAAGTTGCTTTCCTCATCTTCATCTTCCAGGGCGTTGACTTGGTAAGGGGAAATCTTGACTGGCGCTCTCTCAATCTTTGATCGGCGCATGGCCTTCTGACCAGCGGCGGTGAAGCCTAAACCAAGCTTATCAACCTTATGCGGAAAGTCGGGTAGCTGCCCCCATGCCGAATTCTTTCCTTCTTTAACTGCAGCCCTTGCATCCTCCAGAGATGCCATCCTGGCCATCTGCCTTGGTGTCTCAGCCGCCAACTTCGCCACTGCTATCTGAGGGAGCACTTCTTCGAAATGTTGAAATGGTGTCTCGATGAACTCCCCTTCGACTTCCACGTACCGGAAAGAATTTAAATGACTAATCATGTACTCTTCCTCGCCATGGACAGTAATGATTTTACCCTTTACAGGATACTTCAGCATTTGGTGCAAGGAGGAGGTGACTGCCCCAGCATGGTGTATCCAAGGTCTACCCAGCAGGCAGGAGTATGATGGACGGATGTCCATTACATAGAAAGTGGATTTGAACACCTCGGTACCTATCTTGACAGGAATTTCAACTTCTCCATGGACCATTCTTTTCGACCCATCGAAGGCTCTGACGATGATATCACTCGGCTTCAGTTCCAACCCTTCGCAATCTAACCGGTCCAGGGCCTTCTTAGGCAAAACATTCAGTGATGAACCGGTATCAACCAAAACATGTGCAAGGGTGGTTCCGCGACACTCGATTGAAATATGTAACGCATCATTGTGATTTCGGCCCTTAGGGGTCAGGTCGGCATCAGAAAAACCTAATCCATTGTCTGCGGTCAGGCTAGCCACGCAATGTTGAAATTGATCTGCGGAGGTTTCTTGAGGCACATGAGCTGCCTTTAGGAACTTAATCAAAGCTTGAGCGTGCGCTTCTGAGCAAAGCAACAGTGCCAACATGGAGATCCTGGAGGGGGTTTGCCCCAACTGTTCCACCATATCATAATCACTTTTCTTGATTATCCTCAAAATTTCGTCCATCTCTTTCTTGGAAGCTTCCGGAATCATCAAGGGTTGAGCCCTCGTCCTGACGGGCTCATCTTGTATTCCTTTTCCTTTATCGGCGATGGTAGGAGAGACGGTACTAGGAACGAAAATTTCTTTGATCAAAGGAGTTCTGGTAGAAAGTCTTGCTGGTGCAGGGATGACTTCTTTTACTGATGAGGGTCCAAAGACTGCTTTTGGAGGAGCAATCTCTGGAGAAAATATCCTCCCACTTCTGGTGATTTTGCTGGTGCCCGCAATGTTACTGATGCTGGCTTCATCATCATCTGAATCCTCTTCAATTATTTCAACTTGCTTGATACCATGGTAGTAGATGTCACCACCATAGTTCCATGGTATCGACTTCTCGGAGACATATGGAACCGGCCCCGGCCTCGTTATCTTCAATGGTATGGACTTTGCAACTGGCGTAATCTTAACTGGCTTTCTGACGGCCTCGGGAAGATTGGCGTGGATGGTTATGATTGAGATACTTTCAACGTGAACTGGAACAACAGGAACTTTCTCGAACAGAATTTGTCGGCTATCTATGAGGCCTTGGATGCCTTCCTTTAGTAGCGGACAACCCAACGGCAGAGAGTGACAACAATAACAGTCTCCATTACATCCCGGGAAGATCCCGGCCCTTAACAAATTTAGCTTAACGGTTAACAGTGGAGTAGTTAGATCACTAACGTTAGTAACATACCGATCCTCCTCAATGGCGTTGACGTTCCGACCGTGCTTCGGCATAGGTGCAGAGATCACATTGGGTTTTTCTGGAGCGTCAAACTCTACCTCCTTGGCGTCTATTAAGTCCTGGATCTTATGCTTGAGGGCCCAGCAATCGTTGGTGTCATGCCCAACGCTGTCTGAATGATAGGCGCACTTAGCATTGGCATGGTAGTGTGGAGAGGATGTGTTGACATTCTTTGGTGCTTCTTTGATAGAGGCTAGATTTAATTTCAACAGGTGGGGAAGTACCTGTGCTGGGGTCATATTGATACGAGTGAACTGCCGTTGTGGCCTTTCCACCCGTTGCTGGTTTGGTCTAGATGGGTTGTAGCGAGGCTGCTCGCTTGGAGCATTTTGGATCATCACGGCCCCCACCGTCGGCCGACGCTCCGTCTTCCCTGCTCTCCTTTGAGAATATACCATAGCTGTCTCCTTTTTAAACGGCTTCTTCTCCATACTTGCGGCGACACCCTTCTGAATTTTTCCTGACTTGATGCCAGCCTCGATTCTCTCACCTGTTAAGATTAAATCAGTAAACCCCGCGGAAGAGTTACCGATTAAATGATTGAAAAATGGCCCAGATAGGGTCCCAAGAAACATATCAACGAGCTCACGATCGGTTAAAGGAGGCTGCACCCTGCCAGCCAAATCCCTCCACTTTTGTGCGTATTCCTTGAATCCCTCACTTGTTCCTAGCGACATACCCTGAAGTTGGGTACGGGTAGGAGCAAGATCGGAATTATACTGGTATTGTTTATAGAAAGCGGTGGCCAAATCTTCCCAATTCCTGACACTGGTTCCCTCTAACTGATAAAACCATTCCAACTGGGCTCCCGCCAGACTGTCTTGAAAGAAATGAATCCAGAGATTTTTATCAGCTGTATAGGGCTGAATCTTCCTCACATAGGACCTGAGGTGCATCTTGGGGCAAGACAGCCCGTCATACCTTACAAACGCCGGCACCTTGAACTTTGGAGGAATCACAATTCCGGCGACCAAGCCCATGTCTTCAAAATCCAGACCCGGCACCCTCTGCAATTCCATTGCAGCCAATCTGTCCTCCAAGCCCTTGTACTTGTCATCAGCGGGAGGATACTGCTGGTCCGAATAATCCTCGTCTTCTTCCACGTCTTCCTCTTCCGCATCAGACTCGGAAGGCACTGCAACCCGATCTCTTTTACTAGTCCCCTCGTCAGAAGTAGGAGGAAATTCGAGCACCCTCCGAGCTTCTCTGTCAAACCTTCTCCCCAAAGTAGCCACTCCGACCCTCTTTTTCTTCTTCACTGGGTCTTTGCTCTCCAGATGAGCCTTGATATCCTCTTGACTCTTGACCAAGGTCATCAAGAGTTGCTGGAATTGTGCATTCTGGGCTTGTAGGTCTTTGACCGTTTGCTCGAGATCCATCCTACTGAAATAAACAGCAGACAGATAAGGAAACCTGGAGCGAGACCTGCTTATGCATATGATGAATGGTATGCTGATGTATGCAATGCATTCAAGGATTTAGGACATTCAAAATCGTTTCAGACAAAGAAGAACGCACGTCATATTAAGAAGAAATCTGTTAATACATAAATGCCCCATGGGCCAGATGTTACAACATAAACCTCTTAAGGCAGAAAGACATTGCGCATCCTCTTCGGTGCGATGTAGGCGTTGAGGGCCTCTTGCTCGTGGAGTTGGCGAGTAAGCTCCAGGACCTTCTTTTCACTGGCGTAGTAGCTAGCTTCAAAAGTGTTCCGTTCCTCCTTGAGCTGAATCCAACTCCTCTGCATTTCTTCCCACGATGTAGGCATGTCTGGATGTAGGATGGTGTAGGGGACCTCTCCTTCATGGACGGGCTCTTTGATCACTGGGAGCACATGGGGATAAGGCATCATCAGACTTTGAGCGCGGGCTCGTACCCACTTGAGGTAGGGCTCAAGAGGGATGGAGTTCTTGTGTCCCAGGGTCTTGCTATCAATCTTGTTGAGTTTTCCCCAAGCTCTGATGAACCTTTGGCGAAGTCCTTGCACATCGTCGTCGAAGTCAAAAACTAGGCTAGGAATCAGCATGTCATGAGGGCCATCCCTCCGTGCGTACCCAAATTGCCTCAAAGCTAGGCAAGGGTTGTAGGTGATTCCTCCCCTAATTCCAAGTAAAGGGACATTGGGAAATTCTCCGCAACGATCGACGATGATGATATTTTCTCTCGACCGAGAACACCAATGTATATCAGCATGAGTGAGAGTCATCAATCGCTGGGACCATCTTACACCTTGATCATTCTTCAGGACAGATTGTGGAAGGTGCGAAGTAAACCACCTTGCGAGGATAGGAGTGCAGCACATGAGAACACCCCTCCTTCTCATTGTTCGTGTGTAAAATGAGTGAAGGATGTCTCCAAGCAATGTTGGTATTGGATTTCTGGACAAGAAGATTTTGACAGCGTTGACATCTACCAATTGGTCAGGATTTGGGAATAGGACCAACCCATAGATAAGGAGTGCCACAATTTCTTCAAATGCTTGTAAGTCCAATGAGTTCCAACATTCTTGTGCCTTCTCAAACAGGAATTTTGCTAAGAATCCCTTGACACCGCTTCTTGTTTCCCAATGCCCCTTGATTTCAGACGGTTGTAGATGTAGTGCTCGAGCAACATCTTCAGGCTTTGGTTCCTTCTCCGTACCGTTGAAGGGTAGTTGATTAAGGATAGGGATTCTTAGGAGTTGAGAAAACTCCTCCAAAGTGGGTACCAACTGATAATCCGGGAAAGTGAAGCAATGGTGAAGGGGGTCAAAGAATTGAAATAGCACTTTCATCATGTCTTCTTCGATGTTGGTGTTGACTAGGTTGAGCAGTCTACCATGTCTTTCACTGAAGGCTGAATTTTCCGGAATCCTTGAGGTGAGCTCCTTGAGTTGAGGAGAGATTTTCACAAGGTTGACTTGAATGGTGTTTCTGCGAGGAACTTCCATGACCTACAAAACAAGAACAATGATGAAGGTCTAAACCCTTGAAATGGTTAGTAAATGCATATGATGCTTCATGATGTTTATGATGTATGCATAAAACATGTGTACAAGCAAATCACACCAAACCCTAGTTTCAGGCTTGCATGGGGTTTCACAGGTAAGTACCCTCTTGAGTGTAGTTGGTTTAAAAACCTGTCCTATAAATAGCAACCGGGTTCTAAGGAGCTCAATATCACTGGATTGCTTTCATTGTTCATTGTTTTGGTTTAGCCACTTAACTGGCGACCAAAATATTCCAAGAAAACAACCCTCAATGAGTGTAGTATCGAGTATCTACCAACTTCGGACTGCACCAAAGCCGGTCATCTCACTACTCCTAATAAGAGGCCAAGATAGTCAAGTAAGGTTCTAGGTCATTAGTGCTTAGTGACATCGCTCAGCGGCCCCGTACTCTCCTTGATTGAACTCAAGGGTTACCGGTACTCACAAATATGTCGCACTAATATAGCTATTGCTTAGACCGTGTCGGTATACCCCGCACAGTTTCCACAACGTATTGCTATCTATGAATGTTTCCCCAAAATCCGGGCGGAGGATTATAGACCCAAACAATAGAACCAAGGTATAAAGCAAGCAAACCAACCAATTAGTCATGCAAGAAAGTGATCTAAGCCCTAAGGTAACCCCACTTTAAATATAATCCCCAGCAGAGTCGCCAGTTCTGTGATACGGTGGGAGAACTGACTAGTGTTTTGCATTCGTGTTCGCACTTGTGCGGTTAGCAAGAGTCGCCACCGACTTTTTATTTTATCCTAAAGGAAAGGTTAAAAAGCACAGCAAAAACCTTTTGAGATATTTCGTGGGTTCGGGGGGTAGATTATGAAAAGGGAAGGTATTAGCACCCTTTTCATCCATGGTTATCCATGGGCTCTTAGTTACTTGGCTTTTTAGATCACTTGCCTTGTTTTTCGATTGCTTTGAAAATAGTGCGTGTGTGGGTTGTTTTGAAAATGTTTTGGAGAAAGATGCCTTGTCTTAGGCCAACCTTGTAATAATTCTTTACTCGAATGTTTTACAAAGGTGCATATCTTTTCGAAAAGATGTTTCAAAAGTTTGAAAAGTTTGATTTTTGAAAGTGTTGTGGATTGTGGTTTTTGAAAAGAAGGCAAGTGTTTTTTGCAAGTTTGATCTCAAGTAACTAAGAGTTTTGTCTACCCTATTGTACTCAAAGGTTTTTTTGTCATGTTTTAACCCCTTTTAACAATTTTGTTCCACCATTGAAATTGATGGGCAATCTTGCGTTTAGGAAGTTTATTCGGGACGGGCGTGGGTCATCGTATGGACCACGAATGCAATGGTACCAAGTGTCTTTGGCAATTTGCTTGAAGGGACTTGATCATTTTGATAGGCGACTTTCGAAAGCGTCATCGAGGGACTTATGATCATTTGATTTTGTTTTGCCAAAGACATTCGACGTGCAAGCATGGCCTATTTAGAAGGTAACATGTGGGATTACCCTAGGGGGTGCAAGTGTGATTGTGTATTGATTATATGCATTTGTCTTGTATTAGGTTATCTAGCGTCTGATTTTATGTACATACAAACCCTAGGTCTAACCATGGTATAATTGAAAAGCTGTAAACTGCGGAATGTAAATCTACGCTATTACAAAATAATGTCCGGGAGTGGGGGTATAAATGTACAAGGGGATGAGACTTATAGTACTTACAACCAAATCGAAGGTCGCAATCAAAATATAAATGTCAAATGCATAAATGTAAGATAAAATGTGTGTAGGGCAATATATTGTGTAAGTGCAAATGTATGTGTAAGTGTAAATATGTACAAATGCGAAATGCGAAATTAAGCCGTATTAGGGTTTTGACCTAGATAAATGTTTTAATCTTGTATTTTTGGTTTACATGTTAATTATGTACAAAAGAAAAATGAAGGTGCTTTGATTAAATATTAAGTTTTAACTAAAGAAGTATTTTAGTCAAAATGTTTGTGATTTTAAATATTAGAAGAAAAATGTATTGAATTATTATGCATGAAAAATGTTAATTAAAAAGTTTAATTTTAATTATGTATGAGAATGTATAATATGTACAAAAATGATATTAACTAAAAAAAGTTTCTTCAATTTAATCATGTATATAAAAAAGAAAAGATAATTATATACAAATGTGTATTAGTCTAAAAAATGTTTTCAAGTTTATATGATATACAAATCAATGTCTTAAAATATATGTACAAATGGGTATTAAAAGAGTTTTAAACATATGATGAAAATGTTTTAATTAGGTTAGTATTTTTAATTAAATAAGTATATAAAATGCTTTAATTAAATTGTAAATGAAAAGAAAGTATTAAAATGATTTTTTTGTAAAGCAAATGAAGTATATTTTTTTTTAAAAAATATTAAAGGGTTAGTATTAATATATAAAAGAAGAATAAAAATGAAAAGAGGTTAATGTTTTATAAAATAAGGTTAGGGTTAGAAAAAGAAGTTAGTGTTAGAAAAAGCAGTAATTCGTTGGGCTTTAGGAAACGGGTCAGATTAAGCCCATGGTTTGAAACAGAATTAGGGTTAGGCCATTGTTTCAGTTGGGAACGAAATTAGGGTTAGAGGCAGCGACGGCGCGTTTGGTTCGTCTTCTCCGATTGGCAATTCCCTGAGCGTTCATCTCCGGCCACCAACGCAACCCATGCTCTCTTCCCTCCAAGGCAATGGATACGTTGCTCCAGGTTTGTTTCAGTATTCCTTTTTTTCTTCTATAACCGATACGCGTGGAATTTGTTCTGAGCTCTTTATTTGTTTCGTTTTTTATGAGGTGAAGGGAAAGATATAGCAAATTCGTTACCTGATTCCTGGAGATGGAGGAGAGAAAAGGGATGCGTTGAGGAGGTCGGAGCGTTCGTGATGAGCTTGATGAGGCTTCGCTTCTGATGACCCTGGTAATTTCGTTCCTTGCTATTTATGCTTAGGTTTTTGATGATGATATTCGCTGAGAAAACCTAAATCCTTGCTTCTTTATCTTCTCTTCTGTGCCACTGATGCTTATGATTCTGAACTGGTCTTGAATGTTCTTGAGTTGCTTCTCTCTAATCTCGTGTTGCCCTGTGATGACTTGCTTGATTATGAACAAATATTGCCTTGATGTTTTGCTTGTGTGCTTTGAGATGTGCCTTGCTGAGATGCCTGTGATGAAGCTAGCTTCTGAGGCTTGGGTTATGTTTCGTGAATGATGCTTGGCTTCATAAGATGGTGAGGCTTGATCAGGTTATTCTGAGTTCTTGTTTGCCTTACTTCTCTATTCTGGCTTCTGTCTCCTTGTGTTATGCAGGGTTGGTTTGGGATGATGGTTATGGTTTGATAACAGTAATGGGGGTGTTTTTGAGTTGGGATCTCAGGTTTCTTGTGTTTGGCATAAAGGTTTGGTCATGGTGTTTTTTTGAGAATGTGCTATGTGGTGTTGAAGCTTGGTATAGTAGGTTTTAAAGTTGAGGCTTGAGTTTTTGTGTATCAGTTTTGTAAAATATGGTTTTAAGGTTGAGGCTTGAGTTTTGATGACAGGGTATTGGATATCAGGTTATGGGTTTATGGTTTGCAGCCTGTAGAGTTTTTTGTGGTGTTGTTTTGGATATGGTTATGACTTCGATTATCAGGTTTCTTCTTTGGCATAAAGGTTTGGTTATGGTTTTATGGTTCTGGACAGTAGTGAGCTCCTCTTTGACTTAGGCAGGTTGTGGTTTGTTTGTATACTTTTTGAACTGTCCTGAACTGCTATCTTTCTTTTTTTTGAACTCAGTTTTGTGGACAGTAGTACCTTTGTATGTTATGCTGAACTGGTTTTCTGCTTTTATGCAGAGTTGTGCTTAGTTTGTATACTTTCCTTTCTCTCTCACCTGCTGCTACCTCTGAACTGAGTTTGTCTCTTTTATCTTGTATATCTTTTCTTTGACTTGCCTACTACCTGCTGTGCTGCTATTGAACTGTGCCTATGTTGAATTGCTATGCCTGCTGAGCTGCTATGCCTGCTGAACCCGGTCTTGGCTTTTGTGTATTTTGTTTTCTTCTCACTTCTCTAATGTCTGCTGTGAACTGAGTATTTTCCCTTTTCTCTTACTCTGAACTGCCTTTCCTGAACTGTCTTGGCCTGCTGCCTTATCTCTCTTTTTCTCTCTTAAAGTACAGTTTGAATTTTATATGATTATACTTGTACTTCTCTGAAGGGGCTAACCATGGGAAATGATGAAAAAAAAAAGTTGCTTGCATCCTACATTTTGCATCTTTATCTCTTTTGACAGTTTATGTGGCTTTGCCTTTGGATATCTTTTTTTCCAAAAATCTCTCCATGACAGCTTGTATGCTTTTATTGATTTTCTTTGGTATCTTGGCATTTCAGTTCAGTTTTGAATGGGAAATTTGGATTTGAACTAAATGGTTTGAAATTGGAAATTGAGATTCTTATGTAGCTTAAAATTTGTAGCCTATGCATTTTTGACATTTGCATTTCATGAGATAAAATAATCTTCCCTCTCTGTGAACCGGGAGAAATCCCGTGATTTGCAGAGAGGGCAACTGATCCCAGTCAGTGGCCCCTAATGATGAGCAATTTAACTGTCTTTTCCAATTAACTGCTTTTGACTTTTCTTGTTTCTTTTTTCTTTTCGCAGATGAAAAATGGAATGCCGGAGCAGAGTGAGGAATGAAGAGTATTTAGAAAATAGGATACTTTTTCATTTTATTGTAATATTTAAATTAAATGTAAATTATTGTTTGTAACAACAATTTGTAAATAATTTAAATATCAATAAAAATTCAAATTATCTAATTAAATCTAATTTCTTTATTGTTTATTTATTTATTTAAAATTCTTAGAATTAACAATTGAAAAATAAATTCAATCATTTAATTTCAGAATAATAAATAGCTTAAATAAAACAACATTGACCGATTAAGTCCGTCTTATTCAACATCCAGAGCGAAGCAGTAATTAACTTAAATGGACTGATCAAGTGCAAAAAATACTGTGAATTCAACACTGCATATATCTGACTGGCCCAATCAAAATGTACTGAATTCAAAACCATTGTCCCTTTTACTGATTAAACCAAGATAACGCGAATTTTAACCCGAATCTTGAAATAAACTGCAAAGTGCTGTGAAATTCAAAATCTTCTGAGAATATGCTCATAAAACTTAATCCCTGATTGAATGCCAAATCACTCTTGCTTGACCAACAATCAATCAAACCCTAGGCCCACTGTATAAAACAAATCAGGGTTCTGAAACTCAGTAAAAACCCTAATTTTGCTTGATTGTCAAGAAAAGTTTGTTTGCCCGATTCTTGAGCCAGTTTGAGAAGTCAGGAAATGCTTGAAGCTGAGATTCCTTGTGGAAAAGCGCGAGGGTAAATTTTGGGGTACAACAGATTGCAATTATGGATACTGGAGCTACGCATTCTTTTATTGCTTTGGATTGTGCTAAAAGATTGAATTTGGAAATTTCTAATATGGATGGAAGTATGGTTATTGATACTCCTGCGTCGGGTTCAGTGACTACTTCGTATGTTTGTAGGAATTGTCCTATTATGATTTTTGGTAGGGGTTTCGGTATGGATTTAGTGTGCCTACCGTTAGAACAACTTTATATCATCCTTGGAATGAACTAGTTGGAATTCAACCAGGTTCACATCAACTGTTTTGCGAAGACAGTTATTTTTCCTGAAGAGGTTGGTGTCGAAGATGTGACTATGTCGGTTACACAGATGAACCTAGCTGTGAAAGATGGTGCTGTGGTATTTATGTTGTATTCTGCAATAGAAGCGGAGGGAAAAGAAAAGAGTGATGGATTGCCAGTGGTGAATGAATTTCCAGAGGTGTTTCCGGAAGACGTTAGTGAATTTCCACCTGAGAGAGAGGTAGAATTTACTATAGATTTGATTCCTGGAACAAGTCCGGTGTCGATGGCGCCTTACCGTATGTCGGAATCTGAATTAGCGGAGTTAAAGAAACAGTTGGAGGAGTTACTTGAGAAGAAGTTTATTCGTCCGAGTGTTTTGCCGTGGGGTGCTCCAGTGTTGTTGGTTAAGAAGAAAGAAGGTTCAATGAGATTATGTGTTGATTACAGACAGCTGAATAAAGTTACAATCAAGAATCGGTATCCTTTGCCGAGGATCGATGATTTGATGGATCAACTAGTTGGAGCTTGTGTATTTAGTAAGATTGATCTGAGATCTAGATATCATCAGATTCGTGTGAAGTCGGAAGATATTTAGAAAACTGCATTTAGAACGAGGTATGGACATTACGAGTATTTTGTTATGCCGTTTGGAGTTACTAATGCACCTGGTGTTTTCATGGAGTATATGAACAGGATATTTCATCCGTATCTTGATGAGTTTGTGGTGGTGTTCATCGATGATATTCTAATTTATTCGAAGAGCGATGAAGAGCATGCAGAACATCTCAGAGTTGTGTTGGAATTGTTGAAAGAGAAGAAGCTTTATGCGAAGTTGTCCAAGTGTGAATTCTGGTTAAGTGAAGTAAGTTTTCTTGGCCATGTAATTTCCAAGAATGGAATTGTTGTGGATCCTACGAAGGTAGAAGCGGTATCTCAGTGGGAAGCGCCGAAGAATGCTTCTGAGATCCGTAGTTTTCTGGGTCTTGCAGGTTATTACAGGAAGTTTATAGAAGGATTTTCCAAATTAGCGTTACCGTTGACTAAGTTGACCAGGAAGGGTCAGATGTTTGTTTGGGATGTTGAATGTGAGAAAGGATTTCAAGAGCTGAAGAGGAGGTTGACAAGTGCTCCGATCTTGATTTTGCCAAATCCGACTAAGTTTTTTGTTGTGTATTGTGACGCATCATTAATGGGATTAGGTGGTGTGTTGATGCAAGATAAGCAGGTGGTGGCTTATGCTTCGAGACAATTGAAAGTACATGAAAGGAATTATCCGACTCATGATTTGGAGTTGGCAGCTGTTTTGTTTGTTTTGAAGTTGTGGAGGCATTATTTATATGGTTCTCGGTTTGAGGTGTTCAGTGATCACAAAAGTCTGAGGTATCTCTTTGATCAAAAAGAGTTGAATATGATGCATAGGAGATGGTTAGAATTTCTAAAGGATTATGATTTCGGCTTGAATTACCATCCTGGTAAGGCAAACGTTGTTGCGGATGCCTTGAGTAGGAAGTCCTTGCATATGTCGATGTTAATGGTCCGTGAGTTAGATTTGGTTGAGCAGTTCAGAGATTTAAGTTTGGTATGTGAAACTACTCCGAATAGTGTGAAATTGGGTATGTTGAAACTGACTAGTGGTATTCTGGAAGAAATTCAGAATAGACAGAAGTCCGATGTTGGGTTAGTTGACAAATTGACATTGATCAACCAAGGTCAAGGAGGCGAGTTCCGGATTGATGAGAATGGTGTTATGAGATTTGGTAATAGGGTGTGTGTTCCGGATGTTGCAGAGATTAGGAAGAGTATTTTGGAAGAAGGACATCGTAGTGGATTGAGTATTCATCTTGGTGCTACTAAAATGTACCATGATTTGAAGAAGTTGTTTTGGTGGCCGGGAATGAAAAAGGAAATTGTTGAGTTTGTGTATGCTTGTTTGGTTTGTCAGAAGTCGAAGATTGAGCATCAGAAACCGTCAGGATTGATGGAACCGTTGTTTGTTCCAGAATGGAAATGGGATGGAATCTCTATGGATTTTGTGTCTGGTTTTCCAAGGACATCGAAGAATTGTGATTCTATCTGGGTTATTGTTGATCGGTTGACGAAATCTGCTCACTTTATTCCGATAAGAATGGATTATCCGATGGAAAGGTTGGTAGAATTGTATGTTGAGAAGATTGTAAGTTTGCACGGTATTCCTTCTAGTATTGTGTCGGATCGAGATCCTAGGTTTACATCTAAATTCTGGACGGGATTGCAAGAAGCTTTGGGTACTAAGTTGCGTTTGAGTTCCGCTTATTATCCACAGACAGATGGTCAAACGGAGAGAATGATTCAGTCATTGGAATATTTGTTAAGAGCTTGTGTGTTGGAGAAAGGTGGAGCTTGGGATAGTTATCTACCATTGATTGAGTTTACCTACAACAATAGTTTTCATTCGAGCATTGGTATGGCTCCGTTTGAGGCATTGTATGGTAGGAGGTGTCGGACACCGTTGTGTTGGTATGAATCTGGAGAGAGTGTTGTGATTGGACCGGAAATTATCCAACAGACTTCGGAAAAGATTAAGATGATTCAGGAGAAGATGAGGACTTCTCAGAGTCGTCAGAAAAGTTATCACGATAAGAGGAGGAAAGATCTTGAGTTTAGCGAAGGAGAACATGTTTTTATGCGAGTTACTTCGATGACTGGTATTGGTCGAGCTTTGAAGTCAAAGAAGTTGACTCCATGTTTTATTGGTCCGTTTCAGATTACCAAGAGAGTTGGGAAAGTTGCTTATCATATTGCTTTGCCGCCGTCACTTGCAAATTTGCATGATGTTTTTCATGTATCTCATCTAAGGAAGTACATTGATGATCCGTCTCATGAGATTCGGGTAGACGATATACAGGTACGAGAGAATTTGACAGTGGAAGCGGTACCTGCGAGAATTGAGGATCGGAAGTTGAAACAATTGCGAGGCAAGGAGATCGCGTTGGTAAGAGTGGCTTGGGGAGGACCAGCAGATGGAAATGTCACTTGGGAGCTGGAGAGCCAGATGAAGGACTCGTATCCTGAACTGTTCGTCTAAGGTATGTTTTCGAGGACGAAAACTCTTTTAGTAGGGGAGAGTTGTGACACCCCAAATTTATTCAAGTGTTAAATAATTAGGAATTTAATTATTAAATTAATTAAAGGCTTAACTAATAATATTTTGGATTAAATGGATGAATTAATTATGAAATTAAAAAGGAAGACCGGGGGGTGTAAGATTGAATTAGAGGTGTGTGAAGTAAAAAGCTCTACTAAATAATAACTAATTTAATACTATTATTTGGAAAATAATAAAAGGAATATAAAAAGAAGGATAAAAAGGAAAAGAAAAAGAAGGTTATTTGGAAAAGTCATTATACGTGAAATTGGAGAAGAGAAGAGAAGAGAGGAAAAAGCCAAACGCCGTGAATTCGAAGGATCATCGCGAGGTAAGGGGTGATTTCATTTAGTTCATATGCCTTATAGGTTTTGGAATCAATAGGATTGATTAAGCCTGTTAGGAATCCCAATTTAGGATCGTTAGGTTTATGAAATTCAAACCCCAATTCCATGAATTTTTATGTTTTGATTCAATTTGATATTATGAGGAAATTGTATGATGTTATGGTGTGTTACAATCTCATTGGAATCATGCATTATAACTTATTTTGACATTGCTGTGAGTTGGATTCGTATGGGAATGAAAAGGAATAGATTGAGATACATAATGCTGTCAAAAATAGTAGTTTTAGGCTCTGCAGGTCGTGGGAACCGGTTCCCAGTGGGGAGGAACCGGGTTCCATTGTGCAAAGTTATAAAAACTGGCAAAATTGCACGTAGGAATCGGTTCCTGTATAGGTAGGAACCGGGTTCCCATACATTTTCCAGAAGGGTGATTTTTGGACTTCGCAGGAACCGGTTCCTGTATATGTAGGAACCAGGTTCTGTTGTAACTTTTTGAAAAATATTAAACTTTGAAAATTCATAACTTTCAAACTGTAAGTCCGTTTTGAGTGTCGTTTTGGACGTTATTTCTTAAATTTAATGCTCTATTTTATAAAATGAAAAGATTTCCTAAAACCTGAAATTATTTTGAAAATGAGTCAAATCCCGGAATAAGTGATTATTGGCTAACGCACATGGGTGTGTATGTAGCAGTGAACCTGTGATGGATGGATGTATTAGTATTGTGTGAATGAAAGGCATGTTTATGTTGCTAATGATGGTGTGCATGATCGTTGAGATATCATGTTTTTTGGTTTTGGTTCAGTTATGATAAATTGATGTATTTCATAGACTGATTTGATGTTGCATGCTGGTGATGTGCGTGCATATGCATTGTTTTGGTGAAGTTAATTCCCATTGTGTGGAATTTGACTTGTATTTCTGTTAACCGATACCCGGGTGATGATGGGTGGTTAGGCTGGATTCGTGTCCGGGTGTTTATGAACGAATCGATCGTTGCTGTATCCGGTTGATGATGGATCAGTGTTGGGTGACTTGGTCACGTGTTGGTACCACATGCATTGTGTCTGCATTTGTGTTTGCATGGAATTGTAACATGTTAGGATGTCTTCCAGTGTTACAATTCTTTGGTTGATTATTGATTTGTGCATAATGACTTGTATGATTAGAACTGCGTGTTGAATATGAATTTATGCTAAAATGGGTGAAATAATATGCTTGTGATATAGTGTTGATTGAGAAGCTTATAATGCATGTTAATTATGATAAATCTCACCCTTACTTTAACAATTTCAGATTAAAGTTAGCAGCTCAGGAGTTGGTGAGGATGGCTCTAGAGCTATGTTACTTTAAGTCCGCGTGTCAGTGTCGTGCTCATATAGGTTGTAACACTGGGGGAAACGTTTGAATGATGAGTTTTATTTTATACTCTATTGTTTAATTTATGTTGGGAATACTTATGAAGTGAAGTTATTCCGGTTTTGAGACATTTCCGCTGTGTAGAACATGATATTGATTTGAATATTTATCTTAATAATTCCTTCAGTAAAGCATGATAACTGTAGATTTGAGGTTTTTATATTTATCTTGGATTGTGACATCCCTGTTTTCCATGTTACTCTGATTTAATTAATATATCCGCGGGTTATTTAGAAGGGGTGTTACATGATCAGCCAATACACTGCCCTTTATAGCTTTCTGGATAGTATACTGTATGTCATATTCTGTCAGGATCATCTTCCATCTAGCTATTCTCCCAAACAGAGCAGGCTTTTCGAAGATGTATTTTATCGGATCCATCTTAGATATCAACAAGGTAGTATGAGTCAGCATATACTGTCTTAGCCGGCGAGCATCCCATGCCAGAGCGCAGCAAGTTTTCTCGAGCAGTGAATATCTGGTTTCATAATCGGTAAACTTTTTGCTTAGGTAATAAATAGCGTGCTCTTTTCGGCCAGACTTGTCATGCTGCCCCCAATACACACCCCATTGAGTTTTCTAAAACAGTCAGATACATGATCAGTAGTATTCCCTCGACTGGTGGCATCAACACAGGAGGCTCTTGTAAGTACTCTTTGATTTTGTCAAAAACAACCTGGCATTCATCATTCCATTTGACTACTTGATCTTTCTTCAATAGTTTTAAGATTGGCTCACAAGTAGTTGTTAGATGAGAAATGAATCTGGCAATATAGTTCAAGCGTCCCAAGAATCCTCTGACTTCCTTCTCAGTACGAGGAGCAGGCATCTCTTGTATTACTTTAACTTTGGCAGGATCGACCTTAATACCTTTATTACTGACGACAAAGCCTAGTAGTTTACCGGACCGTACTCTAAATGTGCACTTGTTTGGATTCAACCTCAGCTTGTACTTTTTCAGTCTCTCAAACAGCTTTTGTAAGTGATCCAAGTGCTCTTCTTCTGTTTGCGATCTGTCTATCATATCGTCTACGTAGACCTCTATTTCATGATGTATCATGTCGTGAAATAAAGCTACCATGGCGCGTTGATAGGTTTCCCCAACATTCTTCAGTCCGAATGGCATCACCTTGTAGCAGAATGTGCCCCACTGTGTGACAAATGTTGTTTTCTCCATGTCCTCAGGTTCCATTTTGATTTGGTTGTAACTTGAGAATCCGTCCATGAAGGAAAACACTCTGTGTTGGTCCGTATTGTCAACCAGGATATCAATGTGGGGGAGTGTAAAATCATCTTTAGGGCTTGCCCTATTCAAATCTCTATAGTCCACACACATTCGTACTTTGCTGTCTCTTTTAGGTACGGGAACAATGTTGGCAACCCATTGAGGATAGGAAGTGACAGCCAAGAATCCAGCATTGAATTGCTTCATGACCTCCGCTTTGATCTTTTCTGACATATCTGGTCTCATGCGGCGGACTTTTTGCTTTACTGTTAGACAATATTCTCTTGTAGGCAGACGATGTACCACGATGTTCGTATCAAGTCCTGGCATATCTTCATATGACCAGGAAAAGATCTCAACATAATCATGCAACAGCTGAATCATACGCTCCTTGACACTGGGCTCCAGATTGGCACCCACCTTGACCTCTTTTTTATCCTCCTCGGTACCCAGGTTGATTGTATCTACAGGTTCCTCGTGAGGCTGAATGGTTCTTTCCTCTTTTTGTAGTAGTCTGGCCAGTTCCCCTGGTACTTCACAATCTTCCTCACCTTTGTCTTCGGCTTGGTAGATTAGATCCTCAGAGTTACAAAAGGCCATAGCAGTATTGTTACCCATGGGATCCAGAATGGAGGGTAACCTGCATTTGTGAGTGTGGGTGTGTGTAAGGGTATAGCCATCCTTAAAAATAAAATGTAAAAGAAAAACAATGAGCATAAAAGTTTGTATGCGAAAAACGTCCATGATTCATTGAATGTCATATGAAGATGAAATAATAACCCTTACAAATGGACCATTGTGCCTCGGGCAAGACACAAGGTTTTAAATGTGCAAATTGTTTGTGAATATTACAGATCCAACAACAAAAAGTAAATATAAATTACTGAGGGATGAAAGTTATTGGGACAAAGTCTCTGGCCTCCCAATTACGGAGTCCTCCATCGATAGTCGGAAATATCCAATCCTCCAAGTTTCAATCCTCTTCACCATCTTCTAACGCATTAACCTCTCGGTTGCTAATCTTCAAGGGTGGCCCTCCAGCACGGGCACGGCGTATAGCCTTCTGAGCACTTGAAATGAAACCTAAGTCAAACTTGTCAGATTTATACGGAATATCTGGAAGCTTCCCCCATATGGTGCATCCACCCTCCTCTACTACTGCTTTGGCGTCCTTCAGAGATGACATCCGGAGTGGAGGTCTTGTAATCTTGGGAATCTGGGACACAATCTTGGTTACTGCTACCTCTTGGGGGACCTCTTAGAAATTTTGAAAAGGAGTTTCAATGAACTCACCGTCCAATTCCACATACCTGAAGGAATTGAGGTGGATAATCATATATTCTTCCTCTTTGTGGACAGTGATAATATTTCCTTGGACCAGATATTTCAGCATCTGGTGCAGTGTAGAGGTGACAGCGCCAATATTATGGATCCACGACCATCCTAGCAGACAGGAGTAAGAGGGGCGGATGTCCATTACATAAAAGGTTGAATTGAAAGTTTGAGTCCCAACCTTTATGGGGATATCCACCTCCACATGTACCATCCTATTTGAGCCATCAAATGCCCTTACGACTATGTTACTTGGTTTCAACGTCAGTCCTTCGCAGTCCAGTCTGTCGAGAGCTTTCTTCGATAAAACATTCAAAGATGAGCCAGTGCCCACCAAGACATGGGCCAGAGTTGTGCCTCTACATTCCACAGAGACATGTAATGCCTTATTGTGTTTTCTTCCCCTTGGTGTCAAATCAGCATAGGAGAAGCCTAGGCCGTTATCTGTTGTCAAGCTGGCCATACAATCTTGAAATTGATCAGAAGACGTCTCTTGAGGCACATGGGATGTCTTTAGGAATTTCATCAAGGCTTTTGCATGTGCCTCAGAACACAGTAGCACCACCAGCATGGAGATCTTGGAGGGAGTTTTCCCTAACTGTTCAACTACGTCGTAGTCGTTCCTTTTTATTATTTTTAGAATCTCCTCCATTTCTTTCTTGGAGGTCTCGGGAATAGTCAGTGATTGAGCCTTCGTCCGGACAGGCTCCACTTGAATACTTTTTCCTCGAGTTTCAGTAGCAGGAGTGTTGGTAGGAATGACAGTAGGGGTTGTATCGTCTTCGTCAATAGGAGCACTTGCAGAGACGATTAGCGGTACTAAAGTAACCTTTAGAGCAGCCACGAGTCTAAAAATTGCCTTTAGGGGGGAAATTTCTGGAGAAAATATTCTACCGCTTCGGGTAATCTTACTAGTTCCGGTAATATTTCTAATGTCGGAGTTTTCTTCTTCAGAGCTTATCTCTTCGGCGGCCAGCCCATCTTGTTTGATGCCATGGTAGTAAATGTCTCCATCGTAATTCCACGACACATTTTTGTCTGATTCATATGGGACTGGCCCACGCATTATGATTATAAGAGGAGTATTTTTTGGAACTGATGTAATTCTAACGGGTCTTTTAGGGACCCTGGAAGAATTGGTGGAGATGGTAATGATTGAAACGTCTTCAACAGGAACAGGTGAAACAGGAGTACTTTCAAACAAAATCTCTCTGTTGTCTATCAAGCGCTGAATGCCTATTTTCAACAAAGGACAAATAATTGGTGAGGATAAGCAAAGATGGCAGTCTTCATTATAACTCGGGAATACATCAGATTTCAACAAGTTTATCTTAATGATTGGGAGTGGAGTCACGAGTTTATCAACTGTGGTAACAAACAAATCTTCTTCAATAGCATTGGTGTGGTGACCATGTCTAGGGATAGGAGAAGAAATTACGTTTGGCTTCTCGGGCGCATCAAACTCAATTTCTTTCGCCTCTATAAGGTCTTGAATTTTGTTTTTCAAGGCCCAACAGTTTTTAGTGTCGTGGCCTGGACTTTCGGAATGATATGCGCAACGGGAATTTGGGTGATAATGAGGGGACGCTGTGTTGGGGTTTTTTGGAGCTTCTTTTAAAGTTGCCAAATTGAATTTCAGAAGATGAGGTAATACTTGGGACAGAGTCATGTTGATTCTGGTGAATTACCGGACTGGACTTTCCACCCTCGGTTGATTACTTCTTGGTTGATCAGATGTAGGCTTTGGGATCATAATAGCCCCTACCATTGGTCGGTGTTCGGCTCTCCCTTGGTTCCTTTGTGGATATACAGCAGCTACTTCTTTCTTCCTAATAAAAGGCTTCCTCGCAGCTATAGAGACAGATGAATCCTTCTGAATCTTTACATTTTTTATGCCAGCTTCCACCCTTTCTCCGGTCAGTATTAACTCAATAAATCCGGCAGATGAGCTTCCAATTAAATGGTTAAAGAAAGGGCCTGATAGAGTGCCTAAGAACATGTCCACCAATTCCCTTTCAGACAGAGGGGGTTGAACCCTTCCAGCTAGATCTCTCCATTTCTGCGCGTAATCTTTGAAACCCTCATTGGAAGCCATAGCCATACTCTGAAGCTGAGTACATGTAGGCGCCAAATCAGCATTATATTCATATTGCTTGTAGAAAGTTGCGGCAAGATCTTCCCAATTGTGGATGTTGGCCCTTTCCAGTTGGTAAAACCAGTCAAGTTGTGTTCCAGATAGACTATCTTGGAAAAAAATGCACCCACAAGTCTTTATCAGCGGAGTGTGGTTGGATCTTTCTCACATATGATCGGAGATGCATCTTAGGACATGACACCCCATCATATTTTTCAAACAAAGGCACTTTGAATTTCGAAGGAATCACAATCCCTGAAACAAGTCCCAATTCTTCAAAGTCTAGGTCCGACACCTTTTGTATTTCCATAGCGCTCAAACGCTCTTCAAGATGTTTGTACTTATCATCAGCTGGAGGATATTGTTCCTCAGAGTAGTCTTCCTCTTCTTCCTCCTCTTCAAATTCCGACGGAACCGTTGTTTCCTTTCCTTTCCCCTCTCCTTCACCAGATGTTGTTGCGAAATTCAAGTTTCTTCTAGTCTGTCCCTGAAACCTTCTCCCCATGTTTAAAACCCCAGTGACTTTATTTGTTTTCTTTTTCTTTTCTTCAACTAGCAGAGTATTCAACTCTTCTTGCCCCTTGGCTAGGGTCATGAGCAATTGTTGAAGTTGTGTGTTCTGAGCTTGGAGATCTTTGATTGTCTGTTCAAGATCCATCTTACTGAAATAAACAGTAGAGACATGAGGAAACTCGTTGCAAAAGACCTGTTTATGTTATGATGAATGATATGTGCATATGCAATGTTTTCAAGGATTTTAAAGATTCATGTTCGTTTTAGACAAAAAGGAAACACACGTTATATTAATAAAATAAAGTTTTAGTACATCAATGCCCCTTGGGCAAAATAATACAAAACTCTAAGATAAAAAAGTAGTGTGCATCCTCTTTGGTGCAATGTAGGCATTTAGAGTCTGCTCCTCGTGAAGTAGCCTAGTGTTGTACCCCAAAATTTTCCCTCCCATATTTCTCAATACATGTCAAGTGAGGTCCTCAAAATGCTCAAGGAGGTCCAAGGGTTGACCAGACAAACTCTCTCCTAAGGCAGTCTACCCCAAATTAGGGTTTCATTTTGCATCAAGATGATTGAGTCCAAAGGATCTCAAATTCTCACCATTGTCCTAATATGTTCTCAAGATCATCCATGTCAAGTTTCAAGCCTTGCAGAGGAAGTTTGCTCAGTCAATTGCTCAAAGGCCTGAAAATCGACTGTGCTAGGGCAAAAGTCAATTGTGGCCCACATACAGTCAAACTTCAAGATTTTTGGTCAACATTCTCATTTTGAAGTATTATTCATCATTTGATAATGGTTTGATCATGACTCCTCAAGGATTGCTCACAATTCATCAAAACCCAAAAGTTGCTAAACTAGGGTTTTGTAGGAAAAGTCAACTCAACTTTGACCAAGCATAACTTTCTCATACTTTATCAAAAATGACCCATCCAAAGCTCATTTTTAAGAGGATGTAATTACCTACAATTCATCTTCGTCTCCCAAGTTCAAAATATGAACTCACAAGAGGATATGAATTTGGACATTATAGGTCATTTTGGAAAGTCAACAAAAACACCTTTTGGGTCAAAGCTTCATACATGAACATGGAAGACTCAATTGAGATGAGACAAAAATGGTTTCTTAGAGGACATCATAAGCTTTCTAAAAAGTCCAAGAACATCTGTCTAGGGTCAAAATTGAGAGAGTTATGAATTGGCCAAGTTGGCCCTTTTTGCAAAATTGCCAAAAGTCAAATGTGTCCAAAATTGCATTTTTTGCCAAATGGGCCCAACTTTTTATGCTTGCACTGAGTTTGTAATGTGACCCACGACTCATGAGCCCTTCCACTTGTCATTCTTTTATTTTTGTTATTTATTTTTGATTTTATTTCATTTAAATCAAATAAAATCAATATAAAATAATGAAAATATCAAAAACTAATTAAATCTTGAGATTTTGTGCATGATTAGTGAAATTCTGGATGCAGATACTCAATGTCACGTTCAATGTTATGACACCGTATCTGACTTTCTATAAGACAGTAAATACAAAAACAGTAAAGAACACAGTCAATTGTTTACCCAGTTCAGTGTGCAACAACACCTACTCTGGGGGCTACCAAGCCAGGGAGGAAATCCACTATAAGAGATATTAATTCAGGAATAAACCAACCAGTTTATCTCCTTCACTTAAGACCTACCCAATGCAACTTCAATCTAAGTACAACTTAAACCTGAGTTCCTACTCACTCCCCCTCAATCACAGCAGTGATACTTAAAACAATTGACTAATGATTTAATGAAGACACTCTTCAAAACATACACTTGATTATGCTTCACAGCTTTTTAATCAAGCAACACAAACACTCTTGCTTCACAGCTTTAAGTGATACATAAACCTAACTTGACTTTGCTTCAAAGCTTTAGTCAAGAGACACAAAACACTCTTGCTTCAAAGCTTTAAGTGATACAAAACCCTTACAATTAAAACCTATTCCAAGTCACTTATCACAATGATACTTGCTTGGATTACAATAGTTAAAACTATACAGCTTCTAAATGATCTTCTGTCAAAAGGGATGCATTCCAAATAGCAACCCTGTTGAATATATAGCAGTTGCTTCTTCAGTTAGGGTTTCCACAAAAAGCCAGGGTTAATTTCGTTTGACCTTAAGACTTGGTCACAGGACTTTATCAACCAGGTTAGGGTTGAGCTAGGTTAACCCTAAGTCCACGAGAGATTCTGTTCTGGAAAGACTGAGTCATTTTCCTGAAAAATCTCAGAATTAACCAAACTGCATAACTGTTAGTTCAGAACAGGATGTCTTAACATTTGTTATGACATCTGAATTCTTGTTTACTGATTTTGGTAAATGTGATCATTTTGCAAAATGCTCAGATACACACTCATAAACATCAGTACCTGTATGCCACTATTTTTCTGCAAAGGTACCTAATAAACCAGTACCTAATAAATCAGAATGTTATGACATTAGTCATGACATTCACACACCTGGTTTTACCAAAAATGCATGCCAATAACTAAACAACTACAAACTCCCCCTTTGGCAGATTTTTGGCTAAAGCCCCTAAGCAATCAGAGAATAGATAGTAGCAGAATAGATATGACTGCAGAAAAATAGAGTCTAATAATGTCTACCAAAATATATCTCCCCCTCTTTAGCCACAAATGGGCCAAAGATTACATGTACTTAAATGTTTATACAGTCATCCAGAAAAAGTAATGAAAACAACAACTAAAAACTGAACACACTTGCAAACTCCACCAGAAACCAGCAGCAACTCCACCAACCTTTAAGCACTGTCCCCTTCAGAGGAGCTACTTTCTTCAGTATTGAGTTGATCTTCAGCAGCACCCTCTTCCCTTCTATTTCCTTCAGCCTCCTCCTGTTCTAACCTGGCAATTAGGTTTTCTAGAGTCTTTTTCCTAGTCTCCAGCTCTTTGCAGGTCTCTTTCAGTACATCTATAACATCAGATGTTTTGGACTGAGTATTTACAGATGATGTCTCAGCTGATGTTATAACAATATCAGGAACATGAGATCCCTGAAAAAGCTTGTAGTGTAACCCAAGAGCAGGAGCTCTTTTGCAAGAAGTATCTCTTGCCACCAGGATATCAGGGTATTGTGCAAGGATAATTCCACAAAGGAGGGAGGGAAAGCCAATAGGGCCTTTGACAGCATAACTACCAGCATGTTTTAAAGTTTGTTCAAAAATATACCTGCCATAGTCAAAATCAGTCTTGGTTCCCACAACATAAATAAATCTCCCCAATCCTGTGGAGATAGTTGATTTATGGTTTGTAGGGACCCAGTTGGCTGCACCAATCTTGTGCAGGATGGCAAATTTCATGCTTAGTTTGCTGGCATTCAGCTTGCCTTTCAAGGGCCAGCACTTGACTTGTCTTGCTGTGATGGTTTGACAAACTTCATTGTCAGTGACTTCTAGTTCAGGGCAATCCTCATTTGATCTTCCAAGAAATTTGTTAATTTCTGATGGAGAGAAATTAACCCTTCTTCCTCTAACATAAACACATTTAAAGTCAGCTGACCTTCCATCAGCACATTCATCAGACAAGTTTACTATAAATTCCTTGACCTGATTTTCATAGCACTTGGTAAATTTTACCACAGTCTTCATCAGTCCAGCAGTTTTAATCAGGTCCATGATTTCCTTGCACTCCATGGCATCATTGTTTAGCTCTCTTTCTAAAGTTATTCTCTTCAAGCAAACATACTTCCATCTGTTGGCATTGTCAGGATGGTGAAAAGAGATGTTGTCTGTTGGGACTTCAGGGACTCTAGCCATTTTGCTGGAAGGGAGTTTCCTTCTGATAGAAATTTCTTCAGCCTCAATTCAAATTCTGATTCCTCACCAGAATCAAAAGACTCAGGTTCTTTTCTCTTCTTTGTAATTGGTTGTCTTCCAGTATGCACTTGGGCTTTCACCTTCCCTTTGGACAGACCAGTTTTCACAGATTCTACCCCAGTCTTGCCTTCAGCCTTGGATTTCTTATCAGCAGGTTTCTCTTTGGTCATACATTTTGCAGCATTCTGATTACCCCTTCTTTTCATCATTCTCCTAGCTATGCTAGGGTTTACATTGGCAATTAGTTCATTGTCTGAGTATTCCTCATCCACATCAATGACAGGTGGATCAACAGTCTTCTCTGAAGGGTTCTGAGTATCATCAAGGATTTCAGATGATTTCTAAATGTTGTCATTTGGTGTCACAACATTCTCAGAGACATCTGCATTTGCTTCAACATTTGGGCTTGCCGATTCTTGATTTAATGGGACAGAAATCCCCGGTACATAGTGGTTTTCGCTTAGTATTCTTGTAACAAGCCTAGCAATTGCTTGATGTACTTGAGTTGATCCTTCCCTATTTGGTACAGAAGAAGAAGGATGAGAAGGATTACCGGAAGCAGTAGCTTGAGATCTTCCTGCATGCCTAGTTCTCAGCTTTTTGACTTTGGAGGGGTCAGTTGCCATTTCTCTGAGAGGAGTGATCTCCAGGACTTTAGAATCTATGCATGTGGTGATTGCTCGAGAATAAGGATCAGATGATGAAGATGAAGTGGTCGCCTTGGTCGAAGATGATGTTTGAGACATTTTGATTGACTTAGAGCACCAGTAGCAATTTGAGAGAAAATTTGATTGAGAGAAAGGAATAGGTTGCAAAGTCGAGAGGGGTAGGAGGCAAATGAGAGTCTATTCAACTTCTTAATAATTTTGAAAGAATTGGAAAAACATATGATTAACCCACTAAAAATAGACTTAACAAAAATAACTCCTTCAACCCTTGCTTTAAGCAAAATTAATTGCTATAATTTCTCATGTTGGCAAATACCCATCTTGCCCCTTAAGTTTTCAAGTTGATTTCCATCAAGAGCCTTGGTAAAAAAATCAGCCAGCTGTAGCTTAATGACACCAAGTTCCAGTTTAATTGTCTTCTTCTCTACAAGGTCAATGTGCTTGGTCTTGCTATGCTGAATAGGGTTCTTGGAAATATTGATTGTATTCAGATTGTCACAATACAATGTCATAACATCTTGTGAGACATTATACTCAGTGAGCATCTGTTTTGTCCAGATAATTTGAGAACAACTACTACCAGCTGCAACTATTTCAGCACAGAGTTGAAAAGGCATTCTTTTGACATGAATCATAGCTCTGGCAGATTCCTGTATGATCCTATTTTTCCTTCTGTCAACTCCATTTTGATGAGGAGTTATAGGAGAAGAGACATCATGACTCATTCCTCATGAGAAACAGAATTTATTAAACTTGTTGTTTCCAAATTCCTTGTCATGATCACTTCTGATTCTGACAATACATCCTTCTTTTTGAGTTTTTCTGCACAGTTCTCTAAAAACTTCAAGGTTATTCACCACATCATAGACATATCTCTTTTTACCAAGCCTTTCAATTTGATGTTCACCACAAACCCTCTTTTTATCAATTTGCAGTCTTGGAATCCTTCTGACTGCTTCCATAGAGATAGTTCTTTTCATTCTTCTTAGATGAAGATGGCCAAGTTTTTGGTGCCACAGTTTCATCTCTTTTTCTTCTTTGGTAATAGAACACATAGTGGAGTTATTAGTGTTCTCAGGCTGCCACAAGTAACAGTTATCTTTAGATCTGATTCCTTTCATTACAACTTCTAGTTTTTCATTAATTACTAGACATTCAGATTTTGAGAAGTTGACCTTGAATCCTAGATCACACAATTGACTGATACTAATGAGATTAGCAGTCAGGCCTTTTACCAATAGTACTTCATTCAGATTTGGAACTTCAGGGCAGTCCAAATTACCAACTCCTTTGATTTCACCTTTAGCACCATCTCCAAAGGTCACATAACTAGTGGTGTGAGGTTTAACATGATTGAGAATGTTCTTTATTCCAGTCATGTGCTTAGAGCACCCACTGTCAAAGTACCAGCCTTCCTTTGCAGAGACTCTCAGGGAAGTGTGGGCTATCAGGGAAGTAGCCTTTTTCTTCCATTGAGGAGTATGTGGTACCCTTTTTGACTTAGGTTTAACACCTGGGCTCTGATTAGGGTATCCATACAATCTGAAGCAGAAAGGCTTAATGTGACCATACCTCCCACAATGATGACATCTCCATCTTTGGTACTTTTTCTTCATATATCTCTGTTCCTGATGTTGAGAGTTGTGTTGAGACATCTACTTTGACATTTGTTTAACAGGCCTGATCTTCTTGTCTGTACTAGATTTCTTTGCTTCCACAAATCCTAGTCCAGATTTGTTTCCCACATTTTGTCAAACCTGAAGGATTTCTTCCAATTTGTCTGTTCCATTTGTCAGCATCTTGACAGATTTGGTCATTTGGTTCAGTTGTGAGTTCAGAAATTGAACTTCCCCTTCTAATTGACTTATAGTTTCAAGGTCTGCCCTTTTTTCAGCCTCCAGCTTTATGATGAGTTTTGATTGTTTCTCATTCTGCACACAGACTTCAGCACTTCTGATACACAATTTCTTGTAAGTATCAGCCAGTTCTTCAAATGTCACTTCTTCATCACAAGTGTCACTTTCAGAGGTACAAACACAAGTTAGAGAAGTAACTAGTTTGGCAGATTCTTCTTCAGAATTACTTTCTGAATCACAGTCAGACCAAGTAACAGTCATTCCTTTCTTTTGTTTCTTAAGAAAGGTAGGACATTCAACTCGAATATGCCCATATCCTTCACAACCATGGCATTGAATTCCTCTGCCTTGATTTCCCTTCTCTTCTGACCTTGGTCTTCTGCTGGAACTGTCAATGTCAGAGGGAATGTTATGAACATTAGAACTTGACTTTGGATCTATTCTTTTGATGAGTTTGTTGAATTGTCTCCCAAGCATGGCTATAGCTTCTGAAATATTTTCTTCTTCATCCTCCTTGTCTTCATCTTCAGTGTTGGATACAAGTGCTATGCTCTTGTTCTTCTTGTCAACATTTTCAGTGATCCCCATCTCAAAAGTCTGAAGAGACCCAATGAGTTCATCCACTTTCAACTGGATGATATCCTGGGCTTCCTCTATAGCAGTTACCTTCATTGCAAATTTTTTAGGCAAGGATCTGAGAATCTTTCTCACCAGTTTTTCTTCTGACATTTTTTCTCCCAATGCTCCTGAGGTGTTGGCAATCTCCAAGATGTTCATGTGAAACTCATGAATGGTTTCATCTTCCATCATTTTTAGATTCTCAAACTTGGTAGTCAGCATCTGAAGCCTTGACATCTTTACTTTGGAAGTGCCCTAATGAGTAGTTTTGAGAGTGTCCCAAACTTCCTTGGCCAGTTCATATTGATGTACTAGTCTGAATATGTTTCTATCAATTCCATTGAACAAGGCATTTAAGGCTTTGGAATTACCCAGGGCTAACTCATCTTCTTCTTTACTCCATTCTTCCTCAGGCTTCAGACTGATTGTCCCATCTTTCTCAGTTATGGTGGGATGGTTCCATCCTTTGTCAGCAGCTCTCCAAGCCTTTTTGTCCAGAGATTTTAAGAAGGCAATCATACGAGGTTTCCAATAGTCATAATTTGTTCCATCCAGAATGGGTGGTTTATTTCCAAAAACTCCTTCTTTGTCCATAGTGCCAGAAAGTGATATCCCTAGATCTCACCCAGTAATACAGGCAGGGTGCCTGCTCTGATGCCAATTGAAATTCTGGCTGCAGATACTCAATGTCACGTTCAATGTTATGACACCGTATCTGACTTTCTATAAGACAGTAAATACAAAAACAGTAAAGAACACAGTCAATTGTTTACCCAGTTCAGTGTGCAACAACACCTACTCTGGGGGCTACCAAGCCAGGGAGGAAATCCACTATAAGAGATATTAATTCAGGAATAAACCAACCAGTTTATCTCCTTCACTTAAGACCTACCCAATGCAACTTCAATCTAAGTACAACTTAAACATGAGTTCCTACTCACTCCCCCTCAATCACAGCAGTGATACTTAAAACAATTGACTAATGATTTAATGAAGACACTCTTCAAAACATACACTTGATTATGCTTCACAGCTTTTTAATCAAGCAACACAAACACTCTTGCTTCACAGCTTTGAGTGATACATAAACCTAACTTGACTTTGCTTCAAAGCTTTAGTCAAGAGACACAAAACACTCTTGCTTCAAAGCTTTGAGTGATACAAAACCCTTACAATTAAAACCTATTCCAAGTCACTTATCACAATGATACTTGCTTGTATTACAATAGTTAAAACTATACAGCTTCTAAATGATCTTCTGTCAAAAGGGATGCATTCCAAACAGCAGCCCTGTTGAATATATAGCAGCTGCTTCTTCAGTTAGGGTTTCCACAAAAAGCTAGGGTTAATTCCGTTTGACCTTAAGACTTGGTCACAAGACTTTATCAACCAGGTTAGGGTTGAGCTAGGTTAACCCTAAGTCCACGAGAGATTCTGTTCTAGAAAGACTGAGTCATTTTCCTGAAAAATCTCTGAATTAACCAAACTGCATAACTGTTAGTTCAGAACAGGATGTCTTAACATTTGTTATGACATCTGAATTCTTGTTTACTGATTTTGGTAAATGTGATCATTTTGCAAAATGCTCAGATACACACTCATAAACATCAGTACCTGTATGCCACTATTTTTCTGCAAAGGTACCTAATAAACCAGTACCTAATAAATCAGAATGTTATGACATTAGTCATGACATTCACACACCTGGTTTTACCAAAAATGCATGCCAATAACTAAACAACTAAAATTAGGTTCATTATATAGTTGGATACAAGATCAAATCGTGCAAGGCTTTATATGAACACAAAAGATTGGATTTGCTTGATTTGGAAAGATTTGGTGCAAGGATTGAATCATGAATCAATATTCATAATTGGAAGAGATTTGATACCAAATTGTAACCCTAATAAACTCTAGTATACATAAGGAACAAGTGCAGATCAAAAATAAGAGGCTAGATGCGTGCAAAGGCAGAAAACAAATTTCAAAAATTCAAGAAAAAGTTGCAAACCAATTTCCAAGTTTCGGGCCATCTCAAGCCATTCTAATCATACCAATCGTTTGTTGGACATCCTAGGATCGTGTTTCAATCGTTAGCAAGCTTCCCCATGCTCGGATCACTCTTTAAGAGTCACACGGTTTGTCTTTTTTCTTGAAATCGATTACATGATTCTGGCATATTTAGCATGATTAATTGATATATTCATAATCCTTGAGTTGTTTGCAAGCTAATGGTTATGATTAATTGCATTTTTATTGATTGTAGATCAAGTTGCCATAGCTAGGGTTCGTGCTTTGTTTTTAGGGGTTTTGCATACAAGGAAAATTGGCCATTAATAATGGTACCATGATGCTCGTGAGGTTGCAACGAGTTGATTGGTACCATTGGTTTTCATTTATCATACACATACATGATTTTGGAATGAACAAGGGTTATACCTACTCTTGGTGTCCGTAGGTAAAAGCCTTTTATCTAAAACGACGGAAGCCACGAAGAAGACAATTGTGTGGCAGTATGTGAGTGGCTTGTTTGAATCTGTGCGCGTTTTGGGAAGCGTGGAATGTTGTTTGTGTTATATTCTATTTATTGCATTATTGGTACAACTAACAAGTTGGCGCAGATGGTAAGGTTGTTGGTCTTTGAGGCTGATGTCCTGGGTTCGATCCCAGGCGCGTGCATTTTATTTTCTCAACATTTTCAAGGCAATCCAGTGTATCATAGGGCAAGGGATCCATCATGTATCACACAGATCTGGCCGTCCCATCCATCAACGCCCCAGATCCAAGGCCTTCTCCCTGAGGGACTACCATGCGCCTGAGTCAAGCATGCACATTGGATCCAGCAAAGTCAATGGGGTCAGGAGGTTGTTGGGCCCAGAATCGCAAATCATACCACCTTTCTTGCTAAACAACATCAGGCACATCTTTCTTTCTCTTCTATTTATTTCATTTATTTATTTAATTAGCTTAATTATTTTTAACCAAAATCAATTTCTTTTTTCATAAAAAAATCATAAAATCAAGAATTTCACAAAAATTAGAATTAGGTTTTTATTTTATCAAATTTAATTTAATATAAATTTAATTTAATTTAGGGTAATTCTACCTTTTTTATATAATTAAAATCAATTAGAAAAAATTAGGGTTAGACTCTTGATTTAATTTTTAGTTCTTTCTCAAAAATAAAAAATACAAAAATAGGTTAGTTTAATTATTTTTCTTAAATCACAATTAATTAGTAATTAGGTTTTTTTTATTATTCAATAGAACTTTATTTTCTCAAATAACAAAAAAAAAGACAAATAAAAATGATTTTCCTTTCAGGTTACAATTAGGCATAGATGGGGTCAAAACCTTAGTTCTCTTGTTTTCAATTCATCACGCGCGTTTATATTTTTTGCAATATTAATGTAACTGTCCACGATATGTAATAGTTTAATCTAGGACTTTCTTTATTTATCATTTTTACGGGTTTTTTGGCTATGTAATTAATCCTTACCCCGAAGCCTTGTAATAGCGTAGGTTTTACTTCTCGCATTTTAATTTTCGCAAATATTATCTGTTTAGATGTATGTTGATAAGATTGTATGACAGAGATTGCATGATAATTTAAAACGGCTAGAAAACCCTAATGTGCAAAGATAATAATTGAAATCAAATCACTCGCACATGCGCACTCTTAGGGTATATTGTCACTTCGGTTGCCTTAGGTAAATGATTATTAAGTATAGGGTGTCTTAGTGGTTGCCCTCCTGTCTAAACAAAGATCAAATGTCCCGCTCAGAAATGTTGCCTCGGAAAGGTTGCATCGGAAATGTTTCCTCGAATATGATCTTAAGACTTTAGGGTTATTATTAAGACTTCCTAACATTGCTTTGGTGATCGTACGTCCCTTACAAATTGACCCTTACAACTCCAATGATGACGCTACCTATTTCTCAATAGTAGGATAACATTGTCTAAAGGAAACAAGAACAGAAAGAATCCTTTTTTCGAGTAGGTAGATGCTAGTAGGTACTTGCTCAAAATCAAACTTTTCACACTTACACTCTTTTCAAACAAAGTTTTCAAAAACAACTTCGTAACACTATTGAGGTGAGAAACAAGGGTTAAAACAAAGTAAAACAAAACTTTTCAAAACAAGCACACACAAGCAATTTTAAAAATATGAGCAAGTACAAGAGCCCATGGAAAAACATGGATAGAAAGGGTGCTAACACCTTCCTGTTGTACCCAAAAATTTTCCCTCCCATATTTCTCAAAACATTTCAAGAAAGATCCTCAAGTTGCTCAAGGTAGTCCAAGAGTTGGACAGACAAGCTCTCTCCTAAGGCAGTCTACCTCAAATTAGGGTTTCATGTTGCATCAAGATACTTGAGTCCAAGTGATCCCAAATGCTCACCAATGTCCTAATACGTTCTCAATATCATCCATGACAAGTTTCAAGCCTTGCAGAGAAAGTTTGTTCAGTCAATTGCTCAAAGGCCTGAAAATCGATTGTGTTAGGGAAAAAGTCAATTGTGGCCTACATACAGTCAAACTTCAAGATTTTTGGTAAAAATTATCATTTTTAAGTATATTTCATCATTTGATCAAGGTTTGATCAAGATTCATCAAAGATTGCTCATAATTCATCAAGACTCAAAAGTTGCTAAATTAGGGTTTTGCATGAAAAGTCAACTCAACTTTGACCAAGCATAACTTTCTCATACTTTATGAGAAATGACCCATAAAAATATCATTTTGAAGAGGATCAAATTCTCTACAATCCATCTTCATCACCCAAGTTCAAAATATGCACTCACAAGAAGTTATGAATTTGGACATTATCGGTCATTTTAAAAAGTCAACAAAAACACCTTTTTTTGTCAAAGCTTCATACATCAGAATGGAATATCAAAATGAGATGATACCAAAAGGGTTGCTTAGAGGACATCTCAAGATTTCTAAAAAGTCAAAGAACACCTCCAAAGAGTCAAAATTGAGGAAGTTATGCATTGGTGAAGTTGACTTTTTTTGCAAAATTGCCAAAAGTCAACTATCCCTAAAACTTCAATTTTTGCCAAATGGGCCCAATCTTTTTCACTTGTTTTGAGTTGGCAACATAGTCCACGAGCTCTAGCCTTTGCACTTGTCCTTATCATGTTTTTATTATTTATTTTAATTTTTATTTGATTTAAATCAATCTTAATCAAAATAAATCATATAAAATCCAAAGTATTGAAAACTAAAGATTTTTTACATGATTCAGGTTTTATTATACAGCTAGCAAATATTCAAATTCGTATCCAGGCATGGTGTGAACAAAAAGATTGAAATAGGCCAATTTTGGAAAGTTTTCAAAGTGAATTAAATCACAATCCAAATCATTGAAGGAGGAAGATTGAATACAACTTATCAACCCTAATACATTGCTTGATACATATAGAGGCGAGGCAGACCTAAAACTGGGTTAGAAACAGGCGCAACAAGCAAAGCAACATTTGAAAAAACTCAAGAAAAGTGTAAGATCGAATTCCTATTTCCAAGCATCCTCAAGGCCTTTTATCTATCTCAATCGAATCCTGGGACTCTCAGCAAGCTAAAGCAATCAAGAACCAAGCCTTTCCAGCCCCAAAAAGCTTGTAAGTCCATCACGAAACTCATGAAATCTTGAATTTGGTTAGCATGATTTAGGTGTTGTTAGGATGAATTAACCACACATTCTTGATCTATAGAACATATGCAAGCTTTTTGTGTTGTTTAACTTCATTTACATAGTCTGTATTGGAATGTGCCATTGTTAGGGTTTCATAGCTCGATTTGGGAGTTTTCTGTGCAGGTTAAATTAGACCATGAAAGGGCCACCATTACACTCAGGAGGTCCAGACGAATCGATTGGTGGCCCTAGTTTTTATTTATTTTGCTCACAACTGATTTTGAGAATGCACAGGTCTGTAGCGACGGACGTTGCCCGTAGGTATAGGTTCTCAAATCTTTAGCCACGGAGAGAGGAAGGAGGCGAAGATGTGGCCTCATCTGATTTGGCCATTTGAATTTCGCGCAAAAATTTCATTGCTTCGCTTGTTCATATATTATTATTATTATGTATATTATGTACAACAAAAACAAATGGTGCAGTGGTAGCCAGGCAAGCGTTTAAGGCATTAGGAGGCTTGAGGTCAGGGGTTTGACCCCTGCCTCCAACATTTGGTATTTTTCTAATTTTCTTTCAGGTTATCCAGCGCGTTTGCAAGCCTAAAGACCACCATGCATCCTCATCATCCAGCCATTGGACCTCCTGGAAACTAGATCTGAAGGCCAGTATGTGAGAGACCACCATGAGGCCTAGTCAAAGCATTGCATTGGATGCAAAAAGTCAACATGGGTCACCATCTCTTGGGCCCAAAATCTGATATTCACACCTCCCCAAGTTGCTATTTTCAGGCCCATTTCCTATTCTTTTTCTTTTTATATTTTATTTAATTATTTTATTTATTTATTTACTAACTAATCAAATTATTTTCTTTTTATCAAAAAATCACAAAAAATATAACTTTTCATAAATTAGGTCTAGATTTTATTTTTATTAAAAAAAATGAATTAATTTAGTTAGGTTTGTTAAATTTAGATAATTTTAATTCTTTTGTACATAATTAAAAATAATTAGAATAATTAGGTTTTAATTCCAAATTTAATTTTTCTTTCTTTTCTTAAAAATAACAAAAACCAAAATAGGTCTTGTAATTATTTTTATTAATTAATTTAATCACTAATTAATTTTTGTATTTAATTTAGAAAACTTATTTCTTTTTATTAAAAAACAACAAAAAAAACATTTTTCTTTTAATTTGATTAGGAGGGTCAAACCCCTAGTTTCTCGTCGATCTAATTTTCATCGCGCGCTTTATTATTAGTTTTACCCAATTATTGTATCTGCTCACAATTTGTAATAGTTTTAATTAGGACTTTATTTACATTTATCGCTTTAATTTC
This sequence comes from Vicia faba, assembly GCA_948472305.1. NCBI lineage: Eukaryota > Viridiplantae > Streptophyta > Magnoliopsida > Fabales > Fabaceae > Vicia > Vicia faba. The sequence continues at coordinate 1,468,043,512 of OX451741.1, forward strand.
AAAGCGTTTGTTTTTGGCTATGTAAATACCCGAAGCCTTGTAATAGCATAGTTTAATTTCCGCATTTTAAATTCCGCAAATATTTAACTGTTAGATGTATGATATAGGATGCATGACAAGAATGTATGACTAATTTTAAAACAGTTAGATAACCCTAAACATGTGCAAAGATAAATAAACTGAAATTGAAACACTCGCACATGCGCACTCCTATGGTACACTCCCACTTGGTTGCCTTCAGTAAATGGTCATTGAGTATAGGATACTTTAGTGGTCGTCCTTTTGTCTAAAGATCATAGTTGCCTCAGAAAGGTTGCCTCGGATATTGTTGCCTCGGATATTGTTGCCTCAGATAATTGATCTAAGACCTTAGGGTTATTACTAAGATGTCCTAACATTGCTTTAGTGACCGTATGTCTCTTTCGAATTGACCCTCAAACTCTAACGACGGTGCTACCTAGTCACTAATAGTAGGATAGCGCTGTCTAAAGGAAACGAACATAGAAAGATTCTTTTTTCGAGTAGGTAGATTAGTTCTTAAGTACTTGCTCAATCAAAACAAACTTTTTTCACACTTACACTCCTTTACAAACAAAGTTTTCAAAAACACTTCATTACACTCTTGAAGACAGAAGCAAGAGTTAAATCGAAGTTAAAACAAAAATCTTTTCAAAGCCTACAAACACAAAGAAAACAATTTTGAAAATGATGAGCAAGTACCTAAGAGCCCGTAGATAACTACGGATAGAAAGGGTGCTAATACCTTCCCTTTCTATAATCTACCCCCCCCCCCCCCCCCCCCGTACTCAGAATTATCTCGAAAAAGGAATTTTTCTGTGCTTTTTTCCTTTCCTTGTTGGATAAAATAAAAGTCGGTGGCGACTCTTGCTTACCGCGACATTTTGCGACCACAAACACAAAAATGCAAACCAGCAAATCCCTTTAAAAAAATAGGGAAACACGTCCCGGTTCTGGCCACCGTATCACAGAACTGGCGACTCTGCTGGGGATATATAAGTGGGGTATACCTTAGGATTAGTTCATCATATTGTTTTCAATTGTTTGATTTGTTTACTTTATCTTTGTGGGCTTTGTATCGGAGTTACTATTGATCCTAACCTGGATCTGGGGATACCTTTTAGGTAAGTAGCAATAGACTGTGAGGGAACTGTACGGCGTAGACCGATACGATTGAAGCAGTAGCTATGTTGGTGTGACAGATTAGTTGGTACCGATATCTCTTATGGAGGAACAATGAGAGTATGGGGCTGCTAATGGGTCATTAAGCATCAACTGACCTTAGAACCTATAATTGACCAACTTGGCCATAGAAAAGTAGCAGTATGCTACACTCATTGAGACCATACTCTCGTGATGATTCTGGATGCAATAAAAGGTTGCTAAATTGGAATTATGACCGATCGAGGATGGTCAGTGATATTGAGAACCTCTAGAACCCGGTTACTATTATTAGGACAGGTTGAACCAACTAAACTGCAAGAGGGTAGTACCTAAACTTTATTCCAGCCTGAAATCTAAGGGCTATTGTGTGACTTGTTTGCCCTTAACATGTTTGCTATTTGTGATACCTCTGGTGTGTCTTTATCATGACATCATGAATCATGACATCGCATGCATATTCATTATACTAACCATTTCAAAGACCGAGGGGATTCATCTTTATTCTGTTTTGCAGATCATGGCTTCTATGCGCGGAAATACCATTCGGATTAGCTTCATGTAGATACCTGCTCAGCTTAGAGATTTGGTTTCGAAGGTTCCTGATACTTCTTCCTTTGTTAGAAGACATGGTCATCTCCTTGGTTTGGTCACTTCCAAGTTGGATGAACAAATGATGAGTGTGTTGTTCCAGTTCTTTGTCCCGTTGCATCACTGTTTCGCCTTCCCGGACTATCAGTTGGTCCCTACTTTGGAGGAGTTCTCTGATTTACTTGGCATATCTATTATAGAGCAGACACCCTTTACAGATTTGGATATAGCTCATAGGCCAGAGGATATTGCTTCAGCCCTCCATCTGACAATGGCTGATGTAGTATCTAACTGGGAGACTCGGAGTGGGGAGAAAGGTTTCTTGGCTAAGTTCTTGGTTGATCAAGCTCAACAGTTCTGGGATAGTTTGGACTTTCAAGCATTTGAAGACATCCTGGCTCTTCTCATCTATGGCTTGGTTTTGTTCCCAAATTCAGATTCTTTTGTCGATGTGAACACAATCAAGATTTTCATGTCCCGTAACCCAGTGCCTACACTCTTGGGTGATATTCTACATGCTCCTTATACCCGTACTATTCGGAAAAGGGGAACTCTCATGTGCTGTGCACCGCTGCTGGCGAGGTGGTTTATTTCTCACCTCCCCAAATCTGTATTGAAGAATGAGGAAGGTATGGGTTGGGCTTACAGAATCATGTCCCTCGCTCATACGGACATCCTTTGGAGTACTAAAGATATGGAAAAAGTAGTTGTCATTGATCGGTGTATGGAATACCCCAATGTTCCATTGCTTGGAATTAGAGGAGGAATAACCTATAATCCTTGTTTGGCCTTACAACAGTTTGGACGAGCTTGAAGGGACGGTCCTCATGAGTTGCTGCTTCCAGACATTGTCTTTGACTTCAAGGGGGGTGTTGAGGGACATCGCCGCAGATTCATACGAGCCTGGGACAGGGTGAACAGGTCTGATCCGCATGAGCTAGGAATGAAGACTTCTCTCCCGATGCAACCATATCTCCAATGGGTTCGAGCCCGTGTTCAAAAGCTGGGGATGCCATACGAAGCTATTTTGCCGGTGATTGTGGAGCGTACTGATGAAGAAGGGGTTCCTTATACGATCCTCCATCCTTATATGCCTACTGATATTGGGGCATTGAAGAGGTCTTAGATCCAGCTAAGGGAAGAACGGGATACCTACAGAGAGAAGTATCATGAGCAGGAACGGAAGATCTTGAAGCTTACAAGGCAGCTAGAGACTGAGAGGACAATCAACGATTATGTCAGCACGAAAGGAAAACGACCATGGGAATTCTGATGTCTTTTATTGTTTCTAGTTTAGATTTGCTTTTCAGTATTTCTTTTGTAACGCCTTAAAGGCATTTGTTAAACATTTGTTTCAAGTTTTAATCTAATAAAAGTGTGTTTTATTTTGGTTTACAAATTTGAATCTCCCTAAGTCTTTGAAATCATTTCATACACATTCCATTCCCATGCACCTCATTACAGGTACCCTTACAGGTTTCTCATATTCTTCGCTGTTTATTTCAGCAATCATGTCTTCTGAAACATCCATTGATCAAGCAATTAAGGCTCTACAAGCTCAGAATGCTCAGTTCCAGGAGATGTTCTTGAATTTGGCCAAGAGTCAACAAGATTTGAAGACTCTTATCTTGAAGGACAAGAAGAAGAAGAAGAAGAAGAAGAAGAAGAAGGTGGTCCTCCTGAATATGGGTCACAGGTTTCGGAACAGGTTGAGACAAGAAGCTGATTTATCTCACTCATCTGGAGGCGGAGAGAATCAAGAAGAAAGGAAGGGTCCTAGCCCTTTGGTTTCCGACAATGACACTGACTTTGATGAAGACTAGTATCCTCCTATTGAGGACAGGTATAAGCAACTTTAAGACCGGTTAAGCGTAATGGAGATCCAGAAAGTACCTGGGTTGGACTTCGGAGATTTAGGTTTGGCATCTGGGGTGGTGATTCCCCACAAGTTTAAAGCGCTTGTCTTTGCTAAGTACGACGGGGTCTCCTGCCCAAAGTTACACCTCCGCTCATATGTTAGAAAGATTCAACCATATACTGCTGATAGAAACCTCTGGGTTCATTTCTTTCAAGATAGTCTGTCAGGGACTCAACTTGAATGGTTCTATCAACTGGAAGGAGCTAACGTCCGTAACTGGGAGGACCTTGCTGCTGCTTTTTACAAGCAATACCAGTATAATGCCGACCTTGCTCCCACGTGTACCCAAGTTCAGGGTATGTTTATGGGTGCGAGCAAAGGTTTTAAGGACTACGCTCAGAAGTGGAGAGATCTTGCTGGAAGAGTACAACCCCCGCTGGCTGATAGGGAGTTGGTGGATATGTTTCTGGGGACTTTGTCTGGTCCGTATTTCAATCATTTGATTGGTAGTTCATTGTCAGGATTCACCGAATTAATTATGACTGGGGAGAGAGTTGAGGCCGGTATCAAGAGCGGCAAGATACAGAAAGGTGCTTCGTCGAGTACAGAGAAGAAGCCTTTCAAGAAGGAGTCTAGTGCAGTTTACAGCTCGAGAAGCCAAAATCGACCTGAGCGCCGCCAAGCAGTTAATGCGGTAGTTATATCAAGACCAACTGTTGCCCCACAACGCAACAATCAGCAAAGAGTGGAGAGACTGCAAAGGTAGTATACTCGGCTCAGTATGACTCTATCTCAAATTTTGCCGCAACTATTAAAGGCCAACTTGGCGATTCTGAAGGAGGCTCCAAAGAATCCTAGTACTACGTCACCGCTGTATAATCCGAACGCCCGCTGTGCTTATCACTCTGATAGCCTGGGGCATGATACGAACAACTGCTGGGCTTTGAAGAATAAAGTGCAGGATCTGATTGATGCTAAGGAGATTGAGTTTGAAGCGCCGGAAAAACCTAATGTCATAACGGCTCCTATGCCAAAACATGATGCGGGAGTGAATGCTATTGGGGATGATGAAGAAGAGTCATATTTCGAAAGCTGGATTTACCCGACTACCGATGGTGGACTAAGCAATTGGATGGCAAAGGACTCCGTGCCCATTTCTTTTATTACACAGTAATAGACTTTTGTTTTGAGTTTTGTAACAGACAATTTGAAACTTTTACGGCCCAGTGCCTTGCCCGAGACACCGTGGCTTTGTTTGAGGGCTTATTATGTGTCATTTCCATATATCATCAATAAAATCATTTGACGTCTTTCTTGCATTAGAAATTTTGTGCTCCTTGTTTTTCTTTCCTATCTTGCAAAACAGCTATTTGTCTTACACACACTCACATATACAGGTCTACATCCACTCTGGATCCCACTGATAACGAATCTGCTACTGCCAGTTATGACTTTGAAAGTCTGATCAACCAAGCCGAGGACAAAGGTGAGGATGATTGTGAAGTACCTGGGGAACTTGCTAGACTGTTACTTCAGGAAGAGAGGGCCATACAGCCGCATGAAGAGCCAGGGGAAACAGTAAATCTGGGTACAGAGGAAGACAAGAAAGAGGTCAAGATCGGTGCAAATCTGGAGCCTAGTGTTAAGCAACGATTGATTCAGATGTTACGTGATTATGTTGAGATCTTTTCCTGGTCTTATGAAGATATGCCTGGGTTGGATACTGATATTATGGTTCACCGCCTGCCCACCAAGGAAGTTTGTCCTCCAGTGAAACAGAAAGTTCGTCGAATGCGCCCAGAGATGTCTGAGAAAATCAAGGCTGAGGTTATGAAACAGTTTGATGCCGGTTTTCTAGCAGTTACTTCTTACCCGCAGTGGGTTGCCAACGTGGTTCCAGTACTGAAGAAGGATGGTAAGGTTTGTATGTGTATGGACTATAGGGATCTGAACAGGGCGAGCCCCAAGGATGATTTCCCTCTACCTCATATCGACGTTCTGGTTGACAACACCGCACAACATAAGGTCTTCTCCTTTATGGATGGTTTCTCCGGTTACAATCAGATTAAGATGGCTCCCGAGGACATGGAGAAGACAACGTTCATTACTCAATGGGGTACCTTTTGCTACAAAGTCATGCCTTTCGGGTTAAAGAATGATGGGGAAACATATCAGCGCGCCCTGGTCGCTTTGTTCCACGACATGATTCACCATGAGATTGAGGTATATGTTGACGATATGATTGCAAGATCCTAGACTGAGGAGGAACACCTTGACCATCTTCAGAAACTTTTTGACAGGTTGAAGTTGTATAAGTTAAGGTTAAACCCGAACAAGTGCACCTTTGGAGTAAGGTCTGGTAAGCTGTTGGGTTTTGTCGTAAGTGATAAAGGTATTCAAGTGGATCCTGCAAAGGTGAAGGCCATACAGGAAATGCCATCTCCCTGAATAGAAAAAGAAGTCAAAGGCTTTTTGGGACGTCTGAACTACATTGCCCGATTCATTTCACATTTGACCGCTACTTGTGAACCAATCTTCAAGCTGTTGAAGAAAGATCAAGTGGTAAAGTGGAACGATGAATGTCAGACCGCTTTCGAAAGGATCAAAGAATATCTCTAAGAGCCACCTATTCTGATTCCTCCAGTTGAAGGGAGACCTTTGATCTTATACTTGACAGTACTCGAAAATTCGATGGAGTGCGTGCTGGGGCAGCATGACGAGTCTGGCTGAAAAGAGCATGCTATTTATTACCTTACCAAAAAGTTTACCGACTGCGAGACCCGATACTCATTGCTCAAGAAAACTTGTTGCGCTTTGGCATGGGCTGCTCGCCGGCTAAGATAGTATATGCTGACTCACACTACCTTATTGATATCAAAGATGGATCCAATCAAGTATATCTTCGAAAAGTCTGCCTTATCCGGAAGAATAGCAAGATGACATATGATCTTGACTGAGTATGACATCCAATACACGACCCAAAAAGCAATCAAGGGAAGTGTGTTGGAAGATCATCTGGCACATCAGGCAGTGGACGACTACCAATCCATGAACTTCAAATTCCCGGATGAGAACATCATGTTGGTGACCGACTATGAAGAACCTGGTCCGGATGAAGGACCTGAGGAAGGATCCCGATGGTCTATGTACTTTGTTGGAGCTTCAAACTCTTTGGGTAATGGAATTGGCATCGTGATCATATCTCCTGAAGGCTCTCATACTCCGTTCACCGCCCGACTATGTTTCAACTGCACCAACAACATGGCGGAGTATGAAGCGTGTATCATGGGTCTTCGAGCAGATATTGACCTAAGGATTAAGTTCTTAAGTGTATTCGGATATTCCACTCTCGTGATCAGTCAAATCAAAGGTGAGTGGGATACGAAACACCCAAATCTCATTCCTTACAAAGAGTATGTATTGACGTTGCTTCCACACTTCGAGGAGATAACCTTTGAACACTTCCCTAGAGAGGAGAATCAGTTAGCGGGCGCGTTAACTACGATGTCTTCCATGTTCAAGGTCAGGTGGGACAACGAGGCTCCCCAGATTACCATTGAGAGGTTGGACGAACCCGCACATTGTTGTGACATTGAGACTGAAAAGGTAGCAGATAAACCCTGGTTTCACGAAGTAAAGAGGTATCTTGAGGCTCAGGAATACCCTGAGGGTGCATCTGTTAATGATAAGAAGTTTCTGAGGAGGTTTGCGGTGAAGTTCTTCACCAGCAATGGTATCCTTTACAAGCATAACCATGATTCGACCTTACTGTGATGTATAGATAAGAACGAGGTAGAAAGGATCATGGCGGAGTTACATGAAAGTACTTTTGGAACTCATTCCAGTGGACACACCATGACAAAGAAAATCCTTTGGGCAGGATATTATTGGTATACCATGGAAGTCGACTGTTATCAGCATTCTCGAACTTGTCATAAGTGCCAAGTCTATGCTGATAAGGTGCACATACCTCCAGTTCCTCTGAACGTCTTGACGGCACCTTGGCCTTTTGCAATGTGGGGCATCGACATGATCGGTGAAATCATACCTACTGCGTCTAACGGGCATCGTTTCATCCTGGTAGCAATTGATTACTTTACAAAGTGGGTTGAGTTAGCTTCCTTTGCTACAGTGACCAAGAACGTTGTGGCACGGTTTATTTGGCACAATTTGATTTGTCGATATGGTGTACCAGAGAGGAGCATTACAGACAATCGTATAAATCTCAACAATAAGATGATCACCGAGCTCTACAAGCAGTTCAAGATACAGCATCACAAATCTTCTCCTTATCGGCCGAATATGAATGGGGCTGTTGAAGAGGCTAATAAGAACATCAAGAAGATTGTGCAGAAGATGACGGTTACATACAAATACTAGCACGAGATGTTACCGTTTGCTCTTCATGGGTACCGTACCTCAGCGCGGCGTCAACAGAGGAAACCCCCTATTCCCTGGTATATGGTATGGAGGTATTCTTACCCATTGAAGTTCAGATACCCTCTCTTCAGATTATGAAGGATGCAGGTTTGAGCAAAGATGATTGGATCCAGACCCGGCTTGATCAGCTGAACTTAATCGATGAAAAGATACTTACCGCTATTTGTCATGGTCAGACGTATCAAAAACGGATGATCAAGGCATTTAAAAAGAAAGTTAGACAACAAGAGTATCAAGTTGGAGATCTGGTGATCAAGCGCATCATCCTACCACAAGGTGATCCCAGGGGCAAATGGACCCCTACGTACGAAGGGCCATTGGTGGTTAAGAACATTTTCTCGGGAGGAGTTATGATTCTAACCACCATGGATGGTGACGACCTTCCTCACCCCGTCAATGCAGACATAGTGAAAAGATACTACGCATAATCAAAGACCCGCTAGGTCGACTGGCCTAGGAAAAAATAAGGGCTTCCCAGAAAACCAAAAGGGTTCGGGAAAAAGTAAGGGATGAAAATGAAAAAATCTGTACACCTAGCAAGTCGAAAACCTGAAAAGGAGGCTTGGGCAAAAAAGGGTATCCCGGTGGACTGAAAACCAGAAAGGGCGGTCCAGGCAAAAATTAGGGATTAAAGCGTAACGCTATGTCTCATTGGATCACCTTGCAACCAGACATCGGTATCGACTATCAAGCTCGGACGACACTAATCAATCTGATCTACCTTCAACCAAGTAGCAAAGTGATGAGATGCTCGAAGATATAAAGGCAATAACAGAGTTGGAACCCAGTGGGATTATTCACATAACTGTTTTTCTTTGTTTTTGACAAATTGTATAAATTCTGTTTGTTCGGCGGTGTTCTCTTACTAGGACGTCAGCCTCTTGTACAAAAACGCCTATTTACAGGCCAAACTTCAAAGTCAATAAAATTCATTTCACAAATAAATTTCAAACTGTTTTCCTTTTCTGTTTTGTTTTGCAAGAATGTCCAATGTTCATTTTTTATATATGCATTTGACATTGATTGTTGTTCATAAATATTTACATACGAAACAAAAGACGATTACTTGTAATATCAGGAACAGGGGCAAATAAGAATTGTCCAGACCTTAAAGTTGCTCTGTCCACCAGGTACAAGGATAGATTTAGCTGAAGAATATGACTAAGGTACATTCACTCCCCGCAGAGTAAGAAAAAGACAGTAGTGTTAATTCTCCCCAGCTGAGGCTCGCAACCAAGAATGAGTCAGCGATATTCTCCCCAAGCAGAGTTTATCTATCATCAGCACTGGAAAATTATCCCCAATGGAGTTTGGAGAATTATCCCCAGTAGAGGCTGGAGGATTGTCCCCAGTAGAGCCTAAAAGGTTATCCCTAGTGAAGTCACAACTGAAAAATCATCCCCAGCGGAGTTCATTCCTTTCACAAACAGAAACTCAATTCCCAACAGAGTTTCATTATTGCCAACAACGGGAATCCATCCCCGGCTGAGGTTATTCTTCCAAATCAACAGGTCCTCTAGCAGAATATGTCCTCCCCAGATCATTTCCTCATCAGTTTATTCCCCAGCGGAGTTATCTTCTCCCGCAAGTTTATTCTCACAATCATCTTCATTCACTATCCCCAGCGGAAACGAAGAATTCAACTCCTTTCTCCAGCAGCAATCCAGGATTTATTTTCCCCAACTAAAAACATCACATTTCTATACATCATGACACATGCATATACACATCATACAACACAATCTCATTTATTTTGTGAACATCATTGCCTGGTGCATATCATGCATTACATACAGCTAACCTTTACCTTTCAGGAAAGATACAATCAAATTCTCACAAAATTCAAGCTATGAAGCTTTTACCTCAGATCAATAACGGACAACCAAAGTTCCTAAATGTCAACAGAGATGATTCCTCAGTTGAATAATGGATGATCGAAGTTCCTAAATGTCAACAGAGATGATTCCTCTGTTGAATAACGGATAACCGAAGTTCCTAAATGTCAACAAAGATGATTCCTCAGTTGAATAGCGGATGACCGAAGTTCCTAAATGTCAACAGAGATGATTCCTCATTTGAATAACGGATGACCGAAGCTCCTAAATGTCATCAGAGGTGATTCCTCAGTTGAATAAAGGATGACCGAAGTTCCTAAATGTCAATAGAGATGATTCTTCAGTAGAATAACGGATGACCGAAGCTTCTAAATGTCAGCAGAGATGATTCCTCAGTAGAATAACGGATGACCGAAGTTCCTAAATGTCAGCAGAGATGATTCCTCAGTTCAATAACGGATGACCGAAGTTCCTAAATGTCAGTAGAGATGATTCCTCAGTAGAATACAGACGACTGAAGTTCCTAAAATTCAACAGAGATGTTTCCTCGGTAGAATACGGACGACTGAAGTTTCTAAAATTCAACAGAGATGTTTCCCCGGTAGAATAACGGATGAACGAAGTTCCTAAAATTCAAACAGAGACGACTCACCAGCAGAATACGGGCGACAAAGCTCCTAAAAATTCTACTTCTTTCAACAAAGATCAGCCTTCCCCAGCAGAATCTTCCTCAACGACAGGTATACAAGCTCTCTCTAAGGAATCTCGTATGTGATCGACACTCCTTCAGATGGCATCTATAAGCCCATTCTCGACGTCGCAAGACAATTACCACTTCATGTGAGTGCAAATTTCTGGGCACTCTAGTGTTCAATCATCTTCCACCTTCAGATCACGAAAGGCAGACAAGCCAATCTAAATCTTCAGATTTAAGAAAATTGAACAGGGGAAGCTGTTGTACCCCAAAATTTGCCCTGCCATATTTCTCAAAACATTTCAAGAAAGATCCTCAAGTTGCTCAAGGTAGTCCAAGAGTTGGCCTGACAAGCTCTCTCCTAAGGCAGTCTACCTCAAATTAGGGTTTCATGTTGCATCAAGATACTTGAGTCCAAGTGATCCCAAATGCTCACCAATGTCCTAATATGTTCTCAATATCATTCATGTCAAGTTTCAAGCCTTGCAGAGAAAGTTTGCTCAGTCAATTGCTCAAAGGCCTGAAAATCGATTGTGCTAGGGCAAAAGTCAACTGTGGCCTACATACAGTCAAACTTCAAGATTTTTGGTCAACATTCTCATTTTGAAGTATATTTCATCATTTGATCAAGGGTTGATCATGATTCATCAAAGATTGCTCATAATTCATCAAGACTCAAAAGTTGCTAAATTAGGGTTTTGCAAGAAAAGTCAACTCAAATTTGACCAAGCATAACTTTCTCATACTTTATGAGAAATGACCCATCCAAAGCTCATTTTGAAGAGGATGAAATTCTCTACAATCCATCTTCATCTCCCAAGTTCAAAATATGCACTCACAAGAATTTATGAATTTGGACATTATAGGTCATTTTAAAAAGTCAACAAAAACACATTTTTTTCAAAGCTTCATACATGAGCATGGAATATCAAAATGCTATGAGACAAAAAGGTTTGCTTATAGGACAGCTCAAGCTTTCTAAAAAGTCCAATACCACCTCCAAAGAGTCAAAATTGAGGAAGTTATGCATTGGTGAAGTTGACCTTTTTTGCAAAATTGCCAAAAGTCAACTATCCCTAAAACTTCAATTTTTTCCAAATGGGCCAAATCTTTTTCACTTGTTTTGAGTTGGCAACATAGTCCACGAGCTCTAGCCTTTGCCACTTGTCCTTATCATGTTTTTATTATTTATTTTGATTTTTATTTAATTTAAATCAATTTTAATCAAAATAAATCATATAAAATCCAAAGTATTGAAAACTAAAGATTTTTTACATGATTCAGGTTTTATTATACAGCTAGCAAACATTCAAATTTGTATCAAGGCATGGTGTGAACAAAAAGATTGAAATAGGCCAATTTTGGAAAGTTTTCAAAGTGAATCAAATCACAATCCAAATCATTGAAGGAGGAAGATTTAATACAACTTATCAACCCTAATACATTGCTTAATACATATAGAGGAGAGGCAGACCTAAAACTGGGTTAGAAACAGGTGCAGCAAGCAAAGCAACATTTGAAAAAAAATCAAGAAAAGTGTAAGAACAAATTCCTATTTCAATGCATCCTCGAGGCCTTTTAGTTATCTCAATCGACTCCTGGGACTCTCAGCAAGCTAAAGCAATCAAGAACCAAGCCTTTCCATCCCCAAAAAGCTATGTAAGTCCATCACGAAACTCATGAAATCTTGAATTCGGTTAGCATGATTTAGGCGTTGTTAGGATGAATTAACCACATATTCTTGATCTATGGAACATATGCAAGCTTTCTGTGTTGTTTAATTTCATTTACATAGCCTGTATTGGAATGTGCCATTGTTAGGGTTTCATAGCTCGATTTGGGAGTTTTCTGTGCAGGCTAAATTTGACCATGAAGGGCCACCATTACACTCAGGAGGTCCAGACGAATCGATTGGTGGCCCTAGTTTTTATTTATTTTTCTCACAACTCATTTTGAGAATGCACATGTTTGTAGCGACGGACGTTGTCCGTAGGTATAGGTTCTCAAACCTTTAGCCACAAAGAGAGGAAGGAGACGAAGATGTGGCCTCATCTGATTTGGCCATTTGAATTTTTGCACAAAAATTTCATTGCTTCGCTTGTTTCATATATTATTATTATGTATATTATGTACAACAAAAACAAATGGTGCAGTGGTAGCCAGGCAAGTGTTTAAGGCATTAGAAGGCTTAAGGTCAGGGGTTCGACCCCTACCTCCAACATTTGGTATTTTTCTAATTTTCTTTCAGGTTATCCAACGCGTTTGCAAGCCTAAAGACCACCATGCATCCTCATCATCCAGCCATTGGACCTCCTGGAAACTAGATCTGAAGGCCAGTATGTGAGAGACCCCCATGAGGCCTAGTCAAAGCATTGCATTGGATGCAAAAAGTCAGCGTGGGTCACCATCTCTTGGGCCCAAAATCTAATATTCACACCTCCCGAAGTTGCTATTTTCAGGCCCATTTCCTATTCTTTTTCTTTTTATATTTTATTTAATTATTTTATTTATTTATTTACTAACTAATCAAATTATTTTCTTTTTATCAAAAAATCACAAAAAATATTACTTTTCATAAATTAGGTCTAGATTTTATTTTTATTAAAAAAATGAATTAATTTAGTTAGGTTTGTTAAATTTGGATAATTTTAATTCTTTTGTACATAATTAAAAATAATTAGAATAATTAGGTTTTTATTCCAAATTTAATTTTTCTTTCTTTTCTTAAAAATAACAAAAACCAAAATAGGTCTTGTAATTATTTTTATTAATTAATTTAATCACTAATTATTTTTTGTATTTAATTTAGAAAACTTATTTCTTTTTATTAAAAACAACAAAAAAACATTTTTCTTTTAATTTGATTAGAAGGGTCAAAACCCTAGTTTCTCGTCGATCTAATTTTCATTGCGCGCTTTATTATTAGTTTTACCCAATTATTGTATCTGCTCATAGTTTGTAATAGTTTTAATTAGGACTTTATTTACATTTATTTAATTCCAAAGGGTTTGTTTTTGGCTATGTAAATACTCGAAGCCTTGTAATAGCATAGTTTAATTTTCGCATTTTAAATTCCGCAAATTTTTAACTGTTAGATGTATGATATAGGATGCATGACAAGAATGTATGACTAATTTTAAAACAGTTAGATAACCCTAAACATGTTCAAAGATAAATAAACTGAAATTGAAACACTCGCACATGCGCATCCCTAGGGTACACTCCCACTTGGTTGCCTTCGGGTAAACGGTCATTGAGTATAGGATACTTTAGTGGTCGTCCTTTTGTCTAAAGATCATAGTTGCCTCGGAAAGGTTGCCTCAGATATTGTTGCCTCGGATAATTGATCTAAGACATTAGGGTTATTACTAAGATGTCCTAACATTGCTTTAGTGGTCGTACGTCCCTTTCGAATTGACCCTCAAACTCCAACGACGGTGCTACCTACTCACTAATAGTAGGATAGCGCTGTCTAAAGGAAACGAACATAGAATGATTCTTTTTTTGAGTAGGTAGATTAGTTCTTAAGTACTTGCTCAATCAAAACAAACTTTTTTCACACTTACACTCCTTTACAAACAAAGTTTTCAAAAACACTTCATTACACTCTTGAAGACAGAAGCAAGAGTTAAATCGAAGTTAAAACAAAAATCTTTTCAAAGCCTACAAACACAAAGAAATTTTTTTTGAAAATGATGAGCAAGTACCTAAGAGCCCGTAGATAACTACGGATATAAAGGGTGCTAATACCTTCCCTTTCTATAATCTACCCCCCGTACTCAGAAATATCTCGAAAAAGGAATTTTTCTGTGCTTTTTTCCTTTCCTTGTTGGATAAAATAAAAGTTGGTGGCGGCTCTTGCTTACCGCGACATTGTGCAAACACAAACGCAACGCAAACCAGCAAATCCCTTTAAAAAATAGGGAAACACGTCCCGATTCTGGCCATCGTATCACACTTCCCTTTCTATAATCTACCCCTCGTACTCAAAATCTCGAAAAAGGATTTTTTTTTGTGCTATTTTCCTTTCCGGTTTGATAAAATAAAAGTCGGTGGCGACTCTTGCTTACCGCGACATTTTACGAACAAAAACGCAAAACGCAAAGTAGCATTTTCAAAACAGTCGGTTCTTCCACCATATCACAGAACTGGCGACTCTGTTGGGGACTCATAAGTGGGGTATACCTTAGGACCTAGTTCATCATAATGGTTTCTCTTGTTTGTTTTGGTTGCTTTACTTTTAAGGGTTTTGTTTGAGAGTTACTGTGGATCCTAACTCGGATCTGGGGACACCTTTTAGGTAAGTAGCAATAAATTGTGAGGTAATTGTACGGCGTAGACCGATACGGTTGAAGCAGTAGCTATGTTGATGTGGCACATTGGTTGGTACCGGTATCCCTTGTGGAGAAACGAGGAGAATACGGGGCCGCTGCGTGTGTCGTTAAGCATCAACCGACCTTAGAACCTTTAATCGACCAACTTGGCCATTATAAAGTAGTGAGATAGCCGGCCTCGGTGTAAAGATTAGAACTGGTTGATACTCGATGCTACACTCAAATTAGTCCATACTCTCGAGATAGTTCTGGCTGCAAGAAAAGATTGCGTGAGCTGAAACCATGACTGATGGAGGATGGTCAGTGATATTGAGATCCTCTAGAACCCGGTTACTTTTTTTAGGACAGGTTGAAACCAAGTAAACTTCAAGAGGGTAGTACCTTTGACCCCATGCAAGCCTTAAACTTAAGGGCTTTTGTGTGACTTGTTTGCCTTTGACATGCCTGTTATCTACTATACCTGTTTTTTTTATCATGACATCATGCATCATAACTTAGCATTCATACTTCATTAATACTAACCATTTCAAAGACCAAGGGAATTTATCTTTGTTCTGTTTCACAGATTATGGCTTTCGTGCGCAGAAATACCATCCGAGTTAACTTTGTGCAAATACCTGCTCAAATCAAAGAGATAGCCTCAAGAGTTTCTGAGACTTCAATGTTCATTAAGAGACATGGTCAGCTTCTTAGCCTGGTCACCTCAAAGCTTGATGAACAGATGATGAGTGTACTTTTTCAGTTCTTCGATCATGTGCATCATTACTTCACCTTTCCAGATTACCAGCTGGTTCCCACTTTGGAAGAGTTCTCTCACTTATTGGGCATATCCATCCTCGAGCAGGTACCCTTCACAGGTATGGAAGAGGTTCCTAGACCAGAAGACATTGCCTCAGCTTTGCATCTGAAAAGGTTTGATGTAGTATCCAATTGGGAAACACGAAGCAGGCTCGAAGGTTTTCTAGCCAAATTTCTGATAGACCGGGCTCAGCTATTCTGGGATAATTTGGATTTTCAGGCTTTCAAAGATATCTTGGCTCTCCTTATCTATGGTTTGGTTCTCTTACTGAATCCGGATTCCCTTTGTAGATGTGGACGCGGTTAAGATTTTCCTTTCTCACAATCTTGTGCCTACTCTACTGGGTGATATCTTGCATGCCCTCTACACTCATACTGTGCGAAGAAGAGGGACCCTTATGTGTTGCATGTCGTTACTATCGAGGTGGTTTATTTTGCACCTTCCTAAGTCTGTGTTGAAGAACGAAGAAGGTTTGGGATGGTCCTACAGAATAATGTCACTTGCCCATACAGACATTCTTTAGTGTTCCCGGGCTATGGAAGACACTGTCGTTATTGATCGTTGTGGGGGATACCCTAATGTCCCGTTGCTTGGAATCGGAGGGGGTATAACTTATAATCCTTGTTTAGCTTTGCGAAAATTTGGTCGTGCTCGAAGAGATGGTCCCCATGAGCTACTTCTTGAGGATATTGCATTTGACTACAACGAAGATGTTGACGAGCATCGTCGAAGGTTTATACGAGCTTGCGGCATGGTGAACAGATCTGACCCCCAAGAGTTGGGACCAAGGACTTCCCTTCCTATGCAGCCTTACCTACAATGGGTATGAGCTCGTGCCCAGAAGCTTGGGATGCCTTATGAAACCGTATTGCCAGTGATCGTGGAACCCACTAATGAAGAAGGCGTTCCTTACACGGTTCTTTATCCTTACATGTCCACTGATCCTGGGGCATTGCAGAGGTCTTGGATTCAGCTGAAAGAGGAAAGGGATACTTACCGAGAGAAGTACTATGAGCAAGAAAGGAAGATCTTGAAGCTCACCAGGCAGCTCGAGGAAGAAAGGGTGATTAATGACTACGTCAGCAAAAAGAGGAAGCGTCCATGGTACTTTTGATTTTGCTTTTCTAGTTTTAGATTTGTTTTCCATTTACTTCTTTGTAACACCTCAAAGGCATTGTTGAACCTTTTACAAGTTCATCTAATAAAGTTTGTTTATTTTTGGTTTGC
Organism: Vicia faba; assembly: GCA_948472305.1. Lineage (NCBI taxonomy): Eukaryota > Viridiplantae > Streptophyta > Magnoliopsida > Fabales > Fabaceae > Vicia > Vicia faba. The sequence continues at coordinate 1,468,060,469 of OX451741.1, forward strand.
AAATTTAAATTTCCCAAAGTCTTTGAAATCATTACATGCGCATCCCATTATCATGCACACCATTACAGGTACCATTACAGGTTTCTCATCTTCTTCGCTGTTTATTTCAGCAGAAATGTCTTCTGATCAAGCCATCAAAGATCTTCAGGAACAGAACGCCCAATTCCAGCAGATGTTCCTAAGTCTGCCTAAAGGGAAAGAGGACCTGAAAACCCTTATTCTGAAAGAGAAGAAGAAGAAGAAAAAGGTTGGTATTCTGAACATGGGTAGAAGATTCGGAGAAAGGATAAGACAATCAGCTGATCTGACCTCCTCATCCAAGGCCGAGGAGAACCAAGAAAGGACAAAGGACCCTAGTCCAACAGCTTCTGATAATGATACGGATTATGATGATGAACAATATCCTCCTGCTGAGGATAGGTACAAGCAGCTAGAAGACCGTCTGAGTGCTATGGAGATTTAGAAGATCCCTGGTTTGGATTTCGGAGAGCTGGGATTGGTATCAGGAGTGGTGATCCCTCATAAGTTCAAAGCTCCGATTTTTGCCAAGTATGATGGGGTATCCAGTCCAAAACTCCATCTCCGCTTGTACGTCAGAAAAATCCAACTCCACACTGCTGATAGAAATTTATGGGTGAATTTCTTTCAAGACAGTCTGTCAGGGACTCAGCTTGAATGGTTTTATCAGTTGGAAGGAGCCAGTGTCCAAAACTGGGAAGACCTTGCTGCTGCTTTTTACAGGCAGTATCAGTATAACGCCGACCTTGCTCCCACTCGTACTCAGCTCCAGGGTATGTTTATGGGTGCAAGTGAAGGTTTTAAGGACTATGCTCAAAAGTGGAGAGACTTGGCTGGAAGAGTCCAACCCCCTTTGTCTGATAGGGAGTTGGTTGACATGTTTCTAGGGACGCTATCTGGTCCATTTTTCAATCATCTGATCGGCAGTTCGTCATCTGGGTTTACTGAGTTGATTTTGACTGGAGAAAGAGTAGATGTTGGTATCCGAAGTGGTAAGATACAGAAGGATACTTCATCAAGTGCAGTAAAGAAGCCTTTCACCGGTAAGAAAGAAGCTAGCGCAGTCTACGGCCCGAGGGGCCAAAACAGACCTGAACACCATCAAGCAGTAAATGAAGTAGTGATATCAAGACCCATAATTGCTCCACAATGCAACAACCAACAAAGGGTGGAAAGACCACAGAGGAAGTTCACTCGGCTCAATATGACCCTGACTTAAATTCTACCACAATTATTGAAGACCAATCTGGTAACTCTGAGGGAGGCCCCGAAAAACCCCAACACCACATCTCCCTACTATAACCCGAATGCCCGCTACGCCTATCACTCCGAAAGTCCAGGTCATGATACAAATAACTGTTGGGCCTTGAAGAATAAGGTGCAAGACTTTATCGAAGCCAAAGAGATTGAGTATGACGCTCCGGAGAAGCCCAACGTCATAACTTCTCCCATGCCCAAACATGGTCATGGAGTAAATGTTGTGGATGATGATTTATTTGTGACTTCTGTGGAAGAAATTTCTACTCCTTTGATGATAGTAAAGAAGAATTTGCTATTGCCCGGTTCATTTCCGGGTTGTGGTGAAGGTTGCCACGCGTGCTCGATTCTACCTGCTGGTTGCCGCTTATTGAAATCAGGTGTTTAGCGCCTGATGGATAATAAAGAGATCATGTTTGAAAAGTCTATGATTCCGCTGGTTCCAATTGAAGATGTTGCCATCATAACCATTTCCGCCAATCCTTCCAAGGTTTCCTCGAGAAAACCTGTTAGGATTACACCCATCCCGAGAATTGCCCCGTTAATAATTACTGTCCCTGGTCCTATCCCATACACTTCGGATAAGGCTGTCCCTTGGCACTATGGTGCTGATGTGTATTACCATGGAGTTAAACAAGACTTCAAAAGTGAGGAAGCTGATGTTGATGTCAGCAATATTATCGGGGCCAGCAAGGTCACCAGAAGTGGAAGACTCTTTTCTCCCGAGATTTCTCCTCCGGCTGTCCATAAACATGTTGTCATTCCATCTGCTAGTACATCAGCTACTATCCCAGTTCCTATTCCAGTTATCACCCCTGTCGCCGAGCCATCTGGGGCTCGGGGCAAAGAAATAATAGGTGAGACTACCCGGACAGAGGCACCTACAAAGATCATTGTAGAAACCTCGAAACAAGAGATAGAAGAGATTTTGAGGATTATCAAGAAGAGCGATTACAACGTAGTCGAGCAGCTGGGGCAGACCCCGTCAAAAATCTCCCTGTTGTCCTTGTTATTGTGTTCTGAAGCCCATGCAAAGGCTCTAATTGCATTCCTCAAGATTGCGCATGTGCCGCAGGAAACTTCAGTCGATCAATTCAAAGTTTGCGTAGCTAGCCTGACTGCCGACAATGGGTTGGATTTCTCAGATGCAGATCTGACCGCTAAGGGGAGAAATCATAATGATGCTCTGCACGTCTCGATCGAGTGCAGGGGCACTACTATGGCCCATGTACTGGTGGATACCGGGTCCTCATTGAATGTTTTGCCAAAGAAAGCATTAGACTGTCTAGACTGTGAAGGTTTGATTCTAAAGCTGAGCAATATTGTGGTCAGGGCTTTCGACGGGTCAAAAAGGATGGTGCACAGGGAGGTCGACATCCCTGTTAAAGTTGGCTCTCAGACTTTTGCATCCACCTTTTATGTGATGGATATCAGACCATCATATTCTTGCTTGCTGGGTCGCCCTTGGATTCATAAGGTTGGGGCAGTGACTTCCACGCTCCATCAAATGTTGAAATATCCGATAAAAGGTAAGATCGTCACGGTACGAGGTGAGTATATGGTGAGTCATCTCAATTCCTTCCGCTACATGGAGATGGATGGGGAATTCATCAAAACCCCTTGTCAGAACTTTGAAGAGGTCACTCAGACTTTGGCGTTAATTGAAGTTGCTACCGACAAACCCCCGATGAAGATGGTTTCTCTCAAGGATGCCAGGGCTGTAATTGAAGAAGGTGTGTGTACAAATTGGGGTCAGCTCCCTGATTTCACGCACAAAATTGATAAATTTAGTTTGGCCTTTATTACAGGGGCTCAAAGATATGTTAGGCGCGCACGGATTGGAAGACCTCCTCTGCATATCAGCAATCAGGGAGTTAATGCAATTGAAGATGGTGAAGAAGATTCAGACATCGACGGCTGGATCTACCCTACAACAAACGGAGGAGTGAACAACTGGAAGGCGAAGGACTTCATACATGTTTCTTTTATTCCACAGTAATTGACTTTTGTTTTAAGAGTTATAATAAAACAGTTTGAGACTTTACGGCCCGGTGCCTTGCCCGAGGCCCCTTGGCTTTGCTTGTGAGGGCTTATTATTTGTCATTTCATATATCATTAATAAAACATTGGACGTTTCTTGCATTACCAATTTTGCGCTCCTTGTTTTTCTTTTTCTGTCTCTCGCTTTACCAAAAACAGCTATTCTCTTAGACACACTCACGTATCATAATGAAGATCCATATCCACTCTGGATCCCATTGATAACAACTCTGCTACTGCCAGTTATGACTTCGAAAATCCGATCAACCAAGCCGAGGACAAAGGTGAGGATGATTGTGAGGTTCCTGGAGAGCTTGCTAGACTGTTATTACAGGAAGAATGGGCCATACAGCCTCATGAGGAGCCAGTCGAATCAGTGAATTTGGGTACAGAGGAAGACAGGAAAGAGGTTAAGATAGGAGCAAATCTGGAGCTTAGTGTCAAGCAACGGTTGATACAAATGCTACGTGACTATGTTGAGATCTCCGCTTGGTCTTATGAAGATATGCCTGGTTTAGACACCGATATTGTGGTTCATCGCCTGCCAACTAAAGAAGACTGCCCTCTGGTAAAGCAGAAGGTTCGCCGTATGCGCCCTGAGATGTCTGAGAAAATCAAATTTGAGGTTATGAAACAGTTTTACACAGGATTTCTAGCTGTCGCTTCTTACCTGCAGTGGGTTCCCAATGTCGTGCCGGTGCCTAAGAAAGATGGTAAGGTACGGATGTGTGTGGACTATAGACATCTGAACAGGGCAAGCCATAAAGATGATTTCCCACATCCTCACATCGATGTTCTGGTCGACAACACCGTGCAACATAAAATCTTCTCCTTTATGGATAGTTTTTCTGGTTATAATCAAATCAAGATGGCTCCCGAAGACAAGGAGAAGAAAACCTTTGTTACGCAGTAGGGCACCTTCTGTTACAAGGTAATGCCTTTCGGGATGAAGAATGTTGGGGCAACTTATCAGTGCTCCATGGTCACTTTGTTCCACGACATTATTCACCATGAGATTGAGGTTTACGTGGATGACATGATCGCAAGGTCCCAGACTGAGAAAGAACACCTTTACCATCTCCAGAAGTTGTTTGATAGGTTGAAGACGTACAAGCTGAGGTTGAACCCGAACATGTGCACCTTCGGGGTAAGGTCTAGTAAGCTGCCGGGTTTCGTCGTTAGTGATAAAGGTATTCAGGTGGTTCCTGCAAAAGTGAAGGCCATACAGGAGATGTCGGCTCCTCGCATAGAAAAGGAGGTTAAAGGCTTTCTGGGACGTCTGAACTACATCGCCCGATTCATTTCACATCTGACTGCTACTTGTGAACCAATCTTCAAGCTGCTGAAGAAAGATCAAGTGGTAAAATGGAATGATGAATGTCAGACCGCTTTCGAAAGAATCAAAGAACATCTTCAAGAACCACCAATTCTGATGCCTCCAGTTGAAGGAAGACCTTTGATCTTATACTTGACAATACTGGACAATTTAATGGGGTGTGTGTTGGGGCAGCATGACGAGTCCGACTGAAAAGAGCATGCTATTTACTACCTTAGCAAAACATTTACCGACTGTGAGACCCGATACTCACTGCTCGAGAAAACTTGATGCGCTTTGGCATGGGCTGCTCGTCGGCTGAGACAGTATATGCTGACTCACACTACCCTATTGATATCAAAGATGGATCCAATTAAGTATATCTTCGAAAAACCTGCCTTATCCGGAAGAATAGCAAGATGGAAGATAATCTTAACTGAGTATGATATCAAGCACACAACCCAAAAAGCAATCAAGGGGAGTGTATTGGCGGATCATTTGGAGCATCAGGCCGTGGATGACTACCAATCCATGAATTTCGAGTTACCGAATGAGAACATCATATTGGTGACCGACTGTGAAGAACCTGGACCAGGTGAAGGACCTGAGGAAGGATCCCGATGTTCTATGTACTTTTACAGAGCCTCAAACTCGTTGGATAATGGCATTGGCGCTGTGATCATATCTCCTGAAGGCTGTCATACTCTGTTCACTGCCCGATTATGTTTGAACTGAACCAACAATATGGCGGAGTATGAAGTGTGTATCCTGGGTCTTCGAGCTTCTATTCACCTAAGGATTAAGTTCTTGAGTGTATTCGGAGATTTTGCTCTAGTGATCAGTCAGATCAAAGGCGAGTGGGATACGAAGCACCCAAATCTTATTCCTTATAAAGAGTATGTACTAACGTTGCTTCCGCACTTCGAGGAGATAACCTTTGAACATGTCCCCAGAGAGGAGAATCAGTTAGCGGACATGCTAGCTACCATGTCTTCTATGTTCAAGGTCAAGTGGGATAATGAAGCTCCCCAGATTACCATTGAGAGGTTGGACGAACCCGCGCATTGCTGTGACATTAAGACTGAAGAGGTAGCAGATAAGCCTTGGTTCCATGAGGTAAAGAGGTATCTTGAGGCTCAAGAGTACCCATAGGGTGCATCTATTAATGATAAGAAATTCTTGAGAAGGTTTGCTACGAAGTTCTTCATCAGTAATGGGATTCTTTATAAGCGTAACCATGATTCAACCTTACTGCGATGTGTGGACAAAAGCGAGGCAGAAAGGATTATGGCAGAGTTACATGAAGGTACCTTTGGAACTCATTCCAGTGGACATACCATGGCAAAGAAAATCCTACGGGAAGGATATTATTGGTCCACTATGGAAGCGGATTGTTATCAGCATTCTCGAACTTGTCATAAGTGCCAAGTCTATGTTGATAAGGTGCATGTACCTCCAGTTCCTCTGAATGTTTTGACGGCTCCTTGGCCTTTTGCAATGTGGGGAATCGACATGATCGGCGAGATCAGACCTACCGCATCCAACGGGCATCGCTTCATTCTGGTAGCTATTGATTATTTTACGAAGTGGGTTGAGGCAGCTTCCTTTGTTATGGTAACCAAGAACGTCGTGGCGCAGTTTATCCGACACAATCTGATTTGTCGATACGGTGTACCAAAGAGAATCATTACGGACAATGATACAAATCTCAACAATACGATGATCACCGAACTATGCAAACAGTTTAAGATACAGCATCACAACTCTTCTCCCTATCGGCCGAAGATGAATGGGGTTGTTGAAGCAGCAAATAAGAATATCAAGAAGATTGTGCAGAAGATGACGGTGACGTACAAAGACTGACATGAGATGTTACCATTCGCTCTTCACGGGTACCGTACCTCAGCATGGACATCAACAGGGGAAACACCCTACTCTCTGGTGTATGGCATAGAGGCAGTCTTGCCCATTGAAGTCCAGATACCCTCTCTCCAGATTAGGAAGGATGCAGGTTTGAGCGAAGATGACTGGATCCAGACCCGACTTGACCAGCTGAACTTAATCGATGAGAAAAGACTTACTACTATTTGTCATGGTCAGACATACCAAAAGCGAATGATCAAGGCTTTTAACAAGAAAGTCAGACGTCAAGGATATCAAGTCGGGGATCTGGTGATCAAACACATCATATTACCGCAAGGTGATCCCAGGGGCAAATGGACCCCCACATACGAAGGGCCATTTGTGGTTAAGAACATTATCTCAGGAGGAGCTATGATTCTAACCACCATGGATGGTGACGACCTTCCTCACCCCGTCAATACAGACATAGTGAAAAAATACTACGCATGATCAAAGACCCGCTAGGTTGACCGGCCTAGGCAAAAATAAGGGCTTCCCAGCAAACCAAAAGGGTCCGGGCAAAAGTAAGGGATGAAAATTAAAAAAACTGTACACCCGGCAAGTCGAAAACATGAAAAGGCGGCTTGGGCAAAAAAGGGTATCCCGGTGGACTGAAAACTCAAAAGGGCGGTCCGGGAAAAAATTAGGGACTAAAGTGTAACACTATGTCTCATTAGATCATCTTGTAACCAGACTTCGGTATCGACTATCAATCTCGGACGGCGCCAATCAATCTGATCTACCTTCAACCAAGTAGCAAAGTGATGAGATGCTCGAAGATATATAGGCAATAACAAAGTTAGAACCCAGTGGGATTGTTCACATAGCTGTTTTTCTTTGTTTTTCACAAATTGTATAGTTTCTATCTTTCGGCGGCGTTCTCTTACTAGGACGTCAGCCTTTTGTACAAAATGCATATTACAGGCTAACTTCAAGAATCAATACAATTCAGTTTACAATAAATTTCAAAAATTGTTTTTCTTTTTCTGTTTTGTTTTGCAAGAACGTCCAATGATTCATTTTTTATATATGCATTTGAAAATAATTGCTTCTCATAAATATTTACATGCGAAACAAAAGACAATTACTCGTAATTCCAGGAACAGGGGAAAACAAGAAATGTCCAAACCTTACAGTTGGTCTACCCACCGGGTACAGGGACACAGCCAGCTTGAAAATATGACTAAAGGTACATACACTCCCCGCAGAGTAAAAGGTATCTAAAAACAGTGGTGTTGGCTCTCCCCAGCCGAGGTTCATAATCACGAATAAGGCGGCAAAATTCTCCCCAAGCAGAGTTTATTTATCACCAACAATAGAAGATCATCCCCAGTGGAGTTTATTTCTTCCACAAACAGAAATCCAATCCCCGACGGAGTTCATCATCCCCAGCTGAGGATATTTCTCCAAATCAACAGATCTTCTAGCAGAGCACCTCTCTTCCCCATAGAGTCATTCTCCCACCAATTTATTCTCAAATCATCTTCGATCGTTACCCCCAGCAAGAACGAAGAACTCAACTCCTTGTATTCTCCAGCAGCAGTCTGGGACTCATTGCATATCCATACATCATGACATATGCATATGCATCATACAGCACAATCTCATTTATTTTGAGAACATCATTACTCAATACATATCATACATCATGAAATCACATACGACTAACTCTTTACTTTTCAGGAAAAGATACAATCAAACTCTCACAAGTTTTCTTTGGTTCAGTCAAATCAATGCTAAGATTTCTGTTCCAGTTCAAGTTATGAAGCTCGGATTCGACCGAATAATATCTTGATTTCTCCAAAACACCATGAAGCATGGAATCAACCAGATATTGGTATACCCCAAATCCAAAGCTATGAAGCCCGAGATTGACCGAAAATAGTTGAATCCCCAGCAAGATATTGTGAAGCCTGGAAATCGACCAGATAGCAGTACAAAACACCATGAAGCATGGAGTCGACCAGATAGTGGTATATCATAAACACAAGCGGTGAAGCCCGGAAATCAACCGGAAAATAGCTTAATAAAGTATTGTGAAACCTGGAAATTGACCAGATAGTAGTACAGAACACCATGAAGCCTGAATTCGACCTGATAATGGTATAAGACACCGTGAAGCCTGGATTACGACCAGATAGCGGCAAAAGACACTGAAGCCTGGGACTATGACCAGATAACAGTAAGGGACACTGTGAAGCTTGGATTTTGACCAAATAGCAGTCTACCCGGCCAATTACTATGAAGCCTGGAAATCGATCGGATATTAGTAGGCCTTAAAATAAAATGGAAGCCCGGATGCGACCGGATAACTACTTAGTTTCTTCTGAAGCCTCGAACACGGCCAGATAAGAAGTAAGAAGTTGCGAAGCCTGGATTACGACCAGATAGCGGCAAAGGATTGAAGCCTGGAATCGACCAGATAACAGTATAAGACATTGCGAAGCTTGGATTTCGACCAAATAGCAATTTACCTGACCAATTATTAGGAAGCCCGGAATCAACCGGATATTAGTATACCTTAAATTTAAGTTGAAGCCCAGATGCGACCAGATAACAACTTAATTCCTTCTGAAGCTTGGAGTACGACCAGATAAGAATTGAGACATTGCAAAGCCTAGAAGACAACCAGATAGCAAGTTTAATCTTGTCCCCCCAGTAAGTCGCTGTGAAGCCTGGAGCACGACCAGATGGCAGTCGATCTTATTTTCCTCAGCAAATCACTGTGAAGCCTGGAGCACTACCAGATAACAGTTCATTTTCACCTCCTCGACTAAGATATGACTCCCCAGTAGAGTAACGGGCGACTGAAGCCCCTAAAATTCTATTTTTCTCAAGACAGAGACCAGCATTCCCCAACGAAATCCTCCCCAACAACAGGTATACGGGCTCTCGCAAAGGAATCTCTTATGCGATCAACACTCCTTCGGATGGCATCTTTAAGCCCATCTCTCGTCATTGACTTCCAAATGGCATCTATAAGCCCATTCCCGATATTGCAAGAAAAATACCACTTGACGCAAGTGCAAATTTCTGGGCACTCTAGTGTTCAATCATCATCCACCTTCGGATCACGAAAGGCAGATAAGCCAATCTACATCCTCAGGTTTAAGAATATTGAACAGGGGCAGCTGATGTACCCAAAAATTTTCCATCCCATATTTCTCAATACATTTCAAGTGAGGTCCTCAAATTGCTCAAGGAAGTCCAAGGGTTGACCAGATAAACTCTCTCCTAAAGGCAGTCTACCTCAAATTAGGGTTTCAGTTTGCATTAAGATGTTTGAATAAAAATGGTCCCAAATGCTAACTATTGTCCTAATATGTTCTCAAGATCATCCATGCCAAGTTTCAAGCCTTGCAGAGGAAGTTTGCTCAATCAATTGCTCAGAGGCCTGAAAATCGACTATGCTAGGGCAAAAGTCAACTGTGTCCCACATACAATCAAACTTCAAGATTTTTGGTCAACATACTCATTTTGAATCATTATTCATCATTTTATAAAGTGTTGATCATGATTCCTCAAGGATTGCTCACAATTCATCAAAACCCAAAAGTTGCTAAATTAGGGTTTTGTAGGAAAAGTCAACTCAACTTTGACCAAGCATAACTTTCTCATACTTTATCAGAAATGACCCATCCAAAGCTCATTTTTAATAGGATGAAATTCCCTACAATCCATATTCAGCTCCAAAGTTCAAAATATACACTCACAAGAAGATATGAATTTGGACATTATAGGTCATTTTGAAAAGTCAACAAAAACACCTTTTTTTGTCAAAGCTTCATACTTGAACATGGAAGACTCGATTGAGATGAGACCAAAAGGGTTGCTTAGAGGACATCTTAAGCTTTCTAAAAAGTCCAAGAACACATTTCTAAGGTCAAAATTGAAGGAGTTATGCATTGGCAAACTTGACCTTTTTTGCAAAATTGCCAAAAGTCAAAAGTGGCCAAAATTGCAATTTTTGTCAAATGGGCCCAACTTTTTTTGCTTTCGTTGAGTTTGTAACATGACCCACGACCCATGAGCCTTCCCACTTGTCTTTATTATATTTTTGTCATTTATTTTGATTTTTATTTCAATTAAATCAAATAAAATCAAAATAAAGTCATGAAAATACCAAAATTAATCAAAGCTTGAGATTTTGTGTAGCTTTAGGTCTCTTATACAGCTGGAAGAAGAATCAAATCGTGCAAGCTTCAAATGGACACAAAAAGATTGGATTTTCTCAATTTAGGAATATTTGCACAAAGGATCAAATCTTGAATCAATGATCATTATTGGAGAAGATTTGAAACCAAATTGCAACCCTAATTCATTCTAGGGTACATATAGAACAAGTGCAGACCAAAAGCAAGGGGATTGAAGGCGTGAAAAGAGAAGAACAAATCTCAAAATTTCAAAGGAAAGTGGCAATCTGATTTCTTAGTTCCAGGATTCCTCAAGCCATTCGAGGCACACCATTCGTTTGCTGGACATCCAAGGACCCTATTCCAATCACTAGCAAGCTTCATAACATCCAAAAACGCGTTATAAGCATCTCACGACATTCATACTTTTTTGAAATCGAATATCATGATTCTGGCATTTGTGGCATGATTTCTTTGCATATTATTGATCCTTGAATCATTTGCAAGCTAATGGTTATGTTCAATTGCATTTTCATTGGCTATACAGCAAGTTGCCATGTTTAGGGTTTAGGTTTCGTTTTTAGGGGTTTTGCTTGCAGGAACAATTAGCCATGGGGAGTGGTACCACGATGCTCGTGAGATTGCAACGAGCTGATTGGTACCACTAGTATTGATTTATCATGCAGGGATGAGGTTTTAGAATGGACAAGGGTTATACCCACACCCTTTGTCCGTAGGTAAAAGTTCTGGACTTTTAGAAATGGTGGGAGGAAGAAGAAGGGTAGCGTGGCATCCTGTGATTCGTCCTTTCAAAAATTCGCGCGTTTGTAATATATCATTTTGTTTTTCCAATATAATGTTTGTTTATTGATCTTTGTACAAATAACCAACGTAGCTCAACTGGTCAGCTTGCAGCACGAAATGCCCAAAGGGCCTGGGTTCGATTCCCAGGTCCCTAACTTTGTTCCATATTATTTTTCTCTACATCATCAGGTACACATGCATACAAGGAGACCACTATACACCCTTAATGTCCAGCCAGCCAGATCATCCACATGCTAGATCCAAGGATTCTCAATGAAGGTCTACCATAAACATCAGTCAAGCTAGCAGCATTGGATCTGGAAAGTCAACATGGGCTAGGCGCATTTGGGCTTGGATTTGCAATTCAGACCCCCCATTTTGCTTTAACACCAGGCCCATTCTAATTTATTTTCTATTTTCTTTTATTTAATTTATTTTGATTAATTTATTTTCTAACCACAAATTAATTTCTTTTCTTAGAAAAAATCATAAAATCAATTTCACTAATTTAGAATTTAGGTTTTATTTTATTTTATCAAATTAATTTTATATTAGTTTTAATTTTAGAGTAATTCTAACTTTTTGTAAATATTTAAAATGAATTAGAAAATTAGGGTTATCATATGATCTAATTTTTATTTATTTTCTCAATAAAATAAAATACAAAAAATAGTTAATTTAATTATTTTTCTTAATTAAAATTAATTAGTAATTATGTCTGTACTCATTCAATTAAAATCTTATTTTCTCAAAATAATCAAAAACTACAAAAAATAATTTTTCTTTCAATTAGGTTTAGACGGGGTCAAAACCCTAATTTTTCTCGTTCTCGATTTATCGCGCGCGTTTATTTTTTTTACGATATTAATGTAACTGCTCATGGTATGTAATAGTTTAATTAGGATTTTCTTTTATTTATCGTTTTGCGGGTTTTTGGCTATGTAATTAATCCCCCTCCCTGAAGCCTTGTAATAGTGTAGTTTTATTTCTCGCATTTTAGTTTTCGCAAATATTAACTGTTAGATGTATGATAATAGGATTTTATGACAAGATTGCATGTTAATTTAAAACGGCTAGCAAACCCTAATGTGCAAAGATAATAACTTGAAATCAAATCACTCGCAAATGTCACGTTCGAAAATGTTGCCTCGGAAATGTTGTCTCGGAAAGGTTGCCTCAGAAAGGTTGCCTCGAATATGATCTTAATACATTAGGGTTATTACTAAGACGTCCTAACATTGCTTTAGTGATCGTACGTCCCTTTCAAATTGACCCTTACAAGTCCATCGATGGCGCTTCCTATTTCTCAATAGTAGGATAACATTGTCTAAAGGAAACAATAACAAAAATAATCTTTTTTCGAGTAGGTAGAATCTTAAGTACTTGCTCAAATCAAACTTCTTTTACACCAAACACTTTTCAAACAAAGTTTTCAAAAGCACTTCATAACACTCTTGAAGACAAAAGCAAGGGTTAAAACGAAGTAAAACAAAACTTTTCAAAACAAGCACACACAAGCAATTTTAAAAAGATGAGCAAGTACCTAAGAGCCCATGGAAAACCATGGATAGAAAGGGTGCTAACACCTTCCCTTTCTATAATCTACCCCCCGAACTCAAAATCTCGAAAAAGGAATTTTTCTGTGCTTTTGTCCTTTCCAGTTGGATAAAATAAAAGTTGGTGGCGACTCTTGCTTACCGCGACATTTTGCAAACACAAATGCAAAACGCAAACCAGCATTTTCCTAAAAACAATCGGTTCTGCCACCGTATCACAATGACTTCCCGCTTCCTCACATCGATGTTCTGGTCGACAACACCGCGCAGCATAAGATCTTCTCCTTTATAGATGGTTTTTCTGGTTACAATCAGATTAAGATGGCTCCCCAGGACATGGAGAAGACAACCTTCGTTACACAGAGGGGCACCTTCTGTTACAAGGTAATGCCTTTCGGGTTGAAGAATGCTGGGGCAACTTATCAGCGTGCCATGGTCGCTTTGTTCCACGACATGATTCACCATGAGATCGAGGTTTATGTTGATGACATGATAGCAAGGTCCCAAACTGAGGAAGAGCACCTTGACCATCTCCAGAAACTGTTCGACAGGTTGAAGACGTACAAGCTAAGGTTGAACCCGAACAAGTGCACCTTCGGGGTAAGGTCTGGTAAGCTGTTGGGTTTCATCGTCAGTGATAAGGGTATTCAGGTGGACCCTGCCAAGGTAAAGTCCATACAGGAAATTCCGGCTCCCCACACAGAAAAGGAAGTTAAAGGATTTTTGGGACGTCTGAATTACATCGCCAGGTTCATTTCACACCTAAGCGCTACTTGTGAGCCAATCTTCAAGCTACTGAAGAAAGACCAAGTGGTAAAATGGAATGATGAATGTCAGAACGCTTTCGAAAGAATCAAGGAATACCTCCAAGAGCCACCAATTTTGATGCCTCCAATTGAAGGAAGACCCTTGATCTTATACTTGACAGTACTGGACAATTCAATGGGGTGCGTGATGGGGCAGCATGACGAGTCTGGCCGAAAAGAGCACGTTATTTACTACCTTAGCAAAAAATTTACCGACTGTGAGACCCGATACTCATTTCTTGAAAAAACTTGTTGCGCTTTAGCATGGGTTGCTCGTCGGCTGAGACAGTATATGCTAACTCACGCTACCCTATTGATATAAAAAATGGATCTAATCAAGTATATCTTCGAGAAGCCCGCCTTGTCCGGAAGAATAGCAAGATGGAAGATGATCTTAACTGAGTATGACATCCAATACACAACCCAAAAAACAATCAAGGGGAGTGTATTGGCGGATCATTTGGCGCATCAGGCCGTGGATGACTACCAATCCATGAATTTTGAGTTCCCGGATGAGAACATAATGTTGATGATCGACTGTGAAGAACCTGGACCGGATGAAGGACCTGAGGAAGGATCCCAATGGTCTATGTATTTTGATGGAGCATCAAACGCGTTGGGTAACAGCATTGGCGTTGTGATCATATCTCCTGAGGGATGTCATACTTCGTTCACTGCCCGATTATGTTTTAACTGCACCAATAATATGGCGGAGTATGAAGCATGTATCCTGGGTCTTCGAGTTGCTATTGACCTGAGGATTATATTCTTGAGTGTATTCAGAGATTCTGCCCTAGTGATCAGTCAGATCAAAGGCGAGTGGGATGCGAAACACCCAAATCTTATTCCTTACAAAGAATATGTACTGACATTGCTCCCGCACTTTGAGGAGATAACCTTTGAATACTTCCCAAGAGATGAGAACCAGTTAGCGGACGCGCTAGCCACCATGTCTTCTATGTTCAAGGTCAGGTGGGACAATGAAGCTCCCCAGATCACCATTGAGAGGTTGGACGAACCCGCATATTGCTGTGACATTGAGACTGAAGAGGTAGTAGATAAACCCTGGTTCCACGAGGTAAATAGGTATCTTGAGGCTCAAGAGTACCCCGAGGGTGAATCTGTTAATGATAAGAAGTTCTTGAGAAGGTTCGCTGCAAAATTCTTCATTAGCAATGAGATCCTTTATAAGTGTAACCATGATTCAACCTTACTGCGATGTGTAGAAAAAAGCGAGGCGGAAAGGATCATGGCAGAGCTACATGAAGGTACCTTCGGAACTCATTCCAGTGGACATACCATGGAAAAGAAAATCCTACGAGAAGGATATTATTGGTTCACTATGGAAACTGATTGTTATCAACATTCTCGAACCTGTCATAAGTGCCAAGTCTATGCTGATAAGGTGCATGTACCTCCAGTTCATTTGAATGTCTTGACAGCTCCTTGGCCTTTTGCAATGTGGGGAATCGACAAGATAGGTGAGATCAGACCTACTGAGTCTAACGGGCATCGTTTCATTTTGGTGGCTATTGATTACTTTACAAAGTGGGTTGAGGCAGCTTCCTTTGCTACAGTAACCAAGAACATCGTGGCGCGGTTTATCCAACACAATCTGATCTGTCGATACGGTGTACCGGAGAGGATCATTACGGACTATGGTACAAATCTCAACAATATAATGATCACCGAGCTCTGCAAACAGTTTAAGATTCAGAATTATAACTCTTCTCCCTACCGACCGAAGATGAATGGGGCCGTTGAAGCATCTAACAAGAACATCAAGAAGATCGTGCAGAAGATGACGGTGACATACAAAGACTGGCACGAGATGTTACCATTCGCTCTTCATAGGTACCGTACCTCGGCAAGGACATCAACAGGGGCAACACCCTACTCCTTGGTGTATGGCATGGAGGCAGTCTTACCCATCGAAGTCCAGATACCCTCTCTCAGGATTATGAAGGATGCAGGTTTGAACGAAGAAGATTGGATCGAAACCCGACTTGATCAGTTGAATTTAATCGATGAAAAGAGACTTACTGCTATTTGTCATGGTCAGACATATCAAAAGCGAATGATCAAGGATTTTAACAAGAAAGTCAGACGCCAGGAATATCAAGTCAAGGATCTGGTGATCAAACGCATCATACTGCCGCAAAGTGATCCTAGGGGCAAATGGACCCCCACATACGAAGGGCCATTTGTGGTTAAGAACATTTTCTCGGGAGGAGCTATGATTCTAACCACCATGGATGGTGATGACCTTCCTCACCCCGTCAATGCAGACATAGTGAAAAGATTCTACGTATAATCAAAGACCCGCTAGGTTGACTGGCCTAGGCAGAAATAAGGGCTTCCCGGTGAACCAAAAGGGTTCGGGAAAAAGTAAGGGATGAAAAGGAAAAGAAACTGTACACCCGGCAAGTCGAAAACCTGAAAAGGCGGCTTGGGAGAAAAAGGGTATCCCGGTGGACTGAAAAACGGAAAGGGCGGTCCAGGAAAAAATTAGGGATCAAAGCATAACACTATGTCTCATTGGATCATCTTGCAACCAGACTTCAGTATCGACTATCAAGTTCTGACGGCGCCAATCAATCTGATATATCTTCGACCAAGTAGCAAAGTGATGAGACGCTTGGAGATATAAGGTGAATAGCAGAGTTGGAACCCAGTGGGATTATTCATATAGGTGTTTTTCTTTCTTTTTCATAAATTGTACAATTTCTATCCTTCGGTGGCATTCTCTTACTAGGACGTCGGCCTCTTGTACAAAACGCCTATTACAGGCCAACTTCAAAAATCAATACAATTCATTTTTTACAAGAAATTTCAACTTGTTTTTTCTTTTTCTATTTTATTTTACAAGAACGTCCAATGGTTCATTTTTTATATATGCATTTGAAATAATTGCTGCTCATAAATATTTACATGAGAAACAAAAGACAATTATTCGTGATTCCTGGAACAGGGGTAAATAAGAAATGTCCAAACCTTATAGTTGCTCTACCCACCAGGTACAGGGATAGAGCCAGCTTGAGAATATAACTAAATGTACATACGCTCCCCGCAGAGTAGGAAGTATCCAAAGACAGTGGTGTTAGCTCTACCCAGCCGAGGTTCATAATCACGAATGAGTCGGCAAAATTCTCCCCAAGCAGGGTTTATCTATCACCAGCAATAAAAGTTCACCACCAGCTGAGTTTATTTCTCCAAATCGGCAGATCTTCCAAACAGAGTATATCTCTTTCCTACAAAGTCATTCTCCCACAGGGCTATTCTCAAACAGAGTCGCTCCCGGCGGAATATTCTCGAACAGAACGGACGCAAGTCTCCAGCTAATCATCTTTGGTCACTATCCCCAGCGAGAACGAAGAACTCAAATCCTTATACTCTCCAACAGCAGTCCAGGATTTATTCTCCCCAGCCGGAGAATATCACAAGAACATTACATATCCATACATCATGGCATGCGCATACGCATCATGCAGCACAATCTCATTTATTTTGAGAACATCATTACTAAATACATTTCATACATCATGACATTATATACAACTAACTCTTTACCTTTCAGGGAAAGATGCAATCAAGTTCTGACAAGTTTTCTCTAGTTCAGTCAAACCGACACTAAGGTTTCTATTCTAGTTGAAGACATTTTAAGACTTTCGTCTGGGTCAGCCGAATCGCCACTAAGATTCCCTTGATTTCTATGCCAGTCAAAGTTAGTCCGAGACATCTCCCGAGATCCGTCAAATCGACACTAAGATTTCTCTCCCAGTTGAAGTTCCCACAAGTTTTCCCTGGTTCAGTCAAATCGATACTAAGATTTCAATTCTAGTTCAAGCTTTAAAGCCCGGAAGTCGACCGGAAAATAGCTTAACCCTCAGCAAGTTATTGTGAAGCCTGGAAATTGACCAGATAGCAGTACAAGATACCATGAAGCCTCGAATCGACCAGACAGTGATATAAGACACTTTGAAGCCTGGCGCACGACCAGATAATGGTATAAGACGTTGTGAAGACTGGAGCACGACCAGATAATGACAAAGGACACTGAAACCTGGGACACGACAAAATAACAGTATAAGGTACTGCTAAGCTTAGAATTCTACCAAATAGCAGTTTACTCGGCCAATTACTATGAAGCCTGGAAATCGACCGGATATTAGTATGACTTAAATTCAAGTTGAAACTCGGATGCGACCGGATAACCACTTAATTCCTTTTGAAGCCTAGAGCACGACCAGATAAGAATTAAGAAATTGCGAAGCCTGGTGCACGACCAGATAGCAGTTCATTCTCACCTCCTCGACTAAGAGATGATTCCCCAATAGAGTAATGGACAACTGAAGTTCCTAAAACTCTATTTCTCTCAAGATAAAGAACAGCATTCCCCAGCGTAGTCCTCCTCAACAACAGGTGTATGGGCTCTCACAAAGGAATCTCTTATGCGATCGACACTTCTTCTGATGGCATCTTTAAGCCCATCTTCCATCGTTGAATTCCAAATGGCATCTATAAGCTCATTCTCGATATCGCAAGATAGGTACCACTTCATGTGAGTGCAAATTTCTGGGCACTCTAGTGTTCAATCATCTTCCACCTTCGGATCACGAAAGGCAAACAAGCCAATCTACATCCTCAAGTTTAAGAAGATTGAACAGGGGCAGATGTTGTACTCCAAAATTTTCCCTCCCATATTTCTCAATACATGTCAAGTGAGGACCTTAAAATGCTCAAGGAGGTCCAAGGGTTGACCAGACAAACTCTCTCCTAAGGCAGTCTACCCCAAATTAGGGTTTCATTTTGCATCAAGATGTTTGAGTCCAAAGGATCTAAAATGCTCACCATTGTCCTAATATGTTCTCAAGATCATCCATGTCAAGTTTCAAGCCTTTCAGAGGAAGTTTGCTCAGTCAATTGCTCAGAGGCCTAAAAATTGACTATGCTAGGGCAAAAGTCAACTATGGCCCACATACAGTCAAACTTCAAGATTTTTGGTCAACATTCTCATTTTGAAGTATTATTCATCATTTTATCAAGGGTTGATCATGATTCCTCAAGGATTTCTCACAATTCATCAAAACCCAAAAGTTGATAAATTAGGGTTTTGCAGGAAAAGTCAACTCAACTTTGACCAAGAATAACTTTCTCATACTTTATCAAAAATGACCCATCCAAATCTCATTTTAAATAGGATTTAATTCCCTACAATTACTCTTCAGCTCCCAAGTTCAAAATATGCACTCACAAGAAGATATGAATTTGGACATTGTAGGTCATTTTAGAAAGTCAACAAAAACACCTTTTGGGTCAAAGCTTCATACATGAACATGGAAGACTCAATTGAGAAGAGACCAAAAGGGTTGCTTATAGGACATCTTAAGATTTCTAAAAAGTCCAAGAACACCTCTCTAGGGTCAAAATTGAGAGAGTTATGCATTGGCCAAGTTGGCCCTTTTTGCAAAATTGCCAAAAGTCAAATGTGTCCAAAATTGCATTTTTTGCTAAATGGGCCCAACTTTTTATGCTTGCACTGAGTTTGTAATGTGACCCAAGACTCATGAGCCCTTCCACTTGTCATTCTTTTATTTTTGTTATTTATTTTTTATTTTATTTCATTTAAATCAAATAAAATCAATATAAAATAATGAAAATATCAAAAACTAATTAAATCTTGAGATTTTGTGCATGATTAGGTTCATTATATAGCTGGAGACAAGATCAAATCGTGCAAGGCTTTATATGAACACAAAAGATTGGATTTGCTTGATTTGGAATGGTTTGGTGCAAGGATTGAATCATGAATCAATATTCATAATTGGAAGAGATTTGATACAAAATTGTAACCCTAATACGCTCTAGTATACATAAGGAACAAGTGCATATCAAAAAGAACAGGCTAGATGCGTGCAAAGGCAGAAAACAAATTTAAAAAATTCAAGAAAAAGTTGCAAACCAATTTCCAAGTTTCAGGCTATCTCAAGCCATTATAATCATACCAATCGTTTGCTGGACATCCTAGGATTGTGTTTCAATCATTAGCAAGCTTCCCCACACTCAAAATCACTCTGTAAGAGTCACACGGTTTGTCTCTTTTCTTGAAATCGATTACATTGATTCTGGCATATTTAGCATGATTAATTGATATATTCATAATCCTTGAGTTGTTTGCAAGCTAATGGTTATGATTAATTGTATTTTTATTAATTGTACATCAAGTTGCCATGGCTAAGGTTCGTGCTTTGTTTTTAGGGGTTTTGTGTACAGGGAAAATTGGCCATTAATAATGGTACCATCATGCTCGTAAGGTTGCAACGAGTTGATTGGTACCATTGGTTTTAATTTATCATACACATACATGATTTTGGAATGAACAAGGGTTATACCTACGCTTGGTGTCCGTAGGTAAAAGCCTTTTATCTAAAACGACGGAAGCCATGAAGAAGACAATGGTGTGGCAGTATGTGAGTGGCTTGTTTGAATTTGTGCGCGTTTTGGGAAGCGTAGCATGTTATTTGTGTTATATTCTATTTATTTCATTATTGATACAACTAACAAGCTGGCGCAGATGGTAAGGTTATTGGTCTTTGAGGCACACATCCTGGGTTCGATCCCAGGCGTGTGCATTTTATTTTCTCAACATTTTCAGGGAAATCCAGTGTATCATAGGGCAAGGGATCCATCATGTATCACTCAGATCTAGTCGTCCCATCCATCAACGCCCCAGATCCAAGGCCTTCTCCCTGAGGGACCACCATGCGCCTGAGTCAAGCATGCACACTGGATCCAGCGAAGTCAATGGGGCTAGGAGGTTGTTGGCCCAGAATTGCAAATCATACCCCCTTTCTTGCTAAACAACATCAGGCCCATCTTTCTTTCTCTTCTATTTATTTCATTTATTTATTTAATTAGCTTAATTATTTTTAACCAAAATCAATTTCTTTTTTCATAAAAAAATCATAAAATCAAGAATTTCACAAAAATTAGAATTAGGTTTTTATTTTATCAAATTTAATTTAATATTAATTTAATTTAATTTAGGGTAATTCAAACTTTTTTATATAATTAAAATCAATTAGAAAAAATTAGGGTTAGACTCTTGATTTAATTTTTAGTTCTTTCTCAAAAAAAAAAAAATAGGTTAGTTTAATTATTTTTCTTAAATCACAATTAATTAGTAATTAGGTTTTTTTTTATTATTCAATAGAACTTTATTTTCTCAAATAACAAAAAAAAACGACAAATAAAAATGATTTTCCTTTTAGGTTACAATTAGGCATAGATGGGGTCAAAACCCTAGTTCTCTTGTTTTCAATTCATCACGCGCGTTTATATTTTTTTGCAATATTAATGAAACTGTTCACGGTATGTAATAGTTTAATCTAGGACTTTCTTTATTTATCGTTTTTACGGGTTTTTTTGGCTATGTAATTAATCCCTACCCCGAAGCCTTGTAATAGCGTAGGTTTTACTTCTCGCATTTTAATTTTCGCAAATATTAACTGTTTAGATGTATGTTGATAGGATTGTATGACAGAGATTGCATGATAATTTAAAACGGCTAGAAAACCCTAATGTGCAAAGATAATAACTGAAATCAAATCACTCGCACATGCGCACTCTTAGGGTATACTCTCACTTCAGTTGCCTTCGTTAACGATCATTAAGTATAGGGTGTCTTAGTGGTTGCCCTCCTGTCTAAACAAAGATCAAATGTCCCGCTCGGAAATGTTGCCTCAGAAATGTTTCCTCGAATATGATCTTAAGACTTTAGGGTTATTATTAAGACGTCATAACATTGCTTTAGTGATTGTACGTCCCTTAAGAATTGACCCTTACAACTCCAACGATGATGCTACCTATTTCTCAATAGTAGGATAGCACTGTCTAAAGGAAATAAGAACAGAAACAATCCTTTTTTCGAGTAGGTAGATGCTAGTAGGTACTTGCTCAAAATCAAACTTTTCACACTTACACTCTTTTCAAACAAAGTTTTCAAAAACAACTTCGTAACACTCTTGAGGACAGAAACAAGGGTTAAAACGAAGTAAAACAAAACTTTTCAAAACAAGCACACACAAGCAATTTTAAAAAAATGAGCAAGTACCTAAGAGCCCATGGAAAACCATGGATAGAAAGGGTGCTAACACCTTCCCTTTTTATAATCTACCCCCCGTACTCAAAATCTCGAAAAAGGATTTTTTCTGTGCTTTTTTCCTTTCCGGTTGGATAAAATAAAAGTCGGTGGCGACTCTTGCTTACCGCGACATTTTGCAAACAAAAATGCAAAACGCAAACCAGCATTTTCAAAACAGACGGTTCTGCCATTGTATCACACCTAGTGAGTTCTAAAACCTTCTTCTCGCTTGCATAGAATTGGGCTTCGAAAGTATCTCTCTCCCCCTTGAGCTGTATCCAATCCCTTTGTAGGTCTTCAAAAGATGTGGGCATGTCAGGATGTAGGATAGTGTATGGAACTTCTCCCTCCTTAACAGGCTCAATAATTACCGGAAGAATGGAAGGATAAGGCATCATAAGACATTGAGCGTGGGTTCGTAACCACTTGAGGTAAGGCTCAAGGGGGATGGAATTATTGTGCCCCAAAGTATTGCTATCCACCTTGTTTAGCATTCTCCAAGCTCGGATGAATCTCTGGCGAAGACCTTGATCATTGTTATCGTAGTCGAATGTCAAACCTTGAATCAGCATCTCGTGCGGGCCATCCCTTCGGGCGTAACCAAATTGTCTTAAAGCTAAGTACGGGTTGTAGGTGATGCCTCCCATAATGCCAAGTAGAGGGACATTAGTGAATTCCCCACAATGGTCAACAATGATAACATTCTCTTTGGATTGGGAGCACCAATGGATATCTGAATGTTTGAGCGTCATTAACCTTTGTGACCACCTTGAACCTTGCTCGTTCTTTAAGACTGATTGGAGAAGATGAGAAATAAACCATCTTTCCAAGAGAGGAGTGCAACACATAAGGACACCTCTTTTCCTCATTGTGCGAGTGTGAAAAGAGTGTAGGATATCCCCTAGCAATGTAGGCACCGGGTTGCGTGATATGAAGATTTTGACGGTGCTCACATCTATGAGTTGGTCAGGATTGGGAAATAAGACCATTCCATAGATAAGAAGAGCCACAATTTCCTCAAAGGCTTGTAAGTCTAAGGAATTCCAATAGCTTTGGGCTTTCTCAAACAGGAACTTTGCTAAGAAGCCTTTGACACCAGTTCTAGTTTCCCAATGAGTTGTGACATCAGATGAGTGCAAGTGCAGAGCTTGAGCAATCTCTTCTGGCTTTGGGTCTCTTTCCATACCGTTGAAAGGTATTTGATTGAGAATGGGAATCCTCAAGAGTTGGGAGAATTCTTCCAAAGTAGGCACAAGCTAATAGTCGGAAATGTGAAGCAATGGTGCAAAGGATCAAAGAACTGGAAGAGCACCTTCATCATATCTGATAACGAGAAAACATATCGTATAATTAACATGCTTTTTACCGATTTTATATTTCATTAAGTCGTCTAACCCCCGATTATTCTAGATTATTTGTCTTTTTGCAGGTATAACACTTGTCGACTCAAACCAATGAAAAAGGACAACATGAAGAAGGCTAGACGATAAACAAAGAGAAAAAGAATAAAAAAATACAAAGTTGGGACTTCTGGATCAGTGACGGTCGTCACGTCCCTGTGACGGGCGTAACACCCCTCAACATAAGGAAACGCTCGTCACACACACCTGACGAGCGTAAGGCACCACTTCAGCGTGTGACGACCGTCACCCACCTGTGACGACCGTCACACGCGTGAAGGTGGACGTTATGCATGGATTAAGACGTGGGCGTGAAGGGCAGACTCGTTCTCCCTCTTTCTACTGAGTCTCCTATTTTATTGCCACCACTATTAATGCTCCTATATTTTCTCCACGAAGACTTCATCAAGAATTCAAATTAAACTGCTGATTTTTCCTGCTATATATATGAGTACCAGTACACAGTTCAAGGGTCGAAGAAATTTACTCAGAGCAAATATTATTTTATTTTACAGTTATTTTCCAATTTGCTTATTTTGGAATTCTGTTTTCATTTTCTTGTAATTTTCATTCAAAGCCTTAGTTTCTATTTTTAAGTGTTAATTCTTCTTTCAAGAATTAACACGAATCATTTACTGCAAGTCAAGCTCGAAGATTGGATTACTGTATTACCTCAAGATTACTATAGCATCTTTAATTCCAGGTTTTTTATATTGCAATTATTATTTATTCAGTTTTTATAATATGCCAATTATTGCCATGAATTATATTTTGAACTGTATTGTTGTTAAGTTAATTATGTCTAGCTAAATTATTAATACCGGTATGTGACCGTAAGAACTGAAAGAATTCAATGATACCTTGGCCAAAAATATTTATAAAACAATTTCTGGTTTCCAATTTCCAAGATTAATTTAACTATCCTTATCACGAGAGTGAGAGGTTAATTAACACGATTTTTCCACGAGAGTGGGAAATTAATTAAGGCAAGAACCTGCATGCGAGAGCTGGGGTTCAACCCAGATAGTGGTAACGAAACATTGATTTTTAAATACACGAGAGTGTTTTAATAAATTAATTAAACTCAAATTGTTTTCAAAAAGTGTTATTAAATTTAAAGTGCATCTACTAGGTTTAGTAGCATGACTTATTACATAAACACGAGAATGTATGTCTCAGGTTTTTAAACAATTAGCTTTTACCGAAATACTTTATAGGCCAAGCGATTCACCGAATTCCCTAAGTCCGATTATCACATACCGGTATAACTAGTACTATTATTTTTAATTAAACGGTTTCCCCCAAATATCGAATATTCATCGCTTAGTTAGACAAACTGTAGCACTAGATCGTATGCGATTGATCCTCAGTCTCTGTGGGTTCGATAATCTTTTAAAACTAGAACGACTGAACTGTATACTTGCAGTTAGTATCCCGACAGACTCATAAAGTCCCGATCAAGTTTTTGGCACCGTTGCCGGGGACTGGTAGTCAATTAATTATGATTCTTCTGTTGCGCGTTTAGACTAAGCAACAAACAGCCCTTTGTCGATTTGTATGCCAAGGACTCGCTCACAAGGTGAACCACTTGACAAATCGACGGACGAACCTGAACGCATTCTTTCCGTAAGACGTGCAGTCAGGGATTACTGTTTAAATCACGATATTCCTTTACCCAAACCAGAAATCAAGATTGATTCTGAAACTGATTCTAATTCTTCCTCTGAAACCGAAACCAATCCAGAATTAGACATGGCCGAAGAACAAAGGACCCGTCCACTGAAGGAGTACGCAGCTCCATCACAACAAGAGCCCCATAACAGCATTGCTGCTCCAGCAATAAACCGAAACGATTTCGAGTTAAAGCCATCATTGATATCAGCTATCCAACAACGCCAATTCTCTGGAGATCCTTCTGAGGATCCGAATGAACACCTTACAAAATTCATTCAATTTGCCGACACAGTTATAGCAAATGGTGTTAGTAAAGATGCGATAAGATTACGTCTTTTCCCTTTCTCACTAAGAGATAGAGCTTGGGCTTGGTTGCAATCCTTGCCATCAATTTCCGTCACTACGTGGGAAGGACTGAAGATCGTATTCTTAGCACGATACTTTCCCCCAAGCAAGACCGCTGCACTAAGAGCCCAAATCAACGGATTTAGGCAGAAGGATACTGAATCACTATTCGATGCATGGGAGCGCTACAAAGATATGATGCGAATGTGCCCACATCACGGACTAGAAAAATGGCTGATAATCCACACGTTTATAATGGACTCTTGTACAACACAAGACTATCTATAGATGTCGCCGCAGGTGGTACACTGATGGACAAGCCTTATGACGAAGCTAACCAACTCATTGAAAACATGGCTCAAAACCACTATCAGTGGGGAGGAGAAAGAACATCTGTGGAGAAGACTCAAGCCAAAGGCGGGATGTACGAGATTAGTAGCATAGATAAAGTTAATGCTAAGGTAGATGCTCTTACCCAAAGAATAGAAAGCTTGACCTTACCTCCTGCAGCTACCGTAGCTGCAGTTACCCCAAGCTACGAAGTTTGTGGAGTACCTGGTCATGTTGGAACCGAATGTCAAATCTTAGCAGGAATAACGGTTGATCAAGTAAATTACGCTCAAGGAAATCCTTATGCCAATACCTATAATCCTGGTTGGAAGAACCATCCTAACTTCTCGTACAAGAGCAATAACGCTTTATATGCACCTGGCCAAGCACCTGCTGTACCTCCAGGTTATCAAAAACCCGCTGGTAATGTTCCTAACATTCCTAAGAAATCTAACCTTGAAATCCTAATGGAAAATTTTATCGCTAATCAAGCCCAACAAAACAAAGAATTCCTCAACCAAAATGTTCACACCGGTGAACAACTGAAGCTATTAGCAAACAAGGTAGATGCCCTAGCTACTCACAACAAAATGTTAGAAACCCAAATCTCCCAAGTAGCACAACACCAAGCTAGTTCTGCCGCACCTGCTGGTATATTTCCTGGACAGCCACAGCCCAATCCTAAAGGACATGCAAATGCTATTACATTACGAAGTGGGACAGCCCTTGACGGACCGGTAGATCCTAGACTCCAAAACCCGACCATGTATCAAAAGCCCGAAAAAGAAATAGAGAAGTCGAAAGATCAATCTGAAAATGAAGAGGAAGACGCGAATGAGAACAGAGAGGCCTCAGAAAAACCTTATGTGCCTCCACCACCATACAAACCACCAATTCCATACCCTCAAAGACTTGCAAAATCCAAGAACGAGGGACAATTCAAGAAATTTGTAGAACTTCTGAAACAACTAAACGTCACTATTCCGTTTACAGAAGCTATAACCCAAATGTCGTCATATGCTAAATTCCTAAAATAAATATTGGCTAATAAGAAAAAAATTGTTGAGAACGAAACTGTTATGCTAACTGCCGAGTGTAGCGCCATAATTAAAAATAACATGCCTCCGAAGCTAAAAGATCCTGGTAGTTTCTCCAAACCATGTGTAATTGGAAAATTTGTCATAGACAAAGCTCTATGCGATTTAGGAGCCAGTGTCAGTCTAATGCCCTTATCTATTTGCGAAAAGCTCAAATTAGGCGACATGAGACCTACCAAGATGTCCCTACAACTAGCAGACAGATCAGTCAAATTTCCAGTTGGTATGCTAGAAAACATTCCTGTCCGAATAGGACAATTTTACATACCGATTGACTTTATAATAATGGACATCAAGGAAGATTCAAACATTCCCATCATACTAGGAAGACCATTTTTAGCTACTGCAGGAGCCATCATTGATGTCAAGAAAGGAAAACTTACCTTCGAGGTAGGAGAAGAAAAAGTAGAATTCATTCTTTCCCAATTCTTTAAAGCCCCTGCTATAGATGACTCATGTTGTCTCCTAGATATCATTGATGAATGTGTCAAAGAACTTGAATGCCAAGAGGACACCTACTCTGAGATGCTGCAAATTCAGACACCGACTATCCTCAAGAACGAAGACTGGAAACAGGAACACTTAGATGCCAACCTAAGCGAATGTTTAGCCTTAACACCCGATCCTGACTCAACTAATAAGAAACCCGGTATAGAACTTAAAACATTACCTGAAGATCTTAGGTACGAATTCTTAGATAAAGAACTCGAACGACCAGTTATAGTCAATTCCGAATTAGGAGAGATCGAAACCGAAAAACTTCTTAGTGTGTTAAGGAAATATCCAGCCGCATTAGGATATAATATATCAGACCTAAAAGGAATAAGCCCTTCTCTCTGTATGCACCGCATTATGCTGGAGGAGAACTGCAAGATTTCTAGAGAACATCAAAGACGAATAAATCCTATCCTAAGTGAAGTCGTTAAGAAGGAAGTGCAAAAACTACTAGAGGCAGGCATCATATACCCAGTATCAGATAGCAACTGGGTCAGTCCAGTTCACGTGGTGCCTAAGAAAGGAGGTGTTACAGTTATAACAAATACAAAAGGCGAATCGGTAGCACAACGTACGCAAACAGGATGGAGAATGTGTATCGATTATAGAAAACTAAACAAAGCTACACGCAAAGACCATTTCCCATTACCATTCATTGATCAAATACTCGAGCATTTAGCCAAACATTCCCATTTCTGCTATCTTGATGGATACTTGGGATTCTTTCAAATTCCCATTCATCCTGACGATCAAGAGAAAACTATGTTCACATGTCCCTATGGTACCTTTGCATACCGGAGAATGCCATTTGGACTATGTAATGCACCTGCAACTTTCCAACGATGCATGATGGCGATCTTCGCAGATTTTTTAGACGGAATCATGGAAGTATTCATGGACGATTTCTCTGTCTGTGGAGATAGTTTCGACGGATGTTTAACAAATCTTGAATTAGTACTGAAACACTGTGTTAATGTCAACCTAGTGCTCAATTGGGAAAAATGTCACTTCATGGTGAGACAAGGAATTGTGTTGGGTCACATTGTATCAAACAGAGGGATTGAAGTCGACAAAGCAAAGATCAAAATTATCAAAAACCTTCAACCACCCAAAACAGTTAGAGAAATACGAAGTTTTCTAGGACACGCGGGTTTTTACCGACATTTTATAAAAGATTTCTCTAAAATCACCAAGCCACTAACTGAGTTATTAATGAAAGAGGCTGAGTTTATTTTCGACGATAAGTGCTTGAACGCATTCGAGACACTAAAAGAGGCCTTAATATCGACACCTATTATGCAACCTCCTGATTGGAACCTACCATTTGAAATCATGTGCAATGCGAGTGATTATGTTGTAGGCGCAGTCCTAGGACAACGCAAAGAAAAGAAGCTTCACGCTATCTACTACGCAAGCAGAACGCTTGATCCCGCACAAATTAATTACGCCACTACGGAGAAGGAACTCTTAGCTATGGTATTCGCATTGGACAAATTTCGTTCCTACTTAGTAGGCGCTAAAATCATTATTTATACGGATCATGCTGCGATCCGATACTTACTAAGCAAGAAGGACGCCAAACCGCGATTACTCAGATGGATCTTACTCCTACAAGAGTTTGACTTAGAAATAAAAGACAAAAGAGGAACTGAAAACGTGGTAGCTGACCATTTATCGAGATTAGATGGAATCCAAACCGAGAGTGTTCCCATAAACGAAGACTTCCCTTATGAACGCCTCATTGCCAAGCTAGAGACAAACCCTACCGACAGTTTAGATCCACACAATGAAACTTTCACAACTGCGGTAGTAAAATCCATTTGTACTAATACCACATTACCATGGCACGCTGACTTCGTCAACTATTTAGCTGCCGGTGTTTTACCACCTGATTTGACGTACCAACAGCGGAAGAAATTTTTCCATGACCTTAAACACTACTTTTTGGATGAACCATTACTCTTTAAAAGAGGCGCCGATGGTATCTACCGTCGCTGCGTTCCCAATGATGAAATAAACGACGTCATTTCCCATTGCCATTCCGCCCCTTATGGTGGACACGCTAGTACATCGAAAACTTGTGCAAAAATACTTCAAGCTGGCTTCTTTTGGCCTACCTTATGGAAAGATGTCCACGTAGCAATTATGAACTGCGATAGATGCCAACGCACAGGAAATATATCTAGACGTGACGAAATGCCACAAAAAGGAATCCTCGACGTAGAAGTTTTCGATGTGTGGGGAATTGATTTCATGGGACCTTTCCCCGCATCCTTTGGAAATAAATATATTTTGGTAGTCGTCGACTATGTATCAAAATGGATCGAAGCCATCGCCGCACCCACAAACGATACACGTGTGGTACTAAAACTATTCAAGAATATTATCTTCCCACAATTCGGTGTACCAAGACTAGTGATCAGCGATGGTGGCTCCCATTTTATCTCCAGAATCTTCGAATGGTTACTTTCCAAATATGGCGCTAAACATCGCATAGCCACACCATACCATCCTCAAACAAGTGGACAAGTGGAAGTGTCAAATAGGGAGATCAAACAAATACTTGAGAAAACTGTAGCCACATCCAGAAAAGACTGGTCCTCCAAGCTAAACGATGCTCTTTGGGCATATCGGACAGCTTTCAAAACTCCTATCGGAACAATGCCGTTCAAGTTAGTTTATGGAAAATCTTGTCATTTGCCAGTAGAATTAGAACACAAAGCTTATTGGGCGATAAAAACCCTTAACTTAAACTATAAGAGTGTTGGCGAGAAACGAGTGTTAGATATCCATGAACAAGAAGAATTGCGTCTAGACGCTTATGAAAATTCTAAAATCTATAAAGAACGAACAAAAAAATGGCATGATAAGCGTATCTCGCGGAAAGACTTTAAGGAAGGAGACATCGTACTCCTATTCAACTCTAGACTGAAACTTTTCCCGGGAAAATCACGTTCCAGATGGTCCGGACCGTTCGAAATTAACAAAGCTTTCCCAAGTGGTGCGATATAAATTAAAGGTAGTTCTATCGAACCATTCATAGTTAATGGCCAGCGCTTAAAGCACTATTTTAACGTCTGAAATATCGACTTCTCGGCTTATCTTCAGTTAAGTGAGCCGCCTACCTCGTTACCTAACTGAATAGGTATTTACTGTCGAGCCGTCGACATAAAATAAAGGCGCTTCGTGGGAGGCAACCCATGTTTTACTTTAATTATTTTTTCTGTTTTAATATGCTTTTATTTTTCTTTTCTTTTTCTTAATCTTTAAAACATTTTCATGATTGCATTTCTTACTCCTTTCTATTTTTCTTCTGTTTTTATTTCTCCCTTTCATCTTTCTTTTTCTTTTTAATTTAACTTTGGCAATTTCCTAACCCGAAAATACTTACTTAATTTCCTTTTCTTTCAAACATTTATCAAATATTTTCAGGGGGTATTTCTTTTACTTTCACATTTCATGCTATGGATTGTGCAAACTTCATGAATGTCAAATTGCGAAGCCGACACCAGAGAAGACGGTTTGCAGACCTGGGTAAACGGGAGATGTGTCCTACTATATACGCAGATGATCATGCTATGGCTGCCCTTGGCATTCGTGAGAGTGTCATGTACTTGCTGCACCAGATTGGTTGGGACACCGCTCCTATCCGTTGAAGGTTCTGTACCTACAAAAGGCTGACTCTTGAGTTTCTCAGCACCTTGAGTTTCATTCTAAATCATGGAATGGGATTCAACCGTGGGTTGATCACATTCAGAATGTTTAACATGGATTACACTTATAACCTGCGGGAGTTTAGCCAGCTGCTTGGGTTCCCTTTTGGACCCGATGTTATCAGTATGACACAGGAGAACCTTTTGCCCGTATCTGAGCTTGACTATTTCTGGGGAAGCATTGCTGGTATTAACCATCCTGAGCCGTCAGATCTGTACTCTGAATGCATTCATAACCCGGATATCAAGTATTTCCACAAGATCATAGCCCACACTATCTTTGGAAAACAGCAAAATGTCACGTCTGTATCCCGCGATGAGCTGTTTATTATGTATTGTGCATCCCAGAACCGTCCGGTGAACGGTGCAGCTTATATGCTCGCTAATATGGAGCGGATCATCCAGACTCCAAATGCACCGATCTTGTTGGGTGGGTTAGTTACCATGCTGTCTAATGCCATTGGACTCCGCCGGCCTATGCTCGGTTCTGCTCCGCTTTATGGCATAAAGCCGATGGACATTGCCTTTTGTTTCAACACTAGCATGATCGAAAACCTTGGACCAAATTCATTTGACCTGTTAGTTAATCATCAGATCGTCCACCATTTTAAGCTTCCAGACCCCATCACCAGTGTGCACAACCGAGATAACTGGATGTTTGACCTTCACCATCCTGCTTCACCACCCTTCTCACCATCTACAATTGACATTTATGAGGTTCCAAACACTGCTAATGCTGAAGAAGATCCTGCTACACCGCCAGGATACCATGATTTCCCTGATCCTTGGGAACAGCAGGCTACTTCTGCTGAGACCGCGCCCCAGGCTCCTGAGACTACTCCACCTCCACCTGTTGTTACCCTGGACTCCCTACATGAGGCCATTACGGACATGCGGGGCGAGCTGACTTCTCTCAGGGTGGACTTCATAACCTTCATGGACTTGGTGACTGATCAGTTGGACTACATGCATCAGCATTTGTTTCCACCTCCCCGTGGCTAGAGTTGCCATTGTTATTCATTTCCTTCTCTCGCATTTTTACGTACAGTGAGGACACTGTTAAGTTTCAGTGTGGGAGGGATTTTTAGTTTAGTTATTATTTCAACATTATCATTTTATTTTATTTTTAGTTACTTTGAAACAATTTGTCATGAATTTATTCATTTATTCAATTAAAGTTTATTTTAATTTCTTTCCCAGTTTACTGTTTTATTTACTGTATGTGTTTATACGCAATATTTCTATTTCATTTTATACTGGTAATTAGCATTACAAATTTAATTATTATATCACCTTTATATTTAAACCTCTAATTAATTAAAATAAATCATTAAAATATTTCAAACAAACCAAAAAAAATAAATATAAATTCTTCAAAAACCAATTACCAAGAAAAATAATAAACACATACACTCTCCAACGGTCTTGTAACGGGAATGTTATTTATGACTATGTCTGCGTTACGACCGTCACACCCCTGTGACGAGCGTAACGCGCCTCTTTACCTCATGACGAGAGTCACACCTTTGTGACGACCGTCACGCAAACAGAGACCACAACGGCTATTGCAGCGAACCGTTCCAACTTTCCCTTTCATAAACCCATTTCCTTCCTCCATTGTCACCACACCACACGAAAAACTTCCTATTCACTCCATTTTTTCTTCTAATTTCTAAACTCCCAACACCAAATTACCATCCTTACAATCTCCCATTCTCAGATTCCCAAATCAAATCCTACCTCCACCATGGCAAACAACCCACACGCTCAAGCCATCAATTTCAGAATCGGCGAAACAGGGGAGAATCAACGAGAAAAGTTTCAGAAATTTCAACGTCGAGGTCTCCAACCCACAAGGTACGTTGACATCGACTGCCTAAGGAGTTTGGGACTACTCGACAGTGTCCGCCGATTATTGCAAAGCGTGGATTTGTGGAACCTCTGCCACGAACCAAGACCAATCTACGAAACTCTTACTCTTGAGTTCTTGAGTTCGTTTGTTTACCTCACTTCGCCGGGTGTCACAAACCAACTGTCAAGCGTGGCAAAATTTCGCATGTTTGGCATTGAGCACGAGTTGCCTCAATCCGACATCGCGAGACTCCTGGGATTTTGTTTGGACGAAGGTGCTCATTTTCGGGTACCAGATAGTTTTAGTGAGGAGGCTTTCAACTTGTGGCACAGTTTAACGAACATCCGTGTCGGGTCCTACGACCACCTCAACGCCACCCACATTCACAATCCGGCCATCCGCTACTTCCATCGCATCCTTAGTAACACCATCTTCGCCCGCGACAGCAACCATAAGCTCAACTCCAAGGAGCTCTTCTTTTTACATTGCGCGTTCACTGGGCAAAAGATAAATGCCTCCCCGTTCCTACTTGCTCACATCCACTCTATTTGTGCTAGAGTTGGAAAACCTTTCTATTTCGGAGGGTTGGTTACTTCAATTGCCATTGGTCTAAATTATGGTGCTGCTCTTGCAACCTTGCCTTCTATGGCACCGGCTTTGCTAACCTTGGATCACTGCAAAGCCGCACACCTCATCTACAAGCGGGAAGACGGCAGATTCCACCCCGTAATCAGGAATACTGTCTATCAGAATATCGTTTTGCCGAACAGGGACTGAATCGATCCAAGTAACCGAGCAAACTGGTTGTTTGACCCTGAAGTTCCCGCAGAGCCTGCACCTGCCCACGAAGACCAACCTGCTGTCGCCGCAGACGATACACAAGAAGAGTTGGATAGTGCTCCGCTTGTCCATGACATTCCAGGATCATCATCTGCACCTCCTCCTATCAATCTTGAAGACATCCTCCGCGCCCTCCACATGCAAAATCAAATGAATGCGGCGCTTGAAAGGAGGCAAGCTGAGCAATTTGAGTCTCTGTGCACCCAAAACGCTCAGATCTTGACTGGGCAGCGCAACATGAATGAGAGGTTAGATGATGCGTTGTCAGAGCTTAACGCCTTGAGGATAGATATGAACACCTATGGCTTCCAAGACACCGACACTGAAGCCACTCCTACCAGACGCTCTCGCACCAGGAGCAGAGGACGTGGTCACCAGTAGTTTCTTTTTCTTTAATTTCTGTGTAATTTGTTATTTTTCTGTTTCTTTTCTTTTCCTTTTGTTTTTGTAATTGTACTTCCCCGCATATATACCGCAACATTGAGGACAATGTCGGATTTTGTGTGGGAGAGGTACCTTTTAATCTTTTAATAAAACTAGTAAATTCTCACGATATGTCTCGATTCAAATTCTTCGCTTTATTTTGCCATACCGAGAAAAAAAATTTATTTTCGCATTAGCCCGACATACCTATTTTAACGAAATCCCAGTTGAGGAAGCCGAAAACGACATAACAAGATCGATACGGTTCTGTCACCATAGACTTCCTGCTTACGCGATCCGTTTCAATAACCATTATACCGATATCTAGAGTTTCAAGTTCTAGAAGTAACCCCTAGTAGTTTATACTAGCAGTCAGCACCGTCTTGACACAAACCACGTGGAGAATCGATGAATATAAGTGTTTGATGCCTGATTCTAAAAAGATCCTTCCTATCTCGCTGCTAAAAGAAAAGAAAATTTGTGTACCAAAATATATGGGCACATATAAGAGCTGAGCAAATAATGAAGGAATCCAGTGTTGGTTGGTTCAAAGGTATCTGGTTCTGAACTCGGTAGGGCGTGCTACGGCCCGATCCCCCACAACCTCCAATTTGGATAACATATGTAGGGTTGCCACATTCATGTACCAGACCCCGTGCTAAAGGATCAAAGTCACTAACCGGTTACTCCACTACGTGCGTGCTAAGGCAAAGGGCTTAATATGATTGCGCCAGAACGAACCCGGGTGAAATAGATACGAGGAACTCCGGGCAGAGTTATAACGGAACTGTTGGATAGCTCGTTTAAAATGGTAGTCTACGGGTAAGCTTATTGCTTGTGTCATTAGCGTATCTTTAGTGTTTTACTCAAGTATTGGCCGAACCAATGAGGATTTCCCGAAACCACTTTAAAAATCCAAGATATGTCATGCTTATGCGCTTGACGAAAACTTGTCCGACCTTTCGAATGACTATTTGCTTGAGGACAAGAAAAGGTTTAAGTATGGGGGAATTTGATAACGAGAAAACATATCGTATAATTAACATGCGTTTTACCAATTTTATATTTCATTAAGTCGTCTAACCCCCGATTATTCCGAGATTATTTGTCTTTTTGCAGGTATAACACTTGTCGACTCAAACCAATGAAAAAGGACAACATGAAGAAGGCTAGACGATAAACAAAGAGAAAAAGAATAAAAAAATACAAAGTTGGGACTTCTGGATCAGTGACGGTCGTCACGTCCCTGTGACGGGCGTAACACCCCTCAACATAAGGAAACGCTTGTCACACACACCTGACGAGCGTAAGGCACCACTTCAGCGTGTGACGACCGTCACGCGCGTGAAGGTGGACTTTATGCATGGATTGAGACGTGGGCGTGAAGGGCAGACTCGTTCTCCCTCTTTCTACTGAGTCTCCTATTTTATTGCCACCACTATTAATGCTCCTATATTTTCTCCACGAAGACTTCATCAAGAATTCAAATTAAACTGCTGATTTTTCCTGCTATATATATGAGTACCAGTACACAGTTCAAGGGTCGAAGAAATTTACTCAGAGCAAATATTATTTTATTTTACAGTTATTTTCCAATTTGCTTGTTTTGGAATTCTGTTTTCATTTTCTTGTAATTTTCATTCAAAGCCTTAGTTTCTATTTTTAAGTGTTAATTCTTCTTTCAAGAATTAACACGAATCATTTACTGCAAGTCAAGCTCGAAGATTGGATTACTGTATTACCTCAAGATTACTATAGCATCTTTAATTCCAGGTTTTTTATATTGCAATTATTATTTATTCAGTTTTTATAATATGCCAATTATTGCCATGAATTATATTTTGAACTGTATTGCTGTTAAGTTAATTATGTCTAGCTAAATTATTAATATCGGTATGTGACCGTAAGAACTGAAAGAATTCAATGATACCTTGGCCAAAAATATTTATAAAACAATTTCTGGTTTCCAATTTCCAAGATTAATTTAACTATCCTTGTCACGAGAGTGAGAGGTTAATTAACACGATTTTGCCACGAGAGTGGGAAATTAATTAAGGCAAGAACCTGCATGCGAGAGCTGGGGTTCAACCCAGATAGTGGTAACGAAACATTGATTTTTAAATACACGAGAGTGTTTTAATAAATTAATTAAACTCAAATTGTTTTCAAAAAGTGTTATTAAATTTAAAGTGCATCCACTAGGTTTAGTATCATGACTTATTTCATAAACACGAGAGTGTATGTCTCCGGTTTTTAAACAATTAGCTTTTACCGAAATACTTTATAGGCCAAGCGATTCACCGAATTCCCTAAGTCCGATTATCACATACCGGTATAACTAGTACTATTATTTTTAATTAAATTGTTTCCCCCAGATATCGAATATTCATCGCTTAGTTAGACAAACTGTAGCATTAGATCGTATGCGATTGATCCTCAGTCTCAGTGGGTTCGATAATCTTTTAAAACTAGAACGACTGAACTGTATACTTGCAGTTAGTATCCCGACAGACTCATAAAGTCCCGATCAATATCCTCATTTGTGTTGGAGGTGACCAGGTTGAGTAGACGACCATGCCTCTCGGTGAATGGAGAGTTCTTAGGGATCCTTGAAGCTAGCTCCTTAAGTTGTGGAGGAATTCTTACAAGGTTGACTTGGATAGTTTTCCTGCGAAGTGAATCCATATCCTACAAAACAAGAACAAAGATGAATCTCCAAAATCCTTGAAATGGTTAGTAGATGTATATGATGTTCATGATGTCCATGATGTTATGTATAAGTATGCATATACAAGAAAAACAAACAAGTTCTTAGTTTAGGATTGCATGGGGTTTTATAGGTAAGTACCCTCTTGAAGTTTAGTTGGCTTAAACATATCCTAATAATAATAACCGGGTTCTAAGGAGCTCAATATCACTGGATTGTTTCCTTGGTCATTGTTTCAGCTCAAGCCTCTTTAATGGAAACCTAAATATCCCAAGAAACCAACCCTCAATGAGTGTAGTATCGAGTATCTACCAACTTCAGAATGAACCAAATCCGGTCATCTCACTACATCCTAAAGGCCAAGTTGGTCAAGTAAGGGTTCTAGAAGTTCATTAGTGTTTTATGACATCACTCAGCGGCCCCGTATTCTCTTTGATTGACTCAAAGGCTACCGGTACCCATAAATATGTTGCACTAACATAGCTATTGCATAGACCATGTCGGTATACCCCACACAGTTTCCACAATGTATTGCTATTTACCTATAATGTATCCTAAATCCGGGTAGAGGATTTCAAACCCAAACAAAGAACCATAATGTAAAGCAAACAAGTCAAACAATGTAAGCAAATAAATGTGATCTAACCTTAAGGTAACCCCACTTTTATAATTTTCCCCAGCAGAGTCGCCAGTTCTGTGATACGGTGGGAGAACTGACTTGAGGGTTTTGCGTTTTATCGCAAATGTTGCGGTTAGCAAGATTCACCACCGACTTTTATTTTATCCAAAAGGAAAGGTGAAAAAGCACAGGAAAGACCTTTGATATTGTTTTCTTGAGTTCGGGGGGTAGATTATGAAAAGGGAAGGTATTAGCACCCTTTTCATCCATGGTTTTCCACGGGCTCTTAGTTACTTGCTATATCACTTGCTTTTTGTTTTTAAATTGTGCTTTGTGTGGTTTTGAAAGTATTTTATAAAAGAGACCATTGTTTAGGCAATCTTTGTAATGATTCTCGTTCGTAAGAATGTATACAAAGATGTTTGTCTTTTTTGAAAATGTTTTCGAGTTTTGTAAGATGTTTTGAAAGTGTAGGTGTTTGTTTTTGAAATGGAGCAAGTAATTAGGAGCAATCTATCTACTCAAATGTCTTTATTTTTAATTTTATTTTCCTTTGACATTGTTGTCTTACCATTGATTTGGTAAGCAACCCTATCTTTGGATGTAAACGGGACGGGCGTGGGTCATCGTATAACTGTGATTAGCAATGTTGCAAAGTATCTTAGCATTTTTTAGGGGACTAAGACCATTTTGTAAGGTAACTTTGAATAGCTTCATCGAGGGACTATGATCTTATATTTGTTTGTTTTGCCAAGATACTCCGCATGCGTAATATGGCCATTTTTGTGTAAGGCAACCAAGTGGAGTAATCCTAAGGGTGCTTGTGTGCAAGTGTATTATTTTCATGCTTAATTTTGTCTTGGATTTAGGGTTCTCTATTTGATTTGTTTTTATCTTTCCATTCAAACCCTAATTACTAGCATGGTATATAAAAAAGTGGTAAATTGCATAATTTAAAGATTTCTACGCTATTACAACATTATATTGGAGGGGGGAATACAAATTATGAATGGGGATTTGC
Organism: Vicia faba; assembly: GCA_948472305.1. Taxonomy (NCBI): domain Eukaryota; kingdom Viridiplantae; phylum Streptophyta; class Magnoliopsida; order Fabales; family Fabaceae; genus Vicia; species Vicia faba. The sequence goes on from OX451741.1 coordinate 1,468,098,959, forward strand.
AATAATGTAAATCTAACTAAGCTATTACAACCAAATCGAATTTGTACAAATATTTGAACAAACAATACACAATATATTTCAATTATGCAATGTTATGTATATGCAAGAAAAAGAAATTTGCTTTGTTTTTTCATATGCAAAAGAGTTTTGACCTAATCCTAATAATTTAAGAAAATGAAATTATTTTTATAAAAGGTGGTTAACCCTAATTTCTAACTTAAGAAAATAAAGTTCTTTAAGTATTATTTTTTTGTGTATTTTTTGTCTTAAAATAATAAATAATATTTATGAAAATATTTAGTCTTTTTATATGTCAAAATAAAGATTTACAAGTATGAAAGAAAAGGAATAAAATATATCTAAGTTTATTTTATTTTAAAAGTTTGTTTAAGAAAAATAGTTAGTATATAATTTAATAAAAAAAATATATATATTTGAAAATAAAATAAAATAAATCAAAATGCAATATTTATCATGTTTTATATTTTTTATGATTTTTTTATGTTAAAGAAAATATTTAATAAAATAAAAATGAAAATAAAAACAAATAAATAAAATGTATGGGCCAGGGGTATCCTGAGCAAACAGGAGGTAAGTATCAGAAAAAATTATGAAGCCCAATAGTTGATCCCACGCTGCAAAAATGGCAATAAAATGAAATTGGAAAACATGAAAATGCAAAAGGTAGCGCCAAGGTTCGAACCCATGACCTATGCATTTTCAGCGCACTACCTTGCCACTGGGGTGGCTGTACATCCGTTAGTTCATATGAAACAAAAAATACATAACACATAATGCCTCCTTGTCCTGTACTTCATCTTCTTCCTCAAGCTGGCCAGAATCTCTGTATCTTTCTCATTTCTCCATGAAAATGGAAACTTCCAACATGAAAATGATAGTACTCTTTCCCACGATTTCAACCATGTAACTCATGTAAACTAACAGTCAATGATCAAAACTAATTTCAAAGGCCCTAATTTTAAACCTAATTTTTACAGAAATTTGAACTCTAGAATTCTCTATACACAATGAATATAAATGAAATCTATGAACATGGTTGGTTTTAGCACAAGGATATCTACATTTTATCTTCACAAATCATGACCAATAGATTCATGTATGAAGAGATAGAAGTTGGAGTTCTTACCTCTTTCAGCTGAGATCGTGAATGGAGTTTGATTGAGTTTTATGAAGGCCTAAAGATCCCTTTAGCTTGCTTGAACCTCCCTGAGTGTGTTCCAATCTTTGCCTTGCTTTGAAAGTTCCTGGATCTCTCTATCCAAGTCAATCTGCAAGCTTGAAATGCAAAAATGGCATATGGAGAAGGAGGAGTTACAGTGAAGGGGTGATGGTCTGGAACACTTAGATATGAGATAAGTTAAGTGTTTGAGTGATTAGAACTTAAAACGCACAAGTAGATTTCTGGATTTCTATGCTTGGTCTCAAACTGCCAGTTTTGACAGGTTTTTGGTGATAAGGAGTTTTTGAGAGTTTCTGTCCTTGAGAAATCATGTGTTAGGTTGCAATGTGTTTGTGTATTAGTATAGAGAAGGTTCTCAATCCACTCCACAACAGATTTTTGAGTTATAGGCTTTTTGCACTCTTACTTGCTTTTTAAGAAAGGTGAAGAGACCACTCTCTACATGCTTGTACAAGCCTGCTTGGAGTTGGTACAAGTCCTAAACCATTTTCTTTTGGTTTATAGGACTTGTGTGTGCAGAAAAACAGATGTAAGGCTCAAGGAGTGAAAAGTTGTAAATTTTATGCTTTTCTAAAATGGCAATGGCAACTTTGTGCCATTTATGGAATTAAAGCTTGGACAAAGACTCTTGTGTTTGGATTAAGCAAGTTAGGTTCAGATTTGAATTTTTGTTCTTCATGAAATGGCTTGAAATCAAAGTGAGAAATTATCAACTTCCTCTCTTCAATTCTCCCTACTCAAGAATGATCTCAAGGAGTTCTTGGACATTTTAGAACTCTTGCAATGTGATCTATAACTCATCTTTGAAATGCATTTCAAGATTCCTCTTGGAACTAGGTGAAAAATTGCCATGAAGTTAGGTTAAAAATCTGCCTAAATTAGGACAAAATTTCACTAAGTTATTTTAGTTCATGGGCATGTATTCACAAAATTATATCTTGAGATCCAAGCATTTATAGGAAAAAATGTGTGAAGAAAATTTATAGTTTTCATGGAGATCTACAACTTTCATGTTGGGAACTTTCTTTGAATCATCTTGCATCATGGTGGAAATTTGGCTTAAAGTTGAGAAAAAATAAGAAATTTTCTATACTTAGAAAAATTTCTAAGTTAAGAAAATTTCAATTTTCAAACAAAATCTTCAATCTTTGATTTCTTGATGAACAAGTTTCATATTTTGACATATTTTGATGAATTATGATCCTTGGCACTTGATTTTGACCAAAAAGTCAAAGTTTGACTTTTCAGTATACAGTTGACTTTTGATCAGTTGACTGCAAATTTCATTTGTCAATCCAATGGATTTGCAATGTTTTGAACCATGTCATTAGGTCATGATGGTGAAATTGAGCCCTTGGAATCATGCTTCAAATCAATTGGTCATTTGCTAGGTCAAAAATCATAAATTGCCCTTTCTCAGTCAAAACCCTAATTTTGACCATTTTGCCCTTTTGATGATTTGATCAAATTTCTTGAGGAATTATGGTCCAAACTTGATCAAATGATGCATTTGAGTCTAAAATGTTGATGTGGATCAAAAATTATGAAGTTTGACTGTAAATTGGCGATGGTTGACTTTTTCCCCAATACAGCTGATTTTTAGGTCAATTGTCCAATTGATTGATCAAAAGTGTGATTCAAGACTTGAAACTTGACATGAGTAGTCTTAGGGGTCCATAATGATGTTTGAAAGTCATATGAAGCATTGATAGTCCAAAAATCTTTGTACAATCTCAAACCCTAATTTTGGGTGATCAGTGCATGATGAGATGTCTTGAGCTGGTCAAACCCTAATCCAGTCTTGAGTCAAAGAGATCTTGTGAGAAAAGTCTTGATAAATGAGAGGGAAAATTTTGGGGTACAACCGCAATGATCTTAACCACCATGGACGGTGACGACCTGCCGCATCCTACAAACGCGGACATAGTCAAAAGATATTGTGCATAAGAGATCCGCTAGGTTGACAGACCTAGGAAAAACAAGGGCATCCCGGCGAACCAAAAGGTTCAGGCAAAAATTAGGGATAAAACAAAAAAAATTGTACATCCGACAAGTTAAAAAATTGAAAGGGCGACTTGGGCAAAAAAGGGTTTCCCGGTGGACTGAAAACCCGAAAGGACGGTCCAGGAAAAAGTTAGGGAATTAAAAGTGTATGACTATGTCCCGTTGGATCACCTTACGGACAACCGTTGGCTTCAACTGACAAACTCAGAGGTTCCGATCAATTCAATCATCTTCAGGCGAGGCAACAGATAGACAAGATACTCAGAGATACAAAGGCTATAGCAGAATGGGAACCCCATGGGATTATTACACATGGCTATCTTTTCTTTGTATTAAAATCTTCATTTTTTACGACGGCATCCTCTTACTAGAATGTTCGTCTCATTGTACAAAATACTTACTCAAAGTCAATACAAAGATATTCCTTTGAAAGTGTAAAACTATCTATTTTTCTTTACTCTGGTGTTTTGTTTACAAAAATGTTCAATGATTCATTGTTGAACATATGCATTTGAACATAATTATTGTTTACAAATAAACAAAATAAAAGACAATTACTAATGGCTTTAAGAGGTATGGAAATCTCTCTAAGCTATTTCCATAAATCCCCCACAATTTGCAGTTTAATTCCCAGCGGAACAAGCTTCCAATTATCGATCCCCAGTAGAAGTCATTCAATTTCTCAGGATTTCACAACAGGATTTTTCAAGCAGTACATGGCATTTCCCCTACAACAGAGTTTGTTTCTCTAAACAGAAATTCATCAACATTTAGACTTCACAACATGAAGACTTATATCCTCAGCAGCAGTCAGGGATTTATTTTCCCCAATCCAACGACAGTGCAGCAAACTAGCTCACATACACATACATTGCATCCATATATCATAAACATTGATAACACGAAAGCATTATATCATACATTTCATACAACATGACTTTGAATTTTAGCTAGCATCTTACCCTTTTCAGGATAAAGTTAACAGCTACCATTAACAATGTTCAAACTTTTCAGATACAGTTCAGATATGCTCCATAAATGGATGTCATTCTGATACTAATTCAGATTCAACTCTCAGATACAGTTCAAATACGCTTCAAACATTGATGTCATTCTGATACTCATTCAGATTCAACTATCATATACAGTTCAGATACGCTCCATACACGGATGTCATTCTGATACTCATTCAGATTCAACTTTCAGATACACTCCAGACACGGATGTCATTCTAATACTCATTCAGATTCAACTCTCAGATACAGTTCAGATACGCTCCAGACACGAATGTCATTCTGATACTCATTCAGATTCAGCTTGTAGATACAATTCAGATATGCTCTAGACACGGATGTCATTCTGATACTCATTCAGATTCAACTTTCAGATACAGTTCAGACACGCTCTAGACACGGATGCCATTCTGATACTCATTCAGACTCAACTCTCAGATACAGTTCAGATACGCTCCAGACACGGATGCCATCCTGATACTCATTCAGATTCAACTTTCAGATACGGTTCAGATACGCTCCAGACGTGAATGCCATTCTGACACTCGTTCAAGACTAGCTTTCCAAAACAGTTCAGATACGCTCCAGACACGGATGCCTTTCTGATGATCATTCAAAATCATTTCTCAGATACAGTTCAGATATGCTCCAGACACGGACGCTATTCTGATACTCATTCTTATAGCTTACAGATTTACAAAACCAACAATCACTTTTGGATGTCAGCTTTTAAGACCATCTCCTAAAGCTTTCTATCACTTCTCCAAATGGCATTTTTAAGCCCATTCCCTCAACCATCACATCACCGAGTGCAAATTTCTGGGCACTCTAGTGTCCAATCATCTTCCACCTTTGAGTCACGACTGACGAAACACGCCAATCTAACTCTTCAGGCTTAAGAAGATTGAACAGGGGCAACTGTTGTACCCCAAAATTTTCCCTCTCACTTATCAAGAATTTTCTCACAAGATCTCATTGGGCTCAAGACTGCACTAGGGTTTGATCAACTCAAGACACCTCCTTATGCATTGATGATCAAAATTAGGGGTTGAGTTTGCACAAGTATTTTTTAACTATCAATGCTTCATGTGACTTTCATGGATCATTATGGACCCCCAAGATCACTCGTGTTAAGTTTCAAGCCTTGGATCACACTTTTGATCAGACAATTGAACAGTTGACCTAAAAATCAGTTGTATTGGAAAAAAAGTCAACTATGGCCAATTTACAGTCAAAATTCATAATTGTTGATCCACATCAACATTTTGGACTCATATGTATCATTTGATCAAATTTGGACCATAATTCCTCAAGAAATTTGATCAAATCTCCAAAAGGGCAAAATGGTTAAAATTAGGGTTTTGACTAGGAAGGGGCAATTTCTGATTTTTTTTAACCTAGCAAATGGTCAATTGGTTTAAGGCATGATATCAAGAGTCCAATTGCATCATTTTGACATAATTACATGATTCAAAACATTGAAAGTCCATTGGATTGACAAATGAATTTTGTAGTCAACTGATCAAAAGTCAATTGTATACTGAAAAGTTAAACTTTGACTTTTTGGTCAAATTCAAGTGCCAAGGATCATGATTCATCAAAACATGTCAAAATATGAAACTTGTTTATCAAGAAATCAAGAATTTAAGATTTCATCTTGAAATGTTAAAATTTCTTAACTTAGAAGTTTTTCTAAGTATGAAAATTTTCTTATTTTTTCATAATTTTAAGCCAAATTTTCACCATGATGCAAGATGATTCAAGAGAAACTTCCAAAATGAAAGTTGTAGATATCCATGAAATCTAAAACTTTTCTTCACACAACATTTCCTAAAATTTCTAGGATCTCAAGTTATAATTTTGTGAATACATGCTCATGAACTAGAAAAGACTTAGTGAAATTTTGCCCTAGTTAGGCAGATTTTTGACCTAACTTCATGGAAATTTTTCACATAGTTCCAAGGGGAATCTTCAAAAGCAATTCAAAGATGAGTTGAATAGAACATTGCAAGATTTCCAAAATGTCTAAGAACTCCTTGATATCATTCTTGATCAAGGAGAATCGAAGGCAAGAAGTTAGGGTTTTTAAACTTGAATTACAAGCCATTTTGTGAAGAACACTTGATCCAATCTTCAAGCATGTTGTACAAATCTTGCTTTTCAGGTTTCAAACTTGCTAATCACTCAATAATTTAATGTTTACACAACTGATAGAGCCATTGTCCAAGCATTTGAGCCATTATCCAAGTTGCATTTCCATTTTGGGAAGAAAGTCACCACTTCCATTTTGGAAAAGTGACTTTAATCATAATGTCAACTTTTCTTGAGCCCATACATTGTTGTTTCTGACTCAAAAGCATTTAAAAGCAAGAATAAACATATCTACATCCTCCTAACCACCCTGCAAATCCTTGTACTTCACATTGAAACCATGTTTGTCAAACTTTGCTTCAAAAACAAGTAACCAAGCCATAACATGTGATTTCAATTTGAGTTGTTTCAAGCCTCAAAACCTCTTGCCTATAAGTACATACACTATTTGAAAGATGACACATGAATGCTAGTGCCCTGAAACTATCTCAAACACTCAAAAACCATAAATCTGCTCAAAAAACACCATTGATATACAGTTTTGAACCAAAACTCATCATCTTCATTTCCACTCGTGCGTTTTGAAAACCAATCATTCAAACACCTTCTATACATCATACCAAAGCAATTCAGGCCCCTGTTTCAAGATTGTAAATCCTCCATCACTATCCACCATTTTCAAACATCAAGCTTGCAGGTTGACTTGGGTAGAGAGGTTCAGGAACTTTCAAAGCAAAGTAGGAGTTGGAATACACTCAAGGAGGTCTAGGAAAGCTAATCAGATCCTCAGGTCATCTCAAAAGTTGTTCAAACTCCATTCACGACTCTAGCTGCAAGAGGTAAATTTTCAAACTCCTATCTCTTCATACAAGCATCATTTGATCTTGATTTGTGAACACAAAATGTAGATATCTTTGCTCTAAAGCTGACCATGTTCATAGTTTCCATTTATATTGATTGTGTATAGAGAATTTTGGATTTGAAATTTTTGAGAAAATCAGGTTTCAATTTAGGGCCAGCAAAATTAGTTTTCATCTTTGACTTTTAGCTTACATAAATTATAGTTGGATTCGTGGGAAGAAACACCACAACTTTCATGTTTGAACTTTCCATTTTTGTGGAGAGATAAAGAAAATACAGGTGGTCTGGCTAGTCGCGAGGTTGGAGATGAAGTGGTCTTCAGGAAGCAGTTTCTAATATATATTTATGGTTTGGTTATATGACCGGATGAAACAGCCACCCTAGTGGCAAGCGCGCGCGTACTAAGTCACTTCTTACCTAAAGGGCGAGGGTTCGAACCAATATGAATCCCCCCCCCCTTTTGTTTGTTTTTCATATTTTCTTATCCTCTAACGTTTTTTTTGCAAGCGCTGGGCCCTTTGGGCCTGACATTGTTTTTTTATTTGCTAACTCACCTCCCTGCCTACTTTTGGCATCCCCTGGTCCATTTATTTTTATTTACTTATTTATTTCATTTTTCTTTTTAAATATATTTTCTAAAATACTAAAAATCATGAAAAATATAAAAAATGATACATTTTATATTTTGACTTATTTTATTTTATTTTTCTATGAACAAAAATATTTTATTTACTATACTTTATTTATTTTTCTTATAAACTTAATTAATGATATATTATTTATTTTTCTTCATACCATTTAAAAATATATTATTTAAATACCAAAAAAAAACTAAAAAATATTTTTAAAGCTATAAATATTTTCAAGATAAAAATGTCAAAAATACTTTCCTTAAAAATTATTTTATTTTGGTTAATTAATAGAATTAGGGTTTTCTTTTAAAAAAATCTTTTTCTTAATAAATTCAAACTTAATTAATTATTTTCTTTATTTAAATTAGGTTAAGGCAAAAAATTCTTTCTTTATGAAAATCAAACAAAATTCATCGTCTTTACTTTTTTATCCTTATACATTTATCCATCATTATACTTTGCATTTATATAATTCTTATACATATTCAACTTGGTTGTAATAGATTAATTAGGTTTATATTATTGCAATTCTCATTCATAAATTGTATACCTCATTCCCACAAGTATTGTAATAGCGTAGTAATTTTAAATTTCGCAATTTATCGCTTTCATATATACAATGCTAGTAATTAGGTTTTGTATGGAAATAATAAAATCAATCAAATAGAAAACCTTAATTCAAGACAAAAACAAGCATGAAAACAACACACTTGCACACAAGCACCCCTAGGGTAAAATCCACTTAATTGCCTTACAAAATGGCCATATTACGCATGTGAGGTATCTTAGCAAAAAAAACAAATACAAGATCATAGTCCCTCAATGACACTATTTAAGTTGCCTTACAAATGATCTTAGTCCCTCAAAAATAATGCTAAGATACCTTGCAACATTGCTAATCATGGTTATATGATGACCCACGCCCGTCCCGTTAACATCCAAAGATAGGGTTGCTTACTAAATCAATGGTAAGACAACAATGTAAAAGGAAAAGAAAATGAACAAGAAATACTTTTGAGTAGGTAGATTGCTCCTGATTACTTGCTCCATTTCAAAACAAACATTCTTGCTATTTTCAAAAACAAACACTTACACTTTCAAAATATCTTGTAAAACTTGAAAACATTTTCAAAAGATAAAACATCTTTGTGAAGATGTGAAAAACACAAGAAGAGGGGTTGAATTGTTAAAACTTGAAATCAAATGCAGACAACACGTTATTTTTATCCTGGTTCGTTTGATCTCAAACTACTCCAGTCCACCCGTCAAGGTGATTTCGCCTCTCTCCAACGAGGTCTTAATCCAATATATTCAACTGAATACAAAACTGCTTTAACAACTGCTAAAGCCTTCTTGAGTCAAACCACAGACCGGTTTCTCAAGGAAATTCTCTTATAGATAAATGAACAATTAAGTGTGTTTGATGTTTTCTAGAAAAACTATATATCATAATTGTGATAATACACAATATGCAGCTTAGATAAAACTAGATTGCTAATGCTATAGAGTAAGAGGTTGAGAGCTTTAGCAAACTGATTTAGTGAGGACGAAGATGATTATTGACTTTTGGCGTGTATATGCGTGTAGAGTATTGTAGAGCATTAGCCATTTCACTTCTCATTGATTTGTTTAAATACTTCTTGGAATAGATACGTTGTAGTCCATAATTCCATTTCAATGCTCATTACGTTCTTTCCATTTTTAGAAGATCTTTGTCTTGGAATAAAGTCGTTGGTAATTAATCTGCCTTGAATGCAGTAACGTTGATACTTCAGAATGTTCTACGTAATGAAGATCAGAGTGTTCTTGGCTTTAGCTTATTCTGGCGCTTCTGAGTGCTGATGACATGATTAGGAACTTGATCAGAATCAGACTATGTTGAGCGCAAATTTTGTTCATCAGACTTCAGCGTATCACATGTACTGATCTTCTGATGCTGATGTTGATAATGATGTTCTGTTGCTGATTGCATCAGAGTTTCCTGTAAATACACACCATAATTTTTAAGTAGCATCTATGTCTCATATAAAACTCATAATATTTAATCTTGTATTTTGTTATCATCAAAACTCTAACTGAGGGTTGTAGAATCAAACTATGTTCTAACAATCTCCCCCTTTTTGATGATGACAAAAACTAGATTTTTTCAATTAAAATAAAATGATGAAAGTGTCACAGTTTAAGGATAGAGAGGAAACGGTATCAGAGATAATCAGAAAATGAGTAAAAGGTATCAGAGCTAAGAGAGTAAGGAATAAAGAGTATCATAGTATTGATGAGAAAAACTCCCCCTGAGTTGATTATTCCCTTTGATTCCTTGAGACCTTGAGCATCAGAACTTTATTTGAACTTTCTTTGAGCATCAGAGTGTTACTTCGTCAGAGTTCATCAGATTCTTGTACCTGTAAGCTTTTCAGAATAGCAAGTATATAATGATGTTAGAATGTTTGAGACTTTTGTCTCAGTAAACCGTTATTGAAAAATATCATTCTTTCTCCCCCTTTTTGTCAGCGATCAAAAAACATTTATAAGCAGAGTTAAAAAGATTAGAGAAAAACACGTTTCTATTAAAACAGAAGCAATGATAGTTTAGAACAAGTAGAAATATTACAGACAAACATGTAAAGAAAACAGGGAAAACATAAAAAATCTAAGAAGAAGGAGGAAGTCGTGTGAACAGAGTGTTTAAATAGATTTCTAAATTTTTTTTTTTTTGAAAACATAAACGCTTAAGAGAGAGAAATAAATCATGATTAATAGCATTTAATGATAGTTGATTTTAGGGGATTTCAGAACGATACTTAAACGGTTACCAGTGACATGTGTCTCAATGCATCCAATCAGCGCTTTGCCTTTTCAGAAGCATGAACGCATGTTCAACCTCAGGAAACAGCTGATGACTGGATGACACTTGTTTGCTTTGAGTGAACATCACTTCTATCCTTGAACTGAAGAGCTCAGAGCTTCATGGATAGATCTGATACAATCTGCATTTCTAAAATTCTAAAAAGAGGATTGATCAGAAGTTCACAGAGTAATAAGCATAATTCTGAAGGTTAATATATAAAATTAAAACAGTTTTATTCTGGACAGAGCTTCATGCTGAGATGATTCAGAATGAAGTTGAACCTATCTTCAGAAAGTGGTTTTGTAAAGATATCAGCCCATTGATGGCCTGTATCAATAAATTTTAAGTTTAAGATTCCTTTCTGAATATAGTCCCTAATGAAATGATGTTTTATTTCTATATGCTTAGCCCTAGAATGCAAAATTGGATTTCTACTTAAGCAAATAGCATAGGTGTTATCATAGAGGATAGGAATGTTACTCTCATATATCTGGAAGTCCTCAAGTTGACTTTTCATCCAGAGCATTTGTGTGCTGCATCCAGCTGCTGCTATGTATCCAGCTTCTGCTGTTGATAGAGCAATGGTGAATTGTCTTTTGCTGGACCAAGAGATCAAATTTTCTCCCAGAAACTGGCAGCTTCCAGAAGTTCTTTTACGCTCTACTCTGTCTCCAGCAAAGTCAGCATCACAGTATCCTACTAAGCTGTAATCACTAGATTTTCTATAAAACAGAACCAGATTAGTAGTACCTTTCAGATACTTGAAAATTCGTTTAACAGCTATTAAGTGAGATTCTCTAGGATCTGATTGGAATCTTGCACAAATGCATACACTGAATAAAATATCAGGCCTTGAAGCTGTAAGATAAAGAAGAGAACCAATCATACCTCTGTAGACTTTTTGTTCTACCTTTTTACTTACCTCTTCTCTTTCCAGAATGCACGTGGGATGCATTGGAATCTTTGATGGCTTACATTCTGAGAGATCAAATTTCTTCATAAGTTCTCTGACATATTTGCTCTGATGAATGTAAGTTCCTTCTGGGGTTTGATTGATCTGAATGCCCAGAAAGAATTTCAATTCCCCCATTAGGCTCATCTCAAATTCTGCCTGCATACACTTAGCAAATTTTCTTCCCAGAGAGGGATTAGTAGATCCAAATATTATATCATCAACATAAATCTGGCAGACTAAAATGTCATTCTTAATTGTCTTACAGAATAAGGTTGTGTCCACCTTCCCTCTGGTGAATTCTTTTTCTAACAGGAAGTTACTTAGTCTTTCATACCAAGCTCTGGGAGCTTGTTTCAGACCATACAGTGAATTCTTTAGTTTTAAAACATATTCTGGATTTTTTGGACTTTCAAAACCAGGGGGTTGGTTCACATATACCTCTTCTTCTATATAGCCATTTAAGAATGCACTCTTGACATCCATCTGATACAGAGTGATGCCTTTATTAATAGCAAAAGAAATTAAAAGTCTGATAGATTCTAACCTGGCGACTGGGGCAAAGGTTTCTGTATAGTCTATCCCCTCTTGCTGACTATAACCTTGTGCTACCAATCGTGCCTTATTTCTGATGACTTCACCTTGTTCATTTAGTTTGTTTCTGAACACCCATTTTGTTCCAATGACGTTGAATCCTTTTGGCTTAGGAACTAAATCCCATACGTCATTCCTTGTGAATTGATTCAGCTCCCCTTGCATTGCTAGAATCCAATCGTTGTCCAGAAGTGCTTCATCAATTGAAGATGGTTCAATTAGAGAAACAAGTCCCATGAGGGATTCTTCAGAGTTTCTGAAGTTGGCTCTTGTTCTGATTGGATCTTCCTTTCTTCCTAAGATAGTTTCTTCTGGGTGATCCATGCTGCTTCTGGATGGTCTTTTCTGAGGTGGATCAACAGAAGATGCTGGATTGCTTGCAGTACCTCTTTCTGATGTTGAAGGAGTGTCTCTGTTAAGAGCTTCTGATAACTTGTCTTCAGTACCTGTGAATTCAACTTCCATACCTGCAAGTAATTCATTCTGCTTTGACTTTTGAGAGTCAAGCTTATCATCAAAACGAACACTAATTGATTCTTCCACAATCTGTGTTTCTATATTGTATACTATGTACTCTCTTGAGCGTTCAGAGTATCCTAACATAATACACTTCTGTGCTTTAGAGTCAAACTTGTTCAAATAATTCTTAGTATTCAAAATAAAACAAGTACATCCAAATGGATGAAAATAAGAAATGTTGGGCTTTCTGTTCTTCCACAATTCATATGGAGTCTTTTCCAGAATAGGTCTTATAGAGATTCTATTCTGAATGTAGCACGATGTGTTTATTGCCTCTGCCCAGAAGATCTTAGCAACGTTAGTCTCGTTGATCATGGTTCTGGCCATTTCTTGCAATGTTCTGTTCTTTCGTTCTACAACTCAATTTTGCTGGGGAGTTCTAGGAAAAGAGAAATCATGCAGAATGCCTTTGTCATTAAAAAATGATTCAAAATCTTTGTTTTCAAACTCTCCACCATGATCACTTCTGACTTTGACGATTCTAAGATCCTTTTCATTCTGAACTTGGTTACAGAAGGTAACAAACAGAGTGTGTCGTCCTTGTGTCTTAAGAACTTTACCCATGTCCATCTGCTATAGTCATCTACGATTACTAACCTACACTTCTTTCCACTGACTGAAGCAGTTTTAACTGGTCCAAATAAGTCAATGTGCAGAAGTTATAATGGCTTAGAGGTGGAAACAACGTTTTTAGATTTGAAAGCAGGTTTTGCAAACTTGCCTTTCTGACATGCTTCACACAGAGCATCTGAATTGAACTTCAGGTTAGGAAGTCCTCTGACCAGACTGAGTTTGTTAATCTGAGATATTCTTCTCATACTAACATGCCCCAATCTTCTGTGCCAGATCCATTGCTCGTTGTTAACAGACAGAAGACACTTTACATTCTGACTTTTCAGTTCAGAAAGTTTTATTTTGTAAATGTTGTTTCTCCTCTTTCCATTAAATAGGATAGTCCCATCTTTCTGACTAACAGCTTTACATGAATTTTGATTAAAGACTATATCATAACCGTTATCACTTAATTGACTTATGGATAACAGGTTATGCATTAATCCATCTACTAATAAAACATTACTTATAGAGGGAAGATTTCCATTACCTACTGTTCCAGAGCCAATGATCTTTCCCCTCTGATTGCCTCCAAAACCTACGTGGCCTCCAGGCTTAAGTTCCAGGCTTTGAACCATATGCCTTCTTCCCGTCATGTGTCGTGAGCAGCCAGAGTCCAGGTACCATGACTGGTGTTTCTGCTTTGCTGCTAAAGAGATCTGCAACATGTATTATTTTATCCTTAGGTACCCATATTTTCATGGGTCCTGATTTGTTAGTTTTACCAAAACTCTGGTTGAATTTTGGTTTGACAGAATACTTACTACTGGTATATTTAATGTCGTGTGTGTGCCCATATACAAAGTGTGAATTAAGAGGAGTTCGTTTAATAACTAAATCCATTGCATTCTTTGGTGTAGGTACCTTACCTTGGTATCCTATTCCCTTTATGCCATTTCTGCTAACTCCATAGATCATTGAAGCCATCTTGCTTCTATCTATGCTTTTAGCTAGAAACTTCTGGAAGTTGTGATCATACTCCTTGATGATCTCATCAGCACTACTGGGAGTTTCAAGAATTGTTTCCTTCTGAGAGTTTTGTAACATATTTTCTAATTTTGAAACTTTATTTTTCAACTCAGAATTTTCCAATTTGAGACTCTCAATTTTATCAGAGTCAGAAGCAAGATCCCTTTTCAGGTTTCTGAATTTGACTCTGATCTGCTGATATCTTTCCAGAATCTCATTAAGGATTTCAGCAAGTTCAGCCTTAGTAAAATTAATAGCAAAGTCAGGAAATACCTCTTCTGTGTCTGATTTAGAGTCTGATTCAGAAGCTTCACTGTCTTCTGCTATGTTCGCCATGAGAGCTATGTTTGCTCTTTCATCATCTGATTTTGAGTCAGCTTCAGATGTATCAGAATCATCCCATGTGGCCATGAGACTTTTCTTCTTTTCCTTGCAAAACTTTCTTCTTGGCTTCTCCTTCTGAAGCTTTGGGCAATCACTCTTGTAGTGTCCTTTCTCGTTACATTCATAGCAGATGATGTCTTTGTTGTTTGGCTTTCTGCTTCCTGAAGAGCCTTCAGATCTTCTGTGTCCAGAGGAGGATTCTGACCTTATGTTTCTGGAAGAAGATTCGTTCTGATTCTCAGATCTTCTGGGATTCCTGAACTTTCTTTGCCTCTGCTTCCACAGTTGGTTCACCCTTCTGGAGAGGAGATACAGTTCATCTTCTTCTGATGAGGACCCATCAGAGGTTTCTTCAACAGCCTGTAAAACCTTGGAGTCAGATTTTCTGTTAGATTTTAAAGCTAAAGGCTTACCTTGCTTTTGAGGTTCATCAGCTTCTAGCTCTATCTCGTGACTTCTGAGGGAGATGACAAGTTCCTCCAGAGAGATTTTGTTGAGAACCTTAGCAAGCTTCAGCGCTGTGACCATTGGCCTCCACTGTTTTGGCAAGCTTCTGATGATCTTCTTTACATGATCAGCAGTAGAATACCCTTTGTCCAGAACTTTGAGACCAACAACCAGAATCTGAAATCTTGAGAACATTGTTTCAATAGATTCACTTTCTTCCATCTTGAATGCCTCATACTTCTGAATGAGCGCAAGAGCTTTAGTTTCTTTAACTTGAAGGTTGCCTTCATGCGTCATTCTCAGAGAATCAAACATATTCTTTGCAGTGTCTCTGTTTGATATCTTTTCATATTCAGAGTAAGAGATAGCACTGAGAAGAATAGTTCTGGCTTTGTGATGATTTTTGAAATCACGCTTTTGTTGATCAGACATTGCTTTCCTGTCAATCTTCTGACCATTTTCATTCACTGGGTGCGTGTATCCATCTGTCACCATGTCCCACAGATCAGCATCGTGGGCTAGAAAGAAGCTTTCAATTCTGTCTTTCCAGTAATCAAAGTTCTCTCCATCAAAGACTGGAGGTTTTCCACTGAATCTATCTCTTTCTTCATTGTTGTCATTGCTAATGTTTTGATGTGGTCCTGCCATTGTGTTTTTCTAACGCTGGATCTTGTACTGACACGGTTAAGTGTTATGAACTCAGAACCAGGCGCTCTGATGCCAATTGAAGATGTGAAAAACACAAGAAGGGGGGTTGAATTGTTAAAACTTGAAATCAAATGCAGACAACACGTTATTTTTACCTTGGTTCATTTGATCTCAAACTACTCCAGTCCACCCGTCAAGGTGATTTCGCCTCTCTCCAACGAGGTCTTAATCCACTATATTCAACTGAATACAAAACTGCTTTAACAACTGCTAAAGCCTTCTTGAGTCAAACCACAGACCGGTTTCTCAAGGAAATTCTCTTACAGATAAATGAACAATTAAGTGTGTTTGATGTTTTCTAGAAAAACTATGTATCACAACTGTGATAATACACAATATGCAGCTTAGATAAAACTATATTGCTAATGCTATAGAGTAAGCGGTTGAGAGCTTTAGCAAACTGATTTAGTGAGGACGAAGATGATTATTGACTTTTGGCGTGTATATGCGTGTAGAGTATTGTAGAGCATTAGCCATTTCACTTCTCACTAATTTGTTTAAATACTTATTGGAATAGATACGTTACAGTCCATAATTCGATTTCAATGCTCATTACGTTCTTTCCATTTTAGGAAGATCTTTGTCTAGGAATAAAGCCGTTGGTAATTAATCTGCCTTGAATGCAGTAACGTTGATACTTCAGAATGTTCTGCGTAATGAAGATCAGAGTGTTCTTGGCTTTAGCTTATTCTGGCGCTTCTGAGTGCTGATGACATGATTAGGAACTTGATTAGAATCAGAGTATGTTGAGCGCAGATTCTGTTCATCAGACTTCAGCGTAGCACTTGTATTGATCTTCTGATGCTGATGTTGATACTGATGTTCTGCTGTTGATTGCATCAGAGTTTCCTGTAAATACACACCATAATTTTTAAGTAGCATCTATGTCTCATATAAAACTCATAATATTTAATCTTGTATTTTGTTATCATCAAAACTCTAACTGATGGTTGTAGAATCAAACTATGTTCTAACACTTTGTATACATTCTTACAAATGAGAATCATTACAAAGATTGCCTAAACAATGGCCTCTTTACAAAATACTTTCAAAAACCACACAAAGCACAATTTCAAACAAAAGCAAGTGATCTAGAAAGTAACTAAGAGCCCATGTAAAACCATGGATGAAAAGGGTGTTAATACCTTCCCTTTTCATAATCTACCCCTTGAACTCAAGAAACAATCTCAAAGGTCTTTCCTGTGCTTGTTCACCTTTTCTTTTGGATAAAAGAAAAGTCAGTGGCGACTCTTTCTAACCGCAACATTTGCGATCAAACGCAAAACCCTCAAGTCAGTTCTCCCACTGTATCACAAAAACCATCAAACATCACTCTTCAATCCCTTCCTCGAAAATAGGCGATAGTTGAGAGGGTCCTCCTACGGGCTGGGCAGCAAGCTCTTCAAGGTAGTCAGAGACCAGGATCTTTCCGGCAGCCACATAATAACTAACCCCCATCTCTAAGGTATTAAGCTCAACCTCAGGATTCAACACATGGAGCTGCTTCAACGTGTTATTGAAGCTCCCCTCGGAAGCAGCCTGGGAGTCATCCATCACCAGTTGGAAACAAGCGACCAGCTCGTCCCGGATCTTCAAATCTTTTGTGTTCTCCGGATCGTATTCAACAGGCACAACCTCGACAGTCAGGATCGCCACCCTCTCCTCAAGAGCCTTCTTCTCAAGCAACTAGACCATGCGCTCCTCGGATAGCTTCTCCAAGTCCTTATCGGCCAGCTTGTGCGCCTTCTCCTCATCACTCTGCCCCTTCTCAATCATGGCCAGCTTGGGTTGTAGCTTCTCCATCTTAACCTCTTGAGAAGAACTCCTCTAAGTGTAAGCGACCATCTCCAGTATCCTCATCAGGCCACCGACATCTTACGCTAACACTACCCTTTTCTTCGGGCGATCCAGCCCCTCGAGTTGAAGAGACTCAGCCCAGGGGAGTTGAAGAACAACACCTTCAAAGAAAGACCTTTCAAGCCAGCAGAGGGGCAGGTCATACTTCCCCTTACCCTTTTCCTCGGTGATATCAACACTCCCCTCGACGCGTGGCCTCTCTGCCTTCAAGGACAAAGGAGCAAGAGAGAGGGAGAGAGCGGCTTGACCCAAGGACGAATTTCCCGATCCTGACATAGGAGCAGTCCCCGAATCAGTTTGGGAAACCTTTAACACTTTCTTCACTTTTGTGGCAAAGTTCCTGGCTATGCGTTCTTGAGCAGGATTCATACTATCTGCAAAATAAACAGAAAAGCAGAGTTAGCAAACGAGGACTCAAAAATGTCAACCATGTACAAATATTCAAAACATAAAACTGAATACCTAAGTATTTGACAGGATCCTCACTCTCGAGAAGCTCCTTAACGACTATCAGACCAGGCTTATACAGAATCTCCCGGTGTTTGTCTGTAATTGAATTTCCTCTCTGGTCCATGTGTTGGATGTGAGGAATCTGCGCAACAAAAGCAGTCAAAACAGTGAAGCTCGTCTGATCCTCGACACCAAGCTCCCCCTCCTTCCAGACATAGGAACCTAACTTATTGTCGAAATGCTTCCTCGTTCACTGAAAAGGGAACTTATAGACCAACTTACTCACGTGCTCTCCCAGCTCGTTCAAGACAGGGGGCCCACTCTCATCATATTCTAGAGTAGCCCATAAAACATTCAGCGTCGCCCTGCTCAAAAGAGGCTGCACAAGAATATACTTGTCCTTGAAGTATCGAACAAACTCAGGGTAAGCTTTAAACAGTTTCCCATTGCCCTACTTGAAGGAGACCCATCCCCACTTATCACCAACCTTGCTCATTTGGAGATGGAAACAGTAGAAGAACAAGGTAATGATTGCCCTTATCTTTAAATAATCGCAGATGATCTCGAACACTCGCATGAAAGCAACTCCGTTCAGATGCAACTAAGAAGGAGCCAGTCGAAGATGCCTAAAAATGGCCACCTAGAAATCCGAGAAGGGGAGTCGAAGGCCCATCTCCCAAAACACAATTTCATACATAGGGATCTACGCTTATCATACTTAGAGCAGATCTGACTATCCTTTCTGGGGATCCAAAGCGACCACTCCCCCCGATTCCTCATTGTCATATGCTCACACTTCAGTGAAAACATCATCGCGGTGCTCAAAGAAGTAGGAAACCCAATCCTAAGGGTCCTCCGCGACCCAGGTCCGCAAGTCCTCATCATCCTCGGGCAGGAATAGGCCACCTTGATCAATGAGCGCCATCTCCATGTTCTCTCCCCCAACATGCTGATCAGACTGATTTGTCTCATCCCCGAATATCTCCAGGATGCTCGACGTACTACAAGTATCATCCGTGGAGCTCTGGGAAGATCCAATTCGTCCGTTCAAAAGATCGTTTCCAAAATTGTTAGCCATATTATCTAAAAAGTAGAGGATAAAGCTGAGTTCGACATTAATGCCAAAACCACCCTTCGACCACTAATCAAGTGAAAAGGCGCTGATAAACGAGGACCATGTCCCCGACTAGAACCCTCACTAAGGCATATGAACAAACAAACACTTTTCCCAATAAGACAAATTCCAATCAACGAAAGCGACCAAAATCCTCATGGATCATCTACGGTGCGTTGCGAAAATACGGGGAGAATTTACGATGGCTCCGGTGTTTCTAAACTACAAAACCACTGTCTACTACCAACACTCCCCTAAAAATGCCCTAACAGACAGGATCCCAAGCCTAACTGCATGCATTTCTAAGATGGAAATCGTGAAGATCTAAGCTACAATAGCGAAATAACAACAAAAATATGAAATCTTACCGATTAAAGAAGAAAGAAGGCTGAAAGGAGCAGCGACAGACAATTAATCTTCAAGAAACAGCAACGGTCGATAGGCGAGCAGTAACGAGCAATGCGAGAGAAGAGCGAAAAGTACAAAATGCCCTACTCATCTCGTATTTATAGCTGAAATCGCCCGCGCATGAGAGACACGCATTTAGGGAACCGTAGGATCGTCATCATTTCACCCTAGCCCCTAGACCTTCATTGCGTTGCTTCGTCATCACACTACCTGAAACATACTACCTCTATAATTTTTAAAGCTAAAAACGACCAACTCATCATCTCCCTGCGAGAAAGGCGCAATGATCAACACTCACGCTCCCCGTAAGAAGTGCCCCATCCCACCAACAGGTGTCAAAGTCATCAATCATGTACCTAGAAGCAACGACTCGGGGGCTACTATTATGGATTGGCCCAACAACTAGAGTGGGTCCAGCCTGTCCTCCACTTTCAGCATTGTCCATGCGACCGTAACCTAGGCTTCCCCGCCATCCATCAGACACCATTGATCAATTACCCTCCTGGACTAGCACTGACCTATGACAATCTATGCGCGCCTCTCAATCTGCCTGACCTTAAGTCAGTCGGATAACCAGGAACCGACCAGACCGCCGCCCGTAATCTACTTCTTCCTTGGAACTATTGGCTAGTTGCGGGCACACCTGCCCCATTTGACCAAGTCCTGGAAGTTACCTATTTTTGCGGACCCGTATATCTAGGCCCGAAAATAGGAACCAATGGCCAAGCTCTAGGGGCACTATATAAACCCTCACACATGTGAGGGCCAGATAATGAATATCCACTATTCATCACTAAAACCCTAATACTTTGTATGATACGGTGGGAGAACTGACTTGGTTGTTTTGCATTTTATCGCAAATGTTGCGGTTAGCAAGAGTTGCCACCGACTTTTCTTTTATACAAAAGGAAAGGTGAAAAGCACAGGAAAGACCTTTGAGATTGTTTCTTGAGTTATGGGGGTAGATTATGAAAAGGGAAGGTATTAGCACCCTTTTCATCCATGGTTTTCCATGGGCTCTTAGTTTCTTGCTAGATCACTTGATTTTGTTTGAAATTGTGCTTTGTATGGTTTTTTTGAAAGTATCTTGAAAAGGCGCCATCATTTAGGAAAACTTTGTAATGATTCTTGTTCGTAAGAATGTATACAAAGTGTTGATATTTTGAAAATGTTTCAAGTTTGAAAGATGTTTTGAAATTGTTGGTGTTTATTTTGAAAATAGCAAGGATGTTTCGTTTTGAAAGTGAGAAAGTAACTAGGAACATTCTACCTAATCAAAAGTCTTTCCTGTTCATTTCCTTTTTCCTTTGACATTGTTATCTTACCATTGATTTGGTAAGTAACCCTATCTTTGGATGTGAATGGGACAGGTGTGGGTCATCGTATAACCATGATTAGAAATATTGCAAGGTATCTTAGCATCTTTCTTTAGGGACTAAGATCATTTTGAAAGGCAACATAGATAGCGTCATCGAGGGACTATGATCTTTTGTTTGTTTGTTTTTGCTAAGATACCTCACATGCGTAACATGGCCATTTTATAAGGCAACCAAGTGGATTTTACCCTAGGGGTGCTTGTGTGCAAGTGTGTTGATTTTTATGCTTTATTTAGTCTTTGATTAGGGCTTTCTACTTGATTGGTTTTAGTCTTTCCATACAAAACCCTAATTACTAGTATTTATATATAGAGCGATAAATTGCGGAACTTAAAATTACTACGCTATTACAATACTTGTGGGAGGGGGTGTACAAAGTACAAATGGGGATTGCTAGAAAATAAACCTAATTATCTATTACAACCATATTGAACTTGGATAATGTACAAAAAATGAATAAATATACAAGAATGTAAAATGGAAAGAAAATGGACTTTTGTTTGGACTTTTTTTAGGAAAAAGGGTTTTGTTTTATCCTAATTAACTAAAAGAAAAATATTTAATTAAGTTAGTAAAAAGTAAACCTAAATTTACTAGGAAAAGAATTTAAATAAAGCCCTAATCTAAATATTAATTAATTGAAAAGAAATTAAGTTTGTAAGAAGAATATTTTTGGTATTTTTGTCTTAAAAATAATTTATAGTATTATAAAATATTTTTGGTCTTTTTATATTTTAAAATAATATATTTTAATTGTGTAAAAGAAAATAACTAAAAAAACCTAGTTTCTAATTAAACTTGTAAATTAATTAGTAAAATAAATAAAATATGATTAAAATAAAAGTAATTTTTATTGTAAAAAATAAATAAACTATATCAAAATATAAATCTAATGTTTTTATATTATTTTCTGATTTTTAATATTGAATAAAGTATTTAAGAAAACAAATAAAATAAAAGTGAGAAAAAGAAAATAAAATGGGCCAGGGGTATGAATAGATAGCAGGGGAGGCAAAAATAAGCAAAAAATATTGGGCCCAACAAGATGAGCCCAGCACTGCAAACAAATGACGAAAATGTGAGAAAATGTGAGAAAATCAAGCAAAAGGGTACTACTGGGGCGCGAACCCAGGTCCAATAGGTTAACAGGCGCACCCTTTACCACTGGGTGGCTACACATCCGTTAATATAAGCAAAGCAACAAATACATAACATCAACCCAGTCCTGAAAATGACTTCATCTTCAACCTCCAGCCAAAGGACATGTATCTTCTTCATCTCTCAACAGAAATGAAATGTTCGAACATGAAAGTTGTGACATTTCTTTCCACGAATCCAACCATGTAAATAACTTAAGCTAACAATAAAAAATGAAGGAGAATTTCTCTGGCCCTAATTTAAAACCTAAAAATTTCAGAAAACTTCAACTTTAAAATTCTCTAAGCTCAGGCCATATAAATGCAAACTATGGATATGTACAGTTTCGTGGCAAAGTTATTTACATTTTATCTTCACAAATCAAGACCTAACAATGCCTAAATAATGAGATGAAAAGTCAGAAAACTCACCTTGCAGCTGGAGATCGTGTTTTGAGTTAGAGCTACTTTCAAAGTGTTTTGATGATTGGGTGAGCTTCCTTGCACCTCCAGGAAGCTATTGCAAAGCTTACTTTGTGCTGAGAGTTCTTGAATCAAGCTGAAGAAGTCAATGTGCAATGCCCTATTTTTGAAAATGGAGAATGGTGTAAATGGTATTACAGTTTGAAAACAGGGGTTGGGATAGTTTCTATATATGTATTAGAAGTTTTGTGGATGGTTTAGCCAAGAAACGCACGAGGGGATATGGAAGTTGGGTTCAAAAATAAGAAATGACAAGTTTTTGTGATTGTATGGAAATTTCTGGTTTTGGGGAGTCTGAGGACTTGTCCAATTGTGTCTTAGCTTGCAATACACGTGTATAATTATATGAATAGGTTAGAGGACTTGAGGAGGTCAGAAGACAAAGATCACATGTTATGAGTTTTTGACTTGTTTTTGAAGTTATCTTGAAAAACATGGTTTCAATGCAAGTTACATGTCTTGTAGGATGGCTTACAACTTTAAACATGTTTGTTCTGAGTTTATAGAGCATGTGTGTCAAGAAAGAACAGGTGCAAAGCTCTACACAATTTGACTTTGTGATTAAAGTCACTTTTCCGAAATGGAAGTGTGAACTTTGTTCCATTAATGGAAAATTTACTTGGACAAAATTTGAATCAAGTGGATAATAGATCAAAAGCATGTGTAATGTTCTGATTATGGATAGATCCTGAGGTTTAGAGGCCTACAAAGCAAGATTGTGCAACATAGGTTTGAAATTGAATTCTTGTTCATCACAAAATGACTTGTAATTCAAGTGTGAAAACCCTAACTTCCTCTCTTTGATTCTCCCTACTCAAGAATGATCTCAAGGAGTTCTTGAATATTTTGGAAACCTTGTAACGTGCTCTACAACCCCTCTTATAATTACTTTCGAATGTTCCCTTGGAACTATATCAAAAAGTTCCATGAAGTTAGGTCAAAATCCTGACCAAAACTAGGGCAAAATTTCACTAAGTGTCCAATTTCAAGACCATGACTTTATGAATTAATGACTTAATATCCAAGCATTTTTAGGAGAATTTGTGTAAATAAATGTTTTATATATCATGGAGTTCTACAACTTTCATGTTGAAAGTTTCTTCTGAATCCTCTTGCATCATGGTGAAAAATTGGCCCAAAGTTAAGAAAAAACATGAAGTTTAAACACTTAGAAAAATTTGTAAGTTAGAAAACTTTGACTTTTCAAAATGAAATCTTGACTTTTTGATTTCTTGATGAATAATTTTCATATTTTGACATGCTTTGATGGATTGTGATCTTTGACATTGAACTTTGACTAAAAAGTCAAAGTTTGACTTTTCAGTGTACAATTGACTTTTGATCAGTTGACTGAAAATTCACTATCAATCTAATTGATCTTGAGCAATGTTTTAGGTCATGACATTAGGTCAAAATGATGCAATTGAACTCTTGAAATCATGCTTCAAACCAATTGACCATTTGCTAGGTCAAAAATCAAAATTGCCCTTTCTTAGTCAAAAACCCTAATTTTGATCATTTTGCGCTTTTGATGATTTGATCAAATTTCTTGGGGAATTGTGGTACAAACTTGATCAAATGATACCTATGAGTTTATAATATTGATTTGGATCAAAAATTATGAAGTTTGACTGTAAATTGGCCATAGTTGACTTTTTTCCCAATACAATTGATTTTTAGGTCAACTGCTCAATTGACTGAGCAAAAGTGTGATCCAAGGCTTGAAACTTGACATGAATAATCTTGGGGATCCATAATGGTCCATAATGGTCCATGAAAGTGATTTAAAGTATTGAAAGTTCAATTTTCCTTGTGCAATATCAAACCCTAATTTTGGTCATCAATGCTTAAGGAGGTGTCTTGAGCTGATCAATCCTAGTGCAGTCTTGAACCAAGAGAGATCCTTGTGAGAAAATATTTGATAAATGAGAGGGAAAATTTTGGGGTACAACACTTTGCTTGTATCTCTTTTCTCCCACACTTATTTGATTATTGAAGTGCCTTACAGGTACAATCCCCTTTTTTCCTCCTCGACTTTCCAGCCTGACAGAAGATCATCATTCGACCACCAAGTATGCAAACCATTGTTCCTCGTACACAACAAGCTATATGTACTAATGTTACCATACAAATTATTCATTCTCAAATATATGTCTAAAATTTAAATAAATTTTTTTAACAATTAAACCACTAATTATCTGACGGTAAATCACATGTATGCTCACAAGTTATTCTATTGAACATCTCAGCTATCCTTACAAGGGCACTAGGTAGTGAGGCAACCTGTAAGTGATAATTAGTGAAGCAATCACAGAGCCAATGAACTATGATCCAAGACAATTTTTTGTTTTAATTAATAATAATTAATGATTAGATGTATTCTAAAATGACAAGAAATTATATAAGTGAAAATTGTTTTTTCAATTAAAAAATAGACAACACTTGTGAAATATAGCAGTAGGCATATTGTTTTTGAATTCAAAAATAGGAAACACTTTGTGAAGTGTTGCAGTAGACATGTTATTTTTTGAATTCGAAAATAGGCAACATTTCATAGAATACAGTCAGAATAGTCAACACTTCTGAAGTGTTATAGTAGGCGAAAAGTTGCAACATTCAGCAAAAGTGTCAATGAAAGGGTTTGTTTCATCAAGGATACATGTAAACCAAACAAGTGCTTTAGTTGTACTCGTAGATACGCTTTAAGTCATTAGAGTATCTAAAGTAAACTACATCAACATAATAAGAATTTTTGTCCACAAATATGGACGTGCCAACCAAATACACGATACCTCAATACATATGCTCTATGGTGTAAAACTTGTGCATCATCATCATCATCGCCCATCCAATGGTGCAACCAGGTGGTTTTTGTACAACTTCTTTAGAAATGAAAATCTAGCACGACACCCTCTGGCGTCATCCATCTTATTTTGGCCATCATCTGGGCCACTTCCTAAATAAGCCATCATTATGTCTAGTGCATAAGGTTTGTTGATTATAATGGTATAATAATCTTCCTCATATTAGAAGATGTAGCAGAGATGACACATCATCCAACATGGTGAGTATCTCACCAATTGGAACATAAAAAGATGACATCTCTGAGTTTTATCTCTCCATAAACGTTGATAACATACCATGGTTATTAACAATATAAACAGTCATGCATAAATCTTACAGTGCATATAGCTGCAAGACATCATGAAACCATTGGTCCTTAGATTGCAGCAGTTTTGCAATCTTCCTATTGTGGTTAATGCATTTTAAAGAATCACGATACTGCAAAAAAATATACATCATGTCAGAAAGTTCAAATATTATAGGTTTAATTACACTATAGGTTCTTTAGGTTAATTTATTATAACAGGTTGGTCCTTTAAAATTATTTTGCTACAAGCAAGTACTTTAAGTTACCAAGCGTATACACTGTTACCCTTTTTTAAAAATCCCGTTTAAAAAATGAACAAGTGGAATTAGCGTGAGTGAGATATCAGTAACAATTCTGACATGAATTTTTTTTACGTTTAAATAATTACCCAAAACTCCATCATCAAACCTAAACCCAAACACACCATACTCCACAACATCATCAAGAATATAGTACAACAAAACTCCAACATCAAACCTAAACGCAAACGCACCATACTCACCACTTGACTACACCAATTCTTCTAATAATTCACATACAACACTTGCTACTTCATAACACACCATTTCCTTGTTATCTTTCAACCACATCATTGTTTTGCCATAAAAAATAACACCACTTTTCCATAACTATGGGGTTTTAAAAAAAATAACACCACTTTTCCACAACTATGACGTTTTTTCTACGCTTATTTTATTTCAAATCTAGTTGATTCTTTACCTAAAGATTTCTATTCAAAGCTCGATTCAATTTGTTTGATTCCTTTCTAGGTTAATGTTTTACTATTTGATTTACTGATTTTGTTGTTGATTTTTTGCTGTTTGGTGTAGATTTATTAGGTTTTGTGATATGAACATTTTGATTTAGTGTTTTTGTTTGCAGATCTGAGTTGATTGGTTTTCGATTATCTTGAAATGTCAGACTTATCGAAAGGCAATTCAGTTTAAATTAGAGAGGTTTGGAACGATAAGCTCGAAGAGGAATTCACTTTGATCTATGAAGTTATTGATTATTTTAACTATGTAGCTATGGATACCAAGTTTCCAAGTGTTGTACCCCAAAATTTTCCCTCTCATTTCTCAAGATATTTCCTATAAATATCTTCAATACCTCAAGTTTGCGTAAGTATCGACTAGGTCAAACAATTTTCCAAACACTAATACCTCAAATTAGGGTTTGGGTTTGTACAAAGGCAGTTAGATTGTTAATGTTTAGAATGACTTTCATGAATCATTATGGACCCTCAGGATTATTTTTGTCAAGTTTCAAGTTTGGGATCACAATTTTCCAAGAAAGTCATTCAAATTACCAAAAGGGGCAAAATGGGCGAAATTAGGGTTTTGACTGAAAAATGACCGAACTTTGATTTTTTACCTAATAACTGGCTTATTGGTTGGAAGCATGATCTCAACGATCTGAGCGCGTCATTTTGACCTAATTTCATATTTCAATTCATCTCCTGAGATCAGTGGATTGATAGTCAAATTCAGTCAACTGGTGAGAAAAGTTAATTGTACACTAAAAAGTCAAACTTTGACTTTTTGACCAAAGTTGAGTCCCAAAAATCATATTTCATCAAGACATCCAAAATATGAAATTTGATCATAAAAAATCAAGAGGATCAAAAATCCAACTTTGCAAGACTTTGAAATTTTTCTAAGTATTTCCTATACTTGGTTAATTTCATTTTTTGCTTCATGGCATTTTATTATAATTCCAAATAATTCAAGATAATGCAAGTAATTCAAGTTATTATAAAGTGGCATTCTTACAAAATTACAAATTCTAAAACTATGCCTTGATTGAATTTTCTCAAAAGACCTTGTCACAATGTTTTGGCCCTTGATATAATGTGCTTGAAATATTCCACAAGACCAAAATTGTGACATGCTACAAACCATGTTGTCCAAGTTGAACAAAATGTGATGTGCCACATTGCCACAACACCCCATGCTGACCTGTAAGAAAGCTTGTGCTATGCTGCACCCCAAGGATGCATGCTGCCCAATGCAGTCCAAAAACTGCTCTATGTAGTCTGCCCAAGCCTGCATCACAACAGCCCCAAAAATTGCACCAAAATGGCAAAGGAAAATTGTGTGAAGAAAGTGTCAAAGCAGTCAACAAAAACAATTCAAAATAACTTATGTAGTTTCCCCCCTAAACCACAGTCAAGGGTCTATAAAAAGAGGACTGTCTCATAAGACAAAGGGGTTAGATTTTAGAGGTTGGATTTTGAAGAGAGGATTGAGAGAGAGAATAGAGAGTTATTATTGAGTAGAAAAACAGTATTCTTGTTAACCTTGACTGATTTTTCAAAATCAAATGTGTTCTTGTTCAAAACAGAAACCCAATCCTCTATTCCACCATACAAACTCTCCATAAGCCAAACACTTCATCACATACAAAGTTTGGCCAAACATAAAAACAATCCTTGTAGTGCTATTCACATTCACCATCAAAAATACCAAAAATATTATAGTACAGTCCAACTCGGTTCCAGCAGTCCAGAGCAGCTTTCTGAAAACTCACAAAGTCATCACAGCATTTGGAAAAGTATTCAGATCTAAAACAACCAGTGCAACCCAAAGGTAAGTCCTCTTGACTTGATATCTTATCATTACATCATTAATAAATTGTGGTTCTTTGAGGATAAGATGTAGTATTTTATTATCCCTTTGAGCTAATCACTTTCTTATGATTTAGGCTTCTTCAATCATGTATTATTTAGGTTTGTCCATCATATTCTATAAACTAACCTGTACAGTGAGTAAAATAATGTTTAAGGCAGAAAAATGCAGCATGTATCAAAACATATCCTCATGTGTCGACCCATCCTAATGAAAAAAAAGGTATGAGTCGACACATAACCCTCATGCATCGACCCATATTGAGTTCAAGTCATAAAACAGAAGCTGAAAGAGCCTATGAGTTGATACATACGTGTTTTCGCGTCGATATAAGAAGGCGCATGAGTCGACACGTCCCATTATGTGTCGACCCATACTAAACTGATTTTGTTTTACAGGAGTAAGGAAAAGCTATGTGTCGATGCATAGCAGCATGGGTCGACACATAACGGTTCAAAATGCATTTTCCCTATATTTTACACTGTTTTCACATTGTCCTCTTTATCATTCGATATGGTTGTAATATTTTAGTTTCTACTTCACCCCCATTGTTAAATTGTACCCTCATACCCCTAAAGTGATGTAATAGCTTAGATTTTACTTTTCGTATTTTATTTGCCTTTCATATATTACTAGTAAATAAGATGTATGGCAAGATAAAATCAACAAATAGATGACTTTCAAATATAAGACAAAATGCATGCAAACTAACACACTTGCACACTAACACCTCTAGGGTAATCTCACTTTGTTTCCTTTCGGAAAATAGTCATGTCCCTCGAATATTGGACGTTTTAGCAAAGACCCTTCGATAAAAAAGATCATAGTCCTTCGATGACCTTCGATGTTGCCTTCGGTAAAACGATCTAGTCCCAAAATGACATTGCTAAGACGTCACATAAGTTGCCTTTTATGACTATACAAACGTCCCATGTCCGTCCCTTTACATCCAACGATGGGGCTTCTTACCAAATCAATGGTAAAATAGCCACATCTAAAGGAGAAGGAAAAGCACATTTAAGACCTTTTGAGTAGGTAGTTTCGCTCTTAGTTACTCACTTGCTCACTAAAAAACACTTTTACACACCAAATTTCAAAACATTTTCTAAAAGATAAAACATTTTGTATACGTTCTTATAGAGACGAGAACCATTGCAAAATATCTTTCCGAAAACCACTTTCCAAAACACAATCCACAAACACGTCTTTGAACTATCTTTCGAAACAAAACTTTATACGCGTTCTTATAGAAACGAGAACCATTACAAATATATTTTCAAAACACTTTCAAAGCCCACACCACAAAGCACATTCAAACAAAAGCAAGTTGATCTAGCGAGTAACTAAGAGCCCGTGGAAAACCATGGATGAAAAGGGTGCTAATACCTTCCCTTTTCATAATCTACCCCCCGAACTTAAAAACATCTCTAAAGGTCTTTCCTGTGCTTTTTCACCTTTCCTTTTGGATAAAAGAAAAGTCTGTGGCGAATCTTTCTAACCGCAACATTTGTGATAAAACGCAAAACCTTCAAGTCAGTTCTCCCACCGTATCACAGAACTGGCAACTCTGCCGGGGACAAACATAAAAGTGGGGTTACCTTAGGGTTAGATCACCTTTACTTGCTTTCATTATTTGATTTGTGTGCTTTATATTCAGTTCTTTGTATTGGGTTTGCTTTGATCCTCCACCCGGATCTGGGACACATTTTTAGGTAAATAGTAATAGATTGTAGAAATTGTACGGCATAGATCGATATGGTTGAAACAATGGCTATGTTAGTGTGATGCATTTGTGGGTACCGGTATCCCTCGTGGTGAATCGAGGATAATACGAGGCCGCTGAGTGGCGTCATGAAGCATTAATTGACTTTAGAACCCTAATTGAACAAACTTGGCCATTAGGACGTAGTGAGATAGTCGATTTCGGAGTAGAGTTGGAAATTGGTTGATACTCGATACTACACTCATTGAGGCTAGACTTTTGGGATATCTCGGCCGCAAGAAAAGATTGTTGTGCTGGGACAATGCCTAAGAGAAAGGTCGGTGATATTGAGATCCTTTAGAACCCGATCACTACTGCTAGTACAGGTTGAGCCAACTAGACTTCAAGAGGGTACTTACCTACAAAACTCATGCAAGCCTAAAACATAGGGACTTGTTTGTGGTGTGTGTATATATTTACTTGTACATAAACATCATAAACATCATAAAGATCATATGCATGCTCACTAACCATTTCAAGGATTTAGAAATTTATCTTTGTTTTTGTTTTGTAGGACATGAATTCCATCCGAAGAAACACCATCCGAATCAGCTTTGTAAAAGCACATCCTCAACTTCAAGAGCTAGCCTCAAGAGTACCCGGGGATTCTCCTTTTACCAAGAAATATGGTCGACTCCTCAGTTTGGCTACATCCAACTTCCAAGAAGAGATGATGTGTGTACTATTCCAATTCTTTGATCCCATACATCATTGTTTCGCTTTCCAGGGCTATCAATTAGTACCTACACTAGAAGAGTTATCTCTACTCTTAGGGGTGCCTGTGCTTGATCAAATACCGTTCACCGGTCTAGAAGGGATTCCAAAACCTGAGGTCATCGCCGAAGCTTTGCATATGAAGAGGGTCGACATCATAACCAATTGGGAGACAAGAAGCAGGGTTAAAGGCTTTCTAGATAAGTTTTTATTGGAAAAGGCTCGTTCATTCTGGGACGACATGGATTTCCAAGCTTTCAAAGACATCCTGGCTCTTCTCATTTATGGTTTGGTTCTGTTTCCCAATTCAGACCAATTCATAGACGTTAACACCATCAAAGTCTTTCTCTCTCGCAAACTTATACCTACCTTACTAGGAGATATCTTGCATTGCCTTCATACACGCACCATGAAGAAAAGAGGTACTCCTTTGTGTTGTATCCCCCTACTCGCTAAGTGGTTCACTTCACACCTGCCTCAGTCAGCATTGAAGAACGAGCAAAGACTGACTTGGTCTCAAAGGATGATGTCTCTCACCCACTCTGATATCCGTTGGTGTTCGAGATCCTTGGAAAATGTCTCTATCATTGACCGCTGTGGGGAGTTCCCTAACGTACCTCTACTTGGTATTAGGGTAGGTATCACCTACAACCCATTCTTATCTCTTCGAAAGTTTGGGTATGCCCGAAGAGACGTCCCTTATGAGATGCTGATCCAAGGTCTGGTGTTCGACTACAACAAAGAAGACCAAGGTTACCGCCATAGGTTTACACGTGCTTGGGGAATGGTGAATAAGGTGGACAGTAGGACTTTTGGACATAAAAACTCTATCCCTCTCGAGCATTACTTTAAGTGGGTACGGGCTCGTGCCCAGAGTCTCTTGATGCCTTACCCTCCCATCCTTCCTGTCATCATTGAGCCTGTTATTGAAGGAGACGTCCCATACACCGTTCTTCATCCTGACATGCCTACCTCTCTCGAAGACCTGCAGAAATCTTGGGTTCAGTTGAAGGAAGAGCGAGACACCTTTGAAGCCCGGTATTACGCCAGTGAGAAGAAGGTTCTAGAGCTCACCAAACTGCTTCATGAAGTGAAAAACACAAATGCCTACATTGCTCCAAAGAGGATGCGTTCAGTCTTTTTGTCTTATGAGTTCGGTTGTATTTTGTTTCTTTCATTGTAAGCCCAAGGAGGCATGATGTATTAAAACTTGGATTTTTAATATGACGTGTGTTCCTTTTTTTGTTTTGAACAAATTTAAATCTCTAATTTTCCTTGGAATCATTTTCATATTGCATCTTCATTCATCATAACATAAACAGGTTTGCTGCAACGAGTTTCCTCATCTCTCTACTGTTTATTTCAGTAAGATGGATCTCGAACAGACAGTCAAAGATCTTCAAGTTCAAAACATGCAATTTCAACAGTTACTCATGACCCTAGCCAAGGGGTGGGAAGAGTTGAAGACTCTGTTAGCTGAAGAAAGAAAAAAGAAAACAAAGAAAGCCACTGGGGTTTTGAACATGGGGAGAAGGTTTCAGGGACATTCTAGAAGAACCTTGAATTTTGCAATCACTTCTGGGGAAGGAGAAGGGAAAGGAAAGGAAACAGCGGTTCCGTCAGAATCTGAAGAGGGGGAAGAAGAGAAAGACTACTCCGAGGAACAGTATCCTCCAGCAGATGATAAGTACAGACATCTTGAAGAGCGTTTGAGCGCTAGGGAAATACAAAAGGTGCCAGGTCTAGACTTTAAAGAATTGGGACTAGTGTCGGGAATTGTGATCCCACCAAAGTTCAAAGTGTCGTTGTTTGAAAAATATGACGGGGTATCATGTCCTAAGATGCACCTCCTATCATATGTGAGAAAGATTCAGCCGCACTCCACTGATAAAGACCTGTGGGTGCATTTTTTCCAAGATAGCCTATCAGGGACACAACTCGATTGGTTTTACCAATTGGAAAGGGCCAACGTCCACAACTGGGAAGATCTTGTCGCAGCTTTCTATAAGCAATACCAATAAAATGCAGATTTGGCACCTACCCGTACTCAACTTCAGAGTATGGCCATGGATTCCAATGAGGGTTTCAAGGATTACGCGTAGAAGTGGAGGGATCTAGGTGGGAGAGTTCAACCCCCTCTGTCTGAAAGGGAGTTAGTGGATATGTTCTTAGGCACTCTATCGGGCCCTTTCTTAAACCATTTGATTGGGAGCTCGTCTGCGGGATTTACTGAGTTAATACTGACCGAAGAGAAGGTGGAAGCTGGCATAAAAAGTGGAAAGATTCAGAAGGATTCATCTGCCTCTACAGCTGTGAGAAAGCCTTTCATTGGGAAGAAGGAGGTATCTGCTGTTTATCCATAAAGGAACCAAGGGAGACCCGAACACCGACTAATGGTAGGGGTTGTTACGATCCCAAAGCCTACATCTGATCAACCAAGGAGTAATCAACCGAGGGTGGAAAGGCTAGTCCGATAATTCACCAGAATCAATATGACTCTAGCCCAGGTTTTACCACATCTTCTGAAATCCAATTTGACAAAACCCTGAAAGAAGCTCCAAAGAACTCCAACACAGCGTCCCCTCATTATCACCCAAATGCCCGTTGCGCATATCATTCTGAAAGTCTGGGTCATGACACTAACAACTGTTGGGCCCTGAAAAACAAAATTCAAGACCTTATAGAGGCAAAAGATATTGAGTTTGATGCGCCCGAGAAGCCAAATGTCATTTCTGCTCCTATGCCTAGACATGGCCATAACACCAATGCTATCGAATAAGATTTGTTTGTTACCACAATTGATGAACTCTTGACTCCACTCCTTGTTGAAAGCTAGTGTATTCCCGGGTTGTAATGAAGACTGCCATCTATGGTTATCCTTACCAACTGTTTGCCTTTCATTGAAAACAGGCATTCAATGCTTGATAAACAACAAAGAGACTTTGTTTGAAAGTACTCCTGTCTTACCTGTTCCTGTTGAAGATGTTTCAATCATAACCATCTCCGCCAATTCTTCCAGGGTCCCCAAAAGACCCGTTAGAATTACATCGGTTCCAAAAACTACTCCTCTTATAATCACAATGCCTGGGCCAGTCCCGTATGAATCAGACAAACCGGTGTCGTGGAATTACGGTGGAGACATCTACTACCATGGTATCAAACAAGATAGGCTGACCGCCGAAGAGATAAACTCCGAAGAAGAAGAATCTGACATTAGCAATATTGCCGGAACCAGTAAGATTACCCGAAGCGGTAGAATCTTCTCTCTAGAAATTGCCCCTGTAAAGGCAGTTTTCGGACTCGTGGCTGCTCCAAAGGTTACCTCCATACCAGTAATCATATTTGCAAGTGCTCCTATTGACGAAGACGATACAACTTCTGCTGTCATTCCTACCAACACTCCTGCTGCTGAAACTCGAGGAAAAGGTATTCAAGAAGAGCTTGTCCGGACGAAGGCTCAACCATTGGCTATCCTTGAAACCTCTAAGAAGGAAATGGAGGAGATCTTGAGAATAATAAAGAAGAGCGACTACGACGTAGTTGAACAGTTGGGGCAAACTCCCTCCAAAATCTCCATGTTGGCATTGCTGCTGTGCTCCGAGGCACATGTGAAAGCCCTGGTGAAGTTCCTAAAGACAGCCCATGTGCCTCAAGAGACGTCTGCTGACCAATTTCAAGATTGTGTGGCCAGTTTGACGGCGGATAATGGCCTAGGATTCTCGGATGCTGATCTGACACCAAGGGGAAGGAAGCACAACGAGGCATTGCATGTCTCTGTGGAATGTAGAGGAACAACTCTGGACCATGTCTTGGTGGACACTGGCTCATCTTTGAATGTTTTACCAAAGAAATCTCTCGATAGATTAGACTGCAAAGGACTGACATTGAAACCCAGTAATATAGTCGTGAGAGCGTTTGATGGCTCAAAGAGGATGGTGCACGGGGAGGTGGATATCCCCATAAAATTTGGGACTTAAACTTTCAACTCAACCTTCTATGTAATGGACATCCGCCCCTCTTACTCCTGTCTGCTAGAACGATGGTGGATCCATAATGTCAGTGTTGTCACCTCTACACTACACCATATGCTAAAATACCCAGTCCAGGGAAAGATTATCATTGTCCACGGAGAGGAAGAGTATATGATTAGCCACCTCAATCCTTTCCGGTATGTGGAATTGGATGGCGAGTTTATTGAAACTCCTTTTCGACATTTCGAAGAGGTCCCCCAATAGGTAGTAGTGACCAAGACTGTATCCCAGATTCCCAAGATTACAAGACCTCCACTCCGGATGTCATCTCTGAAGGACGCCAAGGCAGTAGTAGAGGAGGGTGGATGCACCACCTGGGGGAAACTTCCGGATATTCCGTATAAATCTGACAAGTTTGGTCTAGGGTTCACTTCAACTGCTCAGAAGGCTGTGTGTTATGCCCGTGCTGGAGGGCCACCCTTGAAGATTAGCAACCGAGAGGTCAATGCGGTGGAAGATAGTGAAGAGGATTGCAGCTTAGAGGATTGGATCTTTCCTACTATCAACAGAGGACTTCGCAATTGGGAAGCTAGAGACTTTGTCCCAATAACTTTCATCTCTCAGTAATTTATCTTTACATTTCTGTTGAACTTGTAATATTCACAAACAATTCGCACATTTAAAACCTTGTGTCTTGCCCAAGGCACAATGGTCCATTTGTAAGGGTTTTTATTTCATCTTCATATGACATTCAATGAATCATGGACGTTTTTCACATACATACTTTTGTGCTCATTGTTTTTCTTTTACA
The DNA here is from genome assembly GCA_948472305.1 of Vicia faba. Lineage (NCBI taxonomy): Eukaryota > Viridiplantae > Streptophyta > Magnoliopsida > Fabales > Fabaceae > Vicia > Vicia faba. The sequence continues at coordinate 1,468,134,654 of OX451741.1, forward strand.
TTTTATTTTTTAAAGGATGGCTATACCCTTACACACACCCACACTCACAAATGCAGGTACCCCTCCATTCTGTATCCCATGGGTAACGATACTGCTATGGCCTTTCATGACTCTGAGGATCTAATCTACCAAGCCGAGGATGAAGGTGAGGAAGATTGTAAAGTACCAGGAGAACTGGCCAGACTACTACAACAAGAGGAAAGAGCCATTCAACTTCACGAGGAACCTGTGGATACAATCAATCTGGGTACCGAGGAGGATAAAAAAGAGGTCAAGGTGGGTGGTAATCTGGAGCCCAGTGTTAAGGAGCGTCTGATTCAGCTGTTGCATGATTATGTTGAGATCTTTGCTTGGTCATACGAAGACATGCCGGGACTCGATACAAACATTGTGGTACATCGTCTGCCAACAAAAGAAGATTGTCCACCAGTAAAACAAAAAGTCCGCCGCATGAGACCTGATATGTCAGAGAAGATCAAAGTGAAAGTCATGAAACAATTCAATGTTAGATTCTTGGCTTTCACTTCATATCCTCAATGGGTAGCCAACATTGTTCCCGTGCCTAAAAAAGACGGCAAAGTACGAATGTGTGTAGACTATAGAGATTTGAATAGGGCCATCCCTAAATATGATTTTCCACTCCCCCACATTGATATCCTGGTTGACAATACGGCCCAACACAAAGTGTTTTCCTTCATGGACGGATTCTCAGGTTACAACCAAATCAAAATAGCACCTGAGGACATGGAGAAAACAACATTTGTCACACAGTGGGGCACATTCTTCTACAAAGTGATGCCATTCGGACTAAAGAATGCTGGGGAAACCTATCAACACGCCATGGTAGCTTTGTTTCATGACATGATACATCATGAAATAGAGGTCTACGTAGACAATATGATAGCCTGATCACAAACAGAAGAAGATCACCTTGATCACTTGCAAAAGTTGTTTGAGAGATTGAAGAAGTATAAACTAAGGTTGAATCCAAACAAGTGCAGATTCGGAGTACGGTCCGATAAACTCCCAGGCTTTGTCGTTAGTAACAAAGGTTTTGAGGTCGATCCTGCCAAGGTTAAAGTAATACAAGAAATGCCTGCTCCTCGTACTGAGAAGGAAGTCAGAGGATTCTTGGGACGCTTGAACTATATTGCCAGATTCATTTCTCACCTAACAGCTACTTGTGAGCCAATCTTCAAACTATTGAAGAAAGATCAAGTAGTCAAATAGAATGATGAATGTCAAACTGCTTTCGACAAAATCAAAGAGTACTTGCAAGAACCTCCTGTTTTGATGCCACCAGTCGAGGGAAGACCATTGATCATGTATCTGACTATTTTAGAAAACTCAATGGGGTGTGTACTGGGGCAGCATGACGAGTCTGGCCGAAAAGAGCACGCCATTTACCACCTGAGCAAAAAGTTTACCGACTGTGAAACCAGATATTCACTGCTCGAGAAAACTTGTTGCGCTCTGGCATGGGCTGCTCGCGGCTAAGACAGTATATGCTGACTCATACTACTTTGTTGATATCTCAGATGGATCCGATAAAATACATCTTCGAAAAGCCTTCTCTGTCTGGGAGGATAGCTAGATGGCAGATGATCCTAACAGAATATGACATACAATATACTACCCAGAAAGCTATAAAGGGAAGTGTATTGGCTGATCACCTTGCTCACCAAGATGTAGAAGACTACCATTCCATGAAGTTTGAATTTCCGGATGAAGACATCATGACATTAGACAACTGTGAAGAAATCAGGCCATATGACGGACCTGAACAAGGATCCTGATAGACCCTGTTCTTTGATGGGGAATCTAATGCACTTGGTAATGGTATCGGCGATATACTCATATCTCCGGAAGGGTGTTATACTCCTTTTACTGCCAGACTTTGCTTCAACTGTACGAACAACATGGCAGAATACGAAGTATGCATCTTTGGTCTCAGAGCTGCCATAGACTTGGGAATCAAATCTTTAGTTGTGTTTGGAGATTCAGCGTTGATCATCAGTCAGATCAAAGGGGAATGGGACACTAAGCACCCAAATCTTATCCCTTACAAAGAACATGTTTTGACATTGCTACCACATTTTGAGAAGATTACCTTCGAGCATTTCCCACGAGAAGAAAATCAGCTAGTAGATGCTCTAGCCACAATGTCATCTATGTTTAAACTTAATTGGGATAACGAGGCTCCCCAGATCACCATCGAACGAATGGATGAACTAGCACACTGTCACGAGATTAATACTGAAGAGGTAGTGGACTAGCCTTGGTTTCATGAAGTCAAGAGGTATCTCGAGGCTCAAGAATATCCAGAAGGAGCTTCAATCAATGATAAGAAATTCTTAAGGAGATTCTCTGCTAAGTTCTTCCTGAGTAATGGCATCCTGTACAAACGTAATCATGACTTCATTCTGCTTCAGTGTGTGGAAAAGGTTGAAGCGGAAAAGATCATGGCTGAATTACATGAAGGTACTTTTGGCACTCGCTCCAATGGGCATACGATGGCGATGAAAATCCTACGGGAAGGCTATTATTGGTCTACCGTGGAAGAAGACTGCTATCAACACTCTCGGACCTGTCATAAGTGTCAAATTTATGCTGACAAGATGCACGTACCTTCGGTTCTTCTGAATGTCTTGACGGATCCTTGGCCCTTTGCTATGTGGGGAATTGATATGATTGGGGAGATCAAGCCTACAGCCTCCAATGAACACTGCTTCATCCTAGTGGCCATTGATTACTTTACAAAGTGGGTTGAAGCAGCTTCCTTCACTTCCGTTACTAAGAATGTTGTTGCCTGCTTCATCAAGAAAAATCTCACTTGCCGGTACGATATCCCAGAAAGGATCATCACTGACAATGGTATAAATCTTAATAACACTATGATCATCGCCTTGTGCGAGCAGTTCAAAATTCAGCATCACAATTCTTCTCCCTACCGGCCAAAGATGAATGGTGTTGTCGAAGCTGCGAATAAAAATATTAAAAAGATCATATAGAAGATGACAGTCACCTACAAGGACTGGCATGAGATGCTACCATTCGCTCTCCAAGGGTATCGTACCATGGCTCGCACATCAACTGGGGTAACACCCTATTCTTTGGTATATGGCATGGAAGTTGTTTTGCCTATTGAGATTCAGATCCCCTCTCTGAGGATTATGAAAGACGCAGGTTTGAATGAAGACGATTGGATCCAAACTCGACTTGATCAACTGAATTTAATTGATGAAAAGAGACTTACTGCTGTTTGCCATGGTCCAATATATCAAAAACGGATGATCAAGGCTTTCAACAAGAAAGTTAGACGCCAAGTATATCAAGTTGGGGATCTATTGATCAAACGTATCATCTTGCCACAAAGTGATCCCAGGGGAAAACGGACTCCTACCTATGAAGGACCATTTGTAATCAAAAGCATGTTCTCTGGTGGGGAAATGATCTTGACCACCATGGATGGCGACGACCTGCCACACCCTGCGACCACAAACATAGTCAAAAGATACTACGCATAAGAGACCCGCTAGGTTGACACACCTAGGCAAAACAAAGGCATCCCGGCGAACCAAAAAGGTTCGGGATAAAATTAGGGATAAAATAAAAATTTGTATACCCGGCAAGTTGAAAACCCGAAAGGGCGACTTGGGCAAAAAAGGGCTTCCCGGTGGACTGAAAACCCGAAAGGGCGGTCCAGGAAAAAGTTAGGGAATCAAAGCGTATGACTATGTCCCGTCGGATGACTTTACGGACAACCTTTGACTTCTAACTGACAAACTCGGAGTTTCTGATCAATTCAATCATCTTTGGACGAAGCAACAAATAGACAAGATATTCGGAGATATAAAGGCTATAGCAGAATGGGAACCCCATGGGATTATTACACATAGCTATCTTTCTTTGTATAAATTTTTCTTATTTTATGGCACCATTCTCTTACTAGAATGTTTGTCTCCTTTGTAGAAAATACTTATTAAAAGTCAATACAAAGTTATCTCTTTGAAAGTACAAAAACTATTTGTCTTTTTCTTTACGATTGTGTTTTGTTTGCAAAAACGTCCAATGATTCAGTGATGAACATATGCATTTGAACATAATTACTGTTTACAAATAAATAAAATAAGAAAGACAATTACTGATAGGTGGAAAGAATAGGAGAATGTCTCTAGGCTATTATCCAAGAAATCCCCACAGTGCATCATTTTGAATCCCCAGCGGAACTAAACTTCAAATTATTAATCCCAGGTAGAAATCGTCAAATTTCTCAAGATCCCCCAAGCAGATCTTGGCATTTCCCTTACAATAGAATTTACTTCTCTCAACAAGAATTCGTCATTACTCCAACTCCAAGACATGAAAGCATATCCTCAGCAGCTTTTAAGGATTTATTTTTCCTTAATCAAACAGCAATACAGCAGATCAGCTTACATGCACGTACATTGCATCCATATATCATAAACATTGATAAAGCAATACATTGCATCATACATTTCATGCAAACATAACTTTGTATTTTAGCTAACATTTTACCCTTTTCAGGATAAGATTAACAACTACCATTAACAATATGCAACCTTTTGATACAATTCAGATATGCTCCAGATACGGATGCCATCCTGATACTCATTCAGATTCAACATTTTGATACAATTCAGATACGCTCCAGATACGGATGCCATCCTGATACTCATTCAATTTCAACCTTTTGATACAGTTCATATACGCTCCAGATACGGATGCCATCCTGATACTCATTCAGATCCAGCTTTCAGATACAGTTCAGATACGCTCTAGATACGGATGCCATCCTGATACTCATTCAGATTCAACCTTTTGATACAGTTCAGATACACTCCAGACACGGATGCCATTCTGATACTCATTCAGATTCAACTTTCAGATACAGTACAGATACGCTCCAGACACGATGCCATTATGATACTCATTCAGATTCAACTTTCAGATATAGTACAGATACGCTCCAGACACGGATGCCATTCTTATACTCATTCAGATTCAACTTTCTGATACAGTACGGATACGCTCCAGACACATGCTATTCTGATACTAATTCATATCTCAAGTTCAGATACAGTATGGATATGCTCCAGACACAGATTCCATTCTGATACTCATTCAGATCTCAAGTTCAGATGCAGTACAAGTATGCTCCAGACACAGATGCCATTCTGATACTCATTCAGATTCAACTTTCAGATACAATACAGATACGCTCCAGACACGGATGCCATTATGATACTCAATCAGATTCAACTTTCATATACAGTACGGATACGCTCCAGACACGGATGCCATTCTGATACTCATTCAGATTCAACTTTCAGATACAGTACGGATACGCTCCAGACACGGATTCCATTCTGATACTCATTCAGATCTCAAGTTCAGATACAGTTTGGATACGCTCCAGACACAGATGCCATTCGGTTACTCATTCAGATCTCAAGTTCAGATACAGTACAAGTACGCTCCAGACACAGATTCCATTCTGATACTCATTCAGATTCAACTTTCAGATACAGTACGGATACGCTCCAGACACGGATTCCATTCTGATACTCGTCCAGATACAACATTTCAGATACAGTTCAGATACGTCCCAAACACGGACACCATTCTGATACTTATTCTTTCAGCTTACAACTTGAAATTTAACAAACATTTTTAGGTGGCATCTGCAAGCCCATCTCCAACAAGATTTTGTCACTTCTCCAAATGGCATCTTTAAGCCCATTCCCTCAACTACACATCGTCGAGTGCAAATTTTTAGGCACTCTAGTGTCCAATCATTCTTTCACCTTCAAGTCACGAACGGCGAAACTCGCTAATCTAACTCCTCAGGTTTAAGAAGATTGAATAGGGGCAGCTGTTGTACCCCAAAATTTGCCCTCTCATTTCTCAAGATATTTCCCAACACTGATACCTCAAATTAGGGTTTGGGTTTGTACAAAGGCAGTTGGATTGCTAATTTTTCGAATGACTTTCATGAATCATTATGGACCCTCAGGATTATTTTTGTCAAGTTTCAAGTTTGGGATCACAATTTTCCAAGAAAGTCATTCAAATTACAAAAAGGGGCAAAATGGGCGAAATTAGGGTTTTGACTGAAAAATGACCGAACTTTGATTTTTTACCTAATAACTGGCTTATTGGTTGGAAGCATGATCTCAAGGATCCGAGCGTGTCATTTTGACCTAATTTCATATTTCAATTCATCTCCTGAGATTAGTGGATTGATAGACAAATTCAGTTAAATGGTGAGAAAAGTCAACTGTACACTAAAAAGTCAAACTTTGACTTTTTGACCAAAGTTGAGTCCCAAAAATCATATTTCATCAAGACATCCAAAATATGAAATTTGATCATAAAAAATCAAGAGGATCAAAAATCCAACTTTGCAAGACTTTGAAATTTTTCTAAGTATTTCATATACTTGGTTACTTTCATTTTTTGCTTCATGGCATTTTATTATAATTCCAAATAATTCAAGATAATGCAAGTAATTCAAGTTATTATAAAGTGGCATTCTTACAAAATTAAAAATTCTAAAACTATTCCTTGATTGAATTTTCTCAAAAGACCTTGTCACAATGTTTTGGCCCTTGATATAATGTGCTTGAAATATTGCACAAGACCAAAATTGTGACATGCTACAAACCATGTTGTCCAAGTTGAACAAAATGTGATGTGCCACATTTCCACAACACCCCATGTTGACCTGCAAGAAAGCTTGTGCTATGCTTCACCCCAAGGATGCATGCTGCCCAATTCAGTCCAAAAACTGCTTTATGCAGTCTGCCCAAGCCTGCATCACAACAACCCCAAAAATTGCACCAAAATGGCAAAGGGAAATTGTGTGAAGAAAGTGTCAAAGCAGTAAGAAAAAACAATTCAAAATAACTTATGTAGTTTCCCCCCTAAACCACGGTCAAGGGTCTACAAAAAGAGGACTGTATCATAAGACAAAGGGGTTAGATTTTAGAGGTTGGATTTTGAAGAGAGGATTGAGAGAGAGAATAGAGAGTTATTATTGAGCAGAAAAACAGTATTCTTGTTAACCTTGACTGATTTTTCAAAATCAAATTTGTTCTTGTTCAAAACAGAAACCCAATCCTCTATTCTACCATACAAACTCTCCATAAGCCAAACACTTTATCACATACAAAGTTTGCCCAAACATAAACACAGTCCTTGTAGTGCTATTCACATTCATCATCAAAAATACCAAAAATATTACAGTACAGTCCAACTCGGTTCCAGCAGTCCATAGTAGCTTTCTGAAAACTCATAAAGTCATCACAATATTTGGAAAAGTATTCAGATCTAAAACAACCAGTGCAGCCCAAAGGTAAGTCCTCTTGACTTGATATCTTGTCATCACTTCATTAATAAACTGTGGTTCTTTGAGGATAAGATGTAGTATTTTATTATCCCTTTGAGCTAATCATTTGCTTATGATTTAGGCTTCTTCAATCATGTATTATTTACATTTGTCCATCATATGCCATAAACTAACCTGTACAGTCAGTAAAATAATGTTTAAGGCAGAAAAATGCAGCATGTATCGACACATATCCTCATGTGTCGACCCATCCTAGTGAAAAAACAGGGTATGAGTCGACACATAACCCTCATGCATCGACCCATACTACATTCAGGTCACAAAACAGAAGCTGAAAGAGCCTATGAGTCGATACATACACGTTTCGTGTCGATACAAGAAGGTGCATGAGTCAACACATCCCATTATGTGTCGACCCATACTGAACTGATTTTGTTTTACAGGAGCAAGGAAAAGCTATGTGTCGATGCATAGCAGCATGGGTCGACACATAGCGGTTCAAAATGCATTTTTCCCTATATTTTACACTGTTTTCACATTGTCTTCTTTATCATTTGATATGGTTGTAATATTTTAGTTTCTACTTCATCCCCATTGTTAAATTGTACCCCCATCCCCCTAAAGTGATGTAATAGCTTAGATTTTACTTTCCGCATTTTATTTGCCTTTCATATATTGCTAGTAAATAAGATGTATGGCAAGATAAAATCAACAAATAGATGACTTTCAAATATAAGACAAAATGCATGCAAACTAACACACTTGCACACTAACACCTCTAGGGTAATCTCACTTTGTTGCCTTTTGGAAAATAGTCATGTCCCTCTAATATGGAACGTTTTAGCAAAGATCCTTTGATAAAAAAGATAATAGTCCTTCGATGACCCTCGATGTTGCCTTCGGTAAAACGATCTAGTCCCAAAATGACATTGCTAAAACGTCACATAAGTTGCCTTCTGTGACTATACAAACGTCCCACGTCCGTCCCTTCACATCCAACGATGGGGCTTCTTACCAAATCAATGGTAAAATAGCCACATCTAAAGGAGAAGGAAAAGCACATTTAATACCTTTTGAGTAGGTAGTTTCGCTCTTAGTTACTCGCTTGCTCACGACAAAAACACTTTTTCACACCAAATTTGAAAACATTTTCCAAAAGATAAAACATTTTGTATACGTTCTTGTAGAGACGATAACCATTGCAAAATATCTTTCCGAAAACCACTTTCCAAAACACAATCCACAAACACGTCTTTGAACTATCTTTCAAAACAAAACTTTGTACGCGTTCTTATAGAAACGAGAACCATTACAAATATATTTTGAAAACACTTTCAAATCCCACACCACAAAGCACATTCAAACAAAAGCAAGTTGATCTAGCGAGTAACTAAGAGCCCATGTAAAACCATGGATGAAAAGGGTGCTAATACCTTCCCTTTTCATAATCTACCCCCCGTACTCAAAAACATCTCTAAAGATCTTCCTTGTGCTTTTTCACCTTTCCTTTTGGATAAAAAAAAGTCGGTGGCGACTCTTACTAACCGCAACATTTGCGATAAAACGCAAAACCTTCAAGTCAATTCTCCCACCATATCACACCAAGTGTTGTCCTTCATCTTGTGGGGGGTTGCAAGCATATTAATGATATTGACTATCAAACTTTGAAGGATATCATTGATATGGTTGTGTTTTACTTGTAACATTTTCATCATCTTTGCTTGAATTATAACTCAAAAGCCTTAGTTTGTTTTGTTAGCTTGAGTTCTTTGTAAATCACTTGAGTTTAGTGTTCAACAATAATAATTTATCATGATTCCTTTATTTTCTACTACACTTTGTTGCTATTTGGAAAGTATGTAAACAACATGTTTGATTAAATGTTTACATCAACAACAAGATTGTTATTAAATTTATGGAGATTTGTAACCCCTAGAATATGTAGCAATTTTTGTCAATTGACTTTTAGTGACATGGCGCCTCATAGTCAATGCCATGGCATCACCGTTAGTGTCACCTCGCCAGTGTTAATGCCATATAATTGTTTTTCGAACGAAATTTGTAAAAAAAAGGGTAACGATGCACACATTATTTAACTTAAAGGACTAAGTTGTTGCAAAAAAAATTTAAAGGACCAACCTGTTACAATAAAATAACTTAACGGACCCATGTTGTAATTTTGTCAATATTATAACACACATGCTTCAAAGAATAAATACAAATTTATGTTATCTTTCAATCCCACACGTGCATAACAACATGGTTTACATACAAAGGCAGTAATGAAATGTCACAAGGGCCTCCCCCAAAAACCTCAAGAACCACATCATGAACGACAACATCAACAATAGGTTGATTAAAATGGACTTCGAGGGCTATACAGCAGGTGACACGTGCCTCTGGAAAGATGAAGCTGGAGACTCTACCGTACATTAATCGATCTTGGTTGTCAACCATTTTACCTATAAATAAAGCATATGATACACATGCAAAACCAAACAATGCAGACAAAGCAGACTAAATCAAACCCAGATGACAAACATGTAAACTCAAACAATACAAATAAAATACAGAAGTACATTTCTGAAACTCAGAAAAGTCAAATTCATATAAAATATGGAAGTGAACTTTCGTATTTACATCAAACACAAAAATGACAAAACACATATAAATCCACATCCCCTATGTTTTAAACATAAAAAATGTCAATACATACCTCAATAACTTACGTATTATGAATGTAACTACAACCTAATATATTTTAAACAACCTATTTACTAATACATGCATGACAAATAAAAAAATGAGAAAAATGATAAAACTTATTGTTGTACCCTAAAATTTGCCCTCTCATTTTACTCAACGCATGCCTATTGAGGTCCTCAACTTGCCCAAGGATGCCCAAGAATTGATCAGACAAACTCTCCTCCTAAGGCAATAAACCCCCAACTAGGGTTTCCATTTGAATCGGATGTGTCAACTCCAAAGAATTCAATTTCTTTCCATGGTCCTATTATGCCTCCAAGAATATCCATGACAAATTTCATGCCTTGCAGAACAAGTTTGCACAGTCAATTGCCCAAATGCCTGAAAATCAATTATACTAGGTCAAAAGTCAATTGTGGCCTATATACAGTCAAACTTCAATATTTTTTGTAAACAACATCAATTTGAAGTCATAATCATCATTTGATAAAGGGTTGACCATGATTCCTCAAGAAATGCTCCTAATTCATCAAAAGTCAAATTTGTAAAATTAGGGTTTCTATAGGAAAAGTCAACTGAACTTTGACTAGGCATAACTTTCTCATACTTTGTCCATTTGGCCCCAACCAAATCCCATCTTTAATATAATACAATTACCTACAATCCATATTTTATCTTCAAGTTCAAGAAGTGCACCATTTGAAATATGCAAGCTCATACATTACATGTCATTTTCAGAAAGTCAACAAAAAACACTTTTTGTCTAGACCTTTTACATTAAGATAACATCTTCAAATGAAAAAATGATCAAAATAGGGATTGAAGTAGACATCTTGAGATTTCCAAAAAGTCAAATATCATCTCATTGGGATAAAAATTGAGCAAGTTATGGTTTGCCTAAGTTGGGAAATTTTTGGAAAATTCAAAAATCCTACATCGAGCAAAGTTGAGTTTTCAAGGCATTAACTCATTTCTTTGAGTTTTAAACTTCTCCATGGCATATTATCGGACCCATAAGCTCTTCCCCTTGTGGTCTTACTTTTTATCCATTTATTTTCCATTTATTTGGATTTATTTTAAATAAAACATGAAATAAGTGGTTTAAATAACAAAGGGAGGTGTATAGCACAAATGGGCTTGGAATTATCTTGCACAAGGGCCCAAGCCACATAGCAAATGATGTCCAGGTTCATCCCCTTCAAGAAATGGCGCAAAAGTCATTTTGGGCAAGTTTTCAAATTTTGCATTATGGTTCTTTAAAACATCAATTTGGCAAGTTTTTGAATATTATATCAATACTTCATTACAAGGTATTATGGCATGGATTTTGCATTCAATACCATTCATTCTTTCCCTCCTATATATATTGGACCATTTGCAAGCAAAGAAAAAATAAGAAAAAAAGACACTTACCACGTTACAGAAGTCATCTCTCAAACTCTCCATTTTCATAAATTCGTCAAAAATTTACAACCGCACTTACAAGTTGTTTCGTGGCAAACTAACACTATAGTCATTCTCCAAACGTTCCCATGAATTTATCCAAGCCATCCCTAGGCCCTTGCACGACCAAGAACACTACATATCTGAACCTGTGTATTTGGTAAAAAATTTAATTCGAATTTCATTTATCTGTACATTTTAATGCCTTGGTTTGTTTGAATGTTGCACAAAACCTAAAACTATGAGGTTTGGGCGTGAGAATCACAAGGTTTGAGCCTGAAATCCAATCGTTCCATAGCTAGGACACGATCTGCATTTCGTGCTCATAGTGCAGGATACAGGCTCATTTATTTAGTTTTTTTGTTCTATTCTTTATATTTTATTTCTTACTTTGATTTTATTTTTATTAATTAACCTTAAAACTAAAAAATCACAAAAATAATAATAAACTTTTTTTTAAATAGATCATTAATTAATTAGTTAATATTTTCCTAAAGTAATGATTAAGTAGAACTAGGTTTTATATTTCATAATTCTTATTTTCTTTAATATTCAAAAAAAAAAAAAAATATTAATTAGGTTTATTTTATGTTATTAATTAGACTTTAATTTAATATTTTCGTAAATTAAAAACCAAACAAAAAAACATGCCTTTTCTTTTCTTAAAACTAATTCAAAAAACATCAAATAGTTTCCTTTACGCATTTTCCTATTTCGCGCGCATTTTCTTCTTTCGCACTTTTATATTCCTATACATATCAATGTAGCCGAACTATAAGGCATTTTTATTGTTTTCCTTTATGTTTCTCCTGGTTTTGAACTTGTAATTAAATCCCTCTCCCCGAAGCCATGTAATAGCATAGGAATTTATGTTTCCTCACTTTATATTTTTGTACATATATTAATTGTTAGATGTATGGCTAATAGGATTGCATGAACAAGATAAAACCAGTCGCTAGAAAACTAAACACAAAGACTAATATATCTGAAATCAAATACACTCGCACATACGCACCCCTAGGGTATCACCACTTTTGTTGCCTTCGGTAAACAGTCATGAAGCATAGGGAGTTTTAGTGGTCACCCTCCATGTCCAAAAAAGATCAAAATGACTCATTCGAATGTTGCCTCAGAAAGATCTTTAGGACTTTAGGGTAATTACTAAAGTTTCCTAACCATTGCTTTTGTGACCATAAAAACGTCCCTTTCGATTGTCCCTTAAACTCCAACGATGGGGTTACCTACTCCTTAATAGTAGGATAGTGTTGTCTAAAGGAAATGAGAAAAAACGAACAAACTTTTTTTTCGAGTAGGTAGATAGTTCCTAGATACTTGCTCAAAAATCTCAAAATCTTTTCACACAAACACTTTCAAAACAGTTTTCAATAACAACTTCGTCACACTCTTGAGGACAGAAACAAGAGTTATCACGAAGTAAATCAAAAAAATTTCAAAACACACGCACAAAGAAATTTCAAAATGAGCAAAGTACTTAAGAGATCGTGGAAAACCATAGATAGAAAGGGTGTTAATACCTTCCCTTTCTATAATCTACCCCCTTACTCAGAAAACTCTCAAAAAAGGTTTTTTTTTCTATTCTTTTTTTACCTTTCCTTTGTTGGATAAAATAAAAGACGGTGGCGACTCTTACTTACTGCACATTTACGAATGCAAACGCAAAACCAGTATTAAACAGTTGGTTCTACCACCGTATCACAGAACGGGCGACTCTGTTGGGGGAAAATAAAAGGTAGGGTTTACCTTAGGGCCTAGATCATTTTAAACTTGCTTCTTTGTCTGTTTGATTGCTTTACTTTTAAGGGTACTGTTTGGGTTACTATAGATCCTACACCCGGATTTGGGGAAACCTTTTAGGTAAGTAGCAATAGATCGTGGAAACTATGCGGGGTATACCGACACGGTTGAAGCGATGGCTACATTGATGCAACACTTTGGTTGGTACCAATAGCCCTTGAGTTAATCAAGGAGAGTACATGACTATTGCATGGTGTCATAAAGCGTCAACTGACCTTAGAACCTTTAATTGAACAACTTGGCCATTAGGAAGTAGTGATATGGTCATCTTTGGTGTATCCCTAGGTCAGCAGATACTCGATGCTACACTCATTGAGACTTGACTCTTGAGTTTTGTTTGGTTGCGAGTCAGTCGCTTATCGAACGAAGCTTGTGGGAAAGGTCAGTGATATTGAGATCCCTTTGAACCTGGTTACTATTATAGGACAGGTTAAACTAATCCAACTTCAAGAGGGTATGACCTTAAAACCCATGCAATCCTTAAACCTAAGGTCTTTGTGTGATTTGCTTGTGCTTGCTATATCTGTGATTTCTTAGCATAATCATGACATCATAACATGGCATATCATACTAACCATTTCAAGGATCTCAAGGGTCTGTGATGCAGGTTAGGAGTCTAGCAAGGGGAAAGGGATTTATTTTCCTCTATCCAATGCCGTCAAAGGACCAAGACAAGATAACTTGAGTCAGAGGCTATGACCCACTTGATATGGTGAGCTTGACTCTCGTAGAAGGAAACTTAACGATACAAAGTTCTTTAATCAAACTTGCAAATTCCAGCTTCTGACATTTTCTTGTTTACCCCGCGGGATCCTTGAAAACATTGCATACATATATCATACATATCATTGCATAAGCATGTTTCTCATCCTCTTCGCTGTTTATTTCAGCAATGGCTCTAGAACAAACAATGAAGGATCTACAGACTAAAAATGCTCAGTTTCAACAAATGTTCATGGCTTTGGCCCAGGGGCAGGAAGAGCTGAAAGCTCTCGTCATCAAAGAGAAGAAGAATAAGGCAAAGAAATCTGCTGGAATCCTTAATATGGGAAGAAGACTTAGAAGACCGATTAAAGGAGTTCTAGATCTTTCAACTCCATCAAATAAGGGGGATAATCATGAAGAAGATAACAACCCAGGAACTGATGAAGATGAAGCTGATTATTCTGAGGAGCAGCATCCTCCTGCTAATGATAAATACAAACAACTGGAGGATCGTCTCAATGCTATGGAGATTCAGCAAATAATTGGCTTGGACTTTGAATAATTAGGCATGGTTTCTGGCGTGATCATCCCACCAAAATCAAAGGTCCCCGCGTTCACTAAGTATGACGGTGTCTCCTTCCCTAAGTTCCATTTAAGGTCCTATGACAGAAAGATCCAGCCTCACACTGCTGACCGAGAGTTATGGGTCCATTTCTTCCAAGAAATTTTAGATGGCACGTAATTGGAGTGGTTCTACCAGCTAGAAAGAACAAACATTCATACCTGGGAAAACTTGGCCGCTGCTTTCTACAAGCAGTACCAATACAATGCTGACCTCGATCCAACTCGTACACAACTTCAAAGCATGTCTATGGGTTCTAGCAAAGGCTTCAAAGAATATGTCCAGAAATGGAGGGATCTAGCTGGAAGGGTACAACCTCCTCTGAATGATCGGGAAACGGTAGATATGTTCATGGGCACTCTAACAGGCCCGTTCTTTAATCTTCTGATTGGGAGTTCCTCATCTAGATTCACGGAGATGGTTCTGACTGGAGAAAGGATCGAAAGTGGTATCAAGAGTGGGAAGATCCTGATGGCTGCATCTTCTAATGCTGAGAAGAATCCATTTGCTGGTAAGAGGGAAGCCAATGTTGTGTATGGCCATAAGGGTCGTAATAAGGCAGACGACCACAATCAATCTATGGGGGCAATACTGGTCTCTAATCCTACGCCTATGCAACGACACCAACAGGGGAACCAGCATAAAGAGGTCATACCTAAGAGACAATTCACCAAATTCAACATGTCACTAGCTCAAGCGTTATAACACATGTTGAAGGAAAAGTTGATTACGCGAAAGACTCCTCTATGAAATCCCAATACTTTTGCTCCCAGTTACCACCCCAATGAAAGGTGTGCATACCATTCTAATAGCCCTAGACATGATACGGGTGGCTGCTGGGCTCTGAAGAACAAAATTCAGGATATAATTGATGCCAAAGAGATTGAATTCGACCCTCCAGAGACTCACAAAGTGATCATTGCTCCTAGGCCAAATCATTGAGAATGTTCAGTTTATTCTTTATTTTTCATTTGTAATTTCATTTGTTGTTCAAACAATTACTGTTATGTCGAACTTTGGTTTTCCTATTAATGCATCGCATATGTTTGTCTTAAATGATTTCATTATCATTTTACTTAAACTGTTTTCTTGCTTCCTTTACGTGATATTCGACTCTCGATTAAAAAGCTATAAGCCTTTATAGGGAGGATGACGAAAATGATACCACAATCTCACACAGTGTGCTTTTGAACAGACCTTGCTGACGATGTACATGTGTTGTTTCAAATCCCAAATAGTGGAGTTATAAGGAAGATAATCCCTAGTCAACCCCTTTGAGCCAAAGAAGTAAGAGTTTTTCTTTTCACACAAATTAAAACCATTAATCATAACCTGGGGCATGGTAGTTTTCTCAGTTAATTCATATGCGCATTCAGTCGCAATATTCTACTTCATACATAATGAATAGCATCAAAGACGTCCTTCCAAATCAGAAGATGGTGATGGTTCCGCATAATCATTAAAATTGGCAGTCATTATCTATCAAAATAAAAGCCCGCTAAGTCAAAATCTATGAAGGAGACTTAAGAAAAATCTAGGGCATCTCGCTGACTGTAATCACAAAAGAAACAGTTCAGACAAAAGAAGGGATAACGAAAAGAAACAAAAAAAAAGAAGTTACTACAAATCCTCGACAAAAAAAATATTACAAAATGACTGCCTCTTCCAAATAAACGTTTAGTATCTGAAACATCACCGGAACATCAAGGAAAGGATGCAAGACTCAATTGGGATCTGAACACACAATTAATTAAGCATATGACTGAAGAACATCATGAAGAACGAGTGGGTACAAATAAATTTTGAGCCTTTATCCTTTGTTTCTTAAACCTTAAACCAGGCCATGATATAACCCTTAAAAGTCTTAGCTGAAGCATGAGTTAGTTCGAAAGCATACTGTTACAAAAGGTATCCTGACTCCTGTAGGACTTGCTATAAATCATGAGTTGATATCACCCTCTTGCAAAATTTGTTTTACTAAAAAAATAATTTTAAAAAACTTCAAGACAAGCATAAACTTTTCATTATTTGAATATCGTTGTTTGCATATAGTTATCTGTTCGACAAACAGAGAAATTCACATGACGAATATCTAGTGAATAAAAACTTTCTCAATGAAAAGGTTCACCTCATGTGGAAAAACACCTCCAACCAAGGGGCACGGCATGATCATTGTCCATCATATGAGGCAGTCAAGTCAGGATTCAAGTAATCTCTCAAAAATGCCAAATAGCCAGGGGCAGATCTCCATCTGAATCACTTAGGGCATTAAACATGAATTCCAGCAACGAATCACGTACAATCAAGCGAAATCAATGTTCCTCGGTGGATTTCTTCTCAAAAGAAATTGAACAGGAATTCCCAACAGAAACATTCTAAATAAACCAAGTCTTCTTCTAGAAACGGTTCATGTATGATCCAAAGACGGATGTTATACTGGTACTTATTCCAGATTTCTCTTCTAGAAACAGTTCAGGTATGATCCAGAGACGAACGTTATCCTGATACTTATTTAGACTCTTTTCAAGTAAAGTTCTGATACAATCCAGATACGGATGTCATTGTGACACTCATTTAACATATGTTTCAAGTACGGTTCAGATACGATCTAGAGACGGATGTCACTCTAACACTCATTCAACACATGTTTCAAGTACAGTCCAGATACGATCCAGAGACAGATGTCATTCTGACACTCATTCAACACATGTTTCAAGTACAATTCAGACACGATCCAAAGATGGATGTCATTCTGACACTCATTCAACACATGTTTCAAGTACAGTTCAGATACGATCCAGGGACAGATGTCATTCTAACACTCATTCAGCACATGTTTCAAGTACAGTTTAGATACGATCCAGAGATGGATGTCATTATAACACTCATTCAACACGTGTTTCAAGTACAGTTCAAATACGATCCAGAGACGAATGTCATTATGTGATACGGTGGCAGAACCGACTGTTAATACTGGTTTTCATTTTGCTCTTTTATTTGCAAAATGTCGCGGTAAGCAAGAGTCGCCACCGACTTATATTTCATCCAATCATGGAAAAGGAAAAAGAACGGAAAAAAACCCTTTTTTGAGATATTATGTGTACGGGGGTAGATTATAGAAAGGGAAGGTGTTAGCACCCTTTCTATCTGTAGTTATCTACGGGCTCTTAGGTACTTGCTCATTTTGAAATTGCTTGTGTGTGTTTGTCTTGAAAATGTTTTACTTCGTGATAACCCTTGTATCAGTCCTAAAGGATGTGACGAAGTTTGTTTTGAAAATTTGTTTTGAAAGGTGTTTGTGTGAAAAGTTTTCATTGAGCAAGTACTTAAGATTCTACCTACTCAAAAAAAGATTGTTCGTTCTATTTCTTTTAGACAGCACTATCCTACTATTAAGGAGTAGGTAGCACCGTCGTTGGAGTTGTAAGGGACATTCGAAAGGGACAAGTACAATCACTAAAGCAATAGTTAGAAAATTTTAGTAGTAACCCTAGAGTCTTAAGATCTTTCCGAGGCAACATTTTTTAGGCAACATTCGAATGGGACATTTTGATCTTTTTAGACTAGAGGGAAACCACTAAAATCTCCTATGCTTAATGATTGTTTACCGAAGGCAACCGGAGTGAGGTAAACCCTAGGAGTGAATATGTGCATATGATTTGTTTAATTTATTTAATCTTTTCACATTAGGCGATCTACCATTTTAATTTCAGATATTCTTGTCATACAATCCTATTAGCATACATCCAGACAGTTAAATATTGCGGGAATTTAAAGTGCGAAAAATAAAACCTAGCTATTACAAGGCTTCGGCAAGGGGGATTAATTACATAACCAAAAGTGGGGGAAAAGCGATAACTAAAAACCCTAATTTAAAGCTATTACAAACCCTTAGCAGTTACAAAATAATGGCCAAAATAATTAACAAGCGTGTGGAGAATTAAATACGAGGACGGTTGCAAAAAATAACCTAAAACTCTAATTGAGAGAAAAAGTGTTTTTGTGGATTTTTATTTGAGAAAATATTTAAATTACAAATCAATTAAACCTAATTTTTAATTGTTTTTAAATTATGAAAGAAATTAAATTAAACTAATCTAAACTAAATTAAATAATTTCAGGAAAAATAAAATATTTTGTACAAAAAGATTTTTGTATGTTTTTTTTGGTTATTTATTTCAGAAAAGAAATATAAATGTAAAATTAAAACCTAGATTCTATTTGATTTTAATTATAAAAGAAATCAACTTAACCTATATTTCTAATTAAAATAAATATTTTATTGAAAAAAATTCTTTTTTTGATATTTTGTGATTTGTTGATTTTATGATTTTTTTTTTTAAAAGTAATTAATTTGGTGAAAAATAATTAAACAAAATAATCAAAATAAAAGAAATAAATAAAGAAAAAAGAATATGGGCCTGTGTTGTTAGCAATTTTGGGGGGTGAGAATCTGAATTTCCAAGCCCAATTAGTTGAGCCCAAGTCAACCACGCTGGATTAGGTGTAGCGTTGACCTGAAGGCGTATCATACTCCTTCACTGCAGGCGTTGGATCTTGGCCGGAGATGAATCTGATGGTCAGATCTTGAGTTGCACGGTGGACACATGGAATAGTAGTGTATGAGATCCTGCGTATAAATGTTAGAAAATAGGAAAAATGTTTGGACCTGGGATCGAACCCAGGTCATTCCCTTCACAAGCGTGTCTCTCTACCAACTGTGTTGGACAAGTTATTCATAATTACAATGAAATAAATAAAATATAATACAAACCAAGTGTCATGCCCCAAAAATGCGCATGGATTCAAACGGTCCAGTGGTGTGCTACCACACCCTCATCTTCCTCCCAGAACTATCGTCTTTGGTATTAGGCTTTTACCTACAGACAAAATTGTCACTAAAGGCTATAGTGACAATTTTCGTCCGTCGCTATATCCCTGTGAAACTCAAAAACCTCATACGAGCATGATAAATTAATTGTGATGGTACCAATCAACTTGTCTTGGCCTCACGAGCTTCATGGTACCTCATTCATAGCCTAATTTTTCCTGCATCAAGAAACCCTAAAAAAACATTTAAAAAAAACCTAACAATGGCAGGTGCGTGTATGAGCTTTAAAAATGAAATTAAACCATCCAGTTAGCTTGCAAACATGATAATAATCACAAATATGACAATTAAAATTGCTAATGATGCATAAATTGTAATAATCGAATTTGAAAAACCTTGCAAGCCGTGTGAGGTGTAGAGACGAATTCTGGGTGTTTCAGACCTTGCAAATGATTGGGATGGCTTCAGTGTACGCCCAGGATGTGATGGTTGGCCTTGAATTGCTATGAAATGTCCTCTAGATTGAAAACTGAACCTCACTTTTGTCAAGATTTTTGAGCTTGCTTTTGGCCTTTTCCCGACTTCAATCCTCGTGCTTATGGTCTGGAACTGTTGTGCACTTATAGTAGACTGAATTAGGGCAATAAAGTTGGCATGAATCTTGAGAAATAATGGAATTTGGATTTGATTTGCTCTTGTATGATATATTTATAAAACAAACTTCAATTCAATATTTTTTTAATCCAAATCCACTTTGCACGAATTGGCTGGCATGTTAGTTGTACATGGACTCAAAATGTGCATAAAAATTAAGGATTTGATTTTATTTCATTATTTTACCATTTAATTTGATTTATTTTGATTTAAATGAATAAAAAACAATAAAAAAATGATAAAAGTAATAAAATAAAAGGTGGAAAAGCTCAGGGGTCATGGGTCCTATTAGAAACATGTTACAAGCAAGAAAACACGGGCCCCTTTGGAAAAAATGCAAATTTGATCAATGTTGACTTTTGACAATTTTCCAAAAATTGCCAACTTTGACAATGCATCTCTCTCTCAATTTTAACCCTAGGAGGGTGTTCTTGGACTTTTTAGGAAGCTTAGTATGTCCCCTAACCAACCCTTTTGGTTTCATCTCAATTGGGTCTTCCATGTTCATGTAAGAAGCTTTGACCCAAAAGGTATTTTTGTTGACTTTTCAAAAGGACCTATAATGTAAAAATTCATATCTTTTGATGAGTGCATATTTTGGACTTGTGGGCTGAAGATGAATTGTAGGGAATTTCATTCTATTCAAAATGAGCCTTGGATGGAAAATGTTTGATAAAATATAAAGAAGTTATGCTTGGTCAAAGTTGGGTTGACTTTTACTAAGAAACCCTAATTTAGCAACTTTTGGGTTTTGATGAATTTGGAGCATTCCTTGGGGAATCATGCTCAATCCTTGATCAAATGATGAAAGTCACTTAAAAATGTGGATGTTGACCAAACATCTTGAAGTTTGATTGTATGTGGGTCACAGTTGACTTTTGACCTAATATAGTCGATTCTCAAGCATCTGAGCAGTTGACTGAGCAAACTTCTTGTGCAAGGTATGAGACCTGACATGGAGAATCTTGGGAACATATTAATACCATGGAGAGCATATGAGGCATTTGTGATTCACCCATCTTGATGAAAATAGAAACCCTAATTTGAGGTACACTACCTTAGGAGAGAGGTTGTCTGGTCAACTCTTGGGCTACCTTGAGCAAATTGAGGATCTTAATGGACATGTATTGAGTAAAATGAGAGGGAAAATTCTGGGGTACAACAGCTGCCTCTGTTCAATCTTCTTAAACCTACGAATGTATATTTGCTTTTCTGCCTTTCGTAATCTGAAGGCGGAAGATGATTGAACACTAAAGTGCCCAGAAATTTGCACTCACATGAAGTGGCACTCGACTTGTGACATTGGGAATGGGCTTACAGATTCCATTTAGAGGTTGATGATAGAATATTTGTCAGAGATAGGCTTAAAGATGCCATCTAGGATGTGGTGGAGAATTGTCGGAGATGGGCTTAAAGATGCCATCTATAAAGTGTTGATTTCCTGAGACATTCCTTCGATGAGAATTCTTGTTATTGTTATTGATGAGGAATCTGCTGAGGAACGTTGGTACCTGTCTTAAGAGATAGAGTTTTAGGAGCTTCAGTTGTCCGTTACTCTACTGGGGACATGCGAAACCAATCGTGTTTGATTAGATCCTGGTCTTTCAGTGTTGTGGACTGCTGTTTGGAGATAAGAGGGAAGGAACCTGGATAGTAAGGTTATGAGAAGGAACTTGGATAGTAGGGTTACTTTGATATGAAAGCCTGGATAGTAGGGCTATGATAAGGAACCTGGATAGTAAGGTTACTTCGATATGAAAGCCTGGATAGTAGGGCTGTGAGAAGGAACTTGGATAGTATGGTTACTTCGATATGAAAGCCTGGATAGTAGGGTTGTGAGAAGGAACCTGGGTAATAGGGCTACTTCGATATGAAAGCTTGGATAGTAGGGTTGTGAGAAGGAACCTGGGTAGTAGGGTTACTTCGATATGAAAAAGCCTGGATAGTAGGGTTGTGAGAAGGAACCTGGATAGTAGGGTTACTTCGATATGAAAAGCCTGAATAGTAGGGCTGTGAGAAGGAACCTGGATAGTAGGGTTACTTCGATATGAAAGCCTGGATAGTAGGGTTGTGAGAAGGAACTTGGGTAGTAGGGTTACTTCGATATGAAAAGCCTGGATAGTAGGGTTGTGAGAAAGAACCTGGGTAGTAGGGTTACTTCGATATGAAAAGCCTGGATAGTAGGGCTGTGAGAAGGAACCTGGGTAAGGTTACTTTGGGCTAAGTTTGTGTAAAACTTCAGGAGGAACTGGGGTAAGATTATTTGTGATAAGTTCGTGTAAAACTTCGGGAGGAACTGGGGTAAGGTTACTTTGTGATAAGTTCGTGTAAAACTTTAGGAGGAACTCGGGTAAGGTTACTTTGTGATAAGTTTGTGTAAAACTTCAGGAGGAACCGGGGTAAGGTTACTTTGTGATAAGTTCGTGTAAAACTTCAGGAGGAACCGGGGTATGGTTACTTTGTGATAAGTTTGTGCAAAACTTCAGGAGGAACCGGGGTAAGGTTACTTCGATATGATAATGTAGATTAGTTGACCTGTTTGATTTCGGGAACTGAGTTTCCATTAGTTGTCTGTAGATGTGATATGTATAACTGTTGGATTCATTGAAGCTAATCGTCTTTTCCTGAAAAGATATCAGGGTTAGTTATATGTGATGCATGAAATTCTGGGTGAGATGATATTCTCACAATAAATGAGATTATGCTGTATATCATATGTATGCGTATGTCATGATGTATGCTCATAAAATGCTGTCGGGGTGTGCTCGCATCTGGGAAAATAAATCCCTGACGGTTGCTGGAGTTTTACGAATATTTTGTCGGGAAGAGATGTTGGAGAATAATTCTGCGGGGACTAAACTTAGGGGAGAAGATACTCTGTTGGTAGACCTGCTGATCTGGAGGAATAAACTCAGTCGGGGATGAGATTCATTGACTCGCCTGCGATTATGAACCTTGGCTGAGGGTGATTACGTCCTGCTTCGGGGAAACTGACATCAACGCCTTTGGATACGTTTACTCTGTGGGGAGTGTATGTACTGATAATCATGTTCCAAAGTTGGCTCTATCCCGATACCTGCTGGGCAGAGGAACCGTCAGGTTTGGTACTTCTTGTTTTTTCCTGTTTATGGAATTATGAGTAATTGCCTTTTGTTTCTTATGAAAATATTTATGAGCAGCAATCATTTTCAAATGCATATATCAAAAATAAATCATTGGACGTTCTTGTAAAACAAAATAGAAAAAAGAAAAGAAAAAAAATTGAAGTTTTTTGTGAAAATGACTTGTATTGATATTGAAATTGGTCTGTAATAGGCGTTTTATACAAGGAGGCTGACGTCCTAGTAAGAGAACGCCGCTGAAAGATCGAAATTATACAATTTGTGTAAAGGAAAGAAAAACAGCTATGTGAAATGACCCTATTGGGTTCCAACTCTACTATTGATTTTATATCTTCAAGCGTCTCATCACTTTGCTACTTGGCCGAAGGTTGATCAGATTGATGGGCGTCGTTTGAGCTTGATAATCGATACCGAAGTCTGGTCGCAAGATGATCCAATGAGACATAGTGATACGCTTCAATCCCTAACTTTTGCCTGGATTGCTCTTTCGGGTTTTCAATCCACCGGGATACCCTTTTTTGCCCAAGCCTCCCTTTCGGGTTTTCGACTTGCCGGCTGTATAAATTTTTTCATTTTCATCCCTTATTTTTGCTCGAACCCTTATTTATGCATAATATCTTTTTACTATGTCTGCATTGACAGGGTGAGGAAGGTCGTCACCATCCATGGTGGTTAGAATCATAGCTCTTCTCGAGAAAATGTTCTTAACCACAAATGGCCCTTCGTATGTGGGAGTCCATTGCCCCTGGGATCACCTTGCGGCGATATGATGCGTTTGATCACCAGATCCCTAACTTGATATTCTTGGCGTCTGACTTTCTTGTTAAAAGCCTTGATCATTCACTTTTGGTACGTCTGACCATGGAAAATAGCAGTAAGTCTTTTTTTCATCGATTAGATTCAACTGATCAAGTCGGGTTTGGATCCAGTTGTCCTCATTCAAACCCATATCCTTCATAATCCTGAGAGAAGGTATCTGGACTTTGATGGGTAGGACTGCCTCTGTGCCATATACAAGAGAGTAGGGGTTGCCCTGTCGACGTCCGTGCTAAGGTACGGTACCCATGAAGAGAAAACGGTAACATCTCATGCCAGTCTTTGTATGTCACCGTCATCTTTTGTACAATCTTCTTGATGTTCTTGTTAGTTGCTTCAACAGCGCCATTTATCTTCGGTCGGTAAGGAGACGGATTATGGTGTTGTATCTTGAACTATTTGCAGAGCTTGGTGATTATTGTGTTGTTGAGATTTGTACCATTGTCAGTAGTGATCCTCTCTAGTACACCATATCGACAGATCAGATTGTTTCGGATAAACCGCACCATGACATTCTTGGTTACGATAGCAAAAGAGGCTGCCTCAACCCACTTTGTGAAATAATCAATGGCCACTAAGATGAAGCGATGTCCATTGGAAGCGGTGGTCCTGATTTCTCCAATCATGTCGATGCCCCACATTGCAAAGGGTCACGGAGCTGTCAAGACGTTTAAGGGGACCAGAGGCACATGCACCTTATCAACATAGATTTGGCACTTATGACAAGTTAGAGAGTGTTGATAACAATCGGCTTCCATAGTGGACTAGTAATATCCTGCCCGTAGGATCTTCTTAGCCATGGCATGTCCACTGGAATGGGTTTTGAGGGTGCCTTCATGTAGATCTGTCATGATCCTCTCAGCTTCGCTCTTGTCTAGACACCGTAGCAGTGTGGAGTCATGGTTGCATTTATAGAGGATCCCATTACTAAGGAAGAACTTTGCAGCAAACCTTCTCAGAAACTTCTTATCATTAACAGATGCCCCTTCAGGATATTCCTGAGCCTCGAGATACCTTTTAACTTCGTGAAACCAGGGTTTGTCTGCCACTTCTTCGGTATCGATCTCACAGCAGTGTGCTGGTTCATCCAACCTCTCAATGGTAATTTGGGGAGCTTCATTGTCCCACCTAACCTTGAACATAGAAGACATGGTAGCTAGCGCATCCGCTAACTGGTTCTCCTCTCGTGGGAAATGTTCAAAGGTTACCTTCTCAGAGTGTGGGAGCAATGTCAATACATACTCTTTGTAAGGAATGAGATTCGGGTGCTTCGTATCCCACTCGCCTTTGATCTGACTTATCACCAGAGCGGAATCCCCGAATACACTTAAGAACTTAATCCTCATGTCAATAGCAGCTCGAAGACCCATGATACATGCTTCGTACTCCGCCATGTTGTTGGTGCAGTTGAAACATAACCGAGCGGTGAACAGAGTATGACAGCCCTCGGGAGATATGATTACAGCGCCAATGCCATTACCTAGTGTGTTAGAGGCTTCATCAAAATACATAGACCATCGGGATCCCTCCTCGGGTCTTTCATCCGGTCTAGGTTCTTCATAGTCAGTCACTAACATAATATTCTCATCTGGAAACTCAAAATTCATGGACTAGTAGTCATCCACGGCTTGATGAGCCAAATGATCAACCAATACACTCCCCTTTATAGATTTTTGGGTTGTATATTGTATGTCGTATTCGGTTAAGATTATTTGCCACCTCGTTATCCTTCCGAAGAGAGTTGGCTTCTCGAAAATATACTTGATTGGATCCATCTTCGATATCAACAAGGTAGTGTGAGTCAGCATATACTGTCTCAGTCGGCGAGCAACCCATGCCAAAGCGCAGCAAGTTTTCTCGAGCAATGAGTATCGAGTCTCGCAGTCAGTAAACTTTTTGCTAAGGTAGTAAATTGCATGCTCTTTTCGACCAGACTCGTCATGCTGCCCCAGCACACACCCCATTGAATTGTCTAGCACTGTCAAGTATAATATCAAAGGTCTCCCTTTAACTGGAGGCATCAGAATTGGCGGTTCTTGAAGGTATTCCTTGATTCTTTCGAAAGCGGTCTGGAATTCATCATTCCACTTTACCACTTGATCTTTCTTTAGAAGCTTGAAGATTGGTTCACAAGTAGCAGTCAGATGTGAAATGAACCTGGCAATATAATTCAAGCGTCCCAAGAAACCTCTAACTTCCTTCTTTGTGCGGGGAACCAGCATCTCTCGTATAGCCTTTACCTTCGTAGGGTCTACCTGAATACCCTTATCGCTGATGACAAATCCCAGAAGCTTACCAGATCTTACCCTGAAGGTACACTTGTTCGGATTCAACCTCAGCTTATATGTCTTCAATCTGTCAAACAATTTCTGGAGATGATCAAGGTGCTCTTCCTCCGTCTGAGACCTGGCTATCATATCATCAACATAAACTTCGATATCATGGTGAATCATGTCATGGAACAAAGCGAACATAGCGTGTTGATAAGTTCCCCCAGCATTCTTCACCCAAAAGGCACACCTTGTAGCAGAAGGTGCCCGGCTGTGTAATGAAGGTTGTCTTCTCCATGTCTTCAGGAGCCATCTTGATCTGGTTGTAGCCAGAGAAACCATCCATGAAGGAGAAGATTTTATGTTGCACGGTGTTGTCGACAAGAACATCAATGTGAGGAAGTCATCCTTGGGGCTTGCCCTGTTCAGATCTCTGTAATCAACATACATTTATACCTTGTGGATAGGAAGTGACAGCTAAGATTCCTGCGTCGAACTATTTCATGACCTCTGCCTTGATCTTCTCTGACATTTCAGG
Organism: Vicia faba; assembly: GCA_948472305.1. Classification (NCBI taxonomy): domain Eukaryota; kingdom Viridiplantae; phylum Streptophyta; class Magnoliopsida; order Fabales; family Fabaceae; genus Vicia; species Vicia faba. The sequence continues at coordinate 1,468,161,548 of OX451741.1, forward strand.
GCGCATACGAAGAACCTTCTATTTAACCGGAGGACAGTCTTCTTTAGTCAGCAGGCGATGTACCACAATATTAGTGTCTAAACCAGGCATGTCTTCATAGGACCAGGCGAAGATCTTAACATAGTCATGCAACATCTGTATCAACCTCTGTTTGACGCTAAGTTCCAGATTTGCTCCTATTTTAACCACTTTTTTGTCTTCCTCAGTACCCAAGTTAACTGTCTCAACTGGCTCATCATGAGGCTGTATGGACTTTTCTTCCTGCTATAGTAGTCTAGCAAGTTCTCCAGGCACCTCACAATCATCCTCACCTTCATCCTCGGCTCGATTGATTAGATTTTTGAAGTCATAACTGGCAATAGCAGAGCTTTTATCAATGGGATCCAGAGTGGATATGGATCTGCATTATGATATGTGAGTGTGTGTAAGAGAATAGTTGTTTTGATAAAGTGAAAAACAGAAAAGAAAAACAGAGAGCACAAAATTTATATGCAGGAAACGTCCAATGCTTTATTAATGATATCTGAAATGACAAATAATAGCCCTCACAAGCGAAGCCAAGGTGCCTCGGGCAAGGCACTGGGCCATAAAGTTTTAAATTGTTTATTACAAATCTTAAAACAAATGAGTCAATTACTGCGGAATAAAAGAAACATGTATAAAGTCCCTAGCCGTCTAGTTACTCGGTCCACCATTGGTTGTTGGGTAGATCCAGCTGTCAATGTCTGAGTCCTCTTCATTGTCTTCAATGGCGTTAATCCCACGATTGCTGATGCATAGGGGAGGTCCTCCAGCCCGAGCGCGTCTAACAGCCCTTTGAGCCCCTATAGTAAAGCCCAAACCAAATTTATCAATTTTATGAGTGAAATCAGGGAGCTAACCCCAATTGGTACACCCACCTTCTTCAACCACGGCCCTGGCGTCCTTGAGAGAAGCCATCTTCAAAGGAGGTTTGTTGCTAGTAGTTTCAGTCGATGCCAAGATCTGAGGGACCTCTTCAAAATTTTGACAAGGGGTTTCGATGAATTCCCCGTCCATCTCTATGTAGCGGAAGGAATTGAAGTGGCTCACCATATATTCTGCTTCACCCCGTACTATGACAATCTTTCCTTTCACTGGATACTTCAACATTTGGTGGAGTGTGGAGGTTACTTCCCCAGCCTCGTGGATTCAAGGATGACCCAACAAACAAGAATGTGATGGCCTGATATCCATCACATAGAAAGTGGACCCAAAAGTCTGAGAACCTACTTTGACAGGGATGTCCACCTCCCCGTACACCATTCTCTTTGATCCGTCAAAAGCTCTTACCACAATGTTACTAGGCTTTAGAGTCAAACCCTCACAATCTAAACGGTCCAACGCCTTCTTCGGCAGAACATTCAGTGAAGACCCGGTATCTACCAGCACATGAGCCATAGTGGTGCCCTTGCATTCAATCGAGACATACATAGCATCATTATGCTTCCTTCCCTTCAGTGTTAAGTCTGCATCTAAAAAACCCATCCAATTATCAGCAGTCAGGCTGGCCACACAATCTTTGAACTGATCAGCTAAAGTTTCCTGCGGCACATGCGTAGTCTTGAGGAATGCAATCAAAGCCTTCGCATGGGCATCAGAACACAACAGCAGGGATAACATGGATATCTTTGACGGGGTCTGCCCCAGCTGCTCTACCACATTATAGTCGCTCTTCTTAATGATTTTCAGTATTTCCTCCATTTTTTGCTTAGAGGCTTCCACAACAATTTTCTTAGGCGCCTCTGTCTGGGCAGGCTCACTTGTAATTTCCTTGTCGCGGGTAGCAGATGGAATGACAATAGGCTTGTTAACAGTCTTAGGGGAAATCTCGGGAGAGAAGATCTTCCACTTCGGGTGATTTTATTGGTTCCGATAATGTTATCAATATCAAGATCAGCCTCTTCATCTTTCAGATCTTGTTTGATGCCATGATAGTACACATCGGCACCATAATGTCATGGGACAGCTTTGTCCGAGACATATGGGACATGACCAGGAACAGTGATTATCAGCGGAGCAATTCTTGGAGCAGATATAATCCTAACAGGTCTCTCGAGGAAACCTTGGAAGGATTGGCAGAAATGGTTATAATATCAACGTCTTCAATTGGAACAACAGGAACCATAGTCTTCTCGAACAAAATCTCTTTGCTATCTATCAGGCGTTGAACACCTAACTTCAGCAAATGGCAACCAGAAGGTAGAAGGGAACACATATGGCAACCTTCACCACAATCCGGAAATAAACCGGCCAACAACAAATTCTTCTTGACAATCATGAGAGGAGTAGAAACTTCATCAACAGAGGTAACGTAAAAATCAGTATCAACAGCATTAACTCCACGACCGTGTTTGGGCATGGGAGCAGTTATGACGTTGGGCTTCTTCGGAGCATCAAAATCTATTTCCTTGGCTTCAATCAAGTCTTGTATTTTATTCCTCAGAGCCCAGCAATCATTTGAATCGTGGCCAGGACTCTCAGAATGATAAGCACACCGGGTATTCGGATTATATCGGGGAGATGTAGTATTTGGATTCTTGGGAGCCTCTCTCAAGGTTGCCAAGTTAGATCTCAGTAGATGAGGTAGAACTTTGGCTAATGTCATGTTGATGCGGGTAAACTGCCGTTGTGGTCTTTCCACCCTTTGTTGATTGTTGCATCGTGGAGAAACTACGGGTCTAGGTATCATTACAGTACTTACTGTCTGACGAGGTTTAGCCTTGTTCTGGCCCCTCGGGCTATAGATGGCACTGGCTTCCTTCTTACCAGCAAAAGGCTTCTTTACTGAACTTGACGAGGCATCCTTATGTATTTTGCCGCTTCGAATCCCAGCTTCTACTCTTTCCCTAATTAGGATCTGCTCAGTGAAACCAGCTGATGAGTTGCCGATAAAATGATTAAAAAATAGACCAGATAGCGTCCCCAGAAACATATCAACCAACTCCCTATCAGACAACGGGGGTTGAAATCTCCCAGACAAGTCTCTCCATTTTTGTGCATAGTCCTTAAAACCTTCACCTGCACCCATGGATATACTCTGGAGTTGAGTACGAGTGGGAGAAAGGTCGGCATTATACTGGTACTGCTTGTAGAAAGCAGCAGCCATATCTTCCTATTTTCGGACATTGGCTCCCTCTAGTTGGTAGAACCATTCAAGTTGAGTCCCTGACAGACTATCTTGAAAGAAATGAACCCACATATTTCTATCAGCAGTGTGGGGATGAATCTTTCTGACATAAGAACGAAGATGGAGCCTTGGGCAGGACACCCCATCATACTTAGCAAAAACTAGAGCTTTGAACTTCTGCGGGATGACCAACCCCGACACTAATCCCAATTCTTTGAAATCTAATCCAAGTATTATCTGAACTTCCATAGCATTCAGACGGTCTTCCAACTGTTTGTATCTATCCTCAGTAGGAGGATATTGCTCATCATTGTAATTTGTATCATTGTCAGAAACTGCAGGACTAGGATCCTTCTCTTCTTCTTGATTCTCCCCTTCCTTGGATGAAGAGGTCAGATCGACTTGTCGCTTCAACCGCTCTCCAAACCTTATGCCCATATTCAGAATACCAACAACCTTCTTCTTCTTCTTCTTTTCTTTCAAGATAAGTGCTTTCAGATCCTCCTGTCCTTTTTCCAGACTTATAAACATTTGTTGGAATTGGGTGTTTTGTGCCTGCAGGTCCTTAATGCTTTGTTCGGAAGACATTTCTGCTGAAATAAATAGCGAAGAAGATGAGAAACCTATAATGGTACCTGTAATGATGTGTATGATAATGGGATGCGCATGCAATGATTTCAAAGACTTCGGGAAATTTAAATTTGCAAAACAAAATAAACAAAAACTTTATTAGCTGAATCTGAAGTTCAAATGCTTTTTAGGCATTACAATTAAAAATAAACAAATCCAAAACTATAAAAGACATCAAAATTCCCATGGATGCTTCCTCTTTGTGCCAAGATAGTCATTCAGTCCTCTTTCTTCATGCAGTTGCTTTGTGAGTTCTAAGACCTTCCTCTCCTGAGCATGGAACTGATCCCTGTAAGTATCCTGCTCCTTTATCAACTGAATCCAAGACCTCTATAATTCACCAAGATCAGTGGGCATGTAAGGATAGAGAACCGTGTAAGGAATGCCTTCTTCAGTAGTGAGTTCCACAATCACTAGTAAAATGGCCACATAGGGCATCATGAGCTTCTGGGCCCGAGTTCGTACCCATTGGAGGTAAGGTTCCATGGGAATGGAATTCTTTGGCCCCAAAGCCCTGGCGCCAGATCTGTTTACCATGCCCCAAGCTCGTATGAACCTCCGGCGATACTCTTTAACATCATCCTCATAGTTGAATACAATGCCCTCGATAAGTAACTCATGAGGGCCATCCCTTCGAGCGTGACCAAATTGTCGCAGAGCTAAACAAGGATTGTAGGTTATACCCCCTATGATTCCAAGCAATGGGACATTAGGGTACTCCCCGCAACGGTCAATAATAGTAGTGTTTTCCATAACTCGAGAACACCAAAGAATATCCGTATGAGCGAGCGACATTATCCTTTGCGACCAAACCAAATCTTCTTCATTCTTCAGTATGGACTTAGGGAGGTGAGAAATAAACTACCTTGACAGCAACGACATGCAGCACATAAGAATCCCTCTTCTCTTCATAGTGCGAGTATGGAGAGTGTGCATAATATCTATGAGTAAGGTAGGCACAATGTTGTACCCCAAAATTTGCCCTCCCATATTTCTCAACAAATGTCATGTGAGATCCCCAAATTGCTCAAGAAAGTTCAAGAGTTGACAAGACAAACTCTCTCTTAAGGCAGCCTACCTCAAATTAGGGTTTCATTTTTCATATATGAACCACAAAGTCCTCAAATTGCTCAAGGAAGTCCAAGGGTTAACCAGACAAACTCTATCCTAAGGCAGTCTACCTCAAATTAGGGTTTCATTTTGCATCAAGATGCTTGAATCCAAAGGATCCCAAATTCTCACCATTGTCCTAATATGTTCTCAAGATCATCCATGTCAAGTGTCAAACCTTGCAAAGTAAGTTTGCTCAGTCAATTGCTCAAAGGCCTAAAAATCGACTGTGCTAGGTCAAAAGTCAATTGTGGCTCACATACACTCAAACTTCAAGATTTTTGGTCAACATCCTCATTTTGAAGTATCATTCATCATTTGATCAATGGTTTATCATGATTCATCAAGGATTGCTCACAATTCATCAAAACCCAAAAGTTGCTAAATTAGGGTTTTGTAGGAAAAGTCAACTCAATTTTGACCAATCATAACTTTCTCATACTTTATCAGAAATGACCCATCCAAAGCTAATTTTAAAGAGGATGAAATTCCCTACAATTCATCTTCATATTCCTAGTTCAAAATACGCACTCACAAAAAGATATGAATTTTGACATTATAGGTCATTTTGAAAAGTCAACAAAAACACCTTTTAGGTCAAAGCTTCATACATGAACATGGAAGACTCAATTGAGATGATACCAAAAGGTTTGCTTAGAGGACATACTAATATTTCTAAAAAGTACAAGAACACCTCTCTAGGGTCAAAATTGAGAGAGTTGTGCATTGGCTAAGTTGACCTTTTTTGCAAAATTGCCAAAAGTCAAATGTGCTTAAATTTGCATTTTTTGCTAAATGGGCCCAACTTTTTATGCTTGCATATCATTCCTAACATAGTCCACGACCTATGTGGCCCTCCATGCTTTATTTATTCATTTAATTAATTTATTTTGATTTTTATTCATTTAAAATTCAAATAAATCCTAATAAATCATATATTGTATTTTAGGGATGATTTTTGCATTGAAAGAATATCTTATATGCTGTCAATTGAGAATCAATTCGTGCATGGCTGATTTGGTTGGAAAAAAGACTGAATTTGAGAAAAATTGGAAAGAAATCATATGCCATGAAAGACCAAATCAAATCTCTATGATGAGCAAGATTGAGGTCGTTTTTGTTGACCTAATAGGTTGTATTACATATACATAAGCAAGCCAAGGCATGAGGGAGGGTTGAGCAGTCGTAAAAGAGGCAAACAAAACTGAAAAAAATTCAAGAAAAGTGGTGATCTAATTTCCATACTAGAGACCAAATCATGCCATCTTTCCCTTGCCAATCGATTGCTGGAGGTCTCAGGATCATATTCCAATCATTAGTAAGCCTCTCCAGGTCCTGAAACCCGTTATAGAAGTTACACGGTTAGTAAGAATTTTCGTTTTCGTTTTCATCAATTTATACACCATTGGCACGTTTTGATTGCATATTCTTATTCCTTAACATGTTTGCAAGCTAATCATTATATTTAATTGTGTTTTTGGTGAATGTATGACAAACTGCCATAGCTAGGGTTTCAAGTTCTTGTTTAGGGCTTTGCAGGATAGGTAAAATTGGACATTGATTCTGGTACCATGAGACTCGTGAGGATAAGACGAGTTGATTGGTACCAGCCATGGTCATTTATGTTGCCTATGGACAATTTTTGAAACACACAGGGTTGTAGCTACAGCGCAATGTCCGTAGGTAAAAACCTCCAGGGCTAACACGACATATGGGAGGAAGAAGATGAGGCATGGCGCCCCCTGGTTGGGCAATTTGAATTTAGCGCATTTTTTCATTTAATCTTTGTTTTTTTATATATTAGAATTTAGCGCGTTTTTTTTATATATCAGATGGCTCAGTTGGCAAGCGTGCAGGGGAAGAGTGCCTAATGACCTGGGTTCGATCCCCAGGTCCCAACCTTTATTCATGTTTTTCTTCAACTGGCAATCTAGCGCATTACACATCAGGAGGTCCACCATATACTATCAGGATCTGGCCATCCAATTCAGCAATGCTTCAAATAAACGTGCCACTCTTAGAGGACCACCATACGCCTCCAGTCAACAGCCATATTGAATCAGGCAAAGTCAAACAGGCATGGGTCTTTTGGGCTCAAAATATCAAACAGCACCCCTGATAATTGCTAATACAAGCCCATTTACTAACTTTTCTTTATTTCTTTTTCTTTACTTTTTTTTTATTCTTTATTTCCTTTATTTATTTAATTGGCAAATTAATTATTTTCTCACAAAAAAACTATAAAATCAATAATTCACCAAAAAATTAGGATTAGTTTTATTTTATTTTATTATTATCAAATTAATTTAACTTAGTTTAATTTAGGGAAATTGTAACCTGTTTTCAAAAATAAAATCAAATAGAAATTAGGTTAAACTTTTGATTAAATTCAATTTTGCTCTTTTTCATAAATAAAAATACAAAAAATAGGTTGTAGATTAAATTAATTCATTTTTTTTCTTAAAATTAAAATTAATTAGGATTAGGATTTTCTTTTAATGTAATAATTTCTTTATTTTCTTAAAATAACAAAACAAAAACATTTTTTTAACTAATTGCAATTAGGTTTAGGCAAGGGTCAAAACCCTAGTTGCTCCGCATCCGATTCATTGCATGCATATTATTATTTTTACCAATATTTCTGTAAATGCTCATGGTTTGTAATAGTTTAATCTAGGGCTTTTTTATTTATCGCCTTTTCCGGGTTTTTGGCTATGTAATTAATCCCCCTCCCCGAAGCCTTGTAATAGCATAGATTTACTTTCTCGCATTTTAATTCTTACAAATATTTGACTGTTTAGATGTATGCTAATAGGATTGTATGATAAGATTGCATGACAAATTAATCCAGTTAGAAAAACTTAATGTGCAAAGATAAATAACTGAAACTAATCACTCGCACATATCACTCTTAGGGTATACTCTTACTTCGGTTGCCTTCGGTAAACGATCATTAAGCATAGGGTGTCCTAGTGGTTACCCTCCTGTCTAACAAAGATCAAATGTCCCATTCAAATGTTGCCTCAGAAATGTTGCCTCAGAAATGGTGCCTCGAATATGATCATAAGACTTTAGGGTTATTACTAGGGTGTCCTAATATTGCTTTAGTGATCGTACGTCCCTTTCGAATTGACCCTTACAACTCCAACAATGGTGCTACCTATTTCTCAATAGTAGGATAGCGCTGTCTAAAGGAAACGAGAATAGAAACGATCTTTTTTCGAGTAGGTAGATGATAGTAGGTACTTTCTCCAAAGCAAAACTCTTCACACTTACACATTTTCAAAACAATTTTCAAAAACAACTTCGTCACACCTTTGAGGACTGATACAAGGGTTATCACGAAGTCAAACATTTTCAAAAACAAAGCACATACACAAGCAATTTTAAAAGATGAGCAAGTACCTAAGAGCCCATGGAAAACCATAAATAGAAGGGGTGCTAACACCTTTCCTTTCTATAATCTACCCCCCCCCCCCCCCCCCCCCCCGTACTCAGAATATCTTGAAAAAGGATTTTTTCTGTACTTATTTCCTTTCCGATTGGATAAAATAAAAGTCGGTGGCGACTCTTGCTTACCGCGACATTTTGCAAACACAAAACGCAAAACGCAAACCAGCATTTCAAAATAATTGGTTCTGCCACCGTATCACAGAACTAACGACTCTGCTGGGGACTAATAAGTGGGGTATACCTTAGGATCTAGTTCATCATGATTGCTTCTCTTGTTTGCCTTGTTTGCTTTATTTTTAAGGGTTTTGTTCGAGTTACTATAGATCCTAACCCGGATCTGGGGATACCTTTTAGGTAAGTAGCAATAGATTGTGAGGGAACTGTACAGAGTAGACCGATACGGTTGAAGCAGTAGCTACATTGATATGGCACATTGGTTGGTACCGGTATCCCTTGTGGAGAAACGAGGAGAATACGGGGCCGATGCATGGTATCGTTAAGCATCAACTGACCTTAGAACCTTTAATCGCCCAACTTGGCCATTAGAAAGTAGTGAGATAGCCGACCTCGGTGTAAAGTTGAGAACTGATTGATACTCGATGCTACACTCATTGAGCCCATACTCTCGAGATAGTTCCGACTGCAAGAAAAGATTGCGTGAGCTGAAACCATGACCAATGGAGGATGGTCAGTGATATTGAGATCCTTTAGAACCCGGTTACTTTTTATAGGACAGGTTGAAACCAACTTAACTTCAAGAGGGTATTACCTTTGACCTCATGCAAGCCTTAAACCTAAGGGCTTTGTGTGATTTGATTGTGTTTGAAATATCTATGTTTGCTATACCTGTGGTTTACCATGACATCATGCATCATAACATGGCATTCATGCTTCATTATACTAACCATTTCAAAGACCGAGGGAGTTTATCTTTGTTCTGTTTTGCAGATCATGGCTTCCGTGCGCAGAAATACCATTCGAGTCAACTTTGTGAAAATACCTGCCCAACTCAAAGAGCTAGCCTCAAGAGTTTCTGAGACTTCTATATTCATTAAGAGACACGGTCAACTTCTCAGCCTGGTCACTTCAAATCTTGATGAGCAAATGTTGAGCATACTTTTTCAGTTCTTCGATCCCGTGCATCATTGCTTCACCTTTCCAGATTACCAGCTGGTACCCACCTTGGAAGAGTTCTCTCATTTATTGGGCATATCCATCCTTGAAGAGGTACCTTTCACAGGTATGGAAGAAGTTCCTAGACCATAAGACATTGCCTCAGCTCTGCATTTCAAACGGGCTGATGTAGTATCCAATTGGGAAACACTAAGCGGGGTCGAAGGTTTTCTAGCCAAATTTCTGATAGACCAGGCTCGACTATTCTAGGATAATTTGGATTTTCATGCTTTTGAAGATATCTTGGCTCTCCTTATCTATGGTTTGGTTCTCTTCCCGAATCCGGATTCCTTTGTAGATGTGAATGCTGTCAAGATTTTCCTTTCTCGCAACCCTGTGCCTACCTTGCTTAGAGACATCTTGCATGCCTTTTATACTCGTACCGTGAGGAGAAGAGGGACTCTTATGTGTTGCATGTCGTTGCTGTCGAGGTGGTTTATTTCGCACCTTCCTAAGTTTGTGCTGAAGAACGAAGAAGGTTTGGGTTGGTCCTACAGAATAATGTCACTTGCTCATACAGATATTCTTTGGTGTTCCTGGGCTATGGAAGACACTGCTGTTATTGACCGTTGTGGGGGATACCCTAATGTCCCATTGCTTGGAATCAGAGGAGGTATAACTTACAATCCTTGTCTGGCTTTGCGAAAATTTGGTCGTGCTCGAAGAGATGGTCCCCATGAGTTACTTCTTGAGGACATTGTATTTGATTATAAGGAGGATGTTAATGAGCATCACCGGAGGTTTGTACGAGCTTGGGGCATGGTGAACAGATCTGACCCCTAAGAGTTGGGACCAAAGACTTCCCTTCCTCTGCAGCCTTACCTCCAATGGGTCTGAGCTCGTGCCCAGAAGCTTGGGATGCTCTATGAGGCCGTATTACCAGTGATTGTGGAGCCCACTAATGAGGAAGGCATTCCTTACACGGTTCTCTATCCTTACATGCCCACTGACCCTGGGGAGTTGCAGAGGTCTTGGATTCAGTTGAATAATGAGCGGGACACCTACCGGAAACAGTACCATGAGCAAGAAAGGAAGATTTTGAAGCTCACCAGGCAGCTCGAGGAAGAAAAAGTGATCAATGACTATATCAGCACAAAGAGGAAGCGACCATGGGACTTTTGATTTTGCTTTTCCTCGTTTTAGATTTTTTTTTATTTACTTCTTTGTAACGCCTTAAAGGCATTGTTGAACATTTCAAAGTTTAAGCTAATAAAGTTTTTTTTTTAGTTTGCAAATTTAAATCTCCCAAAGTCTTTGAAATCATTACATGCGCATCCCATTATCATGCACACCATTACAGGTACCATTATAAGTTTCTCATCTTATTCGCTATTTATTTCAGCAGAAATGTCTTCCGATCAAGCCATCAAAGATCTTCAGGCACAGAACGCCCAATTCCAACAGATGTTCATAAGTCTGGCTAAAGGGCAAGAGGATCTGAAGACACTTATTCTGAAGGAGAAGAAGAAGAAGAAGGTCGGTATTCTGAACATGGGTAGAAGATTCGGAGAAAGGTTGAGACAACCAGCTGATATGACCTCCTCATCCAAGGACGGGGAGAACCAAGAAAGAGCAAAGGACCCTAGTCCTACAGTTTCTGATAACAATACGAATTACGATGATGAGTAATATCCTTCTGCCGAGGATAGATACAAGTAGTTAGAAGACCGTCTGAGTGCTATGGAGATTCAGAAAATCCATGGTTTGGATTTCGGAGAATTGGGACTGGTATCGAGAGTGGTCATCCCTCATAAGTTCAAAGCTCCTGTTTTTGCCAAGTACGATGGAGTATCCTGCCCAAAACTCCATCTCCGCTCGTATGTCAGGAAGATCCAACCCCACACTGCTGACAGAAATTTGTGGGTGCATTTATTTCAAGATAGTCTGTCGGGGACTCAGCTTGAATGGTTCTATCAGTTGGAGAGGGCCAGTGTCCGAAACTGGGATGACCTTGCTGCTGCTTTTTACAAGCAATATCAGTATAACGCCGACCTTTCTCCCACTCGTACTCAGCTCTAGGGTATGTCTATGGGTGCAAGTGAAGGTTTTAAGGACTATGCTCAAAAGTGGAGAGACTTGGCTGGAAGAGTCCAACCCCCTTTGTCTGATAGGGAGTTGGTTGACATGTTTCTAGGGACGCTATCTGGTCCATTTTTCAATCACTTGATCGACAGCTCGTCATCTGGTTTCACTGAGTTGATTTTGACTGGAGAGAGAGTAGAAGCTGGCATTCGAAGTGGTAAAATACAGAAGGATGTTTCGTCAAGTTCAGCAAAGAAGCCTTTCACCGGTAAGAAGGAAGCTAGTGCAGTCTATGGCGCGAGGGGCCAAAACAGATCTGAACACCGTCAAGCGGTAAATGCTGTAATGATACCAAGACCCACGGTTGCTCCACAATGCAACAATCACCAAAGAGTGGAAAGACCACAACGGCAGTTTACCCGCATCAACATGACTTTGGTTGAAGTTTTGCCTCATCTGTTAAAATCCAACTTGGCAACCTTTAAAAAGGCTCCCAAGAATCCAAACACTGCTTCTCCCAAATACAATCCTAACGCACGGTGCGCCTACCATTCGGAGAGTCCAGGCCATGATACAAATGATTGTTGGGCTCTGAGGAATAAATTACAAGATTTGCTGGAAGCTAAAGAGATAGAGTTTGATGCTCCGGAAAAGCCAAATGTTATAACTGTTCCCATGCCCAAACATGGTCGTGGAGTTAATGTTGTGGACACCGATTCATTTATGACCTTTGTGGAAGAAATATCTACTCCTCTGATGACGATTAAGAAGAACTTGTTGTTGGACGATTTATTTCTGGGTTGTGGCGAAGGTTGCCACATGTGCGCGATCTTGCCTTCTGGTTGTTGTTTGTTGAAATCAGGTGTTCAGCGCCTGATGGATAATAAAGAAATTTTGTTTGAGAAGACTATGATTCTGTTTGTTCCAAATGAAGATGTTGCCATCATAACCATTTCCACTAATCCTTACAAGATTTCCTTAAGAAAACCTGTTAGGGTTACACTTGTTCCAAGAATTGCTCCGTTAATAATCACCGCTCTGGGTCCCATCCCATATACCTCAGATAAGGCTATTCCATGGCATTACGGTGCTGATGTATATTACCATGGTGTTAAGCAAGATCTGAGGACTAAAAAAGTTGATACTGATATCATTAATATTGTCGGGACCAGTAAGGTTACCCGAAGTGGAAGACTCTTTTCTCCTGAGATTTCCCCTCCAACTGTCCACAAACCTGTTGTTATTCTGTCTGCTAGTACATCAACTACTGTTCCAGTTCTCAATCCAGTTATCACCCCTGTCACTGAGCCATCTGGGACTCGGGGCAAAGAAATTATAGGTGAGCCTTCCCGAACGGAGGCACCTAAGAAAATCATTGTAGAAACCTCTAAACAAGAAATAGAGGAAATATTGAAAATTATCAAGAAAAGCGACTACAATGTGGTCGAACAGCTGGGGCAGGCCCTGCCAAAGATCTCCATGTTATCCTTGTTGTTGTATTCTGAAGCCCATGCAAAGGCTTTGATTGTATTTCTCAAGACTGCGCATGTGCCGCATGAAACTTCTGCAGATCAGTTCAAAGATTGTGTGGCTAGCCTGACTGCTGACAATGGGCTAGGATTTTCAGATGCGGCTTTGACACCGAAAGGAAGAAATCATAATGATGCTCTGCATGTCTCGATCGATTGCAGGGGCACCACTATGGCCCATGTGCTGGTAGATATCAGATCCTCACTAAATGTTCTGCCAAAGAAAGAATTAGACTGTCTGGATTGTGAAGGCTTGATTCTAAAGCCGAGTAACATTGTGGTAAGGGCTTTTGATGGATAAAAAATAATGGTGCACGGGGAGGTGGACATCCCTGTCAAAGTGGGCTCTCATACTTTTGGGTCCACCTTCTATGTAATGGATATCAAGCCGTCGTATTCTTGCTTGCTGGGTCGTCCTTGGATTCATAAGGCTGGGGCAGTGACTTCCACGCTTCATCAAATGCTGAAATATCCGGTGAAGGGGAAGATTGTCACGGTACGAGGTGAATAAGAGTATATGGTGAGTCATCTCAACTCCTTTCGCTATGTAGAGATGGATGGGAAATTCATAGAAACGCCTTGTCAAAATTTCGAAGAGGTCCCTTAGTTCTCGGCATCAACTGAAGTTACTGCCGACAAACCTTCGTTGAAGATGGCTTCTCTCAAAGACGCCAGGGCTATAATTGAAGAAGGTAGGTGTACCAATTGGGGTCAGCTCCTTGATTTCACTCACAAAACTGAAAAATTTGGTTTGGGCTTTACTACAGGGGCTCAGAGGGCTGTTAGGCACGCACGGATTGGAAGACCTCCTCTACACATCAGCAATCGGGGAGTTAATACAATTGAGGATAGTGAAGAAGATTCAGACATCGACAGTTGGATCTACCCAACAACTAACGATGGACTAAACAACTGGACGGCGAAGGACTTCATACTTGTTTCTTTTATTCCGCAGTAATTGACTTTTGTTTTAAGATTTCTAATAAACAGTTCGAAACTTTATGGCCCGGTGCCTTGCCCGAGGCACCTTGGCTTTACTTGTGTGGGCTTACTATTTGTCATTTCATATATCATTAATAAATCATTAGACGTTTCTTGCATTACAAATTTTGTGCTCCTTGTTTTCTTTTCTGTTTCCCACTTTATCAAAACAAGCTATTCTCTTACACACACTCACGTATCATAATGCAGATCCATATCCACTCTGGATCCCATTGATAACAACTCTGCTACTGCCAATTATGACTTCGAAAATCCGACCAACCAAGCCGAGGACGAAGGTGAGGATGATTGTGAGGTGCCTGGAGAACTTGCTAGACTATTATAGTAGGAAGAAAGGGCCACATAGCATCATGAAGAGTCAGTTGAGTCATTGAATTTGGGTACAGAGCAAGACAGGAAAGAGGTTAAGATAGGTGCGAATCTGGAGTAGTGTCAAACACCGGTTAATACAAATGCTATGCAACTATGTTGAGATCTTCGCCTGGTCCTATGAAGACATGTCTGGTTTAAACACTGATATTGTGGTACATCGCTTGCCGACTAAAGGAGACTGCCCGTGGGTAAAGCAGAAGGTCCGCCGTATGCGCCCTGAGATGTCAGAGAAAATCAAGGCAAAGGTCATGAAATAGTTTGACGCAGGGTTCTTAGCTGTCACTTCTTATCCGCAGTGGGTTGCCAACTTTGTTATGGTACCTAAGAAGGATGGTAAGGTACGGATGTGTGTGGACTATAGAGATCTGAACAAGGCAATCCCCAAGGATGACTTCCCGCTTCCTCACATAGATGTTCTAGTCGACAACACCGTGCAACATAAGATCTTCTTCTTCATGGATGGTTTTTCTGGCTACAACCATATCAAGATGGCTCCTGAGGATATGGAGAAGACAACCTTCGTTACACAGTGGGGCACCTTCTGTTACAAGGTAATGCCTTTTGGGTTGAAGAATGCTGGGGAAACTTATCAGCGCGCCATGGTCGCTTTGTTCCATGACATGATTCACCATGAGATCGAGGTTTATGTTGATGACATGATAGCCAGGTCCCAGACTGAGGAAGAGCACCTTGATCATCTCTAGAAATTGTTTGACAGGTTGAAGACATACAAGTTGAGGTTGAATCCGAACAAGTGTACCTTCGGGGTAAGGTCTGGTAAGCTTATGGGTTTTGTTGTCAGTGACAAAGGTATTCAGGTAGACCCCGCAAAGGTAAAGGCCATACAAGAGATGCCGGTACCCCGTACAGAAAAATAAGTCAGAGGTTTCTTGGGACATCTAAATTACATCGCCAGGTTCATTTCACATCTGACTGCTACTTGTGAGCTAATCTTCAAGCTGCTGAAGAAAGATCAAGTGGTAAAGTGGAGTAATGAATGCCAGACCACTTTCGAAAGAATCAAGGAATACCTTCAAGAACTACCTGTGATCGGTGGGAACGAGAACTGACTGTTTTTGGAATGCTGGTTCGCGTTTGCGTTTGTTTTTGCAAAGTGTCGCGGTAAGCAAGAGTCGCCACCGTCTTTTATTTTATCCAACAAGGGAAAGGACAAAAGCACAGAAAAATTCCTTTTCAAGATGTTTCTCGGGTTCGGGAGGTAGATTATAGAAAGGGAAGGTGTTAGCACCCTTTCTATCTGTGGTTATCCACGGGCTCTTAGGTACTTGCTCACTGTGTTTTCAAAAAGGTTTGCTTTTCTTTGTGATTGTGGGTTTTGAAAAGAGTTTTGTTTGAAACTTCATTTTAACTCTTGATTCTGTCCTCAAGAGTGTATGAAGTGTTTTTGAAAACTTTGTTCGAAAAGTGTAAGTGTGAAAAGTTTTTGTTTTGTTTTAAAAGAGAGCAAGTACTTAAGAACCTCTACCTACTCAAAAAGGAATTTAATTGTGCAAATGTCCTTTGGACAGTACTATCCTACTATTGGGGAGTAGGTAGCACCGTCGTTGGAGTTTTCGGGTCAATTCGATTTAAGGGGCGTGTGGTCACTAAAGCAACGTTAGGACGCTTTAGTGGTAATCCTAATGTCTTAGATCATTTTTCCGAGGCAACTGTTTCGAGGCAACTTATGATCTTGGGACAAAAGGACGACCTCTAAAACATCCTATACTTAATGACTATGTTCGAGGCAACCAAGTGAGGTGTACCCTAGGAGTGGCATGTGCGAGTGTGTCAATTTTTAGTTTATATTATCTTTGTACATGTTATGGTGAGCTACTGTTGATTTTAAGTTAAGAGTTAATCTTGTCATGCAATCCTAGTTAGCATACATCTAAGCAGTTTAATATATGTACAGGAATTTAAAGTGCGGGAATTGTAAATCCTACGCTATTACAAGGCTTTCGGGGAGGGGGATTATTTACATGTCCAAAAATTGGGGAAATAAAAGTAGTAAAGGGTCTTAGTTAAACTATTACATCCCAGTAGGCAATTACAATAAAATAAACGCGCATGAATCTGAAAATAAACTCTAAAAATCCTAAGAACGAAGTCTTTTTTTGTTGTTTTATTTTATTTTGGGAAAATAATCTAAATCTATTTAATTTTAGTTTTGGAAAAATGTTAAGATAATTAAAGGTTAATTAACAAAGTTAATTTAATAGAAAAAAGAACTAGCCTAATGTTTTTGTAGTTTTTTTTATTTTAATGTTAATTAAAAGGAAGTCTATGAAAACAAAAATAAAATACAAGGGGAATCCTTCGATCCAAGGAGAAAACGGGAGTTTCGACCCAGGGAGAGAAATAGAAGCTTCGATCCAGAGGGGGTCGTGGTCCTTTCGATTGGGCCAAACAGCAAGGCGTGAGTAGCCTTCGATCCAGGGAAGAGTACTGTCTCTTGATCATGGAGGTCATGGCTTTCGATCCAGGAATGAGATGCCTCCTTCGATCCAGCATGCTAATGGGTTCGATCCAGAGAAGGTGTCTCCTTCGATCTGGGCTGTTATACCTGCAAAAGTATGTGAGCGAAATAAAATGTAGGGCCTGGGTATTGAACCCCAGGCCCTTCGATCCTGCGCTTGCTGGGTCTCTTCAGGCTATGTCTGCAGCAAGTGTTAGCAACCGAAAAACATGACCTGGGTGCCAAACCCAGGCCTTTCGATCCTGTCTAGGATGGCAAATCGAAGGTAACAACCAGTATGTATGTATTATGCAAATATGAGGTTGGATAGTTTACCCTTTCTTACTAACAAATTGGACTTCGATTTGGGTGTTTCCTAGATGTAGGCACCTTCGATCTGGGCACTTCCTGGATGCAGGCACTTTTGATCTGAGGTTTCTGGGCATGGGCACCTTTGATCTGAAGGACTGCTTTGGCTCTTTGAGGCAATTTTTCTATGTGTTCTCCTGCAGAGTTTTGTGTGTATATGTTATATATTTTCGTTCTATGATTTTTGTCCCCTGTAATGTGTATGTTGGCCCTGTATTTATAGGGGTGTGAAGGTGCAGTAATGGCAAGAGACAGCCATTAAACAGGCCATTAAATGCCATGAGACAAGAACCGGACACACTAAATAATTTCCTTTTTTGAAACATGTGTGTCTCTTGAATGAACCTGGACGCTTTTGGATTTCGAATGCTTTCAGGCCATGCTCTTCGATTGGTCCTGATTTGCCTCTTTCGAATGGACTTCCTACATACCCTTCGAATGGGCCTTCTGAATACTTCTTCGAATGGTCTTGAGTTGCACAGAATCACTCTGGTCGAATCAGCTCTTTAGGAACAAAAAAGGCAAGAATGTGGCCTTTAACTCAGGAATTAAATCCATAACCAGCATTTAATTATTTCTATATTTGCAAGGGGAACATGCCATTTCCTCATGTTCAGTGTACCTGGACATGTTTGAGTGCCCTCTTGATGGCCTCTTTCGAACGGCCCGGAAGGAGTTCTTCGAATGGCCTTGTCAAACTTCCTGGACACAACATTGAATTGAAGGTTCCCTTGGCATGCCAGTCGAAGACCTTGACATAACGCCAATTGAAATTCTTGTCCAGAACGCCAATCGAAATGTTCCTTCAGAGTACCAACCGAAGTGTCTTTCAGGATGCCAATCGAAATGCTTGTCCAGAATGTCAATCGAAGCGTCTTTCAGGATGCCAATCGAAATGCTTGTCCAGAATGTCAATCGAAAGGCTATTTCAGAACAGCAATCTGAGGTTCTCTCAGAATGCAAATCGAAAGGTACTTAAAGTACCACTCAAAAATCTTCTTTTTCCTTAGGCAAGAGTTTATGATCAACCATGCAGGGGGAAGACTTTGGAAAACATGAGAGGGCAAATTTTGGGGTGCAACAGTTGCCCCTGTTCAATTTTCTTAAACCTGAGGATATAGATTGGCTTTCTAGCCTTTCGTGATCCGAAGGTGGAAGATAATTGAACACTAGAGTGCCCAGAAATTTGCACTCGCATGGTGTAGTATCAGCATTGTGATGTCGGGAATGGGCTTACAGATGCCATTTGGAGATTGTTGGTAGGAGGATGGGCTTATAGATGCCATCTGCAAGAGTGTCGATCACGTAAGAGATTCCTTAGCGAGAATTTGCATACCTGTTGGTGTAGAAGATTTCGCTGGGGAAGTCTAACTTTGGAGGTGAACTGCATATCTGGACTGAGAGGGAACCTGGGTAAGGTTACTTCATGATGAGTCCATGTAAGACTTCATCTAGAAAGGAGGAACCTGTGTAGGGTTGCCTGATGATGAGTCCGTGTGAGACTGCCTCTTGGAAAGAGAGGGAACCAGTGTAGGGTTGCCTGATGACGAGTCCGTGTAAAACTTCATCTTTGGAAAGAGAGAACCTGTGTAGGGTTTCTTGATGACGAGTCCATGTAAAACTGCATCTTGAAGAGAGGGAACCGGTGTAGGGTTGCCTGATGAGGAGTCCGTGTAAAACTTCATCTTTGGAAAGAGAGAACCTGTGTAGGGTTTCTTGACGACGAGTCCATGTAAAACTACATCTTGAAGAGAGGGAACCGGTGTAGGGTTGCCTGATGAGGAGTCCGTGTAAAACTTCATCTTTGGAAAGAGAGAACCTGTGTAGGGTTTCTTGATGACGAGTCCATGTAAAACTACATCTTGAAGAGAGGGAACCGGTGTAGGGTTGCCTGATGAGGAGTCCGTGTAAAACTTCATCTTTGGAAAGAGAGAACCTGTGTAGGGTTTCTTGACGACGAGTCCGTGTAAAACTACATCTTGAAGAGGGGGAACCGGTGTAGGGTTTCCTAATGAGGAGTCTGTGTAAAACTTCATCTTTGGAAAGAGAGAACCTGTGTAGGGTTTCTTGATGACGAGTCCGTGTAAAACTGCATCTTGAAGAGAGGGAACCGGTGTAGGGTTGCTTCATGATGAGTCCGTGTAAAACTACTTCTGGAGTTGAGAAGGAACCAGTGTAGGGTTGCCTGATGATGAGTCCGTGTAAAACTGCATCTGGAATTGAGAAGGAACCGGTGTAGGGTTGTTTCGGGATAAGTTTGTGTGAAACTTCTGGAGGAACCTGGGTAAGGTTATTTCATGATGAGTTCGTGTGAAACTTCTGGATGAACCGGGGTAAGGTTACTTCGGGATAAGTTCGTGTGAAACTTCTAGATGAACCGGGGTAAGGTTACTTCGGGATAAGTTCGTGTGAAACTTCTAGATGAACCGGGGTAAGGTTATTGTGAGATAAGTTCGTGTAAAACTTCAGGAGGAACCCGGGTAAGGTTACTTCGGGATAAGTTCGTGTGAAACTTCTGGAGGAACCTGGGTAAGGTTACTTTGTGATAAGTTCGTGTAAAACTTCATTCAGAAATGTATGAGAAAGGACCCGTGTAGGATTTTTCAGGATAAACCCGTGTAAAGATGCATTTAGGAGAAACCCGTGTAAGATTTCTTCATGACGAACTCGTGTAAAGCTGAATTTGATCGTGCAGATAATTACTCTGTTTAGTTTCCGGAGTAAATCTTGAACTTGCTGGAAGTTGTTGATGATAACCATCTTTCCTGAAAAGGTACATGATCAATCGTATATGATGCATGACATGCATTGTATGATGATGTTCTCAAAATAAATGAGATTATGCTGTATGCAATATGTATGCGCACATCATGATGTATGAACATGAAATGCTATTGTGGTACGTCCGAGTTTGGGAAAATAAATCCCTGACTGTTGTTGGAGAATAAAGAGTTTCACTCGCTGGAGATAACGTCTGAAGATGATTGGGAGAATAATCCTGCATGAGAGAATAACTCTGCTGGGGAATGGACTGACGAGGAAATGACTCTGTGGGGAGTATATACTCTGCTAGAAGATTATCTGATTTGGAGAAGTAAAACTCAGCTGGGGATGAATTATTGTTGCTGGTGACAGTGAACCCTGTTGGGGATTGAATTTCTGTCTATGAGAGGAATGAACTCCGCTGGGGATAGAAAGAACTTCGCTGGGATGATCTTTCAGTTGCAACTTGCTAAGGATAACCCAGTTAGACTCTTGTGAGGATAACCTCTGAATTTGGCTGAGGAGACTTATTTGTGCTTCGCAGGGGACAAGCTTCCAGAGTCTAATGGGGAAGAGGAGTTGTGGTCCTTTGATTTGTAGTAGTCGGAGAGGCAAACTCAAGCTTGGGAATCCTGGTGTTGTTGGGGAAATAAACCTTGTCGTCAGTCCGCTAGAGAGGTGACATCTTCGTTGGGGGAAGTCTTCGAAGATTCTTGAGGTTGATTCAGCTGGGGAAAGGTTTTCAGAGATTAAACCCTTACTGGGAGTCATCCTATGAGAAGGATTTTGGGGGGATTTGTCATTGCCCCTAGTATCAAGTATTTGTGGCACTGCCTAGAAATGTTTGACTGTATGTAACCCTTCACTGAGATTGATGTTCAATGCCCCAAGCGACGGAGATGGAGACTTGCCCCTGGTTACTCTGCACTTCTTTGAGAGATGTCCTGGAATCTTGATTGGACTGCCCCAGGTGATGGACAATGATCATTCCATGCCCCTTGATTGGAAGTGTCATCCTTTTTGAAGTGATTTTGTTCACTGAGAGGGTTTTCGTTCATCGGATATTTGTTGTGTGAATTTCTCCGCTGTCAAACAAATAGCCAAATGCAAGCAGTGATATCCAAATAATGCAAAGTTTATGCTTGTCTCGAAGTTTTGAAAAATGCGTTTTTTAGCATAAAACTTTTTATAAGACAAATTCAACACAAGATTTAGGACAAAGCCTTACAGGAGTCAGGATACCTTTTGTAACAGTATGCTTTCAAACTAACCCATGCTTCAGTTAGGACTTTGAAGGGTTGTAACGTGGCTTGGTTCACGGTTTAAGAAACAAAGGATAAAGGCTCAAAGTATATATGTGCCCACCCGCTCTTCGTGATGTTCTTCAATCCTAAACTCAGTTAATTGTGCATTTGAACTCCAAATGAGTCTGGAACGACGTTTTTGGTGATGGTTCACACAAGTTGAATTTTTGAAGGCAGTCATTTTTGCAGCATTTTTCATGTTGTTGAGGATTTTTAGCAACCTCGTTCTTTTGATTTGTTATCCTTAACTTTTGCCTGACTGTTCCTGTTTTCGAGATTACAGTCAGTGGGATGCCCCGGCTTTCTTAAACCTCCTTTATAGGTTTTGGCTCAGTGGGCTTTTTTTTTTGAGAGATTGACTGCCTATGAGATAAGGAACCACCACTGTCTTTTGATTCCAGAGGAATGCTTTTGATGTCGTTCGTTGTATTATGAACTGAGAGTTTTGCGACTTCAATGCATATCTTTTGAATTAACTGAGAGACTACCCCGCCCCAGGTTTAAATCAAAGGTTTCAATTTGTTTAAAAACAGAAAACTCCTACTTCTTTGGCTCGAAGGGGTTGACTAGGGATTATCTTCCTTATAACTCCAGTGTTTAGGATTTGAAAGAAATGCCTGTACATCGTCAGCAAGGTCTGTCCAAAAGCATATTGTATGAGATTATGGCATTGTTTCGTCATCCTCCCTCTAAAGGCTTGTAACTTTTAGCAAGAGTTGAATGAGTAAAAATCATAGTTTAAATGAGTGGATCAAATCAAGACAAACATATGCAATGCATTAATGAAATAAAGTTTGGCATTAATAGATAATTGTTTGAATACAAAGAGATTACAACTTGAAAATTCAAATGAAACAAAGACATTCTCAATGGCTTGGCATAGGAGCAGTGATTATGCTAGAGTCTCCAGAGGACCAAACTCAATCTCCTTGGCATCAATCAAATTCTGAATCTTGTACTTCAATGCCCAACAATCGTTAGTATCATGTCTGGGACTGTCAGAATGATAAGCGCATGTCGCATTAGGATTGTAGTTAGGAGAAGAGGTCTTGGGGTTTGGGTGAGGTTTTATCACCGTAATCAGATTCATCTTCAACATCTGCTGCAATGCTTGTGACAATGGCGTGTTGATGTTGGTGAACTGTCTTTTGGGCTCATCTGGCTTTCGTTGATTTCCCTTTTGCTGTTGTCGGTGTGGCGCAGAACCAGAGATCAGGACTGCCCCTAAGTGTTGGTCATGACGACTCTTTTGACCATACACAACATTGGACTCTTTCTTCCCATTGTGGGGCTTTTTCTGAGCATCAGAAGGTGTAGCTTCTTGAATCTTCCCACTTTTGATGCCAGCTTCGACCCTTTCGCCGGTCAGTATTAGCTCGGTGAACCCGGCTGAAGAACTTTTGATCAAGTGTTTGAAATAGGGACCAGACAAAGTCCCAAGAAACATATCCACCAACTCCCTATCAGACATAGGGGGTTGGACTCTTCCAGCAAGATCTCTCCACTTCTTAGCGTAATCCTTAAAGCCTTCGCATGTAACCATAGACATACTCTGAGGCTGAGTACGTGTGGGAGCAAGGTCGTCATTATACTGGTATTGTTTGTAGAAAGCAGCAGCAAGGTCCTCCCAGTTGCGGATGTTAGCTCCTTCCAGTTGACAGAACCATTCAAGTTGAGTCCCTGACAGACTATCTTGAAAGAAATGAACCCAGAGATTTCTGTCAGCAGTATAGAGTTGGATCTTTCTCACATATGACCGGAGGTGTAGCTTTGGACAGGAAGCTCTGTCATACTTGGCAAAGGCATGTGCCTTGAATTTATGGGGAATCACCACCCCATATGAAAGACCCAGATCTCTGAAGTCCAGACCGCGCACCTTCTGTATTTCCATGGCGTTCAAACGGTCTTCCAGCTGTTTGTACTTATCCTCAGCAGGAGGATACTGTTCTTCATCATAGTCCGTCTCGTTGTCGGAGACTATAGGGCTAGGAACCCTCCTTTCTTGTGGACTGTCTTTGTCTCCAGATGGGGTGGTCAGATCAACTTCATCTTGCAGCCCGTTTCCAAACCTGTATCCGGTATTGAATAGGACAATCCTCTTCTTCTTCTTCTTCCTCTCTTTCAGAATCAGGGTCTTTAAGTCCTGTTGACCCTTAGCTAGGCTCATGACCAACTCTTGGAATTCGGCATTCTGGGCCTGGAGGGCCTTGATAGCTTGCTCAGTGGAAGTTTCAGCAGACATGATGATCGCTGAAATAAACAGTGAAGAAGATAAGAGACCTGTACTGGGAGACCTGTTATGCAATGATATGTATGATATATGTATGCAATGTTTTCAAGGATCTCGCGGGGTAAACAAGAAACTTGTTAGAATTTGAATCTGGTAACTTGGTTGAAGGAACTTCATGTTGCTGAGAGTCCTTCTTCAAGAGTCAAGCTCACCATATCGAGTGGGTCATAGCCCCTGACTCAAGTTATCATGTTTTGATCTTTAGATGGCATTGGCTAGAGGAAAATAAATCCCCTTTTCCCCTTTCTAGACATCTGATGTACCATAACCTGTATCACAAGCCCTTGAGATCCTTGAAATGGTTAAGGAAATTATGTTATGATGTGTATGCTATGCGTTTAAGAAAAAAGTGTAAGGTGATGTAAGTGAGCCCTGCAATAAATCCAATTTGTTGGATAAGGACTGTAAACAAAACCTGCAAGGAACCCCTGTTGTCAGATAACAAGTAGTTCAAGTTTGAAGGCACACAAGTCACATATATAGCCTCAAGTTTAGGCTGGCATGGAGTTTAGGCATTACCCTCTTTCAGTTTAGTTGGTTTAAACCTGTCCTAAAATAGTAACCGGGTTCTAGAGGATCTCGATATCACTGACTACCCTCAATCGGTCATAATTCCAGCTTAGCAACCTTTTCTTGCGGCCGGAACCATCGCGAGAGTTTAGTCTCAATGAGTGTAGCATACTGCTACTGTTCTATGGCCAAGTTGGTCAATTTAAGGTTTTAAGGTCAGTTGGTGCTTAATGACTCCTTAGAAGACCCATATTCTCCTCGTTTCAACACAAGGGATGTCGGTACAGACCAAGGTGTCACACCAACGTAGCTACTGCTTCATCCGTATCGGTCTACGCCGAACAGATCCCTCACCGTTTATTGCTACTTACCTAAAAAGGGTACCCCAGATCCGGGTTAGGATCTATAGAACTCCGATACAAGCCCACAAAATTAAAAGCATACAAAGCAATACAATTGAAAACACAAGTGATCTAATCCTAAGGTACACCTCACTTATTTATCTCCCCAGTAGAGTCGCCAGTTCTGTGATCGGTGGGAACGAGAACTGACTATTTTTGGAATGCTGGTTCGCGTTTGCGTTTGTTTTTGCAAAGTGTCGCGGTAAGCAAGAGTCGCCACCATATTTTATTTTATCCAACAAGGGAAAGGACAAAAGCACAGAAAAATTCCTTTTCGAGATGTTTCTCGGGTTCGGGAGGTAGATTATAGAAAGGGAAGGTGTTAGCACCCTTTCTGTCTGTGGTTATCCACGGTCTCTTAGGTACTTGCTCACTGTGTTTTCAAAAAGGTTTGCTTTTCTTTGTGATTGTAGGTTTTGAAAAGAGTTTTGTTTGAAACTTCATTTTAACTCCTGCTTCTGTCCTCAAGAGTGTATGAAGTGTTTTTGAAAACTTTGTTCGAAAAGTGTAAGTGTGAAAAGTTTTTGTTTTGTTTTAAAAGAGAGCAAGTACTTAAGAACCTCTACCTACTCAAAAAGGAATTTAATTGTGCAAATGTCCTTTGGACAGTACTATCCTACTATTGGGGAGTAGGTAGCACCGTCATTGGAGTTTTCGGGTCAATTCGATTTAAGGGGCGTGTGATCACTAAAGCAACGTTAGGACGCTTTAGTGGTAATCCTAATGTCTTAGATCATTTTTCCGAGGCAACCGTTTCGAGGCAACTTATGATCTTGGGACAAAAGGACGACCTCTAAAACATCCTATACTTAATGACCACGTTCGAGGCAACCAAGTGAGGTGTACCCTAGGAGTGGCATGTGCGAGTGTGTCAATTTTCAGTTTATATTATCTTTGTACATGTTATGGTGAGCTACTGTTGATTTTAAATTAAGTGTTAATCTTGTCATGCAATCCTATTTAGCATACATCTAAGCAGTTTGATATATGTACAGGAATTTAAAGTGCGGGAATTGTAAATCCTACGCTATTACAAGGCTTTCGGGGAGGGGGATTATTTACATGTCCAAAAATTGGGGAAATAAAAGCAGTAAAGGGTCTTAGTTAAACTATTACATCCTAGTAGGCAATTACAATAAAATAAACGCGCATGAATCTGAAAATAAACTCTAAAAATCCTAAGAACGAAGTCTTTTTTTGTTGTTTTATTTTATTTTGGGAAAATAATCTAAATCTATTTAATTTTAGTTTTGGAAAAATGTTAAGATAATTAAAGGTTAATTAACAAAGTTAATTTAATAGAAAAAAGAACTAGCCTAATGTTTTTGTAGTTTTTTTTATTTTAATGTTAATTAAAAGGAAGTCTATGAAAACAAAAATAAAATACAAGGAGAATCCTTCGATCCAAGGAGAAAACGGGAGTTTCGACCCAGGGAGAGAAATAGAAGCTTCGATCCAGAGGGGGTCGTGGTCCTTTCGATTGGGCCAAACAGCAAGGCGTGAGTAGCCTTCGATCCAGAGAAGATGACTGTCTCTTGATCATGGAGGTCATGGCTTTCGATCCAGGAATGAGATGCCTCATTCGATCCAGCATGCTAATGGGTTCGATCCAGAGAAGGTGTCTCCTTTGATCTGGGTTGTTATACCTGCAAAAGTATGTGAGCGAAATAAAATGTAGGGCCTGGGTATTGAACTTGAGGCCCTTCGATCATGCGTTTGTTGGGTCTCTTCAGGCTATGTCTGCAGAAAGTGTTAGCAAACGAAAAACATGACCTGGGTGCCAAACCCAGGCCTTTCGATCCTGTCTAGGATGGCAAATCGAAGGTAACAACCAGTATGTATGTATTATGCAAATATGAGGTTGGATAGTTTACCCTTTCTTACCAACAGATTGGACTTCGATTTGGGCGTTTCCTAGATGTAGGCACCTTCGATCTGGGCACTTTCTGGATGCAGGGACTTTTGATCTGAGGTTTCTGGGCGTGGGCACCTTTGATCTGAAGGACTGCTTTGGCTCTTTGAGGTAATTTTTCTATGTGTTCTCCTGCAGAGTTTTGTGTGCATATGTTGTATATTTTCGTTCTATGATTTTCGTCCCCTGTAATGTGTATGTTGGCCCTGTATTTATAGGGGTGTGAAGGTGCAATAATGGCAAGAGACAGCCATTAAACAGGCCATTAAATTCCATGAGACAAGAAACGGACACACTAAATAATTTCCTTTTTTGAAACATTTGTGTCTCTTGAATGAACCTGGACGCTTTTGGATTTCGAATGCTTTCAGGCCATGCTCTTCGATTGGTCCTGATTTGCCTCTTTCGAATGGACTTCCTGCGTACCCTTCGAATGGGCCTACGGAATGCTTCTTCGAATGGTCTTGAGTTGCACAGAATCACTCTGGTCGAATCAGCTCTTTAGGAACAGAAAAGGCAAGAATTTGGCCTTTAACTCAGGAATTAAATCCACAACCAGCATTTAATTATTTCTATATTTGCAAGGGGTACATGCCATTTCCTCATGTTCAGTGTACCTGGACATGTTTGAGTGCCCTCTTGATGGCCTCTTTCGAACGGCCCAGAAGGAGTTCTTCGAATGGCCCTGTCGAAGCTTCTTGGACACAACATTGAATCGAAGGTTCCCTTGGCATGCCAGTCGAAGACCTTGACATAACGCCAATCAAAATGCTTGTCCAGAATGCCAATCAAAATGTTCCTTCAGAGTACCAACCGAAGTGTCTTTCAGGATGCCAATCGAAATGCTTGTCCAGAATGTCAATCGAAGTGTCTTTCAGGATGCCAATCGAAATTCTTGTCCAGAATGTCAATCGAAAGGCTCTTTCAGAACACCAATCAAAGGGTCTCTCAGAATGCAAATCGAAAGGTACTTAAAGTACCACTCAAAAATCTTCTTTTTCCTTAGGCAAGAGTTTGTGATCAACCATGCAGGGGGAAGACTTTGGAAAACATGAGAGGGCAAATTTTGGGGTGCAACACTACCAATTCTGATGCCTCCAGTTGAAGGAAGACCTTTGATATTATACTTGACAGTGCTGGACAATTCGATGGGGTGTGTGATGGGGCAGCATGACGAGTCTGGCCAAAAAGAGCATGTTATCTACTACCTTATCAAAACGTTTACCGACTGCTAGACCCGATACTCATTGCTCGAGAAAACTTGTTGCGCTTTGGCATGGGCTGCTCACTGGCTGAGACAGTATATGCTGACTCACACCACCTTATTTATATCAAAGATGGATCCGATCAAGTATATTTTCGAGAAGCCCGCTCTCTCCGGAAGGATAGCAAGATGGCAGATGATCTTAACCGAGTACGACATCCAATACACAAGCCAAAAAGCAATCAAGGGGAGTGTATTGGCAGATCATTTGGCGCATCAGGCCGTGGATGACTACCATTCCATGAATTTCGAGTTCCCGGATGAGAATATCATGTTGGTCACCGACTGCGAAGAACCTAGACCAGATGAAGGACCCGATGAGGGATCCCGATGGTCTATGTATTTTGATGGAGCCTCGAACGCATTGGGTAATGGCATTGGCGCTGTAATTATATCTCCTGAAGACTGTCATACTCCACTCACTGCCCGGCTATGTTTTAACTGCACCAATAACATGGCGGAGTATGAAGCATGCATCATGGGTCTTCGAGCTACTGTTGACCTGAGGATTAAGTTCTTGAGTGTATTCGGAGATTCTGCTCTGGTGATAAGTCAGATCAAAGGCGAGTGGGATACAAAGCACCTGAATCTTATTCCTTACAAGGAGTATGTACTGACATTGCTCCCACACTTTGAGGAGGTTACCTTTGAACATTTCCCAAGAGAGGAGAATCAGTTGGCGGACGCGCTGGCAACCATGTCTTCTATGTTCAAGGTTAGGTGGGACAATGAAGCTCCCAAGATTACCATTGAGAGGTTAGATGAACCCGCACATTGCTGTGACATTGAGACTGAAGAGGTAGCAGAAAACCCTGGTTTCATGAGGTAAAGAGGTATCTTGAGGCTCAGGAATAACCCGCGGGGGCATCTGTTAATGATAAGAAGTTTCTGAGAAGGTTCGCTACGAAGTTCTTCATCATTAATGGAATCCTCTATAAGCGTAACCATGATTCAACCTTACTACGGTGTGTAGACAAAAGCGAAGCGGAAAGAATCATGGCAGAGTTACATGAAGGTACCTTCGGAACTCATTCCAGTGGACATACTATGGTGAAGAAAATCCTACAGGCAGGATATTACTGGTCCACTATGGAAGCCGATTGTTATCTACACTCTCGAACCTGTCATAAGTGCCAAGTCTATGCTGACAAGGTGCATGTACCTCTGGTTCCCCTGAATGTTTTGACGGCTCCTTGGCCCTTTGCAATGTGGGGCATCGATATGATTGGTGAGATCAAACCTATTGCGTCTAACGGGCATCATTTCATTCTGGTGGCAATTGATTACTTTATGAAGTGGGCTGAGGCAGCTTCGTTTTCTATAGTAACCAAGAACGTCGTGGCGCGGTTTATTTGACACAATCTGATTTGTCGATATGGTGTACCAGAGAGGATTATCACTGACAATCATACAAATCTCAACAATACGATGATCACCGAGCTCTGCAAACAGTTCAAGATACAACATCATAACTCTTCTCCCTACCGGCCGAAGATGAATGGGGTTGTTGAAGCCGCTAACAAGAACATCAAGAAGATTATGCAGAAGATGACGGTGACGTACAAAGACTGGCATGAGATGTTACCATTCGCTCTTCATGGGTACCGTACCTCAGCACGGACATTGACAGGGGAAACACCCTACTCTCTGGTATATGGCATGGAGGCAGTCCTACCCATCAAAGTACAGATACCCTCTCTCAGGATTGTGAAGGATGCGGGTTTGAACGAAGACGACTAGATCCAAACCCGACTTGATCAGATGAATCTAATCGATGAAAAGAGACTTACTACTATCTGTCATGCTTAGACGTATCAAAGGCAAATGATCAAGGCTTTTAACAAGAAAGTCAGACGTAAAGAATATCAAGTCGGGGATCTAGTGATCAAGCGCATCATACTACCGCAAGGTGATCCCAGGGGAAAATGGACCCCCACATACGAAGGGCCATTTGTGGTTAAGAACATTTTCTCGGGAGGAGCTATGATTTTAACCACCATGGATGGTGACGACCTTCCTCACCCCGTCAATGCAGACATAGTTAAAAGATACTACACATAATCAAAGACCCGCTAGGTTGACTGCCCTATGAAAAAATAAGGGCTTCTCGGCAAACCAAAAGGGTTCAGGCAAAAGTAAGGAATGAAAAGGAAAAACTGTACACCCGGCAAGTCGAAAACCTGAAAAGGCGACTTGGGAAAAAAAGGGTATCCCGGTGGACTGAAACCCCGAAAGGGCGGTCCAGGAAAAAATTAGGGATCAAAGCATAACACTATATCTCATTGGATCATCTTGCAACCAGACTTCGGTATCGACTATCAAGCTCGGACGGCACCAATCAATCTGATCCACCTTCGACCAAGCAGAAAAGTGATGAGACGCTTGAATATATAAAGGAAATAGCAGAGTTGGAACCCAATGGGGTTCATTTCACATAGCTGTTTTTCTTTCTTAAAACACAAATTGTAATTTCTATCTTTCGGCGGCGTTCTCTTACTAGAGCGTCAGTTTCTTTATACAAAACGCTTCTTACGGGCCAATTTCAAAATCAATACAATTAATTTTCACAAGAAATTTCAATTTGTGTTTCTTTTTCTGTTTTATTTTGCAAGAACGTCCAATGATTTATTTTTGATATATGCATTTGAAAATAATTGCTGCTCATAAATATTTACATAAGAAACAAAAGACGATTACTCATAATTCCAGGAACAGGGACAAGCAAGAAGTTCCCAAACCTTACAGTTACTTTGCCCATCAGGTACAGGGGTAGAGCCAACTTGAGAAACATTAGCAGTGGTACATACACTCCCCACAGAGTAAAAAGTACCCAAAGACAGGTGTCATGTTTCCCCAAGCAGGACATAACTCTCCCTTTCCGAGGTTCACAATCGCGAATGAGTCGGTAATTTTTTCCCCAAGCAGAGTTTATTTCTCTCATAAGCGGAAATTCAATCTCCAACAAAGTTCATCACTACCAGTAACGGTAATTCATCCCCAGCTGAATTGTTTCTCCAAGTCAGCAGATCTATCAATAGAGTATCTCCTCTCCAACAGAGTTATTCCTTGCAGAGTTATCCTCAGACAGAGTCTAGTCCGGCAGAATATTTACCAGCCAAGGGGCAAATCCCCAGCACGGTCATCTTTGTTCACCATCCCCAACAGAAGTGGATGAGTTATGGTTTTCATAACAATCAGGGATTTATTTTCCCATATTCAGATTATCACGTCAGTATTTCATGTTCATACATCATGACATGTGCATACATCACATATAACATAGTCTCATATTATTTTGAGAATGTCAGCATACAATACATCTCGTGCATCGCACATAACTAACCCTGTATTTATTTCAGGAAAAGACTGTTATTATCAACAATTTCCAGCAGGTACATGATCAACACTCGAAGCTAAAACAGAGTAATCATCGGCAACAAATGCAACCTCATCCAGGTTCCTTCTCATAGCCTTACTATCCAGGCTTTCATCTTGAAGTAACCCTACTATCCAGGTTCCTTCTCACAGCCCTACTATCCAGGCTTTCATCTCGAAGTAACCCTACTATCCAGGTTCCTTCTCATAGCCCTACTATCCAGGCTTTCATCTCGAAGTAACCCTATTATCCAGGTTCCTTCTCAAAGCCCTACTATCCAGGCTTTCATCTCGAAGTAACCCTACTATCCAGGTTCCTTCTCACAGCCCTACTATCCAGGCTTTCATCTCTAAGTAACCCTACTATCCAGGTTCCTTCTCACAACCCTATTATCTAGGCTTTCATCTCGAAGTAACCCTACTATCCAGGTTCCTTCTCATAGCCCTACTATCCAGGCTTTTATATCGAAGTAACCCTACTATCCAGGTTCCTTATCATAGCCTTACTATCCAGGCTTTCATATTAAGGCAACCTTACTATCCAGGTTCCTTCTCATAACCTCACTATCCAGGTTCTTCCTCTCTTATCCCTAGACGACAATCCACAACACTGTAAGACCAGGACCCGATCAAACATAATTGATTTCACACTTCCCCAATAAGTCGCGGTGCAGCATATACTCCGACCAAACACACAGTTCACTTCCGCTTCCTCAAGCAGGAGTTATTTCCCCAGTAGGGTAACGGACAACTGAAGCTCCTAAAAACTCTATTTCTCACAAGACATATACCATCATTCCCCAGATAAGTCCTCCTCAACAACAGGTATACAGGTTATCACAAAGGAATCTCTTATGTGATCGATGCTTCCTCGAATGGCATCTTTAAGCCCATCTCCAACAATTCTCTAGCAACTTCCAAATGGCATCTATAAGCCCATTCCCGATGTCACAAATCAAGTATCACTTCATGAGAGTGAAAATTTTTGGGCACTGTAGTGTTCAATCATCTTCCACCTTCAAATCACGAAAGTCAGACGAGCCAATCTACATCCTCAGGTTTAAGAAGATTGAACAGGGGCAGCTGTTGTACCCCAAAATTTGCCCTCCCATATTTCTCAACAAATGTCATGTGAGATCCCCAAATTGGTCAAGGAAGTTCAAGAGTTGACCAGACAAACTCTCTCCTAAGGCAGCCTACCTCAAATTAGGGTTTCATTTTTCATATATGAACCACAAAGTCCTC
This sequence comes from Vicia faba, assembly GCA_948472305.1. Lineage (NCBI taxonomy): Eukaryota > Viridiplantae > Streptophyta > Magnoliopsida > Fabales > Fabaceae > Vicia > Vicia faba. The sequence goes on from OX451741.1 coordinate 1,468,193,878, forward strand.
AAATTGCTCAAGGAAGTCCAAGGGTTGACTAGACAAACTCTCTCCTAAGGCAGTCTACCTCAAATTAGGGTTTCATTTTGCATCAAGATGCTTGAATCCAAAGGATCCCAAATTCTCACCATTGTCCTAATATGTTCTCAAGATCATCCATGTCAAGTTTCAAGCCTTGCAAAGGAAGTCTGCTCAGCCAATTGCTCAAAGGCCTAAAAATCGACTGCGCTAGGTCAAAAGTCAATTGTGGCTCACATACAGTCAAACTTCAATATTTTTGGTCAACATCCTTATTTTGAAGTATAATTCATAATTTGATAAAGGGTTGATTATGATTCATCAAGGATTGCTCACAATTCATCAAAACCCAAAAGTTGCTAAATTAGGGTTTTGTAGGAAAAGTCAACTCAACTTTGACCAAGCATAACTTTCTCATACTTTATCAGAAATGACCCATCCAAAGCTCATTTTGAAGAGGATTCAATTCAATACAATTAATATTCAGCTCCCAAGTTCAAAATATGCACTCACAAAAAGATATGAATTTTGACATTATAGGTCATTTTGAAAAGTCAACAAAAACACCATTTGGTTCAAAGCTTCATACATGAACATGGAAGACTCAATTGAGATGATACCAAAAGGGTTGCTTAGAGGACATCCTAATATTTCTAAAAAGTCATATAACCCCTCTCTAGGGTCAAAATTGAGAGAGTTATGCATTGGCAAAGTTGACCTTTTTTGCAAAATTGCCAAAAGTCAAATATGCTCAAATTTGCATTTTTTGCTAAATGGGCCCAACTTTTTATGCTTGCATCTCATTCCTAACATAGTCCATGACCTATGGGATCCTCCATGCTTTATTTATTCATTTATTTAATTTATTTTTATTTTTATACATTTAAAATTCAAATAAAATCAAATAAATCCTAATAAATCATATATTGTATTTTAGGGATGATTTTTGCATTGAAAGAAGATCTTATATGCTGTCAATTGAGAATCAATTCGTGCAAGGCTGATTTGGTTGGAAAAGGATTGAAATTGAGTAAAATTGGAAAGAAATCATACGCCATGAAAGACCAAATCAAATCTCCATGATGAGCAAGATTGAGGTCGTTTTTGTTGACCTAATAGGTTGTATTACATAGACAGAAGCAAGCCAAGGCATAAGGGAGGGTTGAGCAGTCGTGAAAGAGGCAAACAAAACTGGAAAAAAAATTCAAGAAAAGTGGTGATCCAATTTCCATACTAGAGACCAAATCGTGCCATCTTTCCCTTGCCAATCGATTGTTGGAGGTCTCAGGATCATATTCCAATCATTAGCAAGCCTCTCTAGGTCCTGAAACTTGTTATAGCAGTTACACAATTAACAAGAATTTTCGTTTTTGTTTTCATCAATTTATACACCATTGGCACGTTTTGATTGCATATTCTTATTCATTAACATGTTTGCAAGCTAATCATTAAATTCAATTGCGTTTTTGGTGATTGTATGACAAACTGCCATAGCTAGGGTTTCAAGTTCATGTTTAGGGCTTTGCAGGATAGGTAAAATTGGACATTGATTTTGGTACCATGAGACTCGTGAGGATGAGATGAGTTGATTGGTACCATCCATGGTCATTTATGTTGCCTATGGATAATTTTTGAAACACACAGGGTTGTAGCTACAGCGCAATGTCCGTAGGTAAAAACCTCCAGGGCTAACACGACGGATGGGAGGAAGAATATGAGGCATGGTGCCCCCTGGTTGGGCAATTTGAATTTAGCGTGTTTTTTCATTTAATCTTTGTTTTTTTTATATATTAGATTTTGTTTTTATTATATATACAAGTAAATCAGATGGCTCAGTTGGCAAGCGTGCAGAGGAAGAGTGCCTAAGGAACTGGGTTCGATCCCCAGGTCCCAACCTTTATTCATGTTTTTCTTCAACGGGAAATCTAGTGCATTAAACGTCAGGAGGTCCCCCATATACTATCAGGATCTGGCCATCCAATTCATCAACGCTTCAGATCAACGTGCCACTCTTGGAGGACCACCATACGCCTCTAGTCAACAGCCATATTGAATCGATAAAATTCAAACAGGCATGGGTCTTTAGGGCTCAAAATCTCAAACAGCACCCCCCATAATTGCTAATACAGGCCCATTTACTAACTTTTCTTTATTTCTTTTCTTTACTTTTTTTTATTCTTTCTTTTCCTTTATTTATTTAATTGGAAAATTAATTATTTTCTCACAAAAAAACTATAAAATCAATAATTCACCAAAAAATTAGGATTAGTTTTTATTTTATTTTATTATTATCAAATTAATTTAACTTAGTTTAATTTAGGGAAATTGTAATTTGTTTTCAAAAATAAAATAAAATAGAAATTAGGTTAAACTTTTGATTAAATTCAATTTTGCTCTTTTTCATAAATAAAAATACAAAAAATAGGTTGTAGATTAAATTAATTCATTTTTTCTTAAAATTGAAATTAATTAGGATTAGGATTTTCTTTTAATGTAATAATTTCTTTATTTTCTTAAAATAACAAAACAAAAACCTTTTTTTAACTAATTGCAATTAGGTTTAGGCAAGGGTCAAAACCCTAGTTGCCCCGCATACGATTCATCGCGCGCGTATTATTATTTTTACCAATATTTCTGTAAATGCTCATGGTTTGTAATAGTTTAATCTAGGGATTTTTTATTTATCGCTTTTTCCGGGTTTTTGGCTATGTAATTAATCCCCCTCCCCGAAGCCTTGTAATAGCGTAGATTTACTTTCTCGCTTTTTAATCCTCGCAAATATTTGACTGTTTAGATGTATGCTAATAGGATTGTATGATAAGAATGCATGACAAATTAATCCAGTTAGAAAACCCTAATGTGCAAAGATAAATAACTGAAACTAATCACTCGCACATATCACTCTTAGGGTATACTCTTACTTCGGTTGCCTTCGGTAAATGATCATTAAGCATAGGGTGTCCTAGTGGTTGCCCTCTTGTCTAACAAAGATCAAATGTCCCATTCAAATGTTGCCTCAAAAATGTTGCCTCGGAAATGTTGCCTCGGAAATGGTGCCTCGAATATGATCTTAAGACTTTAGGGTTATTACTAGGGTGTCATAATATTGCTTTAGTGATCGTACGTCCCTTTCGAATTGACCCTTACAACTCCAATGACGGTGCTACCTATTTCTCAATAGGTGGATAGCACTGTCTAAAGGAAACGAGAATAGAAACGATCTTTTTTCGAGTAAGTAGATGATAGTAGGTACTTACTCCAAAACAAAACTCTTCACACTTACACATTTTCAAAACAATTTTCAAAAACAACTTCGTCACACCTTTGAGGACTGATACAAGGGTTATCACGAAGTCAAACATTTTCAAAAACAAAGCACATACACAAGAAATTTTAAAAGATGAGCAAGTACCTAAGAGCCCATGGAAAACCATGGATAGAAGGGGTGCTAACACATTTCCTTTCTATAATCTACCCCCATACTCAGAATATCTTGAAAAGGATTTTTCTATACTTTTTTCCTTTCCGATTGGATAAAATAAAAGTCGATGGCGACTCTTGCTTACCGCGACATTTTGCAAACACAAAATGCAAAACTCAAACCAGCATTTCAAAACAGTCGGTTCTGCCACCGTATCACACACAGGATTGTGAGAGAGGAAGATCTTGATATCATTCACATCTACGAATGAGTCCGGATTAGGGAATAGGACTAACCCATAGATTAGAAGAGCCAAGACCTCCTCAAAAGCCTGAAAATCCATATCATCCCAAAACAGTTGGGCCTTGTCTATCAGAAACTTTACTAGAAAACCCTTGACTCCGCTTCTAGTTTCCCAATTGGATACCACGTCGGTCCGTGTCAGATGCAAAGCTTAGTCAATGACTTTCGGCTTAGGAACTTCTTCTAGACCTATGAAGGGCAATTATTCAAGAATGGGTATATCCAATATCTGAGAGAATTCTTCCAATATAGGCACCAACTGATAGTATGGAAAGGTGAAGTTGTGGTGCTTGGGATCAAAGAACTGAAGAAGTACACTCGTCATCCTTTCATCAAAGTTTGCAGTAACCAGGTTGAGAAGTTGACCACATCTCTTAGTGAACGCAGAAGTTTCAGAAACCCTTGATGTTAGCTCTTTGAATTGGGAAGGTATCTTCACAAAGCTGATTCGGATGGTGTTTCTATGAACGGAAGCCATAATCTGCAAAACTGAACAAAGATAAATTCCCTTGGTCTTTGAAATGGTTAGTGCGATAAGAATGCATGCTATGTTATGATGCATGATGTCATGATAAAACACAGGTATAGCAAACACAAGTATAGCAAGCACAATCAAATCACACAAAATCCTTAGGTTTAAGACTTGCATGAGGTCAACGGTAATACCCTCTTGAAGTTTAGTTGGTTTCTGTGATACGGTGACAGAACCGACTGTTTGACACTGGTTTTGCGTTTTGTGTTCGCAAAATGTCGCGGTGTGATCGGTGGATCTGGAACTGACTGTTTAACGCTGGTTCGCGAAATGTCGCGGAAGCAAGAGTCGCCACCGTCTTTTATTTTCTCCAAATGGAAAGGACAAAAGCACAGAAAAATTCCTTATAGAGATTGCTCTCGGTTCGGGAGGTAGATTATAGAAAGGGAAGGTGTTAGCACCCTTTCTATCCGTGGTTATCCACGGGCTCTTAGATACTTGCTCATTGTGTTTTCAAAAATGGTTTGTTTGCTTTTCAACTGTGGGTTTTAAAAAGTTTCTTTGAAAATTCCAGTTCGACTCATGTATCGGTCCTCAAGAGTGTTTGAAAAATTTGCTTTCGAAAGCTTTTTGAAAAGGTGTCGGTGTGAAAAGTATTTTTGAATTTTGTTTTGAAATTAGAGCAAGTATCTAGAGCCGTCTACCTACCCTAAGGAATTCGTCTGTGTAAATGTCCTTTAAAGTAGTGCCATCCCACCATTGAGAGGTAGGTAGCACCACCGTTGGAGGTGTTCGGGTCAATTCGAGTGTAGGGACAGTGTGGTCACCGAAGCAACAGTAAGACACCTTAGAAGCTACCCTTATGCTATTGATCCTTTTTAATTCTGAGGCAACCGTTTCGAGGCAACTATTCCGAGGCAACCGTTTTGAGGCAACTTGTTTTGAGGCAACAGGATCAATGGACATAAGGACTTACTAAGACGTCCTATACTCGACGACCACGTTTTGAAGGCAAGGCAACAGTGAGGCGTACCCTAAGAGTGGTGTGTGAATTTGTGTGTTGTTTTCATGTTAATATTTATCTTGTACATGTATCATGGTGATCTACGCTTGTTTTTAATTTAGGCCATACATTCTTTCATGCAATTATAATTAAAAAGTGCGGAAATTTAAATGCGGAAAGTAAAATCCTACGCTATTACAAGGCGCGGGTCTATACATCGCCAAATTACAAAGACCCGTTTTAATAAAAAAATGCGGAAAATAAATAAATTCCTAATTACTATTACACGGCTTGAGCAGTTACATAATATTCACAAAGAAAAAATAAGAATAAATGCGCGAATGAATTAAAGTTGCACGTTCGAGGGCGTTGGACCCTTTTGAAATTAAATTGAATTAAAAGTTGATTAATTATTTTATTAAAAAAGAAAAGAAATGTTTTTTTTAGGTTTTTTGTATTTATGAAATAAAGAAATTAAAATTGAAGAGAAACCCTAATTCTAAGTTGTTTTTAATTATTAATGAAAAAATATTAAAGTTTAACCTAATTTACTAAATATTTAATGTACATGTTTATTTACAAAAAATAAATGATAATTAATAACAGTAATAATGAGAGAAGGTTATTTATAAAAAGAAAAGGTGAAAAAAAATATCAAAACCCTAATTCTACCTATTTTAGTTTATTAAGAAAAAATGTTGAAATTGAAACCTGAATTAACTAAATTAATTATTAAAGTTTATTTACAAAAATAATGGTGAAATTAATATTAATAACAATAAACATTTTTTTTGATTTTTTTTGTATTTTATTTTTATTATGAAAATTATTTGATGGAATTAAAAGAAATAATTAAAACATTAAAAGAATTAAAAGAAAATCAAATAGAAATCAAAAAACAATGCAAACCATGGGGGGTATTCAGACCCAAAGGGAGGTTTTTTGGAAGCAATTTGGCCCATTAGACAAAAATCCTTGTTTGACTTTCTGGGATCACGTGCGTGTTCATTGACTCCTGAGTACCGTGGTCTGCATTCTTTGGCCATGGGATTGAGTTTCATGGCCATTTGTGTTCTGGCCTCAACGTTCCTTAATCTTCTCAGGATGTCTGTCTCGCCATGTGCCATGTATTGGTGTCATGCATAAGTGGTTCTTTTTGGCCATTTGGCTTTTGGCTTTTGGCCATTTGTGTTTTGGCCTCCACGTTCCTTAATGAACCTGCATGGGAATCCTGTCTAAATCTGCAGTGTTGAATCTCATGAACACATTAAATAAAATCATAAAATGCAAATAAAGCCAATATATGAAGAAATTTAATGTTTAGGCACAATATGGCATGTATGAATGATTATACCCTTTTGATCATGGAGATCAAATCAATCTTACCCTTACTGGAAAATTAGTGACGTGAACGCTTTTATGCCTTTTGGATCATGGAGATCAAGCCAGCCTTACCCTTACTGAAGAAGTAGTGAGGTGTTGGTTTGTAACTGTGATGGCTTGTTTGTAGTGAGAGAGGGATTTGTAATAAGGATTTCAAGGTTTTAGGGTTCTTGAAAGAATTTGATATTCTAACAGTGTTGTGGCAAAGTTTTTTCTCTCTTTTTTCTCCTCTCTGGTTTGTGTGAAAAGAAGGTGATTATATAATGGAAATTAGGGTAAAGAAAATGGGCTTTGAATGTGCAACTGGGCCTCCAATGTTCACTTGAGTTTGTCACTTTCCAGGCTAAATCGCAGGGACTTAAATGCAATTTTTGAAGTTGAAATGTGAAAACAAAATGTAGCCGGCATCGATAACTAACTCCTGTCCGAAAATCGGCTCAATCGGATAAACGGTGAATTAGTTATGAATTTTTGAAGTTTCAGCTCAGACAAACTTATTTTGGGCTCCAGTGTCGACTCTGACACGTTCTTCAATAAAAAACTGGTATTGATCGGAGCATAATCCGATCTCGACTTTTGAAGCAAAGTTGTAGATCTATGATTCAGGGACCTTGTGTAAAAATATGAGCCCAATCCGATAAAAATTGACCGAGTTATGAATTTTCGAAGTTTCGGCCCAGATGAAATAATATTCAGCATTCAGGATTTTCAGCGTGTCACGCACTCTGAGCAAAAAACGAAGGCCTTTTGAATACCGTTTGAACTCGATACCTCCTGTGAAAATGTAGCCAACTCAATTTGTGAAATTTTGGCGCCGGAACCAGCTCGATACGATGAAAATTGACCAAGTTATGATTTTCTGAACATGACGCAAATAAACTTCTGTCACAAATTTTCTGTATGAAAATACTTGATAAATCCACATTTTTGAAGACCTTCTGATTGAAATTGGCTTCCAGCCGTGAGAGATGAAAACGTAGATAATGTCAAGACGGAATTTTGGCCACTAGAACGGGTTTAAAACGAGTCACGATCTTCAAGTTATGAAGTTTTTAGCGCGTAAAAACTGCACTTTCAGCACACTTTTTCACCATATTTCTTCGAGAAAACTCACACATTCGGATACCTTCTTTAAAGAATTGACTCTTGAGCCGAACCTGAATTTGAGAATACGTTATCAGAGATATCTTGGCGAAAGAATACCTGAATATGATGCGCCGGGTTGGACTTGTGAATTTTTCTTGAAATATTTTGAGAAATATGGGAGGGCAAATTTTGGGGTACAACAGTTGCCCCTGTTCAATCTTCTTAGACCTGAGGATGCAGATTGGCTGACGTGCCTTTTGTAATCCGAAGGTGGAAGATGATTGAACACTAGAGTGCCCAAAAATTTGCGCTCACATAGTAGTGTGATGATGGGAATGGGCTTATAGATGCCATTTGGAGATTGATGGATAGGATGATGGGCTTATAGATGCCATGCTGAGAAATGATGGATGGTGGATGGGCTTATAGATGCCATGCTAAGAGATGATGGAAGGTGGATGGGCTTATAGATGCCATCTGGATGTTGATCGCGTAAGAGATTCCTTAGCGAGAACTTGCGTACCTGCAAAAGAGAAAAATGATTACCTGGCCTGTTACAGGAGCTGGTCTTCAAATTTTGTGTAGATGTGTCCTGACTGGTTACAGGAGCTGGATCTGGAGCTTCAAAAGGTGATGAATGAACCAGGGATAGTTATTACCTCAACAGGAACGCTGAGAGAACTTTGGATGACTTCAACCTCGACAGTATCGCTGAGAGAATCTGGGGACGATTACTACCTCCGCAGTAACGGGGAGAGAACCATAGGTGACTTCAACCTCAACAGTAATCATTGAGAGAATCTTGGACAACTTCAACTTCAACAGTAACGCTGAGCGAATCTGGGGATGATTACTACCTCCGCAGTATCGGGGAGAGAACCACAGGCGACTACAACCTCAACAGTAATCATTGAGAGAATCTTGGATAACTTCTACTTCAACAGTAACACTGAGAGAAACTTGGGATGATTACTACCTCCGCAGTATCGGGGAGAGAACCACAGGCGACTACAACCTCAACAGTAATCATTGAGATAATCTTGGATAACTTCTACTTCAACAGTAACGCTGAGAGAAACTTGGGATGATTACTACCTCCGCAGTATCGGGGAGAGAACCATAGGTGACTTCAACCTCAACAGTAATCATTGAGAGAATCTTGGACGACTTTCAACTTCAACAGTAACGCTGAGCGAATCTGGGGATGATTACTACCTCCGCAGTATCGGGGAGAGAACCACAGGCGACTACAACCTCAACAGTAATCATTGAGAGAATCTTGGATAACTTCTACTTCAACAGTAACGCTGAGAGAAACTTGGGATGATTACTACCTCCGCAGTATCGGGGAGAGAACCAAAGGCGACTACAACCTCAATAGCAATCATTGATAGAATCTTGGATAACTTCAACTTCAACAGTAACGCTGAGAGAAACTTGGGATGATTACTACCTTCGCAGTATCGGGGAGAGAACCACAGGCGACTACAACCTCAACAGTAATCATTGAGAGAATCTTGGATAACTTCTACTTCAACAGTAACGCTGAGAGAAACTTGGGATGATTACTACCTCCGCAGTATCGGGGAGAGAACCACAGGCGACTACAACCTCAACAGTAATCATTGAGAGAATCTTGAATGTCTTCTACTGAGTCTTTATCAGAAAAATCTATTTGGGGTCGATTTAGCTGGACTAGAGAAGGCCTTGGACTGGATAAGAAACAGAAAAATCTTAGGGTCGATTTAACTGAACCGGTCTAGGTCTTGAAATGTCTTCAACTAGATAAGAAACAGGGAGATCTTAGGGTCGATCTGACTGAACCAGAGAAGGCCTTGAACTGGATAAGAAACAGAAAAATCTTAGGGTCGATTTAACTGAACCGGTCAAGGTCTTGAAATATGTCTGAGAACTTAACTGGATCTTTCCTGAAAGGTAAAGGTCAGTCATATGCAATGCATGATATGGATCAAGCAATGATGTTCTCAACATAAATGAGATTTGTAAGATATGATGCGTATATGCATGCTATAATGATGTATGGAGGTGCGATGTTTATGAACGTATGTTTTTGTCTTAGGAAGATAAATCCTTGACGGGTGCCGGGAAGTCACTCCTGGGCTGGTGTTGAAGAATAGATCTTTGCTTCCGCTGGGGATGATAGTTGCAAGAATACCGGTAGGAGAAGATAACTCTGTTGGGGGATAAACTTGGCGAATGGATTACTCTGCGGGGAGAAAAGTAATCTAGTGATCTTGCTGGGAAGCAATACTCTGTGGGGAGAGAGATACTTTGCTGAAATGTTGATAATAACTTGCTGGGGATACCCTTGTTATGTTGGAAGCGTTAATAGACTTCGCTGGGGATAAGAAGACTTCGTCGAGGACGATCTTTCCGTAGCTTTTGGCTGAGGATAACCCAGTTATATCCTGGTAGGGAAATAACTCTTTGAATAAAGCCGGGGACACGTGTTCGTGTTCTGCGAGGGATATGCTTCCAGAATCTACTGGGGATAAGCTTACTGCTTGGGGAGATGGATTCCAACTTTCCTGGGGGAAGCTGGATTGGACTCTCTTGGGGAAGTTATGAACTGTATTGGAAGTACCTCCACTGAATGTCTGGTATACCGTCAGGGAACAATCTTTAGGTCAAGGCTGCCGGGGATGCTTGTTAAAAATGTCTGTACATTGTTGGGGAATGTTGAGATCTGCTGGAGGATACCCAACTTCTTTAAGGTTGATTGTATAGCTTTGCTTGGGGAGAGTGCACTGACTTGCTGGCTCACTCTCTGGGGAATTAAGATATACTGGTTATGTTTTTCAGCTGAACCCACCTTGGTACCTTTGGAGGACAGAACAATTAGATCGCTTGGACAACTCTTTATTGCCCATGTTTCTAATGTTACCTGTAATTAATCCTTTGCTTCGTATGCAAATATTTATGAGTTAGCAAATTATTGTCAATGCATATATCACCAATTGAACCTTGGACGTTCTTCGCAAAACAAAACAGAAAAAGAAAAAGCAATTGGCGATTTTAACTGAAAAGTGTATTTGTATTGATTTTTGAATGGCCTGTAAATAGGCGTTTTATGTACAAGAGGCTGACGTACTAGTAAGAGAACGCCGCCGAACAAAAGAGTTTATACAAATTTGTACAAAATAAAACAGCTGTGTGAAATGAATGATCCCACTGGGTTTCAACTCTGCTATTGCCTTTATATCTCCGAGCGTCTCATCACTTGATGACCTTAGTTGAAGATGAAGTTGACTGATCGATGTCGTCTGAACTTGATGTAGATACCGGATTCTGGATACAAAGTGATCCAATGAGACATAGTATTACGCTTTATCCCTAACTTTTGCCTGGACCGCCCTTTCGGGTTTTCAGTCCACCGGGATACCCATTTTTGCCCAAGCCGCCTTTTCAGGTTTTCGACTTGCCGGGTGTACAGATTTTTTATTTCATCCCTTCATTTTGCCCGAACCCTTTTGGTTCGCCGGGAAGCCCTAATTTTTGTCTAGGCATGTCAGCCTAGCGGGTCTTTATTATGCGTAGTATCTTTTTACTATGTCTGCATTGGCGGGGTGAGGAAGGTCGTCACCATCCATGTTGGTTAGAATCATGGCTCCTCCTGAGAACACATGTTTAACCACAAATGGCCCTTCGTACGTAAAGGTCCATTTGCCCCTTGGATCACTCTGAGGAAGGATGATTCGCTTGATTACCAGATCCCCAACTTGATATTCTTGTGGTCTGACCTTTTTGTTAAATGCCCTGATCATCCGTTTCTGATACGTCTGACCATGACAGATAGCAGCAAGTCTCTTTTCGTCAATAAGGTTTAGCTGATCAAGTCGTGTCTGGATCCAATCATCTTCGTTCAGATTTGCATCCTTCATTATCCAGAGAGAGGGTATTTATACTTCGATCGGTAAGACTGCCTCCATACCGTAGACCAAGGAGAAAGGAGTTGCCCTGGTTGACGTCCTGGCTGAGGTACGGTACCCATGTAGAGCGAACGGTAACATCTCGTGCCAATATTTATAAGTCACTGTCATCTTCTGCACGATTTTCTTAATGTTCTTATTTGCTGCTTCTACAGCCCCATTCATCTTCGGTCTGTAAGGAGAAGAGTTGTGGTGCTGTATCTTAAACTGCTCGCAGAGCTCAGTGATCATCTTGTTATTAAGATTGGTACCGTTGTCTGTAATGATTCTTTCTGGGATGCCGTATCGACAAATTAGGTTATGCCGAATGAACCGTGCCACAACAGTCTTGGTTACCGTAGCGTAGGAAGCCGCTTCAACCCACTTCGTGAAGTAATCAATCGCTACCAGGATGAAGCGATGCCCGTTAGATGCTGTAGGTTTAATCTCACCGATCATGTCTATGCCCCACATTGCAAACGGCCAAGGCGCAGTCAGAACATTTAGAGGAACTGGAGGAACATGCACCTTGTCTGCATAGATCTGGCATTTGTGGCATGTCCGAGAATGCTGGTAGCAGTCAGCTTCCATTGTGGACCAGAAATATCATGCCCGAAGGATCTTCTTGGCCATAGTGTGCCCACTGGAATGTGTACCAAAGGTCCCTTCATGTAGCTCTTCCATGATCCTTTCTGCTTCAGTCTTATCCACACAACGCAGTAAGGTCGAATCATGGTTTCGCTTATACAAGATGTCGTTGCTAAGGAAGAACTTCGCTGCGAACCTTCTCAGAAACTTTTTGTCGTTGACAGAGGCACCTTCAGGGTATTCCTGAGCTTCCAAGTATCTCTTCACCTCATGGTACCAAGGCTTCTCAGTTACCAACGCAGTTTCGAGATCACAACAGTATGCCGGTTCGTCCAGTTTCCAGATGATGATCCGGGGAGCCTCATTATCCCATTTGACCTTGAACATAGAAGACATTGTAGCTAACGCGTCCGCCAGCTGATTCTCCTCTCTTGGAAAGTGTTCAAAGGTTATCTTAGTAAAGTGGGGGATCAAGGTCAACACACATTCTCTGTAAGGAATAAGATTCAGATGTTTCGTATCCCACTCTCCTTTGATTTGATTGATCACGAGAGCGGAATCTCTGAAGACACTCAGAAACTTGATCCTTAGGTCGATCGCAGCTTGAAGACCCATGATGCATGCCTCATACTCCGCCATGTTGTTGGTATAGTTGAAACATAGTCGGGCAGTAAGTGGAGTATGAGTGCCTTGAGGAGATATGATTATGGCACCGATACCGTTACCCAAAGCATTGGAGGCTCCGTCAAAGTGCATAGACCATCGGGATCCTTCCTCAGGACCTTCATCTGGTCCAGGTACTTCACAATCAGTTACAATCATGATGCTTTCTTCCGGAAACTCGAAGTTCATTGACTGATAGTCGTCTACGGCCTGATGTGCCAAGTGGTCTGCCAATACACTTCCTTTGATGGCTTTCTGGGTTGTGTACTGAATGTCGTATTCCGTCAAGATCATTTGCCATCTTGCTATTCTTCCAGACAGAGCAGGCTTTTCAAATATGTACTTTATAGGATCCATCTTTGAGATCAACAAGGTAGTGTGAGTCAGCATATACTGTCTCAGCCGGCGAGCAGCCCATACCAAAGCGCATCAAGTTTTCTCAAGCAGTGAGTATCGGGTCTCACAGTCGGTAAACTTTTTGCTAAGGTAATAAATGGCATGCTCTTTTCAGCCAGACTCGTCATGCTGCCCCAGCACACACCCCATTGAGTTGTCAAGTACTGTCAGGTATAATATCAGAGGTCTCCCTTCAACCGGTGGCATAAGGATGGGTGGTTCTTGGAGATACTCTTTGATTCTGTCAAAAGCGGCCTGACATTCATCATTCCAACGTACTACCTGATCTTTCTTCAGCAGCTTGAAGATTGGTTCACAAGTAGCAGTTAGGTGTGAGATGAAGCGAGCAATATAATTCAGGCGTCCTAAAAAGCCTCTGACTTCCTTCTCTGTCTTAGGAACTGGCATCTCTTGAATAGCTTTGACCTTGGCAGGGTCCACTTGAATACCCTTATCACTTACCATGAAGCCTAGCAACTTTCCGGATCTTACCCCGAAGGTGCACTTGTTCGGGTTCAATCTCAGCTTGTACAGTTTCAACCGGTCAAACAATTTCTGTAGATGATCTAGGTGCTCTTCCTCAGTCTGGGACCTTGCGATCATGTCGTCAACATACACTTCTATCTCATGATGGATCATATCATGAAATAAAGCAACCATGGCACGTTGGTAGGTTGCCCCAGCGTTCTTCAGTCCAAAAGGCATGACCTTGTAGCAGAAGGTGCCCCACTGAGTAACAAAGGTAGTCTTCTCCATGTCTTCAGGAGCCATCTTGATCTGATTGTAACCTGAAAAGCCATCCATGAAAGAGAACACCTTATGCTGAGCTGTATTATCAACAAGGACATCAATGTAAGGTAGGGGAAGTCATCTTTGGGGCTGGCCCTGTTCAGATCCCTGTAGTCGACACACATTCTGATCTTACCGTCCTTTTTTGGTACCGGCACCACATTAGCAACCCACTGAGGGTAAGAAGTCACTGCAAGGAACCCAACATCAAACTGTTTCATAACCTCGGCTTTGATCATCTCAGACATCTCTGGACGCATACGGCGGACCTTTTGCTTGACCGGAGGACAGTCTTCCTTAGTAGGCAAGTGATGGACCACGATATCAGTATCCAACCCGGGCATGTATTCGTAGGACCAGGCAAAGATCTCCATATAATCATGTAGCATTTGAGTCAACCGTTGCTTCACGTTGAGCTCTAGGTTGGCACCAATCTTAACTTCCCTTCTGTCCGTCTCAGTACCCAGATTTATTGTCTCCACCGGCTCTTCATATGGTTGAATTGCCCTCTCTTCCTGGAGTAACAGTCTTGCAAGCTCACCAGGCACTTCACAATCATCTTCACCTTCGTCTTCGGCTAAGTTGATCGGATTTTCGAAGTCATAACTGGCAGTAGCAGAGTCGTTGCCAGTGAGATCCATAGTGGATTGAAACCTGTATGAGTGAGTGTGTGTAAATACAGCTGTTTTGAAATATATAAAGGAAGGAAAGACAGAAAAGGAGCATAAGATTTGAAATGCGGGAAAACGTCCAAGATTTTTATTTATGATATATGACATGACAATTTATATGCCCTCACAAATGAAGCCAACGGTGCCCCGGGTAAGACACCGGGCCATAGAGTTTTAATTGTTTATTACAAATAACAAAACAAAGAAGTTTATTACTGCGTAACAAAAGTAACAGGAGTATGGTCTTTGGCAATCCAATTGGTCAATCCGCCATCAGTTGTCGGGTAAATCCAGCTATTGAATTCTGCTTCATCCACTTCATTATCCTCCCCAACAGCATTCACTCCTGGATTTGTAATGAGCACAGGAGGTCTTCCGGTCTTCGCCTTCTGCATAGCTTTCTGACCCTCTGCAGTAAAACCCAGTCCAAATTTGTCAGTTTTCTGTGTAAAGTCGGGAAGCCTGCCCCAATTAGTACATTCACCTTTCTGAACCACAGCCCGAGTGTTATACCCCAAAATTTGCCCTCCCATATTCCTCAAGAAATTGCCAAGCCAGGTCACAAAATTCCCCAAGGGTTGTGCAGTGCAACTGTCTCCTATACAGTCAAAATTAGGGTTTGGGTTCTGATCAAGAAAAGGAAGTGTTCAAAGGCTCAATCAAGTCTCATAGGCTTACAAACATGGTCAAGCATCCCCATATCAAGTTTCAAGGCATTCAGCTCAAGATTGCACAGTCAAAACCCTAGATTGCACTACAGTCAACTGTAGGGGCAAAATGGTCATTTGGCAGTCAAAAGTTCAAATTTTTGGTCAACATATCATTTTGAAGCCACAAACATCATTTGATCAATGCTTGATCATGATTCTCAAAATTTGGCTCAGAAATCATCAAAGATGCAAAAAGTTGCTATATTTGGACAGCTGAAAAAGTCAACTGAAATTGACCAGGACATAACTTTCACATGGATTATCAGAAAAATTCCATCCAAAGCTCATTTTGAAGAGAAAGACATTTCCTACAACTCATCTTCATACTCCAAGTCCAAGAAATGCTCTCACAAAAAGTTATCAATCTCAACATTACAGGTCATTTTCAAAAGTCAACAAAAAGGGACTTTAAGTCAAAGGCCATAACTTGAGATTGGTAAATCAAAATGACATGGGACCAAAGACATTGGTTAAAGGACTCAAAGGCCTTTCCAAAATGTCCAAGAACATGTGAAAAGCTTAAAAATTGAGCAAGTTATGCCTTGTAGAAGTTGGGAAATTTTTGTGAAATGGCAAAAGTCAATTATCTTTGAAAATCCAATTTTGACAAAAGGGCCCCATTTTTCTCACTTTGTCCATCCTTGTCATGCCACACACGTGGCCCATGATTGATTTCAAGACCAAATGTTGACTTTTTCATTTTTATTTAATTTTTGATGATTTAATTCATTTTAATTCATTAAAAATTCAAATAAAATTTAAAAGTCAATGTAAGGGTGTCAAATGAATTTGGACAAGTTCTATACATCATGAATCAACTCAAAAATCAGGCCAAGGTTCATTTTCATACTAAGTCTAGGTTTTGGCTAGAATTTAGGAAAAAATGGTTAATGAACAAACCCTAATGCCAATTCTTTCTCAAGCATGGATTAAGGTCAAATAGCAAGCCTATTCAATTGCAGGATGATCACTGAGTCCAACCCTACCTAGAACATAGCACAAAGCACGCTGAAAAGGCATTTGGACATTTGAAATTTTGGACATAAAAAGCAAATCTGAAATCATAGCTAGGGATCTTCTCAAGCCAAAATTTTTATACCATTAGCATCCTGGACCATCACTGAAGGCATTTCAATCCATAACCTCAATCAAAAGCTCCTTGAACTAGCCTCTGCAAGTGAAACTGTACAGAGAAATTTTGAATTCGTATTCTTGATTTTACGCATCCTCTTGCATTTTTAATTATACATTCATGTTCCTCACAAGGTTTCCAAACTGACCAATGCATTTAATTTCATTTTTGTACCATAAATATGAATTTGCCATTTTCGAATTCTAGGGTTCCAATGTTCTTAAATTGGGGATTTTGAGTATAAGAAAAATTAGAACTCAGAAGCACCATGGCTGAATTCAGTGCCTCAAGACGAAAACATCTTGACCCTCGCGATTAATTTCTGATGCGCACAGCTCTATTCGCTATTTTTTCAAATGTGGCCTAATGCAGCGCTTTAAAACCGTTGCTTTATGTATTTGTATTACAGGACACGCGAAGAAGAAGAAGATGTGTCAGCTGGTGATTGGTTCGTTCAAAATTCGCGCGCGTTTAACTAAGCACTAACCATTTTCCTTTATATATTTTATTGATTGTTATATGTTAAATGAAAACAACTAGCTCAGCTGGCAGGGACGCGCACTAGTGACCACAATGACCTGGGTTCAAGTCCCAGGTCTTGCAATTTCTCAATATTATTTTTTCTTTCCAGGTTCCATGCCACGCTCATATTAAGGCTCACCATACACTTCAGCACCAGCCCATCCACGTGTCCCAGAGCACTCACACCAAAGGCAAGGATTGGGGAACATGCTACACTCCAGTCAAATGCATCTCACTGGATCCAGAAAGTCAACCAATTCTCACAAAAATGGGCCAGGCCTTTCAGATTTGCACTCCCAAATTCAAATCCATACCCTCCTGGTTCTATTTTTCTTTCTTTTTTTTAATTTTCTTCATATTCTATTATTTACTTTTTTTTACTTTCTGATTTAATTAATCTTTACAAAAATATAAAAAAACATTAAAAATACAGAAAAGGCAAAAAACAATATAATTAATTTTGATTCTTTTTTTTTAAAATGTAAATCATTTAGTTTAATTAGGTTTTAATTCTTTTTTTTTTCTCATAATAAAAATCCAAAAAAAATGTAGAATTAGGGTAATTATTAATTTTTCATATCCTTTTTAATTTGTTCCTTTTTCTCACAATGTTATTATTTATTATTTATTTTCTATAAATCAAAATTGTACATAATTAGTTTAGAATTTAATTAGGTTAGAAATTAAATCTTTTTCATAATAAACTTAAAAAATGATAGAACTAGGATTTTAATTTTAATTAACTTTTCTCTTTTTTCTTTCAAACCTAAAAAACACAAAAACATTATTTTTCATTTAATTTTTAATTTTTAATTTCCTTGATTATTTTAATTATCTGTTAAAGGGTCCAACGCCCTAATTTTGTTTAGTCTTTATTTCGCGCATTTATTAAATGCCTCTGTATATGCCCCAAAGCCATGTAATTAAAAACTCTCGGACTTTTTATTCGCTTTATTTTATTTTCAGTCAAATCGGGTTCGGTTTTTTTGGCGATGTGGACCCGCGCCAGTTGTAATAGTTAGATTTATTTTCTCGCAAATATAACTGTTAATAAATATGCATGAAAGAATGAATGCCCGAAAAATAAAATTGAATCGTTAGATCACCAATGCATGACAAGACAAATAATGAACTGAAAATGACACACAATTCGCACACACCACCCCTAGGGTACGCCTCACTGTTGCCTTTCGAAAGGTGGTCGTCGAGTAGAAAACGTCTTAGTAAGTCCTCATGGTCCGGGAACCTGGCATGAGGGTAGCTTCTAAGGTGTCTTCCCATTGCTCCGGTGATCACCACGTCCCTAAAACTCGAATTGACCCGAACACCTCCAACGGTGGTGCTACCTACCTCTCAATGGTGGGATGGCACTACTTTAAAGGACTCTTACACAGACGAATTCCTTAGGGTAGGTAGGTTCTCGTGGGTACTTGCTCTCCTCAAAACAAAACAAAAACTCTTTTCACACCAACACACTTTCAAAAAACTTTCAAACAAACTTTTCAAACACTCTGACGCATGAGTTAAACTGAAACTTTTCAAAGAGTATTTTTGAAACCCACAATTGAAAAGCAAACCACAATTTTGAAAACACATTGAGCAAGTACCTAAGAGCCCATGGATAACCATGGATAGAAAGGGTGCTAACACCTTCCCTTTCTATAACCTACCTCCCGAACCGAGAGCAATCTCTTAAAAGGAATTTTTCTGTGCTTTTGTCCTTTCCTATTGGAGAAAATAAAAGACGGTGGCGACTCTTGCTTCCGCGACATTTCGCGAACCAGCTTTAAAACAGTCAGTTCCAGATCCACCGATCACAGAACTGGCGACTCTGCTGGGGATAATCTTAAAGTGAGGTGTACCTTAGGGCTAGTTCACAACTGTGTTTTCAATTGTTTTCCTTGTGTGCTTTAAATTGTGGGACTGTCTCGGGAGTTCTATAGATCCTAACCCGGATCTGGGGGATACCTTCTTAGAAAGTAGCAACAAGGCTGTGAGGGAACTGTGCGGGGTATACCGACATGGTTGAAACAGTCTGCTACGTTGATGTGGCACTTTGGTGTGTACCGGTAACCCTTGAGTCAGTCAAGGAGAGTACGGGGCCTCCATGTGGTGTCATGAAGCATCAACAGACCTTAGGAACCTTAATTGAACCATCTTGGCCTTTTTAGGGTAGTGAGATAACTGACTTTGGTGCAGTCCGAGGTTGGTTGATACTCGATACTACACTCAATTGAGGGTTGCTTTCCTGGAATATTTCGGTCGCCAGTTCAGTGGCTAAATCGAAACGATGAACAATGAAAGCAATCCCGTGATATTGGGAACCTTAGAACCCGGTTACTTTGATTAGGACAGGTTGAACCCACCAACTTCAAGAGGGTATTACCCAGACCTCATGCTGGCCTTAAACCTTAAGGGCCTGTCCTGTGTGCCTTGTGTGCCTTACATGTTTGTCTTTGTAAATATCTGTGTTTAATCATAGCATCATGACATCATCCAACATCATATGCATTAACTAACCATTTCAGGGGTTCGAATTTTCATCTTTGTTCTTGTTTTGTAGGATATGGAAACTGTTCGTAGAAAGACAATCCCAATCAGTCTTGTAAGGATCTCTCCTCAGCTTAAGGAGCTTATATCCAGGATTCCTGAGAACTCTTCATTCAGTGAAAGGCATGGAAGCCTCATCAGCTTGGTCAACACCAACATTGAGGAAGATATGATAAAAGTCCTGTTCCAATTCTTTGACCCTCTGCATCACTGTTTCACCTTCTTGGACTATCAGTTGGTACCTACATTGGAGGAGTTCTCCCGACTCCTGAAGATCCCTATCCTTGATCAGCTACCCTTCAACGGTACAGAAAAAGAACCTAAGCTTGAAGAGATTGCTAAAGCCTTGCACCTACAGTCATCTGACCTCAAGGGACATTGGGAAGTTAGAAGTGGTATCAAAGGGTTCTTAGCCAGGTTTCTATTTGAAAAGGCTTATGATTGTTGGAACTCCCTTGACTTACAAGCTTTTGAAGAGGTTGTGGCCCTCCTTGTTTATGGTTTGGTATTGTTCCCTAACCCAGACCAGCTCATTGATATCAGTGCTGTCCAGATCTTTATGTCCAGGAATCCTATACCTACGTTGCTAGGGGACCTCCTTCACTCATGTTACACTCGAACCATGAGAAAAAGAGGTGTCCTTATGTGTTGCACTCCTCTCCTGGGAAAGTGGTTTATTTCGCACCTTCCACAATCAGTCCTGAAGAACGAGCGGGGTTTGAGATGGTCACAACGGTTGATGACTCTTACACATGCAGATATACATTGGTGTCCTAGGTCCAGAGAAGATGTCACTATCATTGATCGTTGCGGGGAATATCCTAATGTTCCTTTACTTGGAATCAGAGGGGGTATTACTTATAGTCCATGCCTGGCTTGGAGACAGTTTGGTTATGCTCGGAGGGATGGTCCTCATGACATGTTGATTCCTGACATAGTTTTTGACTTCGACAACGATACTCAAGGACTTCGCCAGAGATTTATCAGAGCTTGGAGGATGCCTAGTAGGATAGACAGCAAAACACTGGGGCACAGGAACTCCATCCCTTTGGAGCCTTACCTCAAGTGGGTACGAGCCCGTTCTCAGAAGTTAGTGATGCCTTATCCTCACATGCTTCCAGTAATCAAAGAGCCTGCCTTGGAAGGAGAGGTGTCTCATGTTATTCAGCACCCTGATATGCCCACATCCTGGGAAGAGATGCAGAAGAGCTGGATCCAACTGAAGGAAGAACGGAATTCTCTTGAGACTAGTTTGCATGCCAGTGAAAGGAAGGTCTTGGAGCTCACTCGCCTGTTGCATGAGGAAAGGAGTCTCAACACTTACATAGCTCCAAAGAAGATGCGCAACATATTTTGGATGTGATTTGATCTTTTTGTACTTTTGCCCATGAGGCTTTGATGTATTAAAACAATGGTTTTCTTAATAATAAAGTGTGTTCCTTTTGGTCTACAACAAACTTGAATTTTCGAACTCTTGAATGCATTGCATAAACACATATCATTCATCATGTGCATCATAAATACTCTTCTTTTCAGGTTGTTTACCGTTCTTCGCTGTTTATTTCAGCATCATGAACCCTCCTGAATCATCAACCGATGCGGCTATCAAGGCTCTTCAGGCGCAGAACGTCCAGTTTCAGGCGCAAAACGCCCAATTTCAGGAGCTGATCAAGGGCTTGTCTCAGGGTCAACAAGAGTTAAAGACCATGCTGTTGAAAAAGACTAAGAAGAAGAGGAGGACTGTGCTATTTAGCACTGGGCGCAGACTCGGGAACACCTTGCAAATTGAAGCTGAAAGGACTCCTCCATCTGTGACAGAAGGTAGTCACCAAGAAAGGGAGGTCACTACTCCTGTGGGCTCTGATACTGAAACAGACTTCAATGACGACCAGTACCCTCCTGCTGAAGACCGGTACAAACAGCTGGAAGACAGATTAAAGGCTGTGGAAGTTCAACGGGTGCCTGGATTGGATTTCGGAGACTTGGGGTTATCTACTGGAGTGGTGATCCCGCACAAGTTCAAAACACCTGCCTTCGTGAAGTATGATGGGGCTTCCTGTCCCAAGATGCACCTCCGTTCTTATGTAAGGAAGATCCAGCCTTACACAGCAGACAAGAACCTTTGGATCCACTTCTTCCAGGAGAGTCTTTCAGGGACTCACCTCGATTGGTTCTATCAGCTAGATGGAATCAGCATTCGTAACTGGGAGGATCTGGCCACTGCTTTTTACAAGCAGTATCAGTATAATGCCGACCTCGCTCCTACGCGTACCCAACTCCAGGGTATGTCGCTAGGGTCGGGTGAAGGTTTTAAGGAGTATGCTCAGAAATGGAGAGACTTGGCTGGCAGGGTGCAGCCACCATTGACGGATCGGGAGCTGGTAGATATGTTCTTGGGGACCCTGTCTGGTCCATTTTTCAATCATCTCATTGGTAATTCCTCTGCTGGGTTTACTGATCTGATCCTGACTGGTGAGAGGATCGAGGCTGGTATAAAATCGGGGAAGATACAGAAAGTTGCCTCCTCCAGTACTGAGAAGAAGCCCTTCAAAAAGGAGGCTAGTGCTGTATATAACTCCCGGAGAACAGAGCGACCTGAACACCGCCAATCTGTCAGTGCGGTAATGATTGCCAAACCTGCTGCCGCTCCTCGGCCAACTAATCCACAAAAGTTTGAAAGACCCCGGAGAGAGTTTACCCGGTTAAGCATGACCTTATCACAGATCCTGCCACAGTTGCTATCCACCAATTTAGTGACTGTCAAGGAAGCTCCAAAGTTTCCCAACACTGCATCTCCCAAGTTCAATCCGAATGCTCGCTGTGCTTATCACTCTGATAGCCCGGGGCATAACACAGATGACTGTTGGGCCCTAAGAAACAAGGTTCAAGACCTCATTGATGCCAAGGAGATACAGTTTGAGGCGCCCGAGGGGCCAAATGTTGTAAATGCTCCCTTGCCCCAGCATGGAGTGAATGCTGTTGAGGAAAATTTGTATGTAGCTTCGGTGGATGATGTTGCTACTCCGTTGCTGATGGTTAAGAAGAATCTGTTGTTAGCCGGTTTATTTCCGGGATGTAGCGAAAGTTGCCCTCTATGTGTTGCTTCCCCTGTTGGTTGTTCTCTGTTGAAGTCAGGCATCCAAAACCTGATAGACAATAGAGAGATTTTGTTTGAAAAGACTGTTGTTCCTGCTGCTCCTGTTGAAGAAGTGTCAATCGTTACCATCTTCAACAACTATTCCGAGGCTCCTTCAAAGAAGCCTATACAAGTTTTGTCAGTTCACAAGAATGTTCCCATCACCATTACTGTTCCGGGGCCTATACCCTACAAATCTGATAAGGCTGTCCCATGGCACTATGGGGCGGATGTTTATGTTCTGGGTGTGAAACAAGAGTGCAACATTGATACTGGTGTCTCCAACATCACCGGGCCTGCTAAGGTCACTCGTAGTGGAAGACTGTTCTCGCCAGACATTGCTCCTCCAGCAATTCATAGGCCTTTGATCTTCACACCTGCCAGAGTGCCTGTTTCTCCTTCTGACCAAGTATCCACCCCTGCTGCTGAGTCATCTGATACTCGGGGCAAGGGAATTGCTGCTGATGTGCCTGCCAGGACGGAGGCACCAAAGACCATTGTTGAGGCTTCCAAGCAGGAAATGGAAGAAATTCTCAAGATAATAAAGAAAAGTGATTTCAACGTTGTGGAACAGCTGGGGCACACCCCCTCTAAAATCTCCATGTTGTCACTGCTGCTGTGTTCAGAGGCCCATGCAAAGGCTCTGATTGCTTTCTTGAAGACTGCCCATGTACCCCAAGATACGACTGCTGACCAGTTCACCGATTGTGTGGCCAACCTAACTGCTGATAATGGCCTGGGTTTCTCTGATGCCGATCTGACAGCAAAAGGGAAGAACCATAATGATGCCCTGCATGTCTCCATTGAATGCAGGGGCACTACTCTTGCTCATGTGCTGGTTGACACAGGTTCTTCATTAAATGTGCTGCCCAAGAAGGCTCTGGATAGGCTGGATTGTGAGGGTCTAGAGCTCAAACCAAGTAGCATTGTTGTCCGGGCCTTTGACGGGTCCAAAAGAATGGTGCATGGTGAAGTGGACATCCCAATCAGGGTTGGGTCACAAGTATTTGATTCAAAATTTTATGTGATGGACATCCATCCGTCCTATTCTTGTTTGCTGGGTCGCCCATGGATCCACAAGGCTGGAGCGGTGACCTCCACATTGCATCAGAAGCTCAAATACCCGGTCAGGGGGAGGATTGTAACAGTGCAAGGGGAGGAGGAATACATGGTCAGCCACCTCAACTCTTTCAGATACGTGGAAATGGATGGGGAGTTCATTGAAACCCCCTTTCAACATTTTGAGGAGGTACCACCAACCTTGGCAACAGCAGAAGATGAAGAGGTTTCTCTTATGAAGATGGCCTCCTTAAAGGACGCCCGGGCTGTGATCGAAAAAGGTGAATGTGCAAATTGGGGCAAGCTCCCTGATCTTACTCCTAAGGCTAACAAGTTTGGGCTGGGTTTCACCACAGAAGCTCAGAAAGCGGTGCGCAAGGCAAGAATTGGAAGGCCTCCGTTGCTCATCACTCACTCTGAAGTGAATGTTATTGGAGAGGAAGATGAAGTGGGAGAGTCAGAGTTCGATAGCTGGATCTACCCAACGGCCGACGGTGGATTGACCAATTGGACTGCTAAAGATTTTACACCAATAACTTTTGTTCCCCAGTAATGAATTTCTTTGTTTTTGATTTGTAATAAACAATAATTTGAGACTATATGGCCCGGTGTCTTACCCGGGGCACCGTGGTTTTATTTATGAGGACTTTTTGTTTGTCACTATCATATATCATGAATAAAAGCATTGGACGTTTTTCACATTTCAAATTTTGCGCTCCTTTTCTTTCCTTTACATATTGCAAAACAGCTGTATTTACACACACACTCACTCGTACAGGTTTCAATCCACTCTGGATCTCACTGGTAACGACTCTGCTACTGCCAGTTATGACTTCGAAAATCCGATCAACTTAGCCGCCGACGAAGGTGAAGATGATTGCGAGGTGCCTGGTGAACTTGCAAGACTGTTACAACAGGAAGAGAGGGCAATTCAACCCCATGAAGAGCCAGTGGAAATAATAAACTTGGGTACGGAGGAAGACAAGAAAGAGGTGAAGATTGGTGCCAACCTAGAACTCAGCGTGAAGCAACGGTTGACTCAGATGCTGCAGGATTATAAAGAAATCTTTGCCTGGTCCTACGAAGATATGCCCGGATTAGATACCGACATTGTGGTCCATCATTTACCAACTAAAGAAGATTTCCCTCCGGTTAAGCAAAAGGTCCGTCGTATGCGTCCAGAGATGTCTGAGAAGATTAAAGCCGAGGTTATGAAGCAGTTTGATGCCGGGTTTCTTGCAGTAACTTCTTACCCTCAGTGGGTTGCTAACGTGGTGCCGGTACCTAAGAAGGACGGTAAGGTCAGGATGTGTGTTGATTACAGGGATCTGAACAGGGCCAGCCCCAAGGATGACTTCCCTCTACCCCACATTGATGTCCTTGTTGATAATACAGCTCAGCATAAAGTGTTCTCTTTCATGGATGGTTTTTCAGGCTACAACCAGATCAAGATGGCACCTGAAGACATGGAAAAGACTACCTTTGTTACTCAGTGGGGCACCTTCTGTTACAAGGTCATGCCGTTCGGGTTAAAGAATGCTGGGGCAACCTACCAACGTGCCATGGTTACTTTATTTCATGATATGATCCACCATGAGATAGAAGTGTATGTGGACGACATGATCGCTAGGTCCCAGACTGAGGAAGAACACCTTGATCATCTGCAGAAACTGTTTGACCGTTTGAAACTGTACAAGCTGAGACTGAATCCTAACAAGTGCACCTTCGGGGTAAGATCTGGAAAGTTGCTAGGCTTTGTGGTCAGTGATAAAGGAATTCAAGTGGACCCTGCTAAGGTCAAAGCCATTCAAGAGATGCCAGTTCCTAAGACAGAGAAGGAAGTCAGAGGCTTTCTAGGACGTCTGAATTACATTGCTCGGTTCATCTCACATTTAACTGCTACCTGTGAACCAATCTTCAAGCTGCTGAAGAAAGATCAGGTAGTACGTTGGAATGATGAATGCCAGGCTGCTTTTGACCGAATCAAAGAATATCTCCAAGAACCACCCATCCTTATGCCACCAGTTGAAGGGAGACCTTTGATACTTTACCTGACAGTGCTTGATAATGCAATGGGGTGTGTGCTGGGGCAGCATGACGAGTCTGGCCGAAAAGAGCATGCCATTTATTACCTTAGCAAAAAGTTTACCGACTGTGAGACCCGATACTCACTGCTTGAGAAAACTTGCTGCGCTTTGGTATGGGCTGCTCGCCGGCTGAGACAGTATATGCTGACTCACACTACCTTGTTAATCTCAAAAATGGATCCTATAAAGTACATATTCGAAAAGCCTGCTCTGTCTGGGAGAATTGCAAGATGGCAGATGATCTTGACGGAATACGACATTCAGTACACGACCCAAAAAGCCATCAAGGGAAGTGTATTGGCAGACCACCTAGCACATCAAGCTGTGGATGACTACCAATCAATGAACTTCGAGTTTCCAGACGAAAGCATTATGATAGTAACTGACTGTGAAATACCCGGACCGGATGAAGGACCTGAACCAGGATCCCGATGGTCTATGCACTTTGACGGAGCCTCCAATGCCTTGGGAAATGGTATCGGCGCCATAATCGTATCTCCACAAGGTACTCATACTCCACTCACCGCCCGGCTGTGTTTCAACTGTACCAACAACATGGCGGAGTATGAAGCGTGTATTATGGGTCTTCAAGCTGCGATTGACCTGAGGATCAAATCTCTGAGTGTCTTCGGAGATTCCGCTCTGGTGATCAATCAGATCAAAGGAGAGTGGGATACGAAACATCCAAACTTGATTCCTTACCGAGAATGTGTATTGGCCCTGATCCCCCACTTCACAGAGATAACATTTGAGCACTTTCCAAGAGAAGAGAATCAGCTGGCGGACGCGTTGGCTACAATGTCTTCAATGTTCAAGGTTAAATGGGATAATGAAGCTCCCCGGATCACCATCTGGAAACTGGACGAACCGGCATACTGTTGTGATCTTGAAACTGAATTGGTAACTGAGAAGCCTTGGTACCACGAGGTGAAGAGATACCTAGAAGCTCAGGAATACCCTGAAGGAGCATCTGTCAATGATAAGAAGTTCCTGAGAAGGTTTGCAGCCAAGTTCTTTCTTAGCAACGGCATCTTGTACAAGCGAAACCAGGATTCAACTCTACTGCGTTGCGTAGATAAAGCTGAAGCAGAAAGAATCATGGAAGAGCTACATGATGGGACTTTTGGTACACACTCCAGTGGACACACCATGGCCAAGAAGATTCTACGGGCAGGGTATTACTGGTCCACCATGGAAGCTGATTGCTACCAACATTCTAGGACATGCCATAAATGTCAGGTTTATGCAGACAAGGTGCATGTTCCTCCGGTTCCCCTGAATGTTCTGACTGCGCCTTGGCCATTTGCAATGTGGGGCATAGACATGATCGGTGAGATAAAACCTACGGCATCCAATGGACATCGCTTCATCCTAGTGGCAATTGATTATTTCACGAAGTGGGTTGAGGCAGCATCCTATGCTACGGTAACCAAGACTGTTGTGGCACGGTTCATTCGGCACAATCTGATATGTCGGTACGGTGTCCCTGAGCGGATTATTACAGATAACGGTACCAATCTGAACAATAAGATGATCACCGAGCTTTGCGAACAGTTCAAGATACAGCACCACAATTCTTCTCCTTACAGACCGAAGATGAATGGGGCTGTAGAAGCAGCTAATAAAAACATCAAGAAGATTGTGCAGAAGATGACAGTAACGTATAAAGATTGGCACGAGATGTTACCGTTCGCTCTGCATGGGTATCGTACCTCAGCTAGGACGTCAACCGGGGCAACTCCTTTCTCTCTGGTTTATGGCATGGAAGCAGTCTTGCCGATCGAGGTACAAATTCCTTCTCTCCGGATAATGAAGGATGCAAATCTGAATGAAGATGATTGGATCCAGACACGACTTGATCAGCTCAACCTTATTGACGAAAAGAGACTTGCTGCTATCTGTCATGGTCAGACGTATCAGAAACGAATGATCAGGGCATTTAACAAAAAGGTCAGACCACAGGAATATCAAGTCGGGGATCTGGTGATCAAGCGAATCATCCTTCCTCAGAGTGATCCAAGGGGCAAATGGACCCCTACGTACGAAGGGCCATTTGTGGTTAAGCATGTGTTCTCAGGGGGAGCTATGATATTAACCAATATGGATGGTGACGACCTTCCTCACCCCGCCAATGCAGACATAGTTAAAAAATACTACGCATGAAAAAAGACCCGCTAGGCTGACATGCCTAGACAAAAATTAGGGCTTCCCGGCGAACCAAAAGGGTTCGGGCAAAATGAAGGGATGAAAATGAAAAAATCTGTACACCCGGCAAGTCGAAAACCTGAAAAGGCGGCTTGGGCAAAAATGGGTATCCCGGTGGACTGAAAACCCGAAAGGGCGGTCCAGGCAAAAGTTAGGGATAAAGCGTAATACTATGTCTCATTGGATCACTTTGTATCCAGAATCCGGTATCTACATCAAGTTCAGACGACATCGATCAGTCAACTTCATCTTCAACCAAGGTCATCAAGTGATGAGACACACGGAGTATAAAGGCTTTTGTAGGTACTTCACAATCATGATGCTTTCTTCCGGAAACTCGAAGTTCATTGACTGATAGTCGTCTACGGCCTGATGTGCCAAGTGGTCTGCCAATACACTTCCTTTGATGGCTTTCTGGGTTGTGTACTGAATGTCGTATTCCGTCAAGATCATTTGCCATCTTGCTATTCTTCCAGACAGAGCAGGCTTTTCAAATATGTACTTTATAGGATCCATCTTTGAGATCAACAAGGTAGTGTGAGTCAGCATATACTGTCTCAGCCGGCGAGCAGCCCATACCAAAGCGCATCAAGTTTTCTCAAGCAGTGAGTATCGGGTCTCACAGTCGGTAAACTTTTTGCTAAGGTAATAAATGGCATGCTCTTTTCAGCCAGACTCGTCATGCTGCCCCAGCACACACCCCATTGAGTTGTCAAGTACTGTCAGGTATAATATCAGAGGTCTCCCTTCAACCGGTGGCATAAGGATGGGTGGTTCTTGGAGATACTCTTTGATTCTGTCAAAAGCGGCCTGACATTCATCATTCCAACGTACTACCTGATCTTTCTTCAGCAGCTTGAAGATTGGTTCACAAGTAGCAGTTAGGTGTGAGATGAAGCGAGCAATATAATTCAGGCGTCCTAAAAAGCCTCTGACTTCCTTCTCTGTCTTAGGAACTGGCATCTCTTGAATAGCTTTGACCTTGGCAGGGTCCACTTGAATACCCTTATCACTTACCATGAAGCCTAGCAACTTTCCGGATCTTACCCCGAAGGTGCACTTGTTCGGGTTCAATCTCAGCTTGTACAGTTTCAACCGGTCAAACAATTTCTGTAGATGATCTAGGTGCTCTTCCTCAGTCTGGGACCTTGCGATCATGTCGTCAACATACACTTCTATCTCATGATGGATCATATCATGAAATAAAGCAACCATGGCACGTTGGTAGGTTGCCCCAGCGTTCTTCAGTCCAAAAGGCATGACCTTGTAGCAGAAGGTGCCCCACTGAGTAACAAAGGTAGTCTTCTCCATGTCTTCAGGAGCCATCTTGATCTGATTGTAACCTGAAAAGCCATCCATGAAAGAGAACACCTTATGCTGAGCTGTATTATCAACAAGGACATCAATGTAAGGTAGGGGAAGTCATCTTTGGGGCTGGCCCTGTTCAGATCCCTGTAGTCGACACACATTCTGATCTTACCGTCCTTTTTTGGTACCGGCACCACATTAGCAACCCACTGAGGGTAAGAAGTCACTGCAAGGAACCCAACATCAAACTGTTTCATAACCTCGGCTTTGATCATCTCAGACATCTCTGGACGCATACGGCGGACCTTTTGCTTGACCGGAGGACAGTCTTCCTTAGTAGGCAAGTGATGGACCACGATATCAGTATCCAACCCGGGCATGTATTCGTAGGACCAGGCAAAGATCTCCATATAATCATGTAGCATTTGAGTCAACCGTTGCTTCACGTTGAGCTCTAGGTTGGCACCAATCTTAACTTCCCTTCTGTCCGTCTCAGTACCCAGATTTATTGTCTCCACCGGCTCTTCATATGGTTGAATTGCCCTCTCTTCCTGGAGTAACAGTCTTGCAAGCTCACCAGGCACTTCACAATCATCTTCACCTTCGTCTTCGGCTAAGTTGATCGGATTTTCGAAGTCATAACTGGCAGTAGCAGAGTCGTTGCCAGTGAGATCCATAGTGGATTGAAACCTGTATGAGTGAGTGTGTGTAAATACAGCTGTTTTGAAATATATAAAGGAAGGAAAGACAGAAAAGGAGCATAAGATTTGAAATGCGGGAAAACGTCCAAGATTTTTATTTATGATATATGACATGACAATTTATATGCCCTCACAAATGAAGCCAACGGTGCCCCGGGTAAGACACCGGGCCATAGAGTTTTAATTGTTTATTACAAATAACAAAACAAAGAAGTTTATTACTGCGTAACAAAAGTAACAGGAGTATGGTCTTTGGCAATCCAATTGGTCAATCCGCCATCAGTTGTCGGGTAAATCCAGCTATTGAATTCTGCTTCATCCACTTCATTATCCTCCCCAACAGCATTCACTCCTGGATTTGTAATGAGCACAGGAGGTCTTCCGGTCTTCGCCTTCTGCATAGCTTTCTGACCCTCTGCAGTAAAACCCAGTCCAAATTTGTCAGTTTTCTGTGTAAAGTCGGGAAGCCTGCCCCAATTAGTACATTCACCTTTCTGAACCACAGCCCGAGTGTTATACCCCAAAATTTGCCCTCCCATATTCCTCAAGAAATTGCCAAGCCAGGTCACAAAATTCCCCAAGGGTTGTGCAGTGCAACTGTCTCCTATACAGTCAAAATTAGGGTTTGGGTTCTGATCAAGAAAAGGAAGTGTTCAAAGGCTCAATCAAGTCTCATAGGCTTACAAACATGGTCAAGCATCCCCATATCAAGTTTCAAGGCATTCAGCTCAAGATTGCACAGTCAAAACCCTAGATTGCACTACAGTCAACTGTAGGGGCAAAATGGTCATTTGGCAGTCAAAAGTTCAAATTTTTGGTCAACATATCATTTTGAAGCCACAAACATCATTTGATCAATGCTTGATCATGATTCTCAAAATTTGGCTCAGAAATCATCAAAGATGCAAAAAGTTGCTATATTTGGACAGCTGAAAAAGTCAACTGAAATTGACCAGGACATAACTTTCACATGGATTATCAGAAAAATTCCATCCAAAGCTCATTTTGAAGAGAAAGACATTTCCTACAACTCATCTTCATACTCCAAGTCCAAGAAATGCTCTCACAAAAAGTTATCAATCTCAACATTACAGGTCATTTTCAAAAGTCAACAAAAAGGGACTTTAAGTCAAAGGCCATAACTTGAGATTGGTAAATCAAAATGACATGGGACCAAAGACATTGGTTAAAGGACTCAAAGGCCTTTCCAAAATGTCCAAGAACATGTGAAAAGCTTAAAAATTGAGCAAGTTATGCCTTGTAGAAGTTGGGAAATTTTTGTGAAATGGCAAAAGTCAATTATCTTTGAAAATCCAATTTTGACAAAAGGGCCCCATTTTTCTCACTTTGTCCATCCTTGTCATGCCACACACGTGGCCCATGATTGATTTCAAGACCAAATGTTGACTTTTTCATTTTTATTTAATTTTTGATGATTTAATTCATTTTAATTCATTAAAAATTCAAATAAAATTTAAAAGTCAATGTAAGGGTGTCAAATGAATTTGGACAAGTTCTATACATCATGAATCAACTCAAAAATCAGGCCAAGGTTCATTTTCATACTAAGTCTAGGTTTTGGCTAGAATTTAGGAAAAAATGGTTAATGAACAAACCCTAATGCCAATTCTTTCTCAAGCATGGATTAAGGTCAAATAGCAAGCCTATTCAATTGCAGGATGATCACTGAGTCCAACCCTACCTAGAACATAGCACAAAGCACGCTGAAAAGGCATTTGGACATTTGAAATTTTGGACATAAAAAGCAAATCTGAAATCATAGCTAGGGATCTTCTCAAGCCAAAATTTTTATACCATTAGCATCCTGGACCATCACTGAAGGCATTTCAATCCATAACCTCAATCAAAAGCTCCTTGAACTAGCCTCTGCAAGTGAAACTGTACAGAGAAATTTTGAATTCGTATTCTTGATTTTACGCATCCTCTTGCATTTTTAATTATACATTCATGTTCCTCACAAGGTTTCCAAACTGACCAATGCATTTAATTTCATTTTTGTACCATAAATATGAATTTGCCATTTTCGAATTCTAGGGTTCCAATGTTCTTAAATTGGGGATTTTGAGTATAAGAAAAATTAGAACTCAGAAGCACCATGGCTGAATTCAGTGCCTCAAGACGAAAACATCTTGACCCTCGCGATTAATTTCTGATGCGCACAGCTCTATTCGCTATTTTTTCAAATGTGGCCTAATGCAGCGCTTTAAAACCGTTGCTTTATGTATTTGTATTACAGGACACGCGAAGAAGAAGAAGATGTGTCAGCTGGTGATTGGTTCGTTCAAAATTCGCGCGCGTTTAACTAAGCACTAACCATTTTCCTTTATATATTTTATTGATTGTTATATGTTAAATGAAAACAACTAGCTCAGCTGGCAGGGACGCGCACTAGTGACCACAATGACCTGGGTTCAAGTCCCAGGTCTTGCAATTTCTCAATATTATTTTTTCTTTCCAGGTTCCATGCCACGCTCATATTAAGGCTCACCATACACTTCAGCACCAGCCCATCCACGTGTCCCAGAGCACTCACACCAAAGGCAAGGATTGGGGAACATGCTACACTCCAGTCAAATGCATCTCACTGGATCCAGAAAGTCAACCAATTCTC
The DNA here is from genome assembly GCA_948472305.1 of Vicia faba. Classification (NCBI taxonomy): domain Eukaryota; kingdom Viridiplantae; phylum Streptophyta; class Magnoliopsida; order Fabales; family Fabaceae; genus Vicia; species Vicia faba. The sequence continues at coordinate 1,468,226,633 of OX451741.1, forward strand.
ACAAAAATGGGCCAGGCCTTTCAGATTTGCACTCCCAAATTCAAATCCATACCCTCCTGGTTCTATTTTTCTTTCTTTTTTTTAATTTTCTTCATATTCTATTATTTACTTTTTTTTACTTTCTGATTTAATTAATCTTTACAAAAATATAAAAAAACATTAAAAATACAGAAAAGGCAAAAAACAATATAATTAATTTTGATTCTTTTTTTTTAAAATGTAAATCATTTAGTTTAATTAGGTTTTAATTCTTTTTTTTTTCTCATAATAAAAATCCAAAAAAAATGTAGAATTAGGGTAATTATTAATTTTTCATATCCTTTTTAATTTGTTCCTTTTTCTCACAATGTTATTATTTATTATTTATTTTCTATAAATCAAAATTGTACATAATTAGTTTAGAATTTAATTAGGTTAGAAATTAAATCTTTTTCATAATAAACTTAAAAAATGATAGAACTAGGATTTTAATTTTAATTAACTTTTCTCTTTTTTCTTTCAAACCTAAAAAACACAAAAACATTATTTTTCATTTAATTTTTAATTTTTAATTTCCTTGATTATTTTAATTATCTGTTAAAGGGTCCAACGCCCTAATTTTGTTTAGTCTTTATTTCGCGCATTTATTAAATGCCTCTGTATATGCCCCAAAGCCATGTAATTAAAAACTCTCGGACTTTTTATTCGCTTTATTTTATTTTCAGTCAAATCGGGTTCGGTTTTTTTGGCGATGTGGACCCGCGCCAGTTGTAATAGTTAGATTTATTTTCTCGCAAATATAACTGTTAATAAATATGCATGAAAGAATGAATGCCCGAAAAATAAAATTGAATCGTTAGATCACCAATGCATGACAAGACAAATAATGAACTGAAAATGACACACAATTCGCACACACCACCCCTAGGGTACGCCTCACTGTTGCCTTTCGAAAGGTGGTCGTCGAGTAGAAAACGTCTTAGTAAGTCCTCATGGTCCGGGAACCTGGCATGAGGGTAGCTTCTAAGGTGTCTTCCCATTGCTCCGGTGATCACCACGTCCCTAAAACTCGAATTGACCCGAACACCTCCAACGGTGGTGCTACCTACCTCTCAATGGTGGGATGGCACTACTTTAAAGGACTCTTACACAGACGAATTCCTTAGGGTAGGTAGGTTCTCGTGGGTACTTGCTCTCCTCAAAACAAAACAAAAACTCTTTTCACACCAACACACTTTCAAAAAACTTTCAAACAAACTTTTCAAACACTCTGACGCATGAGTTAAACTGAAACTTTTCAAAGAGTATTTTTGAAACCCACAATTGAAAAGCAAACCACAATTTTGAAAACACATTGAGCAAGTACCTAAGAGCCCATGGATAACCATGGATAGAAAGGGTGCTAACACCTTCCCTTTCTATAACCTACCTCCCGAACCGAGAGCAATCTCTTAAAAGGAATTTTTCTGTGCTTTTGTCCTTTCCTATTGGAGAAAATAAAAGACGGTGGCGACTCTTGCTTCCGCGACATTTCGCGAACCAGCTTTAAAACAGTCAGTTCCAGATCCACCGATCACACCGAGCATCCTTTAGGGAAGCCATCTCAAAGGAACATCTTCTTCAACTGCTGTTTCTGCTGCTGCTGAGATCGGAAGTACCTCCTTGAAATGCTGAAAGGGGGTTTCAATAAACTCCCCGTCCATCTCAATGTACCTGAAGGAATTCAAATGGCTCACCATATACTCCTCTTCTCCCTGCACAGTGACAATCTTCCCTCTGACAGGGTATTTTAGCTTTTGGTGTAAGGTAGAGGTCACTGCCCCAGCTTTGTGGATCCAAGGTCGACCCAGTAGACAAGAATACGATGGTCGGATATCCATCACATAGAAAGTAGAGTCAAACACCTGAGAGCCCACACGAATAGGAATGTCAACCTCTCCATGAACCATCCTCTTGGAACCGTCAAAGGCTCTGACGATAATATTGCTAGGTTTTAATTCCAGGCCTTCACAATCCAGACGGTCTAAGGCCTTCTTGGGCAGCACATTTAGGGAAGAGCCAGTGTCCACCAATACGTGTGCCAGAGTAGTGCCCCTGCATTTGATAGAGACATGCAGGGCGTCATTGTGGTCCCTTCCCTTTGCAGTCAGGTCAGCATCTGAGAAACCCAAGCCATTGTCCGCTGTCAAATTTGCTATGCAATCAGTGAACTGGACTGCAGATGTCTCCTGTGGCACATGGGCCGTCTTGAGAAATGAGATCAAGGCCTTAGCATGGGCCTCTGAACACAGGAGCAAGGAGAGCATGGAGATTTTGGAGGGCGTATGCCCCAGCTGTTCCACAACATTAAAGTCACTCTTCTTGATTATTTTTAGGATTTCCTCCATCTCTTGTTGGGAGGCCTCAGCATTTATAGGTATTGGTGCCTCCATCCGGGCAGGCTCGTCTTCAATCCCTTTGCCCCGAGCATTGGATGACTCGGCAGCAGGGGAAACAACTTGATCGGAAACAAGAACAGGTACACTTGTAGGTGTTATAAGGAGGGGTCTTCGAGCAGCGGGTGGTGCAATGTCAGGCGAGAAGAGCCTGCCACTGCGGGTAACCTTGGCTGGACCAGTGATATCACAGATACTGGCGCTAGTGTTGAACTCTTGTTTGATTCCATTCACATACACATCTGCCCCATAGTGCCAGGGGACAGCTTTATCCGATACGTAGGGGAGAGGCCCCGGAACAGTAATAACAACAGGTGCGACAGTCATGATTTGAACAGGCTTCCTTGGGAGAGCCTTGATTGGATTATTGAAGATTGTGACCACAGAAACTTCTTCTATCGGAACCAACTGAACAGCAGACTTCTTAAACAGAATCTCTTTGTTGTCCATTAGGCTTTGGATGCCCAACTTCAGCAAAGGACAACCAGAGAGAGAAACAGCACAGAACAGGCAACCCTCACTGCAACCCGGAAATAAACCGGCCAGCAGTAGGTTCCTCTTGACAGTTATTAAGGGAGTAGCCACATCATCCACAGAAACAGCGTATACCTCTTCATCAACAGCATTTACTCCATGCTAGGGCATAGGAGCAGTTACCACATTTGGCCTCTCAGGCGCTCCAAACTGTATCTCTTTTGCGTCAATAAGGTCTTGCACCTTATTCCTTAATGCCCAACAGTCATCAGTGGAATGCCCCGGGCTATCGGAGTGATAAGCACAGCGGGCATTTGGGTTGTATTTGGGGGAGGCAGTGTTCACAACTTTTGGGGCCTCTCTGACAGTTACTAGGTTGGTGGACAGCAACTGTGGTAAGATCTGCGACAAAGTCATACTCAAGCGGGTGAACTCTCTCCGGGGTCTTTCAGCCCTTTGAGGATTGGTTTGCCGAGGAGCGGCAGCAGGCTTAGCAATCATTACCGCACTGATAGATTGGCGGCGCTCAGGTTTCTCTTGTCTCTTGGAGCCATATACAGCACTGGCCTCCTTCTTGAAGGGTTTCTTCTCAGAACTAGACGATGCACCCCTTTGAATCTTACCAGACTTCAACCCAGCCTCAATTCTCTCTCCAGTCAGAATAAGATCAGTGAACCCTGCAGACGAGTTACCGATAAGATGGTTGAAAAATGGCCCAGATAGGGTCCCCAGGAACATGTCTACCAACTCGCGATCAGTCAACGGAGGCTGCACCCTGCCAGCCAGATCCCTCCACTTCTGAGCGTACTCTTTAAAACCTGCACTTGAACCTAACGACATACCCTGGAGTTGGGTACGCGTAGGGGCAAGGTCGGCATTATATTGATACTGCTTATAGAAAGCAGTAGCCAACTCCTCCCAGTTACGAACCTTGGTCCCATCCAGCTGATAGAACCATTCGAGATGAGTCCCTAAAAGACTCTCCTGGAAGAAGTGGATCCACAAGTTCTTATCCACTGAGTACGGTTGAATCTTCCGCACATAGGACCTGAGATGTAGCTTGGGACAAGACGCCCCGTCATATTTGGTGAAGGATGGTGCTTTGAACTTATGAGGGATAATCACACCAGTAGAAAAACCCAAATCTCCAAAATCCAGCCCAGGCACCTGTTGGATCTCCATAGCATTCAACCTGTCTTCCAACTGCTTGTAACGGTCTTCAGCCGGAGGATATTGCTCTTCATCAAAATCAGTCTCGTTGTCGGAGACTACCGGACTTGGACCTTTTCCCTCTTGAGGAGTACCCTTGCCTATGGAAGAACCAGCCTCTTCATTCTGCAGAGTGTTGCCAAACCTTCGGCCCGAGTTGAAAAGAACAGTCCTTCTCTTCTTCTTCTTTTCCTTCTTCAGGAGCAGAGCCTTCAGCTCTTCTTGGCCCTGAGCCAAACCCATGATTAATTCCTGAAATTGCGCATTCTGCGCCCGAAGAGCCTTGATGGACATCTCAGTTGATGATGAGTCAGGATTCATGATGCTGAAATAAACAGCGAAAACTGTAAGCAACCTGAAAAAAGGGAAAACATGCTATGCACATGATGAATGGAATGCGTATGATTTATGTTTTCAAAGACAATCGGGAATCAACTTTGTAAACAAAAAGGAACACCCTTCATTAGATTCAACTTTGAAACTTAAATTGTTCAACAGGTTGCCTTTAGGCGTTTACATGAAAGGGAAATACTGAAAAGGGAAATAAAATTGTAAAAGAACATCCAGAACTCCTTATTGATCCCATGGTCTCCTCTTCTCAGTACGGATGTAGTCATTCAGAGCTCGCTCATTCTCCAACTGCTTTGTCAGCTTCTGGATCTTCAATTCCTGCTCGTTGAACTTTTCCCGGTAAGAATCCCGTTCTTCTCGCAGTTGCGACCAAGACCTCTTTAAGGTCTCATAATCAGTGGGTATCTGAGGAGGAAGGACAGTTGGAGGAACACCATCTTTGTCAGGACACTCAAGAATGACGGGTCTGACAGCTTCATATGGCATACCTAACTTCTGAGCACGGATGCGAACCCGTTTGTAGTAGGCTTCCATAGGTAAAGAAGTCTTTGGCCCCAATTCTTGTGGGTCAGCTTTATGAACTTTGTCCCAAGCCTTGATGAACCTACGGCGCAGCTCGTCACTATCCACCTGAAACTCAAAACTGATGTGAGGCACCAACATCTCATGGGGGCCTGCTCTCCTGGCTCTTCCAAACTGACGGAGCGCTAGACATGGATTGTAAGAGATCCCTCCTTGAGTACCAATCAAAGGAACATTAGGGTATTCCCCACAACGATCAATAACAGCTATCTCATCCAAACCTCTGAAAGTCCAAATGATGTCCTTATCAGTGAGGGACATTAATTTGTGAGCCCAACCTCTTCCTTCTTGGTTCTTCAGTACGAACTTAGGGAGGTGCGAAATAAACCACCTCACCAACAAAGGGATACAACACCATAGAGTTCCTCGTCTTCGGGTAGTACGAGCATGAAGTTGTTGCAAGATGTCACCCAAGAGAGTGGGCACAGGATTCTGAGACATAAAGATCCTTATGGCAGTGACATTGATGAAGTTGTCAGGATTAGGAAACAAGACTAACCCATGGATTAAGAGAGCCAAAATGTCTTCATATGCCCTAAAGTCTAGGTCATTCCAGAAGCTGTTAGCTTTACCGATCAGAAACTTGGCCAAGAAACCCTTAACTCTGCTTCTAGTTACCCAGTTGTCCATTACCTCTTGATGTGTCAAGGGAAGAGTTGCAGCAACATCCTCAAGCCTGAGGGTTTTTTCCCAACCAGTAAAGGGAGTCTGATCCAAGATAGGGATACCAAGCAAATCAGAGAACTCTTCCAGGGTAGGGACCAGCTGGAAGTCTTGAAAGGTGAAGCACTGGTACAGAGGGTCATAGAACTGGGTCAAAACACTCATCAACTGTTGATCCCGCCTTGCAGTGACTAAACTGAGAAGAGAGCCATGCCTCAGAATGAAGGAAGTGGTATTTGGAATTCTGCTAACCAACTCTTCAAGCAACTCAGGTGAGTGAACAAAGTTGAACCGGATAGTATTTCTTCGCACAGGCATCATGGTGTCCTACAAAACAGAGCAAAGGTGAAACCCTTTTGTCTTTGAAATGGTCAGTCCTTATGCAGGATGCATGCAATGCTCATGATGTTATGATGTTATCATAAAGCACACCACAAATAGATACAAAGGCAAACATGGTAAGGCACACAAGTCACACAAGGCAAGCCCTTAAAGTTTAGGCCAGCATGAGGTCTAGGTACTACCCTCTTTCAGTTTGTTGGTTCATACCTGTCCTATCAAAGTAACCGGGTTCTTAGAGGATCCCAATATCATTGACTACCCTCAATCGGTCATAACTCCAGCATCGCAATCTTTTCTTGCGGCCAGAACCATCACGAGAGTTTAGCCTCAATGGGCGTAGCATACTGCTACTGTTCTAATGGCCAAGTTGTGTCACAAGGGATATCGGTACAGACCAAGGTGCCACACCAACGTAGCCACTGTTTCACCCGTGTCGGTCTACGTCGGACAGGTCCCTCACAGCTTATGCTACCTAAACAGGGTATCCCCAGATCCGGGTTAGGATCTATGTAACTCCCATGCAACCCACAAATTTAAAGCAGACAAATCGATACAATTGAAAACACAGTTATGAACTAACCCTAAGGTACACCTCACTTTAAGTTTAAGTCCCCAGCAGAGTCGCCAGTTCTGTGATTGGTGGATCTGGAACTGACTGTTTAACGCTGGTTCGCGAAATGTCGCGGAAGCAAGAGTCGCCACCGTCTTTTATTTTCTCCAAATGGAAAGGACAAAAGCACAGAAAAATTCCTTATAGAGATTGCTCTCGGTTCGGGAGGTAGATTATAGAAAGGGAAGGTGTTAGCACCCTTTCTATCCGTGGTTATCCACGGGCTCTTAGATACTTGCTCATTGTGTTTTCAAAAATGGTTTGTTTGCTTTTCAACTGTGGGTTTTAAAAAGTTTCTTTGAAAATTCCAGTTCGACTCTTGTATCGGTCCTCAAGAGTGTTTGAAAAATTTGCTTTCGAAAGCTTTTTGAAAAGGTGTCGGTGTGAAAAGTATTTTTGAATTTTGTTTTGAAATTAGAGCAAGTATCTAGAGCCGTCTACCTACCCTAAGGAATTCGTCTGTGTAAATGTCCTTTAAAGTAGTGCCATCCCACCATTGAGAGGTAGGTAGCACCACCGTTGGAGGTGTTCGGGTCAATTCGAGTGTAGGGACAGTGTGGTCACCGAAGCAACAGTAAGACACCTTAGAAGCTACCCTTATGCTATTGATCCTTTTTAATTCTGAGGCAACCGTTTCGAGGCAACTATTCCGAGGCAACCGTTTTGAGGCAACTTGTTTTGAGGCAACGGGATCAATGGACATAAGGACTTACTAAGACGTCCTATACTCGACGACCACGTTTCGAAGGCAAGGCAACAGTGAGGCGTACCCTAAGAGTGGTGTGTGAATTTGTGTGTTGTTTTCATGTTAATATTTATCTTGTACATGTATCATGGTGATCTACGCTTGTTTTTAATTTAGGCCATACATTCTTTCATGCAATTATAATTAAAAAGTGCGGAAATTTAAATGCGGAAAGTAAAATCCTACGCTATTACAAGGCGCGGGTCTATACATCGCCAAATTACAAAGACCCGTTTTAATAAAAAAATGCGGAAAATAAATAAATTCCTAATTACTATTACACAACTTGAGCAGTTACATAATATTCACAAAGAAAAAATAAGAATAAATGCGCGAATGAATTAAAGTTGCACGTTCGAGGGCGTTGGACCCTTTTGAAATTAAATTGAATTAAAAGTTGATTAATTATTTTATTAAAAAAGAAAAGAAATGTTTTTTTTAGGTTTTTTGTATTTATGAAATAAATAAATTAAAATTGAAGAGAAACCCTAATTCTAAGTTGTTTTTAATTATTAATGAAAAAATATTAAAGTTTAACCTAATTTACTAAATATTTAATGTACATGTTTATTTACAAAAAATAAATGATAATTAATAACAATAATTATGAGAGAAGGTTATTTATAAAAAGAAAAGGTGAAAAAAAATATCAAAACCCTAATTCTACCTATTTTAGTTTATTAAGAAAAAATGTTGAAATTGAAACATGAATTAACTAAATTAATTATTAAAGTTTATTTACAAAAAATAATGGTGAAATTAATATTAATAACAATAAACATTTTTTTTGATTTTTTTTGTATTTTATTTTTATTATGAAAATTATTTGATGGAATTAAAAGAAATAATTAAAACATTAAAAGAATTAAAAGAAAATCAAATAGAAATCAAAAAACAATGCAAACCATGGGGGATATTCAGACCCAAAGGGAGGTTTTTTGGAAGCAATTTGGCCCATTAGACAAAAATCCTTGTTTGACTTTCTGGGATCACGTGCGTGTTCATTGACTCCTGAGTACCGTGGTCTGCATTCTTTGGCCATGGGATTGAGTTTCATGGTCATTTGTGTTCTGGCCTCAACGTTCCTTAATCTTCTCAGGATGTCTGTCTCGCCATGTGCCATGTATTGGTGTCATGCATAAGTGGTTCTTTTTGGCCATTTGGCTTTTGGCTTTTGGCCATTTGTGTTTTGGCCTCCACGTTCCTTAATGAACCTGCATGGGGATCCTGTCTAAATCTGCAGTGTTGAATCTCATGAACACATTAAATAAAATCATAAAATACAAATAAAGCCAATATATGAAGAAATTTAATGTTTAGGCACAATATGGCATGTATGAATGATTATACCCTTTTGATCATGGAGATCAAATCAATCTTACCCTTACTGGAAAATTAGTGACGTGAACGCTTTTATGCCTTTTGGATCATGGAGATCAAGCCAGCCTTACCCTTACTGAAGAAGTAGTGAGGTGTTGGTTTGTAACTGTGATGGCTTGTTTGTAGTAAGAGAGGGATTTGTAATAAGGATTTCAAGGTTTTAGGGTTCTTGAAAGAATTTGATATTCTAACAGTGTTGTGGCAAGGTTTTTTCTCTCTTTTTTCTCCTCTCTGGTTTGTGTGAAAAGAAGGTGATTATATAATGGAAATTAGGGTAAAGAAAATGGGCTTTGAATGTGCAACTGGGCCTCCAATGTTCACTTGAGTTCGTCACTTTCCAGGCTAAATCGAAGGGACTTAAGTGCAATTTTTGAAGTTGAAATGTGAAAACAAAATGTAGCCGACATTGATAACTAACTCCTGTCCGAAAATCGGCTCAATCGGATAAACGGTGAATTAGTTATGAATTTTTGAAGTTTCAGCTCAGACAAACTTATTTTGGGCTCCAGTGTCGACTCTGACACGTTCTTCAATAAAAAACTGGTATTGATCGGAGCATAATCCGGTCTCTACTTTTGAAGCAAAGTTGTAGATCTATGAGTCAGGGACCTTGTGTAAAAATATGAGCCCAATCCGATAAAAATTGACCGAGTTATGAATTTTCGAAGTTTCGGCCCAGATGAAATAATATTCAGCATTCAGGATTTTCAGCGTGTCACGCACTCTGAGCAAAGAACGAAGGCCTTTTGAATACCTTTTGAACTCGATACCTCCTGTGAAAATGTATCCAACTCAATTTGTGAAATTTTGGCGTCGGAACCAGCTCGATACGATGAAAATCGACCAAGTTATGATTTTCTGAACATGACGCAAATAAACTTCTGTCACAAATTTTCTGTATGAAAATACTTGATAAATCCACATTTTTGAAGACCTTCTGATTGAAATTGGCTTCCAGCCGTGAGAGATGAAAACGTAGATAATGTCAAGACGGATTTTTAGCCACTGGAATGGGTTCAAAACGAGTCACGATCTTCAAGTTATGAATTTTTTAGCGCGTAAAAACTGCACTTTCAGCACACTTTTTCACCATATTTCTTCGAGAAAACTCACACATTCGGATACCTTCTTTAAAGAATTGACTCTTGAGCCGAACCTGAATTTGAGAATACGTTATCAGAGATATCTTGGCGAAAGAATACCTGAATATGACGCGCCGGGTTGGACTTGTGAATTTTTCTTGAAATATTTTGAGAAATATGGGAGGGCAAATTTTGGGGTACAACACGCGGTAAGCAAGAGTCGCCACCGACTTTTATTTCATCCAATTGAAAAGGAAAAAAGTACAGAAAAAAAATCCTTTTTCGAGATATTCTGAGTACGGGGGAGGGGGGGGGGGGTAGATTATAGAAAGGGAAGGTGTTAGCACCCTTTCTATCCATGGTTTTCCATGGGCTCTTAGGTACTTGCTCATCCTTTTTTATTAAAATTTGCTTGTGTGTGTGCTTTGTTTTTGAAAAGTTTGACTCCGTGATAACCTTTGTATCAGTCCTCAAAGGTGTGACGAAGTTATTTTGAAAATTTGTTTGAAAAGTGTAAGTGTGAAAAGTTTTGATTTGAGCAAGTACCTACTAGCATCTACCTACTCAAAAAAAAGATTATTTATATTCTTGTTTCCTTTACACAACGCTATCCCACTATTGAGAAATAGGTAGCACCGTCATTGGAGTTGTAAGGGTCAATTCGAAAGGGACGTACGATCACTAAAGCAATGTTAGGATACCTTAGTAGTAACCCTAGAGTCTTAAGATCTTTTTCGAGGCAACATTTCCGAGGCAACATTTCCAAGGCAACATTTCCGAGGCAACATTCGAATGGGACAACCACTAAGATACCCTATACTTAATGATCGTTTACCGAAGGCAACCGAAGTGAGAGTATACCTTAAGAGTGATATGTGCGAGTGATTTGTTTTCAGTTATTTAATCTTTGCATATTAAGGTTTTCTAACCATATTAATTTATCATGCATTCTTGTCATACAATCCTATTAGCATACATCTAGACAGTTAAATATTTGCGGGAATTAAAAATGCGAGAAAGTAAATTTACGCTATTACAAGGCTTCGGGAAGGGGGATTAATTACATAGCCAAAACCCCGGGGAAAAAGCGAAAAGTAAAAGTCCTAAATTAACTATTACAAACTAGTGAACAATTACAAAAATATTGTAAAAATAAATAATAAGCGCGCAATGAATCAAATACGAAACGACGAGGGTTTTGACCCTTGACTAAACCTAACTGCGATTGATTAAAAAATGTTTTTTGTCATGTTTTAAGAAAAATGATGAAATAGTTAAATAAAAAGAAGGCCTAACTACTAATTAATTTTAATTTAAGAAAAATAAATTAATTCAATCTAACAAACTTATTTTTGGTTTTTTATTTATTTGAGAAAAAGAGAAAATAAAATTAAATCAAGAGTTTTAACCTAATTTCTATTTTTATTTATGAAAATAAATTACAATTTCCCTAAATTAGACTAAATTAAATTTAATTAATTAATTTTGATAAAAAAAAGTCTAATTCTAATTATTGATTTCCTTGACCTTTTTTATGATTTTATGAAGAAAAAAAAGATTAATTGGTGAATTAAAAAAAATTAGAGAAAGTATTAAAAGAATTAAAAAATAAATAAAGAAAGAAAGATGAGATGGGCCTGTGTATTAGCAATCATGGGGGTTGGAATCTGATTTTTCTGGGCCCAAACACATCCAAGCCCTTTTGACTTCGCTGGATCTGATGCATACGTTGACCTGGAGTACATGGTGGATCTTCAATGGACGGGCCTGGGATCTGGAATGAGGATGTATTTGATGGTTGGATCTTGATGGTATACGGTGGACGTCCTTTTAAGCAGCGTGCCTGATGACCTATTGAAAAAGATTATGAAACAAATATGGGACCTAGGGATCGAACCCAGGTCCTTATGCACGTTTCCAATACCTGCTTGCCAACTGAGCTGCTTTGCTTATTTGTAAATATAATAGGAATAAACAAATATAATCAAATCACGTGGTGCATTCAGAAAAACATGCTAACATTTAAACCACCCAACCAGAGAGTGTCACGCATCGTCTTCTTCCTCCCCAACCATCGTTTTAGCCTAAGATACTTTTACCTACAGACACGTTGTTGTAGGTACATACCTGTGCATCTCAAAAATTATCCACAAGCAATATAAATGACCATGGCTGGTACCAATCAACTCGTCTCATCCTCACGAGCATCATGGTACCAGAATCAACGCCCAATTTTGCCTGCATTAGAAAACCCTAAACAAGAACACAAAACCCTAGCTATGGTAATATCATGTACAAGCGTCAAAAATGCAATTAAGTGGTACCAATAGTTTGCAAACCTAATGATGAACAAGAATATATAATCAAAACATGCGTAGGATGAGTAAATCAACAAAATCGAAATTGAGTTTGGAGGCAAACCATGGTACCTGTAACTTACAATTCCAGGCGCGAAAAGGCTTGCAATTGATTGGGATATGTTCCTGGGATGTCCAGCAATCTGTTGGCAATGTTAGAATGACTTGAATTGGCCTCTAGGATGGAAATTGGATCACCACTTTTTCTTGAATTTTTGAAGTTTTGTTCTTGGCTCTGCACGACTGTTAACCTCTCCTTTTTCCCTGGTTGTGTTCAATATATATCATAGAGTGCATTAGGGTTGTAAAAATTGATCACATCTTTGGAAGTTTTCAAGATTTGATTTGATTTTCATGGCATATGTAAACTTGCTATATTGAGCCAAATTATGCCTTTCTTGTCCCAATCAGCCTTGATTCGAATTGATCATGCAAGCTCATCAAATCTTGGTTGCTAACCTGTCAAAAAAAACAATCAAATCAAATCATTGATAATTTTCATCATTTATTTGATTTAATTCACCTTTTAATTAATGAAAAATCAAAATAAATTGAAAATTGAAGAAAACAATTGGTGGATATGTATTTGAGTCGTGGACCACATTATAATTGACGTGCAAGCATAAAAAGTTAGGCCCATTTAGCAAAAAATGCAATTTTGAGCACATTTGACTTTTGGCAATTTTGCAAAAATGGTCAACTTGGCCAATGCATAACTTTCTCAATTTTGACCATAGAGAGGTGTTCCTAGACTTTTTAGAAAGCTTAGTATGACCTCTAAGCAACCCTTTTGGTCTCATATCAATTGAGTCTTCCATGTTCATGTATGAAGCTTTGACCCAAAAGGTATTTTTGTTGACTTTTCAAAATGACCTATAATATCAAAATTAATATCTTTTTGTGAGTGCATATTATGAACTTGGGATATGAAGATGAATTGTAGGTAATTGCATAATCTTTAAAATGAGATTTGTATGGGTCATTTCTAGTAAAGTATGAGAAAGTTATGCTTGGTCAAAGTTGAGTTGACTTTTCTTCCAAAACCCTAATTTAGCAACTTTTGGGTTTTGATGAATTGTGAGCAATCCTTGAGGAATCATGATCAACCCTTGATAAAATGATGAATAATACTTCAAAATAAGGATGTTGACCAAAAATCTTGAAGTTTGACTATATGTATGTCACAATTGACTTTTGACCTAGCACAATCAATTTTCAAGCTTTTGAGCAATTGACTGAGCAAACTTCTTCTGCAAGGCTTGAAACTTGAAATGGATGATCTTGAGAACATATTAGGACAGTGGTGATAATTTGATTCCTTTGTGGTTCATATATCCTGATGAAAAATGAAACCCTAATATGAGGTAGACTGCCTTAGGAGAGAGTTTGTCTGGTCAACTCTTGAACTTCCTTGAGCAATTTGGGGACCTCTCATGACATTTGTTGAGAAATATGGGAGCCAAATTTTGGGGTACAACATCTGCCCCTGTTCAATCTTCTTAAACCTGAGGATGTAGATTAGCTCGTCTGTCTTTCGTGATCTGAAGGTGGAATATAATTGAACACTAGAGTGCCCAGAAATTTGCACTCGCGTGAAGTGATACTTGACTTGCGATATCGGGAATGGGCTTATGGATGCCATTTGGAAGTCGATGACAAAAGATGGGCTTAAAGATGCCATCCGAAGAGGCGTCAATCGCATAAGAGATTCCTTTGCAAGATCTCGTATACCTGTTGTTGAGGAGGACTTCGTTGGGGAATACTGGTCTCTGTCTTGAGAGAAATATAGTTTTAGGAGCTTCAGTTGTCCGTTACTCTACTAGGGAATAACTCCGGTTTGGGGAGCGGTAGTGAATTGCGTATCTGGTCGGGGTATATGATGCATCGTGACTTTCTGGGGAAATGTGAAATCAATTGTGTTTGATTGAGTCCCGATCTTACAGTGTGGTGGACTGCTGTCTGGGGATAAGAGAGGCAGAACCCGGATAGTAAGGTTATGAGAAGGAACCTGGATAGTAGGGTTACTTCAATATGAAAGCCTAGATATTAGGGCTGTGAGAAGGAACCTGGATGGCATGGTTACTTCGATATGAAAGCCTAGATAGTAGGGTTGTGAGAAGGAACCTGGATAGTAGGGTTACTTCGAGATGAAAGCCTGGATAGTAGGGCTTAAGAAGGAACCTGGATAGTAGGGTTACCTTGATATGAAAGCCTGGATAGTAGGGCTGTGAGAAGGAACCTGGATGGTAAGGTTACTTCGATATGAAAGCCTAGATAGTAGGGCTGTGAGAAGGAACCTGGATGGTAGGGTTACTTCGATATGAAAGCCTGGATAGTAGGGTTGTGAGAAGGAACCTGGATGGTAAGGTTACTTTGATATGAAAGTCTGGATAGTAGGGTTGTGAGAAGGAACTTGGATAGTAGGGTTACCTTGATATGAAATCCTGGATAGTAGGGTTGTGATAAGGAACCTGTATGGTAGGGTTACTTCGATATGAAATCCTGGATAGTGGGGCTGTGAGAAGGAACCTGGATAGTAGGGTTACCTTGATATGAAAGCCTGGATAGTAGGATTGTGAGAAGGAACCTGGATGGTAGGGTTACTTTGATATGAAAGCCTGGATAGTAGGGTTGTGAGAAGGAACCTGGATGGTAGGGTTACTTCGATATGAAAGCCTGGATAGTAGGACTGTGAGAAGGAACCTGGATAGTAGGGTTACTTTGATATGAAATCTTGGATAGTAGGGCTGTGAGAAGGAACCTGGATGGTAGGGTTACTTCGATATGAAAGCCGGGATAGTAGGGCTGTGAGAAGGAACCTGGATAGTAGGGTTACTTCGATATGAAAGTCGGAATAGTAGGGCTGTGAGAAGGAACCTGGATGGTAGGGTTACTTCGATATGAAAGCCTGGATAGTAGGGTTGTGAGAAGGAACCTGGATGGTATGGTTACTTCGATATGAAAGCCTGGATAGTAGGGTTGTTTCAGAATGAGTTTGGGTAAAAATGCAGAGGGAACCTGGGTAAGGTTGTTCTTGTCGTGTCGATGACTACTCTGTTTAGCTTCGGGTGTTGATCATGGACCTGTTGGAAATTGTCGGTAATAACTGTCTTTCCTGAAAGAAATACAGGGTTAGTTATGTGCGATGCATGAGATGCATTATATAATGATGTTCTCAAAATAAATGAGACTATGTTATATGTGATGTATGCATATGTCATGATGTATGAACATGAAATGCTGTCATAATAATCTGAGTCTGGGAAAATAAATCCCTGACTGTTGTTTGGAGAGTGTGAGAAATGGTATTCTTGACTATTGTAACAAACCATAGTTCCTCTGCTTCTGTTGGGGATGGTGAACAAAGATGACTATGCTGGGGATTTGCCCCTTGGCGGATAAGTATTCTGACGGGCGAGACTCTATCCGAGGATAATTATGCGGGGGATAACTCTGCTGGAGGGGAGACACTTTGGTGATAGATCATGCTGATTTGCAGAAATAAACTCCACCGGGGATGAATTTTCATTGCTGGTGATAGTGAATTCTATTGGAGATTCAATTTCTGCTTGAGAGAAATAAACTATGCTTAGGGAAAAAATTTACTGACTCGCTCGCGATTGTGAACCTCAGTTGGGGAGAGTTGTGTCCTGTTCGGGAAAGCTAAGATCACTGTCCTTGGGTACTTTTTACTCCGTGGGGAGTGTATGTACCACTGCTCATGTTCTCAAGTTGGCTCTATCCCGGTACCTTATGGGCAGAATAACTGTAAGGTTTGGGCACTTCTTGTTGGTCCCTGTCCCTGGAATTACGAGTAATCGTCTTTTGTTTTTTCATGTAAATATTTATGAGCATCAAATATTTTCAAATGCATATATAAAAAATGAATCATTGGACATTTTTGCAAAACAAAACAGAAAAAGAAAAACAAGTTGGAATTTCTTGTAAAAATGAATTGTATTGATTTTTTGAAGTTGGCCCGTAATAGGCGTATTGTAAAAAGACACTGACGTCCTAGTAAGAGAACGCCGCCGAAAAACAAAAATTATACAATTTGTGTAAAAGAAAGAAAAACAGCTATGTGAAACAATCCCATGGGGTTCCAACTCTGCTAATGCCTTTATATCTTCAAGCATCTCATCACTTCACTACTTGGCCGAAGCTTGATCAGATTGATTGGCGCTGTCTGAGCTTGATAGTCGATACCGAAGTCTGGTTGCAAGATGATCAAATGAGACATAGTGTTACGCTTCTGTTGTACCATAAAATTTGCCCTCCCATATTTCTCAAGACATGTCAAGAATAATCTCCAAGTGACTCAAGTTAGCTCAAGAGTTGGACAGTCAAATCACCTCTTAAGGCAGTCAATTCAAAATTAGGGTTTTGTGTTGCATCAAGGTCCTTACATCCAAATGGTCTCAAATTCTCCTTAATGTCCTAACATATTCTCAAATTTAGGTTCGGCTCAAGAGTCAATTCTTTAAAGAATGTATCCGAATGTGTGAGTTTTCTCGAAGAAATATGGTGAAAAAGTGTGCTGAAAGTGCAGTTTTTACGCGCTAAAAAATTCATAACTTGAAGATCGTGACTCGTTTTGAACCCGTTCCAGTGGCCAAAATTCTGTCTTGACGTCATCTACGTTTTTATCTCTCACGGCTGGAAGCCAATTTTGATCAGAAGGTATTCAAAAATGCGGATTTATCAAGTATTTCCGTACAGGAAATTTGTGTCAGGAATTTATTTGCGTCATGTTCGGAAAATCATAACTTGGTCGATTTTCATCGTATCGAGCTGGTTCCAGTGCCAAAATTTCAAAAATTGAGTTACCTACGTTTTCACAGAAGGTATTGAGTTCGAACGGTATCCAAAAGGTCTTCGTTTTTTGCTCAGAGCACGCGTGACGCGCCGAAAATCCTGAATGCTGAATATTATTTCATCTGGGCTGAAACTTCAAAAATTCATAACTCGGTCAATTTTTATCGGATTAGGCTCATATTTTTACAAAAGGTCACTGACTCATAGATCTACAACTTTGCTTCAAAAGTCGAGACCGGATTATGCTCTGATCAATACCAGTTATTTATTGAAGAACGTGTCAGAGTCGACGCTGGAGCCCAAAATAAGTTTGTCTGAGCTGAAACTTCAAAAATTTATAACTAATTCACCATTTATCCGATTGAGCCGATTTTCGGATAGGAGTTAGTTCTCGATGTCGGCTACATTTTGTTATCACATTTCAACTTCAAAAATTACACTTAAGTCCCTGCGATTTAGCATAGAAAGTGACAAACTCAAATGAACATTGGAGACCCAATTGCACATTCAAAGCTCATTTTCTTTACTCTAATTTCCATTATATAATCACATTCTTTTCACACAAACCAGGAGGAGGAAAAAAAAACCTTGCCACAACGCTGTCAGAATATTAAATTCTTTCAAGAACCCTAAAACCTTGAAATCCTTATTACAAATCTCTCTCTCACTACAAACAAGTCATCCCGGTTACAAACCAACATCTCACTACAAACAAGTCATCCCGGTTACAAACCAACATCTCACTACTTCTCCAGTAAGAGTAAGGCTGGCTTGATCTCCATGAGCAAAAGTCATAAAAGAATTCATATCACTACTTCTCCAAGGGTAAGGCTGATTTGATCTCCATGATCAAAAGGGTATAATCATTCATACATGCCATATTGGGCCTAAACATTAAATTTCTTTATATATTGGCTTTATTTGTATTTTATGATATATAGTAATTTATTTAATGTGTTCATGAGATTCAACACTGCAGATTTAGACAGGATCCCATGCAGGTTCATTAAGGAACGTTGAAACCAAAACACAAATGGTCAAAAGCCAAAACACAAATGGCCAAAACAGAACAGTTTACACATGACACCAATACATGGCAAGACAGACATCTTGAGAAGGTTAAGGAACGTTGAGGCCATAACACAAATGGCCAAAAGCCAAAACACAAATGGCCAAAACAAAACAGTTAACACATGACACCAACAACTGTTTCACCCCTCCAATCAGACTCGTATACTCCTAAACTCTCTCTCTATTTTTATTATTTTCCTTTAATTAATTAATTAATTATTATTTATTATTAATCACTAACCAATTATTCTTTTTTCTTAATAAAATCAAAACCACAAAAAATATTATTTTTATTAATTTCATTATTTTTGTAAATAAATATTAATTAATTAACTTAGTCTTAAATAGGTTTAAACATTTAATATTTTTTGCAATAAATTAAAAATCAATTTAGAATATTAGGTTTTACTAACTTTTAATCATTTTATTTTATTTCCTTAAAAACTCAAAAAATCCAAAAATATTTTCATTATTTAATTTAATTTAATTGTTCATTTGATTTAATTTCCATTTAATTCAAAAAAATAACAAAAAACATGCTTTCTTTTCAAAAAGGGTCAAAACCCTAAAAAATGCGTCGTCTTAATTTTTCGTACGCGATCCATATTTCCAATATTGTAATTGCTCCCGGTATGTAATAGCTTTTGAATAGGACTATAATTATTTTACCGCTTTTATTTACTTTCCGCAATTTAAATTAAAGGGTTTGTTTTTGGCGATGTAAATACCCGACGCCTTGTAATAGTTTAGATTTAATTTCCGCAAATTTAAATTCCGCAACTATACATTGTTAGATGTTTGATAATAGGGAATGCATGACAATATCCAATGTATGAACTTAAAATCAACATAGCTCACCATGACATGTACAAAGATAAATAACTGAAAAACAATACACTCGCACATGCGCACTCTTAGGGTACACCTCACTTGGTTGCCTTCGAATGTGGTCATTGAGTATAGGAAGTTTTAGAGGTCATCCTCTTGTCCAAAGATCATAAGTTGCCTCGAAACGGTTGCCTCGGAAAAGATGATCTAAGACATTAGGGTTACCGCTAAGGCGTCCTAACATTGCTTTAGTGACCACGCGTCCCTTAATCGAATTGACCCTTAAACTCCAACGACGGTGCTACCTACTCATTCATAGTAGGATAGCATTGTCTAAAGGACATTTGCACAGATTAATTCCTTTTTCGAGTAGGTAGATGGTTCTTAAGTACTTGCTCCTTTTAAAACAAAACAAAACTTTTCGCACTTACACTCCTTTCAAACAAAAACTTCTTTCAAACCCACAAACACAAAGAAAAGCAAAATTTTGAAAACACTTTGAGCAAGTACCTAAGAGCCCGTGGATAACCATGGATAGAAAGAGTGCTAACACCTTTCCTTTCTATAATCTACCTCCTGAACCCGAGAAACATCTCGAAAAAGGAATTTTTCTGTGCTTTTTTCCTTTCCTTGTTGGATAAAATAAAAGACGGTGGCGACTCTTGCTTACCACGACATTTTGTGAAAATAAACGCAAAACGCGAACCAACATTTCATAACAGTCAGTTCTATTCCTACCGATCACAGAACTGGCGACTCTGTTGGGGATACCATAATAAGTGAGGTGTACCTTAGGATTAGATCATTATGTTTTCAATTGTATGCTTTGTATGCTTTAAATTTGTGGGCTTGTATCGAAGTTTCTATAGATCCTAACCTGGATCTGGGGATACCCTTTAGGTAAGTAGCAATAAACTGTGAGGGAACTGTCCGGCATAGACCGAGACGGTTGAAGTAGTAGCTACATTGGTGTGGCACTTTAGTCTGTACCGATATCCATTGTGTTGGAACGAGGAGAATATGGGTCTTCTAAGGGGTCATTAAGCACCAACTGACCTTAGAACCTTAAATTGACCAACTTGGCCATAGAACAGTAGCAGTATGCTACACTCATTGAGACTAAACTCTCGCGATGATTCCGGCCGCAAGAAAAGGTTGCTAAACTGGAATTATGACCGATTGAGGGTAGTCAGTGATATTTAGATCCTCTAGAACTCGGTTACTATTTTTAGGACATGTTTAAACCAACTAAATTAAAATAGGGTAATACCTAAACTCCGTGCCAGCCTAAACTTAAGGCTATTTGTGTGACTTGTGCGCCTTCAAACTTGAACTACTTGCACATTCTTGTTATCTGACAACATGAGTTCCTTGCAGGTTTTGTTTACAGTCCTTATCCAATAATTTGGATTTATTGCAGGGTTTACTTACATCGCTTCACACTTTTGCTTAAACGCATAGCATACACATCATAACATCATACCTTAACATTTCCTTAACCATTTCAAGGATCTCAAGGGTCTGTGATGCAGGTTATGGTAAATCAAATGCCTAGCAAGGGGAAAAGGGGATTTATTTTCCTCTAGCCAAGGTTGTCTAGAAATCAAAATACGGTAATTTGAGTCAGGGGCTATGACCCACTCGATATGGTGAGCTTGACTCTTGAAGAAGGACTCTTAACAACATGAAGTTTCTTCAATCAAAGCTGCGAAATTCAAATTCTAACAAGTTTCTTGTTTACCCCGCGGGATCCTTGAAAACATTGCATACATATATATCATTGCATAACAGGTCTCCTAGTACAGGTCACTCATGTTCTCACTGTTTATTTCAGCAATGACTCTCCTACAAGACAACCAAGATCTCCAGGCTCAAAACGCTCAACTTCAAGAAATGTTCTTGAACCTATCCCAGGGGCAGGAAGAATTAAAAGCTCTCCTCACAAGGGGCTTAGTCCTAGGGAATCCAGACGGCATCAGGAATGATCAGTTGGAAGGGCTACAAATTGAGTTGGCAACAATGAAGATCCAGATGATGGGACAGCTGGTGGGCCAGATGGCTCTCATTCAAGACCTGGCTCAAAGACAAGAAGAGCTCAGGGTCCTAATCAACAAACTAGTTCAAAATAACCAAGTGGGGCAAACAACTAGGGTTGAAGATAAAGTCATCATTCAACCTCCTTTGAGACAAGAAGACAAGGGAAAAGCTCCCCAGCTTGCTTCAGGGTCACAAGCCCAGCAACAACCTCGCCAGCGTCAACGGGGTAATCGGCGTAAGCAAAATACACCTGGAAGACATTTCTCTGAGACTGATATACCATCATCTCTAATACTGAAATGCTTGTTGGAGGTCAATCTGATTCCTTTAAAGGATCCTCTCCGGAATCCCAATACCTCTGCTCCTGGCTATCACCCCGATGCATTTTGTGTATACCACTCCTATAGTCCTAGACATGACACCAACGACTGTTGGGCTTTGAAAAACAAGATCCAAGACTTGATTGACAGAAGAGTGTTGGAATTCATGCCGGATGGCGAGATGAAAATCTTCCGCTGAGGGTTTTCCACCTGAAATGACTAGTTCGAACTAAGAGGCTTTTGCTTATTAGAATTTTCAAGCTGTAATTTTCTTTTGACTGTTCGAACATTTATTCATGTTAAACTTTATTACTTTACCAATGCATTGCATATGTCTGTTTTGAATTAATCCATTTGTATTTCACTATATTCAAATTGCTTTCATTTTTTGTGATGATCAACTATCGATTAAAAAAAAATTCTAAGCCTTTAGAGGGAGGATGACGAAAATGATATCAAAATCTCTACAGTATACTTTTGAACAGACCCTGCTGACGAGGTACAGGCATTGTTTCAAATCCTAAACAGTGGAGTTATAAGGAAGATAATCCCTAGTCAACCCCCTTTGAGCCAAAGAAGTTGGAGTTTTTCTTTTCACAAATTAAAACCCTTAATCACAACCTGGGGCAGGGTAGTTTTCTCAGTTGATCCAGGTGCACAATGAATGGCGTCAAAGAAGTCCTTCCGAAACAAAAGACGGTGTTGGTTTCGTATAATCGTAAGGACAAGCAGTCATTATCTCTCAAAAATAAAAGCCCATCAAGTCAAAACCTATGAAGGAGACTTACAAAACTGGGGCATCCCGCTGACTGTAATTACAAAAGAAACAGTTCAGGCAAAAGACAGGGATAATAAAATCAAAAAGAAAGAGGTCATGCAAACTCTCAACAAAATGACTGCCTGTTCAAAATAAATTGTCAGTATCTGAACCATCACTGGTATGTCAGAGCAAAGACTCAAACAAGATCTAATGCATGATTAGCTGAGTTTAGGATCGAAGAACATCATGAAGAACGGGTGGGTACAAATAAAATTTGAGCCTTTATCCTTTGTTTCTTAAACCGTGAACCAGGCCACGATATAACCCTTAAAAGTCCTAGCTGAAGCATGGGTTAGTTCGAAAGCATATTGTTACAAAATGTATCCTGACTCCTGTAGAGCTTGCTGTAAATCCTGAGTTGACGTCACATTTTACAAAATTTTCCTATCTTACTGAAAAAATGCATTTTCAAAAACTTCAAGACAGACATAAGCCTTGCATTCTTAAAATAACTTTGTTTGCATATGACTATTTGTTCAAACAGCAGAGAAATTTGCACGACGAATATCTAGGGAACAAAAAACCTTCTCAATAAAAGGATCACCTCAAGTGGAAAAAACACTTCCAACCAAGGGGCACGGCATGATCATTGTCCATCATTTGGGGCAGTCAAGTCAAGATTCAAGGAATCTCTCAAAATGCCAAAAAGCCAGGGGAAAATCTCCATCTGAATCAATTGGGGCATTGGATATTAATTCCAGCAACGAATCTTGCATGATCAAACGAAGATCTTCTGGTAGTATGGGAATACAACACTACCGACAGTGACACCTCCCTACATCCTGAGAGCGTGGATATAATCAGAAAATACTACACATAATCAAAGACCCGCTAGGTCGACTGGCCTAGGCAAAAATAAGGGCTTCCCGACGAACCAAAAGGGTTCGGGCAAAAATTAGGGATAAAAATGGAAAAAATCTATACATCCGGCAAGTCGAAAACCTGAAAAGGCGACTTGGGCAAAAAAGGGTATCCCGATGGATTGAAAACTCGAAAGGGCGGTCCAGGCAAAAATTAGGGATCAAAGCGTACGACTATGTCCCGTCATCTCATCACTTGCCTACCAGAAGAAGACTTGTCATTTCAATCGAAAGATGCCAAGCACCTCATAGGTTGGGATAATACTCGATCCACAAGGCCTCCGCAGGCACCTTCTCCCGCAGAAACAGGGGCAATAAAATTGTCCAAACTGTACAGCTACCATGCTCGCCAGGTACAAAGGTAGATTCAGTTGAAGAATATGGCTAAGATACCTTCACTCCCCGCAGAGTAAGACAATAATGATAGCTCTCTCTCAGCTGAGACTTGCAACCGTGAATGAATCAACAATACTCTCCCCAAGCAGAGTTCATCCACCATCAAGCGCTAAAAAGGTTTGGTATTCCCAGAAGGTCTTAATATTCCTCAACGGATTATAAAGACATTCCCCATCAATCATAAGATCATCCCCAGCGAAGTTCTTCCCTTTCCCCAAGCAGGAGTTCAATCCTTAACAGATTCAGGGTCATCAACAACAGTAATCCATCCTCAGCGGAGTTCATCAGCAGAATACCCCTTCCCCAGCAGAGTTTATCGTTAAAATCTTCAGCAGAATACCCCTTCCCCACAGAGTAATTCCCCTCAGAGTAATCTCTTCATCAGTTTATTCCCCAACGGAGTTCTATTCTCCTACAGGTTTATCCTCACAATCATCTTCATTCACCATCCATGGCGGAAGCGAAGCATTCAACTTTATTCTCCAGCAGCTCCGGGATTTATTTTCCCCAGCTAAAACATTACATTTCCATACATCATGATACATGCATATACGCATCATACCATACAATCTCATTTATTTTGAGAACATCATTGTCTAATACATATCATGCATTACATACAGCTAACCTTCACCTTTCAGGAAAGATACAATCAAAATTCAAGTTATAAAGCCCGGGTACAACCGGATAGTATCTTGATTTCTACAGCATATTGTGAAGCCCGGATTATGACTGGATAACAATATCAGACTACCGCGAAGCCTGGATCACGACCAGATAGTGACATCTCTTGAAAGCAAGCTATGAAGCCCGGAGAACGACCGAATAATAGTTTATTCCCCAGTGAGCCATGAAGCCCGGATTGCATCCGGATAGTAGCCCAGTAAGCACCATGAAGCCTGGATTCGACCAGATAGTGGTATATCATAAACACAAGCCGTGAAGCCCAGATCACGACCGGATAACAGTTCAACAAGTTTTTGTGAAGCCTGGATTACGACCAGAAAGCAATACAAGACTACGAAGCCTGGATTATGACCAGATAATGGTAGAAGATATTGTGAAGACTGGATTACAACCAGATAGAAACCAAAAGTACTACGAAGCCTGGATTTCGACCAGATAGTGGTACGATACATCATGAAGCCTGGATTACGACCAGATAATGGTAGAAGATGTTGTAAAAACTAGATTACGACCAGATAGCAACCAAGAGTACTATGAAGCCTGGATTACGACCAAATAATGGTAGAAGATGTTGTGAAGACTGGATTACGACCAGATAGCAACCAAGAGTACTATGAAGCCTGGATTACAACCAGATAATGGTAGAAGATGTTGTGAAGACTGGATTACGACCAGATAGCAACCAAGAGTACTATGAAGCCTGGATTACGACCAGATAATGGTAGAAGACATTGTGAAGACTGGATTACGACAAGATAGCAACCAAGAGTACTATGAAGCCTGGATTACGACCAGATAATGGTAGAAGATGTTATGAAGACTGGATTACGACCAGATAGCAACCAAGAGTACTATGAAGCCTGGATTATGACCAGATAATAGTAGAAGATGTTGTGAAGACTGGATTACGACCAGATAGCAACCAAAGGTACTACGAAGCCTGAATTTCGACCAGATAATGGTATGATACATCGTGAAACCTGGATTACAACCAGGTAGCATTAAGGGACACTGTGAAACTTGGATTACGACCAAATAACAGTTTACCCAGCCAGTTACTGCGAAGCCCGGATTCGACCGGATACTAGTAAACCCAATAGTCAAAGGAAAGCCCGGATGCGACTGGATAACCATCTGATTTGTTCTGAAGCCTGGATTTCGACCAGATAAGAAGTGAGGTATTGTGAAGATTGGATTCGACCAGATAGCAGTACGTGACACCATGAAGCCTAGATTCGGCCAGATAATGGTATAACACATCGGGAAGCCTGGATTACGACCATATAGCGGTACAAGGCACTGTCAAGCTTGGATTCCGACCAAGTAGCAGTTTACATGGACAGTTACTAAGAAGCTCGGAGTCGGCTGGATATTAGTGTGCCCTAAATTCAAGTTGAAGCCCAGAGGCGACCGAATAACCACTTGATTTGTTCTGAAGCCTGGATTTCGACCAGATAAGAAGTGAGGTATTACAAAGCCTAGATTACGACTGGATAGCAAGTTTAATCTCATCTCCCAAGTAAGTCACTGTAAAGCCTGGATTAAGACCAGATAACAGTCGGTCTTATCACTATGAAGCCTGGGTTGCGACCAGATAGTAGTTCACTCTCACCTCTTCAACACAGATGATTCCTCAGTAGAATAACGGATGACTGAAGCTCCTAAAATTCAACAGAGACGATTCCCCAGTAAAATAACAGACGACCGAAGCTCCTAAAGTTCTATTTCTCCTAAGACAAAGAACAGTATTCCCTAGCGGAATCTCCCTCAACAACAGGTATACAAGCTCTCGCTAAGGAATCTCTTACGCGATCGACACGCCTTCGGATGGCATCGTTAAGCCCATCTCCCATCCTCAATCTCCAGATGGCATCTGTAAGCCCATTTCCGACATCGCAAGACAAATACTACTTCATGCGAGTGCAAATTTCTGGGCACTCTAATGTTTAATTATCTTCCACCTTCGGATTACGAAAGGCTCGAAAGCCAATCTATATCCTCAGGTTTAAGAAAATTGAACAGGGGCAACTGTTGTACCCCAAAATTTGCCCTCCCATATTTCTCAAGACATGTCAAGAATAATCTCCAAGTGACTCAAGTTAGCTAAAGAGTTGGACAGTCAAATCACCTCCTAAGGCAGTCAATTCAAAATTAGGGTTTTGTGTTGCATCAAGGTCCTTACATCCAAATGGTCTCAAATGCTCCTTAATGTCCTAACATATTCTCAAATTCAGGTTCGACTCAAGAGTCAATTCTTTAAGGAAGGTGTCCGAATGTGTGAGTTTTCTCGAAGAAATATGGTGAAAAAGTGTGCTGAAAGTGCAGTTCTTACGCGCTAAAATATTCATAACTTGACGTCATCTACGTTTTCATCTCTCACGGTTGGAAGCCAATTTTGATCAGAAGGTCTTCAAAAATGCGGATTTATCAAGTATTTCCGTACAGGAAATTTGTGTCAGAAATTTATTTGCGTCATGTTCGGAAAATTATAACTTGGTCGATTTTCATCGTATCGAGCTGGTTCCGGCGCCAAAATTTCAAAATTTGAGTTAGCTACGTTTTCACAGAAGGTATTGAGTTCGAACGGTATCCAAAAGATCTTCGTTTTTTGCTCAGAGCACGCGTCACGCGCCGAAAATCCTGAATGCTGAATATTATTTCATCTGGGCCGAAAATTCATAACTCGGTCAATTTTTATCGGATTGGGCTCATATTTTTACACAAGGTCACTGACTCATAGATCTACAACTTTGCTTCAAAAGTCGATACCGGATTATGCTCCGATCAATACCAGTTTTTTATTGAAGAACGTGTCAGAGTCGACACTGGAGCCAAAATAAGTTTGTTTGAGCTGAAACTTCAAAAATTCATAACTAATTCACTGTTTATTTGATTGAGCCGATTTTCGGACAGGAGTTAGTTCTCGATGTCGGCTACATTTTGTTTTCACATTTCAACTTCAAAAATTGCACTTAAGTCCCTGCGATTTAGCCTGGAAAGTGATGAACTCAAGTGAACATTGGAGGCCCAATTGCACATTCAAAGCCCATTTTTTTTACTCTAATTTCCATTATATAATCATATTCTTTTCACACAAACCAGGAGGAGAAAAAAAAACCCTTGCCACAATGCTGTCAGAATATCAAATTCTTTCAAGAATCCTAAAACCTTGAAATCCTTATTACAAATCCCTCTCTCACTACAAACAAGCCATCCCGGTTACAAACCAACATCTCACTACAAACAAGTCATCCCGGTTACAAACCAACATCTCACTACTTCTCCAGTAAGGGTAAGGCTGGCTTGATCTTCATGATCAAAAGGCATAAAAGCATTCATATCACTACTTCTCCAAGGGTAAGGCTGATTTGATCTCCATGATCAAAAGGGTATAATCATTCATACATGCCATATTGAGCCTAAACATTAAATTTCTTCATATATTGGCTTTATTTGTATTTTATGATATATAGTAATTTATTTAATGTGTTCATGAGATCCAACACTGCAGATTTAGACAGGATCTCATGCAGGTTCATTAGGAACGTTGAGGCCAAAACACAAATGGCCAAAACAGAACAGTTTACACATGACACCAATACATGGCAAGACAGACATCCTGAGAAGGTTAAGGAACGTTGAGGCCAGAACACAAATGGCCAAAAGCCAAAACACAAATGGCCAAAACAAAACAGTTTACACATGACGCCAACAGCTGTTTCACCCCTCCAATCAGGCCCGTATACTCCTAAACTCTCTCTCTATTTTTATTATTTTCCTTTAATTAATTAATTATTATTATTTATTATTAATTACTAACCAATTAATCTTTTTTCTTAATAAAATCAAAACCACAAAATTATTTTTATTAATTTCATTATTTTTGTAAATAAATATTAATTAATTAACTTAGTCTTAAATAGGTTTAAACATTTAATATTTTTTGCAATAAATTAAAAATCAATTTAGAATATTAGGTTTTACTAACTTTTAATCATTTTATTTTATTTCCTTAAAAACTCAAAAAATCCAAAAATATTTTCATTATTTAATTTAATTTAATTGTTCATTTGATTTAATTTCCATTTAATTCAAAAAAATAACAAAAAACATGCTTTCTTTTCAAAAAGGGTCAAAACCCTAAAAATTGTGCCGTCTTAATTTTTCGCACGCGATCCATATTTCCAATATTGTAATTGCTTCAGGTATTGTATAGCTTTTGAATAGGACTATAATTATTTTACCGCTTTTATTTACTTTTTGCAATTTAAATTAAAGGGTTTGTTTTTGGCGATGTAAATACCCGACGCCTTGTAATATTTTAGATTTAATTTCCGCAACTATACACTGTTAGATGTTTGATAATAGGGAATGCATGACAAGATCCCATGTATGAACTTAAAATCAACATAGCTCACCATGACATGTACAAAGATAAATAATTGAAAAACAATACACTCGCGCATGCGCACTCTTAGGGTACACCTCACTTGGTTGCCTTCGAATATGGTCATTGAGTATAGGAAGTTTTAGAGGTCATCCTCTTATCCAAAGATCATAAGTTGCCTCAAAACGGTTGCCTCGGAAAAGATGATCTAAGACATTAGGGTTACCGCTAAGGCGTCCTAACATTGCTTTAGTGACCACACGTCCCTTAATCGAATTGACCCTTAAACTCCAACGACGGTGCTACCTACTCATTCATAGTAGGATAGCGTTGTCTAAAGGACATTTACACAAATTAATTCCTTTTTCGAGTAGGTAGATGGTTCTTAAGTACTTGCTCCTTTTAAAACAAAACAAATTTTTTCGCACTTACACTCTTTTTAAACAAAAACTTCTTTCAAACCCACAAACACAAAGAAAAGCAAAATTTTGAAAACACTTTGAGCAAGTACCTAAGAGCCCGTGGATAACCACGGATAGAAAGGGTGCTAACACCTTTCCTTTATATAATCTACCTCCCGAACCCAAGAAACATCTCAAAAAAGGAATTTTTCTGTGCTTTTTTCCTTTCCTTGTTGGATAAAATAAAAGACGATGGCGACTCTTGCTTACCGCGACATTTTGTGAAAACAAACGCAAAACGTGAACCAGCATTCCAAAACAATCAGTTCTATTCCCACCGATCACAGCTTCGGTCCCTAATTTTTTCCTGGACCGCCCTTTCGGGTTTCCAGTCCACCAGGATACCCTTTTTTTCCCAAGCCTCCTTTTCAGGTTTTCGACTTACTGGGTGTACAGTTTTTTTCCTCATTTTCATCCCTTATTTTTGCCCGAACCCTTTTGGTTCGCCGGGAAGCCCTTGTTTTTGCCTAGGCCAATCAACCTAGCGGGTCTTTGATTATGCATAGTATCTTTCAGTATATCTGCATTGACGGGGTGAGGAAGGTCGTCACCATCCATGATGGTTAGAATTATAACTCCTCCCGAGAAAATGTTCTTAACCAAAAATGGCCCTTCGTACGTGGGGGTCCATTTTCCCCTGGGATCACCTTGCGGTAGTATGATGTGTTTGATCACTAGATCCCTGACTTGATATTCTTAACATCTGACTTTCTTGTTAAAAGCCTTGATCATTCGCTTTTGATACGTCTGACCATGACAGATGGCAGTAAGTCTCTTTTCATCGATTAGATTCAGCTGATCAATTCAGGTTTAGATCCAGTCGTCTTTGTTAAAACCCGCATCCTTCATAATCCTGAGAGAGGGTATTTGGACTTTAATGGGTAGGACTGCCTCCATGCCATACACCAAAGAGTAGGGTGTTGCCTCTGTCGATGTCCGTGCTGAGGTACGGTACCCATGAAGAGCGAATGGTAACATCTCGCGCCAGTCTTTGTATGTCACCGTCATCTTTTGCACAATCTTCTTGATGTTCTTGTTAGCTGCTTCAACAACCCCATTCATCTTCGACCGATAGGGAGAAGAGTTATGATGTTGTATCCTAAACTGTTTGTAGAGCTCGGTGATCATTGTGTTATTGAGATTTGTACCATTGTTAGTAATAATCCTCTCTGGTACACCATATCGATAGATCAGATTGTGTCGGATAAATCGCGCCACGACGTTCTTGGTTACCATGGCAAAGGAAGTTGCCTTAACCCACTTTGTAAAATAATCAATGGCTACCAGAACAAAGCGATGCCCGTTATACGCAGTAGGTCTGATCTCACCGATCATGTCGATGCCCCACATTGCAAAAGGCCAAGGAGCTGTCAAAACATTCAGGGGAACTGGAGGTACATGCACCTTATCAGCATAGACTTGACACTTATGACAAGTTCGAGAGTGCTGATAACAATCAGCTTCCATAGTGGACCAATAATATCCTGCCCGTAGGATCTTCTTCGCCATGGTATGCCCACTGAAGTGAGTTCTGAAAGTACCTTCATGTAACTCTGTCATGATCTTTTCTGCCTCACTCTTGTCTACATACCGCAGTGAGGTTGAATCATGGTTACGCTTATAGAGAATTCCATTACTGATGAAGAACTTCGTAGCGAGCCTTCTCAGAAACTTTTTGTCATTGACAGATGCCCCCTCGGGGTATTCTTGAGCCTCAAGATACCTCTTTACCTTATGAAACCAGGGTTTATCTACTACCTCTTCAGTCTCAATGTCGCAACAATGTGCGGGTTCGTCCAACCTCTCAATGGTAATCTGGGGAGCTTCATTGTCCCACCTGATTTTGAACATAGAAGACATGGTAGTTAACGCGTCCGCTAACTGATTCTCCTCTCTTGAGAAATGTTCAAAGGTTACTTCCTCAAAGTGTGGGAGCAATGTCAGTACATACTCTCGGTAAGGAATGAGATTCGGGTGCCTCGTATCCCACTCGCCTTTGATCTGACTTATTACCAGAGCAGAATCTTCGAATACACTCAAGAACTTAATCCTCAGGTCAATAATAGCTCGAAGACCCATAATACATGCTTCATACTCCGCCATGTTGTTGGTGCAGTTAAAACATAATTAGGTGGTGAACAGAGTATGACAGTCCTCAGGAGATATGATTACAGCGCCAATTTCGTTACCCAAAGCGTTCGAGGCTCCATCAAAATACATAACAACCCAAAGCCGCTTCAACAACCCCATTCATCTTCAGCCGGTAAGGAGAAGAGTTATGATGTTGTATCTTGAACTGCTTGCAGAGCTCAGTGATCATTTTATTATTGAGATTTGTACCATTATCCGTAATGATCCTCTCCAGTACACCATATCGACAGATCAGATTATGCCGAATAAACCGTGCCATGACGTTCTTAGTTACAGTAGCAAAGGAAGCTGCTTCAACCCACTTTGTAAAGTAATCAATTTCTACCAAGATGAAACGATGCTCGTTGGATGCAGTAGGTCTGATCTCACCAATCATGTCGATGCCCCACATTGCAAAAGGCCACGGAGCTGTCAAGACGTTCAGAGGAACTGGAGGTATGTGCACCTTATCAACATAGACTTGGCACTTGTGACAAGTCCGAGAATGCTGATAACAGTCGGCTTCCTTAGTGGACCAATAATATCCTGCCCGAAGGATTTTCTTTGCCATGGTGTGTCCACTGGAATGAGTCCCGAAAGTACCTTCACGTAACTCTACCATGATCTTTTCCGCCTCGTTCTTATCCACACATCACAGTAAGGTTGAATCATGATTACGCTTGTAAAGGATGTCATTACTGATGAAGAATTTCGTTGCGAACCTCCTCAGAAACTTCTTATCATTAACAGATGCACCCTCAGGGTACTCTTAAGCCTCAAGATATCTTTTTACCTCGTGGAACCAGGGTTTGTCTGCTACCTCTTCAGTCTCAATGTAACAGCAATGTACAGGTTCGTCCAACCTTTCAATGGTAATCTGGGGAGCTTCGTTGTCCCACCTGACTTTGAACATAGAAGACATCGTAGCTAGCGCGTCTGCCAACTGATTCTCCTCTCTAGGGAAGTGTTCAAAGGTTATCTCCTCGAAATGTGGAAGCAACGTCAGTACATACTCCTTGTAAGGAATAAGATTTGGGTGTTTCGTATCCCACTCGCCTTTTATCTGACTGATCATGAGAGCGAAATCTCTGAATACACTTAAGAACTTAATCCTTAGGTCAATAGTTGCTCGAAGACCCATGATGCACGCTTTATACTCCGCCATATTGTTGGTGCAGTTAAAACATAGTCGGGCAGTGAACGGAGTATGAAAGCCTTCAGGAGATATGATCACGGCGCCAATTCCATTACCCAAAGCATTTGAAGCTCCATCAAAGTACATAAAACCATCGGGATCCTTCTTCAGGTCCTTCATCTAGTCCAGGTTCTTCATAGTCAGTTACCAACATGATGTTCTCATTCGGGAACTCGAAGTTCATAGACTGGCAATCATCTACTGCCTGATGTGCCAAATGATCTTCCAACACACTTCCCTTGATTGCTTTTTGGGTCGTGTATTGGATGTCATACTCAGTCAAGATCATTTGCCATCTACGGACAAGGCAGGCTTTTCGAAGATATACTTGATTGGATCCATCTTTGATATCAATAAGGTGGTGTAAGTCAGCATATACTGTCTCAGCCGGCGAGCAGCCCATGCCAAAGCGCAGCAAGTTTTCTCAAGCTGTGAGTATCAGGTCTCACAGTCGGTAAACTTTTTGCTAAGGTAATAAATAGCATGCTCTTTTCGGCCAGACTCGTCATGATGTCCCAGCACGCACTCCATTAAGTTGTCGAGTACTGTCAAGTATAAGATCAGAGGTTTCCCTTCCACTGGAGGCATCAGAATAGGTGGCTCTTGGATATATTCCTTGATCCTTTCGAAAGCAGCATGACATTCATCATTCCACTTTACCACTTGATCTTTCTTCAGCAACTTGAAGATTGGCTCACAAGTAGCAGTCAGATGTGAAATGAATCGGGAAATGTAATTCAACCGTCCCAAAAAGCCTCTGACTTCTTTTTATGTTCGGGGAGCTGGCATTTCCTGTATAGCCTTCACCTTTGCGGGGTCAACCTGAATACCTTTATCACTTACGACGAAACCCAGCAGCTTACCAAATCACACCCCGAAGGTGAACTTGTTCAGGTTTAACCTGAGCTTGTACAACTTCAACCTGTCAAATAGCTTCTGAAGATGGTCAAGATGTTCTCCTTCAGTCTGAGATCTTACAATCATGTCGTCAACGTATACCTTAATCTCATGATGGATCATGTCGTGGAACAAAGCGACCATGGCGCGCTGATACGTTGCCCCAACATTCTTCAATCTGAAAGGCATGACTTTGTAGCAAAAGGTGCCCTATTGAGTAACAAAGGTTGTCTTCTCCATGTCTTCGGGAGCCATTTTAATCTGATTGTAACCAGAGAAACCATCCATAAAGGAGAAAACCTTACGCTGTGCGGTGTTGTCAACCAGGACGTCGATATGAGGCAGAGGGAAATCATCCTTAGGGATCGCCCTAGTCAGATCCCTATAGTCCACATACATTCGAACCTTACCATCCTTCTTCGGCACTGGAACCACGTTGGCAACCCACTGCGGGTAAGAAGTAACTGCTAGAAAACCAGCATCAAACTGTTTCATAACTTTGGCCTTGATTTTCTCAGACATCTCTGGGTGCATTCGGCAAACTTTCTGTTTCACTGGAGGACAATGTTCCTTAGTAGGCAGGCGGTGAACCACAATATCGGTATCCAAACCAGGCATATCTTCATAAGACCAGGCAAATATCTCAACATAGTCACGCAGCATCTGAATCAGCCTTTACTTAACGCTAGGCTCCAGATTTACACCGATCTTGACCTCTTTCTTGTCTTCCTCTGTACCCAGGTTCACCGTTTCCACTGGCTCTTCATGCGGCTGTATGGCCCTCTCTTCCTGAAGTAACAGTCTAGCAAGTTCCCCAGGCACTTCACAATCATCCTCACCTTCGTCCTCGGCTTGGTTGATCAGACTTTCAAAGTCATAACTGGAAGTAGCAGAGTCGTTATCAGTGGGATCCAGAATGGATGTAGACCTGTATATGTGAGTGTGTGTAAAATAGTTGTTTTGCAAGATAGAAAAGAAAGACAAGGAGCACAAAATTTGTAATGCAAGAAAACGTCCAATGCTTTTATTGATGATATATGGAAATGACACATAATAAGCCCTCAAACAAAGCCACGGTGTCTCGGGTAAGGCACCGGGCCGTAAAGTTTAAAATTGTCTGTTACAAATTCAAAACAAAAGTCTATTTACTGTGTAATAAAAGAAATTAGCACAAAGTCCTTTGTCGTCCAATTGCTTAATCCGCTATCGGTAGTCGGGTAAATCCAGCTGTCAAACTCAGACTCTTCATCATCATCTTCAATCGCATTCACTTCCGGATTTGTAATATGCAGGGGAGGTCTTCCGATCCGCGCACGCCGAACATACCTTTGAGCTTCTGCAGTAAAACCCAAACCAAACTTGTCAGTCTTGTGTGCAAAGTTAGGGAGTTAGCCCCAATTCGCACACCCACCTTTCTCAATAATAGCCCGGGCATCCTTGAAGGAAGCCATCTTCATTGGAGGATCTTCAGCAACAGTTTTAGTCGACGCCAGAGTCTGGGGGACTTCTTCAAAGTTTTGACATGGGGTTTCAATAAACTCCTCATCTATCTCCACATACCGTAAAGATTTTAGGTGGCTCACCATGTACTCCTCTTCCCCTCTTACTGTAACAATTTCCCCTTCACTGGATACTTTAACATCTGATGGAGAGTAGAAGTTACTGCCCCAACTCTATGGATCCACGGGCGATCCAACAAACAAGAATAGGATGGTCGGATGTCCATCACATAAAATGTAGACGCAAAAGTCTGGGAACCAACCTTAATAGGGACATCCACCTCTCTGTGCACCATCCTGTTGGACCCGTCAAAGGCCCTAACCACAATATTACTTGGCTTCAGCACCAACCCTTCACAGTCCAACCGGTCTAACGCTTTCTTGGGTAAAACATTCAACGAGGACCCAGTATCCACCAATACGTGAGCTAGGGTAGTGCCCCTGCACTCGATTGAAACATGCATAGCGTCATTGTGATTATTTCCCTTGGCAGTCAAGTCTGCGTCGGAGAAACCTAACCTGTTGTCAGCTGTTAAACTAGCCACATAGTCTTTGAACTGATCAGCAGGTGTCTCCTGTGGCACATGCGCAGTTTTCAGGAAAGCAATCAGAGCCTTAGCATGGGCCTCTGAGCACAGCAATAAAGATAACATAGAGATCTTTTACGGGGTTTGCCCCAGCTGTTCGACTATGTTGTAGTCGTTTTTCTTAATGATCTTTAAAATTTCCTCTATCTCATGTCTAGAGGCTTCAACAGTAATCTTCTTCGGTGCCTCCGTCCGGGCAGGCTCACCGGTGATCCCTTTTCCCCGAGCGTCAGATGACTCGGTGACAGGGGTAAAGATTGGAACATGAACGGGAACAGTAGCAGATGTTCTGGCAGATGTAATAACAACAGGTTTCCGAACAGTTGGTGGAGAAATTTCAAGAGAGAAAAGTCTTCTGCTTCGGGTGACCTTGCTAGATCCAACAATATTGCTGACGTCAGTATCAGCCTCTTCAACCTTTAAGTCTTGCTTAATCCCGTGATAATACACGTCAGCCCCATAGTGCCACGGGACAGCCTTATCTGACGTGTAAGGGATAGGTCCAGGAATGGTAATGATCAATGGAGCAATTCTCAGAACAGATGTAATTCTAACAGGCTTTCTCGAGGAAGCCTTGGAAGAATTGGCGGATATGGTGATTATATAAACATCTTCAAAAGGAATCAATGGAACCAAAGTTTTCTCAAACAGAATTTCTTTGTTATCCATCAGGCGTTGGATGCCTGACTTCAATAGATGGCAACCAGTAGGTAGGACGGAACACAGATGGCAACCTTCTCCACAGCCTGGAAATAAACCGGCCAATAATCAGCTCTTCTTCACTGTCATTAATGGAGTAGAAACGTCTTCTACAGAAACCACAAACGAGTCTTCATCCATATCATTTACTTCATGCTTGGGCATAGGAGCAGTCATGACATTAGGCTTTTCCGGTGCTTCAAACTCGATCTCTTTAGCGTCAATCAGATCCTGCACTTTATTCTTCAAAGCCCAACAGTTATTGGTATCATGCCCTGGGCTATCAGAGTGATAAGCACAACGGGCGTTCGGATTATACAACGGTGATGTGGTGTTGGAATTCTTTGGAGCTTCCTTCGGAATCACCAAGTTGGTCTTTAACAACTGCGGTAGAATTTGAGACAGGGTCATACTGAGCCGAGTAAATTGTCTTTGTGGTCTCTTTGCTCTTTGTTGATTGTTATGTTGTGGGGCAACAATTGGTCTTGATATAACCACTGCATTAACTGCTTGGCGGCGCTCGGGTCGGTTATGGCTCCTCGAGCTGTAAACTGCACTAGACTCCTTCTTGAAGGGATTCTTCTTTGTACTTGACAAAGCACCCTTCTGTATCTTGCCGCTCTTGATACCGGCTTCAACTCTCTCCCCAGTCATAATCAATTCGGTGAACCCAGACGATGAACTTCTGATCAAGTGATTGAAATACAGACCAGACAAAGTCCCGAGAAACATATCCACCAACTCCATATCAGCCAAAGGGGGTACTCTCCCAACAAGATCCCTCCATTTCTGAGCGTAGTCCTTAAAACCTTCGCTCGCACCCATAGACATACCCTGAAGTTGAGTACGCGTGGGAGCAAGGTCGGCATTATACTAGTACTGCTTGTAGAAAGCAGCAACTAGGTCCTCCCAGTTACGGATGTTAGCTCCTTCCAGTTGGTAGAACCATTCAAGTTGAGTCCCTGACAAACTATCTTGAAAGAAATGAATCCAGAGGTTCTTATCAGCAGTATATGGTTGAATCTTCCTAACATACGAGCGGAGGTATAGCTTTGGGCAGGAAACCCCATCGTATTTAACAAAGACTGGTGCTTTAAACTTGTGCAGGATTACCACCCCAGATACCAAACCCATATCTCTGAAGTCCAGCCCAGGTATCTTCTGGATCTCCATCGTGCTTAACCGGTCTTCGAGTTGCTTATACCTATCCTCAGCCAGAGGATACTGGTCTTCAACAAAATTAGTGTCATTGTCAGAAACCACGGGGCTAGGAGCCCTCCTTTCTTCTTGATTCTCTCCCCCTCCAGATGAGTGGGACAAATCAACTTCCTCCCGCAACCTGTTTCCAAATTTATTACCCATATTCAGGAGGACCGTCTTCTTCTTCTTCTTCTTCTTCTTGTCCTTTAAGATAAGAGCCTTCAGATCTTGTTGACCCTTGTCCAAGTTCATGAACATTTCCTGGAACTAAGCATTCCGGGCTTGTAGAGCCTTGGTGGCTTGATCAGTAGATGTTTCAGAAGACATGATTGCTGAAATAAACAGCGAAGAAGATGAGAAACTTGTAAGGGTACCTGTAATGAGGTGCATGAGAATGGAATGCGTATGATATGATTTCAAATACTTTAGTGAGATTCAAATTCGTAGACCAAAATGAAACACACTTTATTAGATAAAAAAAACTTGAAACAATGTTTAACAAATGCCTTTAAGGCGTTACAAAAGGAATACTGAAAAGTAATTCTAAACTAAAAGCAATAAAAGACATCAGCATTCCCATGGTCATTTTCCTTTGGTGATGACATAGTCGTTGAGGACCCTCTCATTCTCCAGCTGCCTTGTAAGCTTCAGGATCTTCCGTTCCTGCTCGTGATACTTCTCTCTGTAAGTATCTTGTTCTTCCCTTAGCTGGATCCAAGACCTCTTTAATGCCCCAATATCAGTAGGCATGTATGGATGGAGGACTGTACAAGGAACCCCTTCTTCATCAGCACGCTCCACAATTACCGGTAAGACAGCTTCGTATGGCATCCCCAGCTTTTGAGCACGGGCTCGAATCCATCGGAGATACGGTTGCATCGGGAGAGAAGTCTTCATGCCTAGGTCATGTGGATCAGACCTGTTCACCCTATCCCAAGCTCGTATAAATCTGCGGCGATGTCCCTCAACATCTCCTATGAAGTCAAAGACAATGTTTGGAAGCAGCAACTCATGAGGTCCGTCCCTCCTAACTCGCCCAAACTGTCGTAAGGACAAACAAGGATTATAGGTGATCCCTCCTCTAATTCCAAGTAATGGAACATTGGGGTATTCCTCACAACGATCAATAACAGCTAATTCTTCCATGTCTTTAGTACTCCAAATAATGTCTGTGTGAGCCAGGGACATAATCCTGTAGGCCCAACCCATGCCTTCTTCGTTCTTCAAAACAGATTTGGGGAGGTGAGAAATAAACCACCTCGCCAACAATGGTGCATAACACATGAGATTTCCCCGTTTCCAAGTAGTACGGGCATAAAGAGCATGTAGAATGTCACCTAAGAGAGTGGGCACTGGATTACGGGACAAGATGATCTTCATTGCATTCACGTCAACAAAGGAATCTGAATTTGGGAACAGAACCAAGCCATAAATGAGAAGAGCCAAAATGTCTTCAAACGCTTGAAAGTCCAAACTATCCCAGAACTGATGAGCCTGATCAACCAAGAACTTAGCCAAGAAGCCTTTTATCCCACTCCAAGTCTCCCTGTTAGACACCACATCAGCCCTTGTAAGATGGAGGGCTGAAGCAATATCCTCTGGCCTAGGAGCTATCTCCGAACCTATAAATGGTGTCTGCTCTAGGATAGATATACCAAGCAAATCAGAGAACTCCTCCAAAGTATGGACCAACTGATAGTCCAGGAAGGTAAAATAGTGGTGTAATGGGTCAAAGAACTGGAACAAGACACTCATCATTTGTTCATCCAGCTTGGAAGTGACTAGGCTGAGGAGGTGACCATGTCTTCTGACAAAATAAGAAGTATCAGGGACCTTCGAAACCAACTCTCTAAGCTGAGCAGGAATATGTACGAAGCTTATCCAAATAGTGTTTCTGCGCATAGATGCCATGATCTGCAAAACAGAACAAAGATGAATCCCATCGGTATTTGAAATGGTTAGTATAATTAAATATGCATGCAATGTCATGATGTATAATGTCATGATATAAGAACACACCACATGTATCATAGATAGAAAACATGGTAAGGTCAAACAAGTCACACAATAGCCCTTAAATTTTAGGCTGGCATGGAGTCTAGGTACTACCCTCTTTCAGTTTAGTTGGTTCAACCTGTCCTAGCAATAGTAAGCGGGTTCTAGAGGATCTCAATATCACTGACCATCCTCGATCCATCATAATTTCAGTTTAGCAACCTTTTCTTGCGGCCAGAATCATCGCGAGAGTATGGTCTCAATGAGTGTAGCATACTGCTACTTTTTTATGGCCAAGTTGGTCAATTATAGGTTCTAAGGTCAGTTGGTGCTTAATGACCCCTTAGCAACCCCATATTCTCCTTGTTCCTCCACAAGGGATATCGGTACAAACTAAAGTGTCACACCAACGTAGTTACTGCTTCAACCGTATCGGTCTACGTTGTACAGTTCCCTCACAGTCTATTGCTACTTAACTAAAAGGTATCCCCAGATCCGGGTTAGAATCTATAGTAACTCCAATTCAAACCCACAAAAATAAAGCAAACAGATCAAACAATTGAAAACAATATGAACTAATCCTAAGGTACACCCTACTTATTAATTCCCGAGCAGAGTCGTCAGTTCTGTGATACGGTGGCCAGAACCGGGACGTGTTTCCCTTTTTTAAGGAATTTGCTGGTTTGCGTTTTGCGTTTGTGTTTTCAAAATATCGCGGTAAGCAAGAGTCGCCACCGTCTTTTATTTTATCCAACAAGGAAAGGAAAAAAGCACAGAAAAATTCCTTTTTCGAGATATTTATGAGTACGGGGGTAGATTATAGAAAGGGAAGGTATTAACACCCTTTCTATCCGTAGTTATCTACGGGCTCTTAGGTACTTGCTCATCATTTTCAAAATTGTTCTCTTTGTGTTTGTGGGTTTTGAAAAGTTTTTGTTTTGACTTCGATTTAACTCTTGCTTCTGTCTTCAAGAGTGTAATGAAGTGTTTTTGAAAACTTTGTTTTGTAAAGTAGTGTAAGTGTAGAAAAAGGTTTTATTTTGTTTGAGCAAGTACTTAAGAGCTAATCTATTTACTCGAAAAAAGAATCGTTCTGTATTCGTTTCCTTTAGACAATGCTATCCCACTATTAGTGAGTAGGTAGCACTGTCGTTGGAGTTTGAGGGTCAATTCGAAGAGGGACGTACGGTCACTAAAGCAATGTTAGGACGTCTTAGTAGTAACCCTAAAGTCTTAGATCAATTATCCGAGGCAACTATTCTGAGGCAACCTTTCTGAGGCAACTATGATCTTTTAAACAAGAGGCGACCTCTAAAACAACCTATACTCAATGACCGTTTTAACGAAGGCAACCAAGTGGAAGTGTACCCTAGGAGTGTGCATGTGCGAGTGATTCGGTTTCAGATTTATTTATCTTTGCACATTTAGGGTGATCTAACTGTTTAAAATTAGTCATAGATTCTTGTCATGCAAACCCTAATTATTCACATATCTAGCAGTTAAATATTTGCATAAATTAAAGTGCGGAATTTAAACTAAGCTATTACAAGGCTTAGGGTATTTACATAGCCAAAAACAAACCCTTTGAAAATAAAAGCGGTAAAAATAAATAAATGTCCTAATTAAATTATTACAAACCGAGAGCAGATATAATATTTGGACAAAATAATAAAGCGCGCGAGAAAATTAGATCGAATGCGAAAATAGGGTTTTGACCCTTCTAACCTAATTAAAATGAAAATTGTTTTTTTGTTGTTTTTAATATTTCTAAAAGAAAAGAGATTAGGTTTTAAAAATAAATACTAAATTAATTAGTTATTAAATTAGTTAATGAAAATAATTAAATGACATATTTTTGGGTTTTTGTTATTTTAGGAAAGAAATAAAATAATTAAGTTAGTCATAAAAACCTATCGATTCTAATTAGTTTTAATTATTTGCAAAATAAATTAAAGTTACCTAAAAAAATTAATAACCTAATTAAATTAATTGATTTTTTTACTAAAAATAAATACCTAAAATTTAATTGGTGAAAAATAATATTTTTTGGTGATTTTTTTTTATAAAAGAAAATAATTTAATTTGTTAATAAAAATAATTAAATGAAATAATAAAATAAAATATAAAAAGGAAAAAAGAGTGAGAAAATGGGCCTGGATAGCAATTTTTGGAGGGTGTGAAT
The DNA here is from genome assembly GCA_948472305.1 of Vicia faba. NCBI lineage: Eukaryota > Viridiplantae > Streptophyta > Magnoliopsida > Fabales > Fabaceae > Vicia > Vicia faba. Next base: position 1,468,267,908 of record OX451741.1, read on the forward strand.
AACTGAGATTTGGGCCCATTAGAGATGACCCATGCTGACTTTCTTGATCCTACATGGCACGTTGACTTTGGCTCATGATGTACCTTCAGTGGTGACCACCAGATTTGGCCATCTGGCCATCTGGCACGTTTGATGATGAGGGCATATGGTGGACCCTGGAGTTATGCACGCACTGAATCGCCTGAAATAAAATGAGAAAATAGCAAATGCTGGAGGCAGGGATCGAACCCCCGACCTCCAGCCTCTAACGCCTTAAGCGCTCACGTGGCCACCACTACACCATTTTGTTCTTATTGTACATTAATGGAATAATAATAATAATATGAGAAAACAAATATTAGTGGAAACAAAAAAGAAAACGTGCGCTAACGTTTAAACAAGCCAATGGTGGGACGACAGCTAATCGTCTCCTTCCTCTCTCTGTGGCTAAAGGTTTATTAACCTATACCTACGGACAAACGCCCATTGCTACAGACATGTCCTTCTTCAAAATCTTCCACAAGCCATATAAATAACATCCAATGCCATGGTTGTGTTCGTTTCATCCTCCTGATCACAACCATACCACTTATGAAAGCCAATTGTTCCTGAAATCAAAAACCCTAAAACCAAGCTCGAAAACCTAGCAATGGTGATTTACAGTATAGGCCATATAAATGAAATCAAATAATGCAAAAAGATTGCAAATGTCTCATAGATCAACAATATGCCATTAATTCATGTTAACAATGCTTAAATTACAAGATGCAAATTCAAGAACAGGGCTATGTCGTGAACGACTTACAGAGCGATTTGGGACTGGAACGACTTAGTTCTTGATTGCTTTAGATTGCTGAGAGTTCCAGGAACCGATTGGGATAGATAACGAGCCTTGAGGATGCCTCTAAGTGGGATTTCGATCTCACACTTTTTCCTTGATTTTTCAGATTTTGTTCTCCTTCTCACGCTTGTTTCTCACTCCTTTTTAGGTTTGGCCTCGTTCCTTATGTATGAGTGAATGCATTAGGGTTGCAAAACTGGTCCAAATCTCTCTTCTTCAATGATTTTTGATTTGATTTGATTTACTTTTAAGATCTTTCCAAACATGGCTTTTTTCAATCTTTTTGTGCACAAAAGCCTTTACACGAGTTTGAATGCTTTGCTAGCTGTAATTGGAACCTGAAACAATCACAAAAATCTCTTGTTATCAATGTTTTGGATTTTATTTGATTTATTTTGATTTAAATTAAATTAATTCAAATAAAAATCAAAATAAATAATAAAAATAAGATATGGACAAGTGGCAGTGGCTAGAGCTCGTGGACTATGTTGCCAACTCAAAACAAGTGAAAAAGATTGGGCCCATTTGGCAAAAATTGAAGTTTTGGGCATAGTTGACTTTTGGCAATTTTGTAAAAAAGGTCAACTTCACCAATGCATAACTTCCTAAATTTTGACTCTTTGGAGATGTTCTTGGACTTTTTAGAAATCTTGAGATGTCCTCTAATCAACCTTTTTGGTCTCATCTCATTTTGATATTCCATGCTCATGTATGAAGCTTTGACAAAAAAAGTGTTTTTGTTAACTTTTCAAAATGACCTATAATGTCCAAATTCATAACTTCTTGTGAGTGCATATTTTGATCTTGGAAGATGAAGATGGATTGTATGGAATTTCATATTCTTTAAAATGAGCTTTGGATGGGTCATTTCTCATAAAGTATGAGAAAGTTATGCTTGGTCAAAGTTGAGTTGACTTTTCCTGCAAAACCCTAATTTAGCAACTTTTGAGTCTTGATGAATTATGAGCAATCCTTGATGAATCATGATCAACCCTTGATAAAATTATGAAATATACTTAAAAATGAGAATGTTGTCCAGAAATCTTGAAGTTTGACTGTATGTGGGCCACAGTTGACTTTTGCCCTAGCATAGTTGATTCTCAGGCCTTTGAGCAATTGACTGAGCAAATTTTCTCTGCAAGGCTTGAAACTTGTCATGGATGATCTTGAGAACATATTAGGACATTGGTGAGAACTTGGGATCACTTGGACTCAAGCATCTTGGTGCAACATGAAACCTTAATTTGAAGTAAACTGCCTTATGAGAGAGCTTGTGTGGCCAACCCTTCGGCTACTTTGAGCAACTTGGAGATCTTTCTTGCAATGTTTTGAGAAATATGAGAGGGAAAATTTTGGGGTACAAAAGATGTCGTACTTGGTTAAGATCATCTTCCATCTTGCTATCCTTCCGGAGAGAGCGAGCTTCTCGAAAATATACTTGATTGGATCCATCTTTGATATCAACAAGGTAGTGTGAGTCAGCATATACTGTCTCAGTCGGCAAGCATCCCATGCCAAAGCGCATCAAGTTTTCTCAAGCAATGAGTATTGGGTCGCACAGTCGGTAAACTTTTTGCTAAGGTAATAAATGGCGTGCTCTTTTCGACCAGACTCGTCATGTTGCCCCAACACACACCCCATTGAATTGTCTAGCACTGTCAAGTATAATATCAAAGGTCTTCCTTCAACTGGAGGCATAAAAATTGGTGGTTCTTAAAGGTATTCCTTGATTCTTTCAAAAACGGTATGGCATTCATCATTCCACTTTACCACTTGATCTTTCTTCAGCAGCTTGAAGATTGGCTCATAAGTAGCAGTCAGATGTGAAATAAACCTGGCAATGTAATTCAGACGTCCCAAGAAACCTCTAACTTCTTTTTCTGTGTGGGGAGCCGACATCTCTTGTATGGCATTTACCTTTGCAGGGTCTACCTGAATACCTTTGTCACTGACAACAAAACCCATAAGCTTACCAGACGTTACCCCGAAGGTACACTTGTTCGGATTCAACCTCAGCTTGTACGTCTTCAACCTGTCAAACAGTTTCTGGAGGTGCTCAAGGTGCTCTTCCTTAGTCTGGGACCTGGCTATCATGTCATCAACATAAACCTCGATCTCGTGATGAATCATATCATGGAACAAAGCGACCATGGTCGCTGATAAGTTGCCATATCATTCTTCAACCCAAAAGGCATTACCTTGTAACAAAAAGTGCCCCACTGTGTAACGAAGGTTGTCTTCTCCATGTCCTCAGGAGCCATCTTGATCTGATTGTAGCCAGAAAAACCATCCATGAAGGAGAAGATCTTGTGATGCACGGTGTTGTCGACTAAAACATCAATGTGCAGAAGTGGGAAGTCATCCTTGGGGCTTGCCCTATTCAGATCTTTGTAGTCCACACACATCTGTACCTTACCGTCCTTCTTAGGTACCGGAACGACGTTGGCAACCCACTGCAGATAAGAAGTAACAACTAAGAATCATGTGTCAAACTGCTTCATGACCTCTGCCTTGATTTTCTTTAACATTTCAGGGCGCATACGGCGAACCTTCTGCTTTACCAGAGTGGAGTCTTCTTTAGTCGGCAGGCGATGCACCACAATATTAGTGTCCAAACCAGGCATGTCTTCATAGGACCAGGCGAAGATCTCAACATAGTCGTGTAGCATCTGTAACAACCTCTATTTGACACTAGGCTCCAGATTCGCACCTATTTTAACCTCTTTCCTGTCTTCCTTTGTACCCAAATTCACTGATTCAACTGGTTCTTCATGAGGCTGTATGGCCTTTTCTTCCTGCTGTAACAGTCTAGCAAGTTCTCCAAGCACCTCACAATCTTCCTCACCTTCGTCCTCGACTTGGTTGATCGGATTTTTGAAGTCATAACTGGCAGTAGCAGAGTTGTTATTAATGGGATCTAGCGTGGATATGAATATGCATTATGATACGTGAGTGTGTGTAAGAGAATAGCTGTTTTGATAAAGTGAGAGACAGAAAAGAAAAACAAAGAGCGCAAAATTTATAATGCAAGAAACGTCCAATGCTTTATTAATGATATATGAAATGACAAGTAATAGCCCTCACAAGCAAAGCCAATGTGCCTCGGGAAAGGCATCGGGCCGTAAAGTTTCAAACTGTTTATTACAAATCTTAAAACAAAAGTCAATTACTGCGGAATAAAAGAGATAGGTATGAAGTCCTTTACCGTCCAATTATTCAATCCACCGTTGGTTGTTGGGTAGATCCAGCTGTCGATGTCTGAATCTTCTTCACTGTCTTCAATTGCATTAATTCCCCGATTGCTGATGTGTATAGGAGGCCTTCCAATCTGTGCGCGCCTAACAGCCCTTTGAGCTCATGTAGTAAAGCCCAAACCAAATTTGTCAGTTTTACGAGTGAAATCAGGGAGCTGAACCCAATTGGTACACCCACCTTCTTCAACTACAGCCCTGACGTCCTTGAGAGAAGCCATCTTTAACGGAGGTTTACCGGTAGTAACTTTAGTTAATGCCAAGACCTGAGGGACCTCTTCGAAGTTCTGACAAGGAGTTTCTATGAATTCCCCGTCCATCTCCATATAGCGGAAGGAATTGAGATGACTCATCATATACTCTTCTTCACCTCTCACTGTGACAATCTTCCCATTCACCAGATACTTCAACATTTGATGGAGTGTGGAAGTAACAGCCCCAACCCTATGGATCCAATGACGACCCAGTAAGAAAGAATACGATGGCTTGATATCTATTACGTATAAGGTAGACCCAAAAGTCTGAGAACCCACTTTGACAGGGATGTCCACATCCCCGTGCACCATTCTCTTTGATTCGTCAAAAGCCCTTACCACAATGTTACTCGGCTTTAAAGTCAAACCCTCACAATCCAAACGGTCCAACGCTTTCTTTGGAAGAACATTCGACAAAGATCTGGTATCCACTAGAACATGAGCCATAGTGGTGCCCCTGCACTCAATCAAGACATGCAAAGCATCATTATGATTCCTCCCCTTAGGGGTCAGATCTGCATCTGAAAAACCTAGCCTATTGTCAGCAATCAGGCTGGCCACACAATCTTTGAACTGATCTGCTAAAGTTTCCTGCGGCACATGCGCAGTCTTGAGAAATGCAATCAAAGCCTTCGCATGGGCTTCGGAACATAACAACAGAGACAACATGGAGATCTTTGAAGGGGTCTGCCCCAGTTGCTCGAACACATTATAGTCGCTCTTCTTGATAATCTTAAGTATTTCCTCTATTTCTTGTTTAGAGGCTTCCATAACGATTTTTTTAGGTGCCTCCGTCCGGGCAGGCTCACCTATAATTTCTTTGCCCCGAGTCCCAGATGGCTCAGCAGCAGGGGTGACAACTGGAGTAAGAATAGGAATAGTTGCAGGTGTACTAACTGGAGTAGGAACATGAGAAATGTTAGGAGTGCTGGTTGAAGCAATATGTGGAATAACGATAGGCTTGATGATAGTCTTCGGGGAAATCTCGGGAGAGAAGACCCTTCCACTTCGGGTAACTTTACTAGTCCCAACAATATTACTGACATCAGTATCATCTTCTTCAGTCTTCAGATCTTGCTTAATACCATGATAATACACGTCAGCACCATAATGCCATGGAACAGCCTTATCTGAGGTGTACGGGATAGGACCAGGAACAATGATTATTAATGGAGCGATTATTTGAATCATAACAGGTTTTCTTGAGGAAACCTTGGAAGGATTGGAGGAAATGGTTATAATGGCAATGTCTTCAGTGGGAACAACGGGGATCACAGTCTTCTCGAACAAAATTTCTTTATTATCCATCAGGCGCTGAACACCTGTGGCAACCTTCACCACAACCCGGAAATAAACCGGCCAACAGCAAATTCTTTTTAGCAATCATCAGAGGAGTAGAAATTTCTTCAACAGAGGTCACAAACAAATCGGTGTCAACAACATTAACTCCACAACAATGTTTGGGCATGGGAGCAGTTATAACATTTGGCTTTTCTGGAGCAGCAAACTCTATCTCCTTGGCTTCAAGCAAATCTTGTACTTTGTTTCTCAGAGCCCAGTAATCATTTGTATCATGGCCCGGACTCTCAGAATGGTAGGCGCATGACGCGTTGGGATTGCATCTGGGAGAAGTAGTGTTTGGGTTCTTGGGAGCCTCTTTCAAGGTCGCCAAGTTGGATTTCAGCAGGTGAGGTAATACTTCAGCCAGTGTCATGTTGATGCAGGTAAATTGCCGCTATGGTCTTTCCACCCTTTGTTGATTGTTGCGTTATGGAGCAACTAAGGGTCTTGGTATCACTACAGCATTTACCGTTTGACGGTGTTCATATCTGTTTTGGCTCCTCGGGCTATAGACTGCACTAGCTTCCTTCTTACCAGTGAAAGGCTTCTTTACCAAACTCGAAGAGGCGTCCTTCTGTATTTTCCCACTTTGAATGCCAGCTTTTACTCTTTCTCTAATCGAAATCAATTCAGTAAAACCAGATGACGAGCTGCCGATCAAGTGATTGAAAAATGGACTAAATAGCATCCCTAGAAACATGTCAACCAACTCCCTATCAGACAACGGGGATTGGACTCTTCCACCTAAGTCTCTCCATTTCTGAGCATAGTCCTTAAAACCTTCACCTACACCCATGGACATACCCTGGAGCTAAGTACGAGTGGGAGCAAGGTCAGCATTATACTGATACTGCTTATAGCAAGCAGCAACAAGATATTCCCAGTTTCGTACACTAGCTCCCTCCAACTGATAGAACCATTCAAGTTGAGTCCCTGATAGACTATCTTGAAAGAAGTGCACCCACAAATTTCTATCGGCAGTGTGGGGTTGGATTTTCCTGACATACGAGCGGAGATGGAGTTTTGGGCAGGATACCCCATCATACTTGGAAAAAATCGGAGCTTTGAACTTATGAGGGATGACCACTCCCGATACCAGTCCCAATTCTCCGAAATCTAAACCAGGTATCTTCTGGACTTCCATAGCACTCAACCGGTCTTCTAGCTGCTTGTACCTATCCTCAGCAAGAGGATATTGTTCATCATCGTAATCAGTATCATTGTCAGAAACTGCAGGACTAGGGTCCTTTTCCCTTTCTTGGTTCTCCCCGTCTTTGGATGAAGAGGTCAGATAAGCTTGTTGCCTCAACATTTCTCCGAACCTTCTACCCATGTTCAGAATACCAACCTTCTTCTTCTTCTTCTTCTTCTTCTTCTTCTTCTCTTTCAGAATAAGGGTCTTCAGATCCTCTTGCCCCTTAGCCAGACTTATGAACATCTGCTGGAATTGGGCGTTCTGTGCCTGAAGATCTTTGATGGCTTGATCGGAAGACATTTCTGCTGAAATAAATAGCGAAGAAGATGAGAAACCTGTAATGGTACTTGTAATGATGTGCATGATAATGGGATGTGCATGTAATGATTCTAAAGACTTTGGGAGATTTAAATTTGCAAACCAAAAAATAAATAAAACTTTATTAGCTTAAATTTAAAAGGTTCAACAATGCCTTTAAGGTGTTACAAAGAAGTAAATAAAACAAATCTAAAACTAAAAAAAGAAAAATCAAAAGTCCCATGGACGCTTCCTCTTTGTGCTGATGTAGTCATTGATCACTCTTTCTTCCTCGAGTTGCCTGGTGAGCTTTAAAACCTTCCTTTCTTGCTCATGGAACTGCTCCCGGTAAGCATCCCTCTCATTCCTCAGCTAAATCCAAGACCTCTGCAACTCTCCAGGATCAGCGGGCATGTAAGGATAGAGAACCGTGTAAGGAATGCCTTCTTCGTTAGTCCACAATCACTGGTAACACGGCCTCATAAGGCATCATAAGCTTCTGGGCACGAGCTCGGACCCATTGGAGATAAGGCTGCATAGGAAGGGAGGTCTTTGGTCCCAACTCTTTGGGGTCAGATCTGTTTACCATGCCTTAAGCTCGTATGAACCTCCGGTGATGCTCCTTAACATCCTCCTTATAGTCAAATACAATGTGCTTAAGAAGTAACTCATGGGGACCATCTCTTCGAGCACGACCAAATTGTCGCAAAGCTAGACAAGGATTGTAAGTTATACCTCCTATGATTCCAAGCAATGGGACATTAGGGTACCCCCCCACAACGGTCAATAACAGCAGTGTCTTCCATAGCCCGGTAACACCAAAGAATATCCATATGAGCAAGTGACATTATTCTGTACGACCAACCCAAACCTTCTTCGTTCTTCAGAACAGACTTAGGAAGGTGCGAAATAAACCACCTTGACAACAACAACATGCAGCACATGAGATTCCCTCTTCTCTTCATAGTACGAGTGTGGAGGGCATGCAAGATATCTCCAAGCAAGGTAGGCACAGGGTTGAGAGAAAGGAAAATCTTGACAGCATTCACATCTACAAAGGAGTCTGGGTTAGGGAAGAGAACCAAATCATAGATAAGAAGGGCCAAGATATCTTCAAAAGCCTGAAAATCCAAATCATCCCAAAATAGTTGAGCCTGGTCTATCAGAAATTTGGCTAGAAAACCTTCGACCCCGCTTCGAATTTCCCAATTGGATACCACATCAACCCGTTTTAAATGCAAAGCTGAGGCGATGTCTTCTGGCCTAGGAACTTTTTCCATACTTGTGAAGGGTACATGTTCGAGAATGGATATGCCCAATAGATGAGAGAACTCTTCCAAGGTGGGTACCAGCTGGTAATCTAGAAAGGTGAAGCAATGATGCACGAGATCAAAGAACTGAAATAGTACACTCATCATATGTTCATCAAGATTTGAAGTAACCAGGCTGAGAAGTTGATCGTGTCTCTTAATGAACATAAAAGTCTCAGAAACTCTTGAGGCTAACTCTTTAAGTTGGGCAGGTATTTGCACAAAGTTAACTCGGATGATATTTCTAAGCACGGAAGCCATGATCTGCAAAACAGGACAAAGATAAATTCCCTTGGTCTTTGAAATGGTTAGTGTAATGAAGCATGAATGCCATGTTATGATGCATGATGTCATGATAAACCACGGGTATAGAAAACACAAATATTGCAAACACAATCAAATCACACAAAGCCCTTAGGTTTAAGGCTTGCATGAGGTCAAAGGTAATACCCTCTTGAAGTTAAGTTGGTTTTAACCTGTCCTAGAAAAAGTAATCGGGTTCTAGAGGATCTCAATATTACTGACCATCCTCCATCGGTCATGGTTTTAGCTCACACAATATTTTCTTGCGGTCGGAACTATTCCGAGAGTATGGTCTCAATGAATGTAGCATCGAGTATCAACCAGTTCTCAGCTCTGCACCGAGGCCGGCTATCTCACTACTTTCTAATGGCCAAGTTGGGCGATTAAAGGTTCTAAGGTCAGTTGTTGCTTAATGACACCACGCAACGGCCCTGTATTCTCCTCGTTTCTCCACAAGGGATACCGGTACCAACCAATGTGCCACACCAACGTAGCTACTACTTCAACCGTATCGGTCTATGCTGTACAGTTCCCTTACAGTCTATTGCTACTTACCTAAAAGGTATCCCCCAGATCCGTGTGTAGGATCTATAGTAACCCCAAACAAAACCCTCAAAAGTAAAGCAAATAAAGCAATCAAGAGAAACAAATATGATGAACTAGATCCTAAGGTATACCCCACTTATTAATTCCCCGGCAGAGTCGCCAGTTCTGTGATACGGTGGCAGAACCGACTGTTTGACGCTGGATTTATGTTTTGCATTTTGTGTTTGCAAAATGTCGCGGTAAGCAAGAGTCGCCACCGAATTTTATTTCATCCAATTGGAAAGGAAAAAAGTACAGAAAAAAAAAATCCTTTTTCGAGATATTATGAGCACGGGGGGTAGATTATAGAAAGGGAAGGTGTTAGAACCCTTTCTATCCATGGTTTTCCATGGGATCTTAGGTACTTGCTCATCCTTTTTTTAAAATTTGCTTGTGTATGTGCTTTGTTTTTGAAAAGTTTGACTCTGTGATAACCTTTGTATCAGTCCTCAAAGGTGTGATGAAGTTATTTTGAAAATTTGTTTGAAAAGTGTAAGTGTGAAAAGTTTTGATTTGAGCAAGTATCTACTAGCATCTACCTACTCGAAAAAAGATCGTTTATATTCTTGTTTCCTTTAGACAATGATATCCCACTATTGAGAAATAGGTAGCATCGTCATTGGAGTTGTAAGGGTCAATTCGAAAGGGACGTACGATCACTAAAGCAATGTTAGGATACCTTAGTAGTAACCCTAGAGTCTTAAGATCTTTTTCGAGGCAACATTTTTGAGGCAACATTTCCGAGGCAACGTTTCCGAGGCAACATTCGAACGGTACATTTTGATCTTTTTAGACTGGAGGGCAACCACTAAGACACCCTATGCTTAATGATCGTTTACCGAAGGCAATCGAAGTGAGAGTATACCTTAAGAGTGATATGTGCGAGTGATTTGTTTTCAGTTATTTAATCTTTGCACATTAGGGTTTTCTAATCGTATTAATTTGTCATGCATTCTTGTCATATAATCCTATTAGCATACATCTAGACAGTTAAATATTTGCGGGAATTAAAAATGCGAGAAAGTAAATCTACGCTATTACAAGGCTTCGGGGAGGGGGATTAATTACATAGCCAAAAACCCGGGGAAAAAGCGAAAAGTAAAAGCCCTAAATTAACTATCACAAACCAGTGAACAGTTACAAAAATATTGTAAAAATAAATAATAAGCGCGTAATGAATCAAATACGAAACGACGAGGGTTTTGACCATTGACTAAACCTAATTGCGATTGATTAAAAAATGTTTTTTGTCATGTTTTAAGAAAAATGATGAAATAGTTAAATAAAAAGAAGACCTAACTACTAATTAATTTTAATTTAAGAAAAATAAATTAATTCAATCTAACAAACTTATTTTTGGTTTTTTATTTATTTGAGAAAAAGAGAAAATAAAATTAAATCAAGAGTTTTAACCTAATTTCTATTTATATTTATGAAAATAAATTACAATTCCCTAAATTAGACTAAATTAAATTAAATTAATTAATTTTGATAAAAAAAGTCTAATTCTAATTTTTGATTTCCTTGACCTTTTTTATGATTTTATGAAGAAAAAAAGATTAATTAGTGAATTAAAAAAAAATTAGAGAAAGTATTAAAAGAATTAAAATAAATAAATAAAGAAAGATGAGATGGGATTGTGTATTAACAATCGTGGGGGTTGGAATTTGAATTTTCTGGGCCCAAACACATCCAAGCCCTTTTGACTTTGTTGGATCTGATGCATACGTTGACCTGGAGTACATGGTGGACCTTCAATGGACAGGCCTGGGATCTGGACTAAGGATGCATTTAATGGTTAGATCTTGATGGTATACAGTGGACGTCCTTTTAAGCAGCATGCCTGATCACTTATTGAAAAATATTATGAAACAAATATGGGACCTGGGGATCGAACCCAGGTCCTTATGCACGTTTCTAATACCTGCTTGCCAACTGAGCTGCTTTGCTTATTTGTAAATATAATAGGAATAAACAAATATAATCAAATCACGTGGTGCATTCAGAAAAACGCGCTAACATTCAAACCACCCAACCAGGGAGTGCCACGCATCATCTTCTTCCTCCCCAATCATCGTTTTAGCCTAAGATACTTTTACCTACAGACACGTTGCTGTAGGTACAGACCTGTGCATCTCAAAAATTATCCACAAGCAAGATAAATGACCATGGCTGGTACCAATCAACTCGTCTCATCCTCACGAGCATCATGGTACCAGAATCAACACCCAATTTTTCCTGCATTGGAAAACCATAAACAAGAACACAAAACTCTAGCAATGGCAATATCATGTACATGCGTCAAAAATGCAATTAAGTGGTACCAATAGTTTGCAAACTCAATGATTAACAAGAATATATAATCAAAACATGCGTAGGATGAGTAAATAAACAAAATCAAAATTGAGTTTGGAGGCAAACCATGGTGTTGTACCCCAAAATTTTCCCTCTCATTTTATCAAGATTTCCCCTCACAAGACACTTTGAGCTCAAGATCAAGCTAGGGTTTGCACTGTTCAAGACATCTCTTTGCATTGTTGACCTAAATTAAGGTTTGAGTTTGCACAAGGAATTTTGGACTTATAATGCTCAATGTGACTTTCATACTTCATGTTGGACTTATAAGTTTGCTCATACCAAGTTTCAGGCTTCGAATCAAATTTTTGCCCAGTCAATTAGACAGTTGACCTAAAAATCAGCTGTATTGGGGAAAAAGTCAATTGTGGCCAATTTATAGTCAAACCTCATAAATTTTGATCCACATCAACATTATAAGCTCATATGAACCATTTGATCAAGTTTGGACCACAACTCCTCAAGAAATTTGATCAGATCTTCAAAAGGGCAAAATGGTCATTTTTAGGGTTTTAACTGCAGAAGGGCAATTTCTAACTTTTTGACCTAGCCAATGGCAAAGTGGGTTCAAGCATGGATTCAAAGACTCAATTGCATCATCTTGACCTATTCACAGGGTTCAAAAGATCTTAATTGCATTGGATTGACAGATGAATTTTCCAGTCAACTGAGCAAAAATCAATTGTACACTGAAAAGTCAAACTTTGACTTTTTGGTCAAAATCAAGTGCCAAGGGTCATTTTTCATCAAGATATGTCAAAACATGAAACTTTTCCATCAAGAAACCTAATTTTGCAAATTAGGGTTTAAGGTTAAAAATTTTCATAACTTAGAATTTTTCTAAGTTATGAAATTTTCTTATTTTCCCCCAACTTTGTCCAACTTTTTCACCATGATGCAATTGGATTCAAACAAAACTTCCAACATGAAAGTTGTAGTCCTCCACAAAATATACAACTTTTATTAACAAAGTTTTCACAAAAGAAGCTTGTATCTCAAGTTATGATTTTTGGAATAAGGGTCCATGAAACTTTTAACTTAGTGAAATTTTGCCCTAGTTTAGGCAGGATTTTGACCTATCTTCATGACAACTTTTCACCTAGTTCCACTTGGAATATCAAAATTCATTTCAAATATGGATTGTAGATCATGTTACAAGCTTTCCAAAATGTCAAAGAACTCTCCAAAATCATTTGTGGTTAGAGAGAATCGAAGATTTGAATTTGGCAAAAACTCACTTTTGATCCATGGCATTTTCATGTTGCTACAAGTTGCAACTTCCATCCAACATTGTTTGTACTTGATTACAGGTCCCTAAACCCTTCCATACTCAATAATTAAAAGCAAATACATTGGTTTGAGGCTTTGTTCTGATCATGGGAGGATTACACAAGAGATTAATCCAAAAATAGCAAAAAGGCAACATTGCCATTTTTGTCAAATTTGCTTTATGTCAATCTGCATTCTTGAGCCTTGAACCAAATCTTGGATAGCAAACAATATCTACAAACTTGAGGGGCCAAGATCACAAAGTGCAAGCTGAAAGATAGCTTGTACATGCTTGTCTTGTACCACTTGTTACTTTTGCTTAAAATACAAGAAAACTTGCTAAAGGGCCATAACTTGCATATCTGATATAACCAACTCTTGCAAGCTTTTGAAACAAGTTTTTGACATTGCCTTGAGCCAGAAACATGAGCCCTCCATCCCTCAAACACTCTTGAACATAAAAACACCAAAAACTTGCAAAACAGGGCACTCCTTGCAGTTTCACTTCCATCTCACAAACCACTCATGCGTTTTGCCCCAAACCTGTTCAAACACATTCCATATAACCTATCCAAGTTATCCCAACCATTGGACAATGACTGTAACTCCATTTGCAAGCTTCACCATTTCTGTTTTCAGCTTGTGCAGGTTGAGTTCTACAAGCTTGCTCAAGCAAGTCCAAAGCAAACTAGGCATTGGGGAAGGTCAGAGGAAGTTCAGGCAAGCTCCCAAGCACCTCAGGTCTCACTGAAAAGCTCCACATTACCATACACGAGTTCATCTGAAACAGGTTTTTGTCAACTTCCTATCTCTCTATTTAGGAATCATTAGGATTAGGTTTGTGAATAAAAAATGTAGTACTCATAGCCCTGAAGCTGTACATATGCTTAGATTTCATTTAAGTTAATCATGTTAAGAGAATTTGATTCATGAACTTCCTGAAAAAATTAGGTTATAAATTAGGGCCATAGAAATTCTCTCTGGTCTTTGAGATTTAGATTAGGTTCTTTATATGGTTGGAATCGTCTTGAAAAATGCTATAACTTTGGTGTTATGAGTTTTTGCATTAGAGCACGTATGCAGGTTTTCCAAATTTTGTACAGGCGCGTGTATTATGTTTGTCAAAGGTTGAAGATGAAGCTGATCTGGGCTGGGCCTTGAATTGGCTTGCTTTTGACACCTCCCCCTTTGCTGATTGCACCCCTTGGCCCATTTGTTTTATATTTTCATTTCTTTTTATTTCTAACTTCATTTTATTTTTTTCAAATATAAAAAATTGCTAAAAATATTTTCCTATAATTTTCACATTTTTATTATTTATTTTATGTTATTTTATTTTGACACAATATTTAGTTTATTAGGTTTACTATATTTATTTTCACAAATATAAAACTTGTAAATAACATATAAAAATATTATATTTTTATCCTTTTTTTATTATTTTTAGTATCTATATACTTAAATATTATTTTCTCATATATTATTATTTTCTAAACAATTGTATATTTTTTATTTATTTATTTTACTTGTACATAAATTAAATAACATAATATATATATTATCTTAAAACAAAAAAAACTAGGGTTTCCACCCTTATTAAAAATAATATTTTTCCTAATATATTTTATTTTTTGACACTTGAATATATTCCCCTTTTTATTTATTTTATTATACATAAATAAATAATATTACAATTTTCATACATATTCTTAAACCTAAAATTAGGGTTTTAGCCTTAACAAAAATACCTTTTTTTATTTTATTTTTACATTAAAAATTATATTTTTACATGCATAGAAATAAACAAAACATTTTTTGCATATTCATAATATTGTGCATATTCACATTTTATTGCTTATTTAAATATTGTTTATTTATCATTTGAGCAAAGAGATTCAATTTGGTTGTAATAACTTAGGGTTTTATTTTCTTGCAAATATTCCCCATTCAAAAATGTATCCCCCTCCCCATATCAATGTTGTAATAGCTTAGGTTTATTTTACGCATTTTATGCTTTCAAATATGCCATGTTAGAGATTGGGGTTTGTATGCAAATGTCCAAAATCAAAACAAATAGCTTGACTAATACAAAGACAAAAAGCATGTAAATTGACAACACAATGCACACATGCACCCCTAGGGTTTCATCCACTTGTTGCCTTGAAAATGGTCATGTTATGCATGTTGAGTATCTTGGCAAAACAAAAACAAAACAAAATATCACAGTCCCTCGATGACGCTATCTTGGTTGCCTATACAAAAATGATCTAGTCCCTCAAAAATTTGCTAAAGATACTTAGCACAATTGCTATCATGGTCAATACGATGACTCGCGCCTGTCCCGTTTAACATCCAAATACAAGGTTGTTTACCAAATGCAATGGTAAAACAACATTGTCAAAAGGGTTTAAAATGTGTAGGAAATATCTTTGAGTAAAATAGGGTAGACAACTCTTAGTTACTTGATCAAAACTTGCAAAAGCATCCTTGTTATTTTAAAACACACTTCACCACACAATTTCAAAACATTTCCCAAAACAAACTTTCAAACATTGAAACATCTTTTCAAAAGACAAACACCTTTGTATATATTCAAACAAGAATCATTACAAAGGTTGCCTAGACAAGGCCTCTTTTCAAAACATTTTTCAAAACCACACACAAAGCACCATTTAAAACAATTGAAAATCAAAAGCAAGTGATCTAAAACAAGTAGCTAAGAGCCCATGGAAAACCATGGATGAAAAGGATGCTTGTACCTTCCCTTTTCATAATCTACTCCCTGAACCCAAGAAAACATCTCAAAGGTATTTCCTGTGCTTTTGGACCTTTCCTTTGGATAAAATAAAAGTCGGTGGCGACTCTTGTTAAACCGAAACATTTGCAAACACAAACACAAAACCTCAAGTCAGTTCTCCCACCGTATCACACATGGTACCTGTAACTTACAATTCTAGGCGCGAAAAGGCTTGCAATTGATTGGGATATGTTCTTGGGATGTCCAGCAATCTGTTGGCAATGTTAGAATGACTTGAATTGGCCTCTAGGATGGAAATTGGATCACCACTTTTTCTTGAATTTTTGAAGTTTTGTTCTTGGCTCTACACGACTGTTAACCTCTCCTTTTGCCCTGACTGCGTTCAATATATATCATAGAGTGCATTAGGGTTGTAAAAATTGATCACATCTTTGGAAGTTTTCAAGATTTGATTTGATTTTCATGGTATATGTAAACTTGCTATATTGAGCCAAATTATGCCTTTCTTATCCCAATCAACCTCGATTCAAATTGATCATGCAAGCTCATCAAATCTTGGTTGCTAACATGTCAAAAAAAAAGCAATCAAATCAAATCTTTGATAATTTTCATCATTTATTTGATTTAATTCACCTTTTAATTAATGAAAAATCAAAATAAATTGAAAAATGAATCAAACAATTGGTGGATAGGTATTTGAGTTGTGGACCACATTATAATTTAGGTGCAAGCATAAAAATTTGGTCCCATTTAGCAAAAAAATGCAATTCTGAGCACATTTGACTTTTGGCAATTTTGCAAAAATGGTCAACTTGGCCAATGCACAACTTTCTCAATTTTGACCCTAAAGAGGTGTTATTGGACTTTTTAGAAAGCTTAGGATGTCCTCTAAGCAACCCTTTTGAGTCTCATCTCAATTGAGTCTTCCATGTTCTTGTATGAAGCTTTGACCTAAAAGGTATTTTTGTTGACTTTTCAAAATGACCTATAATGTCAAAATTCATATCTTTTTGTGAGTGCATATTATGAACTTGGGAGATGAAGATAATTTGTAGGTAATTGCATCCTATTTAAAATGAGCTTTGGATGGGTCATTTTTGATAAAGTATGAGAAAGTTATGTTTGGTCAAATTTGAGTTGACTTTTCATGCAAAACCCTAATTTAGCAACTTTTGGGTTTTGATGAATTGTGAGCAATCCTTGAGGAATCATGATCAACCCTTGATCAAATGATGAATAATACTTCAAAATGAGGATGTTGACCAAAAATCTTGAAGTTTGACTGTATGTAGGCCATAGTTGACTTTTGACCCAACACAGTTAATTTTCAGGCATTTGAGCAATTGACTAAGCAAACTTCTTCTGCAAGGCTTGAAACTTGACATTGATGATCTTCAGAACATATTAGGACAATGGTGAGAATTTGAGTCCTTTGTGGTTCATATATCCTGATGAAAAATGAAACCCTAATTTGAGGTAGACTGCCTTAGGAGAGTGTTTGTCTGGTTAACTCTTGAACTTCCTTGAGCAATTTAGGGACCTCTCATGACATTTGTTGAGAAATATGGGAGGGAAAATTTTGGGGTACAATAGTTTGAAACCTGTATTAAAAAGTAATCAGGTTCTAGAGGATCTCAATATCACTGACCATCCTTTATCGGGCATTGTTTCATCTCAATCAATCTTTTCTTGCGGCCAAAATATCCCAAAAGTTTGATCTCAATGAGTGTAGCATCGAGTATCAACCAGTTCTCAGCTCTACACCGAGGCCGGCTATCTCACTACTTTCTAATGGCCAAGTTTTTTCAACTAAGGTTCTAAGGTCTGTTAGTGCTTCACGACACCACGCGGCGGCCCCGTATTCTCCTCGTTTCCCCACGAAGGATACCGGTACCAACCAAAGTGTCACACCAACACAGCCATCGCTTAAACCATATCGGTCTACGCTGTACAGTCTCCACGATCTATTGTTGTTTACCTAATGAGTGCCCCCAGATCCGGGTGTAAGATCTATAGTAACCCCAAACAAACCCTCAAAAGTAAAGCAATCAAGACAATCAAGAGAAGCAATTTAATGACCTAGATCCTAAGGTAAACCCCACTTTATTTTACTCCCCAGCAAAGTCGCCAGTTCTGTGATACGGTGGCAGAACCAACTGTTAATACTGGTTTATGTTTTGCGCTTTTATTTGCAAAATGTCGCGGTAAGCAAGAGTTGCCACCGACTTTTATTTCATCCAATCATGGAAAAGGAAAAAGAACAGAAAAAACCTTTTTTCGAGATATTATGAGTATGGGGGTAGATTATAGAAAGGGAAGGTGTTAGCACCATTTCTATCCGTAGTTATCTAAGGGCTCTTAGGTACTTGCTCATTTTGAAATTGCTTGTGTGTGTTTGTCTTGAAAATATTTTACTTCATGATAACCCTTGTATTAGTCCTCAAGGATGTGACGAAGTTTGTTTTGAAAATTTGTTTTGAAAGGTGTTTGTGTGAAAAGTTTTCATTGAGCAAGTACTTAAGATTCTACCTACTAGAAAAAAGATTGTTCCTTCTATTTCCTTTAGAAAGCGCTATCCTACTATTAAGGAGTAGGTAGCACCGTCGTTGGAGTTGTAATGGGCATTCGAAAGGGACAAGTACAATCACTAAAGCAATAGTTAGAAAATTTTAGTAGTAACCCTAGAGTCTTAAGATCTTTCCGAGGCAACATTTCCGAGGCAACATTCGAATGGGACATTTTGATCTTTTTAGACTGGAGGGCAACCACTAAAATCTCCTATGCTTAATGATTGTTTACCGAAGGCAACTGAAGTGAGGTAAACCCTAGGAGTGAATATGTGCATATGATTCGTTTCAGTTATTTAATCTTTACACATTAGGTGATCTACCGTTTTAATTTCAGATATTCTTGCCATACAATCCTATTATCATACATCCAGATAGTTAAATATTGCGGGAATTTAAAATGTGAAAAATAAAACCTAGCTATTACAAGACTTCGGGGAGGGGGATTAATTACATAACCAAAAGTGAGGGAAAAGCGATAACTAAAAACCCTAATTTAAAGCTATTACAAACCCTTAACAGTTACAAAATAATGGCCAAAATAATTAACAAGCGCGCGGCGAATTAAATACGAGGACGGTTGCAAAAAATAACCTAAAACTCTAATTGAGAGAAAAAGTGTTTTTGTGGATTTTTATTTGAGAAAATATTTAAATTACAAATAAATTAAACCCAATTTCTAATTATTTTTAAATTATGGAAGAAATTAAATTAAACTAATCTAAACTAAATTAAATAATTTCAGGAAAAATAAATATTTTGTACAAAAAGATTTTTGTATGTTTTTTTTTGGTTTTTTATTTGAGAAAAGAAATATAAATGTAAAATTAAAACCCAGATTCTATTTGATTTTAATTATAAAATAAATCAACTTAACCTATATTTCTAATTAAAATAAATATTTTATTAAAAAAAATGCTTTTTTTTTTGATATTTTGTGATTTGTTGATTTTATGATTTTTAAAAATAAGTAATTAATTTGGTGAAAAATAATTAAACAAAATAATTAAAATAAAAGAAATAAATAAAGAAAAAAGAATATGGGCCTGTGTTGTTAGCAATTCTGGGGGGTGAGAATCTGAATTTCAAAGCCCATTAAGCTGAGCTCAAGTCAACCACGCTGGATTAGGTGTAGCGTTGACCTGAAGGCGTGTCATACTCCTTCACTGCTGGCGTTGGATCTTGGCTGGAGATGAATCTGATGGTCAGATCCTGAGTTGCATGGTGGACACATGGAATAACATTGTATGAGATCCTGCGTATAAATGTTAGAAAATAGGAAAAATGTCTGGACCTGGGATCGAACCCAGGTCCTTCCCTTCACAAGCGTGTCTCTCTACCAACTACGCTGGACAAGTTATTCATAATTACAATGAAATAAATAAAATATAATACAAACCAAGTGCCATGCCCCAAAAACGCACATGGATTCAAATGGGCCAGTGGTGTGCTTCCACGTCCTCATCTTCCTCCCAGAACTATTGTCTTTGGTATTAGGCTTTTACCTACGGACAAAATTGTCACTAAAGGTTATAGTGACAATTTTCGTCTGTCGCTATATCCCTGTGAAACTCAAAAACCTCATACGAGCATGATAAATTAATTGTGATGGTACCAATCAACTCATCTTGGCCTCACGAGCTTCATGGTACCTCATTTATAGCCTAATTTTTCCTGCATCAAGAAACCCTAAAAAAATCATAAAAAAACATAACAATGGTAGGTGCGTGTATGAACTTCAAAAATGCAATTAAACCATCCAGTTAGCTTGCAAACATGATAATAATCACAAATATGACAATTAAAATTGCTAATGATGCATAAATTGTAATAATCGAATTTGAAAAATCTTGCAAACCGTGTGAGGTGTAGAGACAAATTTTGGGCGTTTCAGACCTTGCAAATGATTGGGATGGCTTCAGTGCACACCCAGGATGTGATGACTGGCCTTGAATTGCTCTGAAAGGTCCTCTAGATTGAAAACTGAACCTCACTTTTGTCAATATTTTTTAGCTTTCTTTTGGCCTTTTCGCGACTGCAATCCTTGAGCTTATGATCTGTAATTGTTGTGCACTTATAGTAGATTGAATTAGGTCAATAAAATTGGCATGGATCTTGAGAAATAATGGAATTTGGATTTGATTTGCTCTTGTATGATATATTTCTAAAACAAGCTTCAATCCAATATTTTTTCAATCCAAATCCACTTTGCACGAATTGGCTGGCATGTTAGTTGTACATGGACTTAAAATGTGCATAAAAATCAAGGATTTGATTTTATTTCATTATTTTACCATTTAATTTGATTTAATTTGATTTAAATGAATAAAAAATCAAAATAAATGATAAAAGTAATAAAATAAAAGGTGGAAAAATTTAGGGGTCGTGGGTCCTATTAGAAACATGTTTCAAGCAAGAAAACATGGGCCCCTTTGGAAAAAAATGCAAATTTGATCAATGTTGACTTTTGACAATTTTCTAAAAATTGCCAACTTTGACAATGCATATCTCTCTCAATTTTGACCCTGGGAGGGTGTTCTTTGACATTTTAGGAAGCTTAGGATGTCAACTAACTAACCCTTTTGGTTTCATCTCAATTGGGTCTTCCATGTTTATGTAATAAGCTTTTACCCAAAAGGTGTTTTTGTTGACTTTTCAAAAGGACCTATAATGTAAAAATTCATATCTTTTGATGAGTGCATATTTTGGACTTGTGGGATGAAGATGAATTGTAGGGAATTGCATCCTCTTTAAAATGAGCCTTGGATGGAAAATTTATTATAAAATATGAAGAAGTTATGTTTGGTCAAAGTTGGGTTGACTTTTACTAAAAAACCCTAATTTAGCAACTTTTGGGTTTTGATGAATTTGGAGCATTCCTTGTGGAATCATGCTCAATCCTTGATAAAATGATGAAATTCACTTCAAAATGTGGATGTTAACCAAAAATCTTGAAATTTGACTGTATGTGGGTCACAGTTGACTTTTGACCTAATACAGTCGATTCTCAAGCATCTGAGCAGTTGACTGAGCAAACTTCTTGTGCAAGGCATGAGACCTGACATGAAGAATCTTGGGAACATATTAAGACCATGGAGAGCATATGAGGCCTTTGTGATTCACCAATATTGATGAAAATAGAAACCCTAATTTGAGGTACACTGCCTTAGGAGAGAGTTTGTCTGGTCAACTCTTGGGCAACCTTGAGCAAATTGAGGATCTTAATGGACATGCATTGAGTAAAATGAGAGGGAAAATTTTGGGGTACAAAACATTATGACACTAATTCAACACATGTTTCAAGTACAATTTAGATATGATCCAAAGACGAATGTTATTCTGACACTCATTCAACACATGTTTCAAGTACAATTCAGATACGATCCAGAGACGAATGTCATTCTGACACTCATTCAACACATGTTTCAAGTACAGTTCAGATACGATCCAGAGACGGATGTCATTATTACACTCATTCAATACATGTTCAAGTACAATCACGACATAGATCCATCCATAAATTCTTCGCAAGTACTTTCTCCAGCAGGTATAGGGGCAGAAACGTCATGATCCAAAGTCACCATTACATACGACCCCATGACGTCTATGTTCCCCACAAAGCAAAAATAACCAAAGTTTTGGTCTCTTTTTCCCAAAGTAGGAATTACTTTCTCCAGCAAAGTTCCTTCAGAGAGCTGAAGTCTGTTTTTCCCCAGCCCAGTTTTAGCGGTTCATAAAACCTCCTCCCGGGTAGAGTTTATTTCGCAAACTACGGAAGCTCATTCCCCAATAGAGTTTATTTCTCTACATCAGCAGAATCTTCCAACAAGCATCTCCCTCCCTATAGTTATTCTCAAGCAGAATCAATTCTCAAGCAGATTCAATCCCCGGTAGAACATCCTCAAACAGAAAGAGGAAATCCTCGACAAATCATCTCTACTCATCATCCCCAGCGGAAGTAGAAGAACCACTTTTTCTACAACGGTCAGGAATTCAATTTCCAGTACTCTCCAGCAGCAGTTAGGGATTTACTTTCCCAAACTCGGATATGTCACAATAGCATTTCATGTTCATACATCATGACATGCGCATACATATTGCATACAACATAATCTCATTTATTTTGAGAACATCATCACACAATGCATTTCATGCATCACATATAATTAATCCTGTACCTTTTTAGGAAAGATGGTTATCACAAACAATTCCAACAGTTCAAGGTTAAATCCATGAAGCTATACATGTCATATCTGCAGACAACTAATGGAAAATCAGTTCCCAAAACCAAACGGGTCAACTAATCTACGTGATCAAATGAGGCAACCATACTACCCAGGCTTTATTTCGAAGTAACCCTACTACCCAGGTTCCTTCTCACAACCCTACCACCCAGGCTTTATTCCAAAATAGCCCTACTACCCAGGCTTTATTTTGAAGTAACCCTACTACCCAGGTTCCTTCTCACAGCCCTACCACCCAGGCTTTATTCCGAAGCAGCCCTACTACCTAGGCTTTATTTCGAAGTAACTCTACTACCCAGGTTCCTTCTCATAGCCCTACTATCTAGGCTCCTTTTCATGAATTACCTGACGTAATTTTACATGGACGTGTCCCGAGAAAGCCCTATACAGGTTCCTTCTCTTTTATCTCCGGACAACAGTTTACAACACTGTAAAACCTGGACCTGACCAGATACAATCGATTTCATATTCCCTAGTAAGTCTTCGTAAAACCCGGACTCGACCATATAACAGCTCACTTTTGTCTCATCAATCAAGAGTTAATTCCCCAATAGAGTCATGGACAACCGAAGCTCCTAGACTCTATTTCCCAGGACATAAATCAACATTCCTCGGTGAAGTCCTCTTCAACGGCAGGTACAGGAATCCTTGCAAAGGAATCTCTTATGCAACTGATATCTTTTTCTGGATGGCATCTTTAAGCCCATCTTCGACGATTCTCCGTCGCCTTCCAAATGGCATCTGTAAGCCCATTTCCGATATTATCGATCGACATTCACTTCATGCGAGTGCAAATTTCGGGGCACTCTAGTGTTCAATCATCTTCCACCTTGAGATCACGAAAGGCAGACAAGCCAATCTACATCCTCAGGTTTAAGAAGATTGAACAGGGGTAGTTGTTGTACCCCGAAATTTTCCCTCTCATTTTACTCAACACATGCCTATTGAGGTCTTCAACTTGCCCAAGGATGCCCAAGAATTGATCAGACAAATTCTCCTCCTAAGGCAATAAACCCTCAACTAGGGTTTCCATTTGAATCAGGATGTGTCAACTCCAAAGACTTCACTTTCTTTCCATGGTCCTATTATGCCTCCAAAAATGTCCATGACAAATTTCATGCCTTGCAGAACAAGTTTGCACAGTCAATTGCCCAAATGCCTGAAAATCAATTGTACTAGGTCAAAAGTAAACTATGGCCTATATACAGTCAAACTTCAAGATTTTTTGTCAACAATATCGTTTTGAAGTGATAATCATTATTTGATCAAGGGTTGACCATGATTCCTCAAGAAATGCTCCTAATTCATCAAAAGTCAAATTTGCAAAATTAGGGTTTATATAGGAAAAGTCAACTGAACTTTGACTAGGCATAACTTTCTCATACTTTGTCCATTTGGCGCCAACAGAATCCCATATTGAAGAGAATCCAATTCTCTACAATCCATATTTTATCTTCAAGTTTAAGAAGTGCACCATTTGAAAGATGCAAGCTCATACATTACATGTCATTTTCAAAAAGTCAACAAAAGACACTTTTTGTCCAGACCTTTTATATCAAGATAACATCTTCAAATGCAAAAATGATCAAAAGAGAGATTGAAGTAGACATATTGAGATTTCCAAAAAATATAATATCATCTCCTTGGGATAAATATTGAGCAAGTTATGGTTTTCCCAAGTTGGGAAAATTTTGGAAAATTCAAAAATTCTACATCGAGCAAAGTTGAGTTTTCAAAGCATTGACTCATTTCTTTGAGTTTTAAACTTCTCCATGGAATATTATCGGATCCATAAGCTCTTCCCCTTGTGGTCTTACTTTTTATCCATTTATTTTCCATTAATTTGGATTTATTTTCAATAAAACATGAAATAAATGATTTAAATAACAAAGGGAGGTGTATAGCACAAATGAGCTTGGAATTATCTTGCACAAGGGACCAAGCCATGCATAAAATAATGTCCAAGTTAATCCCCTTCAAGAAATGGCGCAAAAGTCATTTTGGGCAAGTTTTCAAATTTTGTATTATGGTTCTTTAAAACATCAATTTGGCAAGTTTTTGAATATTATATCAATACTTCATTACAAGGCATTATGGCATGGATTTTGCATTCAAGACCATTCATTCCTTCCCTCTTATATATATTGGACCATTTGCAAGCAAAGAAAAAAGAAGAAAAAAAGACACTTACCACGCTACAAAAGCCCTCTCTCAAACTCTCCATTTTCATAAATTCGTCAAAAATTTGCAACCGCACTTACAAGATGTTTCGTGGCAAACTAACACTATAGTCATTCTCTCAGCATTCCCAAAAATTGATTGAGGCCATCCCTAGGCCCTTGCACGACTAAGAACACTACATATCCGAACCTGTGTATTTGGTAAAAATTTTAATTCGAATTTCATTTATCTGTACATTTTAATGCCTTGGTTTGTTTGAATATTGCACAGGACCTAAAACTATGAGGTTTGGGCGTGAGAATCACAAGGTTTGAGCCTGAAATCCAATCGTGCCATAGCTAGGACACGATCTGCATTTCGTGCTCATAGCGCAGGATACATGCCCATTTATTTTATTTTTTTGTTCTATTCTTTATGTTTTATTTCTTCTTTTGATTTTATTTTTACTAATTAACCTTAAAACCAAAAAATCACAAAAATAATATATATTTTTAAATAGATCATTAATTAATTAGTTAATATTTTCCTAAAGTAATGATTAAGTAGAACTATGTTTTATATTTCATAATTCTTATTTTCTTTAATATTCAAAAATTAAAAAAATATTAATTAGGTTTATTTTATGTTATTAATTAGACTTTAATTTCTTCTTTCGTAAATTAAAAACCAAACAAAAAAACATGCCTTTTCTTTTCTTAAAACTAATTCAAAAAACATCAAAAAGTTTCCTTTACGCATTTTCCTATTTCGCGCGCATTTTCTTCTTTCGAACTTTTATATTCCTATACATATCAATGTAACCGAACTATAAGACATTTTTATTGTTTTCCTTTATATTTCTCCCGGTTTTAGACTTGTAATTAAATCCCTCTTCCCGAAGCCATTTAATAGCGTAGAAATTTACGTTTTCGCACTTTATATTTTTGTACATATATTAATTGTTAGATGTATGACTAATAGAATTGCATGAACAAGATAAAACCAATCGCTAGAAAACTAAATACAAAGACTAATATATCTGAAATGAAATACACTTGCACCCCTATGGTATCACCACTTCGGCTGCCTTCGGTAAACAATCATGAAGCATAGGGAGTTTTAATGGTCACCTCCATGTCCAAAAAAGATCAAAATGACCCATTCGAATGTTGCCCCGGAAAGATCTTTCTGACTTTAGGGTAATTACTAAAGTTTCCTAACCATTGCTTTTGTGACCATAAAAACGTCCCTTTCGATTGTTCCTTAAACTCCAACGATGAGACTACCTACTCCTTAATAGTAGGATAACGCTATCTAAAGGAAATGAGAAAAAATGAACAACCTTTTTTTCGAGTAGGTAGATAGTTCCTAGGTACTTGCTCAAAAATCTCAAAATCTTTTCACACAAACACTTTCAAAACAGTTTTCAAAAATAACTTCGTCACACTCTTGAGGACAGAAACAAGAGTTATCACGAAGTAAAACAATTTTTTTTTCCAAAACACACGCACAAAGCAATTTCAAAATGAGCAAAGTGCTTAAGAGCCCGTGGAAAACCACGGATAGAAAGAGTGCTAATACCTTCCATTTCTATAATCACCTTCCTTACTCAGAAAACTCTCGAAAAAGTTTTTTTCTATTCTTTTTTTATCTTTCCTTTATTAGATAAAATAAAAGACGGTGACGACTCTTGCTTACCGCACATTTGCGAATGTAAACGTAAAATTAATATTAACAGTCGATTATGCCACCGTATTACACTTATCAAATGCGATAAATAAAAACTTTTGGATTAAAAGTGATTGACAAGACTTTTTAAATTAGGCACAACCGTAATGCAATAGAAAGTTTAATAAATGTTGAAAGATGGTGGATTTGAGATTTCTCATGCACATTTTTTTTTTTGTTTTAAAATAAACTTTGTTGAAAATGAGGAAGAGAGAAAGTCTACAACAATATCACTCAAAATGTGTTTGAAGATATACTTTCATAAATTTTAGGAAAATACTCCCTCCGGTCTCATTTATAAGAAAAAATTAACTTTTTATATATATTGAATAAGTAATGTATTTGGACAATATATTGTCCAAATACATTACTTATTTAATGTATCTAAAAAGTTAATTTTTTCTTATAAATGAGACCGGAGGGAGTACATTCGTCTGTACTAATTTATGCCAAATGACAATCCATTTACGAAATGTTGTGGTGTGAATTTTTGATTTGGAAGTGCATATTTGACCGGTATTTTTTATTTTTCAAAAGCTCATAGTGTTATATATATCTTATTTTTACTTTTATTTTTTGCAAAAAAAAAAAGATTATTATTAATTTCTGTCGACAAAAAAAGTCCAATATTTGTAGTCTTCTCTAACATTGCGAAATGGTACTATCCTGCAACACAGAGAAACAACGAGAGTGACCGCCGCTGCAAGGGAATAACGACAAGGTCAAGAGGTATGATCAATTTTCCCGATTCACTTTCTACGATTCTCCGATTCACTTTTAGATTTAGAGTTGGTTTTGGAGGTGCAAATCTGAGAATCTAGTATGCATCTCTCTGATCTTTCGTTTACGAATAGCTTTTTGCGTATAATCGATTTTGACCTGACGAAGAAGAACTTGCTTTGGTTGGAATCGATTTGAAGAGGAACGATCAGTTGTAGCGGAGATCCAAACACCGTTCTAATTGTTCTGAATTGCGTTAACCTAGCGAATTTTGTCTTCCTCCATTTCGGTTAATATTCGATTAATGCATAAAACAGTTTATAATTTGGTAATGCTATTCTTCTTTTTCTTCTTCTTTCATATGTATAATTGTGCTAGCTGTGAAGACCTATTAGACTAGATATAGTTATGATTAGGAATTATATGAGAGATATGTTTTTCTTTCATATGTATAATTGTGCTAGTTGTGCAGACCTATTAGCCATAGCACCGACACCTTTGGGAAAAGGTGTGGCCGTGTAAGTGTCTAAAACGGACAACACCGACACTTGTGATTCCGTTTAATTTATTCATTTTTTCCAATTATTACTGGTGTCGACGTGTCAGTGTAATGATTAGGAATTATGGTAGAGAGAGAGAGAGTGAGAGTTGGGTAGCACATATTGAAGAAAAGATGATTGAATTTCACTTAGGTGGTGTGGGCATGTGTGAAGTAGACAAATAGATTATGTGGTAAGAGAATAGTAGATCAGATGGAGGGTGGCCTGATTACTAAAGGCAATAGAAGACCTAGAAAAATTGTAGAAGAAAGAAACTATCATGAAAAACTAAGAGGTCAATGATTTGTATAGAGATATGTTCTATGATAGAGTATTATGACGTTATTTGATTCAAGTAGCGGACTCCACCTAGTGAATTAAGACATGGATGTTGTTGTGTGCACGGGGAATGGTAGTGTTCTGTTTTAGTTATTATTTAGGTTTCAGTCTCAACTGTATGAGTCGAGTAGAATGGTGATTATTGTATTTAGGAAAACATGGTTTGTATTTTTTTTTTTTTTTGGATTTTAAGACCTAATTAGCTACAAAAGAAGCCTTTGTAGGAAACGTTTCTGACAATTCTTATATCTTTCTTTTGAGCTTTCTGTTTTTGTTATTCCATTCCATTGGGTTAGTTGCAGTTTGATCCCTCTATTTTATTTGTATACCATTTCGGTTACCCTTTTTCTAAATCCACAAATTTGGCCCCTCCACAATTTTAGTTTAATTTATCAGAAACTGACATAGGTATCCATCCATATAAACTTATTCATGTACTGCATAAGCATCTCACTTGCCACAGCGTCAAAATTCTGCCCAAATTTTACAGGTGAGCAAAATGCCACATTTAAAAAAAGTTAGGGACCAAAATCATGGATGGGGCAAAATATGAGGAACAAAAGTGTGATTAAGCTTATTAGTTTTTTTTTTTTTAAATTTTTAAACTGTTTTATTGCCTATAGCTTAATGCATATAATGACGCCTTATTGTTTTTCAATATCTTGTAATTTTTCCTAAAGAATTCGGATGATTCATTTCCAGTTACAATCAAGTGAGTCCTTTACATTCATTTATATGCAGTTGGGTTCTAATTTATCTGTTATCTGTATTTATGCATTGCAGTTATAGTCACCGGTTTGCTAATACAACAAGTTAATCTTATATCTTTGTGGAATGTGGACACATTGAAGGCTCAATATGGGAGTTTTTGACGAGTTACCTTTGCCCCCTGAAAAAGCGGTAAGCTATGACTAGATTAGTAATTTTGGTTTTTGACAATAGATTAGTAAACTTTTTGGATGTAGGGTTTTTTTACAATTGTTTCATGCTCTTCAATTTTATTGTCTTTTGGGCTTTACTTCTGTAGTAGTGCTCATAAAAGGCTGAAATATGTGTACATTTGAGTCTTTGTTCTCCATTTGAATGCAGTATCTGAGAGAAGAAATATCTAGGATAGATGAGACTTGGACTGCTGCTCGTTTTGATTCTTTACCTCATGTTGTTCATATTTTGACATCAAAAGACCGCGAAGCTGCTGCCCAATTTTTGAAGGAGCAGAGTGATGTTATTGAGGAGGTTGTGGATGAAGTTGTACAATCTTATCATAGTGGTTTCAACAGAGCTATCCAAAACTATTCCCAGGTTGCTTAAAATTTCATATTCCGTGATTAATTTAATGAGTATGCATTGGACCAAGGGTAGTGAGGTCATTTTCTATTGTAAATTTGTAATATGGGGTCTTTGATTTCGTGTTCACGGGTAGATTTATTGTTACATTGTAGATTTTTTTCCTCTCCTTTGCATTATTGTGCTGTCAAGATTAGATCGTTGTCATAGAAGCTGCCTACTTTGTGCGATACTTTTACACTTTTTCACCATCTCTCTTTTTCTTCAATTAAATAGTTATAATTCAAGGAAAAAGTAAGTTCTTTTCTTGTTCATAATAGTAAATTACTAGGCTAGCAGATAGGAAACACGGGGCCTTGGCTCTCTTTCAGGCATTTGTGGTTATGCTTATGCATTTTTTTAATCTTCGTTCTGCGGATCATGTCTGTTCCCCCCTATTGGAAAGGTCCCAAGTCCACATTGATTAGAGACAAAGCTTGAAAAGACTTTATATAGTGACACCCCTCACCTTACAAGCCGATCTTGTAAGGATGAGTTAGACCAAACTCTAATATGGTATCACAGCCTAGCGATTGGACCATGGGCCGCCTACCGTTTATATCCATGCACCAAGCCCAATAGAGTGTTGGGCGTGATGGGGTGTATTGGGAAGATCCTAAGTCCCACATTGGTTAGAGATAGAGTTTGAGAAGACTTTATATAGAATAACACCCCTCACCTTACAAGCCGGTTCTGGAAGGATGAATTAAGCCAAACTTTAATATCCCCCAAATGTATTATATTATGTAATAATGTAATACCATTGCATTTTTCTTTTATTGCTTTTTTTCTGAATAATTGATCTAATCTTTTTATTGATTTTGTGTAATCTTCATTATTACAATATAAAGGTACTTATGTTATGATGTCTTATGTGATGAAATACAAGGCCAGCATATAGGAAACAAAGAAACAATATTAGTTTGGTGTTCTCGCCTTTTATAAAATTAAAGTTGTGATGGATATTTTATGTCGATATTTAATTTAACAAAATCTAATTAAACTATAATCAAAGCTGTTTTTGGTTACTATTATCTGTTAGAACTTTAATTGGTTCCAAATTACAACGATAGCTGGATTTCAGAAGCCACTTCCCCCCTTTCATCTTGTTTAAATCTTGGATGTTGCTTAATTAGAACTGTCCCTTCTTTATAAGTTGCAGTTTTCTAAATATTTTGTTTAATTATCTCCAGATCTTGAGGCTTTTTAGTGAATCCACTGAAAGTATAGGCGTCTTAAAGGTAGATTTAGCAGAGGCCAAGAAGCATCTTAGTGCTCGCAATAAACAGTTGCATCAATTATGGTATCGATCGGTCACATTGCGACACATAATCTCCTTATTGGATCAAATTGAAGACATTGCTAAGGTCTGTTCTTTTAGTTTAGACATTGCTTTATCTAATTGTATGACTTTGGTCAGTTGATTGGAGTAAAGGAGTCTCTCAACCTGCATTTAAAATCATGCTAGTTGGTCTGGCTTTATATGCCCCTGAGTTGGATTTGTTTAGGCTACTTAGGCATTTTATATTCTAGAATAAATAGTTATATGGATTTACTTGATTGCATTTGCCGTTTCATCATTCTGAGTGTTCCTTCAATTACAAAAGCAGAAGTAGTCATGTAGACTTTGCCATCTATTTGATTTTTTAGTGGTTTTCTATTGTCAAAGAGCCACTTGATCATAAAACTTAATTTGTTCAGTCAAAGAACAAGAGGAGTTTGCTTTAAACATGACAACTTGTGTAAAAGCTCATTGGGATTGGAGTGTAGATAAAATAGAGGCCAATTATTATTTGCTTCTGAAAATAAGTATTATTTGAAATTCTAATTTTAAGATTGGTGAATGATGACCTGAATGCTCGAGCTCTCTAATAAGACCCTACAATATGGGTAAAAAAAATACTCTTGATATTATCTGCATAAATATGCATACATTTTTGTGTACCTTTGTTTATGAACATTTCTTCTGATGATCATCAATTTAGCACATGCTTTCTTTTAACTAACTCTGTTTAAAACTGTTACTATTTTATAGAGGGTTTTGATTCTGATCATCTAAGTTGCAGGTTCCAGCTCGTATTGAGAAACTCATAGCAGAGAAGCAATATTATGCTGCAGTTCAATTGCATGTGCAATCCATCATGATGCTTGAGCGAGGTCTCCAAACTGTAGGTTTTCAACTTACTATACCATTATCCTATTTTCAGCATGTTTTGCGTGGAGGTTTTTTTTGGTTATATGTTGTATTCTTGTGTTTGTTCTTTGGTCTGAACAGTTTTTTGTACAAAGAAAATAGGAATGTGCATGTAAGGGGAGGGTAAGGATGCTGTATCTTGAATCCAGAGAAAAGAGTCCAAAAGGCTAATAATACTCACAAGTGTAAAACAAAACTTTTGCATCTCTCTGCATATTAGAAATGTATTTTCTCTTAAAATTACCATAACTTTGAGAGCAAAACACTAATGAGAGTCAGTGATCTTAACCATCTCTAGCATATGGAAGTGGAAAGACTGTTATAAAATTTCCACTTGTTTATTCTGTATTGAACTTGTATAGTATGTGACTGATCTACATCCCTTCTCTAGGTTATTGTTGCTTGAAAACACACTTCTCCATCATTTTTCATATTTTTCCATTTCTCTAATCATCTCTATGAACATTTCTCTGTGTTTTTTGTATGTGATAATTATGTTTGATGTATGGCCCAGGTTGGGGCACTTCAAGATGTCCGTTCTGAATTAACGAAGTTGCGTGGAGTCCTCTTTTATAAGATTTTGGAGGATTTACATGCACATTTATACAACAAAGGTGAATATAGGTATTTGTTTTTACATTCTTATCTCTTACTTAGAACATCTGTAAGATATTGGAGTATGTTTTGGTTTTGCAAAGGCATTTAGAGTATATGCTTCTGAAATGCAATTTTAGCTTTGGCTTATCCGTGCTTCATATATTTCCCTTGACACCCTATTCTCATGCAAACCTTGAAGCTCTACTTTGCTTTTTTGTTAATTTATCTTCTATTCTGTTTGCATTTGTTTCTACGGGATTTAATATCACGGCATTTAAATGTACAGCAAACTTTTGATCTGTCTGCCAGTTTCATGAAGTTGTGAAGTTTATTTATTTTGTGAACTGATGAATATGTATTTGAACTGTCATGTGTGCAGCGTTGGAGGCTCAACGATGCTGGAGAATGATGACGATGTTCCCACCACCACTTATGTTGCACTTACTGCACATAGTTCTCAATCTCGGTCTCGAAGAACAAAGTCACTGAAAGGTGACAATCAGACTAGCCTCCAGATTGATGGGTAATACTGGTCAATTGAACTTTTGAACTTTTGACTGTCCTGTGTGATAAAGCTTGATTGTTGCTGTACATATTCGCGTGTAGTTTGGATTGTGCTTGCGGAATATAGTATATTAAATACCATCAAATGTGTGTTTCAGCTCTTTTGATGGCCATGATGAGGAAGGCACTCTGGATTCAAGTGAAGAAGCCACTTTAGATGGGAATATGGCAAACATGAGAGTCAATGGAAGTGATGTCTCAAAGGATGCAAGTGGTGCTTTTCGTCAAATGCCAACATGGCTTTCGAATTCGACACCTGATGAATTTCTTGTATGAGCCACTTAGTTATATAGTCTGTCTTAAATTAATATCCATAATCCTTCTCAAACTTTTGTCAATTTTCAGTCTTCCAACTGAAGTTCCGAGTTTCTTGTGCAGGAAATAATTAGAAAGAGTGATGCTCCACTTCATGTGAAATATCTTCAGACCATGGTTGAGTGTCTTTGTATGCTCGGAAAAGTGTCAGCTGCTGGTGCTATGATTTGGTCAGTTGTCTTAATAGTATTTTATTCTTTTTGATAAAACTCTATGCTTCTTTATCTCTTTGAAGGTTTTGATTTTTTTTTATTCAATAAGCTTCTTCTCTATACACTAATTTTCACACGAGGGTTGCTAGCTTGATCTTGACTCTTGAGAGTAAGTTGTGAGAATTTTTTCTAATTATGATGTTGATAATTTTGCATAAAATAAATACAGTTGAAAATTATACTAATTGGGATCAATTTGACACAAGAAATAATTTTGAAGTGTTAAGATGAAAAATTGAATGAAAATATTGGCAATTGAAGCTCAAAAAGATGAAATTGTGGGATAAAATAGTGTGTAAAATTTATGTGATTAAAGAGATGAGATTGTGAGATAAAAATTGAATATATATTTTAAATGATCAAATAATTTATTGTGGACAGATTTATAAAAACAAATGGTAAGTTTTGACCAGAAACGTTGCTTCAACACATAATGGCACTCCAGCGTGGAATACTCCAATAGTAAATTGACCAGAATTTTAGTTTGCCGCTTACAAATCTGCCCACGAGCCTCCTGTTGGAGGTGGCCTTATTTTTCTATAGTGCAGTGAACTCTGGATGCCTGGAAGCAAGTGAATCCTCCTGAACAAGAAAAACATGTTGTAATGACAACTTGAACTAACTATTAGTGATATATTCTAAAATTGTTATGATTATCATGTTGCTGAAACGAATCATGATATTTGAGATGTGATATTATTTTCTTCTATAATTTCTTTCTCGTTACTATCATTTGTGTTTTCTAGGCGTGGTTGTCGTGTAGGTCTTACCGCATTTCATTATTATTGATTTTTTATATATTTGATTGTGATGATAATTTGTTATACTGGCTTTATTGTTTACCAGCCAAAGATTACGGCCAACAATTCATGAAACCATTACTTCCAAGATTAAAGCCCATGCAGACCTTTTGAATTCATCAAGGTCTAGCATTGGTCAGGGTTCCCGAACTGGAACAGGTGATCTACACTTCATTAAAGGTCAACTGGAAAGCTACCAGTTGCCAAAACAGAAACGTAAGAATGGAATATCTATAGCTGGGACTCTGTTGGCTGTGAGCCCTGTTTCCCCTCTCATGGCTCCTGGTGGGAAAGCACAAGTTGCTGCAAAAGAGCTTCTTGATTCAATTTTGGACGCTGTTGTTCGAATATTTGGTTAGTCACAATAATTTTATTATGCATTCTTCTTTCTAGGTTAATGGGTTTCTAGGTTAATGGGACGCTTAATGTTACAGCGAAGAGAATGTTCATATAAATAAACGGTCGCACAAAAGTAAGATTGGATTATGAATAAAAGCGCTAGGGAGCAAGTTGGGTCAGCACCTATTGTAGACAAGACAGTTGAGTTCTTGTGTTGATGGTTTGACAATGTGTGATAGAGAAGAGCTGTAGTATTAGAGATATACATTTACATCTTAAGTTTGCACTGTCTTTAGTGTGGGCTGCTTCCCCAATCGTACTTGGGCTTCAAGCCCATTAGTTTCTGTTGAAACAGAATTGCTACAGCTAACTATGTATAAACAGATTGCTACATTGTAATCAACTCAGTTGAGACGCATTGTTGTTCATAATATAAAAACTATTTTGAAATGCTCAGTTTTCATTAATTTCAGAGAAATGATTACAGTTTATATAGAGACCTAATTCTGTGCACTATGCACAGGTTAAGTGTAACAGAATTTGGAATATTCCCTCTGACCAACTCTAATACTGTGCTACAGTGCACAGGTTAAAACTAACAGATTCTAGAACATTCCTCATCTAACTCTAATCATGTGGACAGGTGCACAAGTTAAAACTAGCAGATTCTAGAACAATCTACAATCCTCAACTGACACTAATCCTGTGCTCAGGTTCACTGGTTAGACCTAATTGAAAACTAGCTGTTATGGACAGCTGGCAGCGCAAGAACTTAATCAGTTGCTATCTGATATACTCTAATACACATCAATCAGATTACTCTCTTTCATGCACTTCCCATATTTTTGAACACATAAAAGCAAGGTGAGGAGGCTAATACTAAACCAGATAGAGAACAGTCAAATAATTGAAGGTAAAGAGAGACTGTTGTGCAAAATGGGGTGCAGGTGTACACAGTCAAAAACAAGTTATAGAGTGCTAAATAGAGATTGTTCTCATGAGGATTGTGATAGAAACCACCTGATATAGAATAGAAAATAGGGAAAATCCCTTGAATTACAGAATAGTACCGCGGAACTTCGAGGGTCTGCACCTCCCAATGCCAAAATGACCCCTTTTCCTATCCAATTCCCAGATGATCAACTCTCAAATGTCTTCCCCTATTTATTCTACACCTAAACACACTTAATTAATAGTATAATAATTATAATAATTACCCACTAACTCTCCTAATAATTTAATAACAGTTAAAGAGTCTAACAATACTCCGCCCCTAAAGATTCACCTTGTCCTCAAGGTGAAAGAATGTATCCTCCCGGATCCCATAACTTGAAGTAGAAGGATTGAGTTGTACATGAAATATGAAAAATTCCTCCTGAATCAAATTTGCTTGCTGCCAGCAGCCCTCTGGTGAACGGTTGTTGGGATGTTGGCAATACCGACAGTGGAGCTTTCTTGTTCCTAAAATTTACCTTAGAAATAGCAGCAAACACCATGTGAAACCCGATGTCTGGTGATTTCGACAGTGGTAGATGTTGGTCTAACAATTCTGGTGGTGGCCACTTATTTGGTTCTTCATTCTCTATTGAATCAAATTCTGGCTCAAATTTCTTGAGAATTTCCTCTTTAAATTTTCTCCAAGTGGCACTTGGATAGGCCAAAATCCATAATTGGTACCATGTGACGGCTTTACCACTCATCCACTGCGCAACTCTTGGAATTTGATCTTCTTCTTTACATACACCTCCTGCCTCAAAATATTTCTCAACCTTGATCATCCATCCAACAACATCCATTCCTTCAAAGAATTGGTATTTCTATTTGTTACTCTGAGTTCTCTTCTCCAATCTCTAATTTCTTTCAACACTTCATCAACAAGGTCAAACATTCCTTCCATTCTTGATGGCAACTCCATTTTTTTTAATGTTCTTTTTATTTCCTCTCCCGGATCAGAAGTGCTCTAATACCAGTGCAAACCCTCCCAATGCCAAAATGGCCCCCTTTCCTATCCAATTCCCAGATGATCAACTCCCAAATCTCTTCCCCTATTTATTCTACACCTAAACACACTTAATTAATAGTATAATAATTATAAGAATTATCCACCAACTCTCCTAATAATTTAATAACTGTTACAGTAACTAAAGAGTCTAACAGATTGGTTTCAATCAATCATTTTAGTTAGTGGGAAGAAACAAGTAACCAATATATCATGTAACATAGAAAAATAAGATTTAACAAGTAAAAAAGTTGAGTTATGATTTGAGAAGAGGTTGAACTATGCTTCCTTTGAAACTTCTTAGTTATTTAGTGATGCTTCGTGGTGCTGCAATACTAAAGGGCAAAAACAACCTATTATAAATTTCAGCAACATTAGTAAATAGAATGGTATTAACATTCTCTTATTCGTATAGTCCATTTTACTATTGCTAAAATAAGTTCATTCACTTTATGGTTCTAAATCTTATGTCTGAGCATTTAGGTTTCTTCAATGTGTCAATTAACTAAACTATCATATTAGCAACTTGAGTTCCATCCATTAAATTTAAACGGTTCCACTACTTCATGAATTGGATATATTCTAAGTTTATCAAACCCAATAAATATATAGCAACAAACTTGCAAGTGCTAAAAATGCAAAAACAGCACTAGACCATCACATTGGCACATAACTAGGTCATATTAAAACTTCACATAATCCGACACATGATTTAGCTCATAGTGAGCAGGATAGGATACACGAGCAATGAACTTAGGTACAAACCCACTACAATAATGAGTGAAAGATAAACAACCTATGTGGAAATAACCAATAGAACAAGTGATCTCTCAACCACCTGTGTTTCAAGGTGATGCAACACTTTGCTTTAGTCTTCACTGGGATAGAAATGAAGAAATCTAACAAATGAGAGCGCGTAGTGTGCTTGACCCGAACTAGCCTTAAGACCACTATTATTTCTTCAAACTAAGACTAATCCCCCAATTATCACACAACAATTCAAGCTAGGGAGACTAGATAACTCTCACTTCTAACTTCTAAGTTATGTTATAAGAGGCCAAGGAAAATTGTAGACCAAACCTTGCCAGAGATTTGATTTAAACTGTGTATCATCAGACATGGTTTATTATAACATAATATTGCATTGTTTAATCCATGTAGTCAACCCCACCTAGTGACAAGATGCTTTTTTTTTTTTTGTTGCTGTTGTTGTTGTTGTCTGCTTTTGATGTTGGTCATTCTCCTTCCTAGTAAATTTGTCATCTTATGTGTCACTATAGATAACCATGTTGTTGTTGGGGAGCTGTTGGAATCAAAAGCCAGTCAGCATGTTGACATGAACACACCAAAATCAGTTCCAGTAGATGTAAGCTACCCTGATTCAGAAACTTCTCAAGTTACAGGAGGTTACAGCATAGGTTTCTCCTTGACTGTGTTACAGGTAATCTATATCCAAGGGTCATTCAGTTGCAAGATATTTAATAATAGAATTTGAGGACATATCTATGTTCTAGGATACGAACCTAATGTTGACATGCATAAAGTTTTCATTATTGAATAATAAATAGAAGTTGTATTGTAGTACACTTATATTTTCCTCTATTCCTTAAATAAATCAAATGCTGTCAATTGCCAACTTTTCTCAAAGAAATTTGTTAATAGAATTTAAAGACATAACTGTACGTATTTTAATATGCTAAGACATTATTAGTGTCTCTGTCTAGGATACACACCCTGTGTTGATATGCATGAATTTTTGGTTATTGAATATAGACAGAAGTACACTTATATTTTCTCTCTACTTTAAATAAATCAAATACGGTCAACCTTTCGGTTATGTTTTATTTGGTTATATTAAAGGATAATTTTGTTATTGATTGGAATGTAATGTTTGTAGCATCTTGTATTGTCGTGTTTCACTTGCCCATTTGTGATACACAGTTTATTTTAAGTTAATGGCAAAGGAATCTAGTTTAAACGAAACTGACAGGGCCTGGTTTATATTGTTTAATCTGTGTAAACATGGAGAAACTGTGTTATGGAGAAAAGTTATCCTAAATTATGTACTCAGAATGTGCATGTTGGTTGTAATCCCTTTTATTTTTTTCTTTCAGCTTATAATATCTTTTCATCCTTTATTTTTATATACTAAAGGATAATTTTGTTATTGATTGGAATGTAATGTTTGTAGCATCCTGTATTGTCGTGTTTCACTTGCCCATTTGTGATACGCAGTTTATTTTAAGTTAATGGCAAAGGAATCTAGTTTATACGAAACTGACAAGGCCTGGTTTATATTGTTTAATCTGTGTAAACATGGAGAAAATGTATTATGGAGGAAAGTTATCCTAAATTATGTACTCAGAATGTGCATGTTGGTTGTAATCCCTTATATTTTTTCTTTCAGCTTATAATATCTTTTCATCCTTTATTTTTATAGAGTGAATGCCAACAACTTATATGTGAAATTCTGCGGGCTACTCCAGAAGCTGCATCTGCTGATGCTGCTGTGCAAACAGCTAGACTTGCAAACAAAACCCCTTCGAAAGCGAAAAGGCAAGTGAGTTGTAGAAGGTGTTTGGATTAGCTTTTTCTTCATTAAACGTGCGTTTTTTTTTTTTTTGACTTCCACCGCGGAAAAGCTGAAGCTACTAATTGTAGCTTCTATCAAAAGTGCGTCTTTTTTTTTGGTTTCCACCGTGAATCCAAATAGGCTAGTATTTGTTTTGCTCTTTAGTACAACATTCTAAGTTGCATGGATATGAGTACGGGATACGTAAGTTTAAGAAAAAACAAAGGTACAAGTACATTACAAATATATAATGAAATGTCTTTCTTAACTATAATATTTTACCAACAAAAATACAAGAAAGCGTCTTTCATAATTTACTGTATGAAAAATCATAACATGATTTAATATTAAAAATTAGGATAAAAAAGATGATATTTACATGATAGATACAGATAAAAAGATGAGTCAGGTTCGCAACTGTCGGGAGAAAATAGTTAAGAAATTTTAATTTTCTATGCCAATACAATATTTATCTCTCAAGTCAAAATTGTATCATTTAATTGATGATTAATGTTTCTTATTGATTACAGGGATGAATCAGAAAATGGTCTCACCTTTGCATTTCGTTTTACTGATGCTACAATATCTCTTCCTAATCAAGGTATGATAAATTCTATTAAATTGAAGGAGTGGAGTTAAACTTTTCTGCTTATACATTTTAAAATCATGTTGCTGTTGGAATACATTGGACGCAGTTAAGATATGTTTGAAATTTTGTTGAACCTTGCATAACTCGTGAAAATTGCTCACATAAGAATTTCTAATAAAAGAGTAAAGGTAAACTTATATGCGTTTGGATTTCAACCAATAGGAGAGCGTGTGATGGGAAATTGGGAATAGTGTGTGGCTAGCATAGAAAAAGAACCGGTGGGCCACTTTATGTAGTATATTAGATACCAGTGTTATCAAATAGCAGCGCCATGACCGCTATGGCGGATATACATGGTGGTTTTTGGCTTTGCTGCAATGGTAAATATCGGCAGATATTGCGGGGTTTTCCGCCCTAATCCGCTATAACGGCGCGGGATTTTGGCTCTCCGCCATGGGCCACCATCTGCCATGGACAACACTGTTAGATACTGACACTGCATATCTGGTAGCTGTTGCTGTGCTGATAATATCATCCTTTTACTTGATTCTTTATAATTTATTATCTACTAACTAGTAGCTTTACTTGATTCTGGACAATATCTTACTGCTGAACATATTACTTGATTCTTTCTAATTTCTTTTCCCAATTACAACATTTATTGCTGGTTGTGTTAATATTCAGGAGTTGATATTGTTCGCCAAGGATGGAATAGGAAGGGTCCCAATGTGCTGCAGGAAGGTTATGGTTCTGCGGCGGTTTTACCTGAGGAGGGCATATATTTAGCAGCATCAATATATCGACCTGTGCTACAGGTGTTGCTTCTCGGACTACTATATACCTCCTGTAAAGTTTTGATCATGTTCAACATGTTTTGTTCCTGACCTGATTCTTTGTGCAGTTCACAGATAAAGTTGCTTCAATGCTACCAACAAAGTATTCTCAACTTAGGTAAACATTGCACTGAAATGAACGAAAAGGAATGGGTTATTCATTTTTTATTCCCCTTTTACTCAGTTAAAAAAATATTTTCTTTGTACAATCTAGAAAATAAATACTGTTTAAAATTTATCAATCGGATGCTAGATTTACATTTTGTGAAGCACATGAAGTGTAATAATAATAATACTAACAAAAATACAGTAAGTCACAAGATAAAAGTACAAAAAGTCAAAAACTTGTATGTTTATAAAATCCCAATATCGATGTAAAGTAAAAGACGTCAAAAACATTTCTAGTTTGGTAGTCGGTTTTTCTTTAACCTCACGATTTCAATAACAAAATAAAAATAAAAGAGAAGTGGGCTCAACCCCCAATTTAATAACGTTAATCCTATACCCAGTGTTCAGCCATTGACAAGGATAAAATTACGCGTCTTTCAGCTCTGCAGTTGTTTGCCAGCATTGGCAGAGAAAGTCATCAGTCCCAGCTGTACAACAAGCACAACGTTCTTGTGCTACATGACACTCTTCATTTCATTTTACTGGGATGAAACAGTAGTTATAAATTATAAAAGTATGTCCAGATGTGATTATATCCCATTCTATCCAAATTGGGGGGAATGAAAAATAGTGGCTTAATGAAATTGAATGGAATAGATACCCTTAAATTTCATTCAACCGATCCTTAGTTTAAAAACCAAAACAATGGAAAATAACTCATATCCAATCCTTGAGTCTAGTCTATCTCATAGCATTAATTGAACCATACTCTTTAGATCGGAGGCTGTGAATAGTGTGACATTTGACTTACCTAATCTGTGTAAAATACGAAGCATTTACGTCTATGCTATACATAGTAAGGAATACAAGGAAACATAATGAAAATGTAAGCTATAAGTTTGATTGCTTGTCACTCTTGTCAACTAGTTTCTGTTCAACTATATATGGTTTTGGCTCTTCATAATTGTATAATATATATTTTTGGTACAATCTCTTATTGATTCCTAAAAAATAGCAAAACTTCTTTGCACACTCAATTTCTGTGGCTTTTCTAGCTCATTAATATTAGCTTATGGTGTTGTCGACTTTGTGATTTGCAGCAATGACGGGTTGCTAGCTTTTGTGGAGAATTTTGTAAAGGATCACTTTTTACCAACTATGTTTGTGGACTACCGAAAAGGCGTACAACAAGCCATATCAAGCAAGTCTCTTAAACTGTTTTGGCTATTTCTTTTAGTATCTCTTATTTTAAAATCCCTGCTTGGCGCTCAATCTGATCTTTTTTGAACCTTAATTTGTTTTGAAACATTTGAGTAAAGAATTTTGAAGTTAGCTTTGTCTGAAATGTTCGATGCAAAGTCCCATTCTTAATCGTTGGTCTTACTGACAAGTACTTGAGTGATGATTACCGCTCACCCCAAAACACAACGGTCTGAAGTAAATTTGGTTTCCATGAAAATTTATTTATCATAGTTTAGAGTAGTTGGTACTATGGGAGGTAAGTAACTTTTAAGTTGTACTGGCGAAAGTTCTGGGAGTCAGTAACCCAAGACTCATTCCCTCACTAAGGTATCCTTTCCTTACAGTTCGATCAAAAGCCACAGAAAACAGAGTATGCATTTCTGTATTTTTGGAGTGTTTCAATTGTTAGAGTTGTTCATAGTGTTCATATTCTTGAAACTGTACCCGCTCATACACGTTTACTCATTGGGATTTTAAATATAGGATCAATTTGTAAATTTGTATGATCACTGTGCATAACATTTACAGAACAATTCAATCTGCAATATATAAGCTAAAGAAGCTGCACCAACATGATGCGAAAGCATAGCTTATTAGGCTTATGGCCATATAATGCACTGGAAAAATATTATAATTTTGGGTCAATAATTATTCTATTGTATTGAAAAATGGAAGTGAATGTTGTTGTTCTCTTCATACAAATTTTTAGGTCCGGCTGCATTTCGTCCAAGAGCACATGTGGTCACTACTTATACCCCGTCAATTGAGAAGGGTCGACCTGTATTACAAGGATTATTGGCTATTGATTACTTGACTAAGGAGGTAAATTTTAGCTTCTATAATAATCTCAATACGATCCGTCAGGTTCAATTATATTTTTTTACTTTTCTATATTGAACACAAGATGATATAATCCCTGGACTAGTAATTATTGGAGTTTAGACATTATTCCATTCACTATACTTGACATTTAGTTTTGTTTGATAGTTAAAAAACATAGTTGTTTTCCCTTTGAGATTTTTGCAACAAATTACTGCAGGTGCTTGGCTGGGCACAAGCAATGCCGAAATTTGCTAATGATCTTGTGAACTATGTGCAAACTTTTCTGGAGAGGACATATGAAAGATGCCGGACTTCGTACA
Organism: Vicia faba; assembly: GCA_948472305.1. Classification (NCBI taxonomy): domain Eukaryota; kingdom Viridiplantae; phylum Streptophyta; class Magnoliopsida; order Fabales; family Fabaceae; genus Vicia; species Vicia faba. The sequence goes on from OX451741.1 coordinate 1,468,310,775, forward strand.
TGGAGGTATTTTGTTTTTTGGATAAATAACTTCCGATAAATAAAAACAGGAAATATAGATTGCCAAATCCTTAAGATACCTGAAAAAGTCATTTATTTGAAGCAACCCTTGGTTAAGCACCATAACTACTATGCATGGACACAATATGAGTATCTGATACGATACGGTGATACAACATTTTTGAAAAATAGGATATGATATCTTTAAGATACGTGTATATAAAAAATATATACAAAAAATAGAAGTATATTATTTTAATTCAAAATTTCCCAAGTAAATGGGTAAAGGCCATTTTTGAAAAATAGGATATGATATCTTTAAGATACGTGTATATAAAAAAATAAATACAAAAAATAGAAGTATATCATTTTAATTCAAAATTTCCCAAGTAAATGGGTAAAGGCCCAGAGACTTTGTGAAGGATATTATGCACATGAAGGGTTCAATTTAATAGGTGGGTGATAATTATCAGAAGATTGACTGAGTGGGTAAGTTTGAATGATTCAATCATTGAGAGAGAGTAGGCATGATACATGTATCTGAGATGAATGGGTTATGCCATAATTGTTGTGGTGATTATTGAGACTCAATTCAGATAGATTGAGCGATATATGCATCTCAGCAGGGGACATGTAAATTCATGAAGAAGCGTCTCAGCCGTGTTGCTGCCATACTGGTGGCCATTTATGCAAATCGGTGCATCATAGACCATAAAGAAGCACATAATGTACATGACTTAGTTTCTTGCTGCTGCTTCAGTCCTTTTATTTATTAATTCAATAAAGTTTCAGCAAAAAGTATATAGACAACATGTGCTATTGCTGCTGATGGACCTGTTGATTACTCCATGGGCCACTTAGATGCCTTGGTGGTTGACATTCCTATAAATAGTTTCCTTGATGGACCGTTTTTTGATATTTTTGTTAATTATATTTCAGGCTGTTCTTGAAAAGCAGAGCTACATGCTTATTGGGAGGCATGATATTGAGAAATTGATGAGACTTGACCCCTCCAGTGCATATTTACCAAATCTGCAAGATCCTTTTAATTTAGAAAGCAATTCCTATGACGCTGAAACAATTGAGGCTGAAGTAGAACTAAGCGAATTATTGCTAAACTTGCGTCTTATTAAACAGGTTTTCATATCTGTTTATGCTTATGAGTTACTATGCTTCATTATTGATATATTTTTCTTATTTTTGAGTGTTTAATAGTACTGACCTATAATTATTAAGGTTTTGATTTTATGCATTCTTGCTAAAATCCCACGCCTCTCACTTATTTATTATGCTTCTCCTGTAACTTAATTGTATTTTTTTTCTTTTTCAGGAAAACCTAATCCACGATGAAAATAAACTTATTCTGTTGGCATCCCTTAGTGACTCATTGGAGTATGTTGCAGACTCTATTGAAAGGTGTGTTTCCTATATGCTCATGCTGTGCAGTCTTGTTATGTTGCATTACATACATACTACTGTATATAAAGAGAGTAAAAACGTGATACTGCCAGAATTGCAATTCAGATTGTAGAGTTCATGACTCTTTAAGTTGCAGGCCGTGGAACAATTGTATCCCTATCCCCCTGAAAGAAACTTGTTTTGATGGGATTTCGTAAGATCAGTAGAATGTGTGCAAGACCACCAATCATTCACAAATCATAATGTTTGAGTATTGAGAATCTGATGGTGTGAGGGAAAAAATAAAACTCATTGGAGTTTCCCACCTAGCAATCACTCATCATTGGTTCTTCCCAAGTGTGTGAATCTATTTGCATGAGATTCCCTTGGGTGAGACTTGTTTTGTGCTCGTCTTCTTAGGTCTATGTTTCCCTTGGGTTAGATTGGTCCATGCAACTCTGCTCTGCTTGCTATGTTTCCCACCTAGCAATCACTCATCATTGGTTCTTCCCAAGTGTGTGAATCTATCTGCATGAGATTCCCTTGGGTGAGACTTGTTTTGTGCTCGTCTTCTTAGGTCTATGTTTCCCTTGGGTTAGATTGGTCCATGCAACTCTGCTTGCTGTGAGTCTATAACCCATATCAGTGGTCTCTGTGCCGACTGGTTTAGTTTGACAGTGTCGGAGTTGTTTGTGAGGGTTGGGTGATAGACTTGGATTTGAGCTAGGACTTTGAGCTGTTTCTTTTGTTCGGTTACCCTGCTTTGGATTTATTGGGACCTTTAGGGTTTTATCACGCCCTCATGATGTGAGCTCTGTTAACAAATTGACATTAGGATCATGATCAATTTGAATTGCTTTATAGATTAACCCTTTATAGAGATTACCAAAGTATATATCTATCTAAATAGATTACTATAGGGTTACAAACAGCATCCCTTGATTATATCTATAAGAACAAAAGCCCCTATCTATCTAATTATGATTACAATTGGGAAGATATACAAAAGTAAATTAGGGAAGAGATCTCCACATTATTAATATTATTACGTTAATTTGTTGTATTTTATGTGTTTGTGTATATTATGCGTGTATTCTTCAGTACAATTTATATTGTAGGTAAAATCTAGTTGTGTTACAATCTCCCTCAGATTTTACATATGTGTATCTCCCTTATTGGGTGGCAGAATCAATAACTTTAACGACAAACCTTGTATGGTTTTTGAGGAATATAGCAGAGCAGAGTGCTTATAATAATGTAGGGCAAATATCCAAGAGTGCTCCTCTTTGTAGGGTACTCTCCTGATAAACCTTGCGTACTCTTCTAGGACAGTATTCTTCGACTAAAACTTGTGTATCATATACGGCCCTATAAATGAGGTTATTGTATATCTTAAAATCATCTGAAAGTTTTTGGTAAAGGTCTTCTAGTTAAAGGTATAGTGTCAGGAAAACAAATGCTCAATAAAATTTTATTGATATATTTTTTTCCTCCTATCTTTTTCCTCCTTATTTCTTTCCTCCTTATTTCTCTCTTACCATGATTACCACATCCACTATCTCTTTCCTCCTTATTTCTCTTTCCTTCCCTCCCGGCCCCACTTGCTTCCTTCTCCTGCTTTGCTCTTGAGGCCTATTACTCCCTTTTTCTCATTCTCCATCTGACTTTCCTTTCTTCCCTCTCCTGTTATACACCTTCATGATGAGCCTATCATAAGTCTAATTAAAGTGGAAACAAACTTTGACACATAAGGAAATATTGAAACCATCCTAATAGATGATCGAAATTACCCTAAGATTTAATGAGATATTTTCATATCTTTTAACATTAATGGTACTGACGTCCCAATGATGTTGGTGAGCAGTACAGTGTTGGGTTTGGGTTTTTGGTTCATAAAAAATTCTTGTGAAAATTGGCAGGCTTGGACAGACTACTCAAAGAGCATCAAATCATATTGGAGGAAAGCATCATAGTCATTCAGACAGTGCACCTACAAGGAGTCTAGCATCATTTTCTCAAGATTATAGGAAATTAGCAATCGATTGCCTTAAGGTTTTACGTATAGAAATGCAGTTGGAGACAATATTTCATATGCAGGTTTGTCTAATGTGGTGTTATTTTTATCAGGTTGTTGAAGGAATAAGAATTTGATAATTTAATTGTCGCCAAACTTAAACGAGAAACACTATTTTGTGCAGGAAATGACAAATACGGAATACGTAGATGACCAAGATGCTGAAGAACCAGATGACTTTGTCATTTCTCTCACCGCACAGGTGTGTCTTTCTTTCTTTGTACGTTATCTTTGTAAAGATTCCTAGTTGGATCCTTCGTAAAGATTATACTCCGGCTCCGCACATACGCAGAACTTGTGACATCCCTTTCTATATTAGAGAGCTTAGGACGAATTATATTATTAATGGAAGCTTAAAATATAAACTTCGGTTAGAGGCATAGATCACCTAATTTGGCTGCAACACCTTCCATAATCCAACCTAGTTCATAAACTGGTGCTTTTAATTTCAGCCTCTATCCAGGTCCAATTCGTAGATTGGGGTTTCACAATCTGCAGTTTTACTTGACCAGCTTGTCTGAAAATTGACCCTTGGCCATGTAGGTTATTCCAGCACAATACTTACACTCTAGATGTCTCGCTGATTTTTTGAGATTGAGTTAGGACAAAACCGTAGGTGGGTATCAGAGCCTGGCTTTAGGTGTCTTGAGAACTCGGTTATTCTATCCACACAAGTCCCACTTTACATGTCCAGTCTTGAGCATGAAGCAAAGTGTCAAGAGTTCCACATTGACTAAAAATTTGGTCTAATTAATGCATACACTACTTTGGCAGTCATCATCTTACAAGTTAAGTGTAAGTATTTGCATTCACATCGAGATCTGCTGAGCCCCTTTTTCAATCTAAATATTATACTACTTTTTGGTTGAGAAGAAGCTAAATCTATTTGGATTATTGACTAATTTAGATCGGTGTATGATGATCAGAAGTTAATTAGATCGACGTAATTTTTGAAATAGCTTTCTGAATTTATTGATGATTTGATGTAATATTGATATTAATGTGGTTGTTGAATTAGATTGTGGTCTGGTCAAGCTATTAATTAAAAGGCAATACTATTTTGAGGGCATTTATAAGATCTCATTTGTATGTGTATTTAAAAGATATTTTCAGAATTTTCCAAGAATAGTGCATATATAGAGCTTATGCACAGTTCCATCATTTTTATTTTTATTTTTATGGCAGACATAGCTTATTCTTAAATATGTACTATATGACCATCGTTTAATTATGCTATTTATTCAAATGCTCTCTTAGAAACTTTGGATTATAGATAAAATTAACCAAAGGAATCATGCTCAGGAGGATTTGATTGTACATGTGATAAAGACAATTGTATTTTTGGTGAATGAATTTATAAATGTGATCAGTGATCGCTATTATTGAAAAAGCTTTACAATATGCAGACTTTGCGAAATTGTCCTGTGAGGTTTTCATTGTGAGATTCTATAGGATTAGACTTCTAATACTAAACCAAAAAGCACCATACACTCATCAAAATAAGACCAGAATACTAATATGAATGTTAAAGTCAAACTAAATTGTAAATTGTAATAGCATCTTAGTAAACTTACCAGTCAAACGATTCCAAGTTATCTGATTTGATAAAAACAATGTAATGCTTCTATCAACCCCGATATTGAAAGTAAACAGCCAATAGCCAAAATGATGAATTTCAAAAAGTTGGATCTTCCTGTTTAGTGATTCAGATGTATGATAAGCTTATGTAAGTCTGACTATTTTTGTTTACTATTTTAATGAAATCTCCAGATAACTCGAAGAGATGAGGAAATGGCCCCTTTTATTTCAAATGCAAAGCGGAATTACATATTTGGTGGAATTTGTGGGGTTGCAGCAATTGTGTCTGTTAAGGTGCGAGTGTATACACTTCTTTACAGTTTTGTTTTTATAGAAAGACTTTTAATTCTTTATGTTCGAAGGTGTACTTTCCTTTTCTTCACTGCTAACAAGGGGCCCTTTTGCTTACAGGCTTTGGCGGATATGAAGTCTATCAATCTTTTTGGTGTTCAGCAAATATGTCGAAACTCTATTGCATTGGAACAGGTAACTAATGTGTATGTGCATAGGAGATGTATCGAGTGAGAGGGCCATTTATATGTCTGTAAGACTTTGTTTTGAATGGGGTTTGGGAATGGAGGGGAAGGGAGGGTTTATGATAAGATCTCTCTTTATGAGCGGTGATTAATGTTCGAGCTTGCTCCATCCGTTTGTTAGTAATCCTGTAAACTTGGCAAGGCCTCTGCTTGACGGGGAGCATAGCAACATGGAGACACTTGGAAGGGAGCTTGTTGTAAAATGAAATTTGGAGTTGTGAAAGTTTCCCTTAAGTTGAAAGTTAAGTTAATATAAGTGTGGATACCCATGTATCTGAAAGCTTATAAGTTTTTGGTTAGGGCCTGATATCATCCAGTTCTGTGTTTGCCCCCTTCAGCGCATTGATTAGAGTTCCTTCCTGTTCGCCCTTTTGGGCTCCTTCTCATCATCCTTTTCTTATACATCCAAAACAAGTTGAGACTGCCCTACCCTCTGCTCTGAACCCCAAATACAACCTAAGGATTTGATTTTAACCACTAGATCCAACCAAGAATGGTTTAGATTAAATTATTTTGACCATATGCCATGGTTGTATGTGTTAAGAGTCCCACATTGAATTAGATATGACCTGAACATATGTTTATAAGTGAAACAATCCTCTTCTTACAAGCCGGTTTTGTAAGATTAAGTTAGGTCCAACCCAAATTTTAAGATGGTATCAGTCTTCTCAAAATCCGCGAGGCCATCCGTAATTTGGTTTCCACTATCGGGCCACCCACCATTTATATCCTTGCATCAAGTCCATTAGTGTTGGGCATGAGAGTGTGTGCTAAGATTCCCACATCGAATGACATAATATTCTGAACATATGTTTATAAGTGGAGGAAATCCTTACCTTACAACTTACAAGCTTACAAGTTGGTTTCATAAGATTGAGTTAGCTTGTTTTGTAAGTTTGAGTTATGTCCAAACCAAATTCTAAGGGTAATGTTTATTAGATACTTTCCTTATTCTCATTGAAAAGCTAATCTAACTAGATACACCCGTGTGTGGATTTTGCCTGTTGCATATAATTTTGAATAATTTAACAATATTAGGAATAAATTGGAGATAAAAAAGTGCTTGCTAAAAATTGGAGATATAATTTTACAGGCATTGGCTGCTATTCCATCCATAAACAGTGAAGTAGTGCAACAAAGATTGGATCGAGTCCGAACCTACTATGAACTCTTAAACATGCCATTTGAGGTAAGTCAACTGAAGTAACTGCTGTGTTTTATGTAATTTTTATCAAGTCATCTTATCTTGGTATTCCTATTCCTGTCACAGGCCTTGCTTGCCTTCATTACAGAACATGTACACTTGTTTACTGCTGCAGAGTGAGTTAATACACAAATTTTAGTTGTTAATACTTAATACCCTTTTATGGATTTGCTCAAAAAAAAAAAAACCTTTTATGGATTTGCTCAAAAAAAAAAACCCTTTTATGGAATGATATTGACATTATATTCCCACAGGTACGCCAACCTTCTGAATGTTCTCGTCCCTGGTAGGGAGATTCCTTCCGATGCACATGAACGAGTGTCTGAAGTCTTATCCTTGTAGTGTGTTCCATGTTAATATGCCAGAGCTTGTTTTGGACAATTGGGGTGCTCGTGTTAATTAGATTTCTAATTCTTGCTTCTGAAAAATGATGATGCAACAAGCCGGTGCAGATGCTCAATTTTAACCCAAGTTTCAACCGATTAGACTGCTACCAATTGAAGTATGGCTAGATTATGCCCTTGATGACGGCAATAACATTCACACTCCCACCCATCCATTTGTTTGTAATGTAATTATAATGTGATGACAATTTTGGTTGTTGCTGTTTTCGTTTTGTGATCTCTGGTTTTGATCACTGGTGTGTTGAAAAAGTTCATTCAAGTATATATCATGAAATATCTAAAATCAACTGTTTTTTGTGCTATTTATAATTTCCTTTCTACAAAAATGTGGCACAGTACTATCATTGAAAGTGAAACTTGGTGTGCACCCTGGTCATTATTGGTCTGATTTGGAAATTCTTAACTGATTTTAAAAAAAATAAAAATAAAATCTTAACTTATTAATCCTCTTTCACCCCAGGCATTTATACTACTTAACATTGTTTTCATATTACAGTCATCATCTTAATCACATACTTACATCTAGTCTCGTGTGCGGCTTGAAATAGTGAAGACTTTAATAATTTTTTTATCAAGTGATGACAAATAAAGGGTTATGATAGTTAATTTGCATAGGCATACATAGCAACAAAACTTGATCTTTTGAGTCTCGTCTAAATATGACTGAAATCGACGGGGAAGATCTGCTTTAAGTTAGTGCTGGTGTGGCGTGTTTCCATTATTCAAAGTTGCGAGCTTAATAAATTACTCGACTAAGCCTAACTTGTTTACTTGTTTTTTATTTTCTGTATACTAATACATATTCCAATTCACTTTATATAGATATTATTAGAATTTAATTTAAAAATTTAGTTACTCATAATTTAATGATTATGATTATGATTAATTGATATATGTATATATATTCAAACCAATTTAAATAAAAATTGCAAATCAATTTAAAAAATAAAAAATCACAATTAAAATTTATTGAATGTGTTTGGATGTCATTTTATGAAAACTATTCGATTTAGATTTCAGATTAATTTTTCAAAATCGATCCAAAATCGAATTGAACCTGTTCTGGACTGAACCTGCTCTTGGTCCAACTCCATATGAGGTCCAACCCAACTATGCTGTTTGAGGCCTGTTGACCGAATCTGCCCTCGTTTATGTTGGGCAGTAACCCCCACTCTTTGAGAAGACGCACCCTCGCCACACGGGGATAAATCCAAGGAATGCGAGGAGGACCATCGTTAGTTAAGAGGACTTCGAGAGCATCCTCCAGTCTTCTCCTCGACCAAGACTAATCCTCTCAGACGACCTCATAGCTGGCGGGGAGAATGCACGACAGGTAGAAGTGCCTCACGAGCATCCTCCTCGTAGGGATGACTCTCAACACCTCAGAATATCACAGAGTCCTCTTGGCCTCGAAAAAAGACTGTATCCATATCCTTTGGATAACACGGAGGAATCCATCCAAGTGGGGGACCACGTGTTAGTCCCTACTACTCACGTAGAACCTAATAGTCTCCACTTTGGGCTTGCTTGCCCAACCCAACGATGGAAACCTTGATCCAGCGCTGGGAACTATAAATACCCTCTCACTTGAGAGAGTCAGATATTAAATCTCTTCTTACTCACTCTCATACTTGATTGCATCATTTCGAATCTCACTTTGGCATCAAAATATCTTGCAGGTTTCCCCATCTCACTTTTAACTCGCAAGCTCGTGGGCTGTGAAGATCCATTCTGGTCAGGTACAATCAGTGGCGTCGTCTGTGAGAACTCTTGCTTCACCGTCTTTCATTTACCTAAGACTAAAGCAACTCTCTAAATTTTGTTGATTGTCATGGTCGACCCAGCTACATAAAACAACCTAGATGCCAATCTTGCCGATCTCAACAATAGCGTTGGCGACAACAGCGCCGACAACAACAACACCGACAATAACAACGCTGGTAACAATAATACCGGCCACGTCGTCGACATGCCTAGTCCCTCACAAAACTATAGAGACGGATTGACCGCCTCTTCGTCGTCCCTGTCCCGACGACACGAAGACGATCACCGTCCCCCCCTGAATATCATCCGAAGGCGTTCCAGGAGGTCCCCGTCCCTGCAGGCGCTGATGCTACGACATGGGCTATGTCCGCGACCATTAACCAAATAAATTACTCAATCTTCTTGCAAGGTGAGCGATTAAGGGTGCTCGAGGATTTCCGTAGAGCCCCTAGAAGACACAGGAGACCTAACTCTCCTCCTCCTCGTCAGATAGAGGAACATTTCCAATCTCCTCCGCAGAGACGCAGACGGGATGCCTCCCGAAGCCCCTCTCCCCGACGAACTTGGAGGTGCCATGTGTTGGAGAGGAATCAACCCGTTGATACAGGGAGACGCGACCAGGTCCCCACGCGCCAAGAACGATGACCCTTTGGAAACAGAAACAGGGGAAATGAAGAACCACGACCCCGGCCACGGGATCCTCCCCGCGACCAGGGTCGCCACCACGACCGCCATTACAATAGGTCACCTTTTCGCTCTCCAGATAGAAGCGACGAAGACGACCCCCGCGGTCCCTTATCCCAGGAAATTATGGAGTCGCCCATTCCCCCAAGAATGGAGAAACCTTCCCAAATGAAGGAACACGATAGCATCGCGGGTCCATTCGACCATATCGACGGGTTTGAGACAATGCTATATTACCATAACATCGGGGGACCGATTAAATGTCGGTTGTTCCCCACAACCTTGAGAAAATTGCGATGTACTGGTACAATAACCTCGCCCCAGGGCCAATCATCTTCTAGAGAAACATGAAGAACCAGTTCATCAGCTCCTTCACAGCCTCTCGTCGACATCTGAAGACTGAGGCCGCTCTCGAGGCTATCGTCCAAAGAAGCGACGAGACCCTCAGGGAGTTCATAGATCAGTTCAACCGTTTTGTAATCTAAAATTTTTCCTCCCATTTTTCTCAAGACATTCTTTCAAGGCTCCTCAAAAACTCAAGACACTCAAGGGTTGACCAGTCAGATGCTCCTCCTAAGCCCAAAGGTCTACAACTAGGGTTTTGAGTTTCTCAAGGAAATTTGGGTTGTAAAAGTCTCAAGTGGCTTCCATGGTTCTTCATAGGTCCTCAACAACGTTCATGTCAAGTTTCAAGCCCTACATCACAAGTTTTCTCAGTCAATGACTCAAATGATTGAAAATCAACTGTATTGGTCAAAAAGTCAACTATGGTCAATATACAGTCAAACTTTAAGATTTTTGGTCAACATCAACATTTTGAAGTGATATTCATCATTTGATCAAGGGTTGATCATGATTCCCCAAGGAAAGCTCTCAAATCATCAAAAGTCAAGATTTGTCAAATTAGGGTTTCCTTAGGAGAAGTCAACTGAACTTTGACCAGGCATAACTTTTACATGATTCATCAACTTTTCCCCAACCAAAGACCATTTTGAAGAAAATTCAATTCCCATACAACTTTTCTTTTATTCTCAAGTCCAAAAGATGCTTCATTTGGAAGATATAAGCTCACACATTATATGTCATTTTCAAAAGTCAACAAAAGACACTTTTTTCAAGGCAACTTACATCAAGATAATGTCTTCAAATTAAAAAATGATCAACATATATATTTTAGAGGACATCTCGAGCTTTCAAAAAGTCCAAGATAATCTTCAAAAGTTGAAAATTGAGCAAGTTATGAGTTGCACAAGTTGGGCAATTTTTAAGAAATGCATGAAATGTTAAATGTGCAAATTTGAAATTTTGGGCTTGTGACCTAAATTTTTGGACTTAAAATATGTCCATGACCTTGCAAAAGACTCCTAAACTCACTCTTAATTTGTCTTGTATTTTCTTATTATTTTATTTATATTTATTTTGTTTTTATTCAAATAAATGTAAAATAAATTAAATACAATCACAAAAATCATGGGCTATGCATATGGGCTGGATTTGATCCACTTTGGAGCCCATTATTTCTTGAAAGGTACATCACAAATATCCAGGTTCATGCAGCATCAAGAAAGGGCAAGAATTACTCATTTTTGGCAAGCTTTGAATGTGTTTTATTCTTGTCTCAAAGGCCATCATGGCTTGGTTTACCTTCCATATTTATCTACTCCTCTCTTCTCTCTATATATAGCACTGCAAGGCAGGCCAAAGGGAGCACAAAATTCCTCTTCAAAAATTTCTCCAAAAGCTCTTCACAAAGCTCTACCGAATTCTCAAAAATTCCTCAAAATTTCCAAAATTCGCAAATGCTTTTCCAGGCACAATCAATCCAAACCAGTGATCAAACCTTACTCCTGAGATCCCCAGGAGTCTCTCCAGATCCAGGAACACGTCCAATCGTGCTTAGAAGGCCATTCACGAACTCACCGGTGGTAAAATTTTTGTTCATTTTTGTATAATCGGTTGCAGGTCTATTTAACACTTTTTTGTGATACAGTTGCATTCATATTAGAGAACATGACATGAACAAGTGATCGCATGATGTTTTGGACGTTAGAATCATGCTCATCATGCGCTCTCATATCAACATGGTCAGATCTAGATCCAGCAATCCCGATCTGAGCACCCACGATAGGCCTCACGGGAGTGATGCACAGGATCCTAAAGATTTTTCCTCCAGCGCCTGGGCCAATGTTGTTGGGCCAATTGATTTCTGATTCTCACACCCCCTAATTACTTGTTTTGAAGTTTGACCCAATTTATTTATTTTTTGTTTTTTTTCTTTTATTATTTGTTTTTTTTTACTTTAATTATTTCTTCTTTAAACAAAAAACAAAAAACAAATCATAAAATCATAAAATCACAAAAATATTAGACTTAGATTTGTATTAATTAAAATTAATTTTATTTAATTATTTAATCATTTTTTGATTAATTAAATTAATTAGAATTAGGTTTTCTTTAATTTAATTTAATCATTTTTTCCTAAAACAAAAACAGCAAAAACATTTCTTTTTATTACTTAGATTTTTTAGGTTTTCTTTACATCTTTCTCTTTTCTTCTTCACACGTTCATCTTATTTTATTCGCATCATTTTTTACAATTATGTAATTGTACATGGGATATAATAGACTTTAACTAGGACCTTTTACTTTTTATTTCCCCTTTTTTTTTGTCTTGTAATTTCCCCCCATCCCAAAGCATTGTAATAGCGTAAAAATTCAATTTATGCATTTTATTTTTCGTACTTATAGATGTATGCTAATAGGCTTGTATGGAAAGACTTAAAAACAAACGTTAGCAAAACCTAATACTCAAGATAAATATAATTGAAATACAACACACTCGCACACTCGCACCTCTAAGGTACCTCCACTTGTTGCCTTCAGAATAAAACAGTCACGTCTCTCGAACGTCAGAGATTTTAGTAGTGACCCTTTGTTTTAAAAGATCATAAGTCCCTCGATGACCCTTTCGATGTTGCCTCGGTAAATGATCTTAAAAACTTAGAGTAATTACTAAAGTATCTTACTAGTTGCTTCCGTGACTGTAAGGTGACCCTTGCATGTCCCTCAAAACATCCAACGATAGAGCTACCTACTGACTAATAAAAGGATAGCACTACCTAAAGGAAATGAGGAAACAAACAAAAATATTTCGAGTAGGTAGATAACTCATAGTTGATTGCTCATAAAAATAGACAAAAATATTTTTCACACATACACAAACTCTTTTCTAAATATTTTCAAAGACAAAAAACACTTTGTATACGTTCTCGCAGAAACGTGAAACATTACAAGGTTGGCCGCACTAAGGCGTCTTTTCAAAATATCTTTAAAATACACTTACACAAAAAAGGAATTTTCAAAATGAGCTAGCAACTAAGATCCCGTAGATAACTACGGATGGAAAGGGTGCTAACACCTTCTCTTTCCATAACCTACCCCACTTACTCATAAAATAATCTGGAAAGGTATTTCTTGTTCTTTTCACCCTTTCCTTTGTTGGATAAAAGAAAATTCGATGGTGACTCTTGCTAACCGCAACAATTGCTATAAAACACAAACCAGTAAAGTCAGTTCTCCCTACGTATTACAAAATTGGCGACTCTGCTGGGGAATCTAAAATTAAAAGTGGGGTTTACCTTAGAGATAGATCATATTTAAAATGCTTTCCTTGTTTGAATTGTGTGCTTTACCTTTCAGGTTTATATTTGGGTTATTGTTAAAGATCCTATACCCGAATCTGGGGCACTATTAGGTAAGTAGCGATAGATCGTGGAGACTGTACAGTGTATACCGATACAATTGAAGCGATGACTACGTTAGTGTGACAAATTCTTTGGTACTGGTGTCCCTTAAGCAAGTCAAGGAGAATGCTGGGCTGTCGCGTGGTGTCATAAAGCACTAACTGACCCTAGAACCTTAGTTGACATAACTTAGCCATTAGAAAGTAACGATATAGCCGACTTTGATGCAGACTGAAGTTGGTTGATACTCGATGCTACACTCATTGAGGTCAGACTCTCGGGATATTTCAGTCATAATTTAGATGCTTGAGCTGAAACAATGCCTGGAAGAAATATCAGCGATATTGAGAATCCTAAAACCCGATTACTTCTTTTAGGACAAGTTGAGCCAACTAAAACTTCAAGAGGGTACTTACCTACAAACTCCATGCAAGCCTGAACCTAAGGTTACTTGTTTTCTTTCATTATCTAACAACTCGAACTCCTTGCAGGGCTTGTTTGTTTTCATTATCTAACGACGTGAGTTCCTTGCAGGACTTGTTTGTATTCATTATCCAATAACCTGGATTTCCTGTAAGACTTACTTGTCTTCGTCGCCTTACACTTTTGTTTGGTGCATAGAATACACATCATAACATCATACCATAACATGTCGTTAACCATTTCAAGGATCTCAAGGGCCTGTGATGCAGGTTATCATGAACTAGACGTCTATCAAGGGGCAGGAAGATTTATTTTCCTCTAACCAAAGGCTGCCAAAGTATGATGAACCAAACGTCTAGCAAGGGGCAAGGGGATTTATTTTCCTCTAGCCAATGCCGTCAAAGCACGATGTCTTGAGTTAGAGGCTATGACCCACTCGACATGGTAAGCTTGATTCTCGTAGAAGGATATTCAACAAAACAAAGTTCTTCAACCAAAGTTGCAGTCGGATTCTAACATTTTCTTAGTTTACCCTGCGAGTTCCTTGAAAACATTGCATGCATGTCATTATATAACAAGTCTTCCAGTACAGGTTTCTCATTTTCTCCCTATTTATTTCAGCAGAAAAATGGCTCTCGAACTGAATGGCGGAGATTTCCAAGCTCAAGATGCTCAATTTAAGGAAATGTTCCTAAATCTATCCAAGGGACAAGAATAATTGAAAACTATCCTGTAGCGGTAGAAATGTTTAAGACTAAGCCATTGGATTGACTAGACTTATACATATCAAAATAAAATCTCCACCGCACTTTATTGTTTCCAAAGGAATGGGAAAAGAGAGAGTAACCCAAAAGACGGGGGAAAGATTCAAGGTAAGGGGGTCAGTTATGAAAAGCGAAGGTATTAGCACCCTAAACATCTACGGTACTCCGCAGGAACCTCTTTGTGAAATCTGTATATTTTGGCTATAAAATGTTGCATAAAAATGGATGGTGGAGGTGAGAAAAGAAATATGTTTTTTATGGTTTTTGCACCCGCCGCGATTGTGAACCTTTAGTGCTAACGTACCACCTTTCATGCAATAGGGGATTAGGGTACACGTAGTTCCTCTTTTAATGTTTTTAAAACACAAGTGTGTTGGTTAATTTTATGAGATAAGACATCATCGTCATTGTCCATGTAGAAAACATACTTACTACCCACAATCATGAGAAAGGAGAATTTGTGTCATCTCAAAGTGGAGGATATGACTTGGATTTTAAAAGCAACAATGCCTCATTCAACACCCAAGTGGAGAATATCTCACTTCACTATATATTGTAGAAGTATAATTGTTTGCATCACTAAAAGGATTGACAAGAGTCCAATCTTTTAAGAAAGGTTTTAAAGTAAAAAGTCAAAGTGGTAAAATTGTTTGTAATGAGATTGATTGACTTTTAGTCTTCTCACAAAAAAAATGTCAAGGTATTATTAAGTTGATTAGTGTTTATTTAGAAAAATGTTTTGAAAATGCATGGACCTAAGTCCAAGTTTATTATGAAAATGGTTCAAGTTTAAAAACAAGAAGAATTTTCAAAGGGAGGGAGAATATTTTTGAAATTAAAGAAGATGGGAGGAGAAGAAGAGACTATCCTAAAGCATAAGGTAAAAGCTAGGGATAAGAACCATCTAACCAACAAGAAGCCAATACTTGACATTATGAGTCAAGATATAATTCCCATTCTTTGGATTGAAACCAAACAAGCAAAGATACTAGACCTCTTGAGAGAACCAAATTTCAAGTATATTAAGTCTTCATAAAAATTCGGCAGAGTAACGGCTGTATACGGGTGAATTCCAGATTACAAATAAAGAATGTAATCACAATAACCTGCACACAAAACAAACAAGCAACCCAATGTCTCGAGGTAAACCTCAAGAACTCCAGAAAAAATATCAATTAAGATCACAAGGTCTCCAACATAGGCCAATGTTTCTAATCCTAAGTCCAAAAAGTCCAATACTCTATAATACCAAGGATAGTAATCAAATAGTCTAAGTATCATTAAAGAGTTTTTTATGGTTCATGTTGATTATTAGGTGTCTTAGAAGAGAAAATAAAAAGCTCAAGTGAGCAAAATAAAAATGACATGAAATGTAATGCTTAAAGTAAATGGTACATAAAACATAAAAAATAAAAGGGCAGAAAGTAATTTTTTTTAATAATTAGTGGTTAGTTGGAGGACCATCTTGAAACTTGAATTTGGAACTCATTAGAGGATTGGTAGAACCAAAGCCTCCACACAACAAGTTGCATTTGCTTTTTGTCAAGTATATAATCCATTTGGAATCCTCAAAAGTACCATTTAATGATCAACGATGTTTAAGTGATCCGTGTTGACCAAAAGTGTTATAGATCCATTAGAGAATTGGTAGAACCAAAGCCTCCACACAATGAATCTCAAGGTTACTGGATCAAAGAGATCAAATTAACATACTTGGGCTTGCAAACATAGGTTTGGGCCACGAATGATCATTTATTCGAATTGGGATAAAATTTAGCGCTATGTTAAGCAATCGTAAGTGGATTTATGTAGAAGTCACACCTATTTTGAGACCGGTCAATAGCAATCTATGTACTTCATGTTTGGATAAATGATATAGAGATCATCATCCCTTAACATGTAGCACAATCAAAAAAGAGAAAGGGATAAGATGAAGAGGGGTGGGGAAGAATATACAAACCACATTTGAATTAAAATTTAATCAAACTATTATTAAAATCATTCATCCATTTTTGTGGAGTTAGACTCAACACCATGGATCCAATGATGTTAATAAAGTTCATGATAAAAAATTCAATCCAAGATTATCCAGAAAATAATCACAAAATAATATTGCACTTAATATATACATTAAAAAAGGTTTTTAAAATGTTTTAAAATAGAAATAAAATAGAAAAATATCAACTATGTTCAAACTAATCTAGAAATAAAAAGTAAGACCATAGAAAAATCAGAAATGAACAAAAATAATTTTATATAAATTTTGGTAATTTTTTAAAGTCAGAAACTATTTTAAAAATTAAAAGAAATGAGTAAAATAAACCAAAAATGATAAAAAATAGCAAAGTCCGAAATAAAAAATAAATGAGGTCACCAATATTTGTCACAATATCATTGGATCATTCCATAATTTTTCCAGAATTAAAAAATGCATAAAAGTATTTTTTAACATTTAAAACAAATCAAATAAAGTGAAAATTTATAAAAAATATTAAAACACAAAATAAAATTGTGAAAAAATAAAAATCAGAAAGAGAAAGCTCAAAAATAATTTTCATAATTTTTTTAGATATTTTTTGACTAAAAATGAATTTTCTATGATTTTTGAAATTTAAAATAATTAAATATAAAAATCAGAAAAGAATAATAAAGTCAAATATATATGGACCATTGGATGAGATTCAAAACGCGTTAGTAATCAAATCCAAGGGATCTGACGCGTTGTGCATATCATGGCCATTACTGAATATCACACCGGATCCAACACTTTTAAAATAAAACAACTTAAAATGTGGCGCGTTGGATGGAGTCTGACTCACAAAAGTAATCAGATCCAAGGGCTCCCGAGGCACGCGCATGGTAAGGCAAGCATATTATATCCATTTCAAAAAAATTATGGGGCCTCATATCATTGGTTGAAGACGGACATGTCATCGTCTTCAACTTCCAGCCACCCCCAAATTGAATCTTTCAAACTGTAAAATTAGAAAACCAGACCGACGCCATTAGATTCGTCTCTTCAAGACGATTCTAATGGTACCATCGCGCCAAATTTATATAAATTGTGCAAGGTTGTGTTTGAAGAAAACCAGAAAAAATAGCGAGCACGAAAATCTGGGATATCTCACTCAATTCTCAATGAAATTGCAAACTATAAAGAGCACGAGAATCAGAAGAACACAAGTAGTGGATTAGTCTTTCATTTGAATCAATTTGGCCAAGAAATATACCTAAACGAAGTAGTGAGAAGTTTCTTTGAAACTGGACTTCTACAAATCAATATAGGTCAGAATTCTTGAAAGTAACCGTATGGTTAGCTTAAGAGAAGTTCAATGAAGCTAACTGAATGGAGCTTTTGGTGTTTGAAGGTGAGAATGTAAGAAATCAGAATTTCAAATTCAGAGTTTGCGTGGGATCCGAGCAGGGGTCAATTGGCTATTAAAAGCTTGCCCAAATGAGTGAGGGATGATCCTTATTTATAGATGATCATGATGCAAGGCTCAAGCGTGTGAATTGGAGGCAAAATCAATGAAATCGTGTAGATCTACTAAGTGTGAAAAGTGTGACTTCACATGGCTCAAAACGCATCAAAATGAATGGTTTAAGGGTCGTTTCTTGTTATGGCAAGTTCCTAAACATGATTAGACACGAAATTGATCTTTAAACATGCTTGTAATTAGATTTAAACCAATTTTCAAATCTGATTGAACTTGGAATTTCCATTTTATGATGCTACTTTCATAACCATGATGTCAATAATGTAGGGCACCATATGATGTGATTTTTGAAGCATTTGAAAGATGAAGCCACAAGCTTTACAATGTGCATGAAGTGAGATCAATTGGATGTTTGAGCAAGAAGTTGTGTTGAGTCAAAGTTGGAAGAAAACACTACGCCAAAAACTGCTTTTGCCAGCGCCTCTACTAAAGCGCTTATTGAAAAAGCGCTGCCATAGCCTTCACAAAAAACAAAATTAAAAAAAAGGGAAACCTACGAAGGCGCTTTTTTAAAAGCGCTGGCATAGGTGGGGGATACGAAAGCGCTTATTGAAAAAGCGCTGCCATAGCCTTCACAAAAAACAAAATTAAAAAAAAGGGAAACCTACGAAGGCGCTTTTTTAAAAGCGCTGGCATAGGTGGGGGATACGAAAGCGCTTTTTTAAAAGCGCTGGCATAGGTGGGGGATATGAAGGCGCTTTTTAACAAGCGCTGGCATAGGTGGGGGATACGAAAGCGCTTTTATAAAAGCGCTGGCATAGGTGGGGGATATGAAGGCGCTTTTTAAAAAGCGCTGGCATAGGGGGGGGGGGATACGAAAGCGCTTGTTTAAAAGCGCTGGCATAGGTTAGTTAAATAATTTCTAAACCCCTAAATTTACAATCAGATTTCTAAACCCAGCTGATACAAAAAACGAAACCCAGTTGTTCATCTTCTTCTCCATTCGTCTGCTCCTATTCAAGCTCTCTTCATCCTTCGTCGTCCTCACTTTCATAACAACCTTTGAACCTTCGTCGACCCTTCCCATCCACTGTTCATCCCTTCGTCGACCCTTCCCATCCACTGTTCATCCCTTCGTCGTCCTCTCACCATTACCCCCCGCCTCGCATCAACGACACAATCGTGACTAGAGTGTTTGATTCTACTGTAATTTTGATTCAGGTGTAATTTGCATCCAAAAAACCCATCAAACTGTAATTTACATTCAGGTGTTGTTTCTTTCCCATTCAATTTCATCTCAACATTGATTCATCATCACCCACTCTAACTACTTTACTTTATTACATTAATTAGGGTTTCGTTCTCAAAGTTTCTTGTTATTACAAAACCCTTCAACAGTTAGCAAGAACGAAACCCAAGGGATTTTGAAGGTTGGCTGTTACTTGTTAGAGGAAAGATCTAAAAGTTCATTTCACTTTTTCCATTTCTTTGGTTTGAGGTAAGAATTCTTACTCATTTTTCTTAGTTTTAGATATTGCATATTAACTGTTTGTGAAATGTTCTACATGATTGTTCCTAATTAAGGGTATGTTAGAGGGTTAGGAAAATGAAATTGGATTTACGGGTCCTAATTTTAGGTGTATACTAGCTTAAAATTCACAAGTACTTAAGTTGTTGGTGGAATGGATAACTTGTAACTCCAGAGGAGCGTCGGGAGGTATGGTAATCCTTTGGAGAAGAAATTCTCTTTCTCTTAATTTAAGTTTCATTAGTAAAGGGTTTGTAGGAATTAATGTAGGGTGGAAGGGAGAAGTGTACAGTTTTGTTAATGTTTATGCAGCTTGTTCAACGGTTGATAGAATAAATTTATGGAGAAGTTTGGTGGATAGAAAACAGAGAAGCACTAATGAATAATGGTGCTTATGAGGCAATTTTAATGAAGTTTTTTATAGAGAGGAGAGACTGGGCACAGGGGAGAATCATAGTAGTAGAAATATGGAAGAGTTAGAAATTTTATTGAAGACATGAACTTGGTGGATATACCTTGTATAGGGGGAAGGTTTACTTGGTTTAAAGGTAATGAGTAGATTTGACAGATTTCTTATTTCAAGTAAGTTGATTGAGGATTGCAATGTGATCGATCAAAAAGTGGGAAAAAGAGACATTTCAGACCATTGTCTTGTTTGACTAAATTCTGGGATGGCTGATTGGGGGGGATATGCCTTTCAGATTCAACATTGCATAATCATAAGGGTGTCAAGCCCTTCATTTTAGAGTAATGGGCTAAAATTGATGTGGAGGGAAGAGGAGACTATATCATGTATGAGAAGCTGAAGTGCAGAAAACTTCGTATTAAAGAGTGGAATAAAGAGAGTTTCAAGTGGATTAATTTGAATGTGAATGAGGAATTGAAAATTCTAAATGATTTGGTTGGCTTATTCGTAGATCATTTTGTTGAAGATAATGAGGAGATTGCAACGGATAGGAATAAATTTTTGGGTGAGCTATGGAATACGCTAAACTTAAAGGAATGTATGTTAAGACTTAAATCAATAGAGTTGTGGAACACGCTAAACTTAAACAAAAGTATGTTAAACTTAAAGGAAAGTATTCTAAGACTTGAAAGAAGGCGATAAGAATATGAGATATTTCAACAATTCTATGAAGGAGAGATATAGAAGAAATGTTATAACTTTAGTGAAAGGGACGGGTGGCAGTGTGGATGGAGTAGAAGAGGTAAAAGAGGCTATCAAGTAAATAAAACTGGCAGGAACACACGCACCCAATGACAGCTTGACTAATAATAATGGGTTACAAGCAGTCGTAAGATTGGGAGGCAAAGTTGATCTCTTGGGAAAGGCTTGAGACATGAGAGTGTATTTCTCTCTAGCTTTTAGGATCAAATTATGTTATGTGCTAATAATTTATGTGTTAGGGACGGTCTATATAGAACTTTGTTCTAATTTTAAATGAGTCCCCTATTAGTAGTGGAAGTAATAGGATGGCCTTGAATCTGTGCAATTTAGGAATTCCAGTTATGAAAGTCATGGACATGCCTTCCAAAACAACATCAAGAATGGGGAGGGAATGTATTTGCTGTAGTAACCAGCAGGTGCCATTGTATTTTTGTTAAACAATACATGAACAATGAAAAGTAGTATCAACTAGAATCCTAGATCAGTAATCACATACATCTTGTTATTTCATTGTTTTTATAATGGGTAATATTATAACCTATGTGGCCTATATTATATCTCCAAGAAAATTCATATAATAAAACAATCAAACATGACAATGGATATGTATATTCTGCAATTCATAACACACAATAAAAGAAAACAGAAAATCAAGAAATGAAACTGTTATTTCCCACCCATAACAAACAATGTATACTAGATAGTGTGACATTCAAATTCAGCATAAATCAGGTCTAGTTCTCTTACAAACCGAAATGCAACCCTTATGTTGATCCCTCAAGATCCTAATCTCACAACACTCCCTCAAATCCTCAAGACTCACATACTGTTGTTTCACCATCCTCAAAGAACCACCCCCTACATCATGAATCCATATATAAGGTTGACAAGTCTCATCATAGTAATACAACAAACTCTTCAATCCCACATCATTGCTTCCACTTCTCCCAGGCATATAAGCCTTATATATCCCTTTACTTTTCACTCTCTTCGAACACCCTGCCTTCAAAATATGAACCTTCTTCAGTATTGATCCTACCCTTATCTGCAATTCCACTGGCCTATCATTATATTATATATCTTTTTTGGTGAATATCATTATATTATATATCTTTTTTTGAATTTCTTTTCAATATGCTTGAAATAGATAGATCAATCAATGTCTCTAATATTGCTCTTTAGATATTGTTTAACATCCAGCATATGGCTTAGTAGTAGTAAGCTTAGATGCTGAGTTTGTATAGTTAAGAGTGTGAATCTGCTGAAATTAAATGCTGAGTTTGTATAGTGAAGTGAAAATATGGATTAAGGGATAAAATGTGTATAATTGATATTGATATAACTGTAATCATAGTAATCACTAATTACATCCTAACCCCCCAAAAACTTTCTATCATTGTTATTTTTACTTTATATTTTTTTATGTTCAAAACATTTTTCAAACAAAGCTCTTGTTTGCTTAGAATAGTAATTATTACATATAAATTGTATTATCATCTTTCCTCGTGGACTCATAATTTTAGTCATTGTATTTTGATATTTGTTGACACATCTACTACACATACAATAAAAATTTTAAACAAGACTATCAAAAATTAAGTTCAAACTTAAAACATCTTTTTATTTAAAAGAGATTTCTTACAATTTTAATTTCATATATTTATCTATTTATTATTAAGAAAGAAAAGTAATGTAATTAAATTATAATATTTTACTTTTAGATTATATTAAGTAATACTCATTATTTCGACATGCATGTGGAATATTCATGATGTCAATTTCGTTTATCGTTAAGTGAGGTACTTACTAACTTTGTGAATTGAATTCGCCATAGGGGTTACTTGTGAAGAGTGAAAGTTTGACCGTTTTTGTTTAGCTTAATTAAGACATGGATAAGACATGGATGAATTCAAACCGATTGTCGAAAGAGTACGATAAAGGGGTATGGGAATTTGTTGAGTTTGCGGTTGCGCACTCCAAAGACCCGCTTCGAATGCCGTGTCCTTGCTTGGGTTGCTGTTATGCCGGGGGTAAGGTTGACGGGAATCAGTTGGGATCTCATTTACTACGGTTTGGAATTGATAGAAGTTATACATGTTGGACAATGCATGGTGAGAAAAGTACCGGGAATGCTGAGTCGAGTTGTAATAGGAAGTATGCTTCAAACGACGATTGCACAGACACATACGATTGTGATCGAGTCGAAGAGATTGCAGAAGCGCTTGAAGAAGATCTTGTGGATTGTCCCAAAATGTTTGAGAGGTTGGTAAGCGATGCAGAGAAACCGTTGTATGTTGGTTGTTCAAAATTCACAAGATTGTCTGCGGTGTTAAAGTTGTACAACTTAAAGGCGGACAATGGATGGTCGGATAAAAGTTTCACAGAGTTATTAGCCCTTATGAAAGATATGCTACCAGAGGATAATGTTCTTCCCAATCGAACGTATGAAGCCAAAAAGATGTTGTCTTCTATTGGAATGAGCTATGATAAGATACATGCATGTCCAAACGATTGCGTTTTGTTTCGAAACGAGTATGCAGCGTTGAATGAGTGTCCTAAATGTGGTGCCCCTCGATATAAGAAAAAGTTGTCTCCTGCTAAAGTCTTATGGTATTTTCCTATAATTCCGAGATTTAGACGCATGTATCGTAGTGAGACCGATTCAAGACACTTGACTTGGCATGCAGATGAAAGAATTATTGATGGAAAGTTGCGACATCCGGCAGACTCACCACAATGGAGTAAAGTTGATACTGAATATCCTGAATTTGGAAAAGAAGCAAGAAACCTTCGGTTGTCATTGTCTACTGATGGAATGAACCCGCATGGTATTCAAAGTATCTCGCATAGCACATGGCCTGTGATTCTTATGATTTATAACTTACCTCCGTGGCTATGTATGAAGCGTAAGTACATGATGTTATCTATGCTAATTTCTGGGCCTAAACAACCAGGGAATGACATAGACGTATACTTGGCACCCTTAATCGAAGATTTAAAGTTTTTGTGGGAGAGAGGTGTGGAGGTTTACGATGGGTATAGGAAAGAAAGTTTCAACTTGAGGGCGATGTTGTTTGGAACAATTAATGATTTTCCAGCATACGGAAATCTATCCGGGTACAGCAACAAGGGTCAAAAGGCGTGTCCTGTTTGTGAAGATGAAACCGATACGACACGATTGGCGCTTTGTCAGAAGAATGTATTTCTCGGCCATCGTAGATTCTTAAATTCTAATCATCACTACCGTGGGTGGAGAAAAGCATTCAATGGAGAGGCCGAACATCGTACAGCCCCGCCTTTTTTGTCAGGTGATCAAATTTTTGAAAAGGTGAAAGATGTGAGCACTCAGTTTGGCAAGCCTTTTGCACATTCAATTGTCAAGGGTGGGTGGAAGAAGAAGTCAATTTTCTTTGAACTTCCATATTGGAAGTCGTTGTACGTAAGACATTTCCTGGATGTTATGCATATTGAAAAAAATGTATTTGACAGCGTTATAGGTACGCTACTCAATATACAAGGAAAGTCTAAGGATGGCGTTAACATAAGGAATGACATGGTAAACATGGGGATGAGAACTGAATTGGGGCCCGTGACGAAAGGAAGACGAACATATCTGCCACCTGCTGTTTACACTCTATCTAGAAAGGAGAAGAAAACATTGTGTAAGTTCCTCAGTGAAGTAAAAGTTCCAGAAGGCTACTCTTCAGATATTAGAAGACTTGTGTCCATGAAAGACCTCAAGTTAAAGAGTTTGAAGACGCATGATTGCCATGTTATAATGGAACATTTTTTACCAATAGGTATACGTTCTATTCTGCCAGAAAAAGTAAGAAGCGCAATAACTAAGCTGTGTTTCTTCTTCAGGTCTATTTGCAGTAAGGTGGTCGATCCCGCGATCTTACCAACATTGCAAAATGAGATAGTTGTTACTTTATGTGATCTTGAAATGTATTTTCCTCCCTCGTTTTTTGACATAATGGTTCATCTAGTTGTTCATCTTGTGAAAGAGACACAACTGTGCGGACCAGCTTATATGAGATGGATGTACCCTGCTGAACGTTATATGAAAATATTAAAAGGGTACGTGAAAAACAGAAGTCGACCAGAGGGTTGTATTGCCGAGCGATACGTTGCTGAAGAAGCGGTTGAGTTTTGTACTGAATATCTGTCAAATGTTCAATCAATTGGACTCCCCAAATCTCATATTGTCGAAAAAAAAGAAGGAAAAAGGCTAATTGGAAATAAAGTTGTGACAGTATCAATGGTCGAACGGGATCAAGTGCACTTGTATGTTCTGCACAATGAGATTGAGGTTGAGCCGTTTGTTGAAATGCACAAAGTTGTTCTCCGAGATTTAAATCCAAATAGAAATGAGAACTGGATAGTACGAGAGCACAATCGAAGTTTCATACCGTGGTTTAGAGATCATATTTATTCAAAGTATCGTTCAGATCCTGCTTCAGTAACAGAAAGGTTGAGATGTTTAGCCTATGGTCCATCTGTAATTGTGCTTTCTTATAGCGCATACGCAATTAATGGATACACATTTTATACCAAAGAACAGGATGATAAAAGTACTATGCAAAATAGTGGTGTTACCTTGGTAGCTGAAGCTATGCACATATCAAGTGCGAATGACTTAAATCCGAAATTTGCAAATTTGTCATATTTTGGGGTTATCGAGCGCATTTTGGTGTTTGATTACGCGAAGTATATATCATATATGGTTAATTGTTGTTATTATCTTGACGATAAATTGTTTAAATTACTTATACTAACACACTATGCGTACGTTTTTTTGCAGAGGACTTTTAAGATACCAGATGAACGTAAAAGCTACATACTTAGTTTGGCCGGCAAAAGATATAGAGGGTGGAAAAGTTTTTTGACAAACACCTATCTTAAGGATAAAGATGGAAAATTTCTTGAAGAGGCACCGGGACGGCCAACAAAGTATGCGACCTTCATTGATGAAGCAGATTGGGCTGAGTTTGTAAAGCAAAGAGATGAAGCTTTTCAGAAAAAGAGTGCCACGAATAGTGAGAGAGAATCCAAACCCGCGTATCCATACAAAAAAGGGCGTTTGGGATATGCACGCTTAGAGGATAAAATTGTAAGTAAATAGAAATGCGTTTTAATTAATTGTCTACATGTGCATGTTTTAATTGACGATTTTATCGTTTGTGTCAATGCATAGTTAGAGGAGACTAAAAGTGAGGAAGCTTCACTTCCTGTACATGTGTTGTGGAAGGAAGCTCGTGTGGGCAAGAATCAAGCTGTCGATCCCGATGTTCAGAGAGTTTATACTGAATGTGTAAGTATAATACTGTGTCTTTAATTAAATCAAATGTTTTTTAATATATAAATGATTTTTTATCTCCACTAATAATTATTTAAATGTAAATGAATTACAGGAGACCTTGTCGCAATCGGCATCCACCGGTGAGGAGAGTGTACTTAGTAGAGTACTAGATGCTCCCGAGTATCCCGGTCGGGTGAGGGGTAAGGGTCATGGTGTGACTCCAACCTCTTTTTATAAGAGTTCTAGGAGAAGATCAAATCTTACCAATGAAGAAGTGTTGCAAAAGTTGCAGGAATTGCAAGCACAGGTCTCTGAATTGCAAAGAGATAAAGATATGTATATGAGAGAAAATTGCAACACTTCATCGGTGAGAGAAACTAGTGATAAGGCTAGTATCAACTATCAAAAGAAATTTCCCGAGGTAATTATAAGTTTTTTTCCTTACAAACTGTTCTATTTTATTAATGATAATGACTTTATATTTTCTATTTGTTTAGGGCATTTCATCTTGCCAACTATACTTATCGTCACCGAATTATCGACTAGTTGGCAAGGGAAAAGTGCACAACACTTCGGGAGATTTACTTCACCACAGACCGCTCCCGGATGGACACCTGAAAGTATCGGTGGATGTTGTATTAGATCGTGATGCGATTCTACCGGTACCTGACATGGTCTCAGAGACGACATTGCTGCGAGATGCAATAGGATCATTTGTTGCATGGCCCTCGGAGCTCATTACCATTAGTGATGAGGTATACTGAAAACGATTATGAATCATTTAGTTTTCGAATGTCAATTCTAAACCGTTTATTAATTATTTTTTACATTTTAATTTTAGACTGCTCCTATAAAACCCGCAATTAAGGGTAAAGGGATTTTACAGGAGGAGGAGTCTGTTGCATCACTAAAAGAGGTACATTTAAAGTGTTAATATATAGTCTGAATCTAAATCTGCATGATTTTATATTTTACCTAACTTATATGATTTTTAGGCATCCGCTCGGGAGTCACAACAAGTGACGCAGCAGGTTCGTAGCGTACCACCCACTGGTCCTCCGAAGCAAGCGGCAAAAAAAGGCGGTGCTTTTGTGCCTCGATACCGTTCGACACTCGCAACAATGGTTGATATGTCCGATTTGAAGGATGGTGGTTTACGTGAAATCAACATGGATGAAAGTGTCTTCGGTATTGAATTCCCGTCACATATTACAATTGATGACTTGGAAGAGATTTTTAGGCATGATCAACTAGGCGTCAGTAATATGCACTCATACATCCGGTAATATTCACTCATCCGATATATTATTTAATTAGTCCCACAATATAATTTATTTACACATTTCAATGAAAATAATCTAATGTTTATTATGTTTTTATTTAAGGTTGTTGTATGACAGAGTGTTGCGCGGGACTGCATTGTCTAACAGATTCCGTTTCGTGTCTTCCGCCCATTGCAGCGGAATGACAATTGCTTCGGAACCGGAATCAGTTAGACAGCGCTTAGTAGATAGATTCATGTCCACCGGCAATACAGAAAGTCTGCATCTTTGGGCGTATAATACCCGACCAGTAGGGTTAGTTTCTCATTCTTGGTTCATCTAATCTCTGTTTCTTTTGTGTATAGCAAAATTTTCATATAACCTATTGTTTTAATTTATAGAGCACACTGGTTGCTGCTTGCTATCAACCCGATAAGAGAAGTCGTGTATTATCTGAATTCGGTAAATGGTGAATGGACCAATTATCCGGCTATGAAGGAAATCGTTGATTTGTAAGTGGGATCGTTCTAAATATATATTCGTGTATATTTATATATTTTCTTATTTGTGGGATTGATCTAAACATATGCTTTTATATATTTAATAATTAGATCAATACAAGTGTTCCGTAGTCAACGGGACGCACAGGTATCCCGGACTAAATCAAACAACATCACTTGGATCCAAGTGCAGGTACATTACTTTTCACAATTTTGCTTATAATATTTATGCTACTTGGTAAAACAAGACAACTATAGAATCTTATTTGTTTTATTATGTAGTGTCCGCAACAGCGAAACAGTCATGATTGCGGATACTTTGTTTTGAGGTTCATGAAAGAAATCCTTCAGGCGAATCAATTAGAGATTCCGCTCACGGTATGAATTTATAACTTAAGATACTTTCATATAATTTATTACATTTAACTAAATATATCATTTATATTATGTTTTTGTTTTGTAGTACCTTGACGAATTCCGTGCTGCTGGGTACCCGAAGCTTAAGTTGGAAGAAATTAAAGAAGATTTGTGTCAATATTATATTAAGCAATTTTTCATGTAGGATTTGTGTCGATTTGAACTATAATATTATTGATGTAATGATGTATATATATAATTTTGGATATTATAATGGTATTATATTAGTATATATATTGTCTTACTGATGGCTGAAATAATAGCGTCGAAAATATATTACAGGTCAAAAATATATTATAGGTCGAAAATATTACAGGTCGAAAACATTACAGGTCGACTGGGAGGATTAAATTATAGGCTGCACATAAAAATACCTCATTTAGAAACGACAGCGCTTTTAAAAAGCGCTCTTAAAGGTCCACCTACTAAAGCGCTTCTTAGTAAAAGCGCTGCCAAAGACCAATAAAAAAGCATAAAAAATTAAAAAAAAACGCAGCATACAAAAGCGCTTTTGGAAAAGCGCTCTTATAGGGGGGCCTACCAGAGCGCTTTTTCCAGGAAAGCGCTCTTATAGGGGGTCCTACCAGAGCGCTTTTTCCAGGAAAGCGCTCTTAAAGGGGGGGTCTACCAGAGCGCTTTTAGAAGCGCTTTTGTTACCTACGCCAGCGCCAGCTATTAAAGCGCTTTTAAAGGCCAAAATAAGCGCTTTAAAAGCCCTTTTCCGTAGTAGTGAAAGGGTTGACTTTCCACACTTAGAAATATTTCAAGCTTTTCTTCAAAAGTGACCTATAATGTTTTGCATCCAAGCATGGCCTTCCACTTGGATTTTTCTCTTGACCAAAAAAGATGGCATGAAATAGACCTCTTGAATGAAATTTTTAAACTTGAACCATTCAAAATCTCCAAAAATTGAGAGTTATGAATTGTTGAAGTTGGCAAAAAATCATGGAATGACCTATAATCTTTTGTATCCTTAGGGCATCTCCCATCCATTTTCTCACTTTGCATATAAAAGAAGGAATAAATTTCACATTCTCAAGATAATTATGGAAAAAGAGTGGGCTCAAAGTGATAAAAATTGACCAAGTTATGATCATTTGAAGTCACACATGAGAAATTGGGGGGTTCATCTGGAGGACTTGTAATCTTTCTTCATCATCAAGTTTCTTCCACATGAAAACTCCTTGAAAATTTTGAAGTGATTTGTTAATAACCCTTTTAAGAGAAGGATTTCTTTGGAATCACTCGAAAATACCAAAAGATGATCAAGATATACTTCTTTGAAGTTCAAAACCCTAGCTCCTAGATCAAGAAATTGCTTTGAGGAACCTTGAAAAATTTGAATCACCTTATTGTACCAACACTCTTGATTTGTAAATAGAAGTCATTGAGGATGAAAATTAGAATTCATAGCCACCAAAACCACTTCCATATCTTGAGGATTTAGAGAAATATGCACTTGTGATCAATGGGAACAAGACCTTGTCCAACCATGACAACTTCTTCAATCAATCCCTTGCACTTTTGAGTCAATTTTGATATCTTGGAAATGTAGTGAACCAAAATAACCTTGCCATGCCATCCATTCCAAAACAACTTCAATGGTGAGGTTTGGACTTCTCAAGCTTTATTGACTAGGGCATGGAAATAAACTCATGAACCCATGGAGCAACTTGCTAAACCCCATTGCCTTTACCTACATTAGTAACAAGTAAGACAAACCAACATTGCATTTTATTAATTAAAAGGAAAAAATCAAGACAAAATATTCATGATCACAAAAGAAAACAAGTTAAGGTGCTTGGCGATTCCTCAAAGAGCAAAGCTAAAGATAGGGAGGAGAACCAAGAACCCTAATGTGATCTTGTTGTGATTGAATCAATATGGTATGATGAAGGGATCTTAGGGGAAAAATTGGGGTACAATAGCTGCCCTTATTTAAGTTTCTTATATCCAGAGATGCGAAGGTTAAAAATCTTCGTGTCGAGGCGATCGAAGATACTTAAATATAAAACAAACCCTATATTTTTGGCCCTAAGATGCCATGCAATGCTTATGAGCATGAATGCGCATGAACAAAATCAAAGAGACACAAAACACCGCTGGGGATGTAACAAAGGAAATAAAGAAACAAAAGAGAAACCTGACTAGGAAAATAAATCACTGTTGAATCAAAAGACCTGACTTATAGAGGATGATAAAAAGTCAAAAGATACACCCACCTCTACTGAAGGCAAAACTACCAACGTTTACTGAAGAGTAAATAAATAATAACACCGACGTTTACTAACTGTGAGTTACCGATGTTTACTGAAGGTAGAGAGAAGAAATCATCGACCTTTACTGACAACGAACTACCAGCTTTCATTGAAGGTAGAGAGAAAAGAAAATATCATAAAACTTCTGTTCACTGACAGTGAACTACCGACGTTCACTGAAGGTAGAAAAAATATAAAAATCACCAACTTTCACTGAAGGTGATCTACCAACTTTCACTGAAGGTAGAAAGATAAAATATCATAGCATCGCCATTCACTGATGATGAACTACCAACCTTCACTGAAGGTAGAAAAAAGATAACAAGCACCAACTTTCACTGAAGGTGACCTACCAACTTTCAATGAAGGTAGAAAGAGAAAATATTATAGCACCGTCATTCACTGACAATGAACTACCAACGTTCACTAAAGGTAGAAAAAAGATAACAATCACCAACTTTTACTGAAGGTGACCTACCAACTTTCACTGAAGGTAGAAAGAGAAAATATCGTAGCATCGCCGTTCACTGATGATGAACTACCAACGTTCACTGAAGGTAGAAAAAAGATAACAAGCACCAACTTTTACTGAAGGTGATCTACCAACTTTCACTGAAGGTAAAAAGAGAAAATATTAGAGCATCACCATTCACTGACGATGAACTACCAATGTTCACTGAGGGTAGCAAACAGATAACAAGCACCAACTTTAACTGAAGGTGACCTACCAACTTTCACTGAATATAGAAAGAGAAAATATCATAGCATCACCGTTCACTGACGATGAACTACCAAAGTTCACTGAGGGTAGCAAAAAGATAACAAGTTTCCCAATTTTTTTGGAATTTCACCTAGAACGGGTCTCAACTTCTTCTTTAACCAAGGCATTCTGACTGGAAATGGTAATATAAACTGTCTCAAATAAAGAGACTATCACCTGCAAAGATTTCACAATGAACTGTCTCTGCAATATTGAAAGTCTTGCCATCCACTGGTGTAATTCGACAACGGACTGCAAACTATCCACTCATAGAGAAGATAGCAAAAAAAAGTTACGTCGACTCTTATAGGGAAGTACAAGTTGCTCAAATAAAGAGACCTGCTACTTGTTGTTATGGAGGATTGTAAAAAAATGACTTTCTAGGGAGATAAATATGGCTTCCTGGGGAAAGAAATATGACTTCCTGGGGAAATGCCACTATATTCCTGCTGAGGAGATACAATCTTCTCGTTCAAAATAAATGCACATCCTCAAACCAATGCTCGAAGCTTGCAGAAATCCAAAGTAATAATATTGTTGTGGAACCAAAGATTCAAACAAAAAATAAACTGGAATGAGACAGTCGTCCAAAATACTTCCTTTGAGAAATAAACTCAAGAGGGAAACCCAAATCATCCAGATAAAGAGCTGTGCAGGAAGGCTAAAGCAAAAATCTTCCACGAGGGATAATTCAATGGGGAAATTGAAAGAACATACACTTTCTGCTTATGACTGACACTCTATTGGAGAGAGGACAACAAAATTCTACAAAATAGGGTAATATGCTAACAAAAAATTAATGAGTGCAAATGAGCAATGATTGGCTAACTTCAACTATGTATGATGTATGTATGAATGTATGAGTGTTATTATGTATATGCTGACAAAACAGACATATAACACTGGGGGTAACCAGGTAAAACCAACTCGGGCACAAACAACACAGCTAAATCAAATCCAAGATGAACATTCCATAAGAAAAAGTAGGCACCAACTGAGGAAACAAAACCTACTGCATGGCTTAACTTCACTGGGGAGAAACATAATTCGTGAGTAAACAAAACATAGCGACAAAATAGTACAGATACAGAGATATAACATCCTTTCCTAGGCTTTACCAGGGAATAACACTCATACTTCAACGGGGAAACAAATATTTTCAAAAATAACGCTTCTACTGGGGATTGCAAAATCAATTTCAAGTAAAGCAGACGAACACCAAATCATCAAAGCATTCACTGGGGAATTCAGGACCATTCTGAAGGAAGGAAAACATACAAACTTCGCTAAGGCATATAATGTCCCATCATCAATACATTAACTGGGGATTTCGTGCTGACTTCATTGGGGAGGTCAACACCATATTCTCAAAGGGAAAACCAATATACGTTCTTTACTGGAAAAACCAGAGACATGTGTTCTCTGAGAGTAATTATTGTACCAACTTCTCCGGGAAGAAATAAATTCTATCAAACAAGCGAAACCTTCACCGGAGAAATCTTGGATTGAGTCTTCATATCATGCAAACTCAGAAGAGAAGAAAAATGAACCAAAACTTGACCGGGGGCACTGGAGTCACAAACCCAATACAGCGAAAACATCATGGGATGAACTTCCCTGGGAAACAAAACTTCCCAAAACAACTGGAGTTCGTCGATTCTCGGGATCACCATTTTTGTTTTTCTCTTGCGTCACAAATTTTAAAGTAAAAGCAAATTGTAAATTCTTTTTGAAAACAAATTTTGTCATTTAATCTTTTCGCTTTGAAAGTTATTATCAATAATAAATGGAGTCTTTGCAAGCTAAGTAAGATAAGAAATACAAAGAACTGGGTAAAAGCTCAAATTTCATTAATAGAATGGTAGTCTGCGAATGGCGAGACTCCATGGATGATTACAAAGTTCGGAAAATGGTAATATATAATGAAAAAGATACATTGAGATACAATGATCACTATCCCCTCTAACAACTTATGAAATCCCGAGCAGCAACTTATGTTGAAGTATGGTAAGGATTCAAGAAGATTGTTACTTTAACGATCAAGTCTTGTCTGATGCAGTTACTTGCCAAGAAAGTCCCTAGCTCTTGCCTAAGCTTCCCTTGCGGGTTTTCAACTTAGCGGGAAATTTTATTCTGTTTATGTCTCTAATTTTTGCCTAGACCGCCCTTTTGGGTTTTCAGCCTACTGAGACGCTCTTTCTTGCCTAAGCCGCCCTTTTGGGTTTTCAACTTAGCGAGTTATTCTTTTATTTATTTAGGCAAAGTATTTCTTGACTGCATCAGCATTCATGAGATGTGGGAACTCCTCTCCATCCATAGTTTCAAGAATTAATGCACCGCCAAAGAAGGCTTTCTTGACAACATACGAGCCTTCAAAATTGGGAGTCCACTTGCTCCTAGAATCAACGTTAAAAGACATGATCTTCCTGAGCACGAGGTCGCCTTCTCTGAATTCATGAGGTTTAACCTTCTTATCAAAAGCTTTCTTCATTCTCTTCTGATATAACTGGCCATGACACAATGCCGTCATTCTCTTCTCTTCAATCAAATTCAATTGGTCAAACCTATTCTGGACCCATTCAACCTCTGACAACTTGGTTTCCATTATCACACGCAAAGAGGGAATCTCAACCTCAATTGGGAGTACGGCTTCCATTCCATACACAAGGGAGAATGGGGTTGCTTCTGTTGAAGTGCGGACAAATGTTCGATATCCATGCAAAGTAAAAGGGAGCATTTCATGCCAATCTTTATAAGTAACAACCATCTTCTGGATAATCTTCTTGATATTCTTATTAGCAGCTTCAACAACCCTGTTGTACCCCAAAATTTGCCCTTCCTTTTTCACAAGAAATCACAACCCCTGGGTTTTCTTTGATTTTTAAGATCGGCTCAGGAATCGATCAAACAGACTTTTCTTCGGTAGTTAAATCCAAAATTAGGGTTTTCGCTCGCATTTCTCAGAAGGAGCATAATCCTCAGAAACTCAATTAGCTGCTACATATTTTCACGCTTGTTCAAGATTGCTGTTTGTCCTCAAGTTTTGTTTATCTGGGATAAGAGATAGGAGCTGAAACTGTCTAATCCAAATTAACCAGGTAATGTGCGTCTGTTGAGACATCTGTTTGTTAATGGAACGAAACGTTTGTTTGTTAATGGAATGCTTGCTTGCCTATTGGAATACACAACGCGTATGTTGATTGGAATGTTGTTGCAAGTTATGAGATTGCAGAGTTTTTTAGGGATTACTTGGATTTTAAGTTATCTGTATTGGAAATGGTGGAATGCAATTTCAGTCATTTTTAATCAGGAATCTTAAATAAAAAGTGAAGAGGCAAAGGGAAAGATTGAAAGATATTTGACAGTAGAAATTTCTTTTGGATAAAGACTTTTTATTCATTTCAAATGTTGTTACAAAATTTATTTGAATATTGTAAGTTTACAACTTATAGTATTTAAAATAATAATTGTGTACAATAAATGGAAAATAAATCTAAGTCTAAAGCCTAAACTCCATTGCCCCATGCTCAAGGTTTCTTGCTTCCTACTTCTTTATCGCCGTCCAAGTTGCATTCACCTGAAAAAGAAGAAGAAAAAGAAATTAGTACAGTTAATTTTTCAAGTAGAAAAAAAAAAGAAAATCATCACTAAAGTTTGCCGGCCGAAATCAGAATGCTATTTGTTCATCGTGTTTTTATTTTTCTCTTTGCAAATCACAAGAAGATTGCTCTTCTTGGTTCACAAAGAGAAAAGTAAAAAATAAAATGAAAGCATACAATTGGTTCAAATGCAAAAACAGGCGCCAAACTGTACAAACAAGGTGCCAAACATAGACCAAATTCAGATAGGCTGCATACAAGGCAAGCTTGCAACAAAACTGAATACTAAACTGCAGTAATCAATGCCAAACTGTCCAACTAAGCATGGAAAACCGAACCAGATGCAAAGCAACTAAACTTTGCAAACATTGCAGCAAGTTACAAGCAAGTTACAAGGCAAACTGTTCTACAAACATAAACTAAGCATGGGAAGCCAAACTAGAATGCAGCATACAAGTACAGAAAGTACATCAGAAAATGCAGCAGGTAATGCAGAGGTAAATCAAATTACAAGCCAAAAGGACCTGTCATAGCTGTCATCATTTTCTAGCCAGCAAACTTTTCAGAAAATATAATATAATAAGCAAAAGTGCTTATTTGAGAGAGAGAGAAAGAGAGAACCTTGGGTGAAAAAGTTTGCAGTTTGGCTAAGGCAGGCTGACATAAGTAAACAAAAACAAAAAAGATATAAAAGAAAGGACTGCATAACAGTCTAAAAAAAACCACATGAGAGCCAGCTTAAGAACAAAAACTCCAAAACTTGCTAACCTGCAAACAAAAAACTGTAAACCTATTTAGCAAAACTGCTCAAACCTAAACCTGCAAGCTTGCCCAAAAACTACAAGCTCAACAAACCAATCAGCAAAACACACAGCCTGTAACCAAAATCACAAGCAACCTGCAAACAGGCCAAATAACAAAACCTGCCCAAGTTCCAAACTGCAGAATCAAACAGACCACAAGCCTGCAGTTCAAACTGCAAAATCACAAGCCAAGCAAGTTTCAAGCTAACAACTCAAAAGCCTGCAGTAAACAAACTAAACCAAGTTTCTCAACCAACTTGCCAAACCTGTCCAAACTACAAACTCAGCAAGCCCACGAACAAAGCTTGCCCAAACATAATCAAAACTGCCCAACAAAACACCATAACAGATGCACAAACTCACAACAACCATAAGCTGCAAACCAGTTTTCAAACATGGCATACAAAAATCAATAACAGTTTCAGAGATGTATCATCATTAACAGAAAAAGCAACAAACTCAGTACAAACCAATAAAGTTTCAGAGTGGTGCTCATCATTAACATACAAAGAGAGAGGAAGAGATTCAGAAGCAAAGCATAGTTTCAGAAATCAAGTTCATCATCAACATAATCAACCAAAATAGTTTCAGAAGCATATTCATCATTAACAACAGAAATCAATAGTTCTCAGAACAGTTTCATCATCAAACATTCAAAATCTTAAAGAAAAGACAAAGGTACCAGAAAAGCGAAGCTAGTCATCATCTCCCCCGCCTCCGGAAACCAGGAACACCGCCACCAACTCCGTCTCACCTTTCCTATCCATCTTCCCCAAGGTATAATTTTCTCAAATTCTTTACTGCATCATATTCATAAACATCATAGGTTAAAGAACTAAACATTCAAGCAAACACAAAACAAATGCAAGCAAATTGTGAAACCCTAAAAGGACAAGAAATGAATCGTACGACTCAAACAAATTCCGTGGGCCACTGTAAGAAGATAGAGAGTGAGAGAGGGCGGTGCTCCGGTAGCTAGGGTGCAGGGAGAGAATCAGAGCGTTGTGACTGAGAAAGATGAAAACGAAGAAGAGAATGAGAGAGCGGCGCCGCTGTAACCCCAATGATAAAAACCCTAAAATGTCAAACCCCTAATCAAAAAACGTTGTACAACTTGCCCTGGGCCTGACCTGCCCCAAACTTTACCTTAAGCCCACACTTTTGGCCAGCGTACCCTCCATTTTCATCCATTCAGGCTTTTTGTTCCTTTTTTTATTTTGGGCTTAATCCCTAATAATTTATTAAGCCCACCCTTTTTAAATTCAATTTCTTTTCTTTTATTTTAAACCAATACTCTTTTAATTATTTTCATTCTAATTAAATTGTTTTTGTTAATAATAAGAAACAAATAATAGATTAAATTTTATTTTGATTTTCTCAATATAGTTTTCTTTAATATTTGTTATATTTATTTAAATACAAAGAATAATAGAAGTTTTATTTAATTAAATTTTTCTTCTTTTTTTAAACCCTTTTATTTATATAATTAATAAAACCCATGCAAATAATAATATAACTTTTAATCTTTCTTTTAGAATAGATTTTTATTTGTAAATAAATACATGCATCTCATAATTTACTGATTTTCCTTATTTTTATAATTTGTTATAATTTTACACTGAATTGCGACAATTCGATTTGGTTGTAACACTTGATATGTGGATATTGTTATCTTTGACAGACTCATCCCCATTTGTAAATAATTGTACCCCCATCCCCGAATACTTTTTTGTAATAACTTAGACTTTTAATTTCCGCAATTTATTGCTTTCAATATACTGTATAGTAATTAGGCGTGTATGGCAAGATTCAAAATCAATCGCTAGATAACCTAATACAAGACAAAAAGCAATGCATGAAATTGACAAACACAATGCACACTTGCACCTCTAGGGTAACCTCGCTTGTTGCTTCGGAAAATGCAATCATGTTCCTCGATATGAGACACTCTAGCAAATGCCCCTTCGATAAACAAAGATCGTAGTCCCTCGATGACCCTCGATGTTGCCTTCGATAAAATGATCTCGTCCCTTACAAAATTGCTAGAGCGTCTCACAAGTTACTTTCAATGATTGTATGCGATGACCCGCGCCTGTCCCGTTTAACATCCTAACACAAGGTTGTTCACCAAATACAATGGTGGAATAACACTGTCAAAAGGGTTAAAAACATAAGAAATATCTTTTGAGTAAAATAGGGTAGACAACTCTTAGTTACTTGATCAAAAGCTTGCAAAACATCCTTGCCATTTTTAAACACACCTCACAACACAATTTCAAAATAAACTTTCAAAACATTGAAATATCTTTTCAAAAAGACACACACCTTTGTATATATTCAAACAAGAATCATTACAAAGGTTGCCTAGACAAGGCCTCTTTTTCAAAGCATTTTCAAAAACCACGCACAAAGCACCATTTCAAACAATTGAAAAGCAAAGGCAAGTGATCTAAAACAAGTAACTAAGAGCCCATGGATAACCATGGATGAAAAGGGTGCTTGCACCTTCCCTTTTCATAATCTACCCCCCGAACCCAAGAAAACATCTCAAAGGTCTTTCCTGTGCTTTTTGACCTTTCCTTAGGATAAAATAAAAAGTCGGTGGCAACTCTTGCTAAACCGAAACATTTGCAAACACAAACGCAAAACCTCAAGTCAATTCTCCCACCGTATCACAAACCCCATTCATCTTCAGTCTGTACAGAGATGAATTGTGATGCACAATCTTGAATTCCTCACAAAGTTCTGTCATCATCTTGTTATTCAGATTCGAGCCATTGTTAGTGATAATTCTGCTCGGCACACCATATCGACATATGAGATTATTCTTAATGAAGTGCACAACCACCTGCTTGGTGATGTTATCATATGAAGCATCTTCCATCCATTTGGTGAAGTAATCAATTGCTACCAAGATGAAACGATGTCCATTAGAAGCTTTGGGTTCTATCATCCCAATCATGTCAATACCCCACATAGAGAAAGGCCACGGGGAAAAGATCACATTAAGAAGTGTCGGAGGCACATGAACCTTGTCCACATAAATCTGGCATTTATGACACTTTTTCGCAAATTTGTAACAATCAGATTCCATTGTCAGCCAATAGTAACCTTCCCTTAGCATCTTTTTAGCCATCGAATGTCCATTGGCATATGTTCCAAATGAGCCTTCATGAACCTCATGCATCAACATGTCTACTTCGTGTCTATCCACACATCTGAACAAGACCATGTCATTATTTCTCTTGTACAACACATTTTCACTGAGGAAGAAACTGCCAACCAATCTTCTCAATGTCTTTCTATCTTTATTCGATGCACCAATCGGGTATTCCTGAGTTTGGAGAAAATGCTTGATATTATAATACCAAGGTTTCTCATCTGCTACCTCTTCTGTTGTAAACACATGAGCGGGCCTATCCAGTCGTCGAACCATAATTTGAGGTATATCATTCCAAGTGTTCACTTGATACATAGAAGCCAGAGTTTCCAGAGCGTCCGCCATTTGATTTTCATCTCTAGGAATGTGATGGAATTCAACTTTATTAAAGAAGGGTAATAGACTTCTAGCATAATCTTTATAAGGGATCAAGCCGGGGTGACGAGTATCCCACTCTCCTTTAATTTGATTTATTACCAAAGCTGAATCACCATACACATCTAGAACTTTAAATCTGAGATTAATAGCTTCCTCGAGACCCATGATGCAAGCCTCATATTCTGCCATATTATTAGTACAATCAAATGTCAACCTTGCAGTAAAAGGGATGTGCAATCCATGTGGAGTGACAATCACATCACCAATTCCTTTACCATAAGCATTCACAGCTCCATCAAATATCACACTCCAACGAGATTCAGGATCAGGACCTTCCTCAGGCAACGGTTTATCACAATCTTTCACTTTCAGAAACATCACATCCTCATCGGGAAAGTCATACGTCACAGACTGATAATCATCAACTGGATGGTGAGCAAGATAATCTGCCAACACGCTGCTCTTAATAGCTTTTTGAGTATGATATTCAATATCATATTCAGATAACACCATCTTCCAGCAAGAAATTCTCCCAGTAAGATCATGCTTTTCAAAAATGTACTTGATTGGATCCATTTTGGAGATCAACCAAGTAGTGTGATTCAACATATACTGCTGCAAACGTTTCACCACATAGGCCAGAGCACACATGTCTTTTCCAGCATAGAATACCACGACTCACAATCAGTAAACTTTTTACCGAGATAATAAATGGCATACTCTTTCTTCCCCGTTTCATCTTCTTGTCCCAGAATACAACCCTTGGAATCATCTAACACTGTCAGATACATAATCAACAACCTTCCTTCAACAGGAGGGAGCAAGATAGGAGGTTCAAGAAGATATTCTTTAATACTTTCAAATGCCCTTTGACAGTCATCTGTTCACACACAACCTTGATCTTTCTTTAACAACTTAAAGATCGGTTCACATGTTGCAGTCATGTGAGAAATGAATATGGAAATATAATTCAAATGCCCGAGGAACCCTCTGACTTGTTTTTCAGTTCTCGGTGCTGGAATTTCTTGAATTGATTTGACTTTATTAGGGTCAACTTCAATCCCTCTCTGGCTAACAATGAAACCCAACAATCTCCCTTACCAAACACCGAATGTACATTTATTTGGATTCAAGCGGAGACGATACTTCCTCGAACGCTGAAATAACTTCAACAAATCTTCTACATGCCCTTCTTCAGTATGGGATTTAGCAATCATATCATCAACATATACCTTGATTTCCTTGTACATCAGATCATGGAATAGGGTTGTCATAGTCCTCTGGTACGTTACACCAGCGTTCTTCAACCCGAAGGGCATTACTCTGTAATAGAATGTTCCCCAGGGTGTGATAAACGTTGTTTTTTCCATGTCCTCAGGCGCCATCCTTATTTTATTATACCCAGAAAGTCTGTCCATAAACGAGAAAACTTTGAATTTTTCTGTGCTATCCACTAACATATCAATGTGCGGTAATGGAAAATCATCTTTTGGACTAGCTTTATTTAGATCTCTGTAATCTACGCACATGTGAACTTTTCCGTATTTTTTTGGTACTGGGACAATATTGGAAATCCATTGAGGGTACACTGACGTCACAAGAAAATCGACATTAATCTGCTTTAGAACCTTCTCTTTGATCTTTACTGCCATATCTAGGTGAGTTCTTCTCAACTTCTGTTTGATTGGCGGACACTCTGGCTTCAACGGAAAATGGTGCTCTACAATATCTGTATCTAGACCAGGCATATCTTGATAATACCAAGCAAAAATATCCACATACTCTTTCAACAATTCAATCAACTTGCTCTTCACATCAGGATGCAGCAACGCTTCGATCTTGACTTCTTTCGGATCTTCTTCTGAACCCAAATTGATTACTTCCAATGGCTCTTTATATGGCTGAATGGCATTTTCCTCGCGCTCAAGCAACCATGAGACCTCTTCTAGAATCTCATCATAGTCTTCTTCTTCGGCCCCATACACAAGACATTAAAAGTTGGGAGGGGTGCATGGTCATTGTATTCAACGAGTTTTTTAATTAATCTGCACATATGATTTATGATTGCTTTTAAAAACTGATACATATAACAAGTGATCATACAGATTGAATTTCAGTTATTATTTATTTTGAAAGGATTTTTTCTGATTACCATTTTCCAAGAAAAAACAGAAAATAAAGACACAATTTGAGAAACAAAGACAACTTTTATTATTGATTTTAAAAGTCACAGCAAACAGATAAGCCCATACAATATTAATACTTCCACCTTGGGCAGAGTGAAAGCTTTTCAAAAAGATTATCAAAACAAATTACTTTGAAACAAGTATGCAAGAGGGAACATTAATGGTGATCCAGTTCTGAACCCTAACTCCGTGCATCACGTAATTTGGCATTTTCGGCTCTGCTTCATCTTCCACAATGGCATTAATCCCGAAGACATTTGGATGAAGATAACCCCTGCTACGGAAGATGTCTTGATACTTGCCTGCAATAGACTTCGGCTTTATTCTCTTACTTTTGTCATTCTTCAAAGAGAACCCCAAGCCAACTATGTTCTTGTTTACAGGTGGATCCACAATCTGTCCCCATACCGCACTATGACCCTTACGCACAACTTGCTGTGCATCCTTAAGCGAAACCATGGAATTCTCATTTCCCCTTATGTTATCAATGGATAAAGCTTGGAACTGGGTTCCAACAACAGCTTCATCCGCCTCCACAATGCTGAAAGAGGACAAATGAGATATCAATAATGCACGTTCTCCATTTATAATTACCACTTTTCCTTCACGTACAAACTTCAGCTTCTGGTGTAAAGTCGAAGTGACAGCCCCTGCCTCACGTATCCACGACCTTCCTAGTAAACAACTATAAGAGGGTACAATATCCATGAACTGGAAAGTAATCTGAAACAAATGTGGGCCTATATGAATAGGCAAGTCTACTTTACCAATAACAGATTTCCTTGATCCATCAAACGCTTTTACAATAATTCCACTTGAGCGCATGGACATTCCTTGATATTTCAATTTCATAAGCGTTCTCCTCGGTATAACATTCAAAGAGGACCCATTATCAATTAGCACATTGGATAGTGAGTCATTCTTGCAATTCATAGAGATGTGGAGGGCCAGGTTGTGATTCCTTCCTTCATCTGGCAATTCATCGTCGCAGAAACTCAGATTATTATATGACGTAATGTTCCCTACTACACTGCTGAATTGGTCTATAGGCATGTCACTTTCTACAAAAGCTTGATCCAATACCTTCATCAGAGATTCTCTATGAGCAGAGGAGTTCATCAATAAAGCGAAGATAAATATTTTTGAAGGAGTCTGCAGTAACTGATCTATAATTCTGTAATCGCTCATCTTGATTATCTTCAAAATATCATCCACTTCTTTCTCTAACGTAGCTCCACTAGATTCACCCGTAACCTTCTTGGGTTCAACATTCTCAGCAATTTTCTTTCCAGTGCTAATATCTCCATGAACAACTGGTGCAAATACATGACTGCTGCGGGTCCCTCTGCTAGTCTCAACAATATTTCCAACATTAGGCATTGGCTGGATGGGAACTTCCACACCATCCTCTAATATTGTAGCATTATATTTGTAGGGTACGACCTTATCTGACTTGTAAGGGACAAGACCCGGCAAACTAATCACCAAGAGGGTAACAACTGGCTTGCTATAATACTCAACTTCAAAATGGGCGGGTGCACCAAAATAAGGCACAATGACATTTACCCCTTCTTCAAGACAATCAGTTATCATGGAGTCATCTCTGGAAAACAAATCTTCATCCAAGGAGAAGTACTCATCTACAGAGGCATACTCATCATTTGATTCTTCTTCAGCCAAACAAGACTCGTTCATATCAACTTCACGGTAATCATCCCTTTGACCTGTAACCTTGATAGTTCCATTATCCAACAACAACTGAATACCTTTCCTCACGATTGAACATCCTGGGGAGTCCAAGCAGCAAATTCGGAAAGATCTATACTGATGTTCCACCTGACCAGCCATGTGGCAGAAAGTAGCATGCAATTGTACAAGATCCTCATTCATGTGACCCACATCAAAAATTATGAACTCTCTAGGATATCCAGAAACCATGTTCACCTCCTCTTCATACTCTGCCCTAGGCCTGATTATGTGGATGAGGCCCTCATCCATCATCTCCTGCAAATCAGCCTTTATCTTATCGCAACCCTGTATGTCTGTACTACTAATAGCACAACCGAAATGGTCATGCGTATAGTAGCTAAATTCACAGAGGTCTGCATGCATTTTCACCAAATCCCCTCTAACCAGATGAAGATCAAAAATCTGGAAGTCGCATGGACAACCGGCCACCATGTTCACAGCATTCGCTCCTCCATGTTTGGGTAAAGGATTGTCTTTCACATTAGGGCCCACATCCTTGAAAAATAGAATACCAGACTTCACCAATTTCTGCACCTCAGTCTTCAAAGGATAGCAATTCTCAACATTATGCCCTGGTGCTCCCTGATGAAAAGCACATGTTTGGTCTGCTTTGTAATACCAAGGCAATGGTGATGGTACAACGGGAGGTGGTTGGGTCTGAACCAACTTCTTCTGAATCAATTCCGGTAGTAACTCTGTATAACTCATAAGAATAGGGTCATAAGTCTCCCTTCTCTGATTATACCCTTGATTCCCCTGCTGGGATGGTCTCTGATAAGTAAAGGTGGTTGGAGCTTCACCAATAACTGGAATAACTAAGCCGACTTGCTGATGACACCGATAGTTTATTCTAGTAGGATTAACCCTCCTCTCTTGCATAACAACATTTGTATCCCATTCCTTCTTCTTGGTAAACCCATAAGATGGCTTCTTCACACCTCCAGATCCTTCCCCCTTCGTTAAACGACCCTCTCTTACTGCCTCTTCTAAACGAATACCCATGCCTACCATTTCAGTAAAGTCACTTGGCACACTTGCTACCATCCTCTCATAGTAGAAAGCACCCAGAGTCTTCAAG
Organism: Vicia faba; assembly: GCA_948472305.1. Taxonomy (NCBI): domain Eukaryota; kingdom Viridiplantae; phylum Streptophyta; class Magnoliopsida; order Fabales; family Fabaceae; genus Vicia; species Vicia faba. The sequence continues at coordinate 1,468,354,931 of OX451741.1, forward strand.
AAAATCTTAGTCATCTCCTTCTCTTCCATGGGAGGAATCACTTAGGCAGCTACCTCACGCCATCTCTGTGCATATTCTTTGAATGATTCCCTGTCTTTATGAACCATGGCCCTGAGTTGATCACGATCAGGCGCCATGTCCATGTTGTATTTGTATTAACTGATAAATTCTTCTCCCAAGTCATTGAAATTATGGATGCTGATGCTGTCCAAGCTCATATACCACTTCAGCGCAGCACCGGTCAGACTATCCTAAAAAAAGTGAATCAGCAGACGCTGATCATCAGTATGGGTAGACATTCTCCTTATATACATTACCAGATGAGCACGAGGGCAAGTGTTTCCCTTGTACTTTTCAAACTCTTAGACCTTAAACTTTGAAGGTATCTGAACATTCTGGACCAAGCATAGTTCATTCACATTCTGCCTGAATAACTCTTTTCCCCTGAGGGCCTTCATCTCCCTCTACATCTTGTCAAACTGTTCTTGAAAATCATCCATTCTATCATAAAGACCCAAGTCTTCACTTGGTGGAGGAAAAGGACGAAACACATCATCATTAACAAATGGATCCAAATTCACTGAAGGAGGTGCAGCAGGAGCAGTATGCACCACAGGAGGTGCAGGATTAACAGTAGTCTAAATAACTAGAGCTTCTTGAGGACCAAGATTGAAACCTTAAGGTGCAAAATCCTATGGCATTCTCTAGGGATAACCTTGAGGCATGCGATTCTGAACAACAACTGGGGTAGCACACACGGGAACAGTCGGAGCTTCAGTAGTAGCCTGTTGTACCCCAAAATTTGCCCTCCCATATTTCTCAAAACATTTCAAGAAAGATCCACAAGTTGATCAAGGTAGTCCAAGGGTTGACCAGACAAGCTCTCTCCTAAGGCAGTCTACCTCAAATTAGGGTTTCATGTTGCATCAAGATACTTGACTCCAGGGGATCCTAAATGCTCACCATTGTCCTAATATGTTCTCAAGATCATCCATGTCAAGTTTCAAGCCTTGTAGAGAAAGTTTGCTCAGTCAATTGCTCAAAGGCCTGAAAATCAAATGTGCTAGGTCAAAAGTCGATTGTGGCCCACATACAATCAAACTTCAAGATTTTGGGTCAACATCCTCATTTTGAAGTAACATTCATCATTTGATCAAGGGTTTATCATGATTCATCAAGGATTGCTCACAATTCATCAAAGCCCAAAAGTTGCTAAATTAGGGTTTTGTAGGAAAAGTCAACTCAACTTTGACCAAGCATAAATTTCTCATACTTTATGATAAATGACCCATACAAAGCTCATTTTGAAGAGGATGCCATTCTATACAATCCATCTTCAGCTCCCAAGTTCAAAATATGCACTCACAAGAAGATATGAATTTGGACATTATAGGTCATTTTGAAAAGTCAACAAAAACACCTTTTTTGTCAAAGCTTCATACATGAGCATGTAATATCAAATTGAGATGAGAACAAAATGGTTTCTTAGAGTACATCTCAAGCTTTCTAAAAAGTCCAAGAACACCTCCAAAGAGTCAAAATTGAGGAAGTTATGCATTGGTGAAGTTGACCTTTTTTGCAAAATTGCCAAAAGTCAACTATGCCTAAAACTTCAATTTTTGCCAAATGGGCCCAATCTTTTTCACTTGTTTTGAGTTGGAAACATGGTCCACGAGCCCTTGCCTTTTCCACTCGTCATTATCTTATTTATATTATTTATTTTGATTTTTATTTGAATTAAATCATTTTAAATTAAAACAAATCATATAAAATCCAAAACATTGAAATTCAAAGATTTTTTACATGATTCAGGTCTTAATATCCAGCTAGCATCAAATCAAATTCGTGTAAAAGCATGGTGTGCACAAAAAGATTGAATTAGGCCATTTTTGGAAAGATATTCAAGGTGTATCAAATCAAAATCAAATCCATTGATGGAGGAAGATTGTGATAATTCTTTTAACCCTAATTCATTCCTTAATACATATAGAAGGAATGCAGACCAAAAGAGGCTAGAGAAGGAGGCGTGTGATCAAGAACCAAACTTAGAAAAAACAAGAAAAAGTGGTGAATCAAATTCTTACTTAGAGGCCAATTCAAGACCCTTGGACCATTCCAATCGCTTCCTGGGATCCCCAACAAGCAAAAGCAATCAAAATCAAGCATTTCCAGGCCCCATATCTCGCTGTAAGTCCATCACGACATCATTTCTTTCTTGAATTCGAATTTCATGATATGGACATTGTTAGCACGAATCAACCATATATTCTTGATCCATGGAACATTTGAAAGCTTTCTATATTGTTTAATTGCATTTATATGGCTTGTATAAAATTTCACCATGGCTAGGGTTTGTAGCTTCGAATTAGGAGTTTTATGTACAGGTAAAATTGACCCATAAAAAGGTCATCATGATATTCAGCAGGTCCAGACGAATCCAACCATGACATTAGAAGTCATTTATCTTGCTCATGGTGGATTTTAAGAGAACGCAGGATGTAGCTACGACCAAATGTCTGTAGGTAAAAGTTTGGAACTTTTACCAACAGATCCAAGGAAGAAGACAACAGACGTGGCAGCCTCCGACTCGCCCATTTGAATTTTCGCGCGGATTTCTTTCATTTCATTTGTTCTTAATATAATATTTGTTATTTGTTTTACATACAACATAAGCAGCTGGCTCAGTTGGTAAGTGGAGCATGGAAAAGTACCTTGGGGCCTGGGTTCGAATCCCAGGCCCCCCTTTATTTGCATAATATTTGTTTTTTCATGATTCAGCGCGCCTACAAAGCCAAGGAGCACCATGCTCCCTCAAGATCCAACCATTCAGGTATCTAAGAAGCCAAATCTGATGGCTATGATGTGGTGACCATGGTGTGCCTCAATCAAAGCAATGCACTGGATGCAAAAGGCCAACGTGGACCTCACTCTTCTTGGGCCCAGAAATGCTATCTGCACCCCCAAAAATCCCTCTCAGGCCCAAACTTCTTTCTCTATATTTTTTTATTTGTCTTAATTAATTAATTTATTTTATTTACTAACCAATTAATTATTTTCTTTTATAAAAAAAAATCATAAAAATAATATTTTTCACCAAATTAAATTTAGGATATTTTATTTTTTTTATCAAAATTAAATTAATTTAACTAGGTTGTTAATATTAGATAACTATAATTCCTTTTGTAAATAATTAAAAATAATTAGAAAATTAGGGTTTTGTCCAAATTTAATTATATTTTTCCTAAAATAATAAAAAAACACAAAAAATAGGCCATGTAATTATTTTCATTAATTAATTTAATTAAACTAATTAATTGTATATTTAATTTTAAAACCTAAATTCTTTTCTTTAAAAAACATTAAAAACAACAAAAACAATTTTTCTTTTGATTAGGATAAAAGGGTCAAAACCCTAATTTCTTCCCGATTTTAATTTCATGGCGCGCTTTATTATTATTTCTATTTATATTAATGTAACTGTTCACAAGTTGTAATAGTTTAAATTAGGACTTTTACTTTTCACTTATCGCTTTATTCTTTTTAAGGGTTTGTTTTTGGCTATGTAAATACCCGAAGCCTTGTAATAGCTTAGTTTAATTTCCGCACTTTAAATTTCGCAAAATATTAAACTGTTAGATGTATGATATTAGGATGCATGACAAGAATGTATGTAAAACTTTAAAACGGTTAGATAACCCTAAAATGTGCAAAGGGAAATAATCTGAAATTGAATCACTCGCACATGCGCACTCCTAGGGTACACTCTCACTTGGTTTCCTTTGGTAAATGGTCATTGAGTATAGGATGCTTTAGTGGTCGCCCTTTTGTCCAAAGATCAAAGTTGCCTCAGAATGGTTGCCTCGGATATTGTTGCCTCGGATAATTGATCTAAGACATTAGGGTTACTACTAAGACGTCCTAACATTGCTTTAGTGACCGTACGTCCCTTTTCAAATTGACCCTCAAACTCCAACGACGGTGCTACCTACTCACTAATAGTGGGATAGCGCTGTCTAAAGGAAACGAACATAGAACAATTCTTTTTTCGAGTAGGTAGATTAACTCTTAAGTACTTGCTCAATAAAAACAAACTTTTTCACACTTACACTCCTTTTCAAACAAAGTTTTCAAAAACACTTCATTACACTCTTGAAGACAAAAGCAAGAGTTAAATAGAAGTCAAAATAAAAACTTTTCAAAACACAAAACACACAAAGAATCAATTTTGAAAATGATGAGCAAGTACCTAAGAGCCCGTAGATAACTACAGATAGAAAGGGTGCTAATACCCTCCCTTTCTATAATCTACCCCCCGTACTCAGAAATATCCCAAAAAAAGAATTTTTCTGTGATTTTTTCCTTTCCTTGTTGGATAAAATAAAAGACGGTGGCGACTCTTGCTTACCGCGACATTTTGCAAACACAAACACAAAACACAAACCATCAATTCACTAAAAACAGTCCTGATTCTGGCCACCGTATCACAGAACTGGCGACTCTGCTGGGGACTTAATAAGTGGGGTGTACCTTAGGATTAGTTCATCATATTATTTTCAATTGTTTGATTTGTTTGCTTTATCTTTGTGTGCTTTGTATCTGAGTTACTATAGATCCTAACCCAGATCTGGGGACACTTTTTAGGTAAGTAGCAATAGACTGTGAGGGAACTGTACAGCATAGACCGATACGGTTGAAGCAATAGCTACGTTGATGTGGCAAATTAGTTGGTACCGATATCCCTTGTAGAGGAATAAGGAGAGTATGGGGCTGCTATATGGGTCATTAAGCATCAACTAACCTTAGAACCTATAATTGACCAACTTGGCCATAGAAAGTAGTAGGATGCTACACTCATTGAGACCATACTCTCGCGATGGTTCCGACCGCAAGAAAAGATTGCGTGAGCTGAAACTATGACCGATGGAGGATGATCAGTGATATTGAGAACCTCTAGAACCCGATTACTATTATTAGGACAGGTTGAACCAACTAAACTGAAAGAGGGTAGTACCTAAACTCCATGCCAGCCTGAAATTTAAGGGCTATTATGTGACTTGTTTGCCCTTACCATGTTTGCCATCTGTGATACATGTGGTGTGTTTTTATCATGACATCATGCATCATGACATTGCCTACATATTTCATTAGACTAACCATTTTAAAGACCGAGGGGATTCATCTTTGTTCTTTTTTGCAGATCATGGCCTCTATGCACAAAAATACCATTCGAGTCAACTTCGTGAAGATACCGGCTCAACTCAGAGAGTTAGTTTCAAAAGTTTCTGATACTTCCTCTTTTGTTATAAGACATGGTCATCTCCTTACCCTGGTCACTTCAAAGCTGGATGAGCAAATGATGAGCGTGTTGTTCCAGTTCTTTGACCCGTTGCATCATTGTTTTACCTTCCCGAACTATCAGTTGGTCCCTACTTTGGAGGAGTTTTCTGATTTACTAGGCATATCTATTCTAGAGCAGACACCCTTTACAGGTTTGGAGATAGCTCCTAGGCCAGAGGATATTGCTTCAACCCTACATCTAAAAATGACTGATGTAGTATCTAACTGGGAGACTCGGAGTGGCGTTAAAGGTTTCTTGGCTAAATTTTTGATCGATCAAGCTCAACAGTTCTGGGATAGTTTGGACTTTCAAGCATTTGAAGACATCCTGGCTCTCCTCATCTATGGCTTGGTTCTGTTCCCGAATCCAGATTCTTTCATCGACGTGAACGCAGTCAAGATCTTCATGTCTCGTAACCCAGTGCCTACTCTCTTGGGTGATATTCTACATGCTCTTTATACCCGTACTGTTCGGAGAAGGGGAACTCTCACGTGTTGCACGCCGCTGTTGGCGAGGTGGTTTATTTCTCACCTCCCCAAATCTGTATTGAAGAATGAGGAAGGTGTAGGTTGGGCTTATAGGATCATGTCCATTGCTCATACGGATATTGTTGTACCCCAAAATTTGCCCTCCCATTTTCTCAATATTTTCTCATCACAAGACCCTTGGAGCTCAAGATCCAGTTAGGGTTTCCTCTGCTCAAGACTTCTCCTTGCACTGTTGACCCAAATTAGGGTTTGTGTTTGCACAAAGATGTTTTGACCTAAAATGCCTAAGATGACTTTCATGCTTCATGTTGGACTCCCAAGTCTATCTATACCAAGTTTCAAGCCTTGATTCCAAACTTTGCCCAGTCAATTGGACAGTTGACCTAGAAATCAGCTGTATTGGGGAAAAAGTTAACTATGGCCAATTGACAGTCAAACCTCATGATTTTTGACCCACATCAACATAATTAACTCATATGAACCATTTGATCAAGTGTGGATCACAATTCCACAAATTTGATCAGATCACCAAAAGGGCAAAATGGTCATTTTTAGGGTTTTGACTGCACAAAGGCAATTTTTGACTGTTTGACCTAGCCAATGGCAAACCAAGCTCACATATGGACTCAAGGACCCAATGACATTGTCTTGACATGTTCAACAAGTTCAAAAGATCCCAAATGCACAAGATTGACAGTTGAATTTTCCAGTCAGTTGATCAATTTTGACTGTACACTGAAAAGTCAAACTTTGACTTTTTGGTCAAAATCAAGTGTCAAGATTCATTTTTCATAAAAACATGCCAAATCATGAAACTTGTTCATCAAGAAATCAAAAATCACAAATTAGGGTTTGAAATGAAGATTTTTCATAACTTAGAATTTTTCTAAGTTATGAAAAACCCTAATTTTTTCCTAACTTTGTCCCACTTTCTCACCAAGATTCATTTGGATTCAAAAAAAAGTCAAAATATGAAAGTTGTAGTCCATTGCAAAATCTACAACTTTGATTCACAAAGTTTTCTCAAAAGAAGCTTGTAGCTCAAGTTACAATTTTTGGAACAAGGGTACCAAACCATTCTTAACTTAGAGAAATTTTGACCTATTTTAGGCAAGTTTTTTGCCTTACTTCAAGACCACTTTTCACATACTTCCACATGGAATTTCAATTTGCATTACAAATATGGATTGTAGTACACATTCCAAGCTTTCCAAAATGTCCAAGAACTCATCAAACAACCTCATGGTTAGAGAGAATCGAATTTGGCAAGTTGGGAAAAAGTCACTTTGATTCATGGCCATGTACATGTTCATAACTTGTGCAATTTTTTAAATCAGCTTGCACAACTTGATTACAGGTCCTATATCCAATTTGCACTCAATAATTAAATGCAAACCCTTTGTGTTCAAGCCTTGCATTATGTGTTTAAGCATTACATGAAGGTTTAGTCTTAAAATAGAAAAAGCAAATTATCCATTTTTGAAAAGGTATGGCTTTATGTCAAAAGCAAATCCAAGAAGTACCAAAGCATATCTCTGAAGCACAAGTTGAGGAGCATAACACACTGACCAAGACTAATGTATTCAGCATAGATTGGGGGCCTCCATCAGTCTAAAACACAACTTGGCATTTTGTTGCTTAAGTAAGAAGAAATTTGACATAACAACTCCCAACTCTCATTCCTGTCAACAAGAGCTTAAGCAAAGATTGTGAACACTTTCTAAACACCAACCATGACCTGAAACACAAGCTAACCACTTCCAATACCTTCTCAAACACAGAATCACCATAAAACTGCAAAAACAGGGCATAAGCTGCAGTTGGACTTCCATAGCTCATTTCCCTCGTGCACCTTGACCAAAAGCACTTCAAACACATCCCACACCATCCCTTGAAACTGTTCCAAACCCTAAACACGACCTGTAACACCCCCAGCTAACATCACCATTTTCATATTTTCTGTTTTGCAGTTGAAGTGCCATAACACGATTCACTTGGTTTTGAAGCAAACTAAAGGTTGGAATAGCATCCTGGGACATCAAGGAAGCTATACAAATCATTACCTTGCCTTGTAAGCATCTCCATTGTTGCACACGTTTCCAACTGAACAGGTAAGTTCATGAACTCTTATCTCTCTATCCAGGCATAGTTAGGTTTAGATTTGTGAAGAAATTATGTCACATTCATAGCCCTGAACATGCCCATATCATTAGTTTTCATTTATGTTATGTGTGCTTAGAGAATTTTAAGTCTGAACATTGAATAAAATTTAGGTCAGGAATTGGGGGAGAAGAAATTCTCTCTCATTTCTGAGAGTTAGATCATGTTCTTTATATGTATGAACTCGTGAGATGATGCTTTACATTTTTTGTGTTGTGAGTTTTCATTAAAAATCAAAGAATCAGGTTCTTGTTGTGGAAGCAAAGAGGCGCGCGTTTTCAAATAAGAGATGGCTGGAGGTTGAAGAAGCTTGCCTTTGGGCTGGGCCTGTTTCATTTTTCTTTTTTGCACCATGCTTTTACATTTGCACCCCCTGGCCCATTTTAAGATATCTTTGTTATTTTTCACTTTTTCCTTTTGATTTAGTTTTTTATATTTTTGTCTAAACATAAAAAGTATAAAAAACATTTTTCCACATTTTTTGCATTTTTATTTGATATTTATTTGCTTTATTTAGTTATATATATAAATAAATACATATTACTTTTTGTTTAGAATATTAGGAATAATACAAAATACATTTATTTTCTAATTTTATTTTATTTTATCTTCTGAAAACATTTTTTATAAAATATACTTTTTTTTGTAAATATTAAATATTTTTATTAATATTTAACATATTTAGTAAATAATACAAATACATACATATTTATTAATATATGTAGAAAAATACAAAGAATTAATACATTTTTGTTTTTATTAATATTTTGACCTCAAAAATACTTTTTATATAAAATACCTTCTTTTATTTATTTTTTGTAAATAATTAATAAATATTGCATATATCATACAATAAATACTTTCATTTGTAAAAATTAGGGTTTTTGCCCTAAATACATAAAAATGCCAAAAATTAATTGATTTTATTTTTGCTTATTTGATACATGATAAATACTTTTTACATACATATGAAAAACCTTTTTTTGTATTTTGCATATTTATCTTATTTTTATATTGTGTAAATAAATATCTTGCAAAATTCCAAGTTTGATGTAATAGTCTAGGGTTTTAATTCTTGTCAAAATACCCCCATTTGAACATTTGTACCCCCTTCCCATATATTGTGTTGTAATAACTTAGGAACTTTATTTTTCGCACTTTAAAGCTTTCTAATTATGCCATGTTAGAATTAGGGTTTGTATGCAAATCAATTAACCAAAAAAAATAGTTTGACCTAAATTCAAGATAAACAAGCATGAAAATGGACAACACTAATCACACTTGCACCCCTAGGGTATTCCACTTGTTGCCTTCAATAAATGGGCCATATTGCATGTTAGGTCTCTTTGGGCAAAACAAAACAATTCAAATGATCATAGTCCCTCGATGACGCTTTCGAAAGTTGCCTAAAAATGATCAAGTCCCTTAAAAGGAAAATTGCCCAAAGATACTTGGCACCATTGCAATCATGGTCTAAACGATGACCCGCGCCCGTCCCGTTAACATCCTAACACAAGATTGTCCACCAAATGCAATGGTGGAACAAAATTGTTAAAAGGGTTAAAACATAGCAAAGATCTTTGAGAACTTTAGGGTAGATAGCTCTTAGTTATTTGTCAACTTGCAAAACAAAAACACTTGCCTATTTTTCAAACCATACATCACTACACTTTCAAAAATGACTTTCAAAAACCTTGAAACATCTTTTCAAAAAGACAAACACCTTTTGTAAAACATTCGAGTAAAGAATTGTTACAAGGGTAGCCTAGACAAGGCATCTTTTTCAAAACATTTTCAAAACCACGCACAAAGCACCATTTCAAACAATTGAAAATCAAGGCAAGTTGATCTAAGCAAGTAACTAAGAGCCCATGGATAACCATGGATAGAAAGGGTGCTAATACCTTCCCTTTCTATAATCTACTCCCCGAACCCATGAAAACATCTAAAAGGTTTTTGCTGTGCTTTTTAACCTTTCCTTAGGATAAAATAAAAAGTCGGTGGCGACTCTTGCTCAACCGAAACATTTGCGAAAACAAATGCAAAACCTCAAGTCAGTTCTCCCACCGTATCACAGAACTGGCGACCCTGCTGGGGAATATTTTTTAAGTGGAGTAACCTTAGGGCTTAGATCACCCCCTTGCATGACTAATTGTTTGCTTTGATTGCTTTATATCTTGGCTCTCTTGTTTGGGTTTACAATCCTACACCCGGATTTGGAGAACATTCATAGATAGCAATACGTTGTGGAAACTGTGTGGGGTATACCGACACGGTTGAAGCAATAGCTATATTAGTGCGACATATTTGTGAGTACCGGTAACCCTTGAGTTCAATCAAGGAGAGTACGGGGCCGCTGAGTGATGTCACTAAGCACTAATGACCTAGAACCTTACTTGACCATCTTGGCCTTTTATTAGGGGTAGTGAGATGACCGGCTTTGGTGCAGTCCGAAGTTGGTAGATACTCGATACTACACTCATTGAGGATTGTTTTCTTGGAATATTTTGGTCGCTAGTTAAGTGGCTAAACCAAAACAATGAACAATGAAAACAATCCAATGATATTGAGCTCCTTAGAACCCGGTTACTATTTATAGGATAGGTTTTTAAGCCAACTACACTCAAGAGGGTACTTACCTATGAAACCTCATGCAAGCCTGAAACTAGGGTTTGGTGTGATTTGCTTGTACATATGTTTGTGCATACATCATAAACATCATAAAACATCATATGCATTCACTAACCATTTCAAGGGTTTAGATCTTCATCTTTGTTCTTGTTTTGTAGGTCATAGAAATTCTTCGAAGAAAAACCATCCAAGTCAACCTTGTGAAAATCCCTCCTCAACTCAAGGAGCTCACATCAAGGATTCTGGAAAGCTCATCCTTCAGTGAAAGACATGGTAAACTGCTCAGCCTAGTCAACACCAACATTGAAGAGGACATGATGAAAGTGCTATTCCAGTTCTTTGACCCTCTTCATCACTGTTTCACTTTCCCCGACTATCAGTTGGTGCCCACTTTGGAGGAGTTTTCTCAACTCTTGAGAATTCCTATCCTTAATCAACTACCCTACAACGGTACGGAAAAGGAACCAAAGCCTGAAGATGTTTCTCGAGCAATACATCTACAGCCATCTGACATCAAGGGGCATTGGGAAACTAGAAGCGGCGTCAAAGGATTCTTAGCAAAATTCTTGTTTGAGAAGGGACAAGAATGTTGGAATTCATTGGACTTACAAGCCTTTGAAGAAATTGTGGCACTCCTTATCTATGGGTTGGTCTTGTTCCCAAATCCTGACCAGCTGGTAGATGTCAACGCCGTTAAAATCTTCTTATCCAGAAATCCAATACCAACATTGCTTGGGGACATTCTTCACTCATTTTACACACGAACAATGAGAAAGAGGGGTGTTCTCATGTGCTGTACTCCTCTCCTTGCAAGGTGGTTTATTTCGCACCTTCCACAATCTGTCTTGAAGAATGACCAAGGCTCAAGGTGGTCCCAACGGTTGATGACTCTTACTCACTCTGATGTACATTGGTGTTCTCGGTCCAGAGAAAATGTCATCATCGTCGATCGTTGTGGAGAGTTCCCTAATGTTCCGTTACTTGGCATTAGAGGGGGCATTACCTACAACCCTTGTCTAGCTTTGAGGCAATTTGGATATGCACGGAGGGATGGCCCTCACGACATGTTGATTCCTGACCTAGTTTTTGACTTCGACAATGATGCACAAGGACTTCGCCAGAGATTTATCAGAGCTTGAAGGATGCCCAACAAGGTTGATAGCAAGACACTGGGGCACAAGAACTCCATCCCTCTTGAGCCTTATCTCAAGTGGGTACGAGCCCGAGCCCAGAGTCTTTTGATGCCTTATCCTCATGTTCTCCCTGTAATTAAAGAGCCCGTTATGGAAGGAGAGGTTCCCTACACCATCCTATATCCTGACATGCCTACATCGTGGGAGGAAATGCAGAAGAGTTGGATCCAACTCAAGGAGGAACAGAACACTTTTGAAGCCAGCTTCTATGCCAGTGAGAAGAAGGTTCTAGAGCTTACCCGCCGACTCCATGAGGAGGAGACCCTTAACACCTACATCGCACCAAAGAGGATGCGCAACGTCTTTTTACCTTGAGAAGTTTTGTAATATTTGGCCCATGGGGCATTTATGTACTGACAAATTTCTTCTTATTAATATGACGTGCGTTCTTTTTTGTTTGCAACAATTTTGAATATTCTAAATCCTTGAATGCATTGCATACATAAGCATACCATTCATCATGTGCATAAGCAGGTCTCACACCAGGTTTCCTTATCTGTCTGCTGTTTATTTCAGTAAGATGGATCTTGAGCAAACAATCAAGGACTTGCAGGCTCAAAATGCACAGTTTCAGCAACTCCTGATGACCTTGGCTAAGGGTCAGGAGGATCTAAAGGCCCTACTGGGGAATAAAGACCCAGTGAAAAAGAAGAAAAAGAGACTCGGGGTGGCTACTTTAGGGAGAAGATTTGAAGGAGAAGCCAGAAGAGTGCTTGAATTTCCTCCTACTTCTGAGGAGGGAACCAGTAAAGGGGGTGCGGCTGTGGTGCCTTCCGAGTCCGATATGGAAGAAGAGGAGGCTGAAGAGGACGAGGACTACTCTGATTAACAATACCCTCCGGCTGATGATAAGTACAAAGGTTTAGAAGACAGGTTGGCAGCCATGGAGCTGTAGAGAGTGCCGGGTTTGGATTTCGAAGACTTGGGTTTAGTTGCCGGAATTGTGATTCCCCCAAAGTTCAAAGTGCCGGTTTTTGTGAGGTATGACGGGCTGTCCTGTCCAAAAATGCATCTCAGGTCCTATGTAAGGAAGATCCAACCTTACACCGTGGACAAAAACCTTTGGATTCACTTCTTTCAGGATAGCCTTTCTGGGGCTCAACTTGAGTGGTTCTATCAATTGGATAGAGCCAGTATCCGAAACTGGGAAGACTTGGCCACCGCTTTTTATAAACAATATCAGTACAATTCTGACCTTGCTCCTACGCGTACCCAACTTCAGGGTATGTCACTAGGAACGGGCGAAGGATTCAAAGAGTATGCACAAAAATGGAGAGACTTGGCTGGAAGGGTGCAGCCGCCTTTGACTGACCGCGAGCTGGTTGACATGTTCCTGGGGACCATGTCTGGTCCATTCTTCAACCATCTAATTGGTAATTCTTCCGCGGGGTTTACAAATTTGATCTTAACTGGGGAGAGGATAGAAGCCGACATCAAGTCAGGAAAGATACAGAAGGGTGCCGCTGCAAGTGTTGAGAAGAAACCTTTCAAGAAAGAAACGGCTGTGGTATACTCTCAGAGAAGAGAAGGGAAGACTGAGCGCCGGCCGACTGTGGGGGCCGTAATGATCCAAAACCCTTCAAGTGAGCAGCCTCGCTATAACCAGTCCAGACCAAATCAACAACAGGTGGAACGGCCACAACGGCAGTTCACCCGCATTAATATGACGCCAGCGCAAGTGCTTCCCCATCTGTTAAAGTTGAATCTCGCCACTATCAAAGAGGCACCAAAAAATGTGAATACGTCCTCTCCGATTACCATCCTAATGCTAAATTCGCCTACCATTCTGACAGTGTCGGGCACGACACGAACGATTGTTGGGCACTCAAGCATAAAATCAAGACCTGATAGAGGCGAAAGAGGTGGAGTTCGACGCTCCAGAGAAGCCGAACGTGATATCTGCTCCGATGCCGAAGCACGGTCAAAATGTCAATGCTATTGAAGAAGATTTGTATGTTGCTGATGTCAATGATCTGATGACTCCGTTGTTAACCATCAAGTTGAATCTGTTAAAGGCCGGGATTTTTCCGGGATGTAAAGAAGATTGCTACTGCTGTTACTCTCTGCCGTTTGACTGTCCGTTACTGAAGAAAGGCATCCAAGGCCTAATGGACAGTCGACAAATTTTGTTTGAAAAAGTTTTTGCTATTCCAACCCATACTGAAGATGTCTCAATTATAACCATTCACGCCATTCTTCCCAAGGCCATCAGAAAGCCTGTTAAGATTACACCAGCTACGAAGTCTGTTCCTCTAAAGATAACAATGCCAGGGCCTGTCCCCTACATTTCTGAGAAGTCAATACCATGGAACTACGGCGGTGACGTCTACTACCATGGTATCAAACAAGTTGAAGTAACTGAAGGAAGCTCGAATGAATAAGAGGCCAGCATTGGAAACATTGCGGGCACAAGCAAGATCACCCGGAGCGGGGGAATTTTTTCTCCAGAGATTGCCCCCCCAAAAGCAATCTTTGGACCCTCATCTGCTGCCAAAGTTCTTCCCGCACCAATAAAACTCTCCGCTAGAACCCCATTGATTGAAGATGTTGTTGTTGCTAGTATTGTCCCTCCTACCTCTGCTGATAAAGGTAAGGGAACCCAAGATGAGCTCGTCAGGACGAGGGCTCAACCCTTGGTCATCCCGGAAACCTCCAAGAAAGAAATGGAAGAGATCTTGAAGATAATTAAAAGGAGTGATTACGACGTGGTAGAACAACTGGGGCAAACCCCCTCGAAGATCTCCATGTTGGCACTACTGCTTTGCTCAGAAGCGCACGCCAAGGCTTTGATAAAATTCCTAAAGGCAGCCCATGTGCCCCAGGAAACCTCTGCAGACCAATTCCAAAATTGCGTGGCCAGACTTACTGCAGACAATGGATTAGGTTTCTCTGATTCCGACCTAACTCCTAAAGGTAGAAACCACAATGATGCTTTGCACATTTCAGTCGAGTGCCGAGGAACTACTCTCGCACATGTCTTGGTCGACACTGGTTCTTCGCTGAATGTACTACCTAAGAAAGCTTTGGACCGACTAGATTGTGAAGGTTTAGAGATGAAGCCGAGTGATATTGTTGTCAGAGCTTTCGATGGTTCGAAGAGGATGGTCCATGGGGAAGTTGATATTCCCATCAAGGTAGGCACTACGGTGTTTAAATCTACTTTCTATGTGATGGACATCCGTCCGTCATACTCTTGCTTGTTGGGTAGGCCTTGGATACACAATGCCGGGGAAATCACCTCTTCCTTACATCAAATGTTGAAGTATCCTGTCAAGGGAAAGATCATAACCGTCCATGGTGAAGAGGAATATATGATCAGCCACCTGAACTCCTTTCAGTATGTGGAGGTAGAGGGTGAGTTCATTGAGACACCATTCCAGCATTTCGAAGAAGTCCCTCCTGAAATAACAGTAGCAAAGTTGGTAGCTGAAGTACCAAAGCAGATGGCCAGGATGGCATCTCTGGAAGACGCGAAGGCCGCAATAAAGGAGGGGAAGAATTCAGCATGGGGGCAGTTGCCTGATATTCCACATAAAACAGACAAATTTGGATTAGGATTCACCACGGCGGGACAGAAAGCTATGCGCCGTTCAAAGATTGAAAGGGCGCCAATCAAGATTTCTCCTTACGGAATCAACGCTTTGGAGGGTGAAGACGAAGAGGACAACATTGAAGAGTGGATCTACCCAACTATCAAAGGGGGACTATGCAACTGGGAGGCAAAGGACTTTGTCCCCATTACTTTTATTAACCAGTAATTTATCTGTCAAACATTTCCTTTGGTCTGTAATAATTACTTTTGAACAATCCGCACACTACTTTTTTCCCTCATGCCTTGCCCGGGGCATGTAGGTCCATTTGTAAGGGTTTTGATTATCTTCATATCCATATACCATGTTTAATGATTCATTGGACGTTTTTCATTTGATAAACTGCTGTGTTCATTTTCTTTCCTTTTGCATTTTTTTGTTTAAGGATGGCTATCCCTTACACACACCCACACTCACAAATGCAGGTACCCATCCACTCTGGATTCCATGGGTGACTATTCTGCTATATCCTTCAATAACTCCGAAGATCTGGTCAATCAAGCCGAGTATGAAGATGACGAAGTTTGTGAAGTACCAGGGGAACTAGCTAGACTTCTACAGCAAGAGGAAAGGGCCATCTTACCTCACGAAGAGTTGTTGGAAACTGTCAACTTAGGAACCGAGGAAGACCGGAGGGAGGTGCAAGTGGGTGCCAATCTGGAACCAAGTGTCAAGGAACGCCTGATACAGTTGTTAAATGAGTATGTTGAAATCTTCGCTTGGTCTTATGAAGACATGCCAGGTTTAGACACAGACATCGTGGTTCACCGTCTCCCCACAAGAGAGGATTGTCCACCGATCAAACAAAAAGTCCGCCGAATGAGGCCTGACATGTCTGAAAAGATCAAAGCAGAAGCGATGAAGCAATTCGACGCTGGCTTTCTGGCTGTTACATCTTATCCTCAATGGGTCGCTAATATCGTGCCAGTACCTAAAAAAGATGGCAAAGTCAGGATGTGTATGGACTACCGGGATTTGAATAGGGCCAGCCCCAAAGATGATTTTCCGCTACCACACATTGACATTTTGATCGACAATACAACTCAGCATAAAGTGTTTTCCTTCATGGATGGATTCTCGGGCTACAATCAAATCAAAATGGCCCCCGAGGATATGGAGAAAACAACCTTTGTCACACAATGGGGTACTTTCTGTTACAAGGTGATGCTGTTCGGACTGAAGAACGCAGGGGCAACTTATCAACGCGCCATGGTAGCTTTGTTTCATGATATGATACATCATGAGATTGAAGTTTACGTAGACGATATGATAGCTCAGTCACAAACAGAGGAGGAACACCTTGAACATCTAGAAAATCTGTTTGCCAGGTTGAAAGAATACAAACTCAGGCTGAATCCAAGTAAATGTACTTTTGGAGTTAGGTCTGGTAAACTCCTAGGATTCATTGTAAGCAACAAAGGCATTGAAGTCGATCCAACAAAAGTGAAAGAAATACAAGAGATGCCTGCTCCCCGTACTGAAAAGGAGGTTAGAGGGTTCTTGGGGCGCTTGAATTATATTGTCAGATTCATCTCTCATCTGACTTCTACCTGTGAGCCAATTTTCAAACTCTTAAAGAAAGATCAGGTAGTCGAATGGAACGACGATTGCCAAGCTGCTTTTGATAAGATCAAGGAGTATTTGCTAGAACCTCCTATTCTGATGCCACCCGTCGAAGGAAGACCATTGATCATGTATCTAACCGTCTTGGATAACTTAATGGGGTGTGTTTTGGGCCAGCATGACGAGTCTGGTCGAAAAGAGCATGCTATTTATTACCTTAGCAAAAAGTTTACCGACTGTGAGACTCGCTACTCACTGCTCGAGAAAACTTGATGCGCTTTGGTATGGGCTGCTCGCTGACTAAGGCAGTATATGTTGACTCATACTACCCTGTTGATTTCCAAAATGGATCCTATCAAGTATATCTTCGAGAAGCCTGCTTTATCTGGAAGAATAGCTAGATGGCAAATGATCCTGACTGAGTATGACATCCAGTACACCACTCAAAAAGCTATAAAAGGGAGTGTACTAGCTGACCATCTGGCTCATCAAGCTATCGAAGATTATCAGCCCATGAGATTTGACTTCCCAGACGAGGACATCATGAATTTGGACAACATTGAAGGTAACGGACCGTATGACGGACCCGAAAAGGGATCCCGATGGACCCTGTACTTTGATGGTGCTTCAAATGCACTTGGAAACGGTATCGGTGCGGTACTCATTTCCCCGGAAGGTTGTCACACACCTTTCACGGCCCGACTTTGCTTCAGCTGCACAAACAACATGGCTGAATATGAAGCTTGCATCTTTGGTCTCAAGGCTGCTATAGACTTGGGGATCAAATCTTTGATTGTATTCGGGGACTCGGCTTTGGTTATCAGTCAAATCAAAGGAGAGTGGTATACCAAGCATCCTAATCTTATCCCATACAAAGAACATGTCTTGACATTGTTGCCTCATTTCGAGCAAATTACCTTCGAGCATTTCCCGCGAGAAGAGAATCAGCTAGCAGATGCTCTAGCTACAATGTCCTCCATGTTTAAACTCAACTGGGATAACGAGGCTCCCGAAATCACCATCGAGCGAATGGATGAACCTGCACATTGTCACAAGATTAATACCGAAGAAGTAGTGGAACAACCCTGGTTCCATGAAATCAAAAGGTATCTCCAGACTAGAGATTATCCCGAAGTAGCTTCCGTAAATGACAAGAAGTTCTTAAGGAAATTCGCTGCTAAATTCTTCCTGAGCAACAGAATCCTTTACAAACGAAGCCATGATTGTGTTTTACTTCGATGCGTAGACAAAGCTGAAGCAGAGTTAATCATGACCGAGATACAGCGGCATATTTGGCACTCATTTGAGCGGGCATACAATGGCTAAGAAGATCCTAAGGGCAGGCTATTACTGGTCTACCATGGAAGATGACGGCCATCAACATTCCCGTACTTGCCACAAATGTCAAGTCTATGCTGACAAAGTTCATATCCCTCCGGTTCCTCTCAACGTTCTGACTGCTCCTTGGCCATTTGCAATGTGGGGCATCGACAAGATTGGAGAGATCAAGCCCACGGCATCCAACGGACATCGTTTCATCCTGGTTGCCATTGACTATTTCACCAAATGGGTCGAAGCAGCTTCCTTCGCCTCTGTTACTAAAAATGTGGTTTCCCGCTTCATCAAGCAAAATCTCATATGCCGGTATGGTGTTCCAGACAGGATCATCACAGACAACGGTACAAATCTGAATAACACGATGATCACCACATTGTGCGAACAGTTCAAGATTTATCATCACAATTCATCTCCCTATCGGCCGAAGATGAACGGTGCTGTTGAAGCTGCGAACAAAAACATTAAGAAGATCATTCAGAAAATGACAGTCACTTACAAAGACTGGCATGAGATGTTACCGTTTGCTCTACATGGATACCGTACGACGGCACGTACTTCAACCGGGGCAACCCCATTTTCTTTGGTATACGGCATGGAAGCTGTCCTGCCTATGGAAGTTCAAATTCCTTCTCTAAGGATTATGAAGGACGCAGGTTTGAATGAAGACGATTGGATTCAGACCCGACTTGATCAACTCAATTTGATCGACGAGAAGCGACTCGCTGCTGTATGCCATGGTCAGACGTATCAAAAGCGGATGATCAAGGCCTTCAATAAGAAAGTCAGACGTCAAGTGTATCAAGTCGTCGATCTCGTAATCAAGCGGATTATCTTGCCGCAAAGTGATCCCAGGGGCAAATGGACTCCTACGTACGAAGGACCATTTGTGATCAAGAGCATATTTTCTGGTGGTGCAATGATTCTGACCACCATGGACGGCGATGATTTTCCGCACCCTGCGAACGCAGACATAGTCAAAAGATACTACACATAAAATAACCCGACAAGTCGAAAACCCGAAAGGGCGGCTTGGGCAAAAATGGGCATCCCGGTGAACCGAAAACCCGAAAGGGCGGTTCAGGCAAAAGTTAGGGATAAAAAAAAAATCTGTACACCCGGCAAGTTGAAAACCCGAAAGGGCGGCTTGGGAAAAAATGGGTTTCCCGGTGGATCGAAAACCCGAAAGGGCGATTCAGGCAAAAGTTAGGGAATTAAAGGGTATGATTATGTCTCGTCGGATCACTTTAAGGACAATCTCTTCATCAACCAGTTCCAAGCTTCTGATCAATCCAGCCATCGGCAGACAAAGCATTGAATGGACATATATTCAGAGTTGTGAAGGCTATAGCGGAATGGAATCTCATGGAATTATTTCACATAGCCATCTTTCTTTTGTATAAATTTTTCAATATTTACGACGAAATCCTCTTACTAGGATGATTGTCTCCTTTGTACAAATATACTCATAGAAAGTTAATACAAATACTTTTCCAGAAATTTGCGTCGTTCCTTTTCTCTTTTCTTTTGCACTTATGTTTTATTTGAGAAACGTCCAATGTTTTGTTAAATAGGCATATGCATTTGAACATAATCATTTCCTTATGAATCAAGAAAGATGATTACTAGTAAGTTGAAGGTACGGTTAGATATCTTGATACCCTTTCAAAGGAAATCCGGAGCAGATATGAAATCCGCATTCCTCAGTCAGAACTCAATTCCCCTCAGAGTCAAGTTTCAGCATCCCCAGCTGAACCAAGCTAGTGAACCTTTTCCCCACAGAGATACTTCCCACCAAGCTGAGGATACCCAGCCCTACCTTTCCATCATGAGCCTATCAGCTTCTGAACTCCCCGGTAGAAATCATCAGAAATTCTCTCGCCCTGCAAGTCACCAAGGAAATTCCAATTCCCCGCGGAGGTCCTGAGGCCCCTCAATGATTGAAGATCTGGCATTCCCCAGCAACAGCCAAGGAATTATTCTTCCCGGCAGCAGTCAAGATGCTTTTATCTTCAGCCATCTAGGATTCATTTATCCTCCGCAAGACAGCTCACCAGCTTACATGCACATTCATTACATTCATATCATATAACATACATTGCATCATGCATCATGACATTGCATATAACTAACTCTTTACCTTTTCAAGTAAGATCAGTCGACAGACAAAAATCATTATTTTCCGAGATTCTTTCTAGAAATAGTTCAGATGTGACCCAGACATGGCAACATTCTGATGCTTATTCTAGATGCATCCAGATGCAGTTTTACACGAACTCATCATCAAGAAACCCTACACCGGTTCCTCCTTCAACTTCAAGACCTCTGAAAACAGTTCACGGGTTCTCCAGTAACGTATGTTAACCTATCGCTTGTTCAGATTCTTCTCAAGACTTCTGAAAACAGTTTATGGATTCTTCCCAACAACAGATGTTAATCTATCACTTGTTCAGTTGCATTTTTTGAAAACAGTTTACGGACGCTTCCCAACAACGGATGCTGCTCTATTGCTTATTCAACTTCAAGACTTCTGAAAACAGTTCACAGGTTCTCCAGTAACGGATGTTAACCTATCGCTTGTTCAGATTCTTCTTCTGAAAACAGTTTACGGATTCCTCCCAACAATGGATGTTAATCTATCGCTTGTTCAGACTCTTATCAAATTCTGAAAACAGTTTACGGATTCCTCCCAACAACGGATGTTAATCTATCGCTTGTTCAGACTCTTCTCAACTTCTGAAAACAGTTTATGGATTCCTCCCAACAACGGATGTTAATCTATCGCTTGTTCAGACTCTTCTCAACTTTTGAAAACTGTTTACGGATGCCTCCAGATACGGATGTCAATCTATTGCTTATTCAGACCCCTAGTTCAGAGATGGTCCAAAACATGGACACCTTTCCGATACTCATTCCAGATGGCATCCTTAAGCCCATCCTCGACAAGATTATGTCACCCCTCCAGATGGCATCTTTAAGCCCATCTCCAAATGGCATCTCTAAGCCCATTCCCACATCCATTGCTGTGACGAGTGCAAATTTAAGGGCACTCTAGTGTCCAATCTCCTTTTACCCTCGAGTCGCGAAAGGCAAACTTGCCAATCTAACTCTTCGGATTCAAGGAGATTGAACAGGGGCAACTGTTGTACCCCAAAATTTGCCCTCCCATTTTCTCAATATTTTCTCATCACAAGACCCTTGGAGCTCAAGATCCAGTTAGGGTTTCCTCTGCTCAAGACTTCTCCTTGCACTGTTGACCCAAATTAGGGTTTGTGTTTGCACAAAGATGTTTTGACCTAAAATGCCTAATATGACTTTCATGCTTCATGTTGGACTCCCAAGTCTATCCATACCAAGTTTCAAGCCTTGATTCCAAACTTTGCCCAGTCAATTGGACAGTTGACCTATAAATCAACTGTATTGGGGAAAAAGTCAACTATGGCCAATTGACAGTCAAACCTCATGATTTTTGACCCACATCAACATAATGAACTCATATGAACCATTTGATCAAGTTTGGATCACAATTCCACAAGAAATTTGATCAGATCACCAAAAGGGCAAAATGGTCATTTTTAGGGTTTTGACTGCACAAAGGCAATTTTTGACTGTTTGACCTAGCCAATGGCAAACCAAGCTCACATATGGACTCAAGGACCCAATGACATTGTCTTGACATGTTCAACAAGTTCAAAAGATCCCAAATGCACAAGATTGACAGTTGAATTTTCCAGTCAGTTGATCAATTTTGACTGTACACTGAAAAGTCAAACTTTGACTTTTTGGTCAAAATCAAGTGTCAAGATTCATTTTTCATAAAAACATGCCAAATCATGAAACTTGTTCATCAAGAAATCAAAAATCACAAATTAGGGTTTGAAATTAAGATTTTTCATAACTTAGAATTTTTCTAAGTTATGAAAAACCCTAATTTTTCCTAACTTTGTCCCACTTTCTCACCAAGATTCATTTGGATTTAAACAAAAGTCAAAACATGAAAGTTGTAGTCCATTGCAAAATCTACAACTTTGATTCACAAAGTTTTCTCAAAAGAAGCTTGTAGCTCAAGTTACAATTTTTGGAACAAGGGTACCAAACCATTCTTAACTTAGAGAAATTTTGACCTATTTTAGGCAAGATTTTTGCCTTACTTCAAGACCACTTTTCACATACTTTCACTTGGAATTTCAATTTGCATTACAAATATGGATTGTAGTACACATTCCAAGCTTTCCAAAATGTCCAAGAAATCATCAAACAACCTCATGGTTAGAGAGAATCGAATTTGGCAAGTTGGGAAAAAGTCACTTTGATTCATGGCCATGTACATGTTCATAACTTGTGCAATTTTTCAAATCAGCTTGCACAACTTGATTACAGGTCCTATATCCCATTTGCACTCAATAATTAAATGCAAACCCTTTGTGTTCAAGCCTTGCATTATGTGTTTAAGCATTACATGAAGGTTTAGTCTTAAAATAGAAAAAGCAAATTATCCATTTTTGAAAAGGTATGGCTTTATGTCAAAAGCAAATCCAAGAAGTACCAAAGCATATCTCTGAAGCACAAGTTAAGGAGCATAACACACTGACAAGACTAATGTATGCAGCATAGATTGGGGGCCTCCATAAGTCTAAAACACTACTTGGCATTTTGTTGCTTAAGTAAGAAGAAATTTGACATAACAACTCCCAACTCTCATTCCTGTTGTTGCACCCCAAAATTTGCCCTCCCATATTCTCCAAGATTTGTCAAGTCAAGGTCACAAAATTCCCCAAGGGTTATGCACAGTCCAACTGTCTCCTATACAGTCAAAACTAGGGTTTGTGTTCTGATCAAGAATTGGAAGTTTTCAAAGGCCCAATCAAGTCTCATATGCCTGCAAATGTGGTCAAACATCCTCATGTCAAGTTTCAAGGCATTCAGCTCAAAATTGCACAGTCAAAACCCTAAATTGCACTACAGTCAACTGTAGGGGCAAAATGGTCATTTGACAGTCAAAAGTTCAAATTTTTGGTCAACATATCATTTTGAAGCCACAAACATCATTTGATCAATGCTTGATCATGATTCTCAAAATTTGGCTCAGAAATCATCAAAGATGCAAAAGTTGCTATATTTGGACAGCTGAAAAAGTCAACTGAAATTGACCAGGGCATAACTTTCACATGGATTATCAGAAAAATTCCATCCAAAGCTCATTTTGAAGAGAAAGACATTTCCTACAACTCATCTTCATACTTCAAGTCCAAGAAATGCTCTCACAAAAAGTTATCAATTTCAACATTATAGGTCATTTTCAAAAGTCAACAAAAAGGGACTTTAAGTCAAAGGCCATAACTTGAGATTGGTAAATCAAAATGACATGGAACCAAAGGCATTGGTTAGAGGACTCAAATACCTTTCCAAAATGTCCAAGAACATGTGAAAAGCTTTAAAATTGAGCAAGTTATGCCTTGTGGAAGTTGGGAAATATTTGGGAATTTTGAAAAGTCAACAATGGTTCAAATGATCCAAAAATGCTAATGGGCCCATTTTTCTTCCAAGTTTCTTCATGCCAAGCCTATGCACGACCATTAAGCCCAAGGGGAAGTATTTTCTCAATTTTTAATTATTTATTTGAATTTATATTAATATTAATTCATTTAAATTATTTAAATATGTGAAAAATATAAACTTGACCTAAAAAAATCTTTTTATGCATGTTTGATACTCAATATTTCGTGTAAATGCAAATGGGGAAAGATTTGGAGCTGATTGGCATAATTGAGAGCAAATACACTTGAAAAAGATATGGAAAAGATATGAAGAAATCAAATATGTGAAATCATCAATGCCATGGATTTTGTTCAGTTTTCTTGACCTAATCATCTCACTACATATTCAGGAATCAACCCTAATGGCCATTAGACTGAAAAGCTGCGCAAGAATACCATACAAGCTTGAAAATTTTCCATAAAAACTCAATTCTGAAAAGCATTCTAGAGGACGATTCAAGCCCTAAAACTTGGTTCAATAGCTTCCTTGTGATCTCTTGAACGTATTCCAATTCATAACCCTCATCAAAAGGCAAGGAACCAGGGTACAGAACTCAAGAAATTCCATGAAAATTCCAAAATCGTATTCTATATTCTATGCACTCTCATGACATTTCATTGATTAATTCTTATTCCTGACATGATTTCAAAGCTAACCCATAACTTTAATTTGATTATTACGCGTTGTAGGCGATTTTGCCATTGTTAAAATTTAGGGTTGCAGGTTTTCTGAATTAGGGCTTTTGCATAGAGGAAAAATTAGGACTCATGAATGCCATGGTTGTATACAGTAGGTCTGGACGAAGAAGACACAAGCCTCGCGATCAATTTATGATCACCATAGCGCTAGTCGCTATTTTCTGTAAACCTACTTTAGACCACGCGCTTAAAACTGTTGCCTTTGAGTTTATGTTTCAGGAAAATTGAAGAAGACAACGTCGTGTCAGTTGGTGATTCGGTGGTTTGAATTGCGCGCGTTTTTTCTCCACTACGCGTTGGTTTTGCTTTATGTTATTTGTATATTAATTATATAACAAACGCGTTGAACTGCTTCAGTGGCACAGGTGTTAAGCTTGCATTGTCTAAGACCTGGGTTCGAGTCCCAGGTCTGTGTAAGTTTCATATTATTTTTCAATACTAAATCCTGTGCAGTGCCAACATGGAGGATGCATCACACGCCTCAAAGTCAGATCATCCACGCGTCCAATCAAACCAATTCAAAGGCCAGGATTCAGGGAGTACAGTGGGGGCTAGTCAATATGCCACACAAAATCTGGAAAAGTCAACGAACTTCAAAGCTTATTGGGCCAGAATGCTAGGCCTTACCTCCAATTTTGGGGCTACCCCCCCTGGTTTGATTTTCTTTTTATATTTTATTTTCTCAATTGTTATGTTATTTATTTATTTTATTTGTTTTAATTAATTAATTATTTGTACAAAATATGAAAAATATCATAAAATCAGAAAAAGGCAAAAAATATAATTTTTATTTTATTATTTCCATAAATAAATTATATGTAAATTATTTAGTTTAATTAGGTTCTTAACTTTAATTCCTTTTAATAAAAATCCAAAAATATAGAATTAGGTTAATTGATAATTTTTATATCTTTTTAATTTTTCCTTTTTCTCACAATATTATTTATTTATTTATTTTATTTTTATAATTAAATGTACATAAGTAAAAATTAGGGTTTAATTCAGATTAATATAACATTTTTACAATAAACTTAAAAAACAATAGAATTAGGGTTAGTCAATTATAATTAATTCCTTCTTTTTTTTTTCTTTTAAATCTAAAAAACACAAAATACCAAAAACATTTAATTTTTTTATTTTAATTCTCATTAACTTTTAATATTTTGCAAAAGGGTCCAACGCCCATGTATATAATTTATTTAATTTGCACAGTTATTTCATGTCATTTATTCTAATTATGTAACTGTCCCAAAGCCTTGTAACAACTTTATTTCTCGCACTTGTATTCGCTTTATTTATTTTTTCAGTCAAATCGGGTCCGGTTTAATTTTGGCGATGTGGACCCGCGCCATTTGTAATAGCCTTAGATTTATTTTTCGCAAACTTTATAACTGTTAAATATGCATGCAAGAATGAAGGGCCCTAATTAAAATCAAGCGTAGAACACAATAAACATGACAAGACAAATAACTGAAACATGACACACAATTCGCACACACCACCCCTAGGGTACGCCTCACTGTTGCCTTGCCTTCGAAAGGTGATCGTCGAGTAGAGGATGTCTTAGTAAGTCCTCATGATCCGGGAACCTGGCATGAGGGTAGCTTCTAAGGTGTCTTCCCATTGCTCCGGTGATCACCATGTCCCTATAAACGAATTGACCCGAACACCTCCAACGGTGGTGCTACCTACCTCTCAATGGTGGGATGGCACTACTTTTAAGGACTCTTACACAGACGAATTCCTTAGGGTAGGTAGGTTCTCAAGGATACTTGCTCTAATCTCAAAACAAACTCAAAAAAAGACTTTTCACACCAACACATTTTCAAAAGCTTTCAAAGCAAATTTTTCAAACACTCTGACGTATGAGTCGAACTGAAATTTTTCAAAGAAACTTTTAAAACCCACATTGAAAAGCAAACAAACAATTTTGAAAACACATTGAGCAAGTATCTAAGAGCCCATGGATAACCATGGATAGAAAGGGTGCTAACACCTTCCCTTTCTATAACCTACCTCCCGAACCGAGAGCGATCTCTTTAAGGAATTTTTCTGTGCTTTTGTCCTTTACATTTGGAGAAAATAAAAGACGGTGGCGACTCTTGCTTCCGCGACATTTCGCGAACCAGCGTTAAACAGTCAGTTCCAGATCCACCGATCACAGAACTGGCGACTCTGCTGGGGACTTAAACTTAAAGTGAGGTGTACCTTAGGGATAGCTCATAACTGTGTTTTCACTTGTATTGATTTGCTTGCTTTACTATTGTGGGTTGCATCGGAGATACATAGATCCTAACCCGGATCTGGGGACACCCTGTTTAGGTAGCATAAGCTGTGAGGGACCTGTCCGGCGTAGACCGACACAGGTGAAGCAGTGGCTACGTTGGTGTGGCACCTTAGTCTGTACCGATATCCCTTGTGTCGCAACGAGGAGAATATGGGTCTTCTAAGGAGTCATTAAGCACCAACAGACCTTAGAACCTTAATTGACACAACTTGGCCTTTAGAACAGTAGCAGTATGCTACGCCCATTGAGGCTAAACTCTCGTGATGGTTCTGGCCGCAAGAAAAGATTGCGATGCTGGAGTTATGACCGATTGAGGGTAGTCAATGATATTGGGATCCTCTAAGAACCCGGTTACTTTGATAGGACAGGTATGAACCAACAAACTGAAAGAGGGTAATACCTAGACCTCATGCTGGCCTAAACTCTAGGGGCTCTTTTGTGTGACTTGTGTGCCTTCGTACTTGACTATCTGCGTGCTTGTTACCTAACACTTGTTTCTTGCAGGTCTTGTTTATAGTCCTTAACTAGGACTCATGACAGGGTTTGCCAAATTTCTTGCAGGTGTTGTTTATAGTCCTTAACTGGGACTCATAACAGGGTTTACTAGATCTCTTGCAGGTTTTGTTTATAGTCCTTAATTGGGACTCATAACGAAGTATACTGAATTTCTTGCAGGGTCTGTTTATAGTCCTTAATTGGGACTTATAACAGGGTTTACCTACATTACTCCATGCATAGCATGACATCATACCATTGCATACCATTGCATACATCCTAACCCATTTCAAGGATCTCAAGGGCTTGTGATGCAGGTCATGATGAACCAACTGTCTAGCCAGGGGCAAAGAGGATTTATTTTCCTCTAGCCAAGGTTGTCAGGGGCTATGACCCACTGGATATGGTGAGCCTTTGACCCTTGAAGAAGGATTTTCTATAACAGGAAGTTTCTTCAATCAATTTGCCAGTTTCCAACTCTAACAAGTTTCTCTGTTTACCCTGCGAGGTCCTTGAAATCATTGCATGCATATCATATACATCATTGCATTGCAGGTATCCCTTGACAGGTTGCTTACCCTTCCTCGCTGTTTATTTCAGCCAATCGCCATGAATCCTGAATCATCAGCCGAGCAGACTATCAAGGACCTCCAGGCTCAGAACGCCCAGTTCCAAGAGCTGATCATGAATTTGACCCAGGGGCAACAAGACCTGAAGGCTCTGCTTTTGAAGAAGGACAAGAAAAAGAAGAGGACCGTTTTGTTCAGCCCTAGACGCAGATCTGGGAATACACCGCAGACTGAAACTGAGAGGACTACCCCATCTGTGAGGGAAAGCAGTCACCATGAGAGAGAGGTGCCCAGTCCAGAGGTCTCTGACAATGAAATAGATTTCGACGACGAACAGTACCCTCCGGCTGAGGACAAGTACAAACAGTTGGAGGATAGGATGAAGGCTATGGAAGTGCAACAGGCACCTGGGCTGGATCTGGGAGATTTGGGTTTGTCAACTGGTGTGGTTATCCCTCGGAAGTTCAAAGCACCGTCCTTTACTAAATATGATGGGGCGTCTTGCCCCAAGCTGCATCTAAGGTCCTATGTTCGGAAGATTCAACCATATACGGTGGACAAAAACTTGTGGATCCACTTCTTCCAGGAGAGTCTTTCAGGGACTCACCTCGAATGGTTCTATCAACTGGATGAGACCAAAGTTCGTAACTGGGAGGAGTTGGCAACTGCTTTCTATAAGCAGTACCAGTACAATGCCGACCTTGCTCCCACCCGTACCCAACTCCAGGGTATGTCGTTGGGGTCAAGTGAAGGTTTCAAAGAATATGCGCAGAAATGGAGGGATCTTGCTGGAAGGGTACAACCACCTCTGACTGACCGCGAGCTCGTCGACATGTTCTTGGGGACCCTGTCTGGTCCATTCTTCAACCACCTAATTGGGAATTCTGCTGCTGGGTTTACAGATCTTGTCTTGACTGGGGAGAGAATCGAAGCTGGTATCAAGTCGGGGAAGATTCAAGAAACCGCACCTGCTGATACTCAGAAGAAGCCCCACAGTGGAAAGAAAGAGTCCAATGCTATACATGGTAAAAAGGGTCGTCATGATGCTGCGGCAATCCAGATTTCTGATCCCACGCCCGTTCAACCACGAAAGAGCAATAGGCGTAGGATAAAGCATCAAGATAGGAAGTATACTGACATCAACATGTCTTTGTCTCAGGCATTACCGCAATTGTTGAGGGCAAAACTGATCACACTTAAGGATCCTCCTCAAAATCCTGACACTTCCTCTCCCAAGTACAACCCGGGCGTGAGATGTGCCTACCATTCTGACAGTCCGGGACATGACACCGACGACTGTTGGACCTTGAAGAACAAGATCCAGGATTTGATTGATGCCAAGGAGGTCGAGTTTGAACACTGATCCTACACCGAATCATCGAGAATATCTTTTGTTCATTCAAATATTCAAGTTGTATTTTTCTTTGATTGTTCAAATATTTATTCATGTTAAACATTGTTATCACATTAATGCATCGCTTATGTCTATTTTGAATCAATATATTCGCAGTTACTATATGCAAATTGTTTCATATTTTTTCTGATGACAACTCTCGTTAATTCTAAGCCTCTTGAGGGAGGATGACGAAAATGATACCACGATCTCTACAGTATGCTTTTGAACAGACCCCGCTGATGAGGTACAGGCATTGTTTCAATTCCTAAACACTGGAGTTATAAGGATGATAATCCCTCGTCAACCCATCTGAGCCAAAGAAGTAGGAGTTTTTATTTTCGAAAATCAAAACCCTTAATCATAACCTGGGGCAGGGTAGTCTCTCAGTGATCCAAGTGCATAACGAATGGCACCAAAGAGGTCCTTGAATAAACAAAAGACAGTGATGGTTCAGAACAATCAAAAGGACAGGCAGTCATCATCAAAATTCATAAATGAAAAGCCCAAAAAGTCTAAAACCTACAAAGGGGACTTATGAAACTGGGGCATCCCGCTGACTGTAATTCCAAAAAAGGGAAACAGCTCAGGCAAAAAAAAAGAAAGGGATAACAAAAGTCAGACAAGAAAGAGGTCTTACAAACCCTCAACCAAAGCAAAAATGACTGCCTATTCAAAATTGTCAACATCTGAACCATTACTGGTACATCAAAGCAAAGACTCAAGCAAGGTCTAATGCATGATCAACTGAGTTTAGGTTTGGAGAACATCACGAAGAGCGGGTGGGTACAAATAAAATTTGAGCCTTTATCCTTTGTTTCTTAAACCGTGAACCAGGCCACGTTATAACCCTCAAAAGTCCTAGCTGAAGCATGGGTTAGTTCGAAAGCATACTGTTACGAAGGTATCCTGACTCCTTAAAGCTACGGTAAATACGAAGTTGACATCACGTTTTACAAACAATCACTTGTTTTATGAAATAGAAATGCATTTTCAAAATCTTCAAGACAGACATAAGCGTTGCATTTTTAACATAACTTTGTTTGCATATGACTTTTTGTTTGAACAACAGGGAAATTCGCACGATGAATACCTAGTGAACAAAAGTACCTCCAATCAAGGGGCAGACAAGATCATTGTCCATCATCTGGGGCAATTCAATCAAGATTTGGAGAATCTCTCAAAAGGCCAAAAAGCCTGGGGCAAATCTCTGCCTGAGTCACTTGGGGCACTCCAGCAACGAATCTTACACGATCAGACATCTTCTGGTAACATGGCAACATAAACAGCCAGGGGTACTTCCCTGCATTCTAAAAGCGTGGGCATAGTCGAAAAAATACTACGCACAATCAAAGACCCGCTAGGTTGACATACCTAGGCAAAAATAAGGGCTTCCCGTCGAACCAAAAGGGTTCGGGCAAAATGAAGGGATGAAATGAAAAAATCTGTACACCCGGCAAGTCGAAAACCTGAAAAGGCGGCTTGGGCAAAAATGGGTATCCCGATGGACTGAAAACCCGAAAGGGCGGTCCAGGCAAAAGTTAGGGATTAAAAGCGTACGACTATGTCCCGCCATCTATCTACCAGAAGAAGGTTTGTCCGCCAACAACCATCAGCACCCCACAAGAAACAGGGGCAATAAAGGTTGGTCTAAGCAATCTGATTGTTCTATCCTCCAAGGCGTCAGGGTAGGTTCCGTTGAAGAACATGACCAATACAGTTCAATACTTCCCCAGAAGAGTCCAACCCCGTTTCCCCAGGAAAGATGGAACTCATATCCCCAAGCAATAAGCTTATCCCCAGTAAATTCTGGAAGCTTCCCCTCGCAGAGCACGAACGCGTCGCCCGGCTTTATTTAAAGAGTTATTTCCTTAACAGGATATAACTGGGTTATCCTCAGCCAAAAGCCGCAGAAAGATCGTTGTCGACACAGTCTTCTTACCCCAGCGAAGTCCATTCATACTTCCAATACAGCAAGGTATCCTCAGCAAGTTATCATCAACACTCAGCAAGGCATCCTTCTCCCCACAGGGTATTGCTTCTCAGCATGGTCACTAGAGTATCTTTTCTCCCCGCAGAATCCGTCATTTGCCAAGTTTATTCCCCAACGGAGTTATCTTCTCCTACCGGTATACTTACAGCTATCATCCCCAGCGGAAGCAAAAGCTTATTCTTCAACATCAGCCCAGGATACGACTTCCCGGCACCCGTCAAGGATCCACTTTCCTAGACGAAAAAAATACATTCATAAAATGTCATATACATCATTATAGCATGCATAGACGCATCATATCACCCCAATCTCATTTAGCTTTGAGAATATCTTAAGATCATGCAATTCATGCATTATGACATTGCATACAACTAATTCGTTACTTTTTCAGGAAAGAACGATCAACAGATAAAAGTCTTCACCCGTTGAGGTAGTAATCGTCTCAGATTCCTTCATCATCCCGTTGGAGTAGCAATCGTCTCAGATTCCTTCATCATCCTATTTGGGGTAGTAATCGTCTCAGATTCCTTCATTATCCTATTTGGAGTAGTAATCGTCCCAGATTCCTTCATCACCCGTTGAGGTAGTAATCGTCTCAGATTCCTTCATCATCCTATTTGGAGTAGTAATCGTCTCAGATTCCTTCATCACCCATTGAGGTAGTAATCGTCTCAGATTCCTTCATCACCCGTTGAGGTAGTAATCGTCCCAGATTCCTTCATCACCCGTTGAGGTAGTAATCGTCTCAGATTCCTTCATCACCCGTTGAGGTAGTAATCGTCCCAGATTCCTTCATCACCCGTTGAGGTAGTAATCGTCCCAGATTCCTTCATCACCCG
This sequence comes from Vicia faba, assembly GCA_948472305.1. Taxonomy (NCBI): domain Eukaryota; kingdom Viridiplantae; phylum Streptophyta; class Magnoliopsida; order Fabales; family Fabaceae; genus Vicia; species Vicia faba. The sequence goes on from OX451741.1 coordinate 1,468,387,041, forward strand.
TTGAGGTAGTAATCGTCCCAGATTCCTTCATCATCCTGCTGAGGTAGTAATCGTCCCAGATTCCTTCATCATCCTGCTGAGGTAGTAATCGTACCAGATTCCTTCATCATCCTGCTGAGGTAGTAATCGTACCAGATTCCTTCATCATCCTGCTGAGGTAGTAATCGTCCCAGATTCCTTCATCATCCTGCTGAGGTAGTAATCATCTCAGATTCCTTCATCATGGATTTAGAGTAGCAATCGTCTCAGATTCCTTCATCACATCCTTATCAAAAAGCCTTCTCTAGTCCAGCTAAATCGACTCCCAACAGATTTTCCTGATAAAGACTCAGCAGAAGTTATGGTTCCCTCTCCGACGGTGTGTGAGGTAGTAATCCCTTTTTCAGATGTTTCCCTCTCCGACGATGAGTGTGAGGTGATCATTCCTTTCAGATTATAATAGCCTATGGTTCTCTTCCCGATATTGCAAAGATGGTAATTCCCGCCAAGATTTTTTTTCAACGAGCGTTGTTGAAGTTAAAATCAACCAAGGTTCTCTTACCATTCATGCTAAGGCAGTAACCATCCCTGGTTCATTCATCAGCGTTTGAAGCTCCAGACTCAGCTCCTGTAACCAGTCAGGACACATCTATATCAAGCATCTAACATCAGCTCCTGCAACGTGTCAGGTACTCATTTTTCTTTTGCAGGTATGCAGGTTCTCGCTAAAGAATCTCGTACGCAATCAGCATCCAGATGGCATCTATAAGCCCATCACCCTATCCAGCAATCTCTAAATGGCATCTATAAGCCCATTCCACCACCACTGCTACTATGTGAGCGCAAATTTCTGGGCACTTTAGTGTTCAATCATCTTCTACCTTCGGATTACGAAAGGCACGTCAGCCAATCTGCATCCTCAGGTCTAAGAAGATTGAACAGGGGCAACTGTTGCACCCCAAAATTTGCCCTCCCATATTCTCCAAGATTTGTCAAGTCAAGGTCACAAAATTCCCCAAGGGTTATGCACAGTCCAACTGTCTCCTATACAGTCAAAACTAGGGTTTGTGTTCTGATCAAGAATTGGAAGTTTTCAAAGGCCCAATCAAGTCTCATATGCCTGCAAATGTGGTCAAACATCCTCATGTCAAGTTTCAAGGCATTCAGCTCAAAATTGCACAGTCAAAACCCTAAATTGCACTACAGTCAACTGTAGGGGCAAAATGGTCATTTGACAGTCAAAAGTTCAAATTTTTGGTCAACATATCATTTTGAAGCCACAAACATCATTTGATCAATGCTTGATCATGATTCTCAAAATTTGGCTCAGAAATCATCAAAGATGCAAAAGTTGCTATATTTGGACAGCTGAAAAAGTCAACTGAAATTGACCAGGGCATAACTTTCACATGGATTATCAAAAAAATTCCATCCAAAGCTCATTTTGAAGAGAAAGACATTTCCTACAACTCATCTTCATACTTCAAGTCCAAGAAATGCTCTCACAAAAAGTTATCAATTTCAACATTATAGGTCATTTTCAAAAGTCAACAAAAAGGGACTTTAAGTCAAAGGCCATAACTTGAGATTGGTAAATCAAAATGACATGGAACCAAAGGCATTGGTTAGAGGACTCAAAGACCTTTCCAAAATGTCCAAGAACATGTGAAAAGCTTTAAAATTGAGCAAGTTATGCCTTGTGGAAGTTGGGAAATTTTTGGGAATTTTGAAAAGTCAACAATGGTTCAAATGATCCAAAAATGCTAATGGGCCCATTTTTCTTCCAAGTTTCTTCATGCCAAGCCTATGCACGACCATTAAGCCCAAGGGGAAGTATTTTCTCAATTTTTAATTATTTATTTGAATTTATATTAATATTAATTCATTTAAATTATTTAAATATGTGAAAAATATAAACTTGACCTAAAAAAATCTTTTTATGCATGTTTGATACTCAATATTTCGTGTAAATGCAAATGGGGAAAGATTTGGAGCTGATTGGCATAATTGAGAGCAAATACACTTGAAAAAGATATGGAAAAGATATGAAGAAATCAAATATGTGAAATCATCAATGCCATGGATTTTGTTCAGTTTTCTTGACCTAATCATCTCACTACATATTCAGGAATCAACCCTAATGGCCATTAGACTGAAAAGCTGCGCAAGAATACCATACAAGCTTGAAAATTTTCCATAAAAACTCAATTCTGAAAAGCATTCTAGAGGACGATTCAAGCCCTAAAACTTGGTTCAATAGCTTCCTTGTGATCTCTTGAACGTATTCCAATTCATAACCCTCATCAAAAGGCAAGGAACCAGGGTACAGAACTCAAGAAATTCCATGAAAATTCCAAAATCGTATTCTATATTCTATGCACTCTCATGACATTTCATTGATTAATTCTTATTCCTGACATGATTTCAAAGCTAACCCATAACTTTAATTTGATTATTACGCGTTGTAGGCGATTTTGCCATTGTTAAAATTTAGGGTTGCAGGTTTTCTGAATTAGGGCTTTTGCATAGAGGAAAAATTAGGACTCATGAATGCCATGGTTGTATACAGTAGGTCTGGACGAAGAAGACACAAGCCTCGCGATCAATTTATGATCACCATAGCGCTAGTCGCTATTTTCTGTAAACCTACTTTAGACCACGCGCTTAAAACTGTTGCCTTTGAGTTTATGTTTCAGGAAAATTGAAGAAGACAACGTCGTGTCAGTTGGTGATTCGGTGGTTTGAATTGCGCGCGTTTTTTCTCCACTACGCGTTGGTTTTGCTTTATGTTATTTGTATATTAATTATATAACAAACGCGTTGAACTGCTTCAGTGGCACAGGTGTTAAGCTTGCATTGTCTAAGACCTGGGTTCGAGTCCCAGGTCTGTGTAAGTTTCATATTATTTTTCAATACTAAATCCTGTGCAGTGCCAACATGGAGGATGCATCACACGCCTCAAAGTCAGATCATCCACGCGTCCAATCAAACCAATTCAAAGGCCAGGATTCAGGGAGTACAGTGGGGGCTAGTCAATATGCCACACAAAATCTGGAAAAGTCAACGAACTTCAAAGCTTATTGGGCCAGAATGCTAGGCCTTACCTCCAATTTTGGGGCTACCCCCCTGGTTTGATTTTCTTTTTATATTTTATTTTCTCAATTGTTATGTTATTTATTTATTTTATTTGTTTTAATTAATTAATTATTTGTACAAAATATGAAAAATATCATAAAATCAGAAAAAGGCAAAAAATATAATTTTTATTTTATTATTTCCATAAATAAATTATATGTAAATTATTTAGTTTAATTAGGTTCTTAACTTTAATTCCTTTTAATAAAAATCCAAAAATATAGAATTAGGTTAATTGATAATTTTTATATCTTTTTAATTTTTCCTTTTTCTCACAATATTATTTATTTATTTATTTTATTTTTATAATTAAATGTACATAAGTAAAAATTAGGGTTTAATTCAGATTAATATAACATTTTTACAATAAACTTAAAAAACAATAGAATTAGGGTTAGTCAATTATAACTAATTCCTTCTTTTTTTTTCTTTTAAATCTAAAAAACACAAAATACCAAAAACATTTAATTTTTTAATTTTAATTCTCATTAACTTTTAATATTTTGCAAAAGGGTCCAACGCCCATGTATATAATTTATTTAATTTGCACAGTTATTTCATGTCATTTATTCTAATTATGTAACTGTCCCAAAGCCTTGTAACAACTTTATTTCTCGCACTTGTATTCGCTTTATTTATTTTTTCAGTCAAATCGGGTCCGGTTTAATTTTGGCGATGTGGACCCGCGCCATTTGTAATAGCCTTAGATTTATTTTTCGCAAACTTTATAACTGTTAAATATGCATGCAAGAATGAAGGGCCCTAATTAAAATCAAGCGTAGAACACAATAAACATGACAAGACAAATAACTGAAACATGACACACAATTCGCACACACCACCCCTAGGGTACGCCTCACTGTTGCCTTGCCTTCGAAAGGTGATCGTCGAGTAGAGGATGTCTTAGTAAGTCCTCATGATCCGGGAACCTGGCATGAGGGTAGCTTCTAAGGTGTCTTCCCATTGCTCCGGTGATCACCATGTCCCTATAAACGAATTGACCCGAACACCTCCAACGGTGGTGCTACCTACCTCTCAATGGTGGGATGGCACTACTTTTAAGGACTCTTACACAGACGAATTCCTTAGGGTAGGTAGGTTCTCAAGGATACTTGCTCTAATCTCAAAACAAACTCAAAAAAAGACTTTTCACACCAACACATTTTCAAAAGCTTTCAAAGCAAATTTTTCAAACACTCTGACGTATGAGTCGAACTGAAATTTTTCAAAGAAACTTTTAAAACCCACATTGAAAAGCAAACAAACAATTTTGAAAACACATTGAGCAAGTATCTAAGAGCCCATGGATAACCATGGATAGAAAGGGTGCTAACACCTTCCCTTTCTATAACCTACCTCCCGAACCGAGAGCGATCTCTTTAAGGAATTTTTCTGTGCTTTTGTCCTTTCCATTTGGAGAAAATAAAAGACGGTGGCGACTCTTGCTTCCGCGACATTTCGCGAACCAGCGTTAAACAGTCAGTTCCAGATCCACCGATCACACCTGTCAACAAGAGCTTAAGCAAAGATTGTGAACACTTTATAAACACCAACCCTGACCTGAAACACAAGCTAACCACTTCCAATATATTCTCAAACACAGAATCACCATAAAACTGCAAAAACAGGGCATAAGCTGCAGTTGGACTTCCATAGCTCATTTCCCTCGTGCACCTTGACCAAAAGCACTTCAAACACATCCCACACCATCCCTTGAAACTGTTCCAAACCCTAAACACGACCTGTAACACCCCCAGCTAACATCACCATTTTCATATTTTCTGTTTTGCAGTTGAAGTGCCATAACACGATTCACTTGGTTTTGAAGCAAACTAAAGGTTGGAATAGCATCCTGGGACATCAAGGAAGCTATACAAATCATTACCTTGCCTTGTAAGCATCTCCATTGTTGCACACGTTTCCAACTGAACAGGTAAGTTCATGAACTCTTATCTCTCTATCCAGGCATAGTTAGGTTTAGATTTGTGAAGAAATTATGTCACATTCATAGCCCCGAACATGCCCATATCATTAGTTTTCATTTATGTTATGTGTGCTTAGAGAATTTTAAGTCTGAACATTGAATAAAATTTAGGTCAGGAATTGGGGGAGAAGAAATTCTCTCTCATTTCTGAGAGTTAGATCATGTTCTTTATATGTATGAACTCGTGAGATGATGCTTTACATTTTTTGTGTTGTGAGTTTTCATTAAAAATCAAAGAATCAGGTTCTTGTTGTGGAAGCAAAGAGGCGTGCGTTTTCAAACAAGAGATGGCTGGAGTTTGAAGAAGCTTGCCTTTGGGCTGGGCCTGTTTCATTTTTCTTTTTTGCACCATGCTTTTACATTTGTACCCCCCTGGCCCATTTTAAGATATCTTTGTTATTTTTCACTTTTTCCTTTTGATTTAGTTTTTTATATTTTTGTCTAAACATAAAAAGCATAAAAAACATTTTTCCACATTTTTTGCATTTTTATTTGATATTTATTTGCTTTATTTAGTTATATATATAAATAAATACATATTACTTTTTGTTTAGAATATTAGGAATAATACAAAATACATTTATTTTCTAATTTTATTTTATTTTATCTTCTGAAAACATTTTTTAAAAAATATATTTTTTTTGTAAATATTAAATATTTTTATTAATATTTAACATATTTAGTAAATAATACAAATACATACATATTTATTAATATATGTAGAAAAATACAAAGAATTAATACATTTTTGTTTTTATTAATATTTTGACCTCAAAAATACTTTTTATATAAAATACCTTCTTTTATTTATTTTTTGTAAATAATTAATAAATATTGCATATATCATACAATAAATACTTTCATTTGTAAAAATTAGGGTTTTTGCCCTAAATACATAAAAATGCCAAAAATTAATTGATTTTATTTTTGCTTATTTGATACATGATAAATACTTTTTACATACATATAAAAAACCTTTTTTTGTATTTTGCATATTTATCTTATTTTTATATTGTGTAAATAAATATCTTGCAAAATTCCAAGTTTGATGTAATAGTCTAGGGTTTTAATTCTTGTCAAAATACCCCCATTTGAACATTTGTACCCCCTTCCCATATATTGTGTTGTAATAACTTAGGAACTTTATTTTTCGCACTTTAAAGCTTTCTAATTATGCCATGTTAGAATTAGGGTTTGTATGCAAATCAATTAACCAAAAAAAATAGTTTGACCTAAATTCAAGATAAACAAGCATGAAAATGGACAACACTAATCACACTTGCACCCCTAGGGTATTCCACTTGTTGCCTTCAATAAATGGGCCATATTGCATGTTAGGTCTCTTTGGGCAAAACAAAACAATTCAAATGATCATAGTCCCTCGATGACGCTTTCGAAAGTTGCCTAAAAATGATCAAGTCCCTTAAAAGGAAAATTGCCCAAAGATACTTGGCACCATTGCAATCATGGTCTAAACGATGACCCGCGCCCGTCCCGTTAACATCCTAACACAAGATTGTCCACCAAATGCAATGGTGGAACAAAATTGTTAAAAGGGTTAAAACATAGCAAAGATCTTTGAGAACTTTAGGGTAGATAGCTCTTAGTTATTTGTCAACTTGCAAAACAAAAGCACTTGCCTATTTTTCAAACCATACATCACTACACTTTCAAAAATGACTTTCAAAAACCTTGAAACATCTTTTCAAAAAGACCAACACCTTTTGTAAAACATTCGAGTAAAGAATTGTTACAAGGGTAGCCTAGACAAGGCATCTTTTTCAAAACATTTTCAAAACCACGCACAAAGCACCATTTCAAACAATTGAAAATCAAGGCAAGTTGATCTAAGCAAGTAACTAAGAGCCCATGGATAACCATGGATAGAAAGGGTGCTAATACATTCCCTTTCTATAATCTACTCCCCGAACCCATGAAAACATCTCAAAGGTTTTTGCTGTGCTTTTTAACCTTTCCTTAGGATAAAATAAAAAGTCGGTGGCGACTCTTGCTCAACCGAAACATTTGCGAAAACAAACGCAAAACCTCAAGTCAGTTCTCCCACCGTATCACAGATATCCTTTGGAGTACTAAAGATATGGAAAGGGTAGCTGTCATTGATCAATGTGGGGAATACCCCAATGTTCCATTGCTTGGAATTAAAGGAGAAATAACCTACAACCCTTTCTTGGCTCTACGACAGTTTGGACGAGCTCAGAGAGACGGTCCTCATGAGCTGCTGCTTACAGGCATTGTCTTTGACTACAAGGGGGATGTTAAGGGACATCGCCGCAGGTCTATACGAGCTTGGGGCGGGGTGAACAGGTCTGACCCACATGAGCTAGGAATGAAGACTTCTCTCCCGATGCAACCTTACCTCCAGTGGGTTCGAGCCCGTGCTCAAAAGCTGGGAATGCCATATGAAGCTGTTCGACCGGTGATTATAGAGCATACTAATGAAGAAGGTGTTACGTATACGGTCCTCCATCCCTATATGCCTATTGATCTGGGGGCATTGAAGAGATCTTGGATCCAGTTGAAGGAAGAACGGGATACCTTCAGGGAGAAGTATCATGAGCAGGAGCGGAAGATCTTAAAGCTTACAAGGCAGCTTGAGAATGAGAGGACAATCAACGATTATGTCAGCACGAAAGGAAAACGACCATGGGATTTCTGATGTCTTTTATTGTTTCTAGTTTAGATTTGCTTTTCAGTATTTCTTTTGTAACGCCTTAAAGGCATTTGTTAAACATTGTTTCAAGTTTTAATCTAATAAAGTGTGTTTTATTTTGGTTTACAAATTTGAATCTCCCTAAGTCTTTGAAATCATTTCATACGCATTCCATTACCATGCACCTCATTACAGGTACCATTACAGGTTTCTTATCTTCTTCGCTGTTTATTTCAGCATATAATGTCTTCTGAGACACCTACTGATCAAGCCATCAAGGCTCTTCAAGTTCAGAATGCTCAGTTCTAGGAGATGTTCTTGAACTTGGCCAAGAGTCAACAAGATTTGAAGACTCTTATCTTGAAAGACAAGAAGAAGAATAATAATAAGAAGAAGAGGGTGGTTCTGCTGAATATGGGTCACAGATTCGGGAATAATTTGTGACAGGAAGCTGATCTGTCTCATTCATCTGGAGGAGGAGAGAATCAAGAGGAAAGGAAGGGTCCTAGCCCTGTGGTTTCTGACAATGACACTTATTTTGATGAAGACCAGTATCCTCCTGCTGAGGATAGGTATAAGCAACTTGAAGACCGTCTGAGTGCAATGGAGATTCAGAAGGTCACGGGTTTGGATTTTGGAGATTTGGGTTTGGCATCTGGGGTGGTGATCCCACACAAGTTTAAAGCTCCTGTCTTTGCTAAGTATGATGGAGTGTCTTGTCCGAAGCTACACCTCCGCTCATACGTTAGAAAGATTCAACCCTACACTGCTGATAGGAACCTTTGGGTTCATTTCTTTCAAGATAGTCTGTCAGGGACTCAACTTGAATGGTTCTATCAACTGGAAGGAGCTAATGTCCACAACTGGGAGGACCTTGCTGCTGCTTTTTACAAGTAATACCAGTATAATGCCGACCTTGCTCCCACACGTACTCAACTTCAGGGTATGTCTATGGGTGCAAGCAAAGGTTTTAAGGAATACGCTCAGAAGTGGAGAGATCTGACTAGAAGAGTACAACCCTCTCTGTCTGATAGGGAGTTGGTGGATATGTTTCTTGGGACTTTGTCTGGTCCATATTTCAATCATTTGATCGGTAGTTAATCATCTGGGTTCACTGAATTGATTATGACGGGGGAGAGGGTTGAAGCTGGTATCAGAAGTGGCAAGATACAGAAAGGTGATTTGTCAAGTACAGAGAAGAAGCCTTTCAATATAGAATCTAGTGCAGTTTACAGCTCAAGGAGCCAAAACTGACCTAAGCGCCGCCAAGCAGTTAATGCGGTGGTAATATCAAGACCTACTGTTGCCCCACAACGCAACAATCAACAAAGAGTAGAGAGACCGCAAAGACAATATACTCGGCTCAGTATGACTTTATCTCAAATTCTACCGTAGTTATTGAAGACTAACCTGGTAACTCTGAGGGAAGCCTCGAAGAATCCCAACACCACCTCTCCGCTGTATAATCCGAACGCCCGCTGTGCCTATCACTCTGATAGCCCGGGTCATGATACGAACAACTGCTGGGCTTTGAAGAATAAAGTGCAAGATTTGATTGAGGCTAAAGAAATTGAGTTTGAGGCGCCATAAAAGCCCAATGTCATGACTGCTCCTATGCCCAAGCATGGAGTGAATGTTGTGGATGATGATTCATTTGTGACCTCCGTGGAAGACATTTCTACTCCATTGTTAACCGTTAAGAATAATCTATTGTTGGCCGGTTTATTTCCGGACTGTTGCGAATATTTCCACCTGTGTTCCATCCTACCTATTGGTTTCCATCTATTGAAGTCAGGTGTTTAGCGCCTGATGGATAACAAAGAAATCTTGTTCAAGAAGAATTTGATTCCGTTGATTCCTGTTGAAGATGTTTCCATAATAACCATTTCCGCCAATCCTTCCAAGGATTCCTCGAGAAAGCCTGTTAGGATTACATCTGTTCCGAGAGTTGCTCCATTGATCATTACTATTCCTGGTCCTATCCCTTACACTTCGGATATGGTTGTCCCGTGGCACTATGGAGCCGATGTGTATTATCATGGGATTAAACAAGACTTGAAGGATGAAGAGGCTGATACTGATGTCAGCAATATTGTCGGGTCTAGCAAGGTCACCCGAAGCAGAAGACTTTTCTCTCCTGAGATTTCTCCTCCAACTGTTCGAAATCCTGTTGTCATTCCGTCTGCCAATACGTCAGCTATTGTTCCAATTCTCACTCCATGTATCACCCCTGTCGCCGAGTCATCTAACACTCAGGGCAAAGAGGTTACAGGTGGGCCTGCCCGGATGGAGGCACCTAAAAAAGTCATTGTTGAAACCTCTAGGCAGGAGATAGAGGAAATTCTGAAGATTATCAAGAAAAGCGACTACAATGTAGTCGAACAGCTGGGGCAAACCCCGTCGAAGATCTCTATGTTAACTTTATTATTGTGCTCAGAAGCCCATGTTAAGGCTTTAATTGCTTTCCTTAAAACTACACATGTGCCGCAGGAAACGTCTGCTGATCAATTCAAAGACTGTGTGGCTAGTTTGACCGCTGACAACGGGTTGGGTTTCTCCGACACAAATCTGACTGCTAAAGGAAGGAATCACAATGATGCTCTGCATGTCTCGATCGAGTGCAGAGGCACTACTTTGGCCCACGTGCTGGTGGATACTGGGTCCTCATTAAATGTTTTACCCAAGAAAGTATTAGATCAGCTGGGTTGTGAAGGGTTGGTTCTGAATCCAAGTAATATTGTGGTTAGGGCCTTTGACGGATCCAAACAGATGGTACATGGAGAGGTGGATGTCCCTGTTAAGGTTGGTTCCCAGACTTTTGCGTCTATGTTCTATGTGATGGACATTCGACCATCTTATTCTTGTTTGCTGGGTCACCCATGGATTCATAAAGCTAGGGCAGTAACTTCTATGCTCCATCAGATGTTGAAATATCCAATAAAGGGGAAGATTGTTACGGTGCAGGGTGAAAAGGAGTACATGGTGAGCCACTGTTGTACCCCAAAATTTGCCCTCTCATTTACCAAGTTTTTCTCACAAGATTTCTTTGACTCTATACAAGATTAGGGTTTGGTCATCTCAAGACTTCTCATCTTGCACTGAAAACCCAAAATTAGGGTTTGAGTTTGCACAAGGATTTTTGGTCAAAATTAGGGTTTTGACTGAGAAAGGGCAATTTCTGATTTTTAACTTAGCCAATGACCAATTGAGTTCAAGCATGATTTCAAGGATTCAATGGCATCATCTTGACTTAATTATATGGTTCAAAACATCTCAAGTTCATTAGATTGACAGATGAAATTTGCAGTCAACTGATCAAAAGTCAACTGTACACTGAAAAGTCAAACTTTGACGTTTTGGTCAAAATCAAGTACCAAGGGTCATAATTCATCAAGATATGTCAAAATATGAAACTTGTTCACCAAGAAAACCAAATTTGAAAATTAGGGTTTGAATTTGAAAATTTTCATAACTTAGAATTTTTCTAAGTATAAAATTTTCTTATTTTTTTCTCAACTTTACTCCACTTTTTCACCATGATGCATTTTGATTCAAAGAAAGTTCCCAACATGAAAGTTGTAGGCCTTCATGAAATCTACAACTTTTCTTCACAAACTTTTCCCTAAAGATGCTTGGATATCAAGTTATAAATTTATGTAAACATGGTCATGAACTTCTTAACTTAGTAAAATTTTGCCCTAATTTAGGCAGGTTTTGGACCCAACTTCATGGCAAGTTTTCACCTAGTTCCAAGAGGTCTCTCAAAATGAATTTCAAAGATGGATTATAGAGCACATTGCAAGCTTTCCAAAATGTCCAAGAACTCTCCAAGATCATTTTGAGTAGGGAGAATCGAAGAGAGGAAGTTGACATTTTCTCACTTTTGTTCAAGCCATTTTCATGAAGAACCAAGCTGCAAACCAAACCTATGCTGGCTATTTCATGCTTTACAGGTCCTAAACTTGCTACAAACTCCTTAATTAAATGCATACTCAGTTGACAAAGCCTTTATCCTTGCTTTTGAACTTTTACACAACTTGTAATTCCATTTTGGGTAAAAAGGCTCCATTGCCATTTTTATAAAGAAGCACTTTTGCAACCTTGTCAACTTGGAGCTTTGAACCTGTCCCCTTGATACAAGAAAACCACACAGGTCTCAAGAAACTTGTACAAACTTATACCAACCCCAAATCAAGCTGGTACAAGCATGTGGGTTTGGTCTTGTCACTTTGCTTCAAGTACAAGAAAAGTTGCAAAAAAGGCTAGGGCTTGTACAACTGATAGAGAGCTGACTTTAGATCATTTCTATACTAATATGCAAACAATGTACAACACATAACACATTTGGAAAGGACCTTAAACTCTCTAAAACTAAAAAACACCAAAAACCTGCTCAAGCATACAATTTCTGCACAAAACTCATCCAACTCTCATTTGGCTCGGGTGTTTTGTGTTTAACTCATCCAAACATTTCATACCACACATAGGTTGTTTAATAACCTTCAACAAAAGGAAAGTCTAGTAGCCTGTTGGAGCTTCCTTAAGGTTCATACAACATCTTGAAGGGCATTTGGACTCAAAACTTAAAGTGCAGTTTCAAGGTAAGTCATCTTTACCTTGCCTTTTCCATACATCAACTTTTCTGTTTATAGGATGTAGTAATCATTATTCTTGAAGTTAATCATTTATTTGTTGTTCCTGTTATTCATTTATATGTTAAAAAACTAACGGATGTATGCATAGAATGGTGTTTAAGGCAGAAAAATGCAGTATGTATCGACACATAACCACATGTGTCGACCCATCTTAGTGAAAATACAGGGTATGAGTCGACACATGACCCTCATGCATCGACCCATACTGAGTTCAGGTCACAAAACAGAAATTGGAAAGGACTATGATTCGACACATACGCATTTCGCGTTGATACAAAAAGGTGTATGAGTCGATACATCCCATTATGTGTCGACTCATACTGAACAAATTTCACATTACAGGGGCAAGGAGAAGCTATGTGTCGATGCATAGTAGCATGGGTCGATACATAGCAGTTTAGAAGTGCATTTTTATTCTATTTATTATCGTTTTACATGGTTGTAATATATTAGTTCCTACTTCACCACCACTGATCTGCTATTACACCCCCTACTTTCTCTTTCATATTTTATTTTTTCATTTTTAGGTTTAAAACTTTTAATTATTTTTTTTAATGATAAAAAAATCCTAAAAAACAATTTACTTATTTTTACACTTTTATTTATTTTATTACTTCTCACATAAAAAATTAATTTATTTTGATAGAATATAATTTATTTTCTTAATAAACTTATAAAAATAATTAAATATACTTAATATTTTTTATCTTACATTTCCCATTTACAAATACTTATTTTCTTGCACATATTTAATTTTTAATATTTATACACAATATTATTTATTTTTTATACAAAAAAATGCACAAAATAATATATAAACATTATTTTCTTTTAAATAGAAATTAGGGTTTAATCCCTTTCAAAAGAATTAATTATTTTTCCTTATTTTTTAGGTTTAAATTAAATATTCTTTTATACAAAAGCAAGACATAAAACATCTTTTCTTTACATATACATTGCATTACATTTTAAATATTGTATTATATTTATTTTGATTCGCGCAAATTCGATTTGGTTGTAATAATATATTTAGCTTTACATTTGTGCAAATCCCCATTCAAACTTGTATCCCCCCTCCCATAAAATTGTTGTAATAGCTTAGTATATTTATATTACGCAATTTATTTCTTTCATATGTCATGATTAGTAATTAGGGTTTGTATGACAAGAACGAAACAAAACAAATAGAAAATCCTAAATACAAGACAAAATCAAAAGCATGAAAAGTGATACACTTTGCACACAAGCACCCTTAGGGTTTCTCCCACTTGGTTGCCTAAAATAAAATGGCCATGTTACGCATGCGAAGTATCTTGGCAAAATAAAACAAATAAAAGATCATAGTCCCTCGATGACGCTATTCAAAAAGTCGCCTAAGCAAAATGATCTTGGTCCCTCAAAGATGCTAAGATACTTTGCAACATTACTATCATGGCTATACAATGACCCATGCCTATCCCGTTTACATCCAAAGATAGGGTTATTTACCAAATCAATGGTAAGTCAACAATGTCAAAGGAATAGAAAATACATAGGAAAGACATTTGAGTAGGTAGATAGTTTATAGTTACTTGCTCCATTTCAAACAACAAATCCTTGCTATTTTCAAAACAAACACATACACATTTCAAAAACAACTTACGAAAACATTTTCAAAAGACAAACATCTTTGTATACATTCTTACGAACGAGAATCATTACAAAGATTGCCTAAACGAATGGTCTCTTTTACAAAATACTTTCAAAACCACATCAAGCACCATTTCAAATAAACCAAAGCAAGTGATCTAAGCAAGTAACTAAGAGCCCATGGAAAACCATGGATGAAAAGGGTGCTAGCACCTTCCCTTTTCATAATCTACCCCCCGAACTCAAGAAAACATCTCAAAGGTCTTTCCTGTGCTTTTTTACCTTTCCTTTTAGATAAAAGAAAATTTGGTGGTGACTCTTGCTAACCGCGACATTTGCGATAAAACGCAAAACCTCAAGTCAGTTCTCCCACCGTATCACAGCCGCCTTAACTCTTTTCGGTATGTGGAGATGGATGGGGAGTTCATTGAAACCCCGTGCCAGAACTTTGAAGAAGTCCCCCAGACTCTGGCGTCGACTGGAATTTGCTGCTGACAAACCTCCAATGAAGATGGCTTCCCTCAAGGATGCCCGGGCTGTTATTGAAAAAGGTGGGTGCACGAATTGGGGCCAACTCCCTGACTTTGCACACAAGACTGACAAGTTTGGTTTGGGTTTTACTACAGAAGCTCAAAGGGCTGTTCGGCGTGCACGGATTGGAAGACCTCCCCTGCATATCAGTAATCCGGGAGTGAATGCGATTGAAGATGATGATGAAGAGTCAGATTTCGATAACTGGATTTACCTGACTACCAACGGTGGCTTGAACAATTGGACAGCGAAGGACTTCATGCCTGTTTCTTTTATTACATAGTAATAGACTTTTGTTTTGAGACTTGTAACAAACAATTTGAAACTTTTACTGCCCGGTGCCTTGCCCGAGACACCGTGGTTTTGTTTGTGAGGGCTTATTACGTGTCATTTCCATATATCATCAATAAAGCATTGGACATTTTCTTGCATATAAAATTTTACGCTCCTTGTTTTTCTTTTCTATCTTGCACTTTATCAAACAACTATTTGTCTTACACACACTCACATATCATATACAGGTTTACATCCACTTTGGATCCCACTGATAATGACTCTGCTACTGCCAGTTATGACTTCGAAAATCTGATCAACCAAGCCGAGGACGAAGGTGAGGATGATTGTGAAGTTCCTGGGGAACTTGCTAGACTGTTACTTCAGGAAGAGAGGGACATACAGCCGCATGAAGAGCCAGTGGAAACATTAAATATGGGCACAGAAGATGACAAGAAAGAGGTCAAGATCGGTGCAAATCTGGAATCTAGTGTTAAGAAACAGTTGATACAGATGTTGCGTGACTATGTTGAAATCTTTGCCTGGTCTTATGAAGATATGCCTGGGTTGGATACCGATATCGTGGTTCACCGCTTGCCAACCAAAGAAGACTGTCCTCCGGTGAAATAGAAGGTTCGCCGAATGCGCTTAGAGATGTCTGAGAAAATCAAGGCTGAGGTTATGAAACAGTTTGACGCCGGTTTTCTAGCAGTTAATTCTTACCCGCAGTGGGTTGCCAACGTGGTTCCGGTACCGAAGAAAGATGGTAAGGTTCGTATGTGTGTGGACTATAGAGATCTAAATAGGGCAAGCCCCAAAGATGATTTCCCTCTGCTTCATATTGACATTCTGGTTGACAACACCGTACAACATAAGGTCTTCTCCTTTATGGATGGTTTTTCCGGCTACAATCAGATTAAGATGGCTCTTGAAGACATGGAGAAGACAACTTTTGTTACGTAGTGGGGAACTTTCTGTTATAAGGTAATGCCTTTCGGTTTGAAGAATGCTGGGGAAACATATCAGCGCGCCATGGTCGCTTTGTTCAACGACATGATTCACCATGAGATTGAGGTATATGTTGATGAAATGATTGCAAGGTCCCAGACTGAGGGAGAACACCTTGACCATCTTCAGAAGCTATTTAACAGGTTGAAGTTGTATAAGCTGAGGTTAAACCCGAACAAGTGCACCTTCGGGGCGAGGTCTGGTAAGCTGCTGGGTTTCGTCGTTAGTGATAAAGGTATTCAGGTGGATCCTGCAAAGGTGAAGGCTATACAGGAGATGCCATCTCCGCGAACAGAAAAAGAAGTCTGAGGCTTTTTGGGACGGTTGAATTACATTGCCCGATTCATTTCACATTTGAATGCTACTTGTGAGCCGATCTTTAAGCTGCCGAAGAAAGATCAATTGGTAAAATGGAATGATGAATGTCAGGCCGCTTTCGAAAGGATCAAAGAATATCTCCAAGATCCACCTATTCTGATGCCTCCAGTTGAAGGAAGACCTTTGATCTTATACTTGACAATACTCAATAATTCAATGGGGTGCGTGTTGGGGCAGCATGACGAGTCTGGCCAAAAAGAGCATGCTATTTATTACCTTAGCAAAAAGTTTACCGACTGTGAGACTCGATACTCACTGCTTGAGAAAACTTGTTGCGCTTTGGCATGGGCTGCTTGCCGGTTGAGATAGAATATGCTGACTCACACTACCTATTGATATCAAAGATGGACCCAATCAAGTATATCTTCGAAAAGCCTGCCTTGTCCGGAAGAATAGCAAGATGGCAAATGATCTTGACTGAGTATGACATCCAATACACGACCCAAAAAGCAATCAAGGGGAGTGTATTAGCAGATCATTTGGCACATCAGGCAGTGGATGATTACCAGTCTATGAATTTCGAGTTCCCAGATGAGAACATCATGTTGGTGATCGACTGTGAGAAACCTGGACCGGATGAAGGACCCGAGGAGGGATCTCGATGGTCTATGTACTTTGATGGAGCTTCAAACGCTTTGGGTAATGGAATTGGCACCGTGATCATATCTCCTGAAGGCGATACTCCGTTTACCGCCTGATTATGTTTCAATTGCACCAACAACATGGCGGAGTATGAAGCATGTATCCTAGGTCTTCGAGCTGCTATTGACTTAAGGATTAAGTTCTTGAGTGTATTCAGAGATTCTGCTCTCGTGATCAGTCAGATCAAAGGCGAGTGGGATACGAAGCACCCGAATCTTATTCCTGATAAGGAGTATGTATTGACGTTGCTTCCACACTTCGAGGAGATAACCTTTGAACACTTCCCCAGAGAGGAGAACCAGTTAGCGGACGCACTAGCTACTATGTCTTCTATGTTCAAGGTCAGGTGGGACAATGAGGCTCCCCGGATTACCATTGAGAGGTTGGAAGAACCCGCACATTATTGCAATATCGAGACTGAAGAGGTAACAGATAAACCCTGGTTTCATGAGGTAAAAAGGTATCTTGAGGCTCAAGAATACCCCTAGGGTGCATCTGTTAGTGATAAGAAGTTTCTAAGGAGGTTCACCGAAAAGTTCTTCATCAGTAATGGTATCCTTTACAAGCGTAACCATGATTCAACCTTACTGCGATGTGTGGATAAGAACGAGGCAGAAAGGATTATGACGGAGTTACATGAAGGTACTTTCAGAACTCATTCCAGTGGACATACCATGGCAAAGAAAATCCTACGGGCAGGATATTATTGGTCTACCATGGAAGCTGATTGCTATCAGCATTCTCGGACCTATCATAAGTGCCAAGTCTATGTTGATAAGGTGCACATACCTCTAGTTCCTCTGAACGTCTTGACGGCTCCTTGGCCTTTTGCAATGTGGGGTATCGATATGATTGGCGAGATCATACCTACTGCGTCTAACGGACATCGTTTTATCCTGGTAGCTATTGATTACTTTACAAAGTGGGTCGAAGTAGCTTCCTTTGCTACAGTAACCAAGAACGTTGTGGCACGGTTTATTCGGCACAATTTGATCTATCGATATGGTGTACCAGAGAGGATCATTAGAGACAATGGTACAAATATCAACAATACAATGATCGCTGAACTCTGCAAACAGTTCAAGATACAGTATCACAACTCTTCTCCTTACCGGCCGAAGATGAATGGGGATGTTGAAGCAGCTAATAAAAACATCAAGAAGATTGTGCAGAAGATGACAGTGACATACAAAGACTGGCACGAGATGTTACCATTCGCTCTTCATGAGTACCGTACCTCAGCGTGGACGTCGACAGGGGCGACACCCTATTCCTTGGTATATGGCATGGAGGCAGTCTTAGCCATTGAAGTTCAGATACCCTCTCTTCGGATTATGAAAGATGCAGGTTTGAGCGAGGACAATTGGATCCAGACCCGGCTTGATCAACTGAACTTAATTGACGAAAAGAGGCTTGCTGCTATTTGTCATGGTCAAATGTATCAAAAGCGGATGATCAAGGCATTTAACAAGAAAGTCATACGACAAAAGTATCAAGTTGGGGATCTGGTGATCAAGCATATTATCCTACCTCAAGGTGATCCCAGGGGAAAATGGACCCCTACGTATGAAGGGCCATTTATGGTTAAGAACATTTTCTCAGGAGAAGCCATGATTCTAACCACCATGGATGGTGACGACCTTCCTCACCCCGTCAATGCGGACATAGTGAAAAAATACTACGCATAATCAAGGACCCGCTAGGTCGACTGGCCTAGGTAAAAATAAGGGCTTCCCGGCGAACCAAAAGGGTTCGGGCAAAATAAGGGATGAAAATGAAAAATCTGTACACCCGGCAAGTTGAAAACCTGAAAAGGTGGCTTGGACAAAAAAGTGTATGCCGGTGGACTGAAAACCCAAAAGGGCGGTCCAGGAAAAAATTAGGGATCAAAGCGTAACATTATGTCTCATTGGATCACCTTGCAACCAGACTTCGGTATCGACTATCAGGTTCAGACGGTGCCAATCAATATGATCTACCTTCAACCAAGTCGCAAAGTGATGAGATGCTTGAGGATATAAAGGCAATAGCAGAGTTGGAACTTAGTGGGATTGTTCACATAGCTGTTTTTATTTATTTTTCACAAAATTGTATAATTCATCTTTCGGCGGTGTTCTCTTACTAGGACGTCAGACTCTTGTACAAAAACGCCTATTTTACAGGCCAACTTCAAAATCAATACAATTCATTTTCACAAAGAAATCTCAAATTGTTTTTCTGTTTTGTTTTGCAAGAACGTCCAATGTTCATTTTTGATATATGCATTTGACAATAATTTCTATTCATAAATATTTACATGCGAAACAAAGACAATCACTCGTAATATCAGAAACAGGGGAAAACAAGAAATGTCCAAGCCTTACAGTTGCTCTATTCACCAGGTACGGGGATAGATCTAGCTGAAGAATATGACCAAAAATACATTTACTCCCCGCAGAGTAAGAAAAGGACAGTGGTTTTAATTCTCCCCAACTGAGGCTCGCAACCGCAAATGAGTCGGTAAGAGTCTCCCCAAGAAGAGTTTATCTATCACCAGCACTGGAAGGTTATCCCCAGCGAAGTCTGGAAGATTATCCCCAGTAGAGTCTAAAAGACCATCCCCAGTGGAGTCTAGAAGACTATCCCCAGCGAAGTCGCCACTAAAAGATTATCTCCAGCGGAGTTCACTTCTTCCACAAACAGAAAATTCATCCCCAACAGAGTTTATCATCGCCAGCAACGGTAATTCATCCACAACCGAGGGTTATTTCTCCAAGATAAGCAAATCCTCAGCAGAGCATTTATTCCCCACAGAGTCATTCTCTCACCAGTTTATTCTCCAGCAGAATTATTCTCCTAATCATCTTCGGTCGTTATCCTCAGCGAGCGAAACTCTTTCACTCTCTAGCAACAATCCGGGATTTATTTTCCCTAGCTAGAGAACATCATAAAAACATTATACATATATACACCATGACATGCATATACACATCATACAAAACAATCTCATTTATTTTGAGAACATCATTGCTTGATACATATAATGCACTACATACGATTAACCTTTACCTTTCAGGAAAGATACAATTAAATTCTCACAAAACTCAAGCTACGAAGCCCTGGTACGACCGGGTAGTATCTTGATTTCTACAACATATTGTGAAGCCCGGAGAACGATTGAATAACAGTATCAGACTACCACGAAGCCTGGATTACGACCAGATAGTGGCATCTCTTAAAAGCAAAGCTATGAAGCCCGAATTCGACCGGATAATAGTTTGATCCCCCAGCAAGCCGTGAAGCCCAGATTACGATCGGATATCAGCTTAGCAAGTTACAATGAAGCCTGGATTCGACCAGATAGTGGTATATCATAAACACCAGCCGTGAAGCCCGGATTCGACCAGATAGCAGCTTAACAAGTTATTGTGAAGCCTGGATTACGACCAGATAGCAATACAAGACCATGAAGCCTGGATTTCGACCAGATAGTGGTACGATACATCGTGAAGCCTGGATTACGACCAGATAGCGGTAAGGGACACTGTGAAGTTGTATTTCGACCAAATAGCACTTTACTCGGCCAATTACTATGAAGCCCAAATTCGACCGGAGATTAGTAGGCCCAACGGTCAAAGGGAAGCCCGGATGCGACCGAATAACCAATTGATTTCTTATGAAGCCTGGATTTCGACCAGATAAGAAGTAAGGTATTGTGAAGCCTGGATTCGACTAGATAACAGTACAAGACACCATGAAGCCTGGATTCGACCAGATAATGGTATGACACATCGTGAAGCCTGGATTACGACCAGATAACGGTACAAGACACTGTGAAGCTTGGATTTCAACAAAATAGTAGTTTACCTGGACAATTACTAAGAAGCCCGGAGTCGACCGAATATTAGTGTGCCCTAAATTCAAGTTAAAGCCCGGATGCAACCAGATAACATTTGAATTCCTTCTGAAGCCTGGATTACGACCAGATAAGAATCGAGAAATTGCGAAGCCTGGATTACGACCGGATAGCAAGTTTAATCTCATCTCCCTAGTAAGTCACTGTAAAGCTTGGATTACGACCAAATAGCAGTCGTTCTTATCACTATGAAGCCTGGATCACGACCAAATAGTAGTTCATTCTCACCTCTTCAACTAAGAGACGATTCCTCAGTAGAATAACGGACGACCGAAGCTCCTAAAATTCAAACAGAGACGATTCACCAGTAGAATAACGGACGACTGAAGCTCCTAAAATTTTATTTCTCCCAAGACAGAGACCGACATTCCCCAACAAAATCTTCCTCAACAACAGGTACATAACTCTCGCTAAGGAATCTCTTATGCGATCGACACTCCTTCGGATGGCATCTTTAAGCCCATATCCCGTCATCAATTTCCAAATGGCATCTTTAAGCCCATTTCCGACATCACAAGACAAGTACCACTTCATGCGAGTGCAAATTTCTGGGCACTCTAGTGTTCAATCATCTTCAACCCTCAGATCACGAAAGGCACGCAAGCCAATCTACATCCTCAGGATTAAGAAGATTGAACATGGGAAGCTGTTGTAACCCAAAATTTTCCATCCCATATTTCTCAAAACATTTCAAGAAAGATCCACAAGTTGATCAAGGTAGTCCAAGGGTTGACCAGACAAGCTCTCTCCTAAGGCAGTCTACCTCAAATTAGGGTTTCATGTTACATCAAGATACTTGAGTCCAAGGGATCCTAAATTCTCACCATTGTCCTAATATGTTCTCAATATCATCCATGTCAAGTTTCAAGCCTTGCAGAGAAAGTTTGCTCAGTCAATTGCTCAAAGGCCTGAAAATCGACCGTCCTAGGTCAAAAGTCGATTGTGGTCCACATACAGTCAAACTTCAAGATTTTGGGTCAACATCCTCATTTTGAAGTAACATTCATCATTTGATCAAGTGTTGATCATGATTCATCAAGGATTGCTCACAATTCATCAAAGCCCAAAAGTTGCTAAATTAGGGTTTTGTAGGAAAAGTCAACTCAACTTTGACCAAGCATAACTTTCTAATACTTTATGATAAATGACCCATCAAAAGCTCATTTTGAATAGGATTCCATGCTTTACAATCCATCTTCAGCTCCCAAGTTCAAAATATGCACTCACAAGAATATATGAATTTGGACATTATAGGTCATTTTGAAAAGTTAACAAAAACACCTTTTTTGTCAAAGCTTCATACATGAGCATGGAATATCAAATTGAGATGATACTAAAAGGGTTGCTTAGAGGAAATCTCAAGCTTTCTAAAAAGTCCAAGAACACCTCCAAAGAGTCAAAATTGAGGAAGTAATGCATTGGTGAAGTTGACCTTTTTTGGAAAATTACCAAAAGTCAACTATGCCTAAAACTTCAATTTTTGCCAAATGGCCCCAATCTTTTTCACTTGTTTTGAGTTGGCAACATGGTCCAAGAGCCCTAGCCTTTGCCACTTGCCATTATCTTATTTATATTATTTATTTTGATTTTTATTTAAATTAAATCATTTTAAATCAAAACAAATCATATACAATCCAAAACATTGAAATTCAATGATTTTTTTACATGATTCAGGTCTTAATATCCAGCTAGCATCAAATCAAATTCGTGTAAAAGAATGGTGTGCACAAAAAGATTGAATTAGGCCATTTTTGGAAATATATTCAAGGTGTATCAAATCAAAATCAAATCCATTGATGGAGGAAGATTGTGATAATTCTTTTAACCCTAATCCATTCCTCAATACATATAGAAGGAATGCAGACCAAAAAAGGCTAGAGAAGGAGGCGTGTGATCAAGAACCAAACTTGGAAAAAACAAGAAAAAGTGGTGAATCGAATTCTTACTTAGAGGCCAATTCAAGACCCTTGGACCATTCCAATCGCTTCCTGGGATCCCCAACAAGCAAAAGTAATCAAAATCAAGCATTTCCAGGCCCCATATCTCGATGTAAGTCCATCACGACATCGTTTCTTTCTTGAATTCAAATTTCATGATATGGACATTGTTAGCACGAATTAACCATATATTCTTGATCCATGGAACATTTGCAAGCTTTCTATATTGTTTAATTGCATTTATATGGCTTGTATAAAATTTCACTATGGCTAGGGTTTGTAGCTTCGAATTAGGAGTTTTATGTGCAGGTAAAATTGGCCCATGTGATCGGTGGATCTGGAACAGACTGTTTAACGCTGGTTCGCGAAATGTCGCGGAAGCAAGAGTCGCCACCGTCTTTTATTTTCTCCAACAAGGAAAGGACAAAAGCACAGAAAATTTCCTTATGAGATTATCTCTCGGTTCGGGAGGTAGATTTATAGAAAGGGAAGGTGTTAGCACCCTTTCTATCCATGGTTATCCATGGGCTCTTAGATACTTGCTCATTTGTGTTTTCAAAAGGTTTGTTTGCTTTTCAAGGTGAGTGGGTTTGAAAAAGTTTCTTTGAAAGTTTCAGATCGACTCTTGTATCAGTCCTCAAGAGTGTTTGAAAAGTTGTTTTGAAAGCTTTTTGAAAAGTGTCAGTGTGAAAAGAGTTTTTGATTTGTTTTGAATTAGAGCAAGTATCTACGAGTAATCTACCTACCCTAAGGAATTCTGCTGTGTAAATGTCCTTAAGGTAGTGCCATCCCACCATTGAGAGGTAGGTAGCACCACTGTTAGAGGTGTTCGGGTCAATTCGTTTGTTAGGGACAGTGTGGTCACCAAAGCAACAGTAGGACACCTTAGAAGCTACCCTTATGCCATTGAGCCTTTTTTAATTCGAGGCAACTTTTCCGAGGCAACTTGTTTTGAGGCATATGGATCAACGGACATGAGGACTTACTAAAACGTCCTATACTCGACGACCACGTTTTGAAGGCAAGGCAACAGTGAGGCGTACCCTAAGAGTGGTGTGTGAATTTGTGTGTTATTTTCATGTTATGTTTTATCTTGTACATGTATCATGGTGATCTACGCTTGTTTTTAATTTAGGCCATACATTCTTTCATGCAATTAGAATTTAAAAGTGCAGAAATTTAAATGCGGAAAGATAAATCCTACGCTATTACAAGGCGCGGGTCTATACATCGCCAAATTACAAAGACCCGTTTTTGATAAAGATGCGGAAAGTAAAGACGGAAAGATAAACCTAATTACTATTACATCTGAGAAACAGTTACATAATGATCGAAAGAAATAATGCGTGAAAAGAATTAAAATTAGGACGTCCGAGGGTTTTGACCCTTTGCATGAAATTAAATTAAATTAAAGTCCAATTAATTATTTAATTAAAGAAAAGAAAGTGTTTTAGTGTTTTTTTGTATTTATGAAAAATAAAGAACAAGAATTAAAAGGAAACCCTAAATCTAGATTATTTTAATTATTAATGAAAATATTAAAGTTAATCTAATTTACTAGTTAATTAATTTATTTACATGTTTATTTACAAAATTAATGATAATTAATAATAATGATAAATAATGATTAATAATTTATTTAAGAAAAAGATGAATATGTCAAAAAAAACCTAATTCTAGATACTTTTTACTTATTAAGAAAAAGATTAAAGTTTAAAAACCTAAATTAAACTAAGTTAATTGTTAGAGTTTATTTACAAAAAATAGGTTAGTGATGAAATTAATAATAATTAAATATATTTGTATTTTTGATTTTTCTGTTTTTATTATAGAAAATTATTTTATGGTGAAAAAAAAACAATTAAAACAATTAAAAAAGAATTAGAAAAGAAAAGAAAATAAAATTAAAAAGGATGCAAACCAAGGGGGGTTTCAGGCCCAAGGGGAGGTTTTTTGAAGTATTCTGGCCCATTAGACAAAAAGCCTTGTTTGACTTTCTGGCATCACGTGCGTGTTCATTGACTCCTGAGTACCGTGGTCTGCATTCTTTGGCCATTGGATTGGGTTTCATGGCCATTTGTGTTCTGGCTGTTGGCCATTTGTGTTCTGGCCGTTGGCCATTTGTGTTCTAGCCTCAACGTTCCTTAATCTTCTCAGGGTGTCTGTCTCGCCATGTATTGGTGTCATGCATAAGTTGTTCTTTTGGCCATTTGGCTTTTGGCCATTTGTGTTTTGGCCTCAACGTTCCTTAATAAACCTGCATGGGATCCTGTCTAAATCTGCAGTGTTGAATCTCATGAACACATTAAATAAAATCAAAAAATGCAAATAAAGCCAATATATGAAGAAATTTAATGTTTAGGCACAATATGACATGTATGAATGATTATACCCTTTTGATCATGGAGATCAAATCAATCTTACCCTTACTGGAAAATTAGTGACATGAATGCTTTTATGCCTTTTGGATCATGGAGATCAAGCCAGCCTTACCCTTACTGAAGAAGTAGTGAGGTGTTGGTTTGTAACTGTGGGCTTGTTTGTAGTGAGAGAGGGATTTGTAATAAGGATTTCAAGGTTTTAGGGTTCTTGAAAGAATTTGATATTCTGACAGTGTTGTGGCCAGGTTTTTTTCTCTCTTTTTCTCCTCTCTGGTTTGTGTGAAAAGAAGGTGATTATATAATGGAAATTAGGGTAAAGAAAATGGGCTTTGAATGTGCAATTGGGCCTCCAATGTTCACTTGAGTTCGTCACTTTCCAGGCTAAATCGCAGGGACTTAAGTGCAATTTTTGAAGTTGAAATGAGAAAACAAAATGTAGCCGACATCGATAACTAACTTCTGTCCGAAAATCGGCTCAATCGGATAAACGGTGAATTAGTTATGAATTTTTGAAGTTTCAGCTCACACAAACTTATTTTGGGCTCCAGTGTCGATTCTGACACGTTCTTCAATAAAAAACTGGTATTGATCAGAGAATAATCCAGTCTCGACTTTTGAAGCAAAGTTGTAGATCTACGAGTCAGAGACCTTGTGTAAAAATATGAGCCCAATCCGATAAAAATTGATCGAGTTATGAATTTTCGAAGTTTCGGCCCAGATGAAATAATATTCAGCATTCAGGATTTTCAGCGTGTCACGCACTCTAAGCAAAAAACGAAGGCCTTTTGAATACCGTTTGAACTCAATACCTTCTGTGAAAATGTAGCCAACTCAATTTGTGAAATTTTGGCGCCGGAACCAGCTCGATACGATGAAAATTGACGAAGTTATGATTTTCTGAACTTGACGCAAATAAACTTCTGTCACAAATTTTCTGTGCGAAAATACTTGATAAATCCACATTTTTGAAGACCTTCTGATCGAAATTGGCTTCCAGCCGTGAGAGATGAAAACGTAGATAATGTCAAGACGGAATTTTGGCCACCGGAACGGGTTCAAAAAGAGCCACGATCTTCAAGTTATGAATTTTTTAGCGCGTAAAAATTGCACTTTCAGCACACTTTTTCACCATATTTCTTCGAGAAAACTCACACATTCGGATACCTTCTTTAAAGAATTGACTCTTGAGCCGAACCTGAATTTGAGAATAAGTTATCAGATATATCTTGGCAAAAGAACACCTGAATATGACGCGCCGGGTTGGACTTGTGAATTTTTCTTGAAATGTTTTGAGAAATATGGGAGGGCAAATTTTGGGGTACAACAGTTGCGCCTGTTCAATCTTCTTAAACCTGAGGATGTAGATTGGCTTGCGTGCCTTTCGTGATCCGAAGGTGGAAGATTATTAAACACTAAAGTGCCCAGAAATTTGCACTCGCATGGTGTAGTATTAGCAATGTGATGTAGAGGGAATGGGCTTATAGATGCCATTTGGAAGTGATGGATGGGGGGATGGGCTTATAGATGCCGTCTGGAGCTGTGATGGAGCTTTGTCGAGAATGGGCATTTGGAGACTGTTGGTATGTGGATGGGCTTACAGATGCCATCTAGGTGTCGATCGCGTAAGAGATTCCTTAGCGAGAACTTGTGTACCTGAGAAAGAAAAATAATTACCTGGCCTGTTACAGGAGTTGATCTTCAAACTCTTTATGTAGATGTGCCCTGGCTGGATACAGGTATCGAATCTTTAAATTCTTCAGACGTGCCCTGGCAAGATACAGGAATCGAGTCCGGAGAATAGTCGTCAATAGATACACCCTGGCAAGATACAAGAATCGGATCTTCGAACTCTTCAGACATGCCCTGGCAAGATACAGGAATCGAGTCTGGTAATGTTAGTCGTCAACAGATACACCCTGGCGAGATACAAGAATCGGATCTTCGAACTCTTCAGACGTGCCCTGGCCGGATATAGGAATCGAGTCTGGAATTCAGAAAGGTTGGTGAGTTTTCTCTACTGACAGGTTATTCCCATGGACGGGTGGTCTTTATCGACGGGTGTCTATAACGACGAGTGTCTATAACGACGAGTGTCTATAACGACGAGTGTCTATAATGACGAGTGTCTATAACGACAAGTCTCTATAACGACGAGTGTCTATAACGACGAGTGTCTATAACGACGAGTGTCTATAACGACGGGTGTCTATAACGACGAGTGTCTATAACGACGAGTGTCTATAACGACGAATGTCTATGACGACGAGTGTCTATGACGACGAGTGTCTATAACGACAAGTGTCTATGACGACGAGTGTCTATGACGACGAGTGTCTATAACGACGAGT
Organism: Vicia faba; assembly: GCA_948472305.1. Taxonomy (NCBI): domain Eukaryota; kingdom Viridiplantae; phylum Streptophyta; class Magnoliopsida; order Fabales; family Fabaceae; genus Vicia; species Vicia faba. The sequence continues at coordinate 1,468,414,487 of OX451741.1, forward strand.
GTCTATGACGACGAGTGTCTATGACGACGAGTGTCTATAACAACGAGTGTCTATAACGACGAGTGTCTATAACGACGAGTGTCTATGACGACGAGTGTCTATAACGACGAGTGTCTATAACGACGAGTGTCTATAACGACGAGTGTCTATAACGACAAGTGTCTATGAAGACGAGTGTCTATAACGACGAGTGTCTATGACGACGAGTGTCTATAACGACGAGTGTCTATAACGACGAGTGTCTATAACGACGAGTGTCTATGACGACGAGTGTCTATAACGACGAGTGTCTATAACGCCGAGTGTCTATAACGACGAGTGTCTATAACGACGAGTGTCTATGACGACGAGTGTCTATAACGACGAGTGTCTATGACGACGAGTGTCTATAACGACGAGTGTCTATGACGACGAGTGTCTATAACGACGAGTGGAAGTAATTTTAACTGGACTTGTCTTCTTTTGACTGGATTTGTCTACTTTGACTGAATTTGTCTTTTTTGACATAGCTGATCATTTAACTGTATCCTTCCTGAAAGGTAAAGGTCAGTCATATGCAATGCATGGTACGGATCAAGCGGTGATATTCTCAGCATAAATGAGATTATGTGATATGATGCATGCATGCCATAATGTATGAAGATGCGATGTTTATGAATGTATTCTCGTTTAGGAAAGTAAATCCTTGACGGATGTCGGGAGCTTGTTGAATCCTGGGCTGATGTTGCAAGAATACCGGTAGGAGAAGATGACTCCGTCAGGGAATAAACTTGGCGAAGAGATTACTCTGCGGGGAGTGAACTTTGTGGGGAAAGAGAAGTACTTTGCTGAGGATGATGAAGATAACTCCGCTGGGGATACCGTTGATAAGTTATGTTGGGAGATTTGATGAACTCCGCTGGGGATAGGAAGACTTCGCCGAGGACGATATTTCCGTGGATTTTAGCTGAGGATAACCCAGTTATAAGCTCTGGTGAAGAAATAACCTTTGAATAAAGCCGGGAGACGTGTTCGTGCTCTGCAGGTGACAAGCTTCCAGAATCTGTTGGGGATAAGCTTCCTACTGGGGAGTTTGATTAAGTTCTCCTGGGGAAACTTCTGAGGTTGCACCGGGGAAGTGGCTTCACTGGATGTCTGTATACCGCCGGGGAACAATCTTAGATCAAGACTGCCGGGGATGCTTGTTAAGAATGTTTGTATACTCCTGGGGAATGTTGAGATCTACTGGGGATACCCAATTTCCTTAAAGCTGACAGTGGACTAACTCTGCCTGGGGAGAGTATTTGTTGACTTGCTAGGAGATATTGTGCCTTGTTAGGGCTGATGGGAGACCAACTGCTCGAGAGAGAATTGTTGAATCTTGGCTCACTCTCTGGGGAATTAAGGTATCTTGGTTGCATTCTTCAGCCGAACTTACCTTGGTACCTTGGTGGACAGAGCAATTAGATCGCTTAGACAACTCATTGTTGCCCCTGTTTCTGTGGGAGAAGATACCTGTGGAGGTGCTTGATAACTGCCGATTGACAATTCTTCTTCTGGTAGGCAAGTGACGAGATGACGAGACATAGTCGTACGCTTTGATCCCTAACTTTTGCCTGGATCGCCCTTTCGGGTTTTCAGTCCACCGGGATACCCTTTTTTGCCCAAGCCGCCTTTTCAGGTTTTCGACTTGCCGGGTGTACAGATTTTTTCATATTCATCCCTTATTTTTGCCCGAACCCTTTTGGTTCGCCGGGAAGCCCTTATTTTTGCCTAGGCGTGTCAACCTAGCGGGTCTTTGATTGTGCGTAGTATTTTTTCGACTATGTCCATGCTCTCAGAGTGCAGGGAATTGTCCCTGCCAGTAGTGTTGCGTTGCCCTACTACAAGAAGATCTTCGTTTGATCGTTTAATGCCCCCAAGTGATTCAGATGAAGATTTGCCCCAAGCTGGTTGGCCTTTTGAGAGATTCTCCGAATCTTGACTTAACTGCCCCAGATGATGGACAATGATCATGCCTGCCCCCTTGGTTGGAAGTGCTTTTGTTCACTAGATATTCGTCGTGCGAATTTCTCTGCAGTTCGAACAAATAATCATATGCAAACAATGTTATATTAAAAATGCAAAGCTTATGTCTGTCTTGAAGTTTTTTTGAAAATGCATTTTTCATAAAACACAAGTGAATTTTGTAAATTATGATGTCAACTCGTTATTTTACCGCAAGCCTTAAAGAGTCAGGATACCTCTCGTAACAGTATGCTTTCGAACTAACCCGTGCTTCAGCTAGGACTTTTGAGGGTTATAACGTGGCCTGGTTCATGGTTTAAGAAACAAAGGATAAAGACTCAAATTATTTGTACCCACCCGCTCTTCGTGACGTTCTTCAAACCTAAACTCAGCTAATCGTGCGTTAGACCTTGTTCGAGTCTTTGCTCTGATATTCCAGTGATGATTCAGGTATTGACAGTTTATTTTGAATAGGCAGTCATTTCCTTTTTTTTTGTTGAGGGTTTGCAGGACCTCTTTCTTTTTTGATTTTGTTATCCCTGTTTTTTTGCCTGAACTGTTTCTTTATGGTTACAGTCAGCGGGATGCCCCAGCTTTGTAAGTCTCCTTCATAGGTTTTGACTTAATGGGCGTTTATTTTGAGAAGTAATGACTGCCTGTCTTTATGATTGTTCGGAACCATCACTCGCTTTCTTTGTTTTGTAAGGACCTCTTTGGTGTCTTTTGTTATGCACTTGGATCAACTGAGAGAACTACCCTGCCCCAGGTTATGATTAAGGGTTTTAATTTTCGAAAAGAAAAAACTCCTACTTCTTTGGCTCGAAGGAGTTGACGAGGGATTATCTTCCTTATAACTCCAGTGTTTAGGAATTGAAACAATGCCTGTACTTCATCAGCGGGGTCTGTTCAAAAGCATACTGTAAAGATCACGATATCGTTTTCGTCATCCTCCCTCAAGAGGCTTAGAATTGTTAATTGAGAGTTGACATCAAAAAAATGAAAGCAGTTTTAAGCATAATAAACATAATTACTTCAAAACAGACACGCGTAATGCATTAATGAAATAACCAAGTTTGAAATGAAACAAAATGTTTGAACAATCAAAGAAAAATTACAATTTGAACATTCGAATGAACAAAAGTTTTTCAATCCTAGCCATGTTTTGGCAGGGGAGCAGTGACCACATTCGGAGTCTCTGGAGAGTCAAACTGGACTTCCTTCGCGTCGATCAGATCCTGAACCTTGTTTCTCAAAGTCCAACAGTCATCTGTAGCATGCCCCGGGCTGTCAGAATGGTAGGCGCAGCGAACATTGGGGTTGTACCTTGAAGGTCTCCTGTTAGGATTCTTTGGAGGGTCCATGAGAGTTACCAACTTGATTTCCAGCAGTCGTGGCAATATCTGTGACAAGGTCATGCCGAGGGGAGTGAATTGCCTTTTGGGTCTCTCTTCCCTTTGCTGATTGTGACGCTGAGGAGCGCCGGTCGGTTTTGCAATAACCACCGCGTTGACATCTTGGCGGTGTTCGGACCTATTCTGCCCTTTTGAGCCATAGACAACACTAGATTCTCTCTTGGATGGTTTCTTCTCAGTGTTCGAGGAGTCACCATTCTGTATTTTCCCCGACTTGATGCCAACTTCTATTCTTTCCCTGGTCAAGATCAGATCTGTAAACCCAGCAGCAGAATTCCCAATCAGGTGGTTGAAGAATGGACCAGAGAGGGTCCCCAAGAACATGTCGACGAGCTCGCGGTCAGTCAGAGGTGGTTGTACCCTTCCAGCAAGGTCCCTCCATTTTTGAGCATATTCTTTGAAACCTTCGCCTGTACCCATAGACATCCCCTGAAGCTGAGTGCGCGTGGGAGCAAGGTCGGCATTGTACTGGTATTGCTTGTAGAATGCAGTGGCCAAGTCTTCCCAGCTGCGGATGTTGGCTCCATTCAGTTGATAGAACCAGTCGAGTTGAGTTCTCGACAGACTATCCTGAAAAAAGTGAATCCACAAATTCTTGTCAGCCGTATAGGGCTGGATCCTCCTTGTGTAAGACCGGAGATGCAGCTTAGGACAGGATGCCCCGTCGTACTTGGCAAAGGCAGGTGCCTTGAATTTGTGCGAGATTACTACCCCAGAAGACATACCTATATCCTCGAAGTCCAGGCCGGGCACTTTTTGTATCTCCATGGCGCTTAGCCGGTCTTCCAACTGTTTATACCTGTCCTCAGCTGGAGGGTACTGCTCGTCATTGTAATCGGTCTCGTTGTCGGAGACCACTGGACTAGGAACCTCCCTTTCTTGGGGACTGTCTTTCCCAACAGATGGGGTAGTCTGCTCAACTTCATTTCGTGATCCATTCCCAGATTTGCGTCTAGGGTTGAACATCACTGTCCTCTTCTTCTTCTTTTTCGAAAGCAGGGTCTTCAGATCTTGTTGCCCCTGGGCCAAACTCATGATCAGCTCTTGGAACTGGGCGTTCTGAGCCTGGAGAGCCTTGATGGATTGCTCAGTAGATGTTTCCGGATTCATGATGAGACTGCTGAAATAAACAGCAAAGAAGGTAAGCAACCTGTAGAAAAAAGGGTACCTGTTATGCAATGATGTGTATGTATGCATGCGATGTTTTCAAGGATCTCGCGGGGTAAACAAGAAAATTTGTTAAAATTAGAATCTAGTATCTTGATTGAAGTAACTTCATGTTGTAGAGAGTCCTTCTTCAAGGGTCAAAGCTCACCATATCGAGTGGGTCATAGCCCCTGACAACCTTGTCTAGAGGAAAATAAATCCCCTTTGCCCCTTGTTGGACAGTTGGTTCATCATGACCTGCATCACAAGCCCTTGAGATCCTTGAAATGGGTTAGTCCTTATGCGGGATGCATGCAATGGTATGATGTTATGCTATGCATGGGGTAATGTAGGTAAACCCTGTTATGAGTCCCAATTAAGGACTATAAACAAAACCTGCAAGAAACTCAAGTGTCAGATAACAAGCATGCAAGTAGTCAAGTATGAAAGCACACAAGTCACACCACAACCCTTAGAGTTTAGGCCAGCATGGGGTCTGGGTATTACCCTCTTGAAGTTGGTGGGCTCAAACCTGTCCTATCAAAGTAACCGGGTTCTAAGGGTCCCAATATCATTGGATTGCTTTCATTGTTCATCGTTTCGATTTAGCCACTGAACTGGAGACCGAAATATTCCAAGAAAACAACCCTCAATTGAGTGTAGTATCGAGTATCAACCAACCTCGGACTGCACCAAAGTCAGTTATCTCACTACCCTAAAGAGGCCAAGATGGTTCAATTAAGGTTCCTAAGGTCAGTTGATGCTTCACGACACCACGCGGCGGCCCCGTACTCTCCTTGACTGAACTCAAGGGTTACCGGTACACACCAAAGTGCCACATCAATGTAGCAGACTGCTTCAACCATGTCGGTATACCCCACACAGTTCCCTCACAGTCTTGTTGCTACTTTCTAAGAAGGTATCCCCCAGATCCGGGGTAGGATCTATAGAACTCCCAAGACAGTACCCACAATAATAAAGCAAACAATTCAGACAATTGAAAACACAAATGATCTTAGTCCTAAGGTACACCTCACTTTAAAGATGTCCCCAGCAGAGTCTCCAGTTCTGTGATCGGTGGATCTGGAACTGACTGTTTAACGCTGGTTCGCGAAATTTCGCGGAAGCAAGAGTCGCCACCGTCTTTTATTTTCTCCAACAAGGAAAGGACAAAAGCACAGAAAAATTACTTATGAGATTATCTCTCGGTTCGGGAGGTAGATTTATAGAAAGGGAAGGTGTTAGCACCCTTTCTATACATGGTTATCCATGGGCTCTTAGATACTTGCTCATTTGTGTTTTCAAAAGGTTTGTTTGCTTTTCAAGGTGAGTGGGTTTGAAAAAGTTTCTTTGAAAGTTTCAGATCGACTCTTGTATCAGTCCTCAAGAGTGTTTGAAAAGTTGTTTTGAAAGCTTTTTGAAAAGTGTCAGTGTGAAAAGAGTTTTTGATTTGTTTTGAATTAGAGCAAGTATCTACGAGTAATCTACCTACCCTAAGGAATTCTGCTGTGTAAATGTCCTTAAGGTAGTACCATCCCACCATTGAGAGGTAGGTAGCACCACCGTTGGAGGTGTTCGGGTCAATTCGTTTGTTAGGGACAGTGTGGTCACCAGAGCAACAGTAGAACACCTTAGAATCTACCCTTATGCCATTGATCCTTTTTTAATTCGAGGCAACTTTTCCGAGGTAACTTGTTTTGAGGCATATGGATCAACGGACATGAGGACTTACTAAAACGTCCTATACTCGACGACCACGTTTCGAAGGCAAGGCAACAATGAGGCGTACCCTAAGAGTGGTGTGTGAATTTGTGTGTTATTTTCATGTTATGTTTTATCTTGTACATGTATCATGGTGATCTACGCTTGTTTTTAATTTAGTCCATACATTCTTTCATGCAATTAGAATTTAAAAGTGCGGAAATTTAAATGCGGAAAGATAAATCCTACGCTATTACAAGGCGCGGGTCTATACATCGCCAAATTACAAAGACCCGTTTTTGATAAAGATGCGGAAAGTAAAGACGAAAAGATAAACCTAATTACTATTACATCTCAGAAACAGTTACATAATGATCGAAAGAAATAATGCGTGAAAAGAATTAAAATTAGGACGTCCGAGGGTTTTGACCCTTTGCATGAAATTAAATTAAATTAAAGTCCAATTAATTATTTAATTAAAGAAAAGAAAGTGTTTTAGTGTTTTTTTGTATTTATGAAAAATAAAGAACAAGAATTAAAAGGAAACCCTAAATCTAGATTATTTTAATTATTAATGAAAATATTAAAGTTAACCTAATTTACTAGTTAATTAATTTATTTACATGTTTATTTACAAAATTAATGATAATTAATAATAATGATAAATAATGATGATTAATAATTTATTTAAGAAAAAGATGAATATGTCAAAAAAAACCTAATTCTAGATACTTTTTACTTATTAAGAAAAAGATTAAAGTTTAAAAACCTAAATTAAACTAAGTTAATTGTTAGAGTTTATTTACAAAAAATAGGTTAGTGATGAAATTGATAATAATTAAATATATTTGTATTTTTGATTTTTCTGTTTTTATTATAGAAAATTATTTTATGGTGAAAAAAAAAACAATTAAAACAATTAAAAAAGAATTAGAAAAGAAAAGAAAATAAAATTAAAAAGGATGCAAACCAAGGGGAGTTTCAGGCCCAAGGAGAGGTTTTTTGAAGTATTCTGGCCCATTAGACAAAAAGCCTTGTTTGACTTTCTGGCATCACGTGCGTGTTCATTGACTCCTGAGTACCGTGGTCTGCATTCTTTGGCCATTGGATTGGGTTTCATGGCCATTTGTGTTCTGGCTGTTGGCCATTTGTGTTCTGGCCGTTGGCCATTTGTGTTCTAGCCTCAACGTTCCTTAATCTTCTCAGGGTGTCTGTCTCGCCATGTATTGGTGTCATGCATAAGTTGTTCTTTTGGCCATTTGGCTTTTGGCTTTTGGCCATTTGTGTTTTACCCTCAACGTTCCTTAATGAACCTGCATGTGATCCTGTCTAAATCTGTAGTGTTGAATCTCATGAACACATTAAATAAAATCATAAAATGCAAATAAAGCCAATATATGAAGAAATTTAATGTTTAGGCACAATATGGCATGTATGAATGATTATACCCTTTTGATCATGGAGATCAAATCAATCTTACCCTTACTGGAAAATTAGTGACATGAATGCTTTTATGCCTTTTGGATCATGGAGATCAAGCCAGCCTTACCCTTACTGAAGAAGTAGTGAGGTGTTGGTTTGTAACTGTGGGCTTGTTTGTAGTGAGAGAGGGATTTGTAATAAGGATTTCAAGGTTTTAGGGTTCTTGAAAGAATTTGATATTCTGACAGTGTTGTGGCCAGGTTTTTTCTCTCTTTTTCTCCTCTCTGGTTTGTGTGAAAAGAAGGTGATTATATAATGGAAATTAGGGTAAAGAAAATGGGCTTTGAATGTGCAATTGGGCCTCCAATGTTCACTTGAGTTCGTCACTTTCCAGGCTAAATCGCAGGGACTTAAGTGCAATTTTTGAAGTTGAAATGTGAAAACAAAATGTAGCCGACATCGATAACTAACTTCTGTCCGAAAATCGGCTCAATCGGATAAACGGTGAATTAGTTATGAATTTTTGAAGTTTCAGCTCAGACAAACTTATTTTGGGCTCCAGTGTCGACTCTGACACGTTCTTCAATAAAAAACTGGTATTGATCGGAGAATAATCCGGTCTCGACTTTTGAAGAAAAGTTGTAGATCTACGAGTCAGGGACCTTGTGTAAAAATATGAGCCCAATCCGATAAAAATTGACCGAGTTATGAATTTTCGAAGTTTCGGCCCAGATGAAATAATATTCAGCATTCAGGATTTTCAGCGTGTCATGCACTCTGAGCAAAAAACGAAGGCCTTTTGAATACCGTTTGAACTCAATACCTTCTGTGAAAATGTAGCCAACTCAATTTTTGAAATTTTGGCGCCGGAACCAGCTCGATACGATGAAAATTGACCAAGTTATAATTTTCTGAACATGACGCAAATAAACTTCTGTCACAAATTTTCTGTGCGAAAATACTTGATAAATTCACATTTTTGAAGACCTTCTGATCGAAATTGGCTTCCAGCCGTGAGAGATGAAAACGTAGATAATGTCAAGACAGAATTTTGGCCACCGTAACGGGTTCAAAACGAGCCACGATCTTCAAGTTATGAATTTTTTAGCGCGTAAAAATTGCACTTTCAGCACACTTTTTCACCATATTTCTTCGAGAAAACTCACACATTCGGATACCTTCTTTAAAGAATTGACTCTTGAGCCGAACCTGAATTTGAGAATACGTTATCAGATATATCTTGGCGAAAGAACACCTGAATATGACGCGCCGGGTTGGACTTGTGAATTTTTCTTGAAATGTTTTGAGAAATATGAGAGGGCAAATTTTGGGGTACAACAACCCATAAAAAGGTTATCATGATATCCAACAGGACCAGACGAATCCAACCATGGCATTAGAAGTCATTTATCTTGCTCATGGTGGATTTTAAGAGAACGCAGGCTGTAGCTACAACCAAATGTCCGTAGGTAAAAGTTTGGAACTTTTACCAACAGATCCAAGGAAGAAGACAACCAACATGGCAGCCTCCGACTCGTCCATTTGAATTTTCGCGCGGATTTCTTTCATTTCATTTGTTCTTAATATATTATTTGTTATTTGTTTTACATACAACATAAGCAGCTGGCTCAGTTGGTAAGTGGAGCATGGAAAAGTACCTTGGGGCCTGGGTTCAAATCCCAGGCCCCCCTTTATTTGCATAATATTTGTTTTTTCATGATTCAGCGCGCCTACAAAGCCAAGGAGCACCATGCTCCCTCAAGATCCAACCATTCAGGTATCTAAGAAGCCAAATCTGATGGCTATGATGTGGCGACCATGGTGTGCCTCAATCAAAGCAATGCACTGGATGCAAAAGGCCAACGTGGACCTCACTCTTCTTGGGCCCAGAAATGCTATCTGCACCCCCAAAAATCCCTCTCAGGCCCAAACTTCTTTCTCTATATATTTTTTATTTGTCTTAATTAATTTATTTATTTTATTTACTAACCAATTAATTATTTTCTTTTATAAAAAAAAATCATAAAAATAATATTTTTCACCAAATTAAATTTAGGATATTTTATTTTTTTATTAAAATTAAATTAATTTAATTAGGTTGTTAATATTAGATAACTTTAATTCCTTTTGTAAATAATTAAAAATAATTAGAAAATTAGGGTTTTGTCCAAATTTAATTTAATTTTATTTTTCCTAAAATAATAAAAAAACACAAAAAATAGGCCATGTAATTATTTTCATTAATTAATTTAATTAAACTAATTAACTGTATATTTAATTTTAAAACCTAAATTCTTTTCTTTAAAAAATATTAAAAACAACAAAAACAATTTTTCTTTTGATTAGGATAAAAGGGTCAAAACCCTAATTTCTTCCCGATTTTAATTTCATCGTGCGCTTTATTATTATTTTTATTTATATTAATGTAACTGTTCACAAGTTGTAATAGTTTAAATTAAGACTTTTACTTTTCACTTATCGCTTTATTCTTTTTAAGGGTTTGTTTTTGGCTATGTAAATACCCGAAGCCTTGTAATAGCTTAGTTTAATTTCCGCACTTTAAATTTTGCAAAATATTAAACTGTTAGATGTATGATATTAGGATGCATGACAAGAATGTATGTAAAACTTTAAAACGGTTAGATAACCCTAAAATGTGCAAAGAGAAATAATCTGAAATTGAATCACTCGCACATGCGCACTCCTAGGGTACACTCTCACTTGGTTGCCTTTCGTAAATGGTCATTGAGTATAGGATGCTTTAGTGGTCTCCCTTTTGTCCAAAGATCAAAGTTGCCTCAGAATGGTTGCCTCAGATATTGTTGCCTCGGATAATTGATCTAAGACATTAGGGTTACTACTAAGACGTCCTAACATTGCTTTAGTGACCGTACGTCCCTTTTCAAATTGACCCTCAAACTCCAACGACGGTGCTACGTACTCACTAATAGTGGGATAGCACTGTCTAAAGGAAACGAACATAGAACGATTCTTTTTTCGAGTAGGTAGATTAGCTCTTAAGTACTTGCTCAATCAAAACAAACTTTTTCACACTTACACTCCTTTTCAAACAAAGTTTTCAAAAACACTTCATTACACTCTTGAAGACAGAAGCAAGAGTTAAATAGAAGTCAAAACAAAAACTTTTCAAAACACAAAACACACAAAGAAGCAATTTTGAAAATGATGAGCAAGTACCTAAGAGCCCGTAGATAACTACAGATAGAAAGGGTGCTAATACCTTCCCTTTCTATAATCTACCCCCCGTACTCAGAAATATCCCAAAAAAGGAATTTTTCTTTTCTTTTTTCCTTTCCTTCTTGGATAAAATAAAAGACGGTGGAGACTCTTGCTTACCGTGACATTTTGCAAACATAAACGCAAAATGCAAACCAGCAATTCACTAAAAACAATCTCGGTTCTGGCCACCGTATCACATAGCCCTTGTCGGTTGAGGTTGAACACTCGGTAGCTGATTATGAGCAGCCACAAGAGATTCCATCAGATCATTAAGATTGTTCGTGCCAGCCTTCAAAGCAGAAACCTCCCCGCGCAGCTCATGATTCTTTAGTTCTAAGTTGTCCATCTTCCTTCTGAAATTAGCTCGAGTGTTGTAGTGGTGAGTCAGCTTGCTGAACGAAGTAAAGAAGCTTGGTAAGACACCTGGATATGCATAATAAATGCAAGAAATATGTGCAATATGATGCATGATATGTAATGCGCATGATTTGTTTTTATTATATTTCAAGGGACTTTAAGATTTATAGACACATTGCAAATATCAAAGTAATAACGCATTTGAAATACTGAATTTTTTTATTATAATAACTTCAAAATAGGTTACAAGTCTCAACAATCCCAAGTACAAGATGAAAATAAAGTCTAAAACCCTGAGAAGTAAAGCTTTCGGAGATCACTCTATACACTGGCACTTTCCTGTAAGCCTGGCAATCTGAGCCTTCAACCTCTGGTTTTCTTCCGCATACCTGGTGGAAACCTCCTTCCACTCTCCTGAATCAGGAAGTGAGTAATCAACATCTGACTAAGGCTTAGGAGAAATTAAATCGCCTTGCCTCTCCATCATCTCTACAGCCCGACTCTCAAGAATCTCAATCAAGTCGTCTTTCTCTTTCAAGTCTGCTCTGTAAGAAATCTCTAAAGTTTGGCACTTATTCTTCCAAGCATCCTTTTCCTACTGCATCCTAACCAAAGCAAACTGTAGCTCTTCTATATCATCCAATAAGGGAGGAGTGGTCTTTACAAACAAATCAGGTATAGGTGTTTCCTGGGAATACGACATCTTCAATTGAATAGCTCCCGTTTGGACCCACTGAAGATAAGGTTCCAAAGAAACAACCCCCATCGGTCCCAAATCTTTCCTACTCTTCTTATGAATGTGTCATCATGCCTTCGCATTCTGCTCCTTAGCTTCCTTATGGTCTCCTCCCTCCTTCAGAAAGAAACTACTCAAATGAATACTATTTGGTTTATCCCTCATCGGATAACTGAGCTGTCTTCGTGCAAGGACATGGTTATAGTTAATTCCTCCCTTTGTACAAAGAAGAGGTACACTCGGGAAACTACCACAACTGTCAACAATTTCTATATCCTGGTAAGCTCGATGATACCAATCAATATCCGAGTGAATAAGTGCCATAATTTTAGAAGCCCAACGAGGTTCCTTCCTGACATCCCAGAAAGAATCAGACTGAGGCATATGAGAGATAAACCACCGGTATAATAAAGGCGTGTAACAGATAATCACCCCCCATGATAAGAGTTTCGAAGATGAATGGAGTAATAAGCATCACCCAACAATGTAGGAACTGAGTTTCCAATTATGAAGATCCGGATAGCATTAACGTCAATAAATTTATCCATATTATGAAATAAAAACAACCCTTAGGCAAGTAGAGCAAAAATGGCCTCAAAAGCGACTGTATTCTTCATCTTGGAAAAGTAACGAGCTTTCTCCAATAATAATTGGGCCGGTAATCCTCTAATCCCTCCTTTAGTAGTAATCCTCTAATCGTCCGAGCGTAGTATCGCGTGACAACTATTTTTGGATTACTCTGTCATAGCTTCCGCACTACACCTAAAAGGCCAAGATGGTTATGTATTATACAGTCCTCAGCTTCAGCAGGCTCCCAGGTCGAAAGAAGCACGTCTTAACGATTACTCTGTAAATGAAACTACAATCAAAGGGGTCTCCACTGAGTGGGGGATCTCATGCCTCATTTTTTGGGATTACTCCCTCAAAGTTACATGACTATACCGCCCGTCCTATCTTAAAGTTTTCCCAAGTCCGGGTGTGATACGGTGAGAGAACTGACTTGAGGTTTTTGCGTTTATGTTTGCAAATGTTGCGGTTAGCAAGAGTCGCCACCGACTTTTCTTTTATCCAAAAGGAAAGGTGAAAAAGCACAGGAAATACCTTTGAGATTATTTCTTGAGTTCGGGGGGTAGATTATGAAAAGGGAAGGTTCTATCACCCTTTTCATACATGGTTTTCCATGGGCTCTTAGTTACTTGCTTAGATCACTTGCTTTTGTTGTTTGAAATTGTGTTTGGTGTAGTTTTGAAAGTATTTTGTAAAAAAGAGGCCATTTGTTTAGGCGATCTTTGCAATGATTCTCGTTCGTAAGAATGTATACAAAGATGTTTGTCTTTTGAAAATGTTTTCAATGTTTGTAAGATGTTTTTGAAATGTGTGTGTGCTATTTTTGAAAATGGCAACGATTGTTTGTTTGAAATTAGAGCAAGTAACCAGAAGCTATCTACCTACTCAAATGTCTTTCTTATGTATTTTCTATTCCTTTGACATTGTTGTCTTACCATTGATTTGGTAAGCAACCCTATCTTTGGATGTAAACGGGACGGGCGTGGGTCATCGTATAACCATGATTAGCAATATTTGCAAAGTATCTTAGCATTTTAGAGGGACCAAGATCATTTTGTAAGGCAACCTTGAATAGCGTCATCGAGGGACTACGATCTTATATTTGTTTGTTTTGCCAAGATACTTCGCGTGCGTAATATGACCATTTTTGTTTTAGGCAACCAAGTGGGAAAACCCTAAGGGTGCTTGTGTGCAAGTGCATCATTTTCATGCTTTGATTTTGTATTGTATTTAGGGTTTTCTATTTTACTTTGTTTTGTTCTTGTCATACAAACCCTAATTACTAATCATGGCATATAAAGCGATAAATTGCATAATGTAAATATTTCTAAGCTATTACAACAATTTATGGGAGGGGGAATACAAATTTGAATGGGGATTTGCAAGAATATAAACCTAAATAAATTATTACAACCAAATCAAATTTGTACGAATTAGAATAAATACAATACAATATTAAAAAGGAAATGCAATGCAATGTATATGTAAAAAAGATTTTTGTGTCTTGTTTTGATGTAAAAGAAAATTTAATCTAAACCTAAAAATATAAAGAAAAGGAATTAATTTTTAAAAGGGGTTTAACCCTAATTATTATTTAAAAGAAAATAAAGTTTATATGTATTATTTTATGTATCATCTTGTATATAAATAATAAATAATATTGTATATAAAAAAGTATTATATATATATATATATATATATATATATATATATATATATATATATATATATATATATATGCAAAAATAAGTATTTATAAGTATGAAATGAAAAATAAAATAAACTAAATATGTTTAAATATATTTACAAGTTTATTAAGAAAATAAATGATATCCTATTAAAATAAAATATATTTTTTTATGTGAGAAATAAAATAAAAATAAAATAAAGTTCAATATTATTAATTTATATTTTTTAGGATTTTTATGCATTAAGGAAAACATTTAAAATATTAAATATGAAAATAAAAAAAATAAAAAAATGAGAAATTGGCAAGAGGGGTAATGCAGCAGATTAGTGGTGATGATGTTAGCAAAAAATCCTGGCCCAAAAGACCAAGCCTAACTTGCAAAAATATAGAAATGGAAAAGGAAAAAAGTGAAAAAAATACAAAAGTAGCGCGCAGGTTCGAACCCAGGACATGGGTCTCACCAGCGCGCTGCTTTGCCACTAGGGGTGGCTATACTTCCATTATCTTAAGTGAAACAAAAATAACATATTCTGAACCAAGTCCTTGCCCTGTTTCATCTTCTTCCTCAAGCTTTGGCTAGACATCCTGTAACTCTCTCATGCTTCCATAAAAATGAAAATTCATAACATGAAAGTTGTAGTACTTGAGCACACGATTCCAACCATATAAATTATATGAACTATTAATCAAAGAACAAATAGAATTTTAACAACCCTAAATCTTGACCTAATATTTCCAGAAATTTCAAGTTCCAAATTCTCTCAGCACAAGTAAAATCAATGCAAGATAATGGTATGTACAACTTCGTTATAATGAGGACTACATTTTTTATTCACAAATCGTGGCCTAAGGTTGCCTGTACAAGGAGATAGAGTTTGAAATTTTACCTCCTTCAGTTGGAATCGTGAATGGAACTAGGGTGAGTTTGAGGGAGGCCTGATGCTTGCTTGAGCTTCCTTGAACTTCCCTGGATGTATCCCAACCCTTGCCTTGCTCTGAAAGTAACTAGAACTACTTGGCCAAGTCAAACTGCAAGCTCTGAAGTCAACAATGGCAGATGGTGGAGGAGTGATTACAGAACAGGGATGAAGGCCTGGATTGACTAGGTATCAAGTATGTAAGATGTTTGAATGATCCAAACTCAAAACGCACGAGCCAAAGGGAAGTTGGATGTGCTTAGGCAAAATCTGCAGTTTTGGATAGATTTTTGGTGTTTTTTTGGTTGGGAGTGTTTCCGGTCCTTCCTAAAAGTGCATTGTGTTGCATAATGTTTGTATATTATTATTGAAATGGTTTGATGTCAACCCTCTAACAGCTATGCCTGTTTTCACCTTTTTGCCAGTTTTCTTGTATTTGAAGTAAAGTGATTAGACCAAACTTCACATGCTTATACTGGCTGGCTTAGGGTTGGTATTTCTTCCTTACAAGTTTCCTTAGTACTGTGGTACTTGTATGTTCCAAGGGGACAAGTCCAATACTCCAGATTGTAAATTTTGCAAAAGTTGATCTTTTTCAAAATGGCAATGGAACCTTTTTGCCATAAATGGAATTACAAGTTGGATAAAGGTTCAAAAGCATGGATCAAAGCTTTGTCAACTGAGTAAGCATTTAATTAAGGAGTGTGGAACAAGTTTGGGACTTGTAAAGCATGTATTAGCCAGCATAGGATTGATTTGCAACTTTGTTCTTCATGAAATGGCTTGGATAAAAAGTGAGAAATTACCAACTTCATCTCTTCGATTCTCCCTACTCAAAAATGATCTTGGGGAGTTATTTGACATTTTGGAAATCTTGAAATATGCTCTATAATTCATATTTGAAATGAATTTTGAGATACCTCTTGGAACTAGGTGAAAAATTGCCATGAAGTTGGGTCCAAAACCTGCCTAAATTAGGGCAAAATTTCACTAAGTTATTTAGTTCATGACCATGTATTCACAAATTTATATCTTGAGATCCAAGCATCTTTAGGGAAAAGTTTGTGAAGAAAAGTTGTAGATTTATTATAGGTCTACAACTTTCATGTTGGGAACTTTCTATGAATCAATATGCATCATGGTGAAAAAGTGGCCTAAAGTTGAGAAAAAATAAGAAAATTTTCCATACTTAGAAAATTTCTAAGTTAGGAAAATTTTCAAATTCAAACCCTAATTTTCAAATTTGGATTTCTTGATGAACAAGTTTCATATTTTGACATGTCTTGATGAATTATGACCCTTGGCACTTGATTTTGACCATAAAGTCAAAGTTTGACTTTTCAGTATACAATTGACTTTGATAAGTTGACTACAAATTTCATCTGTCAATCCAATGAAATTGAGATGTTTTGAGCTATGTAATTAAGCCAAGATGATGTAATTGAATCCTTGAAATCATGCTTTAACTCAATTGGTCATTTGCTAGGTTAAAAATCAGAAATTGCCCTTCCTCAGTCAAAACCCTAATTTTGACCATTTTGCCCTTTTTGTGATTTGATCAAATTTCTTGAGGAATTGTAATCCAAACTTGATCAAATGATACATATGAGTCTAGAATGTTGATGTGGATAAAAAATTATGAAGTTTGACTGTAAATTGGCTATGGTTGACTTTTTCCCCAATACAGCTGATTTTTAGGTCAACTGTCCAATTGACTGAGCAAAAGTGTGATCCAAGGCTTGAAACTTGACATGAGTAAACTTGGGGTTCCATAATGATGCTTGAAAGTCACATGAAGCATTGATAGTCCAAGAATCCTTGTGCAAACTCAAACCCTAATTTTGGGTTATTAGTGCAAGATGAGATGTCTTGAATTGACCAAACCCTGATCCAGTCTTGAGTCAAAGAGACCTTGTGATAAAAGTCTTGATAAATGAAGAGAGCAAATTTTGGGGTACAATAGCTGCCCCTGTTCAATCTTCTTAAACCTGAAGAGTTAGATTGGCGAGCTTTGCCATTCGTGACTCGAAGGTGAAAGATGATTGGACACTAAAGTGCCCATAAATTTGCACTCGACGACATGTGGTTGAGGGAATGAGCTTAAAGATGCCATTTGGAGAAGTTATAGAATATTGTTGGAGATGGGCTTGTAGATGCCATCTAAGAATGTTTGTTGAATTGCAAGTTGTAAGTCGAAAGAATAAGTATCAGAATGGTGTCCGTGTCTGGAACATATCTGAGCTGTATCTGGAGATTGAATCTGTATGAGCAACAGAATAGCATTCGTGTCTGGAGCGTATCTGTACTGTATCTTAAAGTTGAATTTGAATGAGCGTCAGAATGGAATCCGTGTCTGGAGCGTATCCGTATTGTATCCGAAGTCTGAATGAATATCAAAATGGCATCCGTATCTGGAGCGTATCCGAACTGTACCTGAACTTGAATGAAGGTTGAATCTGAATGAGTAACAGAATGGCATCCGTGTCTGGAGTGTATCCAAACTGTATCTGAACTTGAAATCTGAATGAGTAACATAATGGCATCTGTGTCTGGAGCGTATCTGAACTGTATCTAAAGTCTGAATCTGAATAAATAACAGAATGGCATCCGTGTCTGGAGCGCATCTGAACTGTATCATGATTGCACATTTTGTTAACAATAGCTGTTAATCTTATCCTGAAAAGGGTAAAATGTTAGCTGGAGCACAAAATTATGTTGCGTGAAATGTATGATGCAATATATGTGCTTTATCAATGTTTATGATATGTATATGTAATGTATGCGCATGTAAGCTAATTTGCTAAGAAAAATAAATCCTTGACAGCTGCTGAGGATATGTGGATTCTTCATGTCTTGAAGTTGGAGTATTTGACAAAAATTCTGTTGTGAGAGCAATGCCATATATTGCTTGAGGAATCTGCTTGGGGAATCCAGAGAATTTTGATGACTTCTACTGGGGATTAATAATGGGAGTCTTTGTTCCGTTGGGGAGTATCAGAAGTCAATTGTCACCCGGTTGGATTTCAGGCTTCAAAACAACTTGTTGGGGAATTTGGAGAAATTGGATGGTTTCCACCGGGGATTAATAGTTTGAAGTTTTAGCTCCGTCGGGAATCTAAATGACGTACCGTGGGGATTGCTTATGAAATAGCCTAAAGACGTTTTCCTATTCTTTCAACCTGTCAGTAATTGTCTTTTTTCATTTTGTTTATTTGTAAACAATAATTATATTCAAATGCATATGTTCATTAATGAATCATTGGACGTTTTTGCAAATAAAACACAAGTGTAAAGGAAAATGACAAATAGTTTTCTGTACTTTAAAGAGATATCTTTGTATTTACTTTGAATAAGTATTTTGTACAAAAGAGGCAGACATCCTAGTAAGAGGATGGTGCCGTAAAAGTAAGAGAAAAAAATTTATACAAAGAAAGACAGTTATTTGTGATAATCCCATGGGGTTCCCATTCTGCTATAGCCTCCGTATCTCTGAATATCTTGTCTATTTGTTGCTTCGTCCGAAGATGATTGAATTGATCAGAAACTCCGAGTTTGTCAGTGAAGAGATTGTCCTCAAAGTGATCTGACGGGACATAGTCATACACTTTAATTCCCTAACTTTTTCCTGGACCGCCCTTTTGGGTTTTTAGTCCACCGGGAAACCCTTTTTTTCCCAAGTCTCCCTTTCGGGTTTTCAACTTGCCGGGTGTATAATTTTTTTTTATTTTATCCCTAATTTTTGCCCGAACCTTTTGGTTTGCCGGGATGCCCTTGTTTTGCCTAGGTGTGTCAACCTAGAGGGTCTCTTATGTGTAGTATCTTTTGACTATGTCCGTGTTCGCAGGGTGTGGCAAGTCATCACCGTCCATGGTGGTTATGATCATTGCCCCACCGAAGAAGATGTTCTTGACTACAAATGGTCCTTCATAGGTAGGAGTCCATTTGCCCCTGGGATCACTTTGTGGAAAGATGATGCGCTTGATCACTAGATCTCCGACTTGATATACCTGGCATCTGACTTTTTTGTTGAAAGCCTTGATCATTCGCTTTTGATACATCTGACCATGGAAAATAACAGTAAGTCTCTTTTCATCAATTAAGTTTAGTTGATCAAGTCGAGTCTGGATCCAATCGTCCTCATTCAAACCTGCATCCTTCATAATTCTCAAAGAGGGGATTTGAACCTCAATAGGCAAGACAGCCTCCATGCCATAAACCAAAGAATATGGTGTTGCCCCAGTTGATGTGCGAGCTGTGGTACGGTACCCGTGGAGAGCAAATGGCAGCATCTCATGCCAGTCCTTGTAGGTGACTGTCATTTTCTGTATAATATTCTTAATGTTTTTATTAGCAGCTTCGACTGCACCATTCATCTTTGGCCGATAAGGAGATGAATTGTGATGTTGAATCTTGAACTGCTCGCACAAGGCAGTGATCATAGTATTGTTAAGGTTTGTACCATTATCAATGATGATCCTTTCTGGGATACCGTACCGGCAAATGATATTCTTCTTGATGAAGCGGGCAACAACATTCTTAGTAACGGATGCGAAGGAAGTGCTTCAACCCACTTTGTAAAATAGTCAATGGCCACTAGAATGAAACGGTGTCCATTGGAGGCTGTAGGCTTGATCTCCCTAATCATATCGATTCCCCACATAGCAAAGGGCCAAGGAGCCGTCAAGACATTCAGAGGAACCAGAGGTACATGCACCTTGTCAGCATAAATTTGACATTTATGACAGGTCCGAGAGTGGTGATAGCAATATGCTTCCATGGTAGACCAATAATAGCCTGCCCGTAGGATTTTCTTCGCCATTGTATACCCACTGGAGTGAGTGCCAAAGGTACCTTCATGTAATTCAACCATGATCTTTTCATCCTCAATCTTATCCATACACCGAAGCAGAATGGAGTCATGATTGTGTTTGTACAGGATGCCATTACTCAGGAAGAACTTAGAAGAGAATCGCCTTAAGAACTTTTTATCATTGATTGAAGCTCCTTCTGGATATTCTTGAGCCTCGAGATACCTCTTGACTTCATGAAACCAAGGCTGGTCCACTACCTCTTCAGTATTAATCTCGTGACAGTGTGCTGGTTCATCCATTCATTCAATGGTGATCTGTGGAGCCTCGTTATCCCAATTAAGTTTAAACATGGATGACATTGTGGCTAGAGCATCTGCTAGCTGATTTTCTTCTCGCGGGAAATGCTCAAAGGTAATCTTCTCAAAATGTGGTAGCAATGTCAAGACATGTTCTTTGTAAGGGATAAGGTTTGGATGCTTAGTGTCCCACTCTCCTTTGATCTGACTGATGACCAAAGCTGAATCTCCAAACACATATAAAGATTTGATTCCCAAGTCCATGGAAGCCTTAAGACCAAAGATGCATGCTTCGTATTCTGCCATGTTGTTCGTACAGTTGAAGCAAAGTCTGGCAGTAAAGGGAGTATGACACCCTTCTGGAGATATGAGTACATCGCTGATACCATTACCAAGTGCATTAGATGCCCCATCAAAGAACAAGGTCCATTGGGATCCTTGTTCAGGTCCGTCATATGGTCTGATTTCTTCACAGTTGTCTAATGTAATGATGTCTTCATCTGGGAATTCAAACTTCATGGACTGATAATCTTCTACAGCTTGATGAGCAAGATGATCAGCTAACACACTGCCCTTTATAACTTTCTGGGTAGTGTACTGTATGTCATATTCTGTTAGGATCATCTGCCATCTAGCTATCCTTCCAGATAGAGCAGGCTTCTCAAAGATGTACTTTATCGGATCCATCTAAGATATCAGCAAAGTGGTATGAGTCAACATGTAATGTCTTAGCCGGCGAGCATCCCATACCAGAGCGCAACAATTTCTCTCGAGAAGTGAATATCTGGTTTCACAGCCAGTAAACTTTTTGCTCAGGTAGTAAATAGCGTGCTCTTTTCGGCCAGACTCGTCATGCTGCCCCAATACACACCCCATTGAGTTTTTTAAAACAGTCAGATACATGATCAGCGGTCTTCCCTCGACTGGTGGCATCAAAACAGGAGGTTCTTGTAAATACTCTTTATTGTACCCCAAAATTTTCCCTCCCATTTCCTCAACATTTTCTCATCACAAGACCCTTGGAGCTCAAGGTCCAGTTAGGGTTTCCTCTGTCAAGACTTCCCCTTGCACTGTTGACCCTAATTAGGGTTTGTGTTTGCACTAAGATGTTTTGACCTAAAATGCCTAAGATGACTTTCATGCTTCATATTGGACTCCCAAGTTTATCCACATCAAGTTTCAAGCCTTGTTTCCAATCTTTGCCCAGTCAATTGGACAGTTGACCTAGAAATCAACTGTATTGGGGAAAAAAGTCAACTATGGCCAATTGACAGTCAAATCTCATGGAAATTGACCCACATCAACATTATGAACTCATATGGACCATTTGATCAAGTTTGGATCACAATTCCACAAGAAATTTGATCAGATCACCAAAAGGGCAAAATGGTCATTTTTAGGGTTTTGACTGCACAAAGGCAATTTTTGACTGTTTGACCTAGCCAATGGCAAACCAAGCTCACATATGGACTCAAGGACCCCATGGAATTGTCTTTACATACTCAACAAGTTCAAAAGATCCCAAATGCACAAGATTGACAGTCGAATTTCCCAGTCAATTGATCAATTTTGACTGTATACTGAAAAGTCAAACTTTGACTTTTTGGTCAAAATCAAGTGTCAAGATTCATTTTTCATCAAAACATGCCAAATCATGAAACTTGTTCATCAAGAAATCAAGAATTGCAAATTAGGGTTTGAAATGAAGTTTTTTCATAACTTAGAATTTTTCTAAGTTATGAAAAACCCTAATTTTTTCCTAACTTTGTCCCACTTTCTCACCAAGATTCATTTGGATTCAAGGAAAAGTCAAAACATGAAAGTTGTAGTCCATTGCAAAATCTACAACTTTTATTCACAAAGTTTCCTCAAAAGAATCTTGTAGCTCAAGTTACAATTTTTGGAACAAGGGTACCAAACCATTCTTAACTTAGAGAAATTTGACCTATTTTAGGCAGGATTTTTGCCTAACTTCAAGACCATTTTTCAAATGCTTCCACTTGGAATTTCAATTTTCATTTCAAAGATGGATTGTAGTACACATTCCAAGCTTTCCAAAATGTCCAAGAACTCATCAAACAACCTCATGGTTAGGGAGAATCGAATTTGGCAAGTTGGGAAAAACTCACTTTGTTCTTGGCCAATTTACATGTTCATAACTTGGGCAACTTTTCAAATCAGCATGCATAAGCTAGTTACAGGCCTCTAATCCCATTTGCACTCAATAATTAAATTCCAATCCATTGTGTGTTAGCATTATTTTGTGCATTTGGACATTACATGTTAGATTAAGCCTTAATTAGATAAAGCATTTTTGCCATTTTTGAAAAGTTAAACTTTATGTCAAATGCAAATCCAAGCAAGTACAAGGCAGATCCTTTTGGAACAAGTTTACGAACTAATTACACTGATCAAGGCCAAGGTATGCAGCATAGATTGGGGGCCTGTACAAGCTAGAAACACCACTTGACATTTTCTTGCTTAAAGTTGAAGTAACCTAGCATAACAATACACAACTCTCATTCCTATGAACCAGAGCTTAAGCAAAGTTATCAAACACTTTCTAATCATCAAACCTAAGCTGAAACACAAGCCAACCAAGTTCTACACCTTCTCAAACACAGAATCACCCTAAAACTGCCAAAATAGGGCACCTGCTGCAGATTGAGTTCCATAACTCAATCCATTCGTGCATTCTTGCTGAAACCACTTCAAACACATCCCACATCATCCCTTGAAACTATTCCAAGCCTCAAACACGACCTGTAACATCCCTAGCTAACATCACCATTTTCATTTTTCTGTTTTGCAGTTAAGGTACCATAGCACGATTCTCTTGGTTTCCAAGCAAAGTAAAGCTTGGAATAGCATCCCTAGACATCAAGGAAGCTGTACAAATCATCACCTTGCATTGAAAACACCTCCATCACCAGATACGATTCCAACTGAACAGGTAAGTTCATGAACTCGTATCTCTCTATCCAGGCATTGTTAGCTTTAGGTTTGTGAAGAAATTATGTCACATTCATAGCCCTGAACATGCCCATGTAATTAGTTTTCATTTATGTTATGTATGCTATGAGAATTTGAGGTCTGAACTTGGAACAAAAACTAGGTCAGGAATTGGGGGAGAAGAAATTCTCTCTCATTTCTGAGAGTTAGATTGATTTCTTTATATGTCTAGAATCGTGGCTTCAAGCTCTACAGGTTTCATGTTGGAAGATTTGGCAAAAGATCAAGGAATCTGGAGATAGCAAACGCGTGTTTTTTTGAACAAGAAATGCTGGAGGTTGAAGATGACAGGGTCTTTGGGCTGGGCCTGTTTCACTTTTCTTATTTGCACCATAGTTTTACTTTTAAACCCCCTTGGCCCATTATGCTTATTTTTATGATTTTTTGACCTTTTCTTTTTTGTTCTGACTTATTTATTTTTTCTCATAATATTAAAAATATAAAAAATATTTTATACACCATTTTTGAATTTATTAGGCATTTATTTGTTTAAAATAATGTTATACATAAATAATACCTAATATCTTTTATTGAAAAATACTAAAATTAATACCAATACATTTTATTTTTCTGATTTTTATTTTATTTTATCTTTTGAAAATATTTTATGAAAATATACTTTTTTTTTTGTAAATATTAAATATTTTATTTTTATACATATTTAATATATTTATCATATAATACAAATACATACATATATTAGTATATTTAGGTCAAAAAATACAAAATATATACATTTTTATTTTTATTAATATTTAACATTAAAAATACCTTTTTGACAAATATACTTCTCTTTTATTTATTTTTTGTACATAACTAACAAATATTGTATATATTAGACAATTAATACCTTTTAATTAATAAATTAGGGTTTTGCCCTAAATACATAAAAACTCCAAAAAAATAATACTTTTTTATTTTGTTTATTTGACATATAAAAACACTTTTTTCATACATATAAAAAACCTTTTTTGCATCTTGCATATTTATTCCATTTTTATTTAATTATTGTATATTAAATAATTTGTATAATTCTCAATTTGATGTAATAGTCTAGGTTTAAATTCCTTGTCAAAATACCCCCATTTGAACATTTGTACCCCCCTTCCCATATATTGTGTTGTAATAACTTATGAAATTTATTTTTCGCATTTTACAACTTTTCTAAATATGCCATGTTAGAACTAGGGTTTGTATGCAAATCAATTAACCAAATAGTTTGACCTAATTTCAAAGATAATCAAGCATGAAAATGGACAACACTAATCACACTTGCACCCCTAGGGTATTCCACTTGTTGCCTTCAATAAATGGGCCATATTGCATGTTAGGTCTCTTTGGGCAAAAACAAAACAATCAAATGATCATAGTCCCTCGATGACGCTTTCGAAAGTTGCCTAAAAACTGATCAAGTCCCTTAAAGGAAAAATTGCCCAAAGATACTTGGCACCATTGCAATCATGGTCTAAACGATGACCCGCGCCCGTCCCTTTCACATCCTAACACAAGATTGTCCACCAAATGCAATGGTGGAACAAAATTGTTAAAAGGGTTAAAAAACATAGGAGAAATCTTTGAGAAATTTAGGAGTAGACAAACTCTTAGTTACTTGGATCAAACTTGCAAAACAAAACACTTGCCTATTTTCAAACCACCATCACTACACTTTCAAAACAAACTTTCAAAAACATTGAAAACCTTTCAAAAGACATACACCTTTGTATACATCCCAACATGGATCATTACAAAGGTTGCCACCACATTGGCTTCTTTTCAAAACATTTTCAAACCCACACACACAAAGCACCATTCAAACAATTGAAAATCAAGGCAAGTTGATCTAAGCAAGTAACTAAGAGCCCATGGATAACCATGGATAGAAAGGGTGTTAATACCTTCCCTTTCTATAATCTACTCCCCGAACCCAAGAAAACATCTCAAAGGTTTTTGCTGTGCTTTTTAACCTTTCCTTAGGATAAAATAAAAAGTCGGTGGCGACTCTTGCTCAACCGAAACATTTGCAAAAACAAACGCAAACCTCAAGTCAGTTCTCCCACCGTTTCACAGAACTGGCGACTCTGCTGGGGAATTTTTTAAAGTGGAGTAACCTTAGGGCTTAGATCACCCTCTTGCATGACTAATTGTATGTGTTGTTTGCTTTATCTTTTGGTTCTTTGTTTGGGCTTGAAATCCTAAACCCGGATTTGGGAAACATTTCATAGATAGCAATACGTTGTGGAAACTGTGCGGGGTATACCGACATGGTTGAAGCAATAGCTATATTAGTGCGACATATTTGTGAGTACCGGTAAACCTTGAGTTCAATCAAGGAGAGTACGGGGCCGCTGAGTGATGTCACTAAGCACTAATGACCTAGAACCTTACTTGACCATCTTGGCCTTTTATTAGGGGTAGTGAGATGACCGGCTTTGGTGCAGTCCGAAGTTGGTAGATACTCGATGCTACACTCATTGAGGGTTGTTTTCTTGGAATATTTTGGTCGCTAGTTAAGTTGCTAAACCAAAACAATGAACAATGAAAACAATCCAATGATATTGAGCTCCTTAGAACCCGGTTACTATTTATAGGACAGGTTTTTAAGCCAACTACACTCAAGAGGGTACTTACCTATGAAACCCCATGCAAGCCTGAAACTAGGGTTTGGTGTGAATTGCTTGTACATGTGCTTGTGCATACATCATAAACATCATAAAACATCATATGCATTCACTAACCACTTCAAGGGTTTAGATCTTCATCTTTGTTCTTGTTTTGTAGGTCATGGAAATTCCTCGCAGAAAAACCATCCAAGTCAACCTTGTGAGAATCCCTCCTCAACTCAAGGAGCTCACATCAAGAATTCCGGAAAGCTCATCCTTCAGTGAAAGACATGGTAGACTGCTCAGCTTAGTCAACACCAACATTGAAGAGGACATGATGAAAGTGCTATTCCAATTCTTTGACCCCCTTCATCACTGTTTCACTTTCCCCGACTACCAGTTGGTACCCACTTTGGAGGAATTTTCTCAACTCCTGAGAATTCCTATCCTAAATCAACTACCTTTCAACGGTACGGAAAAGGAACCAAAGCCTGAAGATGTTGCTCGAGCATTACATCTACAGCCTTCTAACATCAAGGGGCATTGGGAAACTAGAAGCGGCGTCAAAGGTTTCTTAGAAAAATTCTTGTTTGAGAAGGCACAAGAATGTTGGAATTCATTGGACCTACAAGCCTTTGAAGAAATTGTGGCACTCCTTATCTATGGGTTGGTCTTGTTCCCAAATCCTGACCAGCTTGTAGAGGTCAACGCCGTCAAAATCTTCTTGTCCAGAAATCCAATACCAACATTACTTGGGGACATCCTTCACTCATTTTACACACGAACAATGAGAAAGAGGGGTGTTCTCATGTGCTGTACTCCTCTCCTTGCAAGGTGGTTTATTTCGCACCTTCCACAATCTGTCTTGAAGAATGACCAAGGCTCAAGGTGGTCCCAACGGTTGATGACTCTTACTCACTCTGATGTACATTGGTGTTCTCGGTCCAGAGAAAATGTCATCATCGTCGATCGTTGTGGAGAGTTTCCTAATGTTCCTTTACTTGGAATCAGAGGAGGTATCACCTACAACCCTTGCCTAGCTTTGAGGCAATTTGGATATGCACGGAGGGATGGCCCTCACGACATGTTGATTCCTGACCTAGTTTTTGACTTCGACAACGATGCGCAAGGACTTCGCCAAAGGTTCATCAGAGCTTGGGGGAGGCCCAACAAGGTTGATAGCAAGACACTGGGACACAAGAACTCCATCCCTCTTGAACCTTACCTCAAGTGGGTACGAGCCCGAGCCCAGAATCTAATGATGCCTTATCCTCATGTTCTCCCTGTGATTAAAGAGCCCGTCAAGGAAGGAGAGGTTCCCTACACCATCCTACATCCTGACATGCCTACATCGTGGGAGGAGATGCAGAAGAGTTGGATCCAACTCAAGGAGGAACAAAACACTTTTGAAGCCAGCTTCTACGCCAGCGAGAAGAAGGTTTTAGAGCTCACCCGCCGACTCCATGAGCAAGAGGCCCTCAACACCTACATTGCGCCAAAGAGGATGCGCAACGTCTTTTTACCTTGAGAAGTTGTTTTTGTAATATTTGGCCCATAGGGCACTTATGTACTAACAAATTTCTTCTTATTAATATGACGTGCGTTCTTTTTGTCTGCAACAATTGTGAATTTCTTAAACCCTTGAATGCATTGCATAGATAGCATCTCATGCATCATGTGCATAACAGGTACCCCTTTTTCTACAGGTTGCTTAATCTTCTTCGCTGTTTACTTTGAACAGTCATCATGAATCCATAATCATCCAGTGAGCAAGCTATCAAGGCCCTCCAGGCCCAGAATGCCCAGTTTCAGGAGATGGTTATGAGCTTGGCCCAAGGTCAACAAGAGTTGAAGGCTTTGCTCTTAAAGAAGAAGAAAAATAAGAGGACTGCGTTATTCAATACTGGACGCAGGTTTGGGAACACACTCCATAACGAGGCTGATCCAACTACTTCCTCTGCAGAGAAAGACAGTCCCCAAGGGGGAGGAGCTCCTAGTCCTGCAGTCTCTGACAACGAGACGGATTACAATGACGAACAATACCCTCCTGCTGTTGACAGATACAAGCAATTAGAGGACCGCTTGAGTGCCATGGAGATTCAAAATGTGCCGGGGCAGGATTTCGGAGATTTAGGGTTATCTTCTGGGGTGGTAATCCCACACAAGTTTAAGGCGCCTGCCTTTGCCAAATATGACGGGGCTTCCTGTCCAAAGCTGCATCTCAGGTCGTACGTAAGGAAGATCCAACCTTACACGGCAGATAAAAATCTTTGGATCCACTTCTTCCAAGATAGCCTTTCGGGGTCACAACTTGAGTGGTTCTATCAGCTAGATGGAACCAGTATCCGACATTGGGAAGATTTGGCGACCGCATTTTATAGACAATATCAATACAATTCTGACCTCGCTCCTACGCGTACCCAACTTCAGGGTATGTCACTAGGAACAGGCGAAGGGTTCAAAGAATATGCGCAAAAATGGAGAGATTTGGCTGGCAGGGTGCAACCTCCTTTGACTGACCGTGAACTGGTTGACATGTTTCTAGGGACCTTGTCTGGTCCATTCTTCAATCATCTGGTTGGTAATTCCTCCGCTGGGTTTACGGATTTGATCCTGACGGGTGAAAGGATAGAGGCTGGCATCAGATCAGGAAAGATACAGAAAGGAGCCGCCGCAAGTACTGAGAAGAGGCCTTTCAAGAAGGAAGCTAGTGCTGTCTATGGTCCTAGAAGACAAGTCAAGCCAGAAAGCCGCCAAGCCGTCAATGCCTTGGTCATTTCAAAGCCTGTTGCTGCTCCTCAGCAGTACAATCAACAAAGGGGTGAGAGGCCCAAGAGGCAATACACTCGGCTGAGTATGACCTTGTCACAAATCTTACCGCAACTGTTATCAACCAACTTGGTGACCATCAAAGAGGCTCCGAAGGTCGTGAATACTGCATCTCCTAAGTATAACCCAAATGCCCATTGCGCTTATCATTCTGATAGCCCCGGGCATACTACTGATGATTGCTGGGCCCTGAGAAATAAAGTGCAAGACCTTATCGACGCGAAGGAAATTCAGTTTGAGGCGCCTGAGAGGCCAAATGTTGTAACTGCTCCTATGCCCCAGCATAGAGTAAATGCCATTGAGGAAGATTTGTATGCTGTTTCGGTGAATGATGTTGCTACCCCTCTATTGACTGTTAAGAGGAACCTACTACTAGCCAGTGTATTTCCGGGTTGTAGCAAGGGTTGCCTCTTGTGTGCTGTTATCCCCACCGGTTGTCCGCTGCTGAAATCAGGCATCCAAAGCCTGATGGATAGCAAAGAAATTCTGTTCAAGAAAACTGCTGTTCCGTTTGTTTCCGCTGAAGAAGTATCTGTCGTCACAATTTTCAACAATCCTACCAAGGCTCTCCCAAGGAAGCCAGTCAAAATTATGTCTGTTGCACCCATTACCATTACTGTTCCGGGGCCTCTCCCCTATGAATCTGACAAGGCTGTCCCATGGCACTATGGGGCAGACGTGTATGTGCTTGGAGTGAAGCAGGAGTTTAACACCGGTACCAGTATCAGTAACATCACTGGTCCCGCCAAGATTACCCGCAGTGGCAGGCTTTTCTCGCCTGACATTGCACCACCAGTTATCCGAAAACCTCTTATCATCACACCCGCAAGTGTGCATGTTTCAAATCAAGTTCCTGTGTCTACTACTGCCGCCGAGTCCTCTGATGCTCGGGGAAAAGAAGTTACTACCGATTTTCCTGCCCGGACGGAGGCACCAAAAAAGACTGCTGTTGAAGCCTCCCAACAAGAGATGGAGGAAATCCTTAAAATCATTAAAAAGAGTGACTTCAATGTCGTTGAACAGCTGGGGCATACCCCCTCCAAAATCTCTATGCTATCACTGCTGCTGTGCTCAGAGGCCCACGCCAAGGCCCTGATTTCATTTCTGAAAACAGCCCATGTGCCGCAAGAGACATCTGCAGATCAATTCACTGACTGTGTGGCTAATTTGACCGCTGACAATGGTTTGGGTTTCTCGGATGCAGACCTTACCGCCAAAGGGAAAAACCACAATGATGCCCTGTATGTTTCCATAGAATGTAGGGGCACTACTCTCGCACACGTGTTGGTGGACACCGATTCTTCCCTGAATGTTTTGCCCAAGAAGGCCTTAGATCGTTTGGATTGTGAGGGCCTGGAATTGAAACCTAGTAACATCATTGTTAGAGCCTTCGACGGTTCTAAGAGGATGGTGCATGGTGAGGTAGACATTCCTATCCGTGTGGGTTCCCAAGTCTTTGACTCAACGTTCTATGTGATGAATATTCGTCCATCTTATTCCTGTTTGCTGGGTCGACCCTGGATTCACAAAGTTGGGGCCGTAACATCCACTCTACACCAAAAGCTCAAATACCCTGTCAAAGGGAAGATTGTTACTGTGCAGGGAGAGGAGGAATACATGGTAAGTCACTTGAATTCATTCCGGTATATCGAGATGGACGTGGAGTTTATTGAAACCCCCTTTCAACATTTTGAAGAGGTACCTCCAACGTTGGCGTCAGCTGAGACAGTGGTTGAAGAAGACTTTCCTCTGAAGATGGCTTCTCTGAAGGATGCCCGGGCAGTGATTGAGAAAGGCAAGTGCGCAAACTGGGGTCAGCTTCCTAACTTCACTCAAAAGACCGACAAGTTTAGGCTGGGCTTCACTGCAGAGGCTCAGAGGGCTGTTCGCAAAGAAAGGATCAGAAAGGCTCCGGTGTCATCACCAACCCAAGGGTGAATGCTATCGAGGAGGACGTAGAGGAAGCAGAATTTGACAGTTGGATCTATCCAACAACCAGCAACGGACCAAGCAACTGGATGGAAAAGGATTTTACACCTATTACATTTGTCACGTAGTAATGAACTCTTTTGATTTTCAATTTGTAACAAACAATATGTTGAAACTTTTATTGGCTCGGTGTCCTACCTGGGGCACCGTGGCTCCATTTGTGAGGGCTTTTTGTATGACATTTCCATATATCATTAATCAAAACATTGGACGTTTGTTGCATTTCAAATCTTGTGCTCTTTTTCTTTCTGTGTTATATATTGCAAAACCGCTATATTTACACACACTCACTTATACAGGTTCCAATCCACTCTGGATCTCACTGGTAACAGCCCTGCTACTTCCAGTTATGACTTCGAAAATCCGATCAACTTGGCCGAAGACGAAGGTGAAGATGATTGCGAAGTTCCTGGTGAACTCGCAAGACTACTACTCCAGGAAGAGAGGGCCATTCAGCCGCATGAAGAGCCAGTGGAGACGATAAACCTGGGTACTGAGACAGATAGAAAAGAAGTCAAGATTGGTGCCAATCTAGAGCTCAGCGTGAAGCAACGATTGATCCAAATGTTACATGATTACATGGAGATCTTTGCTTGGTATTACGAAGACATGCCTGGTTTAGATGCCGACATTGTGGTTCATTATCTGCCTACCAAGGAAGACTGCCCTCCGGTAAAGCAAAAGGTCCGCCGCATGCGTCCAGAGATGTCCGAAAAGATCAAAGCTGAGGTTATGAAGCAATTCGATGCCGGGTTTCTAGCAGTGACTTCTTATCCTCAATGGGTTGCCAACATGGTGCCAGTGCCGAAGAAGGACGGTAAGGTCAGAATGTGTGTCGATTACAGGGATCTAAACAGGGCAAGCCCCAAGGATGACTTCCCCTACCTCACATCGACGTTCTTGTTGACAATACTGCTCAACACAAGGTGTTCTCCTTCATGGATGGTTTTTCAAGGTATAATCAGATCAAGATGGCTCCTGAAGATATGGAAAAGACTACCTTTGTTACTCAGTGGGGCACCTTCTGCTACAAGGTCATGCCATTCGGGTTGAAAAATGCTGGGGCAACCTACCAACGTGCCATGGTTGCTTTATTTCATGATATGATCCATCATGAGATTGAAGTCTACGTCAATGATATGATTGCAAGGTCCCAAACTGAGGAGGAACACCTTGACCATCTGCGGAAGCTGTTTGACCGACTAAAGTTGTACAAGCTAAGGTTGAACCCAAACAAATGCACCTTTGGGGTGAGGTCTGGAAAATTACTAGGTTTCATTGTAAGCGATAAAGGTATTCAGGTGGACACTGCCAAGGTGAAAGCCATACAAGAGATGCCGACTCCCAAGACAGAGAAAGAAGTCCGAGGCTTTCTGGGACGACTGAATTACATTGCCCGATTCATCTCACATCTAATTGCTACCTGTGAGCCAATCTTCAAATTGCTGAATAAAGATCAAGTAGTACGTTGGAACGATGAATGTCAGGCCGCTTTCGAAAAAATAAAAGAGTATCTCCAAGAACCACCCATTCTTATGCCTCCGGTTGAAGGGAGACCTCTAATATTATACTTGACAGTACTTGACAACTCGATGGGGTGTGTGCTGGGGCAGCATGACGAGTCTGGCCGAAAAGAGCACGCTATTTATTACCTGAGCAAAAAGTTTACCGACTGTGAGTCTCGGTACTCACTGCTCGAGAAAACTTGCTGTGCTCTGGTATGGGCTGCTCGCCGGCTGAGACAGTATATGTTGACTCACACTACCTTGTTGATTTAAAAGATGAATCCAATCAAGTACATATTCGAAAAGCCTGCTCTGTCTGGAAGAATAGCAAGATGGCAAATGATCTTGACAGAATATGATATCTAGTACACGACTCAAAAAGCAATCAAGGGAAGTGTACTGGCAGATCATTTGGCGCACCAACCTGTGGACGATTACCAATCACTGAACTTTGAATTTCCGGACGAAGATATCATGGTAGTAACTGATTGTGAGGTACCTGGACCGGATGAAGGACCTGAGGAAGGATCCCGATGGTCTAGGCATTTTGACGGAGCCTCGAACGCTTTGGGTAATGGAATCGGCGCTGTAATCATATCCCCCAAAGGAACTCATACTCCACTCACCGCCCGACTGTGTTTCAACTGCACCAACAACATGGCGGAGTATGAGGCATGCATCATGGGTCTCCAAGCTGCAGTTGACTTAAGGATCAAGTTTCTGAGTGTCTTCGGAGATTCTGCTCTCGTGATCAATCAGATCAAAGGCGAGTGGGATACGAAACACCCAAATCTTATTCCTTACAAGGAGTATGTGTTGACTTTGCTTCCCCACTTTGAAGAGATAACTTTTGAGCATTTCCCAAGAGAGGAGAATCAGTTAGCAGACGCACTAGCTACGATGTCTTCAATGTTCAAAGTCAAATGGGACAATGAGGCTCCCCGGATCATTATCTGGAAGTTGGACGAACCTGTATACTGCTGCGATCTTGAGGCCGAAGAGGTGACTGAAAAACCCTGGTATCATGAGGTGAAGAGATACTTGGAAGCTCAGGAATACCCTGAAGGCGCATCGGTCAATGACAAGAAGTTCTTGAGAAGGTTTGCTGCGAAATTCTTCCTCAGCAACGGCATTCTCTACAAACGAAACCATGATTCGACTCTACTGCGTTGTGTGGATAAAACTGAAGCAGAGAAGATCATGGTAGAACTACACGAAGGTACATTCGGAACACATTCCAGTGGACACACCATGGCAAAGAAAATCCTTAGGGCAGGATATTTCTGGTCCACAATGGAAGCCGACTGTTACCAACATTCTCGAACTTGTCACAAGTGCCAGATCTATGCTGATAAGGTGCATATTCCTCCGGTTCCTATGAATGTCCTGACGGCACCTTGGCATTTTGCAATGTGGGGCATTGATATGATCGGCGAGATCCGACCGACGACATCCAACGGGCATCGCTTCATCTTGGTAGCAATTGATTATTTCACAAAGTGGGTGGAAGCAGCTTCCTACGCTACCGTGACCAAGAGTGTCGTGGCACGATTTATTCGGAACAACCTGATCTGTCGATACGGCGTCCCGGAAAGAATCATTACAGACAATGGTACCAATCTTAACAACAAGATGATCACTGAGCTCTGCGAGCAATTCAAGATACAGCACCACAACTCTTCTCCTTACCGGCCGAAGATGAATGGGGCTGTAGAAGCAGCTAATAAAAACATCAAGAAAATTGTGCTGAAGATGACAGTGACCTACAAAGATTGGCACGAAATGTTACCATTTGCTCTTCATGGGTACCGTACCTCAGCAAGGACGTCAACCGGGGAAACACCCTTTTCCTTGGTCTATGGCATGGAGGAAGTCTTGCCGATGAAGTCCAGATACCTTCTCTCCGGATAATGAAGGATGCAGACTTGAGTGAAGATGACTGGATCCAGACTCGACTTGATCAATTAAACCTAATTGACGAAAAGAGACTCATTGCTATCTGTCATGGTCAGACGTATCAAAAATGGATGATCAGGGCATTTAACAAGAAAGTCAGGCCACAAGAGTATCAAGTTGGGGACCTGGTAATCAAACACATCATCCTTCCTCAAAGTGATCCCCAAGGCAAATGGACCCCTACGTACGAAGGGCCATTTGTGGTTAAACATGTGTTCTCAGGAGGAGCCATGATTCTAACCACCATGGATGGTGACGACCTTCCTCACCCCGCCAATGCAGACATAGTAAAAAGATACTACGCATAAAATAAAAGACCCGCTAGGTTGACATACCTAGGCAAAAATAAGGGCTTCCTGGCGGACCAAAAGGGTTCGGGCAAAAATAAGGGATGAAATGAAAAATCTGTACACCCGGCAAGTCAAAAACCTGAAAAGGCGGCTTGGGCAAAAATGGGTATCCCGGTGGACTGAAAACCCGAAAGGGCGGTCCAGGCAAAAGTTAGGGATAAAGCGTAACACTATGTCTCCTTGGATCACCTTGCATCCAGAATTCAGCATCAACTATCTGGCTCAGACTTCGGCATCAATCAATCAGCTTCATCTTCAACTAAGCAGCAAAGTGATGAGACGCTTGAAGACATAAAGGCGATAGCAGAGTTGGAACCCAGTGGGAATATTGTGCACATAGCTGTTTTGTTTCCTTTTCAAAATTGTATAAGCTTTATGTTATTCGGCGATGTTCTCTTACTAGGACGTCGGCCTCTTGTACAAAAAACGCCTATTTTCAGGCAAATTTCAAAATCAATACAAGTTCACTTTTCCAAACAAATTGCCAATTGTTTTTCTTTTTCTGTTTTATCTTGCGAAGAACGTCCAATGTTCATTTTTTATATATGCATTTGACATTAAATTGCTAATTCATAAATACTTGCATATGAAACAAAAGACTAATTACAGGTGACATCAGAAGTAGGGGCAATGTAGAATTGTCCAGGAAGTCTAGTTGTTTTGTCCGCCAGGGTACCAAGGTAGATTCAACTGAAGAATGTGACCAAGTTATCTCAACTCCCCACAGAGTAAGACAAGAATCAGCAATACCCTCCCAGGGAAGATTTAGTCTATCATCAGCCCTACAATAGGCACCCTGTTCCCCTAAGCAAGTCAGCAATACTCTCCCCCAGAAGAGTTAGTCTACGGTCAGCCTAAAGGAAGTTGGGTAGCCCCCGAAGATATCAACATTCCCCAGCGGGGTATAGGCATTCATCAGCAAGCATCCCCGGCAGTCTTGATCTAAGATTGTTCCCCGGCGGAATACAGACACCCCAGTGGAACCATTTACCAGTACAGTCTGAAGGTTTCCCCAGGAAAGTGGAATTCATATCCCCAGCAGGTCTTGAAGCTTATCCCCAGTAGATTCTGGAAGCTCATCCCCTATAGAGTACGGACGTCTCTCCCGAGCTTTATTCAAAGTTATTCCTCACAAGGGCTTATAACTGGGTTATCCTCAGCTAATTACCACGGAAGATCGTCCTCGACAAAGTTCTTCCTATCCCCAGCGGAGTTTATCTTTGTTATCCCCAGCGGAGTTTATCATTATCATCCCCAGAGGAGTTTATCTTTGTTATCCCCAGCGGAGTTTATCATTGTCATCCCCAGAGGAGTTTATCTTTCTTATCCCCAACGGAGTTTATCTTTGTTATCCCAGCGGAGTTTATCATTATTATCCCCAACGGAGACCATCATTGAAATCCTCAGTGAAGCTCTCGTCAAAACTTCAGCGAGGTATCTCTTCCCTCAGAGTAATTCCCCTCAGATTAATCTCTCAAACAAGTTTGTTCCCCAACGGAGTCATCTTCTCCTACCGGTATATTCTTGCAACCATCATCCCCAGCGGAAGCGAAGAGCTCTACTCTTCAACGTCAGCCCAGGATTTAATTCCCCGGCCGATCGTCAAGGATTTATTTTCCTAGACGAAAATACATTCATAAAACATTTCACATTTCATACATCTTGCTTACATACATGATAAAATACATACAACACTATCTCATGTTGAACATCATGACATCATGCATTTCATACATCATGACATTGCATACAATTGATGTTTTGGCTTTTCAGGGAAAAAGACAACCCAAAAGACAACTACTTTCAACTGTCACTATTCCCAGATTCGATTCCTGTATCTAGCCAGGGCACATCTGAAGAGTTTAAAGATTCGATTCCTGTATCCAGCCAGGGCATATCTATTGACGACTATTCCCAGATTCGATTCCTGTATCTAGCCAGGGCACATCTGAAGAGTTTGAAGATTCGATTCCTGTATCCAGCCAGGGCATGTCTGTTGATGACTATTTCCAGACTCGATTCCTGTATCTAGCCAGGGGACGTCTGAAGAATTTGAAGATCCGATTCCTGTATCCAGCCAGGGCATATCTATCCACTGTCACAATTCCGGATTCGATTCCTGTATCTAGCCAGGGCACATCTGAAGAGTTCGAAGATTCGATTCCTATATCTAGCCAGGGCATATCTGTTGACGACTAATCCCAGATTCGATACCTGTATCCAGCCAGGGCATATCTGCAAGCAACCGATTGTAGACTCGACACCTGTATCTAGCCAGGGCATGTCTGCATGAAGAGATTGAAGATCAACACCTGTAACAAGCCAGGAAAACATCTGTCTTTCTCAAAATACACAAGTTCTCGCTAAGGAATCTCTTATGCGATCAACACTTCCAAATGGCATCTATAAGCCCATTCCCGACAAGGTTCTGTCATGCCTTCAGATGGCATCTATAAGCCCATATCCCTATCCACCATCTCTTCAAATGGCATCTATAAGCCCATTCCCGACATCACATTTGCTGATACTCCAACATGCGAGTGCAAATTTCCGGGCACTCTAGTGTCCAATCTCCTTTTACCTTCGAGTCACGAAAGGAAAACTTGCCAATCTAACTCTTCAGGTTCAAGAAGATTGAACAGGGGCAACTGTTGTACCCCAAAATTTTCCCTCCCATTTCCTCAACATTTTCTCATCACAAGACCCTTGGAGCTCAAGGTCCAGTTAGGGTTTCCTCTGCTCAAGACTTCCCCTTGCACTGTTGACCCAAATTAGGGTTTGTGTTTGCACTAAGATGTTTTGACCTAAAATGCCTAAGATGACTTTCATGCTTCATATTGGACTCCCAAGTTTATCCACATCAAGTTTCAAGCCTTGTTTTTTCTAATCTTTGCCCAGTCAATTGGACAATTGACCTAGAAATCAGCTGTATTGGGGAAAAAAGTCAACTATGGCCAATTGACAGTCAAATCTCATGGAAATTGACCCACATCAACATTATGAACTCATATGGACCATTTGACCAAGTTTGGATCACAATTCCACAAGAAATTTGATCAGATCACCAAAAGGGCAAAATGGTCATTTTTAGGGTTTTGACTGCACAAAGGCAATTTTTGACTGTTTGACCTAGACAATGGCAAACCAAGCTCACATATGGACTCAAGGACCCCATGGAATTGTCTTGACATACTCAACAAGTTCAAAAGATCCCAAATGCACAAGATTGACAGTCGAATTTCCCAGTCAATTGATCAATTTTGACTGTATACTGAAAAGTCAAACTTTGACTTTTTGGTCAAAATCAAGTGTCAAGATTCATTTTTCATCAAAACATGCCAAATCATGAAACTTGTTCATCAAGAAATCAAGAATTGCAAATTAGGGTTTGAAATGAAGTTTTTTCATAACTTAGAATTTTTCTAAGTTATGAAAAACCCTAATTTTTTCCTAACTTTGTCCCACTTTCTCACCAAGATTCATTTGGATTCAAGGAAAAGTCAAAACATGAAAGTTGTAGTCCATTGCAAAATCTACAACTTTTATTCACAAAGTTTCCTCAAAAGAAGCTTGTAGCTCAAGTTACAATTTTTGGAACAAGGGTACCAAACCATTCTTAACTTAGAGAAATTTGACCTATTTTAGGCAGGGTTTTTGCCTAACTTCAAGACCATTTTTCAGATTCTTCCACTTGGAATTTCAATTTTCATTTCCAAGATGGATTGTAGTACACATTCCAATATTTCCAAAATGTCCAAGAACTCATCAAACAACCTCATGGTTAGGGAGAATCGAATTTGGCAAGTTGGGAAAAACTCACTTTGTTCTTGGCCAATTTACATGTTCATAACTTGGGAAACTTTTCAAATCAGCATGCATAAGCTAGTTACAGGCCTCTAATCCCATTTTCACTCAATAATTAAATGCCAATCCATTGTGTGTTAGCATTATTTTGTGCATTTGGACATTACATGTTAGATTAAGCCTTAATTAGATAAAGCATTTTTGCCATTTTTGAAAAGTTAAACTTTATGTCAAATGCAAATCCAAGCAAGTACAAGGAAGATCCTTTTGGCACAAGTTTATGAACTAATTACACTGATCAAGGCCAAGGTATGCAGCATAGATTGGGGGCCTGTACAAGCTAGAAACACCACTTGACATTTTCTTGCTTAAAGTTGAAGTAACCTAGCATAACAATACACAACTCTCATTCCTGTGAACCAGAGCTTAAGCAAAGTTATCAAACACTTTCTAATCATCAAACCTAAGATGAAACACAAGCCAACCAAGTTCTACACCTTCTCAAACACAGAATCACCCTAAAACTGCCAAAACAGGGCACCTGCTGCAGATTGAGTTCCATAACTCAATCCATTCGTGCATTCTTGCTGAAACCACTTCAAACACATCCCACATCATCCCTTGAAACTATTCCAAGCCTCAAACACGACCTGTAACATCCCTAGCTAACATCACCATTTTCATTTTTCTGTTTTGCAGTTAAGGTACCATAGCACGATTCTCTTGGTTTCTAAGCAAAGTAAAGCTTGGAATAGCATCCCTGGACATCAAGGAAGCTGTACCAATCATCACCTTGCATTGAAAACACCTCCATCACCAGATACGATTCCAACTGAACAGGTAAGTTCATGAACTCGTATCTCTCTATCCAGGCATAGTTAGCTTTAGGTTTGTGAAGAAATTATGTCACATTCATAGCCCTGAACATGCCCATGTAATTAGTTTTCATTTATGTTATGTATGCTATGAGAATTTGAGGTCTGAACTTGGAACAAAAACTAGGTCAGGAATTGGGGGAGAAGAAATTCTCTCTCATTTCTGAGAGTTAGATTGATTTCTTTATATGTCTAGAATCGTGGCTTCAAGCTCTACAGGTTTCATGTTGGAAGATTTGGCAAAAGATCAAGGAATCTGGAGATAGCAAACGCGTGTTTTTTTGAACAAGAAATGCTGGAGGTTGAAGATGACAGGGTCTTTGGGCTGGGCCTGTTTCACTTTTCTTATTTGCACCATAGTTTTACTTTTATACCCCCTTGGCCCATTATGCTTATTTTTATGATTTTTTGACATTTTCTTTTTTGTTCTGACTTATTTATTTTTTCTCATAATATTAAAAATATAAAAAATATTTTTCAAACCATTTTTGAATTTATTAGGCATTTATTTGTTTAAAATAATGTTATACATAAATAATACCTAATATCTTTTATTGAAAAATACTAAAATTAATACCAATACATTTTATTTTTCTGATTTTTATTTTATTTTATCTTTTGAAAATATTTTATGAAAATATACTTTTTTTTGTAAATATTAAATATTTTATTTTTATACATATTTAATATATTTATCATATAATACAAATACATACATATATTAGTATATTTAGGTCAAAAAATACAAAATATATACATTTTTATTTTTATTAATATTTAACATTAAAAATACCTTTTTGAAAAATATACTTCTCTTTTATTTATTTTTTGTACATAACTAACAAATATTGTATATATTAGACAATTAATACCTTTTAATTAATAAATTAGGGTTTTGCCCTAAATACATAAAAACTCCAAAAAAATAATACTTTTTTATTTTGTTTATTTGACATATAAAAAACACTTTTTTCATACATATAAAAAACCTTTTTTGCATCTTGCATATTTATTCCATTTTTATTTAATTATTGTATATTAAATAATTTGTATAATTCTCAATTTGATGTAATAGTCTAGGTTTAAATTCCTTGTCAAAATACCCCCATTTGAACATTTGTACCCCCCTTCCCATATATTGTGTTGTAATAACTTAGGAAATTTATTTTTCGCATTTTACAAGTTTTCTAAATATGCCATGTTAGAACTAGGGTTTGTATGCAAATCAATTAACCAAATAGTTTGACCTAATTTCAAAGATAATCAAGCATGAAAATGGACAACACTAATCACACTTGCACCCCTAGGGTATTCCACTTGTTGCCTTCAATAAATGGGTCATATTGCATGTTAGGTCTCTTTGGGAAAAAACAAAACAATCAAATGATCATAGTCCCTCGATGACGCTTTCGAAAGTTTCCTAAAAAATGATCAAGTCCCTTAAAGGAAAAATTGCCCAAAGATACTTGGCACCGTTGTAATCATGGTCTAAACGATGACCCGCGCCCGTCCCTTTCACATCCTAACACAAGATTGTCCACCAAATGCAATGGTGGAACAAAATTGTTAAAAGGGTTAAAAAACATAGGAGAAATCTTTGAGAAATTTAGGAGTAGACAAACTCTTAGTTACTTGGATCAAACTTGCAAAAAAAAACACTTGCCTATTTTCAAACCACCATCACTACACTTTCAAAACAAACTTTCAAAAACATTGAAAACCTTTCAAAAGACACACACCTTTGTATACATCCCAACATGGATCATTACAAAGGTTGCCACCACATTGGCTTCTTTTCAAAACATTTTCAAACCCACACACACAAAGCACCATTTCAAACAATTGAAAATCAAGGCAAGTTGATCTAAGCAAGTAACTAAGAGCCCATGGATAACCATGGATAGAAAGAATGCTAATACCTTCCCTTTCTATAATCTACTCCCCGAACCCAAGAAAACATCTCAAAGGTTTTTGCTGTGCTTTTTAACCTTTCCTTAGGATAAAATAAAAAGTCGGTGGCGACTCTTGCTCAACCGAAACATTTGCGAAAACAAACGTAAACCTCAAGTCAGTTCTCCCAACGTATCACACTCTTTGATCTTGTCAAAAGAAATTTGATATTCATCATTCCATCTGACTAAGATTGGTTCACAAGTAGATGTTAGGTGAGAAATGAATCTGGAAATATAGTTTAGGCGTCCCAAGAATCCTCCGACTTCCTTCTCAGTACGAGGAGCAGGCATTTCTTGTATCGCTTTAACCTTGGCAGGGTCAACCTCGATGTCTTTGTTGCTGAGAATGAAACCTAAGAGTTTACCAGACCGGACTCCGAATGTGCACTTGTTTGGGTTCAACCTTAGTTTGTACTCCTTCAATGTCACAAACAGCTTTTGCAAGTGATCAAGGTGCTCCTCTTCAGTTTGTGATCGGGCTATCATGTCATCTACATAGACCTCTATCTCATGATGTATCATGTCATGAAACAAAGCTACCATGGCACGTTGATAGGTTGCCCCAACATTCTTCAGTCCGAACGACATCACTTTGTAGAAGAACGTGCCTCACTGTGTGACAAATGTAGTTTTCTCCATGTCCTCAGGTGCCATTTTGACCTGGTTATAACCTGAGAATCCGTCCATGAAGGAAAATACTTTGTGCTGGGCCATATTGTCGACCAGGATATCGATCTGGGGAAGTGGAAAATCATCTTTAGGGTTGTCCCTGTTTAAATCTCTATAATCCACATACATTCATACTTTACCGTCATTTTTAGGCACGGGAACAATGTTGGCAACCCATTGAGGATAGGAAGTGACAGCCAAGAACTCAGCATTGAACTATTTCATGACTTCCACTTTGATCTTCTCCGACATGTCAGGTCTCATGCGGCAGACTTTTTTCTTCACTGGTGGACAGTCTTCTCTTGTGGGTAGACAATGTACCATGATGTCTGTATCAAGTCCTGGCATGTCTTCGTATGACCAGGCAAAGATCTTAACATAATCATGCAATAGCTGAATTAGGCGCTCCTTGACCCTCAGATCTAGATTGGCACCCACTTTGATTTCCTTTTTATCTTCCTCGATACCCAAGTTGATTGATCCAACAATTCCTTATGAGGCTGAATAGCTCTTTCCTCTTGTTGTAGTAGTCTGGCCAATTCCCCTGGAACCTCACAATCTTCCTCACCTTCGTATTCGGCTTGGTAGATTAGATCTTCAGAGTCACTAAAGGCTATAGCAATACCGTTGCCCATGGGATCCGGAACGGAGGGGTACCTGCATTTGTGAGTGTGGGTGTGTGTAAGGGTATAGCCATCTTTAAACAATAAAATGTAAAAGAAAGACAATGAGCACAAAAGGTTTGTATGTGGAAAAACGTCCATGATTCATTGAATGTCATATGAAGATGAAATAAAAACCCTTACAAATGGACCATTGTGCCTCAGGTAAGACACAAGGTTTTTTAAAGTGTGAATTATTCGTGAATATTACAAGTCCAACCGAAATGTAAAAGATAAATTACTGAGAGATGAAAGTTATTGGGACAAAGTCTCTGGCTTCCCAGTTGTGAAGTCCTCCGTTGACAGTAGGAAATATCCAATCTTCCAAGCTGCCATCCTCTTCAATATCTTCTACTGCGTTGACCTCCCGGTTACTAATCTTTAAAGGTGGCCCTTCAGCACGGGCACGATGCACAACCTTCTGAGCAGTTGAAGTAAACCATAAGCCAAACTTGTCTGATTTATACGGGATGTCCGGAAGCTGCCCCCAGATGGTGCATCCACCCTCTTCTATTACTGCCTTGGCATCCTTTAGAGATGAAATCCGAAGCGGAGGTCTTTTGATCTTGGGAATCGAGGATACCGCTTTGGTTACCGCTACTTCTTGAGAGACCTCCTCGAAATGTTGAAAAGGAGTTTCAATGAACTCACCATCCAACTCCACATATCGGAAAGAATTCAGATGACTAATCATGCACTCCACCTCCCCGTAGACAATTATGATCTTTCCCTGGACCGGGTATTTCAGCATCTGTGTAGTGTAGAGGTGACAACAGCATTATGGATCCAGGGCCGTCCTAGGAGACAGGAGTAAGAGGGGCGGATGTCCATTACATAGAAAGTTGAGTTGAAAGTATGAGTTCCCACCTTTATGGGGATGTCCACCTCCCCATGGACCATCCTCTTTGAGCCATCAAATGCTCTCACAACTATGTTACTGGGTTTCAAAGTCAACCCTTTGCAATCCAACCTATCAAGAACTTTCTTCGGTAAGATGTTCAAAGATGAACCCGTGTCCACCAAGACATGGGCCAGAGTTGTTCCTCTACACTCCACTGAGACATGTAATGCCTCGTTGTTCTTTCTCCCTTTTGGTGTCAAATGAGCATCAGAGAAGCCTAGGTCGTTATCAGCTGTTAAACTGGCCACATAATTTTGGAATTGGTCAGCAGATGTCTCTTGTGGCACATGGGTTGTCTTTAGAAACTTCACCAAAGCTTTCGCATGTGCCTCAGAGCACATTAACAATGCTAGCATGGAGATCTTGGAGGGAGTTTGCCCCAACTGTTCAACCACGTCATAGTCACTCTTCTTTATTA
Source organism: Vicia faba (assembly GCA_948472305.1). Lineage (NCBI taxonomy): Eukaryota > Viridiplantae > Streptophyta > Magnoliopsida > Fabales > Fabaceae > Vicia > Vicia faba. The sequence goes on from OX451741.1 coordinate 1,468,458,290, forward strand.
ATCTCAGGATCTCCTCCATTTCCTTCTTGGAGGTTTTGGGGATGGTCAATGGTTGAGCCTTCGTCTTGAAAGAATCTTCTTGAATACCTTTTCCCCAAACATCAGCTGCAGAAGTATTGGTAGGGATAACAGCAGGGATTGTGTCGTCTTTGTCAGTAGGTACACTTGTCGGTATGATCATCGGTACAAAGGTAATCTTCGGAACAACCACGGGTCTAAAAACTGCCTTTGGAGGGGCAATCTCTGGAGAGAAGATTCTACCACTACGGGTAATCTTTCTAGTTCCGGAAATATTGCTAATGTCAGAGTTTTCTTCTTCAGAGCTCACTTCTTCAGCAGTCAGTTCATCTTGTTTGATACCATGGTAGTAGATTTCTCCACCGTAATTCCATGGCACTGTTTTGTCTGACTCATACGGGACCGGCCTGGGCATTGTGATCTTAAGAGGAGTAGTCTTTGGAACTGATGTAATCCTAACAGGTCTTTTAGGGACCCTGGAAGGATTGGCGGAGATGGTTATGATTGAAATGTCTTCAACAGGAATAGGTAAAACGGGAGCATTTTCAAACAGAATTTCTTGATTGTCTATTAGGCGTTGAATGCCTGTCTTCAATAGAGGGCAAACAATTAGTGAGGATAAGCAGTGATGACAATATTTCTTACAACCTGGGAATATACCAGCTTTCAACAAGTTCATCTTAATGATCGGGAGCGGAGTCAAAAGTTCATCCACTGTAGCAATAAACAAATCTTCCTCAATAGCATTGGCGTTGTGACCATGCCTAGGCATCGGAGCGGAAATGACATTTGGTTTCTCAGGTGCGTCAAACTCAACTTCTTTTGCATCTATAAGGTCTTGAATTTTGTTTTTCAGGGCCTGACAGTTGTTAGTGTCGTGACCAGGACTTTCAGAATGGTATGCGCATCTGGAATTTGGGTGATAATGAGGGGACGCAGTAATGGGGTTCTTTGGGGCCTCCTTTAAAGTTGCCAGATTCAATTTCAGAAGATGTGGTAAAACCTGGGCTAGAGTCATATTAATTCTGGTAAATTTCCAGACTGGCCTTTCCACCCTCGGCTGGTTATTTCTTGGTTGATCTGTTGCAGGCTTTGGTATCATAACGGCCCCCACCACTGGTCGATGTTCAGTTCTTCCTTGATTCCTTTGTGAATAAAAAATAGATACCTCCTTCTTCCTAGTGAAAGTTTTTTTCATAGTTGTATAGGCAGACACATCCTTCTGAATCTTTCCACTTTTGATACCAGCTTCCACCCTTTCTCCGGTTAATATTAACTCAGTAAACCCAGCAGATGAGCTCCCAATCAAATGGTTGAAGAAAGGGCCCGATAGGGTGCCCAAGAACATATCCACCAACTCTCTTTCAGATAGAGGGGGATGCACTCTCCCAGCTAGATCTCTCTATTTCTGCGCATAATCTTTGAAACCCTCATTTGAAACTATAGCCATACTCTGAAGTTGAGTATGGGTAGGCGCCAAATCTGCATTATACTGGTATTGCTTATAGAAAGTTGCGGCAAGTTCTTCCTAGTTGTGGACGTCGGCCCTTTCCAATTGGTAAAACTAATTGAGTTGTGTTCCGGATAAACTATCTTGGAAGAAATGAACCCACAAGTCTTTGTCAGCGGAGTGCGGCTGAACATTTCTGACATATGATCGGAGGTGCATTTTAGGACATGACACCCCATCATATTTTGCAAATAACGGCTGTTGCACCCCAAAATTTGCCCTCCCATATTCTCCAAGAAATTGCCAAGTCAAGTCACAAAATTCCCCAAGGGTTGTGCAGCTCAACTGTCTCCTATACAGGCAAAACTAGGGTTTGTGTTCTGATCAAGAAAAGGAAGTTTTCAAAGGCCCAATCAAGTCTCACATGCCTACAAAGATAGTCAAGCATCCTCATATCAAGTTTCAAGGCATTCAGCTCAAAATTGCACAGTCAAAACCCTAAATTGCACTACAGTCAACTGTAGGGGCAAAATGGTCATTTGACAGTCAAAAGTTCAAATTTTTGGTCAACATATCATTTTGAAGCCACAAACATCATTTGATCAATGCTTGATCATGATTCTCAAAATTTGGCTCAGAAAATCATCAAGATGCAAAAGTTACTATATTTGGACAGTTGAAAAAGTCAACTGAAATTGACCAGGGCATAACTTTCACATGGATTATCAGAAAAATCCCATCCAAAGCTCATTTTGAAGAGAAAGACATTTCCTACAATTCATCTTCATATTCCAAGTCCAAGAAATGCTCTCACAAAAAGTTATCAATTTCAACATTTTAGGTCATTTTCAAAAGTCAACAAAAAGGGACTTTAAGTCAAAGGCCATAACTTGAGATTGGTAAATCAAAATGACATGGGACCAAAGGCATTGATTAAAGGACTCAAAGACCTTTCCAAAATGTCCAAGAACATGTGAAAAGCTTAAAAATTGAGCAAGTTATGCCTTGTGGAAGTTGGGAAATTTTTGGAAATTTTGAAAAGTTAACTTTGATCCAAATGACCTAAAAATGCAAATGGGCCCATTTTTCTTCCAAGTTTCTTCATGCCAAGCCTATGCACGACCATTAAGCCCAAGGGGAAGTATTTTCTCATTTTTTAATTATTTATTTGAATTTATGTTAATATTAATTCATTTAAATCATTTAAATATGTAGAAAATATAAACTTGACCTAAAAAAATCTTTTTATGCACATTCTAGACTCAAGATCTCGTGCACATCCCAATATGGCAAGAATTGGTGTGATTGGAGCATGATTGAACCAAATACACATGAAAAAAGATTCAAAAAAGATCTTACAAAATCAAATATGCAAATCATTGAATGCCATGGATATTGTTCAATTTTGTTGACCTAAAAGCTCCTATACATATTCAGAATCACAACCCTAAAAGGATGAGACTAAAAAGCTGCGCAAGAAGCTCTCTACAAACTTGAAAAATTGCCATAAAATTCAAAAACTGAATTCAGTGTTCCAGGGCGATTGAAGGTATCAAACTCATTCCAAAAGCATCCTGAAGCCTCACTGAACGATTCTCAATCATTAACATCCACCAAAACGCCTTGAATCGGTATCATGAACTCAAACAGTTTCAAGAAAAATGCATGACCGTGTTCCATGTTTAAGGCATTTTCATTGTTTTTTATTGATGCATTCATACTAATAAACATATTCTGAAGCTAACCACGTGATCCAATTTTGTTTTCGTGCCGTATATGGATGTTTGCCATTGTTAACTTTTAGGGTTCATAAAGCTCAGAATTAGGGCTTTTCAATTGAAGAAAAATTAGCTTTCCAGACTTAGACCATCCAAACCGGCACACTCCAACGAACAAGAATCAATCATCGCGATTGATTTATGGGGCCTCAGGGCCTAGTCGTTATTTTCTCGTATGCCACTTTCTGCAACGGTGTAAAAACCGTTGCCTAATACTTTTGTTTTTTTCAGGCAAAACGAAGCCATGGGGAAGATGATGAAGTGGCGTGTACTGGTTGGATAATTCGAATTTTTCGCGCTTTAAACCACTGATGCATTGTTTCATATTATATTATTCATTGTATATTTATTTAACAAATGCGTGTTAGTGGTCCAGTGGCAATGAGGTGTATTGGCAATCCACGTGACCTGGGTTCGAGACCCAGGTCCTGACTTTCCTTCATATTTTTCTTCATAAAATGCTCCCATGCAGCTTCAGCGCAATGGTTTACCATAGGCCATCATAATCCAAGCAGCCACGCGTCCTGGCAGGTCCATCAAAGGGCTCAGATCTAAGAACGTGCTGTGCCCAAGTCAACACGCTAGCACACGAATTGGCAAAAGTCAATGGATCCACTGCTTATTGGGCCTGATTTGCTGAACAACACCTCCATGTTGGGACTACACCCCCACCCTGGTTTGCTAGTTTTATTTATTTTTCTTATATTTATTTTTAATTATTATTTTACTTGTTTTGTTGTTTTAATTCAATAATTATTTTTTACAAAATATGAAAAAAACATCATAAAATCAGAAAAGGCAAAAAATATAATATTTATTTTATTTTAATTATTTTTTGTAAATAAATGCATGTAAATAAATTTAGTTTTAATTAGGTCATAATTTTAATCCTTTTAATAAATCCAAAAATAGAATTAGGTTTAATTTTTATTCCTTTTAATTTCCTTTTTTTTAATAATATTTATTTTATTTATTTTCATAAATTAAATTTTGCATGTAAATTAACTTAGATTTAAATTAGGTTAAAACTTAATATTTTCATAATAACTAAAAAACATTAGAATTAGGGTTCGCATTTCAAATTTCATTCTAAAAAGTTCTTTTTTCTTTTAAATCTTAAAAACACAAAATACCAAAAAAAACATTCTTGTTAATTTTAATTCTTAATTCCTTATTAACTTTAGTTTGTTGCAAAAGGGTCCAACGCCCATGTCCATAATTTATTTAATTTGCGCATTTATTTTATGTCAATTATTATAATTATGTAATTCTCCCAAAGCCGTGTAAACAATTTCTCGCATTTTTATTTATTGCTTTATTTATTTTCCGTTAAATCGGGTCCGGTTTAATTTTGGCGATGTGGACCCGCGCCATTTGTAATAGCCTTAGAATTTACTTTTCCCGTAAACTTTATAACTGTTAAAAAGCATGCAAGAATGAATGTCTTAATTAAAATCAAGCGTAGAACACAAATAAACATGACAAGACAAATATCAATGAAACTGACACACAATTCGCACACACCACCCCTAGGGTACGCCTCACTGTTGCCTTTCGAAAGGTGATCGTCGAGTAGAGGACGTCTTAGTAAGTCCTCATGATCCGGGAACCTGGCATGAGGGTAGCTTCTAAGGTGTCTTCCCATTGCTCCGGTGATCACCATGTCCCGAACCTCGAATTGACCCGAACACCTCCAACGGTGGTGCTACCTACCTCTCAATGGTGGGATGGCATTACTTTAAAGGACATTTACACAGACGAATTCCTTAGGGTAGGTAGGTTCTCAAGGATACTTGCTCTAATTTCAAAACAAATTCAAAAATACTTTTCACACCAACACATTTTTAAAAAGCTTTCGAAAGCAACTTTTCAAACACTCTTGAGGACTGATACAAGAGTCGAACTGGAATTTTCAAAGAAACTTTTTAAACCCACAGTTGAAAAGCAAACAAACCATTTTTGAAAACACAAGTAAGCAAGTATCTAAGAGCCCATGGATAACCATGGATAGAAAGGGTGCTAACACCTTCCCTTTCTATAACCTACCTCCCGAACCGAGAGCAATCTCTTTAAGGAATTTTTCTGTGCTTTTGTCCTTTCCATTTGGAGAAAATAAAAGACGGTGGCGACTCTTGCTTCCGCGACATTTCGCGAACCAGCGTTAAACAGTCAGTTCCAGATCCACCGATCACAGAACTGGCGACTCTGCTGGGGATATCTTATAAAGTGGGGTGTACCTTAGGGCTAGTTCATAACTATGTTTTCACTTGTATTGATTTGCTTGCTTTACTATTGTGGGTTGCATCGGAGATACATAGATCCTAACCCGGATCTGGGGATACCCTGTTTAGGTAGCATAAGCTGTGAGGGACCTGTCCGGCGTATACCGACATGGGTGAAGCAGTGGCTACGTTGGTGTGGCGCCTTGGTCTGTACCGATATCCCTCGTGTTGAAACGGGGAGAATATGGGTCTTCCAAGGAGTCATTAAGCACCAACAGACCTTAGAACCTTAAATGACACAACTTGGCCATTAGAACAGTAGCAGTATGCTACGCCCATTGAGGCTAAACTCTCGTGATGGTTCTGGCCGCAAGAAAAGATTGCGATGCTGGAGTTATGACCGATTGAGGATAGTCAATGATATTGGGATCCTCTAAGAACCCGGTTACTTTTGATTAGGACAGGTATGAACCAACCAACTTCAAGAGGGTACTACCCAGACCCCATGCTGGCCTAAACTCTAAGGGCTTCTCTTGTGTGACTTGTGTGCCTTCGTACTTGACTATCTGCATGCTTGTTACCTGACACTTGTTTCTTGCAGGACTCATAACAGAGTACCCTAAGTTTCTTGCAGGTTTTGGTTTGTAGTCCTTAATTGGGACTCGTAACAGGGCTACTCACATCATCCCATGCATACCATGCATCATAACATTGCATACATCCTAACCCATTTCAAGGATCTCAAGGGCTTGTGATGCAGGTCATGGTGAACCAACTATCCCAGCAAGGGGCAGAGAGGATTTATTTTCCTCTAGCCAAGGTTGTCAGGGGCTATGACCCACTGGATATGGTGAGCCTTTGACCCTTGAAGAAGGACTCTCAACAACATGAAGTACCTTCAATCAAGTTACCGGCTTTCAACTCTAACAAGTTTCTCTGTTTACCCCGCGAGGTCCTTGAAATCATTGCATGCATGTCATACATATCATTGCATAACAGGTACCCTTTCTCTGCAGGTTACTTACCTTCTTCGCTGTTTATTTCAGCCGATCGTCATGAATCCTGAATCATCAGCTGAGCAGTCTATCAAGGCCCTCCAGGCCCAGAATGCCCAATTCCAAGGGCTAATCATGAACTTGACCCAGGGGCAGCAAGATCTGAAGGCTCTGCTCTTGAAGAAGGAAAAGAAGAAGAAGAGGACTGTCTTGTTCAGCCCTAGACGCAGATCTGGGAATACACCGCAAGTCGAAACTGAGAGGACAACTCCATCTGTGAGGGAAAGCAGTCACCATGAGAGAGAGGTGCCTAGTCCAGTGGTCTCCGACAACGAGACAGATTTCGACAACGAACAATACCCTCCGGCTGAGGATAAGTACAAGCAGTTGGAAGACCGGCTCAGTGCTATGGAGATACAAAAGGTGCATGGCCTGGACTTCGAGGATCTAGGTCTGTCTTCTGGGGTAGTGATCCCGCGCAAATTCAAGGTGCCTGCCTTTGCTAAATACGATGGGGCATCCTGTCCTAAGTTGCATCTCAGGGCTTATACAAGGAGGATCCAGCCTTATACAGCTGACAAAAACTTATGGATCCACTTTTTCCAAGAGAGTCTTTCAGGGACTCAGCTCGAGTGGTTTTATCAATTGAATGGAGCCAACGTCCGTACCTGGGAAGACTTAGCCACTGCTTTCTACAAGCATTACCAGTACAATGCCGACCTTGCTCCCACACGCACTCAGCTTCAGGGAATGTCTATAGGTGCAGGCGAAGGTTTCAAAGAGTACGCACAGAAATGGAGAGACCTTGCTGGAAGGGTACAGCCTCCCTTGACTGACCGGGAACTCGTTGATATGTTCTTGGGAACCCTATCCGGGCCATTCTTCAATCACCTCATTGGTAACTCATCTGCTGGATTTACCGACCTCATCCTGACCGGCGAAAGAATTGAAGCTGGTATCAAGAGTGGGAAAATTCGAGAGGCCACACCTTCTGATATTCATAAAAAGCCTTACACGGGAAAGAAGGAATCTAATGCTGCATACAGTCAAAAGAGTCGCCGTGATCAACATGCAGGGGCAGTCATGATCTCTGGTTCTGCACCACGCCGCCAATCACAAAGGGGAAACCAGCAAAGGCCGGACGGGCCTAAAAGGCAGTTCACCAACATTAACATGCCATGGTCACAAGCATTGCAGCACATGTTGAAGATGAACCTGATTGCGGTGATCAACCCTCCTGCCAATCCTAAGACCTCCTCTCCTAGCTACAATCCAGAATCAAGGTGTGCTTATCATTCCGATAGCCCGGGGCACGATACTGAGGACTGTTGGGCACTGAAGTACAAGATTCAGAACATGATCGACGCCAAAGAGATCGAGTTCGAGCCTGCCGAGACTCCCAATGTGATCACTGCTCCGTTGCCTAAACATGGCTAGGATTGAGAATTTTTCTTGTTCATTTGAATTCAAGTTGTATTTTCCTTTCTTGTTCAGATAAACAATTATCATGTTAAACTCTTTTATTTCATGAATGCATTACACATGTCTGTCTTGATCTAATTATGTTTACTATGCTTAAAACTGTTTTCATATTTTTGCGATGGTCAACTCTTAATTAAAATTCTAAACCTCTTGAGGGAGGATGACGAAAACAATACCATAATCTACAGTATGCTTTTGAACAGACCCCGCTGATGAGGTACAGGCATTGTTTCAATTCCTAAACACTGGAGTTATAAGGATGATAATCCCTCGCCAACCCCCCTGAGCCAAAGAAGTAGGAGTTTTTCTTTTCGAAAATTGAAACCCTTAATCATAACCTGGGGCAGGGTAGTTTTCTCAGTTGATCCAAGTGCATAACGAATGGCACCAAAGAGGTCCTTACAAAACAAAGAAGAAAGTGATGGTTCCGAATAATCAATAAAGAAAGGCAGTCATTATCTCAAAAAAAAATAAAAAACCCATTAAGTCAAAACCCATGAAGGAGACTTACAAAACTGGGGCATCCCGCTGACTGTAATTCCAAAAAAGGAAACAGTTCAGGCAAAAAAAGAAAGGGATAACAAAAATCAAGAAAGAGGTCTTACAAACCCTCAACAAAAAAGGAATGACTGCCTATTCAAAATAAGTTATCAACATCCGAATCATCACCGGAAAATCAGAGCAAAGACTCAAACAAGGTCTAACGTATGATCAACTGAGTTTAGGTTTGGAGAACATCACGAAGAGCGGGTGGGTACAAATAATTTGAGCCTTTATCCTTTGTTTCTTAAACCATGAACCAGGCCACGATACAACCCTTAAAAGTCCTAGCTGAAGCATGGGTTAGTTCGAAAGCATACTGTTACGAAGGTATCCTGACTCCTGAAGGTTTGCTGTAAAATATTGAGTTGACATCGCACTGTATTACAAAAAATGCATTTTCAAAATTCAAGACAGACATAGACTTTTGCATTCTTAAAATAACCTTGTTTGCATGTGACTATTTGTTTGAACAGCAGGGAAATTCGCACGATGAACACCTTGTGAACAGAAGTACCTCCAGTCAAGGGGCACAGTAGGAGCATTGCCCATTATCTGGGGCATGGCAAAATACTTCCAACAGGGGCAACTCCCTACATTCTGAGAGCGTGGACATAGTCGAAAAAATACTGCGCATAATCAAAGACCCGCTAGGTTGACACACCTAGGCAAAAATAAGGGCTTCCCGGCGAACCAAAAGGGTTCGGGCAAAATGAAGGGATGAAATGAAAAAACATGTACACCCGGCAAGTCGAAAACCTGAAAAGGCGGCTTGAGCAAAAATGGGTATCCCGATGGACTGAAAACCCGAAAGGGCGGTCCAGGCAAAAGTTAGGGATCAAAGCGTACGACTATGTTCCGGTATCTCATCATTTGTCTACCCGAAGATTTGTCAAGTCACCCACACAGGTATCTTCTTCCCTCACCTCCAAAACAGGGGCAATAATGAGTTATCCAGGCGATCCAATTGCTCTGTCAACCAAAGTACAAAGATCAACATAAGGATGATTACCATCTACCTTTACAAATTCCAGATCGTGGGCTAGCGTCCGAGACCAAACAGGACAATCATCCACTTAATCAAAATCATGCAACCCAACACCGGTTTCTTCTCAACCTTCAGACAAAGTCATACACAGACTCCTCCTCCATAAGATGACCTAACCCCGGTTCATCAAGAAGTTTTACACAAACTTATCCCGAAGTAACCTAACCCCGGTTCCTCCTGAAGTCTTACATGGACCTATCTCAAGATGACCTAACCCCGGTTCATCAAGAAGTTTTTACACAAACTTATCCAGGTAACCTAACCCCGGTTCCTCCAGAAGTCTTACATGGATTTAGCTCAAGATGACCTAACCCCGGTTCATCAAAAAGTTTTTACACAAACTCGTCAAGTAACCTTACCCCGGTTCCTCTAGAAATCTTACATGGGTTTATCTCAAGCAACCTTACCCCGGTTCATCCAGAAGTTTTACACAAACTTATCCCGAAGCAACCTTACCCCGTTTCGTCAAGAAATCTCACACGGATCTATCTCAAGGTAACCTAACCCCGGTTCCCCCAGAAGTCTCACATGGACTCGTCTCCAGTAACCTTACCCCGGTTCCTCCAGAAGTTTTTACACAAACTTATCCAAATAACCTTACCCCGGTTCCTCCAGAGGTTTTTACACAAACTCATCCAAGTAACCTTACCCCGGTTCCTCCAGAAGTTTTTACACAAACTCATCCAAATAACCTTACCCCGGTTCCTCCAGAAGTTTTTACACAAACTTATCCAAGTAACCTTACCCCGGTTCCTCCAGAAGTTTTTACACAAACTTATCCAAGTAACCTTACCCCGGTTCCTCCAGAAGTTTTACATAAACTTATCCATAACCTAACCCCGGTTCCTCCAGAAGTCTTACATGGATTTAGCTCAAGATAACCTCACCCCGGTTCATCAAGAAATTTTACATGAACTTACCTCACCAAGCACCCCTACACCGGTTCTCTCTCTTCAAGATGCAGTTTTACATGGACTCGTCACCCAGAAACCCTACACAGGTTCTCCCTGTCCAAAAACGAAGTTTTACACGAACTCATCATCAAAGTAACCCCACCCAGGTTCCTTCTCCATTTCAGATGCGGTTTTACACGAGCTCATCAGCAGGCAACCCTACATAGGTTCCCTCTTTCAACCTACAGCATTACAGTTCAAAATCTCCCCAGGAGAATCCAATCCAGTTCCCCAGGAAAAGTTGGAATCCATCTCCCCAAGCAGTAAGCTTATCCCCAGTATATTCTGGAAGCTTATCCTCGCAGAGCACGAACGCGTCGTCCGGCTTTATTTAAAGAGTTATTTCCTTAACAGGATATAACTGGGTTATCCTCAGCCAAAAAGCCACGGAAAGGTCGTCGTCAACGTAGTTCTTTCCTACCCCCAGCGAAGTCTATTCACACTTCCACAGCAAGACTTCCTCAGCAAGTCATTATCTACACTCAGCAAAGCATCTCCCCACAGAGTATTGCTTCCCAGCATGGTCACTAGAGTATTTTTCTCCCCGCAGAATCTTCCATTTGCCAAGTTTATTCCGCAACGGAGTCATCTTCTCCTACCGGTATTCTTGCAACTATCATCCCCAGCGGAAGTAAAAGCTTATTCTCCAACATCAGCCCAGGATACGACTTCCCGGCATCCGTCAAGGATTTACTTTCCTAGACGAAAACATACATAAAACATCATATACATCATTATAGCATGCATAAACGCATCATACAAACCTCATTTATGTTGAGAACATCATCGCATGATCCATATCATGCATTGCATATGACTGACCTTTACCTTTCAGGGAAGACGCAGTTAAAATGCTCAAACATATTTCAAAGTCTTCTCTAGTCCAGCTAAATCGACTCCCAACAGATTTTCTGATAAAGACTCAGCAGTCTCCTATGGTCCCCTCTCCAACGGTGAGTGAGGTGGTAATTCCTTTTCAGATGTTTCCCTTTCCGACGATGAGTGTGAGGTGATAGTCTCTTATGATCCCCTCTCCGGCAAGTGCGTGAGGTGGTAATTCCTTTTTTCAGATGTTTCCCTCTCCGACGATGAGTGTGAGGTGATAGTCTCCCATGGTTCCCTCTCCGACGGTGTGTGAGGTAGTAAGTCCTTTTTAGATGATTCCCTCTCCGACGATGAGTGTGAGGTAATAGTCTCTTATGTTTCTCTCTCCAACGGTGTGTGAGGTGACAATTCCTTTTCCTATGATTCCCTCTCCGACGGCGAGTGAGGTGATTCCCTTTCAGATTATAATAGCTTATGGTTTGCTTCCCGATATCGCAAAGATGGTAATTCCCGCCAAGATTTTTCTCAACGAGCGTTGTTGAAGCTAAAGTCAGCCAAGGTTCTCTTACCATTCATGCTAAAGCAATAACCATCCCTGGTTCATTCATCAGCGTTTGAAGCTCCAGATTCAGCTCTTGTAACCAATCAGGACACATCTATACCAAGCATCTAAAATCAGCTCCTACAACGTGTCAGGTACTCATTTTTCTTTTGCAGGTATGCAGGTTCTCGTTAAGGAATCTCCTGCGCAATCAACGTCCCGAGGGCATCTATAAGCCCAATCATCCTATCCAGCAATCTCCAAATGGCATCTATAAGCCCATTCCATCACCGCACTGCTATTATGTGAGCGCAAATTTCTGGGCACTCTAGTGTTCAATCATCTTCTACCCTCGGATTACGAAAGGCACGTCCGCCAATCTGCATCCTCAGGTCTAAGAAGATTGAACAGGGGCAACTGTTGCACCCCAAAATTTGCCCTCCCATATTCTCCAAGAAATTGCCAAGTCAAGTCACAAAATTCCCCAAGGGTTGTGCAGCTCAACTGTCTCCTATACAGGCAAAACTAGGGTTTGTGTTCTGATCAAGAAAAGGAAGTTTTCAAAGGTCCAATCAAGTCTCACATGCCTACAAAGATAGTCAAGCATCCTCATATCAAGTTTCAAGGCATTCAGCTCAAAATTGCACAGTCAAAACCCTAAATTGCACTACAGTCAACTGTAGGGGCAAAATGGTCATTTGACAGTCAAAAGTTCAAATTTTTGGTCAACATATCATTTTGAAGCCACAAACATCATTTGATCAATGCTTGATCATGATTCTCAAAATTTGGCTCAGAAAATCATCAAGATGCAAAAGTTACTATATTTGGACAGCTGAAAAAGTCAACTGAAATTGACCAGGGCATAACTTTCACATGGATTATCATAAAAATCCCATCCAAAGCTCATTTTGAAGAGAAAGACATTTCCTACAATTCATCTTCATATTCCAAGTCCAAGAAATGCTCTCACAAAAAGTTATCAATTTCAACATTATAGGTCATTTTCAAAAGTCAACAAAAAGGGACTTTAAGTCAAAGGCCATAACTTGAGATTGGTAAATCAAAATGACATGGGACCAAAGGAATTGATTAAAGGACTCAAAGACCTTTCCAAAATGTCCAAGAACATGTGAAAAGCTTAAACATTGAGCAAGTTATGCCTTGTGGAAGTTGGGAAATTTTTGGAAATTTTGAAAAGTTAAATTTGATCCAAATGACCTAAAAATGCAAATGGGCCCATTTTTCTTCCAAGTTTCTTCATGCCAAGCCTATGCACGACCATTAAGCCCAAGGGGAAGTATTTTCTCATTTTTTAATTATTTATTTGAATTTATGTTAATATTAATTCATTTAAATCATTTAAATATGTAGAAAATATAAACTTGACCTAAAAAAATCTTTTTATGCACATTCTAGACTCAAGATCTCGTGCACATCCCAATATGGCAAGAATTGGTGTGATTGGAGCATGATTGAACCAAATACACATGAAAAAAGATTCAAAAAAGATCTTACAAAATCAAATATGCAAATCATTGAATGCCATGGATACTGTTCAATTTTGTTGACCTAAAAGCTCCTATACATATTCAGAATCACAACCCTAAAAGGATGAGACTAAAAAGCTGCGCAAGAAGCTCTCTACAAACTTGAAAAATTGCCATAAAATTCAAAAACTGAATTCAGTGTTCCAGGGCGATTGAAGGTATCAAACTCATTCCAAAAGCATCCTGAAGCCTCACTGAACGATTCTCAATCATTAACATCCACCAAAACGCCTTGAATCGGTATCATGAACTCAAACAGTTTCAAGAAAAATGCATGACCGTGTTCCATGTTTAAGGCATTTTCATTGTTTTTTATTGATGCATTCATACTAATAAACATATTCTGAAGCTAACCACGTGATCCAATTTTGTTTTCGTGCCGTATATGGATGTTTGCCATTGTTAACTTTTAGGGTTCATAAAGCTCAGAATTAGGGCTTTTCAATTGAAGAAAAATTAGCTTTCCAGACTTAGACCATCCAAACCGGCACACTCCAACGAACAAGAATCAATCATCGCGATTGATTTATGGGGCCTCAGGGCCTAGTCGTTATTTTCTCGTATGCCACTTTCTGCAACGGTGTAAAAACCGTTGCCTAATACTTTTGTTTTTTTCAGGCAAAACGAAGCCATGGGGAAGATGATGAAGTGGCGTGTACTGGTTGGATAATTCGAATTTTTCGCGCTTTAAACCACTGATGCATTGTTTCATATTATATTATTCATTGTATATTTATTTAACAAATGCGTGTTAGTGGTCCAGTGGCAATGAGGTGTATTGGCAATCCACGTGACCTGGGTTCGAGACCCAGGTCCTGACTTTCCTTCATATTTTTCTTCATAAAATGCTCCCATGCAGCTTCAGCGCAATGGTTTACCATAGGCCATCATAATCCAAGCAGCCACGCGTCCTGGCAGGTCCATCAAAGGGCTCAGATCTAAGAACGTGCTGTGCCCAAGTCAACACGCTAGCACACGAATTGGCAAAAGTCAATGGATCCACTGCTTATTGGGCCTGATTTGCTGAACAACACCTCCATGTTGGGACTACACCCCCACCCTGGTTTGCTAGTTTTATTTATTTTTCTTATATTTATTTTTAATTATTATTTTACTTGTTTTGTTGTTTTAATTCAATAATTATTTTTTACAAAATATGAAAAAAACATCATAAAATCAGAAAAGGCAAAAAATATAATATTTATTTTATTTTAATTATTTTTTGTAAATAAATGCATGTAAATAAATTTAGTTTTAATTAGGTCATAATTTTAATCCTTTTAATAAATCCAAAAATAGAATTAGGTTTAATTTTTATTCCTTTTAATTTCCTTTTTTTTAATAATATTTATTTTATTTATTTTCATAAATTAAATTTTGCATGTAAATTAACTTAGATTTAAATTAGGTTAAAACTTAATATTTTCATAATAACTAAAAAACATTAGAATTAGGGTTCGCATTTCAAATTTCATTCTAAAAAGTTCTTTTTTCTTTTAAATCTTAAAAACACAAAATACCAAAAAAAACATTCTTGTTAATTTTAATTCTTAATTCCTTATTAACTTTAGTTTGTTGCAAAAGGGTCCAACGCCCATGTCCATAATTTATTTAATTTGCGCATTTATTTTATGTCAATTATTATAATTATGTAATTCTCCCAAAGCCGTGTAAACAATTTCTCGCATTTTTATTTATTGCTTTATTTATTTTCCGTTAAATCGGGTCCGGTTTAATTTTGGCGATGTGGACCCGCGCCATTTGTAATAGCCTTAGAATTTACTTTTCCCGCAAACTTTATAACTGTTAAAAAGCATGCAAGAATGAATGTCTTAATTAAAATCAAGCGTAGAACACAAATAAACATGACAAGACAAATATCAATGAAACTGACACACAATTCGCACACACCACCCCTAGGGTACGCCTCACTGTTGCCTTTCGAAAGGTGATCGTCGAGTAGAGGACGTCTTAGTAAGTCCTCATGATCCGGGAACCTGGCATGAGGGTAGCTTCTAAGGTGTCTTCCCATTGCTCCGGTGATCACCATGTCCCGAACCTCGAATTGACCCGAACACCTCCAACGGTGGTGCTACCTACCTCTCAATGGTGGGATGGCATTACTTTAAAGGACATTTACACAGACGAATTCCTTAGGGTAGGTAGGTTCTCAAGGATACTTGCTCTAATTTCAAAACAAATTCAAAAATACTTTTCACACCAACACATTTTTAAAAAGCTTTCGAAAGCAACTTTTCAAACACTCTTGAGGACTGATACAAGAGTCGAACTGGAATTTTCAAAGAAACTTTTTAAACCCACAGTTGAAAAGCAAACAAACCATTTTTGAAAACACAAGTGAGCAAGTATCTAAGAGCCCATGGATAACCATGGATAGAAAGGGTGCTAACACCTTCCCTTTCTATAACCTACCTCCCGAACCGAGAGCAATCTCTTTAAGGAATTTTTCTGTGCTTTTGTCCTTTCCATTTGGAGAAAATAAAAGACGGTGGCGACTCTTGCTTCCGCGACATTTCGCGAACCAGCGTTAAACAGTCAGTTCCAGATCCACCGATCACAGAACTGGCGACTCTGCTGGGGATATCTTATAAAGTGGGGTGTACCTTAGGGCTAGTTCATAACTATGTTTTCACTTGTATTGATTTGCTTGCTTTACTATTGTGGGTTGCATCGGAGATACATAGATCCTAACCCGGATCTGGGGATACCCTGTTTAGGTAGCATAAGCTGTGAGGGACCTGTCCGGCGTATACCGACATGGGTGAAGCAGTGGCTACGTTGGTGTGGCGCCTTGGTCTGTACCGATATCCCTCGTATTGAAACGGGGAGAATATGGGTCTTCCAAGGAGTCATTAAGCACCAACAGACCTTAGAACCTTAAATGACACAACTTGGCCATTAGAACAGTAGCAGTATGCTACGCCCATTGAGGCTAAACTCTCGTGATGGTTCTGGCCGCAAGAAAAGATTGCGATGCTGGAGTTATGACCGATTGAGGATAGTCAATGATATTGGGATCCTCTAAGAACCCGGTTACTTTTGATTAGGACAGGTATGAAACAACCAACTTCAAGAGGGTACTACCCAGACCCCATGCTGGCCTAAACTCTAAGGGCTTCTCTTGTGTGACTTGTGTGCCTTCGTACTTGACTATCTGCATGCTTGTTACCTGACACTTGTTTCTTGCAGGACTCATAACAGAGTACCCTAAGTTTCTTGCAGGTTTTGGTTTGTAGTCCTTAATTGGGACTCGTAACAGGGCTACTCACATCATCCCATGCATACCATGCATCATAACATTGCATACATCCTAACCCATTTCAAGGATCTCAAGGGCTTGTGATGCAGGTCATGGTGAACCAACTATCCCAGCAAGGGGCAAAGAGGATTTATTTTCCTCTAGCCAAGGTTGTCAGGGGCTATGACCCACTGGATATGGTGAGCCTTTGACCCTTGAAGAAGGACTCTCAACAACATGAAGTACCTTCAATCAAGTTACCGGCTTTCAACTCTAACAAGTTTCCCTGTTTACCCCGCGAGGTCCTTGAAATCATTGCATGCATGTCATACATATCATTGCATAACAGGTACCCTTTCTCTGCAGGTTACTTACCTTCTTCGCTGTTTATTTCAGCCGATCGTCATGAATCCTGAATCATCAGCTGAGCAGTCTATCAAGGCCCTCCAGGCCCAGAATGCCCAATTCCAAGGGCTAATCATGAACTTGACCCAGGGGCAGCAAGATCTGAAGGCTCTGCTCTTGAAGAAGGAAAAGAAGAAGAAGAGGACTGTCTTGTTCAGCCCTAGACGCAGATCTGGGAATACACCGCAAGTCGAAACTGAGAGGACAACTCCATCTGTGAGGGAAAGCAGTCACCATGAGAGAGAGGTGCCTAGTCCAGTGGTCTCCGACAACGAGACAGATTTCGACAACGAACAATACCCTCCGGCTGAGGATAAGTACAAGCAGTTGGAAGACCGACTCAGTGCTATGGAGATACAAAAGGTGCCTGGCCTGGACTTCGAGGATCTAGGTCTGTCTTCTGGGGTAGTGATCCCGCGCAAATTCAAGGTGCCTGCCTTTGCTAAATACGATGGGGCATCCTGTCCTAAGTTGCATCTCAGGGCTTATACAAGGAGGATCCAGCCTTATACAGCTGACAAAAACTTATGGATCCACTTTTTCCAAGAGAGTCTTTCAGGGACTCAGCTCGAGTGGTTTTATCAATTGAATGGAGCCAACGTCCGTACCTGGGAAGACTTAGCCACTGCTTTCTACAAGCATTACCAGTACAATGCCGACCTTGCTCCCACACGCACTCAGCTTCAGGGAATGTCTATAGGTGCAGGCGAAGGTTTCAAAGAGTACGCACAGAAATGGAGAGACCTTGCTGGAAGGGTACAGCCTCCCTTGACTGACCGGGAACTCGTTGATATGTTCTTGGGAACCCTATCCGGGCCATTCTTCAATCACCTCATTGGTAACTCATCTGCTGGATTTACCGACCTCATCCTGACCGGCGAAAGAATTGAAGCTGGTATCAAGAGTGGGAAAATTCGAGAGGCCACACCTTCTGATATTCATAAAAAGCCTTACACGGGAAAGAAGGAATCTAATGCTGCATACAGTCAAAAGAGTCGCCGTGATCAACATGCAGGGGCAGTCATGATCTCTGGTTCTGCACCACGCCGCCAATCACAAAGGGGAAACCAGCAAAGGCCGGACGGGCCTAAAAGGCAGTTCACCAACATTAACATGCCATGGTCACAAGCATTGCAGCACATGTTGAAGATGAACCTGATTGCGGTGATCAACCCTCCTGCCAATCCTAAGACCTCCTCTCCTAGCTACAATCCAGAAGCAAGGTGTGCTTATCATTCCGATAGCCCGGGGCACGATACTGAGGACTGTTGGGCACTGAAGTACAAGATTCAGAACATGATCGACGCCAAAGAGATCGAGTTCGAGCCTGCCGAGACTCCCAATGTGATCACTGCTCCGTTGCCCAAACATGGCTAGGATTGAGAATTTTTCTTGTTCATTTGAATTCAAGTTGTATTTTCCTTTCTTGTTCAGATAAACAATTATCATGTTAAACTCTTTTATTTCATGAATGCATTACACATGTCTGTCTTGATCTAATTATGTTTACTATGCTTAAAACTGTTTTCATATTTTTGCGATGGTCAACTCTTAATTAAAATTCTAAACCTCTTGAGGGAGGATGACGAAAACAATACCATAATCTACAGTATGCTTTTGAACAGACCCCGCTGATGAGGTACAGGCATTGTTTCAATTCCTAAACACTGGAGTTATAAGGATGATAATCCCTCGCCAACCCCCCTGAGCCAAAGAAGTAGGAGTTTTTCTTTTCGAAAATTGAAACCCTTAATCATAACCTGGGGCAGGGTAGTTTTCTCAGTTGATCCAAGTGCA
Source organism: Vicia faba (assembly GCA_948472305.1). Taxonomy (NCBI): domain Eukaryota; kingdom Viridiplantae; phylum Streptophyta; class Magnoliopsida; order Fabales; family Fabaceae; genus Vicia; species Vicia faba. The sequence continues at coordinate 1,468,477,153 of OX451741.1, forward strand.
TAACGAATGGCACCAAAGAGGTCCTTACAAAACAAAGAAGAAAGTGATGGTTCCGAATAATCAATAAAGAAAGGCAGTCATTATCTCAAAAAAAAAATAAAAAACCCATTAAATTAAAACCCATGAAGGAGACTTACAAAACTGGGGCATCCCGCTGACTGTAATTCCAAAAAAGGAAACAGTTCAGGCAAAAAAAGAAAGGGATAACAAAAATCAAGAAAGAGGTCTTACAAACCCTCAACAAAAAAGGAATGACTGCCTATTCAAAATAAGTTATCAACATCCGAATCATCACCGGAAAATCAGAGCAAAGACTCAAACAAGGTCTAACGTATGATCAACTGAGTTTAGGTTTGGAGAACATCACGAAGAGCGGGTGGGTACAAATAATTTGAGCCTTTATCCTTTGTTTCTTAAACCATGAACCAGGCCACGATACAACCCTTAAAAGTCCTAGCTGAAGCATGGGTTAGTTCGAAAGCATACTGTTACGAAGGTATCCTGACTCCTGAAGGTTTGCTGTAAAATATTGAGTTGACATCGCACTGTATTACAAAAAATGCATTTTCAAAATTCAAGACAGACATAGACTTTTGCATTCTTAAAATAACCTTGTTTGCATGTGACTATTTGTTTGAACAGCAGGGAAATTCGCACGATGAACACCTTGTGAACAGAAGTACCTCCAGTCAAGGGGCACAGTAGGAGCATTGCCCATTATCTGGGGCATGGCAAAATACTTCCAACAGGGGAAACTCCCTACATTCTGAGAGCGTGGACATAGTCGAAAAAATACTGCGCATAATCAAAGACCCGCTAGGTTGACACACCTAGGCAAAAATAAGGGCTTCCCGGCGAACCAAAAGGGTTCGGGCAAAATGAAGGGATGAAATGAAAAAACATGTACACCCGGCAAGTCGAAAACCTGAAAAGGCGGCTTGAGCAAAAATGGGTATCCCGATGGACTGAAAACCCGAAAGGGCGGTCCAGGCAAAAGTTAGGGATCAAAGCGTACGACTATGTTCCGGTATCTCATCATTTGTCTACCCGAAGATTTGTCAAGTCACCCACACAGGTATCCTCTTCCCTCACCTCCAAAACAGGGGCAATAATGAGTTATCCAGGCGATCCAATTGCTCTGTCAACCAAAGTACAAAGATCAACATAAGGATGATTACCATCTACCTTTACAAATTCCAGATCGTGGGCTAGCGTCCGAGACCAAACAGGACAATCATCCACTTAATCAAAATCATGCAACCCAACACCGGTTTCTTCTCAACCTTCAGACAAAGTCATACACAGACTCCTCCTCCATAAGATGACCTAACCCCGGTTCATCAAGAAGTTTTACACAAACTTATCCCGAAGTAACCTAACCCCGGTTCCTCCTGAAGTCTTACATGGACATATCTCAAGATGACCTAACCCCGGTTCATCAAGAAGTTTTTACACAAACTTATCCAGGTAACCTAACCCCGGTTCCTCCAGAAGTCTTACATGGATTTAGCTCAAGATGACCTAACCCCGGTTCATCAAAAAGTTTTTACACAAACTCGTCAAGTAACCTTACCCCGGTTCCTCTAGAAATCTTACATGGGTTTATCTCAAGCAACCTTACCCCGGTTCATCCAGAAGTTTTACACAAACTTATCCCGAAGCAACCTTACCCCGTTTCGTCAAGAAATCTCACACGGATCTATCTCAAGGTAACCTAACCCCGGTTCCCCCAGAAGTCTCACATGGACTCGTCTCCAGTAACCTTACCCCGGTTCCTCCAGAAGTTTTTACACAAACTTATCCAAATAACCTTACCCCGGTTCCTCCAGAGGTTTTTACACAAACTCATCCAAGTAACCTTACCCCGGTTCCTCCAGAAGTTTTTACACAAACTCATCCAAATAACCTTACCCCGGTTCCTCCAGAAGTTTTTACACAAACTTATCCAAGTAACCTTACCCCGGTTCCTCCAGAAGTTTTTACACAAACTTATCCAAGTAACCTTACCCCGGTTCCTCCAGAAGTTTTACATAAACTTATCCATAACCTAACCCCGGTTCCTCCAGAAGTCTTACATGGATTTAGCTCAAGATAACCTCACCCCGGTTCATCAAGAAATTTTACATGAACTTACCTCACCAAGCACCCCTACACCAGTTCTCTCTCTTCAAGATGCAGTTTTACATGGACTCGTCACCCAGAAACCCTACACAGGTTCTCCCTGTCCAAAAACGAAGTTTTACACGAACTCATCATCAAAGTAACCCCACCCAGGTTCCTTCTCCATTTCAGATGCGGTTTTACACGAGCTCATCAGCAGGAAACCCTACATAGGTTCCCTCTTTCAACCTACAGCATTACAGTTCAAAATCTCCCCAGGAGAATCCAATCCAGTTCCCCAGGAAAAGTTGGAATCCATCTCCCCAAGCAGTAAGCTTATCCCCAGTATATTCTGGAAGCTTATCCTCGCAGAGCACGAACGCGTCGTCCGGCTTTATTTAAAGAGTTATTTCCTTAACAGGATATAACTGGGTTATCCTCAGCCAAAAAGCCACGGAAAGGTCGTCGTCAACGTAGTTCTTTCCTACCCCCAGCGAAGTCTATTCACACTTCCACAGCAAGACTTCCTCAGCAAGTCATTATCTACACTCAGCAAAGCATCTCCCCACAGAGTATTGCTTCCCAGCATGGTCACTAGAGTATTTTTCTCCCCGCAGAATCTTCCATTTGCCAAGTTTATTCCGCAACGGAGTCATCTTCTCCTACCGGTATTCTTGCAACTATCATCCCCAGCGGAAGTAAAAGCTTATTCTCCAACATCAGCCCAGGATACGACTTCCCGGCATCCGTCAAGGATTTACTTTCCTAGACGAAAACATACATAAAACATCATATACATCATTATAGCATGCATAAACGCATCATACAAACCTCATTTATGTTGAGAACATCATCGCATGATCCATATCATGCATTGCATATGACTGACCTTTACCTTTCACGGAAGACGCAGTTAAAATGCTCAAACATATTTCAAAGTCTTCTCTAGTCCAGCTAAATCGACTCCCAACAGATTTTCTGATAAAGACTCAGCAGTCTCCTATGGTCCCCTCTCCAACGGTGAGTGAGGTGGTAATTCCTTTTCAGATGTTTCCCTCTCCGACGATGAGTGTGAGGTGATAGTCTCTTATGATCCCCTCTCCGGCAAGTGCGTGAGGTGGTAATTCCTTTTTTCAGATGTTTCCCTCTCCGACGATGAGTGTGAGGTGATAGTCTCCCATGGTTCCCTCTCCGACGGTGTGTGAGGTAGTAAGTCCTTTTCAGATGATTCCCTCTCCGACGATGAGTGTGAGGTAATAGTCTCTTATGTTTCTCTCTCCAACGGTGTGTGAGGTGACAATTCCTTTTCCTATGATTCCCTCTCCGACGGCGAGTGAGGTGATTCCCTTTCAGATTATAATAGCTTATGGTTTGCTTCCCGATATTGCAAAGATGGTAATTCCCGCCAAGATTTTTCTCAACGAGCGTTGTTGAAGCTAAAGTCAGCCAAGGTTCTCTTACCATTCATGCTAAATCAATAACCATCCCTGGTTCATTCATCAGCGTTTGAAGCTCCAGATTCAGCTCCTGTAACCAATCAGGACACATCTATACCAAGCATCTAAAATCAGCTCCTGCAACGTGTCAGGTACTCATTTTTCTTTTGCAGGTATGCAGGTTCTCGTTAAGGAATCTCCTGCGCAATCAACGTCCCGAGGGCATCTATAAGCCCAATCATCCTATCCAGCAATCTCCAAATGGCATCTATAAGCCCATTCCATCACCGCACTGCTATTATGTGAGCGCAAATTTCTGGGCACTCTAGTGCTCAATCATCTTCTACCCTCGGATTACGAAAGGCACGTCCGCCAATCTGCATCCTCAGGTCTAAGAAGATTGAACAGGGGCAACTGTTGCACCCCAAAATTTGCCCTCCCATATTCTCCAAGAAATTGCCAAGTCAAGTCACAAAATTCCCCAAGGGTTGTGCAGCTCAACTGTCTCCTATACAGGCAAAACTAGGGTTTGTGTTCTGATCAAGAAAAGGAAGTTTTCAAAGGTCCAATCAAGTCTCACATGCCTACAAAGATAGTCAAGCATCCTCATATCAAGTTTCAAGGCATTCAGCTCAAAATTGCACAGTCAAAACCCTAAATTGCACTACAGTCAACTGTAGGGGCAAAATGGTCATTTGACAGTCAAAAGTTCAAATTTTTGGTCAACATATCATTTTGAAGCCACAAACATCATTTGATCAATGCTTGATCATGATTCTCAAAATTTGGCTCAGAAAATCATCAAGATGCAAAAGTTACTATATTTGGACAGCTGAAAAAGTCAACTGAAATTGACCAGGGCATAACTTTCACATGGATTATCAGAAAAATCCCATCCAAAGCTCATTTTGAAGAGAAAGACATTTCCTACAATTCATCTTCATATTCCAAGTCCAAGAAATGCTCTCACAAGAAGTTATCAATTTCAACATTATAGGTCATTTTCAAAAGTCAACAAAAAGGGACTTTAAGTCAAAGGACATAACTTGAGATTGGTAAATCAAAATGACATGGGACCAAAGGCATTGATTAAAGGACTCAAAGACCTTTCCAAAATGTCCAAGAACATGTGAAAAGCTTAAACATTGAGCAAGTTATGCCTTGTGGAAGTTGGGAAATTTTTGGAAATTTTGAAAAGTTAACTTTGATCCAAATGACCTAAAAATGCAAATGGGCCCATTTTTCTTCCAAGTTTCTTCATGCCAAGCCTATGCACGACCATTAAGCCCAAGGGGAAGTATTTTCTCATTTTTTAATTATTTATTTGAATTTATGTTAATATTAATTCATTTAAATCATTTAAATATGTAGAAAATATAAACTTGACCTAAAAAAATCTTTTTATGCACATTCTAGTCTCAAGATCTCGTGCACATCCCAATATGGCAAGAATTGGTGTGATTGGAGCATGATTGAACCAAATACACATGAAAAAAGATTCAAAAAAGATCTTACAAAATCAAATATGCAAATCATTGAATGCCATGGATATTGTTCAATTTTGTTGACCTAAAAGCTCCTATACATATTCAGAATCACAACCCTAAAAGGATGAGACTAAAAAGCTGCGCAAGAAGCTCTCTACAAACTTGAAAAATTGCCATAAAATTCAAAAACTGAATTCAGTGTTCCAGGGCGATTGAAGGTATCAAACTCATTCCAAAAGCATCCTGAAGCCTCACTGAACGATTCTCAATCATTAACATCCACCAAAATGCCTTGAATCGGTATCATGAACTCAAACAGTTTCAAGAAAAATGCATGACCGTGTTCCATGTTTAAGGCATTTTCATTGTTTTTTATTGATGCATTCATACTAATAAACATATTCTGAAGCTAACCACGTGATCCAATTTTGTTTTCGTGCCGTATATGGATGTTTGCCATTGTTAACTTTTAGGGTTCATAAAGCTCAGAATTAGGGCTTTTCAATTGAAGAAAAATTAGCTTTCCAGACTTAGACCATCCAAACCGGCACACTCCAACGAACAAGAATCAATCATCGCGATTGATTTATGGGGCCTCAGGGCCTAGTCGTTATTTTCTCGTATGCCACTTTCTGCAACGGTGTAAAAACCGTTGCCTAATACTTTTGTTTTTTTCAGGCAAAACGAAGCCATGGGGAAGATGATGAAGTGGCGTGTACTGGTTGGATAATTCGAATTTTTCGCGCTTTAAACCACTGATGCATTGTTTCATATTATATTATTCATTGTATATTTATTTAACAAATGCGTGTTAGTGGTCCAGTGGCAATGAGGTGTATTGGCAATCCACGTGACCTGGGTTCGAGACCCAGGTCCTGACTTTCCTTCATATTTTTCTTCATAAAATGCTCCCATGCAGCTTCAGCGCAATGGTTTACCATAGGCCATCATAATCCAAGCAGCCACGCGTCCTGGCAGGTCCATCAAAGGGCTCAGATCTAAGAACGTGCTGTGCCCAAGTCAACACGCTAGCACACGAATTGGCAAAAGTCAATGGATCCACTGCTTATTGGGCCTGATTTGCTGAACAACACCTCCATGTTGGGACTACACCCCCACCCTGGTTTGCTAGTTTTATTTATTTTTCTTATATTTATTTTTAATTATTATTTTACTTGTTTTGTTGTTTTAATTCAATAATTATTTTTTACAAAATATGAAAAAAACATCATAAAATCAGAAAAGGCAAAAAATATAATATTTATTTTATTTTAATTATTTTTTGTAAATAAATGCATGTAAATAAATTTAGTTTTAATTAGGTCATAATTTTAATCCTTTTAATAAATCCAAAAATAGAATTAGGTTTAATTTTTATTCCTTTTAATTTCCTTTTTTTTAATAATATTTATTTTATTTATTTTCATAAATTAAATTTTGCATGTAAATTAACTTAGATTTAAATTAGGTTAAAACTTAATATTTTCATAATAACTAAAAAACATTAGAATTAGGGTTCGCATTTCAAATTTCATTCTAAAAAGTTCTTTTTTCTTTTAAATCTTAAAAACACAAAATACCAAAAAAAACATTCTTGTTAATTTTAATTCTTAATTCCTTATTAACTTTAGTTTGTTGCAAAAGGGTCCAACGCCCATGTCCATAATTTATTTAATTTGCGCATTTATTTTATGTCAATTATTATAATTATGTAATTCTCCCAAAGCCGTGTAAACAATTTCTCGCATTTTTATTTATTGCTTTATTTATTTTCCGTTAAATCGGGTCCGGTTTAATTTTGGCGATGTGGACCCGCGCCATTTGTAATAGCCTTAGAATTTACTTTTCCCGCAAACTTTATAACTGTTAAAAAGCATGCAAGAATGAATGTCTTAATTAAAATCAAGCGTAGAACACAAATAAACATGACAAGACAAATATCAATGAAACTGACACACAATTCGCACACACCACCCCTAGGGTACGCCTCACTGTTGCCTTTCGAAAGGTGATCGTCGAGTAGAGGACGTCTTAGTAAGTCCTCATGATCCGGGAACCTGGCATGAGGGTAGCTTCTAAGGTGTCTTCCCATTGCTCCGGTGATCACCATGTCCCGAACCTCGAATTGACCCGAACACCTCCAACGGTGGTGCTACCTACCTCTCAATGGTGGGATGGCATTACTTTAAAGGACATTTACACAGACGAATTCCTTAGGGTAGGTAGGTTCTCAAGGATACTTGCTCTAATTTCAAAACAAATTCAAAAATACTTTTCACACCAACACATTTTTAAAAAGCTTTCGAAAGCAACTTTTCAAACACTCTTGAGGACTGATACAAGAGTCGAACTGGAATTTTCAAAGAAACTTTTTAAACCCACAGTTGAAAAGCAAACAAACCATTTTTGAAAACACAAGTGAGCAAGTATCTAAGAGCCCATGGATAACCATGGATAGAAAGGGTGCTAACACCTTCCCTTTCTATAACCTACCTCCCGAACCGAGAGCAATCTCTTTAAGGAATTTTTCTGTGCTTTTGTCCTTTCCATTTGGAGAAAATAAAAGACGGTGGCGACTCTTGCTTCCGCGACATTTCGCGAACCAGCGTTAAACAGTCAGTTCCAGATCCACCGATCACAACGGCACTTTGAACTTTGGTGGGATCACAATTCCCGACACTAGCCCCAATTCCTCAAAGTCTAGACCTGGTACTTTCTGTATTTTCACATCATTTAGACGCTCTTCAAGATGTCGGTATTTATCATTCGCTGGAGGATACTGTTCTTCGGAGTAATCTTCCTCTTCCTCCTCTTCTTCAGATTCTGACGGAACCGCTGTTTCTTTTCCTTTTCTTTCTCCTTCATCAGATGTTGCTGGAAAATCCAAGGTTCTTCTAGCCTGTCCTTGAAACCTTCTCCCCATGATTACCACACCGGCTGGTTTCTTCTCTTTCTTCTTTTTCTCTTTTGCCAGCAGAGTCTTCAGCTCCTCTTGTCCTTTGGCCAAGGTTGTGAGTAACTGTTGAAACTGCATGTTTTGAGCTTGAAGATCTTTGACTGCTTGTTCGAGATCCATCTTACTGAAATAAACAGTAGAGAGATGAGGAAACTTGTTGCAAAGACCTGTTTATGTTATGATGAATGATATGTATACATGCAATGCTTTCAAAGATTTAAAAATTCAAATTTGTTTTAAACAAAAGGAAACACACGTTATATTAATAATATAGAATTTGAGTACATTAATGCCCCTTGGGTAAAATAATACAAAATTCTAAGATAAAAAGTGTTGCGCATCCGCTTTGGTGCTATGTAGATATTTAGAGTCTGCTCCTCATGAAGTAGCCTAGTGAGTTCCAAAACCTTCTTCTCGCTTGCGTAGAATTAGGCTTCGAAAGTATCTCACTCTCCTTTAAGTTGTATCCAATCCCTTTGTAGATCTTCGAGTGATGTGGGCTTGTCAGGATGTAGGATAGTGTATGGAACTTCTCCTTCCTTAAAAGGCTCAATAATCACTGGGAGAATGGAAGGATAAGGCATCATAAGACTTTGAGCGCGGGTTCGTACCCACTTGAGGTAAGGCTCAAGAGGGATGGAATTCTTGTGTCCCAAATTCTTGCTATCCACCTTGTTTAGCATCCTCCAAGCTCGGATGAATCTATGGCGAAGTCCTTGATCGTTGTTGTCATAGTCGAATACCAGGCCTTGAATCAACATATCATGTGGGCCGTGTCTTCGGGAATAACCAAATTGTCTTAGAGCTAAGCACAGATTGTAGGTGATGCCTCCCCTAATGCCAAGTAGAGGGACATTAGGGAATTCCCCACAATGGTCAACAATGATAAAATTCTCTTTGGATCGAGAGCACCAATGAATATCTGAATGTTTGAGCGTCATTAACCATTGTGACCACCTTAATCCTTGCTTATTCTTTAAGACTAATTGGGGAAGATGAGAAATAAACCATCTTTCCAGGAGAGGAGTGCAACACATAAGAACACCTCTTTTCCTCATTGCACGAGTGTGAAAAGAGTGTAAGATATCCCCAAGCAATGTAGGCACAAAATTGCGGGACATGAAGATTTTGACGGTGCTCACATCTATGAGTGGGTCAGGATTAGGAAACAAGACCATCCCATAGATAAGAAGAGCCACAATCTCCTCAAAAGCTTGCAAGTCTAGGGAATTCCAACAACTTTGGGCTTTCTCAAACATAAACTTTGCCAAGAAGCCTTTGACACCACTTCTAGTTTCCCAATGAGTTGTGACATCAGATGAGTGCAAGTGCAGGGCTTGAGCAATCTCTTCTGGCTTTGAATCTCTTTCCGTACCTTTGAAAGGCAATTGATTGAGAATAGTAATCCTCAAGAGTTGAGAGAATTCTTCCAAAGTAGGCACAAGCTGATAGTCAGGAAATGTGAAGCAATGATGCAAAGGGTCAAAGAACTGGAAGAGAACCTTCATCATATCCTCCTCTGTGTTGGATGTGACCAAGATGAGTAGACGACCATGCCTCTCTGTGAATGGAGAGTTCTCATGGATCCTTGAAGCTAGCTCCTTGAGTTGTGGAGGAATTCTTACAAGGTTGATTTGGATAGTTTTCCTGCGAAGTGAATCCATATCCTACAAAACAAGAACAAAGATGAATCTCCAAAATCCTTGAAATGGTTAGTGGATGCATATGATGTTCATGATTTCCATGATGTTATGTACAAGTATGCATATACAAGCAAATCAAACAAGTTCTTAGTTTAGGCTTGCATGGGGTTTTATAGGTAAGTACCCTCTTGAAGTTTAGTTGGCTCAACCTGTCCTAGTAATAGTAACCAGGTTCTAAGGAGCTCAATATCACTAGATTGTTTCCTTGGTCATTGTTTCAGCTCAAGCCTCTTTAATGGCGATCGAAATATCCCAAGAAACCAATCCTTAATGAGTGTAGTATCGAGTATCTACCAACTTCGGACTGCACCAAAGTCGGTCATCTCATTACATCCTAAAGGCCAAGTTGGTTAAGTAAAGGGTTCTAGAAGTTCATTAGTGCTTTATGACATCACTCAGCAGCCCCGTATTCTCTTCGATTAACTCAAAGGCTACCGGCACCCACAAATATGTCACACTAACATAGCTATTGCTTAGACCATGTCGGTATACCCCACATAGTTTCCACAACGTATTGCTAATTACCTATAATGTTTCCCAAATCCGGGTAGAGGATTTCAAACCCAAACAAAGAACCAAAATATAAAGCAAACAAATCAAACAATGTAATCAAATAAATGTGATATAAACCCTAAGGTAACCCCACTTTTATAAGGACTCCCCAGCAGAGTCGCCAGTTCTGTGATACGGTGGGAGAACTGACTTGAGGTTTTTGCGTTTATGTTCGCAAATGTTGCGGTTAGCAAGAGTCACCACCGACTTTTCTTTTATCCAAAAGGAAAGGTGAAAAAGCACAGGAAAGACCTTTGAGATTATTTCTTGAGTTCGGGGGGTAGATTATGAAAAGGGAAGGTGCTATCACCCTTTTCATCCATTGTTTTCCATGGGCTCTTAGTTACTTGCCTAGATCACTTGCTTTTGTTGTTTGAAATTGTGTTTGGTATAGTTTTGAAAGTATTTTGTAAAAAAGAGGCCATTTGTTTAGGCGATCTTTGCAATGATTCTCGTTCGTAAGAATGTATACAAAGATGTTTGTATTTTGAAATTGTTTTCAATGTTTGTAAGATGTTTTTGAAATGTGTGTATGCTTGTTTTGAAAATGGCAACGATTGTTTGTTTGAAATTAGAGCAAGTAACTAGAAGCTATCTACCTACTCAAATGTCTTTCTTATGTATTTTCTATTCCTTTGACATTGTTGTCTTACCATTGATTTGGTAAGCAACCCTGTCTTTGGATGTAAACGGGACGGGCGTGGGTCATCGTATAACCATGATTAGCAATGTTTGCAAAGTATCTTAGCATTTTAGAGGGACCAAGATCATTTTGTAAGGCAACCTTGAATAGCGTCATCGAGGGACTATGATCTTATATTTGTTTGTTTTGCCAAGATACTTCGCGTGCGTAATATGGCCATTTTTGTTTTAGGCAACCAAGTGGGAAAACCCTAAGGGTGCTTATGTGCAAGTGCATCATTTTCATGCTTTGATTTTGTCTTGTATTTAGGGTTTTCTATTTTGCTTTATTTTGTTCTTGTCACACAAACCCTAATTACTAATCATGGCATATAAAGCGATAAATTGTGTAATATAAATATTTCTAAGCTATTACAACAATTTATGGGAGGGGGGAATACAAATTTGAATGGGGATTTGTAAGAATATAAACCTAAATAAATTATTACAACCAAATCTAATTTGTATGAATTAGAATAAATACAATACAATATTAAAAAGAAAATGCAATGCAATGTATATGTAAAAAAGATTTTTGTGTCTTGTTTTGATGTAAAAGAAAATTTAATCTAAACCTAAAAATATAAAGAAAAGGAATTAATTTTTAAAAGGGGTTTAACCCTAATTATTATTTAAAAGAAAATAAAGTTTATATGTATTATTTTATGTATCTTCTTGTATATAAATAATAAATAATATTGTATATAAAAAAGTACACATATATATATATATATATATATATATATATATATATATATATATATATATATATATATATATATATATATATATATATATATATATATATATATATATATATATATATATATATATATATATATATATATATATATATATATATATATATATATATATATATATATATATATATATATATATATATATATATATATATGCAAAAATAAGTATTTATAAGTATGAAATGAAAAATAAAATAAACTAAATACGTTTAAATATATTTACAAGTTTATTAAGAAAATAAATGATATCCTATTAAAATAAAATATATATTTTTATGCGAGAAATAAAATAAAAATAAAATAAAGTGCAATATTATTAATTTATATTTTTTAGGATTTTTATGCATTAAGGAAAACATTTAAAATATTAAATATTAAAATTAAAAAAATTAAAAAAAAAAGAGAAATTGGCAAGGGGGGTAATGCAGCAGATTAGTGGTGATGATGTTAGCAAAAAATCCTGGCCCAAAAGACCAAGCCCAGCCTGCAAAAATATAGAAATGGAAAAGGAAAAAAGTGAAAAAATACAAAAGTAGCGCGCAGGTTCGAACCTAGGACATGGGTCTCACCAGCGCGCTGCTTTGCCACTGGGGTGGCTATACTTCCATTATCTTAAGTGAAACAAAAATAACATATTCTTAACCAAGTCCTTGCCCTGTTTCATCTTCTTCCTCAAGCTTTGGCCAGACATCCTGTAACTCTCTCATGCTTCCATAAAAATGAAAATTCATAACATGAAAGTTGTAGTACTTGAGCACACGATTCCAACCATATAAGTTATGTGAACTATTAATCAAAGAACAAAGAGAATTTTAACAGCCCTAAATCTTGACCTAATATTTCCAGAAATTTCAAGTTCCAAATTCTCTCAGCACAAGTAAAATCAATGCAAGATAATGGTATGTACAACTTCGTTATGATGAGGACTACATTTTTTATTCACAAATCGTGGCCTAAGGTTGCCTGTACAAGGAGATAGAGTTTGAAATTTTACCTCCTTCAGTTGGAATCGTGAATGGAACTAGGGTGAGTTTGAGGGAGGCCATATGCTTGCTTGAGCTTCCTTGAACTTCCCTGGATGTATCCCAAACCTTTCCTTGCTCTGAAAGTAGCTAGAACTCCTTAGCCAAGTCAAACTGCAAGCTCTGAAGTTAACAATGGAAGATGGTGGATGAGTGATTACAAAACAGGGATGAAGGCCTGGATTGACTAGGTATCAAGTATGTAAGATGTTTGAATGATCCAAACTCAAAACGCACGAGCCAAAGGGAAGTTGGATGTGCTTATGCAAAATATGCAGTTTTGGACAGATTTTTGGTGTTTTTTTGGTTGGGAGTGTTTCAGGTCCTTCCTAAATGTGCATTGTGTTGCATAATGTTTGTATATTAGTATTGAAATGGTTTGATGTCAACCCTCTAACAGCTATGCCTGTTTTCACCTTTTTGCCACTTTTCTTGTATTTGAAGTAAAGTGATTAGACCAAACTTCACATGCTTGTACTGGATGGATTAGGGTTGGTATTTCTTCCTTACAAGTTTCCTTAGGACTGTGGTACTTGTATGTGCCAAGGGGACAGGTCCAATGCTCAAGATTGTAAAGTTTGCAAAAGTTGATCTTTTTCAAAATGGCAATGGAACCTTTTTGCCATAAATGGAATTACAAGTTGGATAAAGGTTCAAAAGCATGGATCAAAGCTTTGTCAACTGAGTAAGGATTTAATTAAGGAGTGTGGAACAAGTTTGGGACCTGTAAAGCATGTATTAGCCAACATAGGATTGATTTGCAACTTTGTTCTTCATGAAATGACTTGGACAAAAAGTGAGAAATTGCCAACTTCATCTCTTCGATTCTCCCTACTCAAAATTGATCTTGGGGAGTTCTTTGAATTTTTGGAAATCTTGAAATGTGCTCTATAATTCATCTTTGAAATTCATTTTGAGATACCTCTTGGAACTAGGTGAAAAATTGCCATGAAGTTGGGTCCAAAACCTGCCTAAATTAGGGCAAAATTTCACTAAGTTATTTAATTCATGACCATGTATTCACAAATTTATATCTTGAGATCCAAGCATCTTTAGGGAAACGTTTGTGAAGAAAAGTTGTAGATTTCATGTAGTTCTAAAACTTTCATGTTGGGAACTTTCCATGAATCAATATGCATCATGGTGAAAAAGTGGCCTAAATTTGAGAAAAAATAAGAAAAGTTTCCATACTTAGAAAATTTCTAAGTTAGGAAAATTTTCAAATTCAAACCCTAATTTTCAAATTTGGATTTATTGATGAAAAAGTTTCATATTTTGACATGGCTTGATGAATTATGACCCTTGGCCCTTGATTTTTACCAAAAAGTCAAAGTTTGACTTTTCAGTATACAGTGGACTTTGATCAGTTGACTACAAATTTCATCTATCAATCCAATGAATTTGAGATGTTTTGAGCCATGTAATTTAGACAAGATGATGTAATTGAATTCTTGAAATCATGATTTAACTCAATTGGTCATTTGCTAGGTTAAAAATCAGAAATTGCCCTTCCTCAGTCAAAACCCTAATTTTGACCATTTTGCCCTTTTTGTGATTTGATCAAATTTCTTGAGGAATTGTAATCCAAACTTGATCAAATGATACATATGAGTCTAGAATGTTGATATGGATAAAAAATTATGAAGTTTGACTGTAAATTGGCCATGGTTGACTTTTTCCCCAATACAGCTGATTTTTAGGTCAACTGTCCAATTGACTGAGCAAAAGTGTGATCCAAGGCTTGAAACTTGACATGAGTAAACTTGGGGTTCCATAATGATGCTTGAAAGTCACATGAATAATTGATAGTCCAAAAATCCTTGTGCAAACTCAAACCCTAATTTTGGGTTATCAGTGCAAGATGAGACGTCTTCAACTGACCAAACCCTGATCCAGTCTTGAGTCAAAGAGACCTTGTGAGAAAATTCTTGATAAATGAAGAGGGCAAATTTTGGGGTACAACACCGGGTATAAGACTTATAATTAATCACCAAGCACCCTGAAAACAGGAAAATCCAGACAAACATATATACAATATATACCATATAAACAACGATAACACATATACAGATAAAAACAAAGATAGGCTCAACTCACTTAGGGATGGACCAACAAGAGGTCAATGTTTCCCCAGTGAAGTCGCCATTTTTTTTGTAGCGGTAGAAATGTTTAAGACTAAACCATTGGACTGACTAGACTTATACAAATCAAAATAAAATCGCCATTACGCTTTATTGTTTCCAAAGGAATGGGAAAAGAGAGAGTAACCCAAAAGATAGGGGAAATATTCAAGGTAAGGGCATTGGTTATGCAAAGGGAATGTATTAGCACCCTAAGCATCTATGGTACTCCGCAGGAACCTCTTTGTAAAATCTGTATATTTTCGCTATAAAATGTTGTATAAAAATGGATGGTGGAGGTGAGAAAAGAAATATGTTTTTTTATGGTTTTTGCACCCGCCGCGGTTGCGAACCTTTAGTGCCTACGTACCACCTTTCGTGCAATAGGGGATCAGGGTACACGTAGTTCCTCTTTTAAAGATTTTAAAACATAAGTGTGTTGGTGAAATTTATGAGATAAGACATCATCATCATTGTCTGTGTGGAAAACATACTTACTACCCACAATCATGAGAAAGGAGAATTAGCGTCATCTCAAGCTGGAGGATATGGCTTGGATTTTAAAATCAACAATGCCTCACTCAACACCCAAGTGGAAAATATCTCACTTCACTACATATTGTAGAAGTATAATTGTTTGCATCACTACAAGGATTGACAAGAGTCCAATCTTTTGAGAAAGGTTTTAAAGTAAAAAGCCAAAGTGGCAAAATGGTTTGTAATGAGATTGATTGACTTTTAGTCTTCTCACAAAAAAAATGTCAAGGTATTATTAAGTCGATTAGAGTTTATTTAGAAAAATGTTTTTAAAATGCATGGACCTAAGTCCAAGTTTATTATGAAAATGGTTCAAGTTTAAAAACAAGAAGAATTTTCAAAGGGAGTGAGAATATTTTTGAAATTAAAGAAGATGGGAGGAGAAGAAGAGATTATCCTAAAGCATAAGGTAAAAGCTAGGGATAAGAACCATCTAACCAACAAGAAGCCAACACTTGACATTATGAGTCAAGATATAATTCTCATCCTTTGGATTGAAACCAAACAAGGAAAGATACTAGACCTCTTGAGAGAACCAAACTTCAAGTATATTAAGTCTTCATAAAAATTGGGTAGAGTAACGGTTGTATACGGGTGAATTCCAGATTACAAACAAAGAATGTAATCACAATAACCTGCACACAAAACAAACAAGCAACCCAATGTCTTGAGGTAAACCTCAAGAACTCCAGACAAAATATAAATTAAGATCACAAGATCTACAACATAGGCCAAGGTTTCTAATCCTAAGTCCAAAAAGTCCAATACTCCATAATGCCAAGGATAGTAACCAAATAGTCCAAGTATCATTAAGGAGTTTTTTATGGTACATGTTGATTATTAGGTGTCTTAGAAGAGAAAAGAAAAAGCTCATCTAAGCAAAATAAAAATGACATGAAATGTAATGCTTAAAGTAAATGGTACATAAAGCATAAAAATAAAGGGCAAAAAGTAAAAACAATTTAATAATTAGTGGTTAGTTGGAGGACTATCTTGACACTTGCATTTGTAACTCATTAGAGGATTAGTAGAACCAAATCCTCTACACAACAAGTTGCATTTGTTTTTTGTCAAGTATATCATCCATTTGGAATCCTCAAAAGTACCATTTAATGATCAACGATGTTTAAGTGATCTGGGTTGACCAAAAGTGTTGTAGATCCATTAGAGGATTGATAGAACCAAAGCCTCCACACATTGAATCTCAAGGTTATTGGATCAAAGAGATCAAATTAACATACCTGGGCTTGCAAACATAGGTTTGGGCCACGGATGATCTTTTATTCGAATCAGGACAAAATTTAGCGCTATCTCAAGCAATCGTAAGTGGACTTATGTAGAAGTCGAACCTATTTTGAGGCCGGTCAATAGCAATCTATGCACCATTTGTTTTGAGGCATGATATATAGATCATGCTCCAACAACATTTAGTTCAATGAGAAGGGGATGAGATGAAGAGGGATTACGGCAAAAAGATGAATAAACCATTTTTGAATTAAAAAATTTAATCAAACTATTATTAAAATCATTCATCCTTTTTTGTGGAGTTGAACTCAGTACCCAAGATCCAATGATGTTAATAAAGTCATGATAAAAAAATCAACTCAAGACATCCAGAAAATAATCACAAAATAATATCACATTTAATATATAAAAAAAGGTTAAAAAAATATTTAAAAATAGAAAATAATGAGGAAAATATCAATTATGTTCAAATTAAACAAGAAATAAAAAATAAGGCCATAGAAAAATCAGAAATGGATCCAAATATTTTTATAAAAATTTTGGTAATTTTTAAAAGTCAGAAACTTATTTTTAAACTATTTAAAATTGCTAAAACAAACATAATATAGATAAAAAATATTAAACCTCAACATAAAATTCCATAAAATTTTCAGAAAGTAAAAAATATGCAAAATAATATTCATGAATTTTTTCAGAATTAAAAAATGTCAAAAATTATTTTTTAAGTAATTAAAAGAAAGAAAACAATACCAAAATATAAAAAATACTAAATGTTAAAATAAAAATGTGAAAAAATATTCATGAGCTCAGAAATAATTCAAAGTATTTTTGTGAATTTTTTCATAATTTTTGGATAAAAAATAAAAGAGTTATGAATTTTTGAAAATTTAATCAAATAAAATATAAAATCAGAAAATAAAATAAAACCAAAAAGATGTAGACCATCAGATTATAGTCAAAACGCGTTAGTAAGCTAATCCAATGGACCAGACGCACTGTGCTTGATATGGACCTTAGTGAAACACACATGTGATCAGAAAA
This sequence comes from Vicia faba, assembly GCA_948472305.1. Classification (NCBI taxonomy): domain Eukaryota; kingdom Viridiplantae; phylum Streptophyta; class Magnoliopsida; order Fabales; family Fabaceae; genus Vicia; species Vicia faba. Next base: position 1,468,494,794 of record OX451741.1, read on the forward strand.
AGGGTAACCAATGAAATTAAAATGTTTGGCACGCTATCATTGGCTGAGACGAGACATATCATCGTCTTCAACCTCCAGATACCCTGTGTTGTACCCCAAAATTTGCCCTCCCATTTCTCATTGATTTCTCATCACAAGACCCTTGGAGCTCAAGATCCAGTTAGGGTTTCCTCTGCTCAAGACTTCTCTTTGCACTGTTGACCCAAATTAGGGTTTGTGTTTGCACAAAGATGTTTTGACCTAAATTGCCTAAGATGACTTTCATGCTTCATATTGGACTCCCAAGTTTATCCATACCAAGTTTTAAGTCTTGATTCCAAATTTTGCCCAGTCAATTGGACAGTTGACCTAGAAATCAGCTGTATTGGGGAAAAAGTCAACTGTGGCCAATTGACAGTCAAATCTCATGAAAATTGACCCACATCAACATTATGAACGCACATGGACCATTTGATCAAGTTTGGATCACAATTCTACAAGAAATTTGATCAGATCACCAAAGGGGCAAAATGGTCATTTTTAGGGTTTTGACTGCACAAAGGCAATTTTTTACTGTTTGACCTAGCCAATGGCAAACCAAGCTCACATATGGACTCAAGGACCCCATGGAATTGTCTTGACATGCTCAACAAGTTCAAAAGATCCCAAATGCACAAGATTGACAGTTGAATTTCCCAGTCAATTGATCAATTTTGACTGTATACTGAAAAGTCAAACTTTGACTTTTTGGTCAAAATCAAGTGTCAAGATTCATTTTTCATCAAAACATGCCAAATCATGAAACTTGTTCATCAAGAAATCAAGAAATGCAAATTAGGGTTTGAAATGAAGATTTTTCATAACTTAGAATTTTTCTAAGTTATGAAAAACCCTAATTTTTTCCTAACTTTGTCCCACTTTCTCACCAAGATTCATTTGGATTCAAGCAAAAGTCAAAACATGAAAGTTGTAGCCTATTGCATAATTTACAACTTGTATTCACAAAGTTTTCCCAAAAGAGGCTTGTATCTCAAGTTACAATTTTTGGAACAAGGGTACCAAACCATTCTTAACTTAGAGAAAATTTGACCTATTTTAGGCAGGATTTTTGCCTAACTTCAAGACCATTTTTCACATACTTCCACTTGGAATTTCAATTTTCATTTCAAAGATGGATTATAGTACACATTCCAAGATTTCCAAAATGTCCAAGAACTCATCAAACAACCTCATGGTTAGAGAGAATCGAATTTTGCAATATGGGAAAAACTCACTTTTGATTTGGTCAATTTACATGTTCATACATTTGTGCCATTTTGAATTCAGCATGCTTTCCTTGATTACAGGCCTCTAAACCATCCAACAATCAATAATTTAATGCTAACTCATTGTGCCAAGGCCTTGTTTTATGAGTTTAAGCATTACATGTTGAACTAAGCCATTTATAGAAAAAGCAAATTAGCCATTCTTGAAAAGTGAACTTTATGTCAAAATGCAAATCCAAGCAAGTACAGTTAAGATCTCTTTGGCACAAGTTTAGGAGCTAATTACACTGATCAAGACTGAGTTATGCAGCACATTAGGGGGGCCTGTACAAGCTAGAAACTCAACTTGGCCATTGGTTGCTTAAAGTAGAAGAAACTTGCCATAACTTAGAACAACTCTGATATCAGCTAACACATGCTTAGAAAAACTTGTCAAGCACTTTCTAAACATCCATTCTGAGCTAGAACACGAGCCAACCAAGTCCCAAACACTCTCATTCACAAAATCACCATTGAACTGCACAAAAACAGGGCCTGCTGCAGATTGAATCCCATAACTCATTTCCATCGTGCATTCTTGCTAAAACCACTTCAAACACCTTCCCTACCATCAATGCAAACTATCCAAAGCATTAGAAGTGGATTGTAACTCCTCTAATCAGTTTGGCCATTTTCATTTTATTGTTTTGCAGTTGAAGTTCCATAACACGATTCAGCTAGTTTCAAAGCAAAGTAAAGCTTGGAATAGCATCCCTGGACCTCAAGGAAGCTGTACCAATCATCACCTTGCACTGAAAGTACCTCAATCATCAGATACAACTTCAACTGAACAGGTAAGTTCATGAATTCGTATCTCTCTATCCAGGCATTGTTAGCTTTAGGTTTGTGAAGAAAATATGTCACATTCATAGCCCTGAACATGCCCATGTAGTTAGTTTTCATTTATGTTACGTATGTCATGAGAATTTGATGTCTGAACATTGATAAAAAATTAGGTTAAGATTTGGGAATGGAGAAATTCTCTCTCATTTTTGAGAGTTAGATCAAGTTTTAGGTATGTATGGATTCGTTGTTTGATGCTGGACATTTTTGATGTTGTGAGTTTTCATTAAAAAGCCAGGAATCAAGGTGTTTGAATCAGGTTACAAAACGCGCGTTTTTGGACAAAGAATGGCTGGAGGTTGAAGAAGCTCCACGTGGGCTGGGCCTGTTTGGTTATTTCTGTTTACACCACTTTTTTGCTTTCACACCCCCTAGGCCCATTTGGCTTATTTTTATGATTTTTGACTTTTTCTTTTTTGCTCTGACTTATTTATTTTTTCTTATAATATTAAAAATATTAAAAATATTTTTCTCACCATTTTTCATATTTTTCTCACCATTTTCTCACCATTTTCTCACACTTTTATTTAAAAAATACCAAAAATAATGTAAACACATTTTATTTTCCATTTTTATTTTCTCTTATCTTCTGAAAATATTTTATATAAAATATACTTTTTTTTATAAATATTAAATATTATTATTTTTGTATATATAATACATATTTAGAAAATAATACAAATATATATATATATATATATATATATATATATATATATATATATATATATATATATATATATATATATATATATATATATATATATATATATATATATATATATATATATATATATATATATATATATATATATATATATATATATATATATATATATATATATATATATATATATATATATATATATATATATATATATATATATATATATATATATATATATATATATATATATATATATATATATATATATATATATATATATATATATATATATATATATATATATATATATTAATATTTGACATTAAAAATACCTTTTTTATAAATATACTTCATTTTTATTTTATTTTTGTATATAATAAATAAATATGGTACATATTAAATAATTAATACTTTTATTTAAGAAATTAGGGTTTTGCCCTAAATACACAAACAAATCCAAAAATTAATACTTTTTATTTTTGTTTATTTGACATATAAAAATACTCTTTTCCATACACATAAAAACATCTTTTTGCATCTTGCATATTTATTTTATTTCCATTTAATTTGTGCAAACAATTATCTTGTAAATAATTCCAAATTGATGTAATAGCTAGGTTTAAATTCCTTGTCAAATACCCCCCCATTTGAACATTTGTACCCCCCTTCCCATATTGTGTTGTAATAGCTTAGGAACTTTATTTTTCGCACTTTAATGCCTTCTAAATATACCATGTTAGAATTAGGGTTTGTATGCGAATCAAAAACGACAAAAATAGTTTGACCTAATTTCAAGATAAACAAGCATGAAAATGGACAACACTAATCACACTTGCACCCCTAGGGTATTCCACTTGTTGCCTTCAATAAATGGGCCATATTGCATGTTAGGTCTCTTTGGGCAAAACAAAAACAATTCAAATGATCATAGTCCCTCGATGACGCTTTCGAAAGTTGCCTAAAAAATGATCAAGTCCCTTAAAGAAAATTGCCCAAAGATGCTTGGCACCATTGCAATTATGGTCTAAACGATGACCCGCGCCCATCCCTTTCACATCCTAACACAAGATTGTCCACCAAATGCAATGGTGGAACAAAATTGTTAAAAGGGTTAAAACATAACAAAAATCTTTGAGAACTTTAGGGTAGATAGCTCTTAAGTACTTGTCAACTTGCAAAACAAAAACACTTGCCTATTTTTCAAACCACACTTCACAAACACTTTCAAAAACAACTTTCAAAAAACCTTGAAACATCTTTTCAAAAAGACAAACACCTTTTGTAAAACATTCGAGTAAAGAATTGTTACAAGGGTAGCCTAGACAAGGTATCTTTTTCAAAACATTTTCAAAACCACACACAAAGCACCATTTCAAACAATTGAAAACCAAGGCAAGTTGATCTAAGCAAGTACCTAAGAGCCCATGGATAACCATGGATAGAAAGGGTGCTAATACCTTCCCTTTCTATAATCTACTCCCCGAACCCAAGAAAAAATCTCAACGGTTTTTGCTGTGCTTTTTAAACCTTTCCTTAGGATAAAATAAAAAGTCGGTGGCGACTCTTGCTCAACCGAAACATTTGTAAAAACAAACGCAAAACCATAGTTAGTTCTCCCACCGTATCACAGAACTGGCGACTCTGCTGGGGACAACTTTAAAAGTGGAGTAACCTTAGGGCTTAGATCACCCTCTTGCATGATTAATTGTTTGTCTTGATTGCTTTATATCTTGGCTCTCTTGTTTGGGTTTGTAATCCTCCACCCGGATTTTGGGAAACATTTCATAGATAGCAATACGTTGTGGAAACTGTGCGGGGTATACCGACACGGTCGAAGCAATAGCTATATTAGTGCGACATATTTGTGAGTAACGGTAACCCTTGAGTTCAATCAAGGAGAGTACGGGGCCGCTGAGTGATGTCACTAAGCACTAATGACCTAGAACCTTACTTGACCATCTTGGCCTTTCATTAGGGGTAGTGAGATGACCGGCTTTGGTGCAGTCCGAAGTTGGTAGATACTCGATACTACACTCATTGAGGGTTGTTTTCTTGGAATATTTTGGTTGCTAGTTAAGTGGCTAAACCAAAACAATGAACAATGAAAACAATCCAATGATATTGAGCTCCTTAGAACCCGGTTACTATTTATAGGACATGTTTTTAAGCCAACTACACTCAAGAGGGTACTTACCTATGAAACCTCATGCAAGCCTGAAACTAGGGTTTGGTGTGAATTGCTTGTACATATGTTTTGTGCATACATCATAAACATCATAAAGCATCATATGCATTCACTAACCATTTCAAGGGTTTAGATCTTCATCTTTGTTCTTGTTTTGTAGGTCATGGAAATTCCTCGCAGAAAAACCATCCAAGTTAACCTTGTGAGAATCTCTCCTCAACTCAAGGAGCTCACCTCAAGAATTCCGGAAAGCTCATCCTTCAGTGAAAGACATGGTAGACTGCTCAGCTTAGTCAACACCAACATTGAAGAAGACATGATGAAAGTGCTATTCCAGTTCTTTGACCCTCTTCACCACTGTTTCACTTTCCCCGATTACCAGTTGGTGCCCACTTTGGAGGAGTTTTCTCAACTCCTAAGAATCCATATCCTTAATCAACTACCCTTCAACGGTACGGAAAAGGAACCAAAGCCGGAAGATGTTGCTCGAGCATTACATCTACAACCATCCGACATCAAGGGGCATTGGGAAACCAGAAGCGGCGTCAAAGGATTCTTAGCAAAATTCTTGTTTGAGAAGGCACAAGAATGTTGGAATTCATTGGACCTACAAGCCTTTGAAGAAATTATGGCACTCCTTATCTATGGGTTGGTCTTGTTCCCAAATTCTGACCAATTGGTAGATGTCAACGCCGTCAAAATCTTCTTGTCCAGAAATCCAATACCAACATTGCTTGGGGACATTCTTCACTCATTTTACACACGAACAATGAGAAAGAGGGGTGTTCTCATGTGTTGTACTCCTCTCCTTGCAAGGTGGTTTATTTCGCACCTTTCACAATCTGTCTTGAAGAATGACCAAGGTTCAAGATGGTCCCAACGATTGATGACTCTTACTCACTCTGATGTACATTGGTGTTCTCGGTCCAGAGAAAATGTCATCATCATCGATCGTTGTGGAGAGTTCCCTAATGTTCCATTACTTAGAATCAGAGGAGGTATCACCTACAACCCTTGCCTAGCTTTGAGGCAATTTGGATATGCACGGAGGGATGGCCCTCACGACAAGTTGATTCCTGACCTAGTTTTTGACTTCGACAACGATGCGCAAGGACTTCGCCAAAGATTCATCAGAGCTTGGAGGATGCCCAACAAGGTTGATAGCAAGACACAGGGATACAAGAACTCCATCCCTCTTGAGCCTTATCTCAAGTGGGTACGAGCCCGAGCCCAGAGTCTAATGATGCCTTATCCTCGTGTTCTCTCTGTGATTAAAGAGCCCGTCAAGGAGGGAGAGGTTCCCTACACCATCCTACATCTTGACATGCCTACATCGTGGGAGGAAATGCAGAAGAGCTGGATTCAGCTCAAGGAGGAACAGAACACTTTTGAAGCCAGCTTCTACGCCAGTGAGAAGAAGGTTTTAGAGCTTACCCGCCGACTCCATGATTAAGAGGCCCTCAACACCTACATTGCGCCAAAGAGGATGCGCAACGTCTTTTTGCCTTGAGAAGTTGTTTTTGTAATATTTGGCCCATGGGGCATTTATGTACTAACAAATTTCTTCTTATTAATATGACGTGCGTTCCTTTTTGTCTACAACAATTTTGAATGTTCTAAATCCTTGAATGCATTGCATACATAAGCATATCATTCATCATGTGCATAAGCAGGTCTCACTCCAGGTTTCCTTATCTGTCTGCTGTTTATTTCAGTAGGATGGATCTCGAGCAAACAGTCAAAGACCTGCAAGCTCAAAATGCACAGTTCCAGCAACTCCTGACGACCTTGGCTAAGGGTCAGGAGGATCTCAAGACCTTGCTGGGGAATAAGGACCCAGTGAAAAAGAAGAAAAAGAGACTCAGGGTGGCTACTTTAGGGAGAAGATTTGAAGGAGAAGCCCGGAGAGTGCTTGAATTTCCTCCTACTTCTGAAGAAGGAACCAGTAAATGGGGTGGGGCTGCGGTACCTTCCGAGTCCGATGTGGAAGAAGAAGAGGTCGAAGAGGATGAAGACTACTCTGATCAACAATACCCTCCGGCTGATGATAAATACAAGGGTTTAGAAGACAGGTTGGCCGCCATGGAGCTACAAAGAGTACCGGGTTTGGATTTTGAAGACTTGGGTTTGGTTGCCGGGATTGTGATTCCCCCAAAGTTCAAAGTGCCGGTTTTTGTAAGGTATGACGGGCTGTCCTGTCCAAAAATGCATCTCAGGTCCTACGTAAGAAATATCCAACCCTATACGGCAGATAAAAACCTTTGGATCCATTTCTTTCAAGACAGCCTTTCTGGGGCTCAATTGGAGTGGTTCTATCAGCTAGAGGGAACCAGCGTCCGAAACTGGGAAGATTTGGCCACCGCCTTTTACAAACAATATCAGTACAATTCTGACCTTGCTCCTACGCGTACCCAACTTCAGGGTATGTCACTGGGAACAGGCGAAGGATTCAAAGAATATGCACAAAAATGGAGGGATTTGGCTGGCAGGGTGCAGCCTCCTTTAACCGACCGTGAACTTGTTGATATGTTTCTAGGGACCCTATCTGGGCCATTTTTCAATCATCTGATTGGTAACTCTTCCGCGGGGTTTACCGATTTGATCTTAACAGGAGAAAGAATAGAAGCTGGCATCAAGTCAGGAAAGATTCAGAAGGGTGCCGCTGCAAGTGTTGGGAAGAAACCTTTCAAGAAGGAAACGGCTGTGGTATACTCCCAGAGAAGAGCAGGGAAGACTGAGCGCCGGCCAACGGTGGGGGTCGTAATGATTCAAAATCCTTCAAGTGAGCAGCCTCGCTATAACCAGTCCAGACCAAATCAGCAACGGGTGGAACGGCCACAACGGCAGTTCACCCGCATTAATATGACTCCAGCGCAAGTACTTCCCCATCTGTTGAAGTTGAATCTCGCCACTATCAAAGAGGCACCAAAAAATGTGAATACGTCCTCTCCGCATTACCATCCTAATGCTAAATGCACCTACCATTCTGACAGTGTCGGGCACGACACCAACGATTGTTGAGCACTCAAGCATAAAATCCAAGACTTGATAGAGGCGAAGGAGGTGGAGTTTGACGCTCCGGAAAAGCCTAATGTGATATCTTCTCCCATGCCGAAGCACGGCCGAAATGTCAATGCCATTGAAGAAGAGTTGTATGTTGCTGATGTCAATGATCTGATAACCCCATTGTTAACCATCAAGTTGAATCTGTTAAGGGTCGGGATCTTCCCGGGATGTAAAGAAGACTGCTATTGTTGTTACTCTCTGCCGTTTGATTGTCCGTTACTAAAGAAAGGCATCCAAGGCCTAATGGACAGTCGACAAATTTTGTTTGAAAAAGTTTCTGCTATTCCAACCCATACTGAAGATGTCTCAATCATAACCATTCACGCCAATCTTTCCAAGGCCGTCAGAAAGCCTGTTAAGATTACACCAGCTACGAAATCTGTTCCTTTGAAGATAACAATGCCAGGGCCTGTCCCCTATATTTCTGAGAAGTCAATACCATGGAACTATGGCGGTGACATCTACTACCATGGTATTAAACAAATCGAAATAACTGAAGAAAGTTCGAATGATGAAAAAGCCAGCATTGGAAACATTGCAGGCACGAGCAAAATCACCCGGAACGGGAGAATATTTTCTCCAGAGATTGCCCCTCCAAGAGCAATCTTTGGACCCTCATCTACTGACAAGGTTATCCCTGCACCAATAAAACTCTCTGCTAGAACCCCTTTGATTGAAGATGTTGTTGTTCCTAGTATTGTCCCTCCTACCGCTGCTGATAAAGGTAAGGGAGTCCAAGATGAGCTCGTCAGGACGAGGGCTCAACCCTTGGTCATCCCGGAAACCTCCAAGAAAGAAATGGATGAGATCTTGAAGATAATCAAAAGGAGTGATTACGATGTGGTAGAACAACTGGGGCAAACCCCCTCAAAGATCTCCATGCTGGCACTACTACTTTGCTCGGAAGCGCACGCTAAGGCTCTGATAAAATTCCTGAAGGCAGCCCATGTGCCCCAGGAAACCTCTGCGGATCAATTCCAAAATTGCATGGCTAGCCTTACTGCGGACAATGGATTAGGTTTCTCTGATGCCGACCTAACTCCTAAAGGTAGAAACCACAATGATGCTTTGCACATTTCAGTCGAGTGCCGAGGAACTACTCTCGCACATGTCTTGGTCGACACTGGTTCGTCGCTGAATGTACTGCCTAAGAAGGCCTTGGACCGACTAGATTGTGAAGGGTTGGAGTTGAAGCCGAGTGATATTGTTGTCAGAGCTTTCGATGGTTCGAAGAGAATGGTCCACGGGGAGGTTGATATTCCCATCAAGGTGGGCACCGAGGTGTTTAAATCTACTTTCTATGTGATGGACATCCGTCCGTCATACTCTTGCTTGTTGGGTAGGCCTTGGATACACCATGACGGGGCAGTCACCTCCTCCTTACATCAGATGTTAAAGTATCCTGTCAAGGGAAAGATCATAACCGTCCATGGCGAAGAGGAGTACATGATCAGCCACTTGAACTCCTTCCGGTATATGGAGGTAGAAGGTGAGTTCATTGAGACGCCTTTTCAGCATTTCGAAGAAGTCCTTCCTGAAGTAACAGTAGCAAAGTTGGCAGCTGAAGTACCGAGGCAGATGGCCAGGATGGCATCTCTGGAGGACGCAAGGGCCGCAATAAAGGAGGGAAAGAATTCAGCATGGGGGCAGTTGCCTGATATTCCACATAAAACAGACAAATTTGGATTAGGGTTCACTACCGCGGGCCAGAAAGCTATGCGCCGTTCGAAGATTGAAAGGGCGCCAATCAAAATTTCTCCCTACGGAATCAACGCTTTGGAGGACGAAGACAAAGAAAGCAGCATCGAAGAGTGGATTTACCCGACTGTCAAAGGAGGATTGTGCAACTGGGAGGCAAAAGACTTTGTCCCCATCACTTTTATTCATCAGTAATTTATCTGTCAAACATTTCCTATTTGGTCTGTAATATTTATTTTCGAACAATCTGTACACTATCTTTTTACCTCATGCCTTGCCCGGGGCATGTAGGTCCATTTGTAAGGGTTTTGATTATTTTTCATATCCATATGCCATATTTAATGATTCATTGGATGTTTTTCATTTGATAAACTGCTTGTGTTCATTTTCTTTCCTTTTACATTTTTGTTTAAGGATGGCTATCCCTTACACACACCCACACTCACAAATGCAGGTACCCATCCACTCCGGATTCCATGGGTGACTATTCTGCTATATCCTTCAATAACTCTGAAGATCTGGTCAATCAAGCCGAGTATGAAGATGACGAAGGTTGTGAAGTACCAGGGGAACTAGCCAGACTTCTACAGCAAGAGGAAAGGGCCATCTTACCGCACGAAGAGTCATTGGAAACTGTCAACTTAGGGACCGAGGAAGACCGGAAGGAGGTGCAAGTGGGTGCCAATCTGGAACCAAGTGTCAAGGAACGCCTGATACAGTTGTTAAATGAGTATGTTGAAATCTTCGCTTGGTCTTATGAAGACATGCCGGGTTTAGACACAGACATCGTGGTTCACCGTCTCCCCACAAGAGAGGATTGTCCACCGATCAAGCAAAAAGTCCGCCGAATGAGGCCTGACATGTCTGAAAAGATTAAAGCAGAAGTGATGAAGCAATTCGACGCTGGCTTTCTGGCTGTTACGTCCTATCCTCAATGGGTCGCTAACATCGTGCCAGTACCTAAGAAAGATGGCAAAGTCAGGATGTGTGTGGACTACCGGGATTTGAATAGGGCCAGCCCCAAAGATGATTTTCCGCTACCACACATTGACATTTTAATCGACAATACAGCTCAGCATAAAGTGTTTTCCTTCATGGATGGATTCTCGGGCTACAATCAAATCAAAATGGCCCCCGAGGATATGGAGAAAACAACTTTTGTCACACAATGGGGCACTTTCTGTTACAAGGTGATGCCGTTCGGGATGAAGAACGCAGGGGCAACTTATCAACGCGCCATGGTAGCTTTGTTTCATGATATGATACATCATGAGATTGAAGTTTACGTAGAGGATATGATAGCTCGGTCACAAACAGAGGAGGATCACCTTGAACATCTAGAAAAGCTGTTTGCCAGGTTGAAAGAATACAAACTCAGGCTGAATCCAAGTAAGTGCACTTTTGGAGTTAGGTCTGGTAAACTTCTAGGATTCATTGTAAGCAACAAAGGCATTGAAGTCGATCCAGCAAAAGTGAAAGCAATACAAGAGATGCCTGCTCCCCGTACTGAAAAGGAGGTTAGAGGGTTCTTGGGGCGCTTGAACTATATTGCCAGATTCATCTCTCATCTGACTTCTACCTGTGAGCCAATTTTCAAACTCTTGAAGAAAGATCAGGTAGTCGAATGGAACGACGATTGCCAAGCTGCTTTTGATAAAATCAAGGAGTATTTGCTAGAACCTCCTATTCTGATGCCACCCGTCGAAGGAAGACCATTGATCATGTATCTAACCGTCTTGGATAACTCAATGGGGTGTGTCTTGGGCCAGCATGACGAGTCTGGTCGAAAAGAGCATGCTATTTATTACTTTAGCAAAAAGTTTACCGACTGTGAGACTCGCTACTCACTGCTCGAGAAAACTTGCTGCGCTTTGGTATGGGCTGCTCACCGACTAAGGCAGTATATGTTGACTCATACTACCTTGTTGATTTCCAAAATGGATTCTATCAAGTATATCTTCGAAAAGCCCGCTTTATCTAGAAGAATAGCCAGATGGCAAATGATCCTAACTGGGTATGACATCCAGTACACCACTCAAAAAGCTATAAAAGGGAGTGTACTAGCTGACCATCTGGCTCATCAAGCTATCGAAGATTATCAACCCATGAGATTTGACTTCCCAGACGAGGACATCATGAATTTGGACAACATTGAAGGTAACGGACCGTATGACGGACCCGAGAAGGGATCCCGATGGACCCTGTACTTTGATGAGTGCTTCAAATGCACTTGGAAACGGTATCGGTGCGGTACTCATCTCCCCGGAAGGTTGTCACACACCTTTCACGGCCCGACTTTGCTTCAGCTGCACAAACAACATGGTTGAATATGAAGCTTGCATCTTTGGTCTCAAGGCTGCTATAGACTTGGGGATCAAATCTTTGATCGTATTTGGGGACTCGGCTTTGGTTATCAGCCAAATCAAAGGAGAGTGGGATACCAAGCATCCTAATCTTATTCCATACAAAGAACATGTCTTGACATTGTTGCCTCATTTCGAGCAAATTACCTTCGAGCATTTCCCGCGAGAAGAAAATCAGCTAGCAGATGCTCTAGCTACAATGTCCTCCATGTTTAAACTCAACTGGGATAACGAGGCTCCCCAAATCACCATCGAGCGAATGGATGAACCTGCACATTGTCACGAGATTAATACCGAAGAAGTAGTGGAACAACCTTGGTTCCATGAAATCAAAAGGTATCTCGAGACTAGAGATTATCCCGAAGGAGCTTCCGCAAATGACAAGAAGTTCTTAAGGAAATTCGCGGCTAAATTCTTCCTGAGCAACGGCATCCTTTACAAACGAAGCCATGATTGTGTATTACTCCGATGTGTAGACAAAGCTGAAGCAGAGTTGATCATGACTGAGATACACAGCGGCACATTTGGCACTCACTTGAGCGGGCATACAATGGCTAAGAAGATCCTAAGGGAAGGCTATTACTGGTCTACCATGGAAGCTGACTGCCATCAACATTCCCGTACTTGCCACAAATGTCAAGTCTACGCTGACAAAGTTCATATCCCTCCGGTTCCTCTCAACGTTCTGACTACTCCTTGGCCATTTGCAATGTGGGGCATTGACATGATTGGAGAGATCAAGCCCACGGCTTCCAACGGACATCGCTTCATCCTAGTTGCCATTGACTATTTCACCAAATGGGTCGAAGCAGCTTCCTTCGCCTCTGTTACTAAAAATGTGGTTGCCTGCTTCATCAAGCAAAATCTCATATGCCGGTATGGTGTTCCAGACAGGATCATCACAGACAACGGTACAAATCTGAATAACACGATGATCACCGCATTGTGCGAACAGTTCAAGAGTTATCATCACAATTCATCTCCCTATCGGCCGAAGATGAACGATGCTGTTGAAGCCGCGAACAAAAACATTAAGAAGATCATTCAGAAAATGACAGTCACTTACAAAGACTGGCATGAGATGTTACCGTTTGCTCTACATGGATACCGTACGACGACACGTACTTCAACCGGGGCAACCCCATTTTTGTTGGTATATGGCATGGAAGTTGTCCTGCCTATGGAAGTTCAGATTCCTTCTCTAAGGATTATGAAGGACACAGGTTTGAATGAATATGATTGGATTCAGACCCGACTTGATCAACTCAATCTGATCGACGAGAAGCGACTCGCTGCTATATGCCATGGTCAGACGTATCAAAAACGGATGATCAAGGCCTTCAATAAGAAAGTCAGACGTCAGGTGTATCAAGTCGGAGATCTCGTAATCAAGCGGATTATCTTGCTGCAAAGTGATCCCATGGGCAAATGGACTCCTACATATGAAGGACCATTTGTGATCAAAAGCATATTTTCTGGTGGTGCAATGATTCTGACCACCATGGACAGCGACGATTTGCCGCACCCTGCGAACGCAGACATAGTCAAAAGATACTACGCATAAAATAACCCGACAAGTCGAAAACCCGAAAGGGCAGCTTGGGCAAAAATGGGCATCCCGGTGAACCGAAAACCCGAAAGGGCGGTTCAGGAAAAAATTAGGGATAAAAACGAAAAAAAATCTGTACACCCGGCAAGTTGAAAACCCGAAAGGGCGGCTTGGGCAAAAAGGTGTTTCCCGGTGGATCGAAAACCCGAAAGGGCGATTCAGGAAAAAGTTAGGGAATTGAAGCGTATGACTATGTCTCGTCGGATCACTCCAAAGACAATCTCTTCATCAACCAGTTCCAGGCTTCTGATCAATCCAGTCATCGGCAAACGAAGCATTGGATGGACAAATATTCAGAGTTGTGAAGGCTATAGCGGAATGGAATCCCATGGAATTATTTCACATAGCCATCTTTATTTTGTATAAATCTTTCAATATTTACGACAAAATCCTCTTACTAGGATGATTGTCTCCTTTGTACAAATATACTCAGAGAAAGTTAATACAAATACTCTTCCCGGAAATTTGTGTGATTTCCTTTTTCTTTTTTCTCTTGCACTAATTGTTTTATTTTGAGAAACGTCCAATGTTTTGTTAAATAGGCATATGCATTTGAACATAATCATTTCCTTATGAATCAAGAAAGAGGATTACTGATAGGTTGAAGGTGCAGTTGGATATCTTGATACCCTTTCAAAGGAAACCCCCAGGATATTTGGAATCCATATCCCCAGCAAGTCTTGAAGCTTATCCCCAGTAGATTCTGGAAGCTTATCCCCTGCAGAGTACGGGCGTCTCTCCTGAGCTTTATTCAAAGTTATTCCCCACAAGGGCTTATAACTGGGTTATCCTCAGCTTATTACCACGGAAGATCGCACTCGGCAAAATTCTCCCTATCCCCGGAGGAGTTCATCAAAGTCCCCCAACATAAATTATCAATACAATCCCCAGAGGAGTTTATCTTTGTTATCCCCAGCCAGAGAATCCTCCAGAACTCAATTCCCCTCAGAGTTTAAGTTTCAGTATCCCCAGCAGAGCTAAAACTTCAGGCTATCGATCCCCAGTGGAGCCAGGCTAGTGAACCTTCTCCCCACAGAAATGCTTCTCAGTCTTATCTCCCCAGCTTAAGTCTACCAGGTTCTAAAATCCCCAGTAGAAATCATCAGAAATTCTTTTACCCTGCCAGTCACCAAGGAAATTCCAAGTCCCCGCAAGTGGTTCTAAGGCCCCTCGACGTTTGAAGGACTGGTATTCCCCAAGTAAATTCGAAGACTTTTAGTTTTCAGTTCCTCATTGTATATTCGAAGATTCTACAGTGAAGGTCTCCTCAAGACAGGAATTCCCCAGAAGATTGGTATACAACCCAAGCTCCTTATTCCCCAGCAACAGCCAAGGAATTATTCTTCCCGGCAGCAGTCAAAATGTTTTTATCTTCAGCCATCTAGGATTCATTTATCCTCCGCAAGACAGCCCTCCAGCTTACATTCACATTCATTTACATTCATATCATATAACATACATTGCATCATGCATCATGACATTGCATACAACTAACTCTTTACCTTTTCAGATAAGATCAGTCGACAGACAAAAATCATTATCTTCCGAGATTCTTTCCAAGAATGGTTCAGATGTGACCCAGACATGGCAACATCCTGATACTTATTCCAGATTCATCCAGATGCAGTTTTACACGAGCTCATCATCAGGAAACCCTACACCGGTTCCTCCTCAATTTCAAGATTTCTGAAAACAGTTCACGGGTTCTCCAAGTAACAGATGTTAACCTATCGCTTGTTCAGTTTCTTCTCAAGACTTCTGAAAACAGTTTACGGATTCTTCCCAACAACGGATGTTAACCTATCGCTTGTTCAAATGCAACTTTTGAAAACAGTTTACGGACGCTTCCCAACAACGGATGCTGCTCTATTGCTTATTCAACTTCAAGATTTCTGAAACAGTTCACGGGTTCTCCAAGTAACGGATGTTAACCTATCGCTTGTTCAGTTTCTTCTCAAGACTTCTGAAAACAGTTTACGGATTCTTCCCAACAACGGATGTTAACCTATCGCTTGTTCAGATGCAACTTTTGAAAACAGTTTACGGACGCTTCCCAACAACGGATGCTGCTCTATTGCTTATTCAACTTCAAGATTTCTGAAAACAGTTCACGGGTTCTCCAAGTAACGGATGTTAACATATCGCTTGTTCAGTTTCTTCTCAAGACTTCTGAAAATAGTTTACGGATTCTTCCCAACAACGGATGTTAATCTATCGCTTGTTCAGATGCAACTTTTGAAAATAGTTTACGGACGCTTCCCAACAACGGATGCTGCTCTATTGCTTATTCAACTCCAAGATTTCTGAAAACAGTTCACGGGTTCTCCAAGTAACGGATGTTAACCTATCGCTTGTTCAGACTCTTCTCAACTTCTGAAAACAGTTCACGGATTCTCCAGACACTGATGTCAATCTACTGCTTATTCAGACCCCCAATTCAGATGTGGTTCAAAACATGGACACCTTGCTGATACTCCTTCCAGATGGCATCTTTAAGCCCATCCCCGACAAGATTCTGTCACCCTTCCAGATGGCATCTTTAAGCCCATCTCCAAATGGCATCTCTAAGCCCATTCCCACATCCTTTGCTTTGACGAGTGCAAATTTAAGGGCACTCTAGTGTCCAATCTCCTTTTACCCTCGAGTCGCGAAAGGAAAACTTGCCAATCTAACTCTTCGGATTCAAGAAGATTGAACAGGGGCAACTGTTTTACCCCAAAATTTGCCCTCCCATTTCTCATTGATTTCTCATCACAAGACCCTTGGAGCTCAAGATCCAGTTAGGGTTTCCTCTGCTCAAGACTTCTCCTTGCACTGTTGACCCAAATTAGGGTTTGTGTTTGCACAAAGATGTTTTGACCTAAATTGCCTAAGATGACTTTCATGCTTCATATTGGACTCCCAAGTTTATCCATACCAAGTTTCAAGTCTTGATTCCAAATTTTGCCCAGTCAATTGGACAGTTGACCTAGAAATCAACTGTATTGGGGAAAAAGTCAACTGTGGCCAATTGACAGTCAAATCTCATGAAAATTGACCCACATCAACATTATGAACTCACATGGACCATTTGATCAAGTTTGGATCACAATTCTACAAGAAATTTGATCAGATCACCAAAGGGGCAAAATGGTCATTTTTAGGGTTTTGACTGCACAAAGGCAATTTTTGACTGTTTGACCTAGCCAATGGCAAACCAAGCTCACATATGGACTGAAGGACCCCATGGAATTGTCTTGACATGCTCAACAAGTTCAAAAGATCCCAAATGCACAAGATTGACAGTTGAATTTCCCAGTCAATTGATCAATTTTGACTGTATACTGAAAAGTCAAACTTTGACTTTTTGGTCAAAATCAAGTGTCAAGATTCATTTTTCATAAAAACATGCCAAATCATGAAACTTGTTCATCAAGAAATCAAGAAATGCAAATTAGGGTTTGAAATGAAGATTTTCATAACTTAGAATTTTTCTAAGTTATGAAAAACCCTAATTTTTTCCTAACTTTGTCCCACTTTCTCACCAAGATTCATTTGGATTCAAGCAAAAGTCAAAACATGAAAGTTGTAGCCTATTGCATAATCTACAACTTTGATTCACAAAGTTTTCCCAAAAGAGGCTTGTATCTCAAGTTATAATTTTTGGAACAAGGGTACCAAACCATTCTTAACTTAGAGAAAATTTGACCTATTTTAGGCAGGATTTTTGCCTAACTTCAAGACCATTTTTCACATACTTCCACTTGGAATTTCAATTTGCATTTCAAAGATGGATTGTAGTACACATTCCAAGCTTTCCAAAATGTCTAAGAACTCATCAAACAACCTCATGGTTAGAGAGAATCGAATTTTTCAATATGGGAAAAACTCACTTTTGATTTGGTCAATTTACATGTTCATACATTTGTGCCATTTTGAATTCAGCATGCATTCCTTGATTACAGGCCTCTAAACCATCCAACACTCAATAATTTAATGCTAACTCATTGTGCCAAGGCCTTGTTTTATGAGTTTAAGCATTACATGTTGAACTAAGCCATTTATAGAAAAAGCAAATTAGCCATTCTTGAAAAGTGAACTTTATGTCAAAATGCAAATCCAAGCAAGTACAATTAAGATCTCTTTGGCACAAGTTTAGGAGCTAATTACACTGATCAAGACTGAGTTATGCAGCACATTAGGGGGGCCTGTACAAGCTAGAAATTCAACTTGGCCATTGGTTGCTTAAAGTAGAAGAAACTTGCCATAACTTAGAACAACTCTGATATCAGTTAACACATGCTTAGAAAAACTTGTCAAGCACTTTCTAAACATCCATTCTGAGCTAGAACACGAGCCAACCAAGTCCCAAACACTCTCATTCATAAAATCACCATTGAACTGCACAAAAACAGGGCCTGCTGCAGATTGAATCCCACAACTCATTTCCATCGTGCATTCTTGCTAAAACCACTTCAAACACCTTCTCTACCATCAATGCAAACTATCCAAAGCATTAGAAGTGGACTGTAACTCCTCTAATCAGTTTGGCCATTTTCATTTTCTTGTTTTGCAGTTGAAGTTCCATAACACGATTCAGCTAGTTTCAAAGCAAAGTAAAGCTTGGAATAGCATCCCTGGACCTCAAGGAAGTTGTACCAATCATCACCTTGCACTGAAAGTACCTCAATCATCAGATACAACTTCAACTGAATAGGTAAGTTCATGAATTCGTATCTCTCTATCCAGGCATTGTTAGCTTTAGGTTTGTGAAGAAAATATGTCACATTCATAGCCCTGAACATGCCCATGTAGTTAGTTTTCATTTATGTTACGTATGTCATGAGAATTTGATGTCTGAACATTGATAAAAAATTAGGTTAGGATTTGGGAATGGAGAAATTCTCTCTCATTTTTTAGAGTTAGATCAAGTTTTACGTATGTATGGATTCGTTGTTTGATGTTGGACATTTTTGATGTTGTGAGTTTTCATTAAAAAGCCAGGAATCAAGGTGTTTGAATCAGGTTACAAAACGCGCGTTTTTGGACAAAGAATGGCTGGAGGTTGAAGAAGCTCCACGTGGGCTGGGCCTGTTTGGTTATTTCTGTTTACACCACTTTTTTGCTTTCACACCCCCTAGGCCCATTTGGCTTATTTTTATGATTTTTGACTTTTTCTTTTTTGCTCTGACTTATTTATTTTTTCTTATAATATTAAAAATATAAAAAATATTTTTCTCACCATTTTCATATTTATTAGGTATTTATTTGTTTAGATTAATATTTGTACATAAATAAATAAATAAACACTTTTATTTAAAAAATACCAAAAATAATGTAAACACATTTTATTTTCCATTTTTATTTTCTCTTATCTTCTGAAAATATTTTATATAAAATATACTTTTTTTTATAAATATTAAATATTATTATTTTTGTATATATAATACATATTTAGAAAATAATACAAATATATATATACTTATTAGAATATTTAGTAAATAATACAAAATATATACATTTTTTATTTTATTAATATTTGACATTAAAAATACCTTTTTTATAAATATACTTCATTTTTATTTTATTTTTGTATATAATAAATAAATATGGTACATATTAAATAATTAATACTTTTATTTAAGAAATTAGGGTTTTGCCCTAAATACACAAAAAAATCCAAAAATTAATACTTTTTATTTTTGTTTATTTGACATATAAAAATACTCTTTTCCATACACATAAAAACATCTTTTTGCATCTTGCATATTTATTTTATTTCCATTTAATTTGTGCAAACAATTATCTTGTAAATAATTCCAAATTGATGTAATAGCTAGGTTTAAATTCCTTGTCAAATACCCCCCCATTTGAACATTTGTACCCCCCTTCCCATATTGTGTTGTAATAGCTTAGGAACTTTATTTTTCGCACTTTAATGCCTTCTAAATATACCATGTTAGAATTAGGGTTTGTATGCGAATCAAAAACGACAAAAATAGTTTGACCTAATTTCAAGATAAACAAGCATGAAAATGGACAACACTAATCACACTTGCACCCCTAGGATATTCCACTTGTTGCCTTCAATAAATGGGCCATATTGCATGTTAGGTCTCTTTGGGCAAAACAAAAACAATTCAAATGATCATAGTCCCTCGATGACGCTTTCGAAAGTTGCCTAAAAAATGATCAAGTCCCTTAAAGAAAATTACCCAAAGATGCTTGGCACCATTGCAATTATGGTCTAAACGATGACCCGCGCACATCCCTTTCACATCCTAACACAAGATTGTCCACCAAATGCAATGGTGGAACAAAATTGTTAAAAGGGTTAAAACATAACAAAAATCTTTGAGAACTTTAGGGTAGATAGCTCTTAAGTACTTGTCAACTTGCAAAACAAAAACACTTGCCTATTTTTCAAACCACACTTCACAAACACTTTCAAAAACAACTTTCAAAAAACCTTGAAACATCTTTTCAAAAAGACAAACACCTTTTGTAAAACATTCGAGTAAAGAATTGTTACAAGGGTAGCCTAGACAAGGCATCTTTTTCAAAACATTTTCAAAACCACACACAAAGCACCATTTCAAACAATTGAAAACCAAGGCAAGTTGATCTAAGCAAGTACCTAAGAGCCCATGGATAACCATGGATAGAAAGGGTGCTAATACCTTCCCTTTCTATAATCTACTCCCCGAACCCAAGAAAACATCTCAAAGGTTTTTGCTGTGCTTTTTAAACCTTTCCTTAGGATAAAATAAAAAGTCGGTGGCGACTCTTGCTCAACCGAAACATTTGCGAAAACAAACGCAAAACCATAGTCAGTTCTCCCACCGTATCACACCCTGCAATAGGAATTTTGTGAGATCCTTCAAATGAAAAAATTAGGACCCAGGCTAGCATCATTGAACTCGTCTCTTCAAGACGATTCTAACACAACCATTGTGCCAAACTTATATAAGGTATGGAGAGAGATATGAATCAAAAACTCAGAAAATAACGAGCACCTTCAATTTGAGATTTCTCTCTCAATTCTCAATGGATTTAAAAATTGTAAGCAGCATTAGAATCAGACAAAGGAGTAGAATAGATTAGTGCTTGATTTGGATCCAAATGGTGGAGAATTCTACCTTTTCAAAGTTCAAGTAAGAAGCTCTGAAACTGGACTTCTGTAGCTTGAATTATGTGTCGTTTTTATTGGTTTAAGTACTGGAGAGTTTGTATGAAGTCCAAGGATGATGAATGCGCAAAGAATTTTGGAAAAGGAAGCTTAAATTTCAAAAACTGAATTAAAAAAAAGTGGATTCGTGTGAGATTTTGGCAGGGTGTTCTTGGCTCTCTAAGGTTGGGAAAATGGATGGGGGATGACCCTCTATTTATAGGGAAGCAAATGGGATCAAAAGGAAGAGTGAATGATGTGTTTTGGAGGGAATTCGTGTGGGTCTGCATCATGAAGAAAATGTGACTCAATTTTGATCAAAACTCAGCTAAATCGTGTGTTTCAAGATCCTAAATACTTTTGGGAAGTTTCTAATCACGATTAGAAACAAAAACGCATGGAAAACTTGTGTTTAGAAGCCAAAACAAAGATTTCAAAATCCTGACTTTGTGAAAAATTCAGTTTCAAGTTACCAAATTCAAATCCATGGCATTTCCAACTCAAGGGGTCTTAGGGCATAATTCTTGATGATTGGGAAAGATGAGATTACAAGCTTTGCAATGGAAAAAGGATGGAGTCAAATGGATGCTTGAGCTGAAAGTTACATGAAGTCAAAGTTGAAGAAAAAGAGTTGACTTTCCATACTTAGAAATATTTCAAATTCTTCTTCAAAAATGACCTATAATATTTTGTATCCAAACATGGCATTCCACTTAGAATTTGCTCTTGACCAAAAAATACGGAATGAAGTAGATCTCTTGAATGACAATTTGAAATTTGAACCACTCAAAATCTCCAAAAATTGAGCAAGTTATGACTTGTTGAAGTTGGCCAAAAATCATGAAATGACCTATAATATTTTGCATTCTTAAGGAAACTTCCTTCCATTTTCTCACTTTGCACATAAAAGAAGGAATAAAGTACACATCTTTAAGATTATCATTGAAAAAGAATGGACTCAAGGTGATAAAAATTGACCAAGTTATGACCATTTCAAGGAACATATGGAAAATTGGGGATTCATCTGGATGACTTGTAATCTTTCTTCTTCACCAAGTTCCTTCCACATGAAAACTCCTTGGAACTTTTGGAGTGATTTGTTGGCAACGCTTTGAAGAGAAATATTTCTTTGGAATCACTTAAGAATACCAAAAGGTGAGTAAGATATGCTCCTTTGAAGTTCAAAACCCTAGCCTCTAGATCAAGAGAATGCTTTGAGGAACTTTGACAAGGTTGAACAAACTTCTTGTGCCAATATTCTTTCTTTGTGAATAGAAGTTGTTGAGGATGATGAGGAGGACTCATATCCACCAAAACCACTTCCATATCTTGAAATTTGAGAGAAATGTGCTCCTGTGACTAATAGGAACAAGACCTTGTCCAATCATGACAACTTCTTCCCTCAACCCCTTGTACTTTTGAATCAATTTTGATAACTTTGAAATATGTTGAAACAAAATAACCCTTGTCATGCATTTTCTTCCTGTTGTACCCCAAAATTTGCCCTCCCATATTCTCCAAGGTTTGTCAAGGATCATCTTCAAATGGTTCAAGATTGCTCAAGGGTAGTACAGTCAAACCACCTCCTAAGCCAGCTGAAATTAGGGTTTTGGTTCTTTCAAGGAATTTTGGGTTTTCAATGGTTCAATCAAGTCTTATAGGCCGATATACATTCTCAAGCACCTACATGCCAAGTCTCAAGACTCACAATGCCAATTTGCACAGTCAAAAGCCTCATTTGATCCACAGTCAACTGCAAGGGCAAAATGGTCATTTTGCAGTTAAAAGTCAGAATTTTTGGTCAATATCTTATTTTGAGTACACAATCATAATTTGATCAAGTCTTGATCATGATTCCACAAGAATGGCTCAAAAATCATCAAGGATGCAAAAGTTACTATTTTTGGACAGTAGAAAAGTCAACTGTATCTTGACCAGGGCATAACTCTTTCATGGTTTATCAGAAAAATTCCATCCAATGCTCATTTTGAAGGGGATGCAATTTCCTACAATCCATCTTCACACTCCAAGTCCAAGAAATGCTCTCACAAAAAGTTATCAATTTCTACATTATAGGTCAAATTCAAAAGTCAACAAAAGTGCACTTTAAGTCAAAGGGCATAACTTGAGATTGGTAAATCCAAATGACATGGGACTAAAGGCATTGGTTAGAGGACTTCAAGACCTTTCCAAAATGTTCAAGAACATGGTCATATGATCAAAATTGAGCAAGATATGCATTGGAGAAGTTGGGAAATGTTTAGGAATTTGCAAAAGTCAACTTTGCTCAAAACACCTTATTTTTGCTAATGGGCCTCAAATCTCTTCTTGAAACTTCATCCATGGCCTATGCACAACCCATCAAGCTTAATTGAGTTTATTTTCTTATTTTTTATTAATTAATTGGATTTTTAATTGATATTAATTCATTTAATCAATTTAAATTGTAGGAAAATACAAGATTTGGTTTTTAAATCTTTTGGTGAAGCAAATATGACCTAAAAAGGCTGGAAATTTCATGCACCAAGTCAAAGATACAAAATCTCCAAAATTGGCAACTTTGTTCAATCATGAAAATGCAAAAAGATTTGATTTTCAATCAAAGATCAAATCATCAATTCAATGGATTTTTGCTCAAGATTTTGACCTAATTCCATTCCTCTATATATATACAAGCAAATCCTAATCTCATACACGTGAAAAAGCTGCAGAGAAAGCCATAGCATATTGGAAAAATTTCAAGAAAATTGCAAAACTGATTTCTACATTCCAGGCCAATTCAAGGCATTTTATTGATTCTAATACATTGCAGGAGGTCCCAGGGACAATTTGCAATTGAATTCACGTGCTAAAACTCAAGGAATCGAAGAATACAGAACCACGGTTTGCTTTTCTTATTCAAAATCGTATTGTCTAATTCATGAGCATTTAACATGATTTCTTGGTTGTTTTGCATTGCTAGGAACCTTATGAAGCTAATGGTATGGTTTAATTGAACTGAAACGCCATAAATCACAAGATGCCATAGATGAATTTTTAGGGTTCATAAGCTTTGAATTGGGGCTTTGCAATCCAGGAAAAATTAAGACTTGTGAGACCCATGGTTGGAATCGTTAGAACAAGACGAACAAAACCAAACCCTCGCGAAATATTTATGTAAACCACAACCCTAATCGCTATTTTTCGTGCAAGCATATAGTGGGGGTTAGAAACCCCCGCTAATTGATTATGTTTTACAGGTACCAGCGAGGAAGATGATGAGGTGTTCACATATGGTTGGACCATTTGAATAAGCGCGCGTGTTTTTATGTTTTACAACATGTTGATTTATTTCTCAATATAATAATCTCCACTTATTTCACTAACAAATAGAGCAGGTTGGTGGAGTGGTGAACGCGCTAGCATATGAGCTTTGGGACCTGGGTTCGAATCCCAGGTCCCCCAAAATATTTATTCTCTTTTTCTTCATATAATTACGTGCAGGTCTCAGGAGGTGGTGTCCCATGTACCTCAAATATCCATGCGCCATGTGGCTTCAGGCATAAATCTAATGGTCCTGAGTGGGAGACCATCATACTCCCAATCAACACGCGCCCTGGACGATCCAAAAGGTCAAAGAGGCTTGCAGCTTGTTGGGCCTGCGAATTGCAACAAACACCTCCTAACCAGCACCCCCCTGGGTTCTTCTTTTTTCTCTTTATATTTTCCATTTAATTATTCTATTAATTATTATTATTATTACTTAATTAACTCAATTAATTTTTTTCATAATAAAATCAGAAAAACTAAAAAATAATATTTTTTCTTAATTAAAATTAATTTCACTTTATTTTTGTAAATAAATACTAACAAATTAATTTAGTCTTTTTAATTAGGTTAATTTCAATATTTTTTGCAATAAATAAAATAAATTAGAATTAGGGGTTTTACTAACTTTTGACTATTTTTTATTTATTTATTTCCTTGAGACATTAAAATACCAAAAAATATTTCATTTTATTAATTAATTAATTAGGTTTAATTTAATTTAATTCAATCTCTTTCTTTCTCAAAAAAGGGTCAAAACCCTAAGGACTTCTCCGATTCATTTTTTTTCTCGCGCATGTTTATTTTTGATTCATATTTTTGATCATATTTATGTAATTGCTCCGAGGATGTAATAGCTTTAATTAGGACCTTTTTATCGCTTTCTTTAATTTCTCGCATTTACTTTTCAAGGGTTTGTTTTTGGCGATGTAAATACCCGACGCCTTGTAATAGCGTAGATTTACTTTCCGCAACTATTAACTGTTAGATGTATGTTAATTAGGCTATGCATGACAAGACTTATCTCTGAAAATAAATCAAAACGTAGCTCACCATGACATGTACAAATATAACTTAACTGAATCCTGACACACTCGCACATGCCACTCCTAGGGTACGCCTCACTTGGTTGCCTCGACGTGGTCATTGAGTATAGGGTGTTTTAGAGGTCGCCCTCCTGTCTAAAGATCAAAAAGTTACCTCGAAACGGTTGCCTCGGATAAAAAAGGATCTAGGACACTAGGGTTACCGCTAAGGCGTCCTACTATTGCTTTGGTGACCACATGTCCCTATAATCGAATTGACCCGAATAACTCCAACGACGGTGCTACCTACTTCTCAATAGTGGGATAGTACTGTCTAAAGGACATTTACACAGCTTAATTTCTTTTAAGTAGGTAGAGGTTCTCAGGTACTTTCTCTTTCAAAACAAAAACAACTTTTCGCACCTACACTTTTCTGACAAAAGTTTTCAAACAACACTTCATACACTCTTGAGGACAGATACAAGAGTTAAATCGAAGTATTCAAACAAACTTTTTTCAAAACCCACAAATACAAGAAAAGCAAAACATTTTTGAAAACATAGTGAGCAAGTACCTAAGAGCCCGTGGATAACCACGGATAGAAAGGGTGCTAACACCTTCCCTTTCTATAATCTACCTCCCGAACCGAGAAACATCTCAAAAAGGAATTTTGCTGTGCTTTTGTCCTTTCCTTGTTGGAGAAAATAAAAGACGGTGGCGACTCTTGCTTACCGCGACATTTCGCGAACCAGCATTTCAAAACAGTCAGTTCTATTCCCACCGATCACAGAACTGGCGACTCTGCTGGGGAATCCTATATAACTGAGGTGTACCTTAGGATTAGATCACTTGTGTTTTCAAATGTATGCTTTGTATGCTTTGAATTTTGTGGGTTTGTATCGGAGTTCTATAGATCCTAACCCGGATCTGGGGATACCCTTTAGAAGTAGCAACAAATTGTGAGGGAACTGTGCGGGGTATATCGACATGGTTGTAGCAGTAGCTACGTTGATGTGGCACTTTGGTGAGTACTGGTAACCCTTGAGTCAAGTCAAGGAGAGTACAGGGCCGCAGCATGGTGTCGTGAAGCATCAACTGACCTTAGAACCTTACTTGACCATCCTGGCCTCTTTAGGGGTAGTGAGATGACCGACTTTGGTGCAGTCCGAAGTTGGTAGATACTCGATACTACACTCATTGAGGGTTGTTTTCTTGGAATATTTTGGTCGCCAGTTAAGTGGCTAAATCAAAACAATGAACATAGAAAACAACCCAATGATATTGAGCTCCTTAGAACCCGGTTACTATTCATAGGACAGGTTTTGAGCCAACTAACTTCAAGAGGGTACTTACCTACGAACCCCATGCAAGCCTAAACCTAAGGACTTGTTTGCTTTATGTGAATATGATTGTATGTATATACACTTGCTTACTTTTGCATCCATGTACATCATAACATCATAAAGCATCATATGCATCTGCTAACCATTTCAAGGGTTCATATCTTCATCTTATATCTTGTTTTGTAGGACATAGAGTCTCTTCACAGGAAAACAATTCAGGTCAACCTTGTAAGGATCCCTCCTCAACTCAAGGAGCTTACATCCAGGATTCCCGAGAACTCTCTCTTCAGTGAAAAACATGGTAGACTCATCAGCTTGGTCAACACCAACATTGAAGAAGATATCATAAAAGTTCTCTTCCAGTTCTTTGACCCCTTACACCACTGTTTTACATTCCCTGATTATCAATTGGTGCCTACTTTGGAAGAATTTTCTCAACTTCTGAAAATTCCTATTCTTAGTCAACTACCTTACAACGGTACAGAAAAGGAACTAAAACTTGAAGAGGTTGCTCAAGCATTACGTCTGCAACCATCTGACATCAAGGGGCATTGGGAAATCAGAAGTGGTATCAAGGGATTCTTGGCAAAGTTCCTGTTTGAGAAGGCACAAGAATGTTGGAATTCTCTTGATCTACAAGCCTTTGAAGAGATTGTGGCACTCCTTGTCTATGGGTTGGTGTTGTTCCCAAATCCGGATCAACTTATAGATATAAATGCTGTCAAGATTTTCATGTCCAGGAATCCCATACCTACATTGCTTGGGGACATCCTCCACTCATTTTACACTCGAACAATGAGAAAAGAGGTGTTCTCATGTGTTGCACTCCTCTCCTGGCAAGGTGGTTTATTTCGCACCTTCCACAATCAGTTTTGAAGAACGAGCATGGTTTAAGGTGGTCACAATGATTGATGACTCTTACACATTCTGATATACATTGATGTTCTCGGTCCAGAGAAAATGTCACTATCATTGATCGTTGCGGAGAATTTCCTAATGTTCCTTTACTTGGAATTAGAGGAGGCATCACCTACAACCCCTGTCTGGCTTTGAGACAATTTGGATATGCTCGGAGGGATGGCCCTCATGACATTTTGATTCCTGACATAGTTTTTGACTTCGACAACGATGCGCAAGGACTTCGTCAAAGGTTCATCAGAGCTTGGAGGATGCCTAACAAGGTAGATAGTAAGACACTGGGGCACAAGAATTCCATACCCCTTGAGCCTTACCTCAAGTGGGTACGAACCCGCTCCCAGAAGCTTATGATGCCATATCCTCACATTCTCCCCGTGATCAAAGAACCTGTTATGAAAGGAGAGGTTCCATACACCATTCTACATCCTGACATGCCAACATCATGGGAAGAAATGCAAAAGAGCTGGATCCAACTCAAGGAAGAACGGAATTCTCTTGAAGCCAGCTTACATGCCAGTGAGAAGAAGGTCTTGGAGCTCAGCCGCCTACTTCATGAGGAAAAGACCCTCAACACCTACATCGCTCCAAAGAGGATGCGCAATGTCTTTTTACATTAAGTATTTTGTAATATTTCTCCCATGAGGCACTGATGTACTAAAAAACTTATTTCTTAATATGACGTGTGTTCCTTTTTTTGTCTGCAACGAGTTTGAATTTTCGAACCCTTGAATGCATTGCATAAATAGCATACCATGCATCATATGCATAACAGGTACACTTTTTACAGGTCACTTATCTTCTTCGCTGTTTATTTCAGCAATCATCATGTCTTCTGAACCTACCACTGAACAAGCTATCAAGGCCCTCCAGGCCCAGAATGCCCAGTTCCAAGAGTTGGTCATGAGCTTGGCCAAGGGTCAACAGGAGTTGAATACTCTGATTCTGAAGAAGAAGAAGAAGAGGACCATCTTGTTCAACACTGGACGCAGATTTGGGAATGGACTATAGAATGAGGTTGAGCTGACTACCTCATTTGTAGGCAAAGACAGTCCACAAGGGAGAAGGGTTCCTAGTCCTGTGGTCTCCGACAACGAGACGGATTATGACGAAGAACAGTATCCTCCTGCTGAGGATAGGTATAAACAGTTGGAGGACCGCTTAAGTGCTATGGAGATATAGAGTGTGCCCGGGTTAGACTTTGGAGATCTAGGCTTATCCTCTGGGGTAGTGGTTCCCCATAAATTCAAGGCACCTGCTTTTGCAAAATATGACGGAGCTTCCTGCCCAAAGCTGCACCTCCGGTCGTATGTAAGGAAGATCCAACCTTACACTGCTGACAAGAATTTGTGGATCCACTTCTTCTAGGATAGTCTTTCAGGGACTTAACTCGAATGGTTCTATCAGCAGGATGGAGCCAGTATTCGTAACTGGGAGGATCTGGCTACTGCGTTCTATAAGCAGTATCAGTATAATTCTGACCTCGCTCCTACGCGTACCCAACTCCAGGGTATGTCACTAGGGACGGGTGAAGGATTTAAGGAATATGCGCAAAAGTGGAGAGATCTGGCTGGAAGGGTGCAGCCACCTTTGACTGACCGTGAACTTGTGGATATGTTCTTGGGGACCCTGTCTGGTCCGTTCTTCAACCATTTGATTGGAAATTCTTCAGCTGGGTTTACAGACCTTATCTTGACTGGTGAGAGAATTGAAGCTGGTATCAAGTCTGGGAAGATACAGAAAGGTGCCTCCTCGAGTACTGAAAAGAAGCCATTCAAGAAAGAATCCAGTGATGTCTATGGTTCAAGGAGACAGAATAGACCGGAACGCCGCCAAGCTGTCAATGCGGTGGTTATTTCAAAACCTGCTACTGCTCCTCAGCATCACAACCAGCAAAGGGGTGAGAGACCCAGGAGGTAGTTCACTCGACTCAGTATGACCTTGTCCCAGATATTGCCGCAGCTCCTGACAACCAATCTGGTGACCATAAAAGAAGCTCTGAAGGTTGTAAACACCACATCCCCTAAGTACAATCCTAACGCCCGCTGCGCTTATCACTATGATAGCTCGGGGCATACTACAAATGATTGTTGGGCTCTGAAGAATAAGGTTCAGGACCTTATTGATGCTAAAGAGATATAGTTCGAGGTGCCCGAAATCCCCAATGTTGTGACTGCTCCCATGCCCAAGCATGGAGTGAATGTTATGGAGGAAGACCTGTATGTAGCCTCTGTGGATGATATTGTTACTCCGCTGTTGACTGTCAAGAGGAACCTGTTGCTAGCCAGTTTATTTCTGGGATGTAGTAAAGGTTGCCATCTATGTTCTGTTTCACCTACTAGTTTCCCATCTTTGAAGTCAGGTATCCAAAACCTGATGGATAATAAAGAGATCACGTTTGAAAAGATTGTTGTTCCTGCTACCCCTACTGAAGAAGTGTCCATTGTCACCATTTTCAACAATTCTCCCAAGGCCCCCTCAAGGAAGCCTGTCAAAATTATGCCTGCTCAGAAGATTGCTCCCATAATCATCACTGTTCTGGGGCTCATCCCCTATACATCTGACAAAGTTGTTCCTTGGCACTATGGGGCAGATGTTTATGTTCTGGGAGTTAAACAAGAGTTTGATACTAGTACCGGCGTCAGCAACATCACTGGGCCTGCTAAAGTCACCCGCGGCAGTAGACTTTTCTCACTAGATATTGCGCCGCCAACTATCCAGAGACCTATTGTCATCACACCTGCAAGTGTGCCTGCTTCCCTTCCTGACCAAGTTCCTATTTCTACCCCTGCTGCCGAGTCATCTGACGCTCGGGGCAAAGGGATCGCTACTAGTATGCCTGCCCAGACGGAGGCGCCAAAGACCATCAATGTTGAAGCTTCCAAACAGGAGATGGAAGAGATCCTTAAGATTATGAAGAAGAGTGATTTTAATGTAGTTGAGCAGCTGGGGCACACCCCATCTAAAATTTCTATGCTATCATTGTTGTTGTGTTCAGAGGCCCATGCCAAGGCTTTGATTACCTTCCTGAAGACGGCCCACGTGCCACAAGAGACGTCAGCTGATCAATTCACTGATTGTGTGGCCAACTTAACTGCTGATAATGGTTTGGGTTTCTCTGACGCTGATCTGACTGCTAAAGGGAAGAACCATAACGATGCCCTGCATGTCTCCATTGAATGCAGGGGCACTACTCTTGCACATGTGTTGGTTGACACTGGGTCCTCGTTGAACGTATTACCCAAGAAAGGTCTAGACAGGTTAGATTGCGAGGGTTTGGAACTAAAGCCAAGTAACATTGTTGTCCGGGTCTTTGACGGGTCTAAAAGGACGGTACATGGTGAGGTTGATATTCCAATCAGAGTTGGTTCTCAGGTCTTTGATTCTACATTCTATGTGATGGACATCCGACCGTCCTATTCTTGTTTGTTGGGTCGTCCGTGGATCCATAAAGCTGGATCTGTGACCTTCACACTACATCAGAAGCTGAAATATCCGGTCAAAGGGAAGATTGTGACAGTCCAGGGGGAGGAGGAATACATGGTCAGCCACCTTAACTCATTCTGGTACATAGATATGGATGGGGAGTTCATTGAGACCCCATTTCAACACTTTGAAGAGGTTCCTCCGATGCTGGCATCAGCTGAGACTGTGATTGAAGATCCTCCTTTGAAGATGGCTTCCTTAAAGGATGCCCGGGCTGTTGTTGAGAAGGTTGAGTATGCAAACTGGGGCCGACTTCCTGATTTCACTCAGAAGACTGATAAGTTTGGTTTGGGTTTCACTGCAGAAGCTCAAAGGATTGTTCGTCGTGCAAGGATTGGAAGACCTTCTGTGTTCATCAGCAACTCGGGAGTAAATGCCATTGAAGATGACGTGGAGGAATCTGAATTCGACAGCTGGATCTACCTTACGACCGACGGTGGACCAAACAACTGGACGGCAAAAGTCTTCGTCCCTATTACTTTTGTGACTCAGTAATGAACTCCTTTGTTTTGAATTTGTAACAGACAATATTGTGAAACTTTATGGCCTGGTGTCTTACCCGGGGAACCGTGGCTTCATATGTGAGGGCTTTTGTGTGTCATTTTCATATATCATTAATAAAAGCATTGGACGTTTTTTGCATTTCAAATCTTGCGCTCCTTGTCTTTCTTTATTATATATTGCAAAACAGCTATTTACACACACTCACATATACAGGTCCCAATCCACTTTGGATCTCACTGGTAACGACTCTGCTACTGCCAGTTATGACTTCGAAAATCCGATCAACTTAGCCGAAGACGAAGGTGAGGATGATTGCGAAGTGCCTGGAGAGTTTGCAAGACTGTTACTTCAGGAAGAGAGGGCCATTCAGCCACATGAAGAGCTAGTGGAAACGGTAAATCTGGGTACTGAGACAGATAGGAAGGAAGTCAAGATTGGTGCCAATCTGAAGTCTAATGTGAAACAACGGCTGATTCAGATGCTGCATGACTACGTGGAAATCTTTGCCTGGTCTTACGAAGACATGCCTGGGTTGGATATCGACATTGTGGTTCATCACCTGCCTACCAAGGAAGAATGCCCTCCGGTGAAATAGAAAGTCCGTCGTATGCGTCCAGAGATGTCCGAGAAAATCAAAGCTGAGGTTATGAAACAATTCGACGCCAGTTTTCTAGCAGTGACTTCTTACTCTTAGTGGGTTGCCAATGTGGTTCCAGTGCCGAAGAAAGATGGTAAGGTCCGAATGTGTGTCGACTACAGGGATTTGAATAGGGCGAGCCCTAAGGATGACTTCCCTCTGCCTCACATCGACGTTCTGGTTGACAACACTGCTCAGCATAAGGTATTCTCCTTCATGGATGGGTTCTCCGGTTATAATCAGATAAAGATGGCTCCTGAAGACATGGAGAAGACCACCTTTGTCACTCACTGGGGCACCTTTTGCTACAAGGTCATGCCTTTTGGGTTGAAAAATGATGGGGAAACGTATCAGCGTGCCATGGTTGCTCTGTTTCATGATATGATCCATCACGAGATTGAAGTATATGTCGATGATATGATTGCAAGGTCCCAAACTAAGGAGGAACACCTTGACCATCTACAGAAGCTGTTTGACCGGTTGAAGTTGTACAAGTTAAGATTAAACCCGAACAAGTGCACCTTCGGGGTGAGATCTGGAAAACTACTGGGCTTCGTCGTGAGCGACAAAGGTATTCAAGTGGACCCTACCAAAGTGAAAGCCATACAAGAGATGCCAGTTCCCAAGACAGAGAAAGAAGTCAGAGGCTTTCTAGGACGGCTGAACTACATTGCCCGATTCATCTCGCACCTAACTGCTACCTTCGAACCAATCTTCAAGCTACTGAAGAAAGATCAAGTAGTACGTTGGAACGATGAATGTCAGGCCGCTTTCAAAAGAATCAAAGAGTATCTCCAAGAGCCACCCATTCTAATGCCACCAGTTGAAGGGAGACCTCTAATCTTATACTTGACAGTACTTGACAACTCAATGGGGTGTGTGATGGGTCAGCATGACGAGTCTGGCCAAAAAGAGCATGCTATTTATTACCTTAGAAAAAAGTTTACCGACTGTGAGACCCAATACTCACTACTCGAGAAAACTTGCTGCGCTTTGGTATGGGCTGCTCGCCGGCTGAGACAGTATATGTTGACTCACACTACTCTGTTGATTTCAAAAATGGATCCAATCAAGTATATTTTCGAAAAGCCTGCCTTGTCCAGAAGAATAGCAAGATGGTAGATGATCTTGACTGAATATGACATCCAGTACACAACTCAGAAAGCAATCAAGGGAAGTGTGTTGGCAGACCATTTGGCACATCAGGCAGTGGATGACTACCAATCTATGAACTTTGAATTTCCAGACAAGAATATCATGGTAGTGACCGATTGTGAAATACCTGGACCGGATGAAGGACCTGAGGAGGGATCCCGATGGTCTATGCACTTTGACGTAGCCTCAAACGCTTTGGGTAACGGTATTGGCGATATGATCATATCTCCTAAGGGCTCTCATACTCCACTTACCGACCGACTATGTTTCAACTGCACCAACAACATGGCGGAGTATGAAGCATGCATCATGGGTCTTCGAGCTGCAATTGACCTAAGGATCAAGTTTTTGAGTGTCTTCGGAGATTCCGCTCTCGTGATCAGTCAGATCAAAGGCGAGTGGGATACGAAACACCCAAATCATATTCCTTACAAGGAGTATGTATTGACGTTGCTTCCCCATTTCGAGGAGATAACCTTTGAACACTTCCCAAGAGAGGAGAATCAGTTGGCGGACGTGCTAGCTACGATGTCTTCTATGTTCAAAGTCAAATGGGACAACGAGGCTCCCCAGATCATTATTTGGAAATTGGATGAACCTGCACATTGCTGTGATCTTGAGACCAAAGAGGTAATAGAAAAACCTTGGTATCATGAAGTGAAGAGGTACCTTGAAGCTCAAGAATACCCCGAGGGTGCATCCGTTAATGACAAAAAGTTTATGAGAAGATTCGCGGCAAAGTTCTTCCTCAGCAACGGCATTCTCTAAAAATGTAACCATGATTCAACCTTACTGCGTTGTGTGGATAAGATTGAAGCAGAAGGGATCATGGCGGAGCTGCATGAAGGTACCTTCGGAACACATTCCAGTGGACATACCATGGCAAAGAAAATCCTTCGGGCAGGATACTACTGGTCAACAATGGAAGCCGACTGTTATCAACATTCTCGGACGTGTCACAAATGCCAGGTCTATGCTGATAAGGTGCACATTCCTCCAGTTCCTTTGAATGTCTTGACAGCACCTTGGCCTTTTGCAATGTGGGGCATTGATATGATCGGCGAGATCAGACCTACGGCATCCAACGGGCATCGCTTCATCCTGGTAGCAATTGATTACTTTGCGAAGTGGGTTAAAGCAGCTTCCTTTGCCACCGTAACCAAGAACGTCGTGGCACGGTTCATTCGGCATAACCTGATCTGTCGATACGGTGTACCAGAGAGGATCATTACAGATAATGGTACCAATCTTAACAACAAGATGATCACTGAGCTCTGTGAGCAATTCAAGATACAGCACCACAACTCTTCTCCTTACCGGCCGAAGATGAATGGGGTTGTAGAAGCAGCTAATAAGAACATCAAGAAGATTGTGCAGAAGATGACAGTGACCTACAAAGATTGGCACGAGATGTTACCATTCGCTCTTCATGGGTACCGTACCTCAGCACGGACGTCAACAGGGGCAACACCCTTTTCCTTGGTCTATGGCATGGAGAAAGTCCTGCCCATTGAAGTTCAGATACCCTCTCTTCGGATCATGAAGGATTCAGGTTTGAGCGAAGATGACTGGATCCAGACTCGGCTTGATCAACTAAACCTAATCGATGAAAAGAGACTCACTGCTATTTGTCATGGTCATACGTACCAAAAATGGATGATCAAGGCATTTAACAAGAAAGTCAGACGACAAGAGTATCGAGTGGGGGATCTGGTAATCAAGCGCATCATTCTACCTCAAGGTGATCCCAGGGGAAAATGGACCCCTGCGTACGAAGGGCCATTTGTGGTTAAGAATATCTTCTCAGGAGGAGCGATGATTCTAACCACCATGGATGGTGACGACCTTCCTCACCCCGCCAATGCAGACATAGTAAAAAGATACTACGCATGATTAAAGACCCGCTAGGTTGACTGGCCTAGGCAAAAATAAGGGCTTCCCGGCGAACCAAAAGGGTTCGGGCAAAAATAAGGGATGAAATGAAAAAAAATCTGTACACCCGGTAAGTCGAAAACCTGAAAAGGCGGCTTGGGCAAAAATGGGTATCCCGGTGGACTGAAAACCCGAAAGGGCGGTCCAGGCAAAAGTTAGGGATAAGCGTAATACTATGTCTCATTGGATCACCCTGCATCCATACTTCGGTATCGACTATCAGGCTCGGACGGCACCAATCAATCAGATTCCTCTTCAACTAAGCAGCAAAGTGATGAGACGCTTGAAGACATAAAGGCGATAGAAGAGTTGGAACCCAGTGGGACTTTTCACATAGCTGTTTTGTTTTCTTTTCACAAATTGTATAAGCTCTATTTGCTCGGCGGCGTCCTCTTACTAGGACGTCAGCCTCTTGTACAAAAACGCCTATTTACAGGCAAATTTCAAAATCAATACAAGCTCATTTTCAGACAAATCGCTAATTGTTTTTCCTTTATCTGTTTTGTTTTGCAAAGAACGTCCAATGTTCATTTTTGATATATGCATTTGACATTAATTGCTGTTCATAAATATTTGCATGCGAAACAAAGGACTAATTACATGTGACATCGGAAGTAGGGGCAATAAGAATTGTCTAAGCGATCTAGTTGCTTTGTCCACCAAGGTACCAGGGTAGGTTCAGCTGAAGAATATGACCAAGATACCTTCACTCCCCACAGAGTAAGACAAGATTCAACAATACTCTCCCCAAACAGAGTTGGTCTCCCATCAGCCCTAAAAAGGCACAGTATCCCCAACAAGTTGGTAATACTCTCCCCCAAGCAGAGTTAGTCTACTGTCAGCCCTAAGAAAAGTTGGGTATCCCCAGAAGATCTTAATATTCCCTAGCGGAGTATATAGATATTCCTCAGCAAGCACCCCCGGCGTTCGTAATATTCCTCAGCAGAATATAAGAATGTTCCCCGGCGGAATACAAGATACCCTCAGCGAAACCATCTCCCAGCAAAGTCTGAAAAGCTTCCCCAACAAAGTTGAATCATCTTACCCAGTAGATTCTGGAAGCTTATTACCTGCAGAGTACAAATATCTCTCCCTAGCCATATTCAGAGGTTATCCCCACCAGAGTCAAACTGGGTTATCCTCAGTAAGTTGCAACTGAAAGATCATCCCCAGCGAAGTTCTTTCAATCCCTAGCGGAGTTCATCATCAAAATCCTCAACAGAGCTTATCAACAGAGTCCCCAACGGAGTTATCATTAAAATCTCAGCGAAGCATCTCTTCCCCACAGAGTAATTCCCCGCAGAGTAATTTCTTCACCAGGTTTATTCCCCAACGGAGTCATCTTCTCCTACCGGTTTATTCTTGCAATCATCTTCGTTCATCATCCCCAGCAGAAACGAAGAATTCAACATCATTCTCTAGTAGCTATCCGGGATTTATTTTCCCCAGCTAAAACATCACATTGTCATACATCAGGATACATGCATATACGCATCATATCATACGATCTCATTTTGAGAACATCATGCATTTCATACATCATGACATTGCATACAACTAATGTTTTGCCTTTTCAGGAAAAGGACAATCCAAAGATGATTACCATCAACTTTTGCAGTTCCGGATCAACACCTGTAACCATCCAGGAAATATCTGTGAACGATTGATTGTAGATCTATACCTGTAACTAGCCAGGAAAGTTATCTACATGAAGAGATTGAAGATTAACACCTGTAACAGGCCAGGAAATCATCTTTCTTTCTCAGGTCAGAGATTAATACCTGAAACCAGACAGGAAAACTATCTCCTCGGCCAACCTTTCTTAAGTTCCAGATCAACACCTGTAACTAGCCAGGAAATATCTGTGGACGACTGATCATAGGTTAACACCTGAAACCAGACAGGAAAGCCACCTATATGAAGAGATTGAAGATTAACACCTGTAACAGGCCAGTAAATCATCTTTCTTTCTCAGGTCAAAGATTAATACCTGAAACCAGACAGGAAAACTATCTCCTTGACCCACCTCTCTTAAGTTCCAGATCAACACCTGTAACTAGCCAGGAAATATCTGTGGACGAAGGATTGTAGATTAATACCTGAAGCCAGACAGGACAACTATCTACTTGACCATCATGAAGCAACCCTACACTGGTTCCTTCTCCTCCAAGATGCAGTTTTACACTGACTCATCATCAGGCAACCCTACACAAGTTCCTTCTTTCAACCTACCAAGTTACAATTCAACACACATTTCCAAATGGCATCTATAAGCCCATCCTCCTATCCATCATCTCTCCAAATGGCATCTATAAGCCCATTCCCGACCTCACATTGCTGATACTACACTATGCGAGTGCAAATTTCTAGGCACTTTAGTGTTCAATCATCTTCCACCTTCGGATCACGAAAGGCACGCAAGCCAATCTACATCCTCGGGTTTAAGAAGATTGAACAGGGGCAACTGTTGTACCCCAAAATTTGCCCTCCCATATTCTCCAAGGTTTGTCAAGGATCATCTTCAAATGGTTCAAGATTGCTCAAGGGTAGTACAGTCAAACCACCTCCTAAGCCAGCTGAAATTAGGGTTTTGGTTCTTTTAAGGAATTTGGGGTTTTCAATGGTTCAATCAAGTCTTATAGGCCTATATACATTCTCAAGCACCTACATGCCAAGTCTCAAGACTCACAATGCCAATTTGCACAGTCAAAAGCCTCATTTGATCCACAGTCAACTACAAGGGCAAAATGGTCATTTTGCAGTCAAAAGTCAGAATTTTTTGTCAACATCTTATTTTGAGTACACAATCATCATTTGATCAAGTCTTGATCATGATTCCACAAGAATGGCTCAAAAATCATCAAGGATGCAAAAGTTACTATTTTTGGACAGTAGAAAAGTCAACTGTATCTTGACCAGGGCATAACTCTTTCATGGTTTATCAAAAAAATTTCATCCAATGCTCATTTTTAAGGGGATGCAATTTCCTACAATCCATCTTCACACTCCAAGTCCAAGAAATGCTCTCACAAAAAGTTATCAATTTCTACATTATAGGTCAAATTCAAAAGTCAACAAAAGTGCACTTTAAGTCAAAGGG
This sequence comes from Vicia faba, assembly GCA_948472305.1. Lineage (NCBI taxonomy): Eukaryota > Viridiplantae > Streptophyta > Magnoliopsida > Fabales > Fabaceae > Vicia > Vicia faba. Next base: position 1,468,533,058 of record OX451741.1, read on the forward strand.
CATAACTTGAGATTGGTAAATCCAAATGACATGGGACCAAAGGCATTGGTTAGAGGACTTCAAGACCTTTCCAAAATGTCCAATAACATGGTCATATGATCAAAATTGAGCAAGATATGCATTGGAGAAGTTGGGAAATGTTTAGGAATTTGCAAAAGTTAACTTTGCTCAAAACACCTTATTTTTGCTAATGGGCCTCAAATCTCTTCTTGAAACTTCATCCATGGCCTATGCACAACCCATCAAGCTTAATTGAATTTATTTTCTTATTTTTTATTAATTAATTGGATTTTTAATTGATATTAATTCATTTAATCAATTTAAATTGTAGGAAAATACAAGATTTGGTTTTTAAATCTTTTGGTGAAGCAAATATGACCTAAAAAGGCTGGAAATTTCGTGCACCAAGTCAAAGATACAAAATCTCCAAAATTGGCAACTTTGTTCAATCATGAAAATGCAAAAAGATTTGATTTTCAATCAAAGATCAAATCATCAATTCAATGGATTTTTGCTCAAGATTTTGACCTAATTCCATTCCTCTATATATATACAAGCAAATCCTAATCTCATACACGTGAAAAAGCTGCAGAGAAAGCCATAGCATATTGGAAAAATTTCAAGAAAATTGCAAAATTGATTTCTACATTCCAGGCCAATTCAAGGCATTTTATTGATTCTAATACATTGTAGGAGGTCCCAGGGACAATTTGCATTTGAATTCACGTGCTAAAACTCAAGGAATCGAAGAATACAGAACCACGGTTTGCTTTTCTTATTCAAAATCGTATTGCCTAATTCATGAGCATTTAACATGATTTCTTGGTTGTTTTGCATTGCTAGGAACCTTATGAAGCTAATGGTATGGTTTAATTGAACTGAAACGCCATAAATCACAAGATGCCATACTTGAATTTTTAGGGTTCATAAGCTTTGAATTGGGGCTTTGTAATCCAGGAAAAATTAAGACTTGTGAGACCCATGGTTGGAATCGTTAGAACAAGACGAACAAAACCAAACCCTCGCGAAATATTTATGTAAACCACAACCTTAATCGCTATTTTTCGTGCAAGCATATAGTGGGGATTAGAAACCCCCGCTAATTGATTATGTTTTACAGGTACCAGCGAGGAAGATGATGAGGTGTTCACATATGGTTGGACCATTTGAATAAGCGCGCGTGTTTTTGTGTTTTACAGCATGTTGATTTATTTCTCAATATAATAATCTCCACTTATTTCACTAACAAATAGAGCAGGTTGGTGGAGTGGTGAATGCGCTAGCATATGAGCTTTGGGACCTGGGTTCGAATCCCAGGTCCCCCAAAATATTTATTCTCTTTTTCTTCATATAATTACGTGCAGGTCTCAGGAGGTGGTCTACCATGTACCTCAAATATCCATGCGCCATGTGGCTTCAGGCATAAATCTAATGGTCCTGAGTGGGAGACCATCATACTCCCAGTCAACACGCGCCCTGGACGATCCAAAAGGTCAAAGAGGCTTGCAGCTTGTTGGGCATGAGAATTGCAACAAACACCTCCTAATTGGGCCAGCACCCCCCTGGGTTCTTCTTTTTTCTCTTTATATTTTCCATTTAATTATTCTATTAATTATTATTATTATTATTACTTAATTAACTCAATTAATTTTTTTCATAATAAAATCAGAAAAACTAAAAAATAATATTTTTTCTTAATTAAAATTAATTTCACTTTATTTTTGTAAATAAATACTAACAAATTAATTTAGTCTTTTTAATTAGGTTAATTTCAATATTTTTTGCAATAAATAAAATAAATTAGAATTAGGGTTTTTACTAACTTTTGACTATTTTTTATTTATTTATTTCCTTGAGACATTAAAATACCAAAAAATATTTCATTTTATTAATTAATTAATTAGGTTTAATTTAATTTAATTCAATCTCTTTCTTTCTCAAAAAAGGGTCAAAACCCTAAGGACTTCTCTGATTCATTTTTTTCTCGCGCATGTTTATTTTTTATTCATATTTTTGATCATATTTATGTAATTGCTCCGAGGATGTAATAGCTTTAATTAGGACCTTTTTATCGCTTTCTTTAATTTCTCGCATTTACTTTTCAAGGTTTTGTTTTTGGCGATGTAAATACCTGACGCCTTGTAATAGCGTAGATTTACTTTCCGCAACTATTAACTGTTAGATGTATGTTAATTAGGCTATGCATGACAAGACTTATCTCTGAAAATAAAATCAACATAGCTCACCATGACATGTACAAAGATAACTTAACTGAATCCTGACACACTCGCACATGCCACTCCTAGGGTACGCCTCACTTGGTTGCCTCGACGTGGTCATTGAGTATAGGGTGTTTTAGAGGTCGCCCTCCTGTCTAAAGATCAAAAAGTTGCCTCGAAACAGTTGCCTCGGATAAAAAAGGATCTAGGACACTAGGGTTACCGCTAAGGCGTCCTACTATTGCTTTGGTGACCACATGTCCCTATAATCGAATTGACCCGAATAACTCCAACGACGGTGCTACCTACTTCTCAATAGTGGGATAGTACTGTCTAAAGGACATTTACACAGCTTAATTTCTTTTGAGTAGGTAGAGGTTCTCATGTACTTGCTCTTTCAAAACAAAAACAACTTTTCGCACCTACACTTTTCTGAAAAAAGTTTTCAAACAACACTTCATACACTCTTGAGGACAGATACAAGAGTTAAATCGAAGTTTTCAAACAAACTTTTTTCAAAACCCACAAACACAAGAAAAGCAAAACATTTTTGAAAACATAGTGAGCAAGTACCTAAGAGCCCGTGGATAACCACGGATAGAAAGGGTGCTAACACCTTCCCTTTCTATAATCTACCTCCCAAACCGAGAAACATCTCGAAAAGGAATTTTGCTGTGCTTTTGTCCTTTCCTTGTTGGAGAAAATAAAAGACGGTGGCGACTCTTGCTTACCGTGACATTTCGCGAACCAGCATTTCAAAACAGTCAGTTCTATTCCCACTGATCACAGAACTGGCGACTCTGCTGGGGAATCCTAAATAAGTGAGGTGTACCTTAGGATTAGATCACTTGTGTTTTCAAATGTATGCTTTGTATGCTTTGAATTTTGTGGGTTTGTATCGGAGTTCTATAGATCCTAACTCGGATCTGGGGATACCCTTTAGAAGTAGCAACAAATTGTGAGGGAACTGTGCGGGGTATACCGACATGGTTGAAGCAGTAGCTACGTTGATGTGGCACTTTGGTGAGTACCGGTAACCCTTGAGTCAAGTCAAGGAGAGTACAGGGCCGCAGCGTGGTGTCGCGAAACATCAACTGACCTTAGAACCTTACTTGACCATCCTGGCCTCTTTAGGGGTAGTGAGATGACCGACTTTGGTGCAGTCCGAAGTTGGTAGATACTCGATACTACACTCATTGAGGGTTGTTTTCTTGGAATATTTTGGTCGCCAGTTAAGTGGCTAAATCAAAATAATGAACATAGAAAACAACCCAATGATATTGAGCTCCTTAGAACCCGGTTACTATTCATAGGACAGGTTTTGAGCCAACTAACTTCAAGAGGGTACTTACCTACGAACCCCATGCAAGCCTAAACCTAAGGACTTGTTTGCTTTATGTGAATATGATTGTCTGTATATACACTTGCTTACTTTTGCATCCATGTACATCATAACATCATAAAGCATCATATGCATCTGCTAACCATTTCAAGGGTTCATATCTTCATCTTATATCTTGTTTTGTAGGACATAGAGTCTCTTCACAGGAAAACAATTCAGGTCAACCTTGTAAGGATCCCTCCTCAACTCAAGGAGCTTACATCCAGGATTCCCGAGAACTCTCTCTTCAGTGAAAAACATGGTAGACTCATCAGCTTGGTCAACACCAACATTGAAGAAGATATGATAAAAGTTCTCTTCCAGTTCTTTGACCCCTTACATCACTGTTTTACATTCCCTGATTATCAATTGGTGCCTACTTTGGAAGAATTTTCTCAACTTCTGAAAATTCATATTCTTAGTCAACTACCTTACAACGGTACGGAAAAGGAACCAAAACTTGAAGAGGTTTCTCAAGCATTACGTCTGCAACCATCTGACATCAAGGGGAATTGGGAAATCAGAAGTGGTATCAAGGGATTCTTGGCAAAGTTCCTGTTTGAGAAGGCACAAGAATGTTGGAATTCTCTTGATCTACAAGCCTTTGAAGAGATTGTGGCACTCCTTGTCTATGGGTTGGTGTTGTTCCCAAATCCAGATCAACTTATAGATATAAATGCTGTCAAGATTTTCATGTCCAGGAATCCCATACCTACATTGCTTGAGGACATCCTCCACTCATTTTACACTCGAACAATGAGAAAAAGAGGTGTTCTCATGTGTTGCACTCCTCTCCTGGCAAGGTGATTTATTTTGCACCTTCCACAATCAGTTTTGAAGAACGAGCAGGGTTTAAGGTGGTCACAACGATTGATGACTCTTACACATTCTGATATACATTGGTGTTCTCGGTCCAGAGAAAATGTCACTATCATTGATCGTTGCGGAGAATTTCCTAATGTTCCTTTACTTGGAATTAGAGGAGGCATCACCTACAACCCCTGTTTGGCTTTGAGACAATTTGGATATGCTCGGAGGGATGGCCCTCATAACATGTTGATTCCTGACATAGTTTTTGACTTCGACAACGATGCGCAAGGACTTCGTCAAAGGTTCATCAGAGCTTGGAGGATGCCTAACAAGGTAGATAGTAAGACACTGGGGCACAAGAATTCCATCCCCCTTGAGCCTTACCTCAAGTGGGTACGAACCCGCTCCCAGAAGCTTATGATGCCATATCCTCACATTCTCCCCGTGATCAAAGAACCTATTATGGAAGGAGAGGTTCCATACACCATTCTACATCCTCACATGCCAACATCATGGGAAGAAATGCAAAAGAGCTGGATCCAACTCAAGGAAGAACGGAATTCTCTTGAAGCCAGCTTACATGCCAGTGAGAAGAAGGTCTTGGAGCTCACCCGCCTACTTCATGAGGAAAAGACCCTTAACACCTACATTGCTCCAAAGAGGATGCGCAATGTCTTTTTACATTAAGTATTTTGTAATATTTCGCCCATGAGGCACTGATGTACTAAACAACTTATTTCTTAATATGACGTGTGTTCCTTTTTTTGTCTGCAACGAATTTGAATTTCCGAACCCTTGAATGCATTGCATAAATAGCATACCATGCATCATATGTATAACAGGTACACTTTTTATAGGTCACTTATCTTCTTCGCTGTTTATTTTAGCAATCATCATGTCTTCTGAACCTACCACTGAACAAGCTATCAAGGCCCTCCAGGCCCAGAATGCCCAGTTCCAAGAGTTGGTCATGAGCTTGGCCAAGGGTCAACAGGAGTTGAAGACTCTGATTCTGAAGAAGAAGAAGAAGAGGACCGTCTTGTTCAACACTGGACGCAGAGTTGGGAATGGACTACAAAATGAGGTTGAGCTGACTACCTCATCTGTAGGCAAAGACAGTCCACAAAGGAGAAGGGTTCCTAGTCCTGTGGTCTCCGACAACGAGACAGATTATGACGAAGAACAGTATCCTCCTGCTGAGGATAGGTATAAATAGTTGGAGGACCGCTTAAGTGCTATGGAGATACAGAATGTGCCCGGGTTAGACTTTGGAGATCTAGGCTTATCCTCTGGGGTAGTGATTCCCCATAAATTTAAGGCACCTGCTTTTGCAAAATATGAAGGAACTTCCTGCCCAAAGCTGCACCTCCAGTCGTATGTAAGGAAGATCCAACCTTACACTGCTGACAAGAATTTGTGGATCCACTTCTTCTTGGATAGTCTTTCAGGGACTCAACTCGAATGGTTCTATCAGCAGGATGGAGCCAGTATTCGTAACTGGGAGGATCTGGCTACTGCGTTCTATAAGCAGTATCAGTATAATTCCGACCTCGCTCCTACGCGTACCCAACTCCAGGGTATGTCACTAGGGACGGGTGAAGGATTTAAGGAATATGCGCAAAAGTGGAGAGATCTGGCTGGAAGGGTGCAACCACCTTTGACTGACCGTGAACTTGTGGATATGTTCTTGGGGACCCTGTCTGGTCCGTTCTTCAACCATTTGATTGGAAATTCTTCAGCCGGGTTTACAGACCTTATCTTGACTAGTGAGAGAATTGAAGCTGGTATCAAGTCTGGGAAGATACAAAAAGGTGCCTCCTCGAGTACTGAAAAGAAGCCGTTCAAGAAAGAATCCAATGCTGTCTATGGTTCAAGGAGACAGAATAGACCGGAACGCCGCCAAGCTGTCAATGCGGTGGTTATTTCAAAACCTGCTACTGCTCCTCAGCATCACAACCAGCAAAGGGGTGAGAGACCTAGGAGGCAGTTCACTCGACTCAGTATGACCTTGCCCCAGATATTGCCGCAACTCCTGACAACCAATCTGGTGACCATAAAAGAAGCTCTGAAGGTTGTAAACACCAAATCCCCAAAGTACAATCCTAACGCCCGCTGCGCTTATCACTCTGATAGCCCGGGGCATACTACGGATGATTGTTGGGCTCTGAAGAATAAGGTTCAGGACCTTATTGATGCTAAAGAGATAGAGTTTTAGGCGCCCGAAAGGCCCAATGTTGTGACTGCTCCCATGCCCAAGCATGGAGTGAATGTTGTGGAGGAAGACCTGTATGTAGCCTCTGTGGATGATATTGTTACTCCGCTGTTGACTGTCAAGAGGAACCTGTTGCTAGCCGGTTTATTTCCGGGATGTAGTAAAGGTTTCCATCTATGTTCTGTTTCACCTACTGGTTGCCCATCTTTGAAGTCAGGTATCCAAAACCTGATGGATAATAAAGAGATCCTGTTTGAAAAGATTGTTGTTCCTGCTACCCCTACAGAAGAAGTGTCCATTGTCACCATTTTCAACAATTCTCCCAAGGCCCCCTCAAGGAAGCCTGTAAAAATTATGCCTGCTCAGAAGATTGCTCCCATAATCATCACTGTTCCGGGGCCCATCCCCTATACATCTGACAAAGTTGTCCCTTGGCACTATGGGGCAGATGTTTATGTTCTGGGAGTTAAACAAGAGTTTGATACTAGTACCGGCGTCAGCAACATCACCGGGCCTGCTAAAGTCACCCGCAGCGGTAGACTTTTCTCACCAGATATTGCGCCGCCAACTATCCAAAGACCTATTGTCATCACACCTGCAAGTGTGTCTGCTTCCCTTCCTGACCAAGTTCCTATTTCTACCCCTGTTGTTGAGTCATCTGACGCTCAGGGCAAAGGGATCGCTACTGGTATGCCTGCCCAGACGGAGGCGCCAAAGACCATCAATGTTGAAGCTTCCAAACAGGAGATGGAAGAGATCCTTAAGATTATCAAGAAGAGTGATTTTAATGTAGTTGAGCAGCTGGGGCACACCCCATCTAAAATTTCTATGCTATCACTGTTGTTGTGTTCAGAGGCCCATGCCAAGGCTTTGATTACCTTCCTGAAGATGGCCCACGTGCCACAAGAGACGTCAGCTGATCAATTCACCGACTGTGTGGCCAACTTAACTGCTGATAATGGTTTGGGTTTCTCCGACGCTGATCTGACTGCTAAAGGGAAGAACCATAACGATGCCCTGCATGTCTCCATTGAATGCAGAGTCACTACTCTTGCACATGTGTTGGTTGACATTGGGTCCTCGTTGAACGTATTACCCAAGAAAGCTCTAGACAGGTTGGATTGCGAGGGTTTGGAACTAAAGCCAAGTAACATTGTTGTCTGGGCCTTTGACGGGTCTAAAAGGATGGTACATGGTGAGGTAGATATTCCAATCAGAGTTGGTTCTCAGGTCTTTGATTCTACATTTTATGTGATGGACATCCGACCGTCCTATTCTTGTTTGTTGGGTCGTCCCTGGATCCATAAAGCTGGAGCTGTGACCTCCACACTACATCAGAAGCTGAAATATTCGGTCAAAGGGAAGATTGTGACAGTCCAGGGGGAGGAGGAATACATGGTCAGCCACCTCAACTCATTCCGGTACATAGAGATGGATGGGGAGTTCATTGAGACCCCATTTCAACACTTTGAAGAGGTTCCTCCGATGCTGGCATCAGCTGAGACTGTGATTGAAGATCCTCCTTTGAAGATGGCTTCCTTAAAGGATGCCCGGGCTGTTGTTGAGAAGGTTGAGTATGCAAACTGGGGCCGACTTCCTGATTTCACTCAGAAGACTGATAAGTTTGGTTTGGGTTTCACTGCAGAAGCTCAAAGGGTTGTTCGTCGTGCAAGGATTGGAAGACCTTCTGTGTTCATCAGCAACTCGGGAGTAAATGCCATTGAAGATAACGTGGAGGAATCTGAATTCGACAACTGGATCTACCCTACGACCGACGGTGGACCAAACAACTGGACGGCAAAAGACTTCGTCCCTATTACTTTTGTGACTCAGTAATGAACTCCTTTGTTTTGAATTTGTAACAGACAATATTGTGAAACTTTATGGCCCGGTGTCTTACCTGGGGCACCGTGGCTTCATATGTGAGGGCTTTTGTGTGTCATTTTCATATATCATTAATAAAAGCATTGGACATTTTTTGCATTTCAAATCTTGCGCTCCTTGTCTTTCTTTATTATATATTGCAAAATAGCTATTTACACACACTCACATATACAGGTCCCAATCCACTCTGGATCTCACTGGTAACGACTCTGCTACTGCCAGTTATGACTTCGAAAATCTGATCAACTTAGTCGAAGACGAAGGTGAGGATGATTGCGAAGTGCCTGGAGAGCTTGCAAGACTGTTACTTCAGGAAGAGAGGGCCATTCAGCCACATGAAGAGCTAGTGGAAACGGTAAATCTGGGTATTGAGACAGATAGGAAGGAAGTCAAGATTGGTGCCAATCTGAAGTCTAATGTGAAATAACGGCTGATTCAGATGCTGCATGACTACGTGGAAATCTTTTCCTGGTCTTACGAAGACATGCCTGAGTTGGATACCGACATTGTGGTTCATCACCTGCCTACCAAGGAAGAATGCCCTCCGGTGAAACAGAAAGTCCGCCGTATGCGTCTAGAGATGTCCGAGAAAATCAAAGCTGAGGTTATGAAACAATTCATCGCTGGTTTTCTAGCAGTGACTTCTTACCCTTTGAAGTAGTAGTCACCATAGATTCCTTTTGGTACCCTTTGAAGTAGTAGTCTCCATGGATTCCTTCCAGTACCTTATAAAGTAGTAGTCGCCATAGATTTTTTCTGGTACCCTTTGAAGTAGTAGTCGCCATAGATTCCTTCTGGTACCCTTTGAAGTAGTAGTCACCATAGATTTCTTCCAGTACCTTGTGAAGTAGTAGTCGCCATAGATTCCTTCCCGTACCTTGTGAAGTAGTAGTCGCCATATATTCCTTCTGGTACCCTTTGAAGTAGTATTCGCCATAGATTCCTTCTGGTACCCTTTGAAGTAGTAGTCACCATAGATTCCTTCCAGTAACTTGTGAAGTAGTAGTCACCATAGATTCCTTCTGGTACCCTTTAAAGTAGTAGTCGCCATAGATTCCTTCTGGTTCCGTTTGAAGTAGTAGTCGCCATAGGTTCCTTCTAATACCTTGTAAAGTAATAGACGTCATAGATTCCTTCCAGTACCTTGTGAAGTAGTAGTCTCTATAAAATCCTTCAGGTACCCTTTAAAGTAGTAGTCGCTATAGATTACTTTTGGCACCCTTTGAAGTAGTAGTCGCCATAGATTCCTTCCAGTACCTTGTGAAGTAGTAGTCACCATAGATTCCTTTTGGTACCATTTGAAGTAGTAGTCGCCATAGATTCCTTCTGGTACCCTTTGAAGTAGTAGTTGCCATTGATTACCTCTAGTACCTTGTGAAGTAGAAGTCACCATAGATTCCTTCTGGTACCCTTTGAAGTAGTAGTCACCCTAGATTCCTTCCAGTACCTTGTGAAGTAGTAGTCGCCATAGATTCCTTCTAGTACCCTTTGAAGTAGTAGTCGGGCGTAGACTCCTTCCATTACCTATTGAAGTAGTAGTCGGGCGTAGACTCCTTCCGGATATATATCCTAAAGACCAAGTCAAGCATAAACTTATTCTTATATTTCTGTTAACAATTACTTTAGATGGCATAAATAAGCCCATCTCCGACGACTCTCCATTAACTTTGGATTGCATCTATAAGCCATCTCTGACAATTATCTGTCACCTCTCTTAATGGAACCTCTAAGCCTATTCCCGGTACAATCAACCAACAACGTTACTTCTTGCACAGGCGAGTGCAAATTTCTGGGCACTTAAGTGTTCAATCATCTTCTTCCTTCAAGTCACGAATGGCGAACATGCCAATCTAACTCTTAAGTTTTAAGAAGATTGAACAGGGGAAGCTGTTGTACCCCAAAATTTTCCCTCCCATTTTTCTCAAGACATTCTTTCAAGGCTCCTCAAAAACTCAAGACACTCAAGGGTTGACCAGTCAGATGCTCCTCCTAAGCCCAAAGGTCTACAACTAGGGTTTTGAGTTTCTCAAGGAAATTTGGGTTGAAAAAGTATCAAGTGGCTTCCATGGTTCTTAATAGGTCCTCAACAACATTCATGTCAAGTTTCAAGCCCTACATCACAAGTTTGCTCAGTCAATGACTCAAATGATTGAAAATCAACCGTATTGGTCAAAAAGTCAACTATGGTCAATATATAGTCAAACTTCAAGATTTTTGGTCAACATCAATATTTTGAAGTTATATTCATCACTTGATCAAGGTTTGATCATGATTCCCCAAGTAAAGCTCTCAAATCATCAAAAGTCAAGATTTTTCAAATTAGGGTTTCCTTAGGAGAAGTCAACTGAACTTTGATCAGCCATAACTTTTACATGCTTCATCAACTTTTCCCCAACCAAAGCCCATTTTGAATAAAATTCAATTCCTTACAACTTTGCTTTTATTATCAAGTCCAAAAGATGCTTCATTTGGAAGACATAAGCTGACACATTATAGGTCATTTTCAAAAGTCAACAAAAGACACTTTTTGTCAAGGCAACTTACATCAAGACAATGTCTTCAAAAGCAAAAATAGAGCTAGGGCAATAGTGAAACATAGACGTAGGCAGTCTCCCGAGAAAGAAGAGGCTGCTGAAAATACTGTAAAAGACCTCCTAGAGGCTAATTTTATTTTCGAGGCCCGGTGTTAAACCTGGCTCTCAAACGTTGTCCTAGTTAAAAAGAATAATGGAAATTGGAGAATGTGTGTTGCCTATACTGATCTTAACTGGGCATGTCCCAAAGATGCTTTTCCTTTGCCTAATATTGACATGTCGGTCGATAACTTGACCGACTATAAGATTTTATCGTTTATAGACGCCTACACAGGCTATAACCAAATCCCAATGGCAATGAGCGACAAGCATTACACCGCTTTCATGACCAGCTCGGGAAATTACTATTACAATGTAATTCCCTTTGGCCTAAAAAACGCAGGGGAAACGTACCAATGGATGATGAACAAAGTCTTCCGCAATTAAATCGATGATATGCTCGAGGTATACATGGACAATATGATCATCAAATCTCGAACAGATACCGATCACACTACCCATCTTAAAAGAGTCTTTGCCCAAGCGAGACAATGCAGAATGAGATTCAACCCTAAGAAATGCACTTTCAGAGTTAAGGCGGGCAAATTCCTCGGTTTCTATCTGACTGAACGAGGAATTGAAGCCAACCTCGACAAGTGTCGGGCATTCTCCGAGCTCCCTAAGCCTAGCTCGAAAAAATCCATACAAGTCCTAAACAATATGCTTACTTACCCTTTTTCAAACTCCTGTGCAAAGAGGCAGCTTTCGAGTGGACCGAGGAATGCGAACACACCCTCCTCCACCTCAAGAAAATCCTCTCGCAAACGCCCATCCTCTCACGACCTGAGAACGGGGAAAGCTTGTTCCTTTACCTGGCCATCTCCATCGAGGCCGTAAGCGCAGACCTCATTCACAAGACTCCCGATGGGAAAAAACCGGTTTATTTTATGAGTAAAACACTACAAGGGCCCGAGGTTAGGTATCAGCAGATTGAAAAAGTATCCTTATCCATCATCGACGTGTCGAGGAGACTTAGACATTAATTCCTAGCCCACACGATCATCGTACGGATAGACTAACCCATAAGACAACTTTTATGTCGACCAGACATGGCCGATCAGATGCTAAAGTGGTCTTTGGAGCTCTCAGAGTTCGAAGTCCAGTACGAGAGTAGGAAAGCCCTCAAAGCCCAAGAACTGGCCGACTTCGTCGTAGAGATGACCGCTCACGATCCCCCCATAGGGAAGAAACATAAGTGGACCATCTTTGTGGATGAAGCTTCAAGCTCAATAGGGAGCGGAGCAGGAATCATCCTCGAAAACGAAGAAGGCGTCGTGATCGAGCAATCCCTCACCCTTACTTTTCCAACATCGAACAATCAGGATGAATACGAGGCCCTTCTCGCAGAATTAAGGCTGGCCAAGGATTTGGAGGCCCAATAAATATGAATTTTCAGACTCCCAACTCGTCGCATCTCAAGTATAGGGAGGATACCAGGCTAAGAACGACAGCCTCATCGAGTATCTAAACCTAGTCAGAGAAAAAATGAAGAGGTTTGACCGGGAAGAGATCAAGCACGTACCTTGCGAACAAATCACATGGGCATACTTTTGTACCCAAAATTTTTCCCTCTCATTTATCAAGACTTTTCTCACAAGACTTCTTGGACTCAAGATAAGATTAGGGTTTGGTTAGCTCAAGTCACCTCATCTTGCACTGATAACCTAAAATTAGGGTTTGAGTTTGCACAAGGATTTTTGGACCATCAATGCTTCATGTGACTTTCATACACCATCTTGGATCCCTAAGATTGCTCATGTTAAGTTTCAAGCCTTGGACCACATTTTTGATCAGTCAATTGGACAGTTGACCTAAAAATCAACTGTATTGGGGAAAAAGTCAACCATGGCCAATTTACAGTCAAACTTCATAATTTTTTATCCACATCAACATTTTAGACTCATATGTACCATTTGATCAAGTTTGGATCACAACTCCTTAAGAAATTTGATCAAATCATCAAAAGGGCGAAATGGCCAAAATTAGGGTTTTGATTGAGAAAAGGCAATTTCTGATTTTTAACCTAGCCAATGACCAATTGGGTTCAAACATGATTTCAATAGTTCAATGGAATCATCTTGACCTAATTACATGGTTCAAAATATCTCAAGTTCATTGGATTGACAAATGAATTTTGCAGTCAACTGATCAAAAGTCAACTGTACATTGAAAAGTCAAACTGTACATTGAAAAGTCAAACTTTGACTTTTGGTCAAAATCAAGTACCAAGGGTCATAATTCATCAAGATATGTCAAAATATGAAACTTGTTGACCAAGAAAACTAAATTTTCAAATTAGGGTTTTAATTTGAAAATTTTCATAACTTGGAATTTTTCTAAGTATAAAAATTTTCTTATTTTTTCTCAACTTTGCACCACTTTTTCACCATGATGCATTTTGATTTAAAGAAAACTTCCAACATGAAAGTTGTAGTCCCCCATGAAATCTACAACTTTTCTTCACAAACGTTTCCCAAAAGATGCTTGGATCTCAAGTTATGAATTTATGAATATAGGTCCATGAACTTTTTAACTTAGTGAAATTTTTCCCTAATTTAGGCAGGTTTTGGACCCAACTTCATGGACATTTTTCACCTAGTTCCAAGAGGTATCTCAATTTTAATTTCAAATATGGATTATAGAGCACATTTCAAGATTTCCAAAATGTCCAATAACTCTCCAAGATCATTTTTGGTTAGGGAGAATCGAAGAGGAGAAGTTGGCATTTTCTCACTTTTGTCCATGCCATTTTCACATAGCATCAAGTTGCAAATCCAATCCATGTTGTTTGAATCTTGCTTTAAAGGTCCTAAACTCACTTTACACTCTATAATTAAATGCAAACTCAGAATCTAAAGGCATTATTTTTGCTTTTGGAGCTTTGTACAAGAGATAATTCCATTTTTGCCCAAAAGTGCACAATACCATTTCAAACAAAGCAAAGCAAAGCAAGTGATCTAAGTAAGTAACTAAGAGCCCATGGAAAACCATGGATGAAAAGGGTACTAGCACCTTCCCTTTTCATAATCTACCCCCCCGAACATAAGAAAACATCTCAAATGTATTTCATGTGCTTTTTTACCTTTCCTTTTGGATAAAATAAAAGTCGATGGCGACTCTTGCTAACCGCGACATTTGCAAACACAAACGCAAAACCTCAAGTCAGTTCTCCCACCGTATCACAGAATTGGCGACTCTGCTGGGGATTAGGATAAAAGTGGAGTTACCTTAGGGTTTATATCACCTTTATTTGCTTACAATTGTTTGACTTGTTTGCTTTACATTTTGGTTCTATTGTTTGGGTTTGAATCCTCCACCCGGATTTGGGAAACATTATAGGTAAATAGCAATATGTTGTGGAAACTGTGTGGGGTATACCGATATGGTCTAAGCAATAGCTAGGTTAGTGCGACATATTTGTGGGTACTGGTAGCCTTTGAGTCAATCAAAGAGAATACGGGGCCGCTGAGTGATGTCATGAAGCACTAACGAACTTCTAGAACCTTTACTTGACCAACTTGGCCTTTTAGGATGTAGTGAGATGAACGGCTTTGGTGCAGTCCGAAGTTGGTAGATACTTGATACTACACTCATTGAGGGTTGGTTTCTTGGAATATTTCGTTCGCCAGTAAAGAGGCTTAAACTGAAACAATGAACAAGGAAACAATCCAGTGATATTGAGCTCCTTAGAACCCGGTTACTATTGCTAGGACAGGTTGAGCCAACTAAACTTCAAGAGGGTACTTACCTATGAAACCCCATGCAAGCCTAAACTAGGAACTTGTGTGATTTGCTTGTACATATATACTCGTGCATAACATCATGGACATCATGAGCATCATATACATCCACTAACCATTTCAAGGATTTTGGAAATTCATCTTTGTTCTTGTTTTGTAGGATATGGATTCACTTCGCAGGAAAACTATCCAAGTTAAACTTGTAAGAATTCCTCCACAACTCAAGGAGCTAGCTTCAAGGATTCCTGAGAACTCTCCATTCACCGAGAGGCATGGTCGTCTACTCAACTTGGTCAATTCCAACACAGAGGAAGACATGATGAAAGTTTTCTTCCAATTCTTTGACCCTTTGCATCCCTTCTTCATATTTCCTGTCTACCAGCTTGTGCCCACTTTGGAAGAATTCTCTCAACTCTTGAGGATTCCTATTCTCAATCAACTACCCTTCAACGGTACGGAAAGATATCCAAAGCCAGAAGAGATTGCTCAAGCCCTGCACTTGCACTCATCTGATGTCACAACCCATTGGGAAACTAGAAGTGGTGTCAAAGGCTTCTTGGCAAAGTTCTTGTTTGAGAAGGCCTAAAGTTGTTGGAACTCCTTGGACTTGTAATCTTTTGAGGAGATTGTAGCTCTTCTCATCTATGGGATGGTCCTGTTCCCCAATCCTGACCAACTCATAGATGTGAGTGCTGTCAAAATCTTCATGTCACGTAATCCGATGCCTACATTACTTGGGGATATCTTGCACTCTCTTCACACTCGTGAAATGAGGAAAAGAGGTGTTCTCATGTGTTTCACTCCTCTCCTGGAAAGATGGTTTATTTCTCATCTTCCCCAATCAGTCTTGAAGAATGAGCAAGGTTTGAGGTGGTCACAAAGGTTGATGACACTTAAACATTCAGAAATTCATTGGTGTTCTCGATCCAAAGAGAATGTTATCATTATCGACCGTTGTGGGGAATTCCCTAATGTCCCTCTACTTGGCATTAGGGGAGGCATCACCTACAACCCGTGCTTGGCTCTAAGACAGTTTGGTTATGCCCGAAGGGATGGCCCACATGATATGCTGATTCAAGGCTTGGTTTTCGACTACGACAACGACAATCAAGGATTTCGCCAAAGATTCATCCGAGCTTGGAGGATGCCAAACAAGGTAGATAGTAAGACTTTGGGACACAAGAATTCCATCCCTCTTGAGCCTTACCGCAAGTGGGTACAAACTCACACTCAAAGTCTTATGATGCCTTACCCCTTCATTCTCCCAGTGATTATAGAGCCTGTTAAGGAAGGAGAGGTTACGTACACCATCCTACATCCTGACATGCCGACATCACTCAAAGACCTACAAAGGAGTTGGATACAACTCAAGTAAGAAAGCGATACTTTCGAAGCCCAATTCTACGCAAGCGAGAAGAAGGTTTTGGAACTCACTCGGTTACTTCATGAAGAGCAGACTCTCAACACCTACATTGCACCAAAGAGGATGCACAACATCTTTTTATCTTAGGATTTTGTATTATTTTGCCCTAGGGGCATTGATGTACTCAAATTCTATTTTATTAATATAACGTGTGTTCCTTTTGTTTGACACAAATTTGAATTTTCAAATCCTTGAAAACATTGCATGAATACATATCATTCATCATGAGCATAAACAGGTCTTTGCAACAAGTTTCCTCATCCCTCTACTGTTTATTTCAGAAGATGGATCTTGAACAGACGGTTAAATACTTACAAGCTCAAAATGCACAATTTCAACAGTTACTCTTGACCTTAGACAAGGGGCAGGAGGAGCTAAAGACTCTGCTAGAGAAAGAGAAAGAGAAAAAGAAGAAGAAGCCAGCTGGTGTGGTTATCATGGGCAGAAGGTTTCAGGGACAAGCCAGAAGGACCTTAGAATTTCCAACAACCTCTGATGAAGGGGAAAGAAAATGAAAGGAAACGGCAGTGCCATCAGATTCTAAAGCAGAAGAAGAGGAAGAAGAGGACTACTCTGAATAACAATACCCTCCGGCTGATGACAAATACAAACACTTGGAAGAGCGTCTAACCGTTATGGAAATACATAGAGTACCGAGTCTAGATTTTGAGGAGTTAGGGCTGGTGTCAGGAATTGTAATCCCACCCAAGTTTAAAGTGCCTTTTATCTGCCAAGTATGATGGGGTGTCTTGTCCCAAAATGCACCTTCGATCTTATGTCAGGAAGATTCAGCCGCATTCTGCTGACAAAGACTTGTGGGTCCACTTTTTCCAGGACAGTTTATCAGGAACGCAGCTTGATTGGTTCTACCAGTTGGAAAGGGCCGATGTCCACAATTGGGAAGACTTGGCAGCAGCTTTCTATAAACAATATCAGTACAACGCTGATTTGGCACCAACCCGTACTCAACTCCAGAGTATGGCGATGGTATCAAATGAGGGCTTCAAAGACTACACACAAAAGTGGAGAGATTTAGTCGGAAGGGTGCAACCCCCTTTATCTGAAAGAGAGTTAGTGGACATGTTCTTGGGAACACTATCAGGCCCTTTATTTAATCATCTGATTGGGAGCTCCTCTGCAGGGTTTACCGAATCGATTTTAACTGGCGAGAAGGTGGAAGCCGGTATAAGAAGTGGGAAAATTCAGAAAGACGCATCTGCCTCTGCTGTTGTAAAAAAGCCCTTCACTGGAAAGAAGGAAGTTTCTGCTGTCTATTCACATAAAAATCAAGGAAGAACGGAACGTCGATCAACGGTGGGGGCCGTTATGATTCAAAATCCTGCATCAGACCAGCCAAGAAATAACTAGCCGAGAAGTAACCAGCCAAGGGTGGAAAGGCCAGTATGGTAATTCACCAAGATTAACATGACTCCGGCTCAGGTTCTACCATATCTTCTAAAGTTGAATCTGGCCATGTTAAAAGAGGCCCCTAAGAATCCTAATACTGCGTCTCCTCACTACCATCCGAATGTCAGGTGCGCATACCATTCTGAAAGTCCAGGGCACGACACCAACAACTATTGGGCTCTAAAGAACAAAATTCAAGATCTGATAGATGCGAAGGAAGTTGAGTTTGAAGCGCCAGAGAAACCGAATGTTATTTCTGCTCCAATGCCTAGGCATGGTCACAATGCCAATGCGGTTGAGGAAGATTTATTTGTTTCCACCATGGATGAACTGTTAACTCCGCTCCTGATTGTCAAACTGAATTTGTTGAAGGCTAGTATATTCCCAGGTTGTGACAAAGATTGCCATATTTGTCTTTCCTCGTCATTTGACTGCCCTCTGTTGAAAAAAGGTATTCAACAACTGATTGATAACCAAGAAATTTTGTTTGAGAAAGCTCCTGTTTCACCCGTTCCAGTTAAAGAAGTTTCAATAATAACCATCTACGCCAATCCTTCCAGGGTCCCTAAAAGACCCGTTAGGATTACATCTGCTCCTATGACTACTCCGCTTAAGATAACAATGCCCGGGCCGACCCCTTACAAATCAGATAAAACGGTACCATGGAATTATGGTGGAGAAATCTACTACCATGGTATTAAACAGGATGATTTGACTGCCGAAGAAGAGAGCTCCGAAGAGGACAATTCCAACATCAATAACATTTCCGAAACAAGCAAAATTACCTGTAGTGGAAGAATTTTCTCTCCAGAGATTGCCCCTCCAAAGGCAATCTTTGGACCCGTGGCTGTTCTGAAGATTACATCTGCACCAGTGATTGTATCTACAAGCGTACCTACCAACAATGACGACACAATTCCTGTCCCTACCAGTACCTCTACTGCTGAGAACAAAGGGAAAAGCATTCAAGATGAGCCTGTCCGGACGAAGGCTCAGTCTATCCCTGAGACATCCAAGAAGGAGATGGAAGAAATCCTGAGGATAATTAAGAAAAGTAATTGTGATGTGGTTGAACAACTGGGGAAGACCCCCTCAAAAATATCTATGTTAGCATTGCTGCTGTGCTCTGAGGCACATGCAAAAGCTTTGGTAAAGTTTCTGAAGACAGCTCACGTGCTGCAAGAGACGTCGATTGACCAACTCCAAGAGTGTGTGGCCAGTCTGACAGCTGATAATGGCCTGGGTTTCTCTGATGCTGACTTGACGCCCAAAGGGAGAAAACACAACAAAGCGCTACATGTATCGGTGGAGTGTAGAGGAACGACCCTAGCCCACGTCTTGGTGGACACGAGATCATCTTTAAACGTCTTACCAAAGAAAGCCCTTGATATGTTGGATTGTGAAGGGCTGACTTTAAAACCCAACAACATAATTGTGAGAGCATTTGACGGCTCTAAGAGAATGGTACATGGGGAGGTGGACATCCCGATAAAGGTGGGAACTCAGACCTTCAATTCAACCTTCTATGTGATGGACATCCGTCCTTCTTACTCTTGTCTGTTGGGACGCCCTTGGATTCACAATACCGGTGCTGTCACTTCCACTTTGCATCAGATGCTGAAGTACCCTGTCCAAGGGAAGATCATAATTGTCCATGGGGAAGAGGAATACATGATTAGTCATCTGAATTCTTTCTGATACGTGGAATTGGATGGCGAGTTCATTGAAACCCCTTTCCAACATTTTGAAGAAGTCTCTCAGGAAATAGCGGCGACCAAGGCGGTATCCTCAACTCTTATGATCACAAGACCTCCACCTCGGATGTCATATCTAAAGGATGCAAAGGCAGTAGTGGAAGAAGGGGGAAGCACCATCTGGGGGCAACTTCCAGACATTCCATACAAATTAGACAAGTTTGGCTTGGGGTTTACTTCAACTGCTCAAAAGGCTGTGCGCCGCGCTCGTGCCCGAGGGCCACCTGTGAAGATTACCAACCAAAGGGTCAATGTAGTGGAGGATGGTGAAGAAGATGGAAGCTTGGAAGATTGGATATTTCCTACTGTCAGCGGAGGACTGTGCAACTGGGAAGCCAAAGACTTTGTTCCCATAACTTTCATATCTCAGTAATTTATCTTTTACATTTCTATTGGACTTGTAATAATTCACAAACAATTCGTAAATTTACAACCATGTGTCTTACCCGAGGCACATTGGTCCATTTGTAAGGGTTTTTATTTTCATTGTCATATGTCATTCAATGAATCATGGACGCTTTTTCATATATAAACCTTTTGTGCTCATTGTCTTTCTTTTACATTTTATTGTTTTAAGATGGCTATACCCTTACACATACCCACACTCACAAATGCAGGTACCCTTCCATTCTGGATCCCATGGGTAATGATACTGCTATAGCCTTCAGTGACTACGAAGATCTGATCTACCAAGCCGAATACGAAGGTGAGGAAGATTGTGAGGTGCCAGGGGAATTGGCCAGATTACTTCAACAAGAGGAAAAAGCTATTCAACCCCATGAGGAGCTGTTGGATATAATCAATCTGGGTACCGATGAAGATAAAAAGGAAATCAGAGTGGGTGCCAATCTAGAGCCGAGTGTCAAGGAGCGCCTAATTCAGTTGTTACATGATTATGTTGAGATCTTTTCCTGGTCATACGAAGACATGCCGAGACTCGATACAGACATTGTGGTACACCGTCTACCCACAAGAGAAGATTGTCCACCAGTGAAGCAAAAGGTCCGCCGCATGAGACCTGACATGTCAGAGAAGATCAAAGTAGAAGTTATGAAGCAGTTCAATGCTAGATTTCTGGTTGTTACTTCCTATCCACAATGGGTTACCAACATTGTTCCCGTGCCTAAAAAGGACGGAAAAGTAAGAATGTGTGTGGACTATAGAGATTTAAACAGGGCCAGCCCTAAAGATGATTTTCCACTTCCGCACATCGACATCCTGGTTGCCAATACAGCTCAACACAAAGTATTTTCTTTCATGGACGGATTCTCAGGCTATAACCAGGTCAAAATGGCACCTGAGGACATGGAGAAAACTACATTTATCACACAGTGGGGTACGTTCTGCTACAAAGTGATGCCATTCGGACTGAAGAATGCTAGGGCAACCTATCAACGCGCCATGGTAGCTTTGTTTCATGATATGATACATCATGAGATAGAGGTCTACGTAGATGACATGATAGCCCGATCACAAACTGAAGAAGAACACCTTGATCACTTGCAAAATTTGTTTGTCAGATTGAAGGAGTACAAACTAAGGTTAAACCCGAACAAGTGCACATTCGGAGTCCGGTCCGGTAAACTCTTGGGTTTCATTGTCAGCAACAAAGGCATCGAGGTTGATCCTGCCAAAGTCAAAGACATACAAGAAATGCCTGTTCCTCGCACTGAGAAGGAAGTCAGAGGATTCTTGGGACGCCTGAACTATATTTCCAGATTCATTTCTCACCTAACATCTACTTGTGAACCAATCTTCAAACTATTGAAGAAAGATCAGGTAGTTAGATGGAATGATGAATGTCAGATTTCTTTCGACAAAATCAAGGAGTATTTACAAGAGCCTCCTGTCTTGATGCCACCAGTTGAGGGAAGACTGCTAATCATGTATCTGACCGTTTTAGAGAATTCAATGGGGTGCGTATTGGGGCAGCATGACGAGTCTGGCCGAAAAGAGCACGCTATTTATTACCTGAGCAAAAAGTTTACCGACTGTGAAACCAGATATTCACTACTCGAGAAAACTTGTTGCGCTCTGGTATGGGCTGCTCGCCGGCTAAGACAGTATATGTTGACTCATACCACTTTGCTGATATCTAAGATGGATCCGATAAAGTACATCTTTGAGAAGCCTGCTTTGTCTGAAAGAATAGCTAGATGGTAGATGATCCTAACAGAATATGACATACAGTACACGACCCAAAAATCTATAAAGGGCAGTGTGATAGCTGGTCATCTTGCTCATCAAGATGTAGAGGATTATCAGTCCATGAAGTTTGAATTCCCTAACGAAGACATCATGATAGTAGACAACTGTGAAGGAATCGAACCATATGACGGACCTGAACAAGGATCCCGATGGACCCTGTACTTTGATGGGGCATCCAATGCACTTGGTAACAGTATCGGCGATGTTCTTATATCTCTGGAAGGATACCATACTCCTTTTACTGCCAGACTTTGCTTCAACTGTACGAACAACATGGCAGAGTACTAAGCTCGCATCCTTAGTCTCAAGGCTGCCATAGACTTGGGAATCAAATCTTTAGTCGTGTTTGGAGATTCATCTTTGGTCATCAGTCAGATCAAAGGAGAATGGGACACTAAGCACCCAAAGCTTATCCCTTACAAAGAACATGTTTTGACACTGCTACCACATTTCGAGCAGATTACCTTCGAGCACTTCCCGCGAGAAGAAAATCAGCTAGCAGATGCTCTAGCCACACTGTCATCTATGTTTAAACTTAATTGGGATAACGAGGCTCCCCAGATCACCATCGAACGAATGGACGAACCAGCACACTGTCACGAGATTAATATTGAAGAAGTAGTGGACCAACCTTGGTTTCATGAAGTCAAAAGGTATCTCGAGGCTCAGGAATATCCAGAAGGAGCTTCAGTCAATGACAAAATGTTCTTAAGGAGATTCTCAGCTAAGTTCTTCCTGAGTAATGACATCATGTACAAACGCAATCATGATTCTATTCTGCTTCGTTGTGTGGACAAGATTGAAGCTGAAAAGATCATGGCCGAATTGCATGAAGGTACCTTTGGCACTCACTCTAGAGGGCATACGATGGCGAAGAAAATCCTACGGGCAGGCTATTATTGGTCTACCATGGAAGCAAACTACTATCGACATTCCCGGACCTGTCATAAGTGTCAAATCTATGCAGACAAGGTGAACGTGCCTCCGGTTCCTCTAAATGTCTTAACAGCTCCTTGGCCCTTTTCTATGTGGGGAATCGATATGATTAGGGAGATCAAGCCTACAGCCTCCAATGGACACTGCTTCATTCTAGTGGCCATTGATTATTTCACAAAGTGGGTCGAAGCAGCTTCCTTCGCATTCGTTACTAAGAATGTTGTTGCTCGCTTCATCAAGTAGAATCTCATTTGCCGGTACGGTATCCCAGAAAGGATCATCACTGATAACAGTACAAACCTTAACAATACTATGATCACCGCCCTGTGTGAGCAGTTTAAGATTCAACATCACAATTCATCCCCCTATCGACCAAAGATGAATGGTGCAGTCGAAGCTGCTAATAAAAACATTAAAAAGATCATACAGAAAATGACAGTCACCTACAAGGACTGGCATGAGATGTTACCGTTTGCTCTCCATGGGTACCGTACCACGGCTCGCACATCAACTGGGGCAACACCCTATTCTTTAGTTTATGGAATGGAGGATGTTCTACCTATTGAGGTTCAGATCCCCTCTTTGAGAATCATGAAGGATGCAGGTTTGAGTGAAGACGATTGGATCCAAACCCGACTTGATCAGCTGAATTTAATTGACTAAAAAAGACTTACTGCTGTTTTCCATGGTCAGAGTATCAAAAACGGATGATCAAGGCTTTCAACAAGAAAGTCAGACGCCAGGTATATCAAGTTGGAGATCTAGTGATCAAGCGCATCATCTTGCCACAAAGTGATCCCAGGGGCAAATGGACTCCTACCTATGAAGGACCATTTGTAATCAAGAACATCTTTTCTGGTGGGGCAATGATCTTAACTACCATGGACGGCGACGCCCTGCCACACCCTGCGAACGTAGACATAGTCAAATAATACTACGCATAAGAGACCCGCTAGGTTGACACACCTAGGAAAAACAAGGGCATCCCGGCGAACCAAAAGGTTCGGGCAAAAGTTAGGGATAAAAATAAAAAAAATTTGTACACCCGGCAAGTTGAAAACCCGAAAGGGCGACTTGGGCAAAAAAAGGGTTTCCCGGTGAATCGAAAACCCGAATGGGCGGTTCAGGAAAAAGTTAGCGAATTAAAGCGTATGACTATGTCTCGTCGGATCACTTTACGGACAATCTCTTCACGGACAAACTCGAAGCTTCTGATCAATCCAATCATCTTCGGACGAAGCAACAAATGGACAAGATATTCGGAGATACGAAGGCTATAGCAGAATGGGAACCCCATGGGATTTTTTTTTACACATAGCTATCTTTCTTTGTATAAATTTTCTTACTTTTATGACACCATCCTCTTATTAGGATGTTTTTATCTTTTGTACAAAATACTTATTCAAAGTAAATACAAAGATATCTCTTTAAAGTACAGAAAACCATTTGTCCTTTTTCTTTTTACACTTGTGTTTTATTTGCAAAAAAACGTCCAATGATTCATTAATGAACATATGCATTTGAACATAATTACTGTTTACAAATAAACGAAATGGAAAAGAACAATTACTGACAGGTTGAAAGAATAGGAAAATGTCTTTAGGCTATTCCAGAAGCAATCCCTACAGTACATCATTAAGACCCCCAGCGGAGCTAAAACTTCAAACTATTAACCCCCAGTGGAAACCATCCAGTTTCCCCAAAATTCCCCAGCAAGTTGTCTTGAAATCTGAAAAATCAACCGAATAATAGTTAACTTCTATCTCTCCCCAACCTAGGATAACTCCCCAGTAGAGTGGCAGACGACCAAAACTTTTTCCGAACAGGAATAAGCTTTTTCCCCACAGATTTTTCTTTGACCCCCGACAGAACAAGGATTCCCTTTGTTTAATTCCCAGCAGAAGTCATCAGAGTTCTCTGGATTCCCCAACAGAATGAAGATTCTCATTTTTAATTCCCCGGTAGAAGTCATCAAAATTCTATGGATTCCCCAAGCAGATTACTCAAGCAGTATATGGCATTACACTCACAACGGAATTTTTGTCAACTTCAAGACATGAAGAATCCTGATATCCCCAGTGAAGTCGCCAAGGATTTCTTATCCTCAGCAATCAAGGACTTATTTTCCTCAGCAAATCAGCTTACATGCGCATACATTACATTCATATATCATAAACATTGATAAAACACATATATTGCATCATACATTTCATGCAACATAACTTCGTGTTTCAGCTAACATTTTACCCTTTTCAGGATAAGATTAACAGCTACCATTAACAATGTTCAAAGATTTCAGATACAGTACAGATACGCTCCATACAAGGATGCTATTCTGATACTCATTCAGATCTCAACTTCAGATACAGTACGGATACACCCCAGACACGAAAGTCATTTTGTTACTTATTCAGATTCTAGTCCAGATACGCTCCAGACACGGTTTCCATTCTGTCGCTCATTCAGATTCTAGTCCAAATACGCTCCAGATACGGATGCCATTCTGTCGCTTATTCAGATTTCAGATTCTAGATACAATACAGATAGAATCCAAACACGGAAGTCATTCTGTTATTCATTCAGATTCAAATACAGACACAGCTCGGATACGCTCCAGACACGGACGCCATTCTGTTGCTCATATAGATTCAGTCTCCAGATATAGTTTAGATACGTTCCAGATACGGACACCATTCTGATAATCATTCTTTTGACTTACAACTTACAATTCAATAAACATTCTTGGATGGCATCTATAAGCCCATCTCCAACAAGATTCTATCACCTCTCCAAATGGCGTCTTTAAGCCCATTCCCTCAACTACACTTTGTCAAGTGAAAATTTATGGGCACTCTAGTGTCCAATCATCTTTTACCTTCGAGTCACGAACGGAAAAACTCACCAATCTAACTCTTCAGGTTCAAGAAGATTGAACCGAGGAATGCAAACACACCCTCCTCCACCTCAAGAAAAGCCTTTCGCAAACGCCCATCCTCTCACGACCTGAGAACGGGGAAACCTTGTTCCTTTACCTGGCCGTCTCTATCGAGGCCGTAAGCGCAGCCCTCATTCGCAAGACTCCCGACGGGAAAAAACTGGTCTATTTTACGAGTAAAACACTACAAGGGCCCGAGGTTAGGTATCATCAGATTGAAAAAGTATCCTTATCCATCATCCACGTGTCGAGGAGACTTAGACATTACTTCCTGGCCCACACGATCATCGTACAGACAGACCAACCCATAAGACAACTTTTATGTCGACCAGACATGGCCGATCATATGCTAAAGTGGTCTTTGGAGCTCTCAGAGTTTGACGTCCAGTACGAGAGTAGGAAATCCCTCAAAGCCCAAGCACTGGCCGATTTCGTCGTAGAGATGACCGCTCATGATCCCCCCGTAGGGAAGAAACATAAGTGGACCATCTTTGTGGACGAAGCTTCAAGCTCAACAGGGAGCGAAACAGGAATCCTCCTCGAAAACGAAGAAGGCGTCGTGATCGAGAAATCCCTCACCCTTGCTTTCCCAACATCGAATAATCAGGCTGAATACGAGGCCCTGCTTGCAGGATTAAGGCTGGCCGAGGATTTGGAAGCCCGATAAATATGAATTTTCAGACTCCCAACTTGTCGCATCTCAAGTACAGGGAGGATACCAGGCTAAGAATGACAGCCTCATCGATTATCTAAACCTAGTCAGAGAACAAATGAAGAGGTTTGACCGGGCAGAGATCACGCACGTACCTTGTGAACAAATCACATGGGCATAGATACTTTCAAAACTCGCGAGCACGAAGAAGAAAGGCGGGAACACATTCGCCATCCAAGAATTCATTTCTCGCCCGAGTATCGAAAAATCCACTGTACCACCCGAGGTGAACGCCATCGGAGACAGTTCATGTTGGATGACCTCGGTGTTGAACTTTCTTACAAAGGGAGAATTGTCCGTAGACCAAAGCGAGGCAGTTGCGACCAAACGACGAGCATGTTCGTACGTTGTAATCGAGCACAAACTTTATCGACGAGGATTATCCATCCTACTCTTGAAGTGCACCGAGGAGTCCACGACTCCCGAGATACTGCGGGAAATCCACGAAGGAATCAACGCCCAACACATGGGCGGAAGGTCCCTGGTATGAAAGGCGCTGCGAGCAAGCTACTTTTGGCCGACCATGCAACAAGATGTAAAGGAACATGTCAAGAGATGTTACAAGTTCCAAAGGCATGCAGACATGCACCTCACACCCCCACATGAGCTCAAAACGCTGTCCTCCCCATGGCCGTTTTCCTGGTGGGAAATGGACATCCTCAGGCCGTTCGTGCAAGGTTCGTATCAAAACAAATTCCTGATCATGGCCATCGACTATTTCACGAAATGGATAGAAGCCAAAGCTCTGGCTAAAATCACTTCACACAATATCCTCCATTTTTACAAGCGAAACGTACTTGCCCGATTTAGAATACCGCAGGCGCTCGTCACTGACAACGGGAGACAGTTCACCGATCAAAGTTTCCAAAAATTCGTTGCCAAACTCAGAACCAAGAAGCATTTCACCTCGGTTGAACACCCCCAAACTAACGGGCAAGCCGAGGCCACGAATAGAGTCATCTTGCAAGGACTCAAACGCAAGATGGGCGAGGCCAAAAGGGGTTGGGTCGAAGAACTGCACAACATCCTTTGGGCATATTGGATAACGCCCCACTCGACGACTGGCGAGACCCTATTTCGGATAACCTACGACAACGAGTATGTCATCCTTATAGAAATCATGGAGCCATCCAGGCGAACTGAAGTTCCTCTAGACGAGGAACTAAACGACGAGGCCCTTAGAGAGGAGCTCGACCTAAGTGAAGAAATATGATAAGGAGCAACTCTTCGTGAGGCCACGCTGAAATAACAAGTAGCCCTTTGCCATGACAACAAAGTCATAAAGCGCGAGTTCCAGGTCGGCAGCCTAGTCTTACGAAGAAACCATAAAGATTCCCGCGAAGGGAAGCTGGCCACGAACTGGGAAGGACCGTACCGCATCCACGGAACTACGGGAGCCGGAGCATACTACCTCGAATACTTGAATGGAGAACCACTACCTCGACCATGGAATGCTACGAAACTGAAACAATATTACTGCTAAGTCCTTATCCTACTATAGGCATTAGCAATCGACCAGTCCTCTCCAACCGACAAAGGGACAAGCTCGAGCATGTAGGCGTGTCAAGGTACGAATATGGCCTCCAAAAATTAACAAAAGCCAGGTTGTTGTTCATTTCTAGAGCAGGACCTTAGCCCGACAGGGTCACCTCAATCGAGCTCTGCTGTCGAAGTACCCAACAGGCAGAACACCCAGCTTGCAATGGGCAGTTCACGCCACGAGTTCAAGACCCCGACTGTGATCTTGAGCTAGTTCCACGGATCTGTACTCCTCCCCTTCGACACATCCCAACAAGTGTCGACCACAACCAAGGTCGAGCATACATCTCCACTCATGGAAAATACAAATTTTTATGAAATAAACAAGTCAAAAACAATGATGAGCAAATAGTTAGCAAGCATTAACGAAAACATAAAGGCATTAAAGAAAAGTAAAGATATTATAAATGTCGACCACTAGAGCCGAAGGTGTCTGAATATTACAAAAATTACGGGCATTCAGGCCCCGAATACAAACAGCCAAGTTATCTGAGAAATACTAATCACTTTGTGGAGTGCTCACTTTGATCTCAACCTTGGGGGAATCAGGAGGAGGAACCACCCGGACATCAATCACTTGAGACAAAACCCCTACACCATCGGTGTTGAGCCCCGGGTTTAACACGGACAGTTGAGCCACTGCAGTCTCGAAGCCATCAGTCAAAGTATCGATGCAATCTGACTCGAGGACTTGGATATCAGCAACTAACTTCGTGCGAGTATGCAAATCAGCTACTCCCCCGGGCTCTCCCTCCATGGGCATCATGGAAGCCTTTAAATCGACAACCTCCCTCTCCAGCCATTACCTCTCCCTCTCCAGTCGTTCCCTCTCGAGCAACATGGAATCCTTTTCCTCATAGGCTTTGGAAAAAATTTTCTTCTCCCTCGCCAACTTGTCGGTCTGCCCCTGAAAGTTCTCCTCGCAGCACTTGAGGGCAGTTTTTAACTTCTGCATCTTCGCCTAAAGAGTCGCCTTCTCTGACTCCAGTTCCCTCACCAGGCCAGAAGAGCTAAATCCTTCACCTGCAAGGACCACACCCATCTCCGCGACCTTCATCAGGACGACCATCCCGGAAGCCAGGTGCTTCCTTCGACCCTACTTGTCGAGGCACCCGATAATATCAGATTCAACATCAGACACGGTCAAAGGGAAACCCTCGAAGAAATATTTTTCCATAAAACAAGGGGGAAGGTTGAAGGCCCGGGCAGTCGCCTCCTCCTCGGTTACATTTGTAGGTCCACCTTCTGGACGACTCCTCTTCTTGCTCAACATAGCCTCATGATGCCCGACTTCACGGGAACCTAACGACCCACTTGACCCATCCCTGGACGACTCTGAGATCGAACCAAGGCGTGTGGGCTGGTGCGACTTCACCAACCTCTTGTGATTCTTCTTCTCCTGGATCAGCTTCAACAGTCGTTCACGACTTTCCTCCATGTTACCTGTGAAAATAAAAACAATATCCTCGGGTTAGCCTCGTCAGAAAAACATACAAAATAAGTCAAGAAGTAAAAGTATAATAAAATCACATAGGCAGAAACCTAGAAGGTTCACGGCTTGCCCATAGGTGCGACACTCGACGAGCGCTTTGGTGTTGATCGGGCGCGCCTCAAATGTTGCTTCACCGTCTTCATCGAGGATATCATGTCCTTCCCTCGTAACCCACCTAGAGGGAAAGAACCCGTCGACGAATCAATTAAGAACATCAAAAGCCTATTCGTCCTCGACACTCATGCCACCGGCGGGAGCATGGTAATGGCCGGGACTATGCTCGTAGTGGCCCGAACACCAGTGGATGGGGAATTTCGAAAGTCGCCCAATCTCTGGATTTCCCTCCTTGTCATAGAATATTTCTCCGTCTTCATCTACGACGGAAACCAGGTCGAACACAACATCCACGACCGCCTGAGACGAGTTTTGCACGACGTACCGTTTATCTTTGAAGTCACGAATAGATACCATATACATCTGAAACAGCCTCTTTGACTGCTTCGGAGAAACCCAACTATGTTTCCCACCCCTAGACTGTTGTTGGAGGTTGAAAACCCTGAAGAACAAGGGAATGGTCGCCCCGATCCTCAAAAATCGGCAAGTGATTTCAAATGCTTGGATGAAGGCGATTGCATTAGAGTGTAGTTGAGAGGGTGCCAAGTTCAAGTGATTGAGCACACCCATCTGAAAATCATTAAAGGGCAGACGAAGCCCAAAATCTTTGAAGACGACCTCATACATGGGGAAGCGGTCCTCCTCGAATTCCATGCAAATCCTGGTTGTGGGAGTCGGTCGAAAGATCGTGAAATTCCAACAGAAACCTTCTTGATCACCGCCATGCTCGATGAAGGTATATGCTTCCCTTCTGCTATAACTAAAGACCGAAGCTACCCCTCGAGGCTTTGGCCCGACCCAGGACAACGCAGGGTCGTCGACCGTGTCGACCAAATGGAGACCTTCATCAGCTACGCTTGTCTCTTCGGTATCTATGTGCTCAGATGATTCGGGAGTATCAGCCATTTCACCTGTAAAGCGGAGGAAACCAGTAAACTCGACAGCAAAATCAAATCCATCCTTCCACTGCGATACATGTGAAAGTGTGTGGCTGCACCCATACCAGGGGAGTACATAAATTTCTTGGGCATAATTCACGAATTTCGTGGGGAATAGATGAAGGTCACAGGTAAATTCATGAATTTTGCGGGGAGGAGATGAACATCACAGGCCCTTTCACAAATTATACGTATGAATGTATGAAAGCCCGAGCAAAAACCCCCAGTAGAAAAATTATATAAAGAATCATCAATAAAGCCAATCATAAACAACGATCAGTATAGAAAAACTTACTTGATCAGAATAGGTGAAGAATTCAGGACGAGTCTATCGGCGGCGTTGATGGTTGGGAAAGGTAGCAGACGGTATAGGCAACAGAGAGAATGGAGAGCGCGAAAAATTGAAATGTGGGAAATGGGCCCTAAGGCGCTATATATAGAGCTGACGTGGAATATGAAGCGCCGCGTCAGACAGCCCACCCACCGGCCTTCTCCTCGGTATCTATGTGCTTAGGTAATAAGGCCCCTACTCTCTAGGCCATCATTACTGTCCCAAAGGCCACGCCACATGGCTGCACCCTGCAAGCTTTTCCTCTTCCCGCGAGTCGAGGAACAACTGAAATGTTCCACATCAAGTCTATTCCAACTTCTGCTCGAATAATCATGCGTACTAACGACAATTTCCATCGACACAATAAAAGATCCCAGGTTGAGTTATGCTCCTCGTAAAGAAAAGTTGGACTTAAGTCATAACTCCTTCATCAGGAGCAACGACCTAGGGGACTCCTGTTCTAGACTGGGTCTTATCTTGGCCTAACTCCATATGAGGCCCAACCCAACTATGCTATTTGAGACCTGCTGACCGAATCTACCCTTGACTATGTCGGGCAGTAACCCCATTCTTCGAGAAGACGCAGCCTTGCCACACGGGGATAAATCCAGGGAATGCAAGGAGGACCATCACCAGTCAAGAGGACCTCGAGAGCATCCTCCAGTCTTCTCCTCGACCAAGACCAATCCTCCCAGACGACCTCATAGCTGACGGGAGAATCCATGACGGGCAGAAGTGCCTCACAAGCATCCTCCTTGTAACACCCCAATTCTACCCAACAATTAATATAAAAATTAGAGTTATAAAATTCCATCATACAAATCAGGATGCTACAAATTCAACTTAGAACAACAATATTCATTACAGATACACATAACCCATTAAATTGGAATGAACCAACAACAACATAATTTAATCTTTTAAAATCAACAACTTTCATAACTACGCAGCGAAATTAAATATTCAACTTAAAATAATATATCATCTTTATCCAACTAAACAACTTCAATTAATAAGTACTTAACGAACAACAACTTAAGGTTCAATCAACTAAAATAATAACAATAATAAAACATCAAACGTTCATCCCCCCGAGTGTTACATATCAGATCAATGACACCGACTCGAACTATTGAAGGTAAACCTCCTTCACTATGAATTACTTGTACGTTACCATCATCGGGGTAAAATTCAAACAGAAGAGATGAAATATCAAACAATATAATCAACTGTATGATAATATTACATTAGAATTTGTCTATGCCAAATCACCACTTCACAACTTTAAACAACATCAATCACAACGAAAAACATCAACGAAACATAATCAATAATTTACTAACACAACAACTCAATATGCAACGTAAAATGCAACTTGTTACTATGCACATGCATGTGGTACCAGCGGAGCAGAACTCTTAACTTAAAAACAGAGTAGAACTCCCAACTTAGAAATTTCCAATTAATAGAGGCATCAACAAGGCATAAGTCTTCAACTTAATATTTTACTAATCCATGCCAACTTAACGAACGTCAACTCCAACTTGATATGCAATGTATACGACAACATGATTAAATGCCACAACAACAACATAACAACGTTGGCATAAGCGTACAACTTAATAATAATTTAACACTGGCCATAGGCCTACAACTTGATATTTCAACAATAACAATTAACACAACATTGGCATAAACCTACAACTTAGTAATTCAACTTAATTCAACATTGGCCATAAGCTTACAACTTAATAATTGCCAATTATAGATACAATACAACATAACTCACCACTACCTACAACTTCAACAATTAATAACAACAACACAACAACTTACACATGCCAATAATATTATTAACACGATCTTACTAAAATACTTCTACTAAATTATTCTGCCATAAGCCTCATTAATAGTTTCCTGTAAATTAGTGAAACTGTTATTTTCCCGCCACTTAAGTCATCTCTACTGTTAATATATTTTTGGGTACTAATACAACTGCTATTTACTACTAGTTCTGCAACTAAAACTATACTAGTTATTAATTCTGCAACATAATAATCTTAACTGCTATATTTATATTAATTCATAAATTGTTCACTACTGTTACTAGTAAATAGCCTCTACTATTATTCACCCTTTTCTAACTATGCTACATCCAAATTCTGTAACAAAATATTAAAGTAACAGACACACAATAAAACAATTAAATAATTAATGGTTAAGGATCATGCCTCTCGGCATGCAGATCCATGCCCCTTGGCATGTGAAATCGTGCCCCTCGATACAGAACATGGTTCCGGTCGACACCCTTCACCAATACGCATGTGCCGCTCGGCACACCGTCCCTTCTTCCTCTTGTTCTGTAATTTCGTCCAGATTCTTCCTGCGACTGATAATTCCTTCCCTTACCAATGATCTCATAAAACACTACACGTATTCACAACAGCATAACAACTATACTAGCCATGAGTTAATTACCAACCTTTCATTCATCGATAGAACTACTGTAACATTATCAGAAAATTATCACATAAACTAAACAACAATTTGTTCATACAACCATCACATACAATAACAATTTTACACAATCCAATTCCCACGTAACATGCATCCAATTATAGAGTCAGAACCCCACCCTTACCTTGGATTGAAGGTTACTTTACAATTTTCTGATCGAATCCCGCTTTGCCTCTTTTCCTTCTTCTCTGCAACTTCCACGTTCTCTTTCTCTCTTCCAACCCTTATTCCCCTTCTTCTTGACAAAAATCTATTTTCCATTATTATAACTAAACTAAATAATAATAGAAATATTTCTATTGGGCTTAATTCTCACACCCCTTTAGTACTACATACCACCATATAAAATAGGCCCAACAACTTAATCTTATATTATTCCATTAATTCCAACATTAATATTATTATTAATCAACTAATTAATTAATTAATAATAATCTAACAACTTATACCAATAATTCTCAATATTTCACAAATTCAAAAAATAATCTAAAAATAATTTAATTAAATAATTAATTAAATTAACGGGCATTATACTCCTCGTAGGGCTGACTCTCAACACCTCTGAATACCACAGAGTCCTCTTGGCCCCGAAAAGACCGCATCTATATCTTCCAGATAGCACGGAGGAATCCATCCAGGTGGAGAACCGCGTGCTGGTCCCCACTACTCACGTAGAACCTAACAGTCTCCACTTTGGGCCTGTTTGTCCAGCCCAACGATGGGGATCTTGACCCAACGCTTGAGGCTATAAATACCCTCTCACTTGAGAGGGCCATGTATTAAATCTCTTCTTACTCACTCTCATACTTGTTTGCATCATTCCAAATCTCACTTTGACATCGGGGCATCGGGGTATCTTGCAGGTACCTCCATCTCACTTTCAACTCGCAAGCTCGTAGGCTGTGACGATCCATTCTGCTCATATACGATCAGAACCGTATATATATATATATATATATATATATATATATATATATATATATATATATATATATATATATATATATATATATATATATATATATATATATATATATATATATATATATATATATATATATATATATATATATATATATATATATATATATATATATATATATATATATATATATATATATATATATATATATATATATATATATATATATATATATATATATATATATATATATATATATATATATATATATATATATATAGTATGATATTTATATAAAGTTATTATTAGATGATAATTATTTTTTTAATAATATTTATTACTAATTTGATTTAATCTATTTAATTTATTATTTATATTAATTTTTAATATATTATATGTTATATATTATATCAAATATATAATTTATTAATATTTTTATAATATTAATAAATATATATTTTATAATTTAAATATTCAAAAATTAATTTAAATTTAATTACATTAAATTAAATCATATCGAATTAATTTTTTTTTAATATATTATTTAAAATTGAAGTAAACTGTCAAATAAATTTATCACTAGATCATATAAATTTTTATTTTAAAATCAATTCAAACTGAATTGCAAACACTCTCCTCAAAATTTTGCGTGAAACCAATCCAAATGTCTTTTTTTTTTGGTTAGTTTTATATGTTGTGCCAAGTTCCAACTTGCAAAGTCAAACAACAAAAATCAAGATAAACCTTTTTGTAAGTTTTTGTTCTCATCACGTCACAGTCGTGCGGTCAACACAGAGCTATCCTTATCAACGAATTATATTAAATAAAGTAATACAATATATATTTTTTAAAATTAAATAAGTTTTTAATCTTTATAAATACATCATATTTCGTTTTTAATTCTTAGAAATTTTTTCTTCAAATAATAGTTTTCATATATTTTTCCATTTATAATTTTAGCTCTTGCCGTCAATTTTTATTAATCGAGAATGACGTGATACGCCACGTAAAAAATAATTTAAATTTTTTTATTTATTTTAACAAGACAAAATTCTAAGAGATATTTCATTAAATTTTTTAAACTCTATATTTACAATTTTTGTTTGAATTGTATTGAATGTTTTCTTAACTGCTCTTTACTTAACATATTTCAAAAACCACATATAATTAAGAGACTTTTACTCATGTTCTAAAGTTGAACACCATCGTAAATCGTAATTCTTCCATTTCTTGCTATTAATTTGATTTGGCCTCAACATACACATGAATTTAATCACGTGTAAAAAATGTAACTAGTTTAATTGATTAAATAATCATTTTAATTTACTTTTTAAATTGTAATAAATTTAATTATATGAACTAATCGTAATTATAAGAACCATTTACTTTTTATTTTGTTTAATAGTAGTGGAAGTAAACAAATTGCACAAGAAGAGAAGACGCGCTTATACAAATCCCCCAACGTTGAACCATTCCAAACTCTCACAAATTTTCCACCCTTATTAATGCCAACCAAATTCATTCATTCACATCAATCCAAATATGTATCCACCACAAGAAGGAAAACCATCTTACAATCAGCCACAATCAGGCGCTGCCACCGGCTTTCCGGTCAGCTACAATAGCAATACATCCACATACTCCGGCACCACTGCCTCCGATTATCACCCACCTCCTCCTCTGCCGAAACCTATAGTTGAATGGTCTTCCGGACTTTGTGATTGCTGCTCTGACCCCGGAAAAAGTAAGTCTCTCAACTTATTATATCTGGAACACATATATTTTTCAAAGAAAATATATGTATTCTAGCGTGTAACATATGTTACACGTAATTGTGATTATATTTAATTTATTTATTTTAATAAATTATTTTAATAATTTATTATCTGTGTTCTCGTTTATAGTTTAGTGGTGTTGACCTGTTGATTGATTATTTCATATATGTGTAATTTGTTTCAGGTTGCATCACATTCTGGTGTCCATGTATAACTTTTGGTCAAGTTGCAGAAATCATTGACAAGGGATCGACTTGTAAGCAATCCATTAATTTTTTATAACAAGTTCAATTATACAAATATTAAATAATGATATTTTGATGAGTTGACTTAAATTCCAATCTAAAATGAATTGTTTATTTTATTAGAGAAGTTGGATCTAGTAAAGGATTAATTTGACTTTTTTAAATTGTAAAGTGATGAATTGTTTATTGTGATTCAAGTTGATGACTTTTTTTTTTTTGTTTTGGTTTTGCAGCATGTGGTGCTAGTGGGGCATTGTACACATTGATATGTTGTGTGATTGGGTGTGGCTGTTTGTATTCTTGCTTCTACCGTTCAAAGATGAGACAACAATATGGTTTGAAAGGAAATGACTGTACGGATTGTCTGATTCATTGCTGCTGCGAGGCTTGCGCCTTGTGTCAAGAATATCGTGAGCTCGAACACCGTGGATTTAACATGGTCATAGGTATGTCACGAAAACATGAATCTTTGTGGTTACATGTAGTTATGTTTGTGTTTTCAATCTCTTATATTTATGTGTTTGATTGATTTTTGGAATGGTTAGGGTGGCATGGAAATGTTGAGCAAAGGACTCGAGGAATAGTCATGGCTTCAAATGCTGCTACAACAACCGCTCCAACTGTCGAATTAGGCATGAGTCGTTGAAGTGAGTGAAGACCCATATGATATGTATATGTAGTTGTGATTCAGACAAGTGTGTTCATAATCTTTGTGTTCAAATATAATAGTGTCTAAAATAAGTGTGATTTCTGATTTTCTTCAACTCGAGGAAGACGCATACAATACATGATTTTAGTAATATATTATCTTATTCTCAAAAAGATAGTGTGCAAAAATTTACAGTGTGTTTAGTGTCTTATGTAACACACAAAAAATATTGCTAATGTTTATTATATATTAAACATAAATAATATAAATAGTTTATTTTTAATGTGTTTTTTTAATTTTATCTTTGATTTTTTTATATATTTACTTCGATTCTTTTTTTTTTTTTTGATTTTTTTCAACCCTAATCAAAATTATCATAGGACGGGTTGGACAGATATTTCATGCATTCTAGTAAATATCATGAAATTATTTTTTATTAATCTTTCTATTGATAATTCAAATTTTTATTCTTAGTCAATATTTATGATTGTTGCACTTCAATCTAAGAACAAAGTGGATTTTGTTCTTGGAATCCTTGAACTCCCCAACAATGACATAAGACTGATATAATATAACAGTGGTTTCCTGAATAATTAATTCACTCGACCATGAAGTTATTCCAAACGCCCTCTATTTGAATTTCTTAACTTATATTTGGCATGAGATGTAAGACTGTTACCATCAAGAGGATATTTTGAAGATGACATTTTCACATTTAAGAAGATCCTACTTGGAAGTGATAAATGGGCATGTCCGTCAAAAAACAGAACAAGCCAATCAAAGTAGAAGGTCGACTTTCGACATCTAAGCTTCGCCTACCAAAAATGATGGGTTAAAGGAGTGATTCTAACTCGTTTTTTCATCCCAACAGTGCATTGAAAAGTCTAGGGCTATGGTCGTCCAGTTTAGACACCCCGCCAAAGCTTGGCAAAAATGGGACAGGACGGTCAAAGTATAGGCACGATCATCTCAAAATCTTGGCCCAGTATGTCAAAAATGTCGTGTTAAATGTAGGGGTCCGACCTATTCGACAACTCTAAGTTCTACTATCACAAGTTATTTTACTAACTTGAAAACATTATGGCAAGCGTGGAGCTAGTTATGGAAGAGGTGAAACGTGTGGTTCTTCTTCTTTGGGCAGAGGCAGAGGAATTGGATTTGTGCCAACTAAAAAATATTTTTGTCACACCATTGACATGTGCTTCGAAGAGCCTATTTATCCTTCAAATTATTTCAAGAATATTCATATCGTTTGAAATAATTGTGCTACTGCATAATTTAAAAATGATGATATCAACAAATCAGGTTCTAATGAGCACACTGAAATATATGGTACACCTACAACTTTTATAACAAATTAACACATGACTTTTCTTTTTCTATTGTAAAGTTCACAAGGATCACCTTCAGACAATGTCAATTATCTTACTCTAAGAATCTTCATCCAAAATGGGTAACAAATTAAGTTTTTCTATTTGTAAGACTTTTAATTCAAAATATTAACTCTTAGATAAAAGATTGTAGTGATATACTTGTGAGAACCCCATATAAGGGTGACCCACGGGTCCCCGTCTCACGAGGCATCGCCCATGTGATTTCTTTGTGTCATAGGGGACCCACTCTAAATTGAAACATGAACAACAATGTTTACTTAGTCCATCATACAATGTCATGTCCATGATTCCCTAGAAAGCGGGCAGTCAACAATCAACCCCCATCTTGGGGGAGAGGTTATCATCTCTTAGGGTTTCCCGAACTCTAGGCCCAAAGGGCCTTTATAAATACCTCTCCCCTAACGGGAGAAAAGGCAGATCATTACACCCTAAGCATAATGCCTATACACAAAGCCTCCCACCTTATGTGAGATAGCCCTCTCATACCATCGTAAACACCATAAACATCACCAAACAAGGCCTCTCGCCACTTCAGGTAAACCCTAACCAACATCATTTACTAAGGCTTTTAAGTATCTCCTACATTCGTTGGGTTACCACACACACTTGAACTAACAAGTAAAGTGGTGCCCACTGTGGGCCTTTGATAAAACTACCATGGGCCACACCTTCATATAAAATTGACATATCCATTGTCCCCCAATCTTGTATCCAGACATTCCCAACCATAGTTAACAATAGAGCATCATCCCTTACGCTGAAGGACACATGGGTAAGCAGTAACGCCAATAATCTAACAGAGACGTGTGATGCCATGGATGAACTACATCATCAAAATCAAAGTCTAGAGGATAACATCCTTAACATTAGACAACACCAACAAGAGACTAATCCCCTAGAGGAGATGTAAGTACTTGACCCCTAGTCACTCTCAGATGAAATATGGAAAACACCTATCCTTGAAGGGTTCAAGCCTCCATCTCTGGCAAAGTTTGATGAGCGTAATGACCCTTATAAACATGTCGCCTCCATCAATACATAGATGGATGTCATCGGAGTGCCTGACTATCTGAAGTGAAAACTACTATCTAGAACCTTCAGGGATGTAGCCTTTTGATGGTATATGGATATGCCCTGAGCTTCCATCGCCAACTATTAGGAGCTAGTGAAGAAACTTGTACAATAGATCATTTCCAGCCGTCATAGAAAGATGTTCACCACCAACTTGTTTAACATGTGGTAGGGTACCTCAAAGTTGTTGAGGAAATACCTCGCCCGAATCATGGGTCGTCCCCCAAACCAAGGGAATATTCATGGGGGCATTCCAAAATGGTCTTAAGGCGGTACACTTCAATGTGTCTCTTGACCAAAATCCACCACCTTTGTTAGTTGAGGTGATCACCAGGGAGTAATGCTACATAAAGGGCGAGGAAAAAAACATTAAAAAGAAGGCACAAGACATTCAAGAGTTGATCCTAACACTGAAAGCTCGCATCACCAAAGGAAGAGTAATTATACCACTCCCATCAAGGGCATACCTACATTCAAGCGAGTAAGAAAAATGATGGAGAGCAGGTGTAACTGAAAGACTACATAACTTTGAAGACTATTTTTGGAGTAGAGAAGCAAGCAAAAGAGATTAAGGCCAAGTATTTGGTTATTAACGCCCCCTCTTTTTACAGCATGATTATATGGCGTCATACTTTTAATCAGATGGGAACTTTCTCGCCCAATTTGTATTTATGCATGAAGTACTCGGTCACTGAAGCTTGGGTATGAGTTGTCCAAGGAGACTGCGAAATTGCCAAGAAGTGTTACATAGAGAGCCTTAAGCTGAAAAAGGGTATGCGCCCTAGGCACGAACACCATGAAAGTTGACCTAGGAATAAAGCCGACATGAGAAATTTTCAAGGGAGAAGATACTCCCCCTCAAACTGGAAAGAAGACTAAAGATTAAAAGCCCATAAGGAATACCCTCTAGAGCTACTATGATTTGTTTATTTCTTTACTGTGAGCCAGTTATGTTATGTTAGACGACGACAACGTATCTAGAGGGGGGTGAATAGATACCCAATTAAAATTCCAGAAAAATTCTGGTTTTGAAAATTTATTTAACAAAGAGTTTGAGCGGAAGGTTTTCAAAAATAAGTCGCCTATACGAACCGTTATTGGAAACTAAGATATGCAAATATAATAAATTGTACATGTAATGAAATTGATAATTAGAATTAATAGCTAAAATCAATTAACAACTTATTTAATGTTTATAGCAAGTTACTAGTAATGCTATTTCCAATGGAAATTATCAAAAGAGCTAACAAAATAATTTGTCGAACACTTGGTGTTCAATTGAGTTTTCAGAATTTTCCTTTAAGTTGTGTTGATGCATAAAGCACTTATAATCAAAAGTGATTATAAGCAGTATCAACACTTGATTAAAAAAAATAGTCCCGAAAATTTATTACAAATCAATTAATAACACAACGCTATTAGAAAAATTGATTGATGAAAATTAAAGCAAGTAAAAGCAATAGGAAAAGAGACACAAGGATTTGTCTTCATAGTTCCCCACTTTCGTCCTCACGTGTGGGTACGTCTGCGCCTAATTCCAACGGAATTAGGATAATTCTTACTATGCAAAAAGTTGATACAAGAGAAGTGTTCAAGAGAAATTTCATAACCCTAATGCTTGTTGTTGATTCAACCCCTTCTCTTCTTTTGATCTTGAGAAATACCAAGGCACAATAGCTACCAATTGGTTATCTAGATCTTGCTACTCCTTTGCATACTTTATCTCAAAAGCTTTCACGCACCACCAATTGTACCTATTATAACATAAGACTTTAATTCGATTCGTTGTTCTCGTGATACTTCCTTTGTGTTATTTATCTCTAAAGGATCCCTTGCATTATTTATCTACAAAGGCTTTCACTAGGATGAAATCCTCTCTTGAATGTCTTGCATGAAAACCCCCAAATCACTCAATGACTATGGAGGACAAACCCGTGGTTTTTTCGGATGAAGACCCATGCAAATCTCAACTCAATATTCTCGGCCACACAAGAACCTAATTGGACGTTATCAAACCTCGTCTATATGGAACCCCAACAAAAGATCGTTATAATGAAATGTTAGTGTGTATGTATAGATTGGAGGTTGAAGATGAAAAGAAATGCATGGTATTTTTATGGTATCATCTAGTTGGAATGATGCATGAATGGTGTATTTATAGTTGTGGAAGTTTAGGTGTAAAAAGGAATTTTTAGGAATTAACAAAATTGAAAAAAATGACTTGAACAAGCAGTATGTGTCGACCTGAAGATCGTATGTGTCAAAAAATACTTCAATTTTCAACTGTATATGTCGACCTGAAGGTTGAATGTGTCAACTGAAACAAGTCAGTGGCTACAGGCTTTAAAACAATAGTGAATGTGTCGATCTGAAGATCGTATGTATCGATACATAAAATAATGGGATGATACTTTATGGTCATGGGCAAGGAAGAAGGTATTTACAAAAAAGTTGTTTGAACTCGGATAGTTCATATTGTTTGTTTGAATGGTCCCTTAAAGTGGAGGATGGACTATTCATGACAGGGTGTGTATTGGACATGTCTGTGTTGTTTTCAGGCTTGTAACTTTGTTGGTGAGATGCTGCGTTAGGTTTGATTTATTTTCAAACTTAAGGTTGTTTTGCTTGCACTTGGACTGTGGTGATTGTGTTCAAGGTATTTATGTTGTGCCTGAAGGATGTTGAGGAGCATTTGTTGTGTTTTTATGCTGCATGGTATATGATGTAACCCTAGTTGTTCCTTGTATCTCTGGTGGTATTTTCTTGGAAGGGCATTAGGGTTTGGTCTCCTTAGCAGGTTATATGTGTAAGACTGTTTCAACCAACTTGGTAAAGTTTCCAGTGAAATTTGAGTATTTTTTCTCAAGTCCACTCATAAAGGCAGTTTAGTGTGTGGTTGATGTATTTTTTTTCAAGAAACCTGACATTTATTTGACAGACTATTGAAGAATGGATAAAGCCATTTATTTTGGCTTCTAAAAGAGTCTTCCTAATTATTGACCTAATTAGGAAAGTGACTCTGAGTCCTGCTGTTGTTGGTGTATCTGTAGCCTGGACTATTTTTGAAGACCTTGAAGGTGACCAAGAGATGTTTTGAGTTTTTGGAAGCAGTAATGGCTTCAGAACCAAGCTCAGTTTTATGTTCAAGAAGAAGGGAACTGATGTCCTACCAGATGTTGGGATATCATGTCAGTAGGTGTGCAGCTTCCTGTTGAAAAGCAGATGCTCTGGGTGCTAAACAAATATGTGATCACATATGTTTGGAAGCTACTCCTGATTTGGAAGAGGAGGCATTTGGGATGTGTATCTAAGATGTTTTATTCAAAGAACATGTCTTAGATTGGTGGGTTGGTTAAACGTTGATCAACTAATTGGTTACTACTTGGTTTAGTTTATTTCTCATCTAAGTTAGTAGAAGTGTAGAGGTTGAGCTCTAGAGTCAAGTAGAGTTTTGTCATCTCATCC
Organism: Vicia faba; assembly: GCA_948472305.1. Lineage (NCBI taxonomy): Eukaryota > Viridiplantae > Streptophyta > Magnoliopsida > Fabales > Fabaceae > Vicia > Vicia faba. The sequence goes on from OX451741.1 coordinate 1,468,575,764, forward strand.
AGGTTCCTTGTACATAAAGGTCAAATGTCAAGGACATTCTCTCTACTATCTCTAGGATCCTTCTGATCAAAGGAGCCAAATTTATGGAATCTTGTTTATGGCAATATAACATATTCTATTCAGAGGGGAGTAACTTGCATGTACCATCCAAATGATGTGTAGCAGGGGATAATATATGACTCTCAAGGAATTCATGGCAGTTAATAAGGGAGAGTCTTTAATCTGAAATAGGAAGAACTTGAAGAAATGTCAGACATAATATCTTAACATCCTTGTGTTAAATATGACTGGTGGTATTTATCATTAACAAGGCAAATGTTATTTACTCAAACTTGATATCTCTTATCAAGTCTATGAGAGCATGGAATTCTCGTTCCATTCTTGTGAAAAAGTCTTTCAAGGATTGTGTGCATTGAAGTTATATCAACCAGAATTTTGTGGTTGATTGGTGTATGCACCGTTGAAGGGTCATCTAAATCACCTAGGATTGGCATGTCATATTTTTGTCTGGAGTAAGGAGGAGGAGTTTATTTTGGAACCAAAGGATCATGTTTCTTACTATTTTGGAAGTTTCTCCTCAAGCATGGGTTTAGTTATGCGGTGGCCTCACATGATGGAACATTTGTTTTTGCAAGGATTGAAGGGCATCCTTGTGTTTTGGAATATTGGGAGCATCATACTTATTCTGTACAGTCTGTTTATGGTATGATGATCAGTCAATGCCATGTTTGTTGAAGTCGGCTCCAGATACCTTATTGAGGGAATCTCCTATTTAGGTATAGAAGAATGGCGTCTAACACCTCCAAGTCAGACAGGAGCTCTAAATATTGTGCTTATGAGAAGAAGATTCTTGAGGTGTGCATGCTCTGCATGTATTTTGGTCTGAGTATGAAGGTTGATCAGCTAATGATGGTTGATCCTCGTGTATCCCTTGCAAGAGATGTGTTTGGGTTATTATGGATGTTATCTCCATAACCATAGTAGTTGGTAACATAATGTGATTGAGGTTAATGTCAGAATTGATGTTGAAACATCATCTCAAGGATTTGCTTCTTCACCCAAGGAAGCTTGTTTTACTCATGGTAGAGTGTAAGGTCGAGCTAGTGACCTAATCTAGAATGATTTGTGGTGTGAATGAATATCACAATCGATAGTCATGAAGAAGAATCAGCTGGTGCCAGAGGTGTGATGAAGAAGAATGTTAAACCGAATGTCCTACCTTGTGTGAGAAGGTAATCTTATCTGACTTATGATAAATACTTTGACGGGAGATGAGTATTTGTCTGCCCTCTAATGAGGTTGTGCATAAGAGTGATGGTAGATACTTTGAAGGGAGCTGAGTATTTGACTGAGGGGTTATCCAAGTCTGCAGTCTGAACATTATGTTTCATAGAATGTGTGAGAGTTTATTTCTCTCCATGGTGTTCAGTTGTGTGTGATAACCTGAATGAGCTACATTGATTGTGTTCTATAGGGAGTTTCTTGAAGGTTTTATCTACATAATTAGTCCTTTTGAATGGTGTTTCAAGAATCATGGTGGTTGGGTTATGTGTTATGAATCCGATGTCCTAAATGATGTTGTAACATCATGTTGGGTTGTGTTTGGAAGATGCTTGGGTTTGAGCGTGCGAAGTTGGATGTTCAAACATGATTGTCAGAAGTGGCTATTCTGACTATGTGGATTAGAATATGAAGATTTTGATCTTATTTATAGTAGTATGTTCTAGAAATACATGACTATTATTTTTGAAGACTTCACTAGTATCAACAACTACTAGTGGATGTAAGGGCAGAAGAATGTTATCACATACTGAAGTCTGGTCTAATTAGGATATGTTGAAAGTTTTTTTTTCTGCTGCAAGTCACTCAACAAGATATTGGGATAAATCTGGATCTTAGTAAAACTTTTAAGCAAACTAAGAAATTTTTTTGAGCTTGTGAGTTATGTCACACCTAGCATGCATGACACCTTGCCTATCCAAAAGGTCATGATATTGTGTGTGGATCTGTAAGGACAGTGTTGAGATGTGTCCTTATTGAAGTAAAGAAGTTATAATGCTTGGATGTATTCTCAAGGAGTGAGAGTATCTGACCCAGGATTGACTCCACCGTGGGAGTTTTTGTTTAACATGAGAGTATGAAGTCTTTCATGTGTTTTCATCAGGTGCTCAAATGTCCATCTTCAGAAGGAGTACTTATTACCCATGAAGTACTTGTCTATGGACTGTTGCTGCAATGGTGCAGATATTTTGTTAGAAGAACATGTTTGATTCAAGACATGTGAAGTTGGGTAATTGAATCAGAAGTACACATATCTCTCTAGTGGATAATAGTTGTGTATGGGAGAATTTATTTTTCTCTGCAGATTTTGGAAAGACACTCTGAGGGTATTTGTTGTTGAGAGATGTCACATATGTGATATTATGATGTTTTGGTGTGTGTCACTAAGTCTAATTGAAATGAGTACACTTAGAGTTAAGTTGAAAACACTGTGTTTATGCTTAAGATCATAAATATTTTTGTGAAGCATCTTGACTGAGTGGTTGAAGAAGTGTTGGTTGAGTTTTTAGACAATTTCTAACTGGATGTCAGGACATTATTCAGGAAATGTTTCCTGTGTGATCAACAAAGGATTTTTGTGGATGGTGTGATCAAACACGTGTCTGAAGAGAGTGTATAAAGTGTGTTTGAATGTGCATGTGCATGTATTAGGACTATTTCTTTTCAGCAGAAATAATCTAGAGCTAATAAAGTCATTCAAAGATGTTTTGGATGGTGCACATTGATTTTGGTGGCAGTTTCTCCTTAAATAACATTTCCTTTTGACCAAGACTATTGCTATAATCAAGGATAGTTATTTTTCAAGTGAATACCAGCTATTTATAGAGGCTTCTCTTTTCCTCTTTCACCCCATGAGTGTTTGGTGTTTCCATAATTCTCATGGCTTTTGTTCGGGTATGGGTGAGGTATGTTTGGGTTTGGTTTTGTGAAGGCTTCCTTTGCCAATTTTTGGCTAAAAATGGGGAGAAAGGTGCTCAAGGTGGTGCTCAAGGTGTTAAGTTGTTTAATATGGAAGCTTCTCTTATAGATGTGTCACAAAGATGTTGGATAGGATGTTGGATAGAATGTCTGATCCTATGTCTGTTAGGGTTAGCTTTGTAACTTGTGATCTGAGTTATAAACACAATTGTGACCTATGTTATGAGTTACCAGGGGTGGTGGTTGATTTGGTCTTAAGTTTACTCTTATGCTTTAGGTTGGTGTCAGGTTATTGATTAAAGAGTGATTAAGGGTTCTCTTATGGCCACCATTAGTCTTCTATGATGAGAAGAGGTTCCTGGATTGAGGGGGAGTTCTACCCATCTTCTTCCTCATGTACACCAAATGACTTCAGAACTTTCTACTCCTTTATCCTGAGGTTGTTGTTCTTTGGTGTTGAAGTTCTTACTGCAATGGAGTTTCTATGAAGATAATGTTGAATATGATGTCCTGACATCATTGTGCTTGTGAAGACTGACTCCATGTTGCTATGCTGTTGTGTTCAGTAGTTACTAAAGACTACTGCTGAAGGATTGTTATTTTTGTTTATTATTGTAATCTGGGTTGTAGTTTATGTTATTTGTTTTAGCCAAAATTTTCCAAAGGGGGAGATTATTAATTCTCTAGTTTTAGGATTGGCATTAATTCTTGTAAAACAAATAAGACAACAATATGTTAGATAGGATGTGCTAACTTTCTAATAGGAACAGGTTGAGCAAGAAGTCCTATCTTATGAAGAAACATGTTGAGTTGAAATGTTTCAATATCTGGAATAACATGTCAGATAAGATGTCCTATACAGGGCCATACGACATTGCGCCTGAGCTGGTTTGTCGAATTCTATTATGATTTAACAGATGCAAAATATTCTCGAAATATTATGCAATATTATGTGCCGCTGTTTTATAGGTATGGAAGAATCAAGTCATAATATTGAAGAATATACTGTTTCTGAATATGGAGATATTTTAGGAAACTAATGATTAAAGACCTTGTTTATAGCAAAAGTTTCTGCTGATTTGTAACAACTGATATACTATGATTAGAAGCCCAAACCCAGTTAGGAGATAGGTTATAAATAGAAGCATTGTAACCTAGGTAAAGGTAGCATCCAAGAATTGAAAAGATGTAATCATTAGGGCTGATTCTATACCACTCTCTAGGAGAGTTGGTTGTGTGATCCACTTGACATGTGAGTTGGATTTTGTTCCTTGAGTTGCAAGGTTCTGTTATAACTCATAAGCCTTTAGGTAATGAGTTAATTATTGTTCTCCTCGAAGCCGTGAAGAAAGAGTGAGTATTGTTCTTGGAGGAAGCTTTTAAGTAACTCCAAGTTGTCGTTCTTAGTTAGGAGAAAAGTTGTAAATGATGGAGTTTAGCTTTGAGTCTTGACTAGGTATTGTCGGGGAAGTGTGCCTTCTGTTTTACTGCCATGGAAGTGTGTCTTCCCGTGTTTTATCCAATCCATGTATGTGATTGATAAGAGATTGAGGAGGGCCTCATATCTAGGTGAGTCTTATATAGAAGTATAGCACGTGTAGCGATTAAGTGAGTAGACCATAAACTGATATGTTTGTTATAGGGTATATGAATTGATACTATCATTGTGGACTTGTCCATGGCTTTGTATGCCCCTAGAGTATGAGATTTTCTCCTAACTGGGTTAATAATTCTTGTGTGTTGTTTATGTTTTTAGTAATGTTTTTATTTGATTATACCTTACCCGTGTGTTTTAAGTCGGATCAGATGTCCCAACATGTCATAGGATATCTGAAGTCTGATATACCAGAATTTCAAATAAGTTTTTCTAAAATTTTAGAAAAGCTTCAGTATGTGTCGACCTGTATGATGCATGTGTCGACCTAACCAAGTCAGAGGCTAAATGCTTATTTACTGAGTTGCATGTGTCGACCTGAAATGCATATATGTTGACACATACAGTTCAATTTTGTGCAGAAATAGTTTTTTAATGCACGAAACTACATTCAACCTGGTTTAAGATAATTCCTAAACATCCTAAGACTTATAAATGAACATGATGCCACACTAAACACATAGATCACATATAATTATAGAAATGCTAGGTTCTCGTATTTTTGACATCACTCAAAACAAATATAGAGGAAAGTTTCACTCACAAACTCCCCCTTTTTGATGATGGCAAATATGCGATAATGCACTTCATGTGTTTGATTAAAGATCCCCCAGAATATGTGCTTTCAATCTTTATCATCGCATATACCTTCTCCCCCTTTGACAACATAAAAAAGAGACAAAAAAAATACTATTAGAAGTATCTTATCTTTCACACTATAACACACACACACACACACACACACACACACACACACACACACACACACACACACACACACACACACACACACACACACACACATACACACACACACACACACACACACACACATATATATATATATATATATATATATATATATATATATATATATATATATATATATATATATATATATATATATATATATATATATATATATATATATATATATATATATATATATATATATATATATATATATATATATATATATATATATATATATATATATATATATATATATATATATATATATATATATATATATATATATATATATATATATATAGGCTATTTTTGCATAGAAATAGTGCACAGACACATATACCATTATATGTAGGTAATAACACTATTTTAAAGAAATAGATAAGATATAAACCAAAAAAAGGATGGATATCCATTACATAATTAAAGCGAAGTTGCACACATTGTTCAAGCACATAAACGAGAATTAAGATACATGAAGCCAAATTGCAAATTGTTCTTCAAATACAATGCATGAAATGAAATTAAAAGAGTAAACAACAAAGTGATATGAAACACAAAAACATACATCAAGGACACCACAACGCCTTTGATAGGTTCATACACCTCTACGCATATCTTTATAGAATTTAGATGCTTCCTCACTCAGTTGGACACCAATTATGTGGAGGTGTATGATACGGTGGCAGAACCGACTGATTTTTGTTACTACTAGTTTTGCGTTTTTTGTTTGCAAATGTATGGTAAGCAAGACTCGCCACCGACTTTTATTTCATCCACTAAAGGAAAAGGGAAAAAGAATAGAAGTAACGCTTTTCGAGATGTTTCTGAGTACGGGGGGTAGATTATAGAAAGAGAAGGTGTTAGCACATTTTCTTAAATTGCTTTTGTGTGTTTGTGTGCTTTAAAAGTTTTGAAATTGCCTTAGTGCGGCGTTTCACTTTATGGTAACCCTTGTATCAGTCCTCAAGGGTGTGATAAAGTGTTTTTGAAAACTTTGTTTGAAAAGTGTGTTTGAAAGTGTATGGTGTGAAATTATTTTGAGCAAGTACCTAAAAGTTTCTACCTACTCGAAAAACGTTTGTTCGTTTTTCTTATTTCCTTTAGAAAACTCTATCCTACTATTAAGGAGTAGGTAGCTCCATCGTTGGAGTTTGAGGGAAAATTGAAAGGGACGAAAGAGACGATTACCATCACTAAAGCAATGGTTAGGAAACCTTAGTAGTTACCCTAGAGTCTTAAAGATCTTTCCGAGGCAACATTCTAATGGGTCATTTTTGATCTTTTGGGACTAGAGGGAAACCACTAAAACTCCCTATACTACATGACCATTTAACGAAGGAAACCGAAGTAGGGTAAACCCTAGGAGTGAGCATGTGCAAGTGTTTAATTTTTAGTTTATTTAATCTTTGCACATTTAGGGTTTTCTATTGTTTTAAATATTGATCTTTTGCATACAATCCTATTATCAATCATCTAACAACTTATAATGACGGAAAGTAAAAGTGCGCAAAATTTAAACTAGCTATTACAAGGGTTTGGGGAGGGGGATTACACAATCAAAAACTTGGGGAAAAACAGTAAATGAAAATAGTAAACCTAAGTTAAAACTATTACAAACTCGGAGCAATTACATTAATTGGAAAAATGAATAAATAAGTGCGCGCGAGAATAAATTAAACGAGGGATTAAAGTTAAATTCAAAAACATTTAATTAGAGAATAAAGAGAAAATGTTTTTTTTTGGATTTTTGAGAAGAAATGATTAATTTTTCAAATTAACCTAATTTCTAATTAATTTTAATTATGAAAAAAAAGGAATTTTAAGTTATCCTAATTAACCTAATTAATTAATGGAGTTAAATATTTTATAAAAAAAACTAATTCTATTTTTTTGTGTGTTTTTATGATTTTAAGATTCAATTAAAAAGATTTTTAAACCAATTAAAAAAAATAATTAAAACAAATAAAGAAATAAAATAGAAATTAAAACAAAAATAAAAAGAATGGGCCTGATGCTGGAAGTAATTCTGGGGGGTGTGAATTGGAGTTTCTCCAGGCCCAGAATAGCTATCCCATCTGCCTGTGTCTGATCCAGTGGGAAGCTTTCCAAGAGAGTCCATCATGCGCCTGCATGCTTGAGGCGTGGGATCTAGATACGAATTTATCCAATAATGAGATGTTGAGGTGCATGGTGAGCGCGTTTGGAACGGTACCACTAGATCTGCAGTTAAACATTAAGAAAAATATTATGTAGGAGGCCGGGATTGAACCCCTGACCTCTTACACGCGTGCGCCCTGAAACCTTTCCTGCTTGCCACTGGGCCAATTGGCCTTTTGTTAATAGAAACAAAGAACAAATAATATAATTAAACATGGGTCAGATTTATAGGAAAAATGCGTGAGATTCAAAATGACCACTCAGGTGTTGACACGCCTTCATCTTCCTCGTTAGAATTGTCGTTTTAGGTAACGACCTTTACCTACGATCTAATGTCTGTAGCTATAAACCTGCCAACTTCAAAAATGCAGCACACGCACAATAAATTCAAATGAAGACCATGGATCAACTGGGCTTAAGCCCCTGAACACCATGGTACCCATAATCAAACCTGATTTTGCGTATATCAAAAAAACCTAAAACGTGCTTTGAAACCCTAAGAATGGTGTTTCACAATTCCTGCACGTAAACTCAAATTAAATCATCCAAACACATTGAAAACATGATTACAAGCATGAATGTATACTTAGAACATGTTGATAATGACAGAATTAATGAAAACGAATTTAGAAAAAAGTTGCAAACCGTGAAGGTGGTAGCACGTGATTCTTGATGCTTTGAGGTTGGGAAACGATTGGAAAAGCTTCTGGGAGTACCAAGGAACGTATTGCAATCTTAAAATCTCCTTGAGGAGGGATGCATTGTGGAATCCTATTTGAGTTTTTCTTTGAATTTTTCGAAGCTTTTTCTTTCTCTTTTTGAGGCTGGCTGCGCACGAATTCTTGTTCTTTAGGGTTGCAATGCATTGTTATAAGTAGTGAATCAGATTAGGTCAATATAATTAGAAAAAAATCCAAAGATGTAATGGTCTTGAATTTTGATTCAAATCTTTCCAAAATTGGAGATTTCCTCTTGTTTTGGAGCTTGCATGATTTGTTTTAGCCATTGACAGCATATGAGATCTATAATTCAATGCAAAACAAATCTCATTCTACAAATTTGATTTATCTTTGATTTAACTTGATTTTATTTGAATTTTAAATAAATAAAATCAAAATAAATTAAATAAATAATTGAATAAGGCATGGAGGGTCCCATAGGTAGTGGACCATTCTAGGACTGAGATTCAATCTTGAAAAGATGAGCCCATGTGGAAAAAAAATGCAATTTTGGGCATTGTTGACTTTGTGCAAATTTCCAAAAATGGCCAACTTTGACAATGTATCTCTCTCTCAATTTTGACCCTAAGAGGGTGTTCTTAGACTTTTTAGAAAGCTTAGTATGTCCTCTAAATAACCCTTTTGGTTTCATCTCAATTGGATCTTCCATGTCCATGTAAGGAGCATTGACCCAAAAGGTGTTTTTGTTAACTTTTTGAAAAGGACCTATAATGTCTGAATTTATATCTTTTCATGAGTGCATTTCTTGAACTTGAGGGCTGAAGATTAATTGTATGGAATTGGATTAACTTCAAAATGAGCCTTGGATGAGAAATTTATGATGAAGTATGAGAACGTTATGCCTGGTTAAAGTTTGGTTGACTTTTCCAATAAAAACCCTAATTTAGCAACTTTTGTGTTTTGATGAATTAGGAGCATTCCTTGAGGAATCATGATCAACCCTTGATAAAATGATGGATATTACTTCAAAATGTTGATGTTTGACCAAAAAGCTTGAATTTTGACTGTATGTGGGTCACAATTGACTTTTGCCCTAGTATAGTTGATTTTCAGGCATTTGAGCAGTTGATTGAGCAAACTTCTTGTGCAAGGCATGAAACTTGGCATGGATGATCTTGAGGACATATTATGGAAATGGAAACCATTTAGTACCCTTGGAACTCAAACATCTTGATGAGGAGTCAAACCCTAGTTTGAGGCTCATTGTCTTAGGAGGAGAATTTGTCTGGTCAATCCCTAGCCAACTTGAGCAAATGAGGACCTCTAGGGGTATGTTTTGTGTAAAATTGGGAGGGAAAATTTTGGAGTGCAATAGCTGCCCCTGTTCAATCTTCTTAAACCTGAGGATTTAGATTGGTTGTTCTGCCTTTCGTGATCTGAAGGTGGAAGATGATTGAACACTAGAGTGCCCAGAAATTTGCACTCGCATGAAGTAATATTGATTGAAGATATCAGGAATGGGATTTCAAATGCCATTTGGAAGGCTACGGATAATCGTTGGAGATGGGCTTAAAGATGCCATCCAGAAAAAGATATTATTCGCATAACAGATTCCTTTGCGAGAATTCCTGTACCTGCCGTTGAGGAGGACTTCACCGGAGAATATTGATTTATGTCTTGGGAAATAGAGTCTAGGAGCTTCGGTTGTCCATTGCTCTATTGGGGAATATGAAACCGACCATATCTGGTCGGGTCCAGGTTTTAGTGTTGTAAACTGTTTTCCGGAGATAAAAAGTGAAGGAACCTGGATAGCAAGGTTACTTCGAAATGAAAGTCTGGATAATAGAGCTATGAGAAGGAACCTGGATAATAGGGTTACTTCGAAATGAAAGCCTGGATATTAGGGTTGTGAGAGGGAGCCTGAGTAGTAGGGTTACTTCAAAACGAAACCTGGATAGTAGGGCTATGAGAAGGAAGCTGGATAGTAGGGTTACTTCGAAATGAAAGCCTGGATAGTAGGGCTATGAGAAGGAACTTTGATAGTAGGGTTACTTCGAAATGAAAGCCTGGATAGTAGGGCTATGAGAAGGAACCTGGATAGTAAGGTCACTTCAAAATGAAAGCCTGGATAGTAGGGCTGTGAGAAAGAACTTGGATAGTAGGGTCACTTCGAAATGAAAGCCTGGATAGTAGGGCTATGAGAAGGAACCTGGGTAGTAGAGTCACTTCGAAATGAAATCCTGGATAGTAGGGATATGAGAAGGAACCTGGATAGTAGGATTACTTCAAAATGAAAGCCTGGATAGTAGGGCTGTGAGAAGGAACCTGGATAGTAGGGTTATTTCGAAATGAAAGCCTGTATAGTAGGGCTATCAGAAGAAACCTGGATAGTAGGGTTACTTCGAAATGAAAGCCTGGATAATAGGGCTATGAGAAGGAACCTCGATAGTAGGGTTACTTCTAAATGAAAGCCTGGATAGTAGGGCTATGAGAAGAAACCTGGATAGTAGGGTTACCTGGAAATGAAATCCTGGATAGTAGGGCTGTGAGAAGGAACTTAGATAGTAGGGTTACTTCGAAATGAAAGCCTGGATAATAGGGCTACGATAAGAAACCTAGATAGTAGGGTTACTTTGAAATGAAAGCCTGGATAGTAGGGCTATAAGAAGGAACCTGGATAGTAGGGTTACTTTGAAATGAAAGCCTAAATAATAGGGCTATGAGAAGGAACCTGGATAGTAAGGTTACTTCGAAATGAAAGCCTGGATAATAGGGCTATGAGAAAGAACCTGGATAGTAGGGTTACTTCGAAATGAAAGCCTGGATAATAGTGCTATAAAAAGGAACCTGGATAGTAGGGTTACTTCGAAATGAAAACCTGGATAGTAGGTCTTCTTCATTTGATCATGTAGCTTATTTGATCCGTTTAGATTCGGGAACTGATTTTCCATTAGTCGTCTGCAGATATGACATGTATAGCTTCATGGATTTAACCTTGAACTGTTAGAATTGTTGATGATAACCATCAAGTTGATGACTTTTTTTTTGTTTTGGTTTTGCAGCATGTGGTGCTAGTGGGGCATTGTACATGTTGATATGTTGTGTGATTGGGTGTGGTTGTTTGTATTCTTGCTTCTACCATTCAAAGATGAGACAACAATATGATTTGAAAGGAAATGATTGTATGGATTGTCTGATTCATTACTGCTGCAAGGCTTGCGCCTTGTGTCAAGAATATCGTGAGCTTAAACACCGTGGATTTAACAAGGTCATAGTTATGTCACGAAATATCAAATTAAAAAAATGTTGACATTTGAAACATGAATCTTTGTGGTTACATGGAGTTATTTTTGTGTTTTCAATCTCTTATATTTATGTGTTTGATTGATTTTTGAAATGGTTAGGGTGGCATGGAAATGTTGAGCAAAGGACTCGAGGAATAGTCATGGCTTCAAATGCTGCTACAACTACCGCTCCAACTGTCGAATTAGGCATGAGTCGTTGAAGTGAGTGAAGACCCATATGATATGTATATGTAGTTGTGATTCAGAAAAGTGTGTTCGTAATCTTTGTGTTCAAATATAATAGTGTCTAAAATAAGTGTGATTTCTGTTTTTCTATCTTCAACTCGAGGAAGACGCATACGATATATAATTTCAGTAATATATTATCTTATTCTCAAAAAGATATTGTGCAATCAATTTACAGTGTGCAATAAATTTACAACGTGTTTAGTGTCTTATCTAACACTTAAAAAATATTGCTAATGTTTATTATATATTAAACATAAATAATATAAATAGTTTATTTTTAATGTGTTTTTTTTAATTTTATCTGATTTTTTTTTATATTTAGTTCGAATATTTTTTTTTATTTTTTTTATTTTTTCCAACCCTAATCAAAATTATCACAGAACGGATTGGACCGATATTTCATGCATTCAAGTGAATATCATGAGATAATTTTTTGTTAATTCTCCTATTGATAATTTAATTTTTCATTCTTAGTCAATATTTATGCTAGTTGTACTTCAATCTAAGAACAAAATGGATTTTGTTCTTGGAACCCTTGAGCTCCCCAACAATGACATATGACTGATTTAATATCATGGTGATTTTTTGAATAATTAATTCACTCGACTATGAAGTTATTTCAAACGTCCTCTATTTGAATTCTTAACTTATATTTGACATGAGTTGCAAGACTGTTACCATCAAGAAGATATTTTGAAGATGACATTTTTCATACTTAAGAGGATTCTACTTAGAAGTGGTAGATGGGTATGTCCGTAAAAAAAAGGAACAAGCCAATTAAAGTAGAAGGTCGACTTTCGACATCTAAGCTTCGCCCACCAAAAATGACAGGTTAAAGGGGTTATTCTAACTCGTACTTTCATCCCAACAATGCATTGTAAAGTCTAGGGCAATGGTCGCCCTGTTTAGGCACCCGCCAAAGCCTAGAAAAAATGGGGCAGGAAGGTCAAAGTATAGGCACAATCATCTCAAAATCTTGGCCCAGTCTGCCAAAAATGTCGTGTTAAATGTAGGGGTCCAACCTATTCAATAACTCTAATTTCTACTATCACAAGTTATTTTACTAACTTGAAAACATTATGGCAAGCTTGGAGCTAGTTATGAAGAGGTGAAACTTGTGGTTCTTCTTCTGTGGGAAGAGGCAGAGGAATTGAAATTTGTACCAACTAAAAAATGTTTTTGTCACACCATTGACATGTGCTTCGAAGAGCCTGTTTATCCTTCAAATTATTTCAAGAATAATCATATCGCTTGAAACAATTGTGCTACTGCATAATTTAAAAATGATGATATCAATAAATCAGGTTCTATTGAGCACACTAGAATATATGGTACACCTATAACTTTTATAACAAATCAACACATGACTTTTCTTTTTCTATTGTAAAGTTCACAAGGATCACCTTCACACAATGTCAATTATCTTACTCTAAGAATCTTCATCCAAAATGGGTAACAAATTAAGTTTTTCTATTTGTAAGACTTTTATTTCTAAATATCAACTCTTAGATAAAAGATTGTAGTGATATAATTGTGAGAACCCCATATAAGGGCGACCCACGGGTCCCCGTCTCACGAGGCATCGCCTAGGCGATTTCTTTGTGTCATAGGGGACCCACTCTAAATGGAAACATGAACAATAATATTTACTTAGTCCATCATACAATGTCATGCCCATGATTCCCTAGAAAGTAGACAATCAACAATCAACCCCCATCTTGGGGGAGCATTTATCATCTCTATGGGTTTCCCAAACTCTAGGCCCAAAGGGTCTTTATAAATACCTCTCCCCTAACGGGAGAAAAGGATGATCATTACACCCTAAGCATAATTCCTATACATAAAGCCTTCCAACTTATGTGAGCTAGCCCTCTCATACCATCGTAAACACCATAAACATCACCAAACAAGGCCTCTCGCCACTGCAGGTAAGCCCTAACCACCATCATTTACTAAGGCTTCTAAGTATGTCCTACATGCGTCGGGTTACCATACACACTTGAACTAACAAGTAAAGTGGTGCCCACTGTGGGCCTTCAATAAAACTACCATGGGCCATACCTTCATCTAAAATTGACATATTCATTGTCCCCCAATCTTGTATCCATAAATTCCCAGCCATAGTTAACAAGAGAGCACCATCCCTTATGCTGAAGGACACATCGGTAAGCAGTGATGCCAATAATATAACGGAGATGTGTGATGCCATGGATGAACTACATCATCAAAATCAAAGTCTAGAGGATAACATCCTTAACATTCAACAACACTAACAAGAGACTAATCCCCCAGAGGAGATATAAGTAGTTGACCCCTAGTCACTCTTAGATGAAATATGGAAAACACCTGTCCTTGAAGGGTTCAAGCCGCCATCTTTGGCAAAGTTTGATGAGCATAATGACTCTTATAAACATGTCGCCTCCATCAATACATAGATGGACGTCATCGGAGTGTCTGACTCTCTGAGGTGCAAACTACTATCTAGAACCTTCAGGGATGTAGCCTTATGATGGTATATGGGTCTACCCCGAGCTTCCATCGCCAACTATTAGGAGCTAGTGAAGAAACTTGCACAGCAGATCATTGCCAGTCGTCATAGAAAGATGTCCACCACGAACTTGTTTAACATGTGATAGGGTACCTTAGAGTTGTTGAGGGAATACCTCGACTGAATCATGGGTCGTCCCCCAAACCAAGGAATGTTCATGGGGGCATTCCAAAATGGTCTCAAGGCGGTACACTTCAACGTGTCTCTTGACCAAAATCCATCACTTTCGTTAGTGGAGGTGCTCACCAGGGAGTAATGCTACATAAAGGGCGAGGAAAACAACATTGAAAAGAAGGCACAAGACATTCAAGAGTTGATCCTAACACTGAAAGCCTGCATCACCAAAGGAAGAGTAACTATACCACTCCCATCAAGGGAAAACCTACATTCAAGTGAGTAATAAAAATGATGGACAACTTAATGCCTTTGAACACTCACTCTGAACATATTTGACATGAAGTTTTCCAATTTCACAACATCCCTGAACCTACAACCCCTAAATTAGACTTGATGGGGCCTGAACCAGACAAATGGTGTAAGTTCCATAAAGTTAAAAGGCTTTACACAAAATATTTCTACCAGCTCAAGAAGGAAATCGAGAGGCTGATCTAGAAGGGACACTTAAGAAGTATGTCAAGGGAGATTCCTCCAGAGGATCATAAAAATACAGGTCCCGCAGGTGAGATGACACAAGGAGCCTCAGACCCAATTAGGCAAAAGAGGCATCCACAATGGAGGATAAAAATGTCATGCACCATATGCTTAATTCTATTACATGAGGGTTTGCTAGAGGCAGGGAGACTAGTTTCGCCTGTAAAAGGTACACTCGCAAAGTATTGAACACAAAATACCTCTCTAATAAGGGAGGAAAATGAAATATAAAAATTCCAGAAGCAAAAATCGCCTTCTCCAAGAAGGACGCAACCGAAATCCACCCGCATAATGATAACCCCATGGTCATTACAGTTAGATGTGATAAATGGGAAATTAGAAGAGTTCTCATAGATCAAGGAAGTTCTGCATACATCCTATAATGGGATGCATTTGAGAGGCTCCACCTCGATCCATATGATATAAAATCCTTTAAGGGCTCTCTAGTTAGATTCTCTGGGGAGCAGGTGTAAATGAAAGACTACATAACACTGAAGACTATTTTTGGAGTGGAGGAGCAGGAAAAAGAGATTAAGGCCAAGTATTTGGTTATTAACACCCCCTCTTTTTACAATATGATTATAGGGCGTCATACTTTTAATCAGATGAGAACTGTCTCTCCCAATTTGTATTTATGCATGAAGTACTCGCTCACTGAAGCTCGAGTATGAGTTATCCAAGGAGACTCCGAAATTGCCAAAAAGTGTTACATAGAGAGCCTTAATCTGAAAAAGGGTATGCGCCCTAGGCACGGACACCATGAAAGTCGACCTAGGAATAAAGCTGACATGAGAAATTTACAAGGGAGAAGATACTCCCCCTCAAACTAGAAAGAAGACTGAAGATTAAAAGCCCATAAGGAATACCCTATAGAGCTACTATGATTTGTTTGTTTCTTTACTGTGAGCCAGTCATGTTATGTTAGACGACGACGATGTATCTAGAGGTGGGGGGGGGGGGATGAATAGATACCCAATTAAAATTCCAGAAAAATTCTGGTTTTAAAAATTTATTTAACAAAGAGTTTGAGCGGAAGGTTTTCAAAAATAAGTCGTCTATACGAACCATTATTGGAAACTCAGATATGAAAATATAACAAATTGTATATGGAATGAAATTGATAATTAAAATTAATAAGTACAATCAATTAACAACATATTTAACGTTTATAACAAGTTACTAGTAATGCTATTTCCAATGGCAATTTATCAAAAGAGCTAACAAAACAATTTGCCGAACACTTGGTGTTCAATTAAGTTTTCAGAAATTTCCTTTAAGTTGTGTTAATGCATAAAGCACTTATAATCAAAAGTGATTATAAGCAGTATCAACACTTGATTAAAAAAATAGTTTGGAAAATTTCTTATAAATCAATTGATAACGCAATTCTATTAGACAAATTGATTGATGAAAATTAAAGCAAGTAAAAGTGATAAGAAAAGAGACACAAGGATTTGTCTTCACAGTCCCTCACTTCCGTCCTCACGTGTGGGTACGTCTGCGCCTAATTCCAACAGAATTAGGATAATTCTTACAACGCAAAAATTTGATACAAGAGAAATTCCATAACCCTAATGCTTGTTGTTGATTCAACCCCTTCTCTTCTTTTGAACTTGATAAATACCAAGGCACAATAGCTACCTATTGGTTATCTGGATCTTTCTACTCCTTTACATACTTTATCTCAAAAGCTTTCATGTACCACCAATTGTACCTATTGCAACATAAGACTTTAATTCGATTCGTCGTTCTCGTGATACTTCCTTTGTGTTCTTTATCTCCAAATGATCCCTTACATTATTTATCTCCAAAGGCTTTCACTAGGATGAAATTCTCTCTTGAATGTCTTGCATGAAA
The DNA here is from genome assembly GCA_948472305.1 of Vicia faba. Lineage (NCBI taxonomy): Eukaryota > Viridiplantae > Streptophyta > Magnoliopsida > Fabales > Fabaceae > Vicia > Vicia faba. Next base: position 1,468,592,576 of record OX451741.1, read on the forward strand.
ACCCCCAAATCACTCAATGATTATGGAGGACAAACCCGTGGTTTTTTCGGATGAAGACCCATGCAAATCTCAACTCAATATTCTGAGCCACATAAGAACCTAATTGGACGTTATCAAACCCCGTCTAGATGGCACCCCAATAAAATATCGTTACAATGAAATGTTAGTGTGTATGTATAGATTGGAGGTTGAAGATGAAGAGAAATGCAGGATATTTTTATGGTATCATCTAGTTGGAATGATGCATGAATGGTGTATTTATAGTTGTGGAAGTTTAGATGTAAAAAGGAATTTTTGGGAATTAACAGAATTGAAAAAATTGACTTGAACAAGCAGTATGTGTTGACCTGAAGATCGCATGTGTCGACAAACACTTCAATTTTCAACTATATGTGTCGACTTGAATGTTGCATGTGTCAATTGAAACAAGTCAGTGGCTACAGGATTTAAAACAATAGTGAACGTGTCGATATGAAGATCATATGTATCGACACATAAAATAATGGGATGATACTTCCTGGTCATGGGTAAGGAAGAAGGTATTACAGAAAAGTTGTTTGAACTCGGATAGTTCATATTGCTTGTTTGAATGGTCCTTGAAGTGGAGGATGAACTATTCATGACAGGGTGTGTATTGGACATGTCTGTGTTGTTTTCAGGATTGTAGCTTTGTTGGTGAGCTGCTGTGTTAGGTTTGATTTATTTTCAAACCTAAGGTTGTTTTGCTTGCACTTGGACTGTGGTGATTGTGTTCAAGGTATTTATGTTGTTCCTGAAGGATGTTTAGGAGCATTTGGTGTGTTTTTCCGCTGCATGGTATCTGATGTAACCCTGGTTGTTCCTTGTATCTTTGGTGGTATTTTCTTGGAGTGGCATTAGGGTTTGGTCTCCTTAGCAGGTTATATGTGCAAGACAGTTTCAACTAACTTGGTAAAGTTGCCAACGATACTTGAGTCTTTTTCTCAAGTCCACTCACAAAGGCAGTTTAGTGTGTGGTTGATGTATTTTTTTTCAAGAAACCTGACATTTATTTAACAAACTATTGAAGAATGGATAGAGCCATTTATTTTGGCTTCTAAAAGAGTCTTCCTAATTCTTGACCTAATTAGGAAAGTGACTCTGAATCTTGCTGTTGTTGGTGTAGCTGGAGCTTGAACTATTTTTGAAGACCTTAAAGCTGATAAAGGGATGTTTTGAGTTTTTGGAAGCAGTAATGGCTTCAGAACCTAGCTCAATTTTGTGTTCCAAAAGAAGGGAACTGATGTCCTACCAAATGTTGGGATATCATGTCAGCAGGTGTGCAACTTCCTGTTGAAAAGCAGATGCTCTGGGTGCTAAACAAATGTGTGATAACATATGTTTGAAAGCTACTTCTTATTTGGAAGAGGAGGCATATGGGATCTGTATCTAAGATGTTTTATCCAGAGAACATTTCTTAGATTGGAGGGTTGGTTGAACATTGATCAACCAATTGGTTACTACTTTGTTTAGTTTATTTCTGATCCAAGTTAGTAGAAGTGCAAAGGCTGGGCTCTAGAGTCTAGTAGAGTTGTGTTATCTCATCCAGGTTCCTTGTACATAAAGGTAAAATGTCAAGGACATTCTCTCTACTATATTTAGGATCCTTCTGATCAAAGGAGCCAGATTTATGGAATCTTGTTTATGGCATAAAACATATTCTATTCGGATGAGGGTAATTTGCATATACCATCCACATGATATGCAGCAGGGGAGAATATATGACTCTCAAGGAATTCATAGCAGTTAATAAGGGAGAGTCCTTAATCTAAAACTGAAAGAACTTGAAGAAATGTCAGACATAATGCATTGACATCCTTGTTTTAAATATGACTAGTGGTGTTTATCATTAATAGGATAAATGTTATTTACTCAAACTTGATATCTCTTATCAAGTCTATGAGAGCATGGAACTCTTGTTCTGTTGTTGTGAAAAAGTCATTCAAGGATTGTATGCATTGAAGATGTATCAACCAGAATTTTGTGGTTGATTGGTGTCTGCATTGTTGAAGGGTCATTTGAATCACCTAGGATGAGCATTTCAGATTTTTTTCTGGAGTAAGGAGGAGGAGTTTGTTTTGGAACCAAAGGATCATGGTTCTTACTATTTGGGGAGTTTCTCCTCAAGCATGGGTTCAGTTATGCGGAGTCCTCACATGATGGAACATTTTTTTTGCAACGATTAAAGGGCATCCTTGTGTTTTGGAAGATTGGGAGAATCACACTTATTCTAAATAGTCTCTTTGTGGTATGGTGATCAGTCAATTCCATGTTTGTTGAAGTTGGCTCCAGATACCTGATTGAGGGAATCTCCTATGTAGGTACAGAAGAATGGCGTCTAACACCTCAAAGTCAGATAGGAGGTCGAGATATTGTGCTTATGAGAAGAATATTCTTGAGGTGTGCACGCTCTGCATGTATTTTGGTCTGAGTATGAAGGTTGATCAGCTACTGATGGTTGATCCTCTTGTATCCCTTGTAAGAGATATGTTTGTATTACTATGGATGTTGTCTCCAGAACCATAGTAATTGGTAACATCATGTGATTGAGATTTATGTCAGAATTGATGTTGAAACACCATATCAAGGATTTGCTTCTTCAGCCAAGGAAGCTTGTTTTACTCATGGTAGAGTGTGAGGTCGAGCTAGTGACCTAATCTGGAATGATTTGTGGTGTGAATGAATGTCACAACCGATAGTCATGAAGAAGAATCAGCTGGTGCCAGAGGTGTGCAGAAGAAGAATGTCATACCGAATGTCCTACCTTATGTGAGAAGGTAATCTTATCTGACTTATGATAAATACTTTAACGGGAGCTGAGTATTTGCCTTCCCTCTGATGAGGTTGTGCATAAAATTGATGGTAGATACTTTGATGGGAGACGGGTATTTGACTGAGGGGATATACAAGTCTACAGTCTGAGCATTATGTTTTAGAGAATGTGTGAGAGTTTATTTCTCTCCATGGTTTTCAGCTGTGTGTGATTCCCTGAATGAGCTGCACTGGCTGTGTTCTATTGGGAGCTTCTTAAAGGTTTTCTCTGCATAATGAGTCCCTTTGAATGGTGTTTTAAGAATCATGGTGTTTGGGTGATGTGTTATGAGGCGGATGTCCTAAATGATGTTGTAACATCATGTTGGGTTGTGTTTGGAAGATGCTTGGGTTTGAGCGTGTGGAGTTGGATGTTCAAACATGATTGTCAGAAGTGGCTGTTATGAATATGTGGATTAGAATATGCAGATTCTGATCTTGTTTATAGTAGTATGTTCTAGAAATGCATGGCTATTATTTTATAAGACTTCACTAGTATCAACAACTACTAGTGGATGTAAGGGAAGAAAAATGTTATCACATACCGAGGTCTGATCTAATTAGGATATGTTGAAAGTTTTTTTTCCTGCTGCAAGTCACTCAACAAGAGATTGGGATAAATCTGGGTCTTAGTAAAGCTTTTAAGCAAACTAAGAATTTTTTTTGGAGCTTGTGAGTGATGTCACACCTAGCATGCATGGCACCTTGCCTATCCAAAAGGTCATGATACTGTGTGTGGATCTGTAAGGACAATGTTGAGATGTGTCCTTATTGAAGTAAAGAAGTTATAATGCTTGGATGTATTCTCAAGGAGTGAGAGTATCTGACTCAGGATTAACTCCACTGTGGGAGTTTGTGTTCAACATGAGAGTATGAAGTCTTTCATGTGTTTTCATCAGGTGTTCAAATGTCCATCTTCAGAAGGAGTACTTATTATCCATGAAGTACTTGTCTATGGACTGTTGCTTCAATGGTGCAGATATTTTGTTGGAAGAACATGTTTGATTCAAGACATGTGAAATTGGGTGATTGAATCAGAAGTACACATATCTCTCTAGTGGATAATAGTTGTGTCTGGGAGAATTTATTTTTCTCTGCAGATTTTTGAAGGACTCTTTGAGGGTCTTTGTTATTGACAGATGTCACATATGTGATATTATGATGTTTTGGTGTGTGTCACTAAGTCTAATTGAAAGGAGTACACTTAGAGTCAAGTTGAAGACACTGTGTTTATGCTTAAGATCATGAATATTTTTGTGAAGCATCTTGACTGAATGGTTGAAGAAGTGTTGGTTGAGTTTTTAGACAATGTTTAACTGGATATCAGGACATTATTCAGAACATGTTTCATGTGTGATCAACAAAGGATTTTTGTGGATGGTGTGATCAAACACGTGTCTGAAGAGAGTGTATAAAGTGTGTTTGAATGTGCATGTGTATGTATTAGGACTATTTATTTTCAGCAGAAACAGTCCAGAGCTAATCAAGTCATTCAAAGATGTTTTGGATGTTGCACATTGATTTTGGTGGCAGTTTTCTCCTTAAATAACGTTTCCTTTTGGCCAAAAACATTGCTACAATCAAGGGTAGTTATTTTCCAAGTAAATACCAACTATTTATAGAGGTTTCTCTTTTCCTCTTTCACCCCATGAGTGTTTGGTGTTTCCATAATTCTTATGGCTTTTGTTCGGGTATGGGTGAGCTGCATTTGAGTTTGGTTTTGTGAAGGCTTCCTTTGCCAATTTTTAGCTAAAAAGGGGGAGAAATGTGTTCAGGTGGTGCTCAAGGTGTTAAGTTGTTTAATCTGGAGGCTGCTCTTCCAGATGTGTCACAAAGATATTAGATAGGATGTTGGATAGGATGTCTGATCCTATGTCTGTTAGGGTTAGCTTTGTGACTTGTGATCTGAGTTATAAACACAATTGTGACATGTGTTCTGAGTTACCAGAGGTGGTGGTTGATTTGCTATTAAGTTTACTCTTATGCTCTAGGTTGGTGTCTGGTTGCTGATTAAAGAGTGGTCAAGGGTTCTCTTATGCCACCATTGGTCTTCTGTGATAAGAAGAAGTTCCTGGATTGAGGGGGAGTGCCACCCATCTTCTTCCTCGTGTACACCAAATGACTTCAAAACTTTTTACTCCTTTATCCTGAGGGTGTTGTTCTTTGATGTTGAAGTTCTTGCTGCAATGGAGTTGCTATGAAGACAATGTCGAATATGATGTCCTGACATTATTGTGCTTGTGAAGACTGACTCCATGTTGCTATGCTGTTGGATTCAGTAGTTACTGAAGACTATTGCCGAAGGATTGTAATTTTTGTTTATTATTGTAATCTGGGATGTAGTTTTTGTTATTTGTTTTAGACAAAATTTTCCAAAGGGGAAGATTGTTAGTTCTCTAGTTTTAGGATTGGCATTAATTTTTGTAAAACAAATAAGAAAACAATATGTTGTATAGGATGTGCTAACTTGCTAACAGGAACAGGTTGAGCAAGAAGTCCTATCTTATGAAGAAACATGTTGAGTTAAAATGTTTCAATATCTAGAAAAACATGTCATATACAGGGTCATACGATATCGCGCCTGAGCTGAGCTGGTTTGTTAGATTCTGTTATGATTTAACAGATGCAGAATATTCTGGAAATATTATGCAATCTTATGTGTCGCTGTTTTATAGGTCTGGAAGAATCAAGTCAGAATATTTAAGAATATGCAATTTCTAAATATGGAGATATTTTAGGAAACTAATGATTGAAGACCTTGTTTATAGCAGAAGTTTCAGTTGATTTGTAACAACTGATATACTGTGATTAGAAGCCCAAATCTAGTTGGGAGATAGGTTATAAATAGAAGCATTATAACCTAGGTAAAGGTACCATCCAAGAATTGAAAAAATGTAATCATTAGGGCTGAGTCTGTACCACTCTCTAAGAGAGTTGGTTGTGTGATCCACTTGACATGTGAGTTGGATTTTGTTCCTTGAGTTGCAAGGTTCTGTTATAACTCATAAGCCTTTAGGTAATGAGTTAATTTTTGTTCTCCTCGAAGATGTGAAGCAAGAGTGAGTATTGTTCTTGGAGGAAGCTTTTAAGTAACTCCAGGTTGTCATTCTTAGTTAGGAGAAAAGTTATAAATGGTGGAGTTTAGCTGAGTCCTGACTAGGTATTGTCAGGGAAGTGTGTCTTCTATTTTGCTGTCATGGAAGTGTGTCTTCCCTTTTTTCTAACCCTAATTATTTTTAATTAATCAAATTAACCTAATTTTTTTACTAATAAAGTAGGATTAGGGGTTTTAACTAATATTTTACTTTATTGATATAATTAATTAATTGACCTTTTTTTAATATTAAAATCAATTAGAATTTAAGTTTTATTAATTATTATCATAAATTAGTTTCTACCAAAAAAATCATAAAAAAACATTTTACATTCTTTTTTCTATTTTCCTATTTTCTTATTCTTTTTATTTATTTAATTTTCTTAGATAAAATGTATAAGTCACATCTCCAATGTAATAGCGTAGATTTATTTTTCTCATTTTTTCTTATCATGTAACTGCTCACAACGTGTAATAGCTTAGGTTTAAATTTCGGCATTTTATATTCCGCACTTTATTTTTCTGTACATATTTTTAACTGCTATGATTAGTAATTATGGTTTGCATGGCAAGATTAAAAACAACCTAGAAAATCCTAATTTCAAGATAAATTAACTTAAAGCAATACACTCTTCACATTTGCATCTCTAAAGTATCCTCTCTTGTTGCCTTACGAATATTGGTCATATCCCTTGAAAGTGGGGATACTTTAGCAAAATACCCTCGATAAAATAATCATAGTCCATACAATACAAAAGATCATAGTCCCTCGATATTCCTCAAGTTTCCTATGAAAAGATGATCTAGTCCCTTGGTGACCCTACAAATAGTATGGTGATAGTCTCTTAGAATTGCTAAAATATCCTTACTTGTTGCCTTCGATGACCATACGACGATCCTATGTCTGTCCCTTCACATCCAATAGATAGGGCTACCTACCAACTAATAGTATGGATAACACTATCTCTAAAGGAGAAGGAAAATAATAAGAAAGACTTTAGTGGGTAAGAAACTCTTAATTTCTTGCTCAGAACTTTTCTCAAAACATTTTCAAACTACACTTTCAAACAAATATTTTCAAAAATAAAACTTTGTATACATTCTTGAGGTATGACACAAAAATTATTACAAAGTCATCCTTACATTGGAGATTTCAAAATATTTTCAAACAAATCACACACACAAAGCAAGTTTTCAAAAGTGACCTAAGTAATTAAGAGTCCATAGATAACTAGGGATGAAAAGGGTGCTAACACATTTCCTTTTCATATCTTACCCCCCCTCCCCGAACTCAAAATCTTTCAAAGGTCTTTCCTGTTCTTTTCACATTTCCTAAATATTGGATAAAAGAAAAGGTGGTGGCGACTTTAGCTATCCACACATTTGGATAAAACCAAAAAGTCAGTTCTCCCACCGTATTACAGAACTGGCGACTCTGCTGGGGAATACTACTTAAAAAAAGAGGGGTTGCCTTAGAGTTTAAGATCACTTTACTTACTTTCAATTGTATGCTTTGCTTGATTTACTTTAAGAGTTTGTTTGGGTCTAATTGCTTGTAAGATCCTAAACCCAGATCTAGGGATGCCTTAGGTAAGTAGCAATAGAACATAAAGGTTGTACGACGTAGATCGATATGGTTAATATGATGGCTACAGTTAGTGTGACACTTTGGTTTGTACTAATGTTCCTTGAGTCAGTCAAGGATAACATTAGGCTTCCGCGTGGTGTCATTAACACTAAATTACTTTTAGAACCTTAATTAACCCATCTTGGCCATTAGAAGGTAGTGGGATAGCCGACTTTGGTGAAATCCAAGGTTGGTTGATAATCAAAATTATGCTCATTGAGATTTGACTTTCGGGATGTTTTGGGAGTAAGCCAGTTGTCGTGCTAAAATAAAGCCTGCGATAAAGATTGGTGATATGAGATTCCTAGAACCCAGTTACTATTTTAGGGCAGGTTGAGCCAACTTAACTTCAATGGGGAAGGGTACTTACCTATGGACTTCATGCAAGCCTTTAAACCTAAGGCTCTTGTGTAACTTGCTTGTGTGTGCTACTTATCTAACATGAACATGACATCATAATATCATATCATCATAACATAAAATTTTCACTAACCATTTCAAGGATCTTAGAGATTTATGGTGCAGGATTATCATAAACCATATTTCTAGCAAGGGGAAAAAAGATTTATTTTCCTCTAGCTAGACATTGTCAAGATCAAAGTATATTCTCTTGAGTCAGAGGCTATGACCCACTTGATATGGTGAGATTGATTCTTATAGAAATAAATTCAAAGATGAAGATAAAGCTACAACCCGATTCAATTTCTAATATTTCAAATTTAAATCCCACGAGATCCTTGAAAACATTGCATGTGCATCTACATACCATACATATCATTAGATAACAAGTTTCCAAGACAGGTTTTCTCATCTTCTTAATATTTATTTCAGCAGAAAATGGCTCTTGAATATACAGTCAAAGATCTCCAGGCTCATAATGCCCAGTTCCAACAGATGTTCCTCAACTTAGCCAAGGGGCAAGAAGAAATGAAGGCGCTCATCTCCAAAGAGAAGAAGAAGAACGCAAAGAAACCAGTCAGAATCCTTAACATGGGAAGGAGGTTCAGAGGTCCAGTCAAGCAAGCCCGAGATCTTGATATCCCATTAGACGAAGATGATGAACATGATGAAGATGATAAAAGTGTTAAAACTGAGAAACAAAGCAACCATGGTTCTGAAAAATGTTCTGATAAAGAGGAAGAAGATTATCTGCATGAACAATATCCCCCTGCTGACGAGAAGTATAAGCTGTTAGAAGAGCGTCTTAAATTTATAGATATCTAGAAAGTGTCTGGCTTGAACTTTGAAGAATTGAGTTTAGTCTCAGGAGTCATCATTCCTCCTAAGTTCAAACTCCTATTTTTTCCAAGTATGATGGCGTTTCTTGCCCGAAGCTGCATTTGAGATCATATGTTCAGAAAATTCAACCACACACTGCTGACAAGAAATTATGGTTTCATTTCTTTCAAGAGATTCTATCTGGAACATAACTAGAATGATATTATCAACTTGAAGGTACCAATATCCATACTTGGGAAGATTTTCCTGCAGCTTTCTATAAACAGTATCAATACAATTCTGATTGTGAACTAACCCGCATGCAACTATAAAGTATGTCCATGGGTTTCGAGGAAGGCTTTAAAGAGTATGCACAGAAATGGAGAGATCTTGTAGGCAGAGTTCAACCTCCTTTGGCTGATATGGAATTAGTTGACATGTTCATGAGCACTCTAACAGGCCCTTTATATAATCACCTACTTGGAAGTTCTTCATCCGGTTTCACTGAATTGATATTAACAGAAGAACATGTTGAGAATGAAATATGAAGCGGTAAAATTCAGGTGGCTACATCTTCGAATACTTTGAAGAATTCTTATAATGGTAAGAAAGAATCAAATGTTGTGTACGGCCAGAAGGGTCGTAGTAAGAGTAAACGCAACCAATCTATGGGGGAATTTATGATCTCTAATCCCACGCCAGTACCACAATAACAACAACAACAAAGTAATCAGCATTGGCAGGATGCACCCAGGAGACAGTTCACAAGAATCAACATGTCGTTGTCTCAAGAATTGCAACACATGTTGAAGGAGAAGTTGATTACATTGAAGGATTCTACTAAGAATCCCAATACTTATTCTCCCAGTTACAATCCTAATGCAAGATGTGCATATCAGTCCAACAGTCCCGGACATGACACTAACAACTGTTGGGCTATGAAGAATAAGATCCAAGACATGATTGATGCTAAGGAGATTGAATTTGATCCTCCTGAGACTCCTAATGTGATCACTGCACCTATGCCTAATCATGACAAGGGCATTGATTCTATTGATGATGTTTCTTATGTTTCTATTGTGAATGACTTGATTACTCCTCTAATGATTGTTAAGAAGAAGCTTCCGTAAGCCGATTTATTTCTGGGTTGCATTGAAAGGTGCTACTACTGTGCATCCTAATCCAATGGTTGTGCACTGCTGAAAGAAGGTGTTCACCATTTGATGGATGACCATGTTATTCTATTTGAGAAGACTACTTATGTGGAAAGTATGTATCAAGACCTGAAGCTTGAAGACGTGTCTGCAATTTCTGGTACTCCTATAAGGATCACTTCTAAGGGTCCTGTGAAGATTATTGTCAAACCTAGGGTTTCTCCTCTGATAATTACCACGCCTAGGCCAATTCCATATTCCTCTGACACGACTATTCCTTAGAATTATGGAGCTGATGTCTACTACCATGGTGTCAAGCAAGAACCACTGGTTGTTGAAAGTGAAAATACTGAAATTATTGATCCCAATGTTGGCAATATTGACGGGACTAGTAAAGTTACCCTAAGTGGAAGGGTTTTCTCTCCAGGGATCTCTCCAAAAGCCGTTACTACACCAGTTCGTATCACTACCACTGAATCAACTATTGATACTCGAGGCAAAAGACATATGATTGAGCCTGCCCAGACTGAGGCACCGAAAGAGGTTACTGTTGAAGATACCTCCAAGCAAGAGATGGAAGAATTACTGAAAATTATTCGAAAGAGTGACTATAAGACCGTTGAACAGTTGGGGCATACCCCCTCTAAAATATCTATGATATCTCTATTTTCGTGCTCTGAAGCCCATGCTCAGGCTCTGGTAAAGTTCCTGAAATCTACTCATGTACCACATGAAATCTCTGTTGATGAGTTCGGAAATTGTGTTGCTAGCCTAACAACCGATAATGGGCTAGGATTTTCTGACGCCGACTTAACTCTCGCAGGAAGGAACCATAATAAGGCCTTGCAAGTCTCTATTGAGTGTATGGGCACTACCTTATCCCATGTATTAGTGGACACAGGTTCCTCATTGAATGTATTGCTAGAAGTTTCTTTAGACAAACTTGACTATGAAGGGATTGTGCTAAAACCCAGTGACATTGTGGTAAGAGCTTTTGATGGTTCAAAGAGAATGGTGCATGGAGAGGTTGATCTTCCAATCAAAGTGGGTTCCTAAGTCTTCGACTATACTTTGTATGTGATGGACATTCGTCCAGCCTATTACTGTTTGCTTGGACGCCCTTGGATTCATGAGGCAGGCGCTGTTACTTCTACTTTACACCAAAATTTGAAGTATCCCGTAAAAGGAAAAATCGTTACAATTTGCAGCGAAGAAGAATACATGGTGAGCCATTTGAATTCCTTCAAGTATGTTGATATGGATGATGAATTCTTCGAGACTCCTTGCTATACCTTTGAAGTTATTCCTCAGACAACCCTTGTTGACAAAGCTACTCTGAAATACGCTAAGGTTGTGGTAGAAGAAGGTGGTGGCACTGTTTGGGGCCATCTTCCCGACATTCCTTACAAGTCCGACAAATTTGGTTTGGGTTTCACCTCAGAGGCTCAGAGGGCTGTCCGTCGTGCTCGTGCTAATTCTGAGAGACCTCCATTCCGCATCAACAACAATGGAGTTCACAAAAATCAAGTCAACATTGTGGAAGACGCTGATAGCAACTGTGACATAGACAATTGGTTTTCCCTACTACCGACAATGGGCTCAAAAATTGGAAGGCTGAAGACTTTATACCAATCTCCTATAGTAAGGAGTAAATGCTATTTTTTGTTTTCTTTCTTTCAAGTTTTTGGTTTTGTAATTTAAACAATAACTTTAAACCCTGTGCCTTACCCGAGGCATAATGGTCCATTTGTTAGGGTTGTCATTCTTCATCCGCATATTTTCATTTAATAAATCATTGGACGTTTGCATTCAAATTTTGCAATCTTTGTCTTTCTTTTACTTTATTGCTTTCAAAATAGCTACGCGTTCTTACACAAACCCACACAACAAATTTGAAATCCATATCCACCCTGGATCCCATTGATAACAATTCTGCTATTACCAATTATGACTTTGAAAATCCGATCTACCAAGCCGAGGACGAAGGTGAGGAATATTGTGAAGTACCTGGAGAGCTTGCTAGGATGTTAATGCAGGAAGAAAGATCCATACAACCGCATGAAAATCTAGTCGAGGTTGTGAACTTGGGTATTGAAGAGGATAATAAAGAAGTCAAGATAGGTGCCAACCTAGAAGACAATGTCAAAAAGAGATTAATCCATATGCTGTGTGACTATGTTGATATCTTTGCTTGGTCGTACGAAGACATGCTAGGGCTTGATACTGACATTATGGTTCACCGTCTACCGATGAAGGAAGGTTGTCCTCCTATAAAATAGAAGGTTCGTCGAATGCATCCCTAGATGTATGAAAAGATCAAAGTTGAGGTTATGAAGCAGTTCAATGCAGGTTTCTTAGCTGTTACGTCCTATCCTCATTGGGTTGCAAATGTGGTGCCAGTACCTAAGAAGGAAGGTAAGGTGCATATTTAGACTACAAGGATTTGAACAGGGCAAGCCCCAAAGATGACTTTCCGCATATTGATGTTCTGGTTGATAACACCGCTCAACATAAAATATTTTATTTCTTGGATGGTTTCTCTGGTTATAATCAAATCAAGATGGAACCTGAAGACATGGATAAGACTACCTTTATCACACAGTGGGGCACTTTCTATTACAAAGTCATGCCTTTTGGTTTGAAGGACACTGGTGAAACATATCAGCATGCTATGATAGATTTTTTCCATGACATGATCCATCACGAGATAGAGGTTTACGTTGATGACATGATAGCCAGGTCTCATACCAAAGAAGCACATCTCTACCACCTTCACAAGCTGTTCGAGAGGTTGAAAAAGTATAAGTTGAGGTTGAATCCAAACAAGTGCACCTTTGGGGTAAGATCCGGTAAACTCTTAGGTTTCATCGTCAGTGGTATAGGTATTAAAGTTGATCCAAATAAGGTTAAAGCCATTCAAGAAATGCCAGCTCCCTGTACTGAGAAGGAAGTTAGAGGATTCTTGGGACGATTTAACTACATTGCCAGATTTATTTCCCATTTGACAACTACTTATGAGCCAATCTTCAAGTTGCTGAAGAAAGATCAAGTGGTAAAGTGGAACGATGATTGTCAGATAGCCTTCGACAAAATCAATGAGTACCTCCTGTTAGAAGATAATTTGGTTCTACATCCCAGTAAGAGTTTTGATGATAACAAACACATGATATAAAGAACAAATATGCTCGCTATTAAAAAGTATCTTTACATGCAGGATGTTCTGATGTTAAAAAGATATTCTGATGCAACTGGAAGTTCTGCCAGAACATCACCAGAAGTTATGATTATGCAAGCACAAAAGTTGAAAGGTCAATAAAAGATTCAGACGCATCAAATATGCATGACACACTTATATGAAGAAGTTAGGATTGAACTTATGAATGCACCAGCATTGCGAAACAGAATCTCTGATACTCTGATGTGCAAAATTTTGATCAAGCTGTAAAGAACTCTCAACGGTAATATTCATCCTCTGATGTGAGAAGCTCTAAAGCGTTACAACTCCATCAATGCAAGATCATAAGTAACAACTACAAACAGACAAGGATCTCCTGATTTGGAAAGCTCATCAACTCCTGTTATGGACTTACCAAAAGTATCTTCTTATGTCTCTATTGTAAGGCCTATATAAAGCAGACTAGAAGAAGATTTCAAGACTATGAACAACTGCGCTCAAAAAGAAAAACTCACGTGAAAAAGTAAACAACGCAACTTTCATTCTTCATCTTCAACGATTCAATATTAAACTGTGTAATACATCACAAGTTTGTGATACTGTTTATTTAGAAACATCATTGTACACTTTTATTCAATTAACTGTTTAGTGAAATTCCTTGAGAAAACCGGGTTGTGGTTTTGGAATCAAGAAGACTTTAATAGTTGTTAAAGTAGAAATTGTAATCAGATTTGATTAGTGGATTAAGTCCTTGTTGGAGAGAGGCGAAATCACCTTGGCGGGTGGACTGGAGTAGTTTGAGATTAAACGAACCAGGATAAAAATATCGTGTCTACTGCTTTTGTTTTTAAGTTTCAATTCAACCCCCTTCTTGTGTTTTTCACTTCTTAAATTGGTATCAGAGCTCCTGGATCTGGGTGCAAACACTTAACCGTGCCAGATAAAGATCCAAAGGGAAAAACACTATGATGGGAACAAGTCAAAACATCAGCAGCAGCCCTCCAATATTTGACGGTGAAAGTTTTGACTACTAGAAGGATATGATCAAAAGTTTCTTCCTAGCCTATGACGCTGACCTCTGGGATGTGGTAACTGATGGATACATACATCCTGTTGATGAAAGCAGTCAGAAGATTGACAGAAAAAGGATGAAAGATCATCAAAAGCAAGACTTCAAAAATCATCACAAGGCCAGAATGATTCTCTTGAGTGCCATCTCATATTCAGAGTATGAGAAGATCACAAACAGAGAAACATCTAAGAACTTGTTTGATTCTATGAGAATGACAGATGAAGGCAACATGCAAGTAAAAGAAACCAAAGCCCTTGCGCTCATTCAGAAGTATGAAGCCTTCAGAATGGAAGAAGACGAAACCATTGAAATAATGTTCTCTAGATTCTAAACTCTGGTGGCAGGGCTAAAGGTTATGGATAAAGGGTACTCAACTGCTGAAAATGTAAAGAAGATCATCAAAAGTTTACCAAAACAATGGAGACCAATGGTCACGACTCTCAAACTGGAAAAAGATCTGAACATAATATCTCTAGAAGAACTTGTCAGCTCCCTCAGAAGCCATGAGATAGAGTTAGAAGATGATGAGCCTCAGAAGTAATGTAAGTCTCTCGCTTTGAAATCTAACAAATATGAAACCCAAATTTTGCAGGAAGAAGCAGAAGCAGAAAACTCTGGAGAATCCACGTCAGAAGAAGATGAACTATTCCTTCTATCCAGAAGAATTAATCAGCTGTGGAAGCACAGGCAGAAGAATTTCAGAAACTCCAGAAGAATAGGAAATGACTCTGAAGAATCCTCTGGATACAAAAAATCAAGTAACAGAATCATTACCTGCTATGAATATAATAAACAAGGTCACTACAAAAGTGATTGTCCAAGGCTTCAGAAGGAGAAACATAAAAGGAAGTTTGTTAAGGAGAAGAATAAAAGTCTTATGACAACATGGGATGACTCTGAATCTTCTGAAGACGGAACAGAATCAGAAGATGAACAAGCCAATATAGCTCAAACGAACAACTTATTAGTTGTCTCTGAATCTTTTGAATCAGAATCAAAATCAGAATCAGACGCTGAAGAGGTATTTCCTGACTTTACTCTTAATTTTACTAAAACTGAACTAGGAGAAAGTCTGAGTGAAATTCTGGAAAGATATCAGCAGCTTCGAGTCAAATTCAGAACCTGAAAAAGGATCTTGCTTTTGACTCTGAAGAAACTGAGAGTCTGAGATTAGAAAACTATGAGTTAAAAGAAAAGATTTCAAAACTAGAAAATGATTTACAAAACTCTCAGAAGGAAATAATCTCAGAGGATCCCAGTAATGTTGATAAGATCATAAAGGAATATGAGCAAAGCTTTCAGAAGTTTCTGGATAAAAACATAGATAAAAGCAAAATGGCTTCAATGATCTATGGAGTTAGCAGAAATGGAAGAATTGGTATAGGATACAAAGGAAAAGTATCCCAACCTAAGAAAATTAAGGATCTGGTTATCAAACGCACTCCTCTCTATTCTCACTTCACCACTAGGCAAACACATGATATAAAACATGCTGGTAAGGCGTTTTATACTAAACCAAAATTCAAACAGAATTTTGGAAACTCTAATAGTCATGGACCCAGAAAGATATGTGTTGTACCCCAAAATTTGCCCTCCCATATTTCTCAAAATATTTCAAGAAAAATTCACAAGTCCAACCCGGCGCATCATATTCAGGTATTCTTTCGCCAAGATATCTCTGATAACGTATTCTCAAATTCAGGTTCGGCTCAAGAGTCAATTCTTTAAAGAAGGTATCCAAATGTGTGAGTTTTCTCGAAGAAATATGGTGAAAAAGTATGCAGAAAGTGCAGTTTTTACGCGCTAAAAAATTCATAACTTGAAGATCGTGGCTCGTTTTGAACCCGTTCCGGTGGCCAAAATTCCGTCTTGACATTATCTACGTTTTCATCTCTCACGGCTGGAAGCCAATTTCGATCAGAAGGTCTTCAAAAATGTGGATTTATCAAGTATTTTCGTACAGAAAATTTGTGACAGAAGTTTATTTGCGTCATGTTCAGAAAATCATAACTTGGTCGATTTTCATCGTATCGAGCTGGTTCCGGTGCCAAAATTTCACAAATTGAGTTGGCTACATTTTCACAGAAGGTATTGAGTTCAAACGGTATTCAAAAGGCCTTCGTTTTGCTCAGAGTGCGTGACACGCTGAAAATCCTGAATGCTGAATAATATTTCATCTGGGCCGAAACTTCGAAAATTCATAACTCGGTCAATTTTTATTGGATTGGGCTCATATTTTTACACAAGGTCACTGACTCATAGATCTACAACTTTGCTTCAAAAGTCGAGACCGGATTATGCTCCAATCAATACCAGTGTTTTATTGAAGAATGTGTCAGAGTCGACACTGGAGCCCAAAATAAGTTTGTCTGAGCTGAAACTTCAAAAATTCATAACTAATTCACCGTTTATCCGATTGAGCCGATTTTCGGACAGGAGTTAGTTCTTGATGTCGGCTACATTTTGTTTTCAGATTTCAACTTCAAAAATTTCACTTAAGTCCCTGCGATTTAGCTTGGAAAGTGACGAACTCAAGTGAACATTGGAGGCCCAATTGCACATTCAAAGCCCATTTTCTTTACCCTAATTTCCATTATATAATCACCTTATTTTCACACAAACGAGGGAGAAGAAAAAGAGAAAAAAAACTTGGCCACAACATTGTCAGAATATCAAATTCTTTCAAGAACACTAAAACCTTGAAATCCTTATTACAAATCCCTCTCTCACTACAAACAAGCCATCACAGTTACAAACCAACACCTCACTACTTCTTCAGTAAGGGTAATGCTGGCTTGATCTCCATGATACAAAAGGCATAAAAGCATTCAGGTCACTAATTTTCCAGTAAGGGTAAGATTGATTTGATATCCATGATCAAAAGGGTATAATCATTCATACATGCCATATTGTGCCTAAACATTAAATTTCTTCATATATTGGCTTTATTTGCATTTTATGATTTTATTTAATGTGTTCATGAGATTCAACACTGCAGATTTAGACAGGATCCCATGCAGGTTCATTAAGAAACGTTGAGGTCAAAACACAAATGGCCAAAAGCCAAATGACCAAAGTAGAACAACTTATGCATGACACCAATACATGGCGAGACAGACACCAATACATGGCGAGACAGACATCCTGAGAAGATTAAGGAACGTTGAGGCCAGAACACAAATGGCCAACAACCAGAACACAAATGGCCATGAAACCCAATCCAATGACCAAAGAATGCAGACCACGGTACCCAGGAGTCAATGAACACGCACGTGATGCCAGAAAGTCAAACAAGGCTTTTTGTCTAATGGGCCAAATTGCTTCCAAAAAACCTCCCTTTGGGTCTGAATACCCCCCATGGTTTGCATTGTTTTTTTGATTTCTATTTGATTTTCTTTTAATTCTTTTAATGTTTTAATTATTTCTTTTAATTCCATCAAATAATTTTCATAATAAAAATAAAATACAGAAAAATCAAAAAAATGTTTATTGTTATTAATATTAATTTCACCATTATTTTTGTAAATAAACTTTAAACAATTAATTAGATTAATTTAGGTTTCAAAACTTTAATATTTTTCTTAACAAATTAAAATATGTAGAAATTAGGGTTTTTAACTTTTTATCACTTTTCTTAATAAATAACTTTTTCTTATTATTATTATTATTATTATTAATTACTAATTTATTTTGTAAATAAACATATACATAAATATTTTAGTAAATTAGGTTAAACTTTAATATTTTTCTTTAATAATTAAAAATAACTTAGAATTAGGGTTTCTTTTAATTTTAATTTTAATTTTCTTATTCCATTAAATACCAAAAACATAAAAAATATTTCTTTTCTTTTAATTAAATAATTCATTAACCTTTCATTCAATTTAATTTCAAAAGGGTCCAACGCCCTTGAACGTTCAATTTTTATTTCGTTTCGCATGTTATTTTATTTTCCTTTGTGAATATTATGTAATTGCTCAAGCCTTGTAATAGTAATTAGGAATTTATTTACTTTCCGCATTTTTTATTCAAAACGGGTCTTTGTTAATTTGGCGATGTATAGATCTGCGCCTTGTAATAGCGTAGAATTTTACTTTCCGCACTTTAATTTCCGCACTTTTAAACTGCTAACTTGCATGAAAGAATGAATGACTAATTAAAAACAATGCGTAGATCACCATGATACATGTACAAGATAAATGCTAAACTGAAAATAACACACAAATTCACACACCACTCTTAGGGTACGCCTCACTGTTGCCTTGCCCCTCGAAACGTGGTCGTCGAGTATAGGACGTCTTAGTGAGTCCTTATGTCCATTGATCTAGTTGCCTCGAAACAAGTTACCTCGGAATAGTTGCCTCGAAATAAAAAGATCAATGGCATAAGGGTAGCTTCTAAGGTGTCTTACTGTTGCTCGGTAACCACACTGTCCCTAAACTCGAATTGATCCGAACACCTCCAACGGTGGTGCTACCTACCTCTCAATGGTGGGATGGCACTACCTTAAGGACTTCTACACAACCTAATTCCTTAGGGTAGGTGGATGACTCGTAGATACTTGCTCTAATTCAAAACAAATCAAAAACTCTTTTCACACCGCCACTTTTCAAAAAGCTTTCAAAACAACTTTTCAAACACTCTTGAGGACTGATACAAGAGTCGATCTGAAACTTTCAAAGAAACTTTTTCAAACTCACTCACAATTGAAAAGCAAACCACTTTGAAAACACAATGAACAAGTATCTAAGAGCCCATGGATAACCATGGATAAAAAGGGTGCTAATACCTTCCCTTTCTATAAATCTACCTCCCGAACCGAGAAACTATCTCATAAGGAATTTTGCTGTGCTTTTGTCCTGTCCATGTTGGAGAAAATAAAAGATGATGGCGACTCTTGCTTCCACGACATTTCGCGAAACCAGCTAAAAAACAGTCAGTTCCAGATCCACCGATCACAGAACTGACGACTCTGCTGGGGACATTTTATAAAGTGAGGTGTACCTTAGGACTAAGATCACTTGTGTTTTCAATTGTTGTGCTTGTTTGCTTTATTATCATGGGCTGTTTCGGAGTTACATAGATCCTAACCCGGATCTGGGGATACCCTGTTAGGTAGCATAAGCTGTGAGGGACCTGTCCGGCGTAGACCGACATGGGTGAAGCAATGGCTACGTTGGTGTGGCGCCTTGGTCTGTACCGATATCCCTTGTGTCGCAACGAGGAGAATATGGGTCTTATGAGGAGTCGTTAAGCACCAACCGACCTTAGAACCTTAAATGACCCAACTTGGCCAATAGAACGATAGCAGTATGCTATGCCCATTAAGGCTAAACTCTCGTGATGGTTCTGGCCGCAAGAAAAGATTGCGATGCTAGAGTTATAACCGATTGAGGGTAGTTAGTGATATTGGGATCCTCTAGAACCCGGTTACTTCTGATAGGACATGTCTTAACCAACAAAACTGAAAGAGCGTAGTACCTAAACTTCATGCTGGCCTAAACTCTAAGGGCTGTCTTGTGTGACTTGTGTGCCTTCAAACTTCACTACTTGTACACTTGTTATCTAACAACACGAGTTTCTTGCAGGTTTTGTTTACGGTCCTTAATCTGGGCTCATAATAGGGTTTACTTACATCACTCCACGCATAGCATAACATCATACCATCATACCATTGCATACATCCTGCATAAGGACTAACCCATTTCAAGGATCTCGAGGGTCTGTGATGCAGGTCATGATAAACCAATGGTCTAGCAAGGGGCAAAGGGGATTTATTTTCCTCTAGCCAAGGGTGTCAGGGGCTACGACCCACTCGATATGGTGAGCCTTGACCCTTGAAGAAGGACTCTCAACAATATGCAGTTCCTTCAGTCAAGCTACAAATTCAAATGCTAACAATCTTCTTGTTTACCCCGCGAGATCCTTGAAAACATTGCATGCATATCATACATATCATTGCATTACAGGTACCCTTGTTGCAGGTCACTTACCTTCTCCGCTGTTTATTTCAGCAATGTCTTCCCAACAAAACAATCAGGAGCTTCGTACTCAAGAGACTCAGTTCAGGGACATCTTTCTAAGTCTATCCAAGGGGCAGGAAGAACTGAGAACACTCCTCATGGGGACTTTGGTCAGGAATAGATCTGAGGATGATAAGGACGAACGGCTGAAACATCTGCAAGCTGAGATGGATGCAATGAGAGCCCAGATACCGGGGCAGGTGACTATCATTCAAAACTTATCTCAAAGACAAGAAGAGCTCAGGGTTCTCGTCAACCAACTGCTTCGGGGTAACCAACTGGGGCAAACATCTAAGGTTGAAGAGTCAGTCATCCTTCAACCACCTTTGAGACAAGAAGACAAGGAGAAAACTCCTCAACCGGCTTCAGGGTCACAAATTCAGCATCAACCTCACCAGCTTCAGCCAGACAAGCCCAAAAGGCAATTCACCAGGCTGAACGTGTCGCTGCCTCAAGCTTTACAACAACTGTTGAGGTTGAATTTGGTAACTCTAAGGGACCCTCCCAAGAATCCCAACAGGACACCTTCAAGGTATAACCCCAACGCCCGCTGCGCTTATCATTCTGACAGCCCGGGGCATGCTACAGATGATTGTTGGACCTTGAAGAACAAGATCCAGGACCTGATTGATGAAGGAGCTGTGGAATTCACCCAAGATGGCCAGGCTGAGTTTTTCTACTATCCCTGCAAGAGTCACCACTTGAAGTGACTAATTCAAACCAGAAATTTTTTGTTCATTCGAATGTTCAAGCTGTATTTTTCTTTGACTGTTTAAACATTTATTCATGTCAAACATTGTTATTTCATTAATGCATCGCACATGTCTGTTTTAAATCAATATATTCGTATTCACTATATGCAAACTGTTTTCATTTTTTGATGTTCAACGCTCGGTTAATAATTCTAAGCCTCTTGAGGGAGGATGACGAAAACGATATGTTGTACCCCAAAATTTGCCCTCCCATTTCTCATTGATTTCTCACCACAAAGCCCTTGAAGCTCAAGATCCAGTTAGGGTTTCATCTGCTCAAGACCTCTCCTTGCACTGTTGACTCAAATTAGAATTTGTGTTTGCACAAAGATGCTTTGACCTAAAATGCCTAAGATGACTTTCATGCTTCATATTGGACTCCCAAGTTTACCCATATCAAGTTTCAAGTCTTGATTCCAAGTTTTGCCCAGTCAATTGGACAGTTGACCTAGAAATCAACTGTATTGGGGAAAAAGTCAACTGTGGCCAATTGACAGTCAAACCTCATGAAATTTGACCCACATCAACATTATGAACTCATATGAACCATTTTATCAAGTTTGGATCACAATTCCCCAAGAAATTTGATCAGATCACCAAAAGGGCAAAATGGTCATTTTTAGGGTTTTTGACTGCACAAAGGCAATTTTTGACTGTTTGACCTAGCCAATGGCAAACCAAGCTCACATATGGACTCAAGGACCCCATGGAATTATCTTGACATGCTCAACAAGCTCAAAAGATCCCAAGTACACAAGGTTGACAGTTGAATTTCCCAGTCAACTGATCAATTTTGACTGTATACTGAAAAGTCAAACTTTGACTTTTTGGTCAAAATCAAGAGTCAAGATTCATTTTTCATCAAAACATGCCAAATCATGAAACTTGTTCACCAAGAAATCACAAAATGCAAATTAGGGTTAGAAATTAGAATTTTTCATAACTTAGAATTTTTCTAAGTTATGGAAAACCCTAATTTTTTCCCAACTTTGCCCCACTTTTTCACCAAGATCCATTTGGATTCAAACAAAAGTCCTAACATGAAAGTTGTAGCTTGTTGCATAATCTACAACTTTGATTCACAAAGTTTTCCCATTTGAGGCTTGTATCTCAAGTTACAAATTCTTGAATAAGGGCACTAAACCATTTTTAACTTAGTGAAATTTTAACCTACTTTGACAAGGTTTTCTACCCCACTTCAAGGCCATTTTCCATACACTTCCACTTGGAATTTCAATTTTCATTTAAAAGATGGATTGTAGTATACATTCCAAGCTTTTCAAAATGTCCAAGAACTTCTCAAACAACCTCATGGTTAGGGAGAATTGAATTTCACAATATGGCAAAAACTCACTTTGTTCATGACCAAGTTACATGTCCATAACCTTGCAATTTGAACTCAGCATGCTTTAAGCTAGATTACAGGTCCTTAAACCAAGTTACACTCAATAATTTAATGCATATTCTTTGTGCCAAGACCATGTTCTTTGAGCTAAAGCATTGTATGAAGGTTTAATCCATTTTTAGATAAAGCAAAATAGCCATTTTTGAAAAGTCATACTTTATGTCAATTGGTAAATCAAGAAGGTACATATCAAATCTCTTTAGCACAGGATTATGGACAAATCACTCTGATCAAGGAGAGTTTATGCAGCACATTAGGGGCCCTCTACATGCCTAGAAACACAAGTTGACATTTGTTGCTTAAAGTTGAAGAAAAGTGCCATAACACATACCAACTTCCATATCAGCTCAAGAACACTTAGACAAAGTTATCAAACACATTCCACACAACAAAACCAAGCTAATACACGAGCCCTTAGCCTTCAAAACACCCTCCATCTCAGAATCACTCTCAAACTGCAAAAACAGGGCAGGCCCTGCAGTTTGAGTGCTATCTCTCATTTCTCTCGAGCTCTCTTGCCCAAACCAGTTCACACACCTTCCATACCATCTATGCAAGCTAACCAAAAGCAAAAGCACGACCTGTAATCACTCTAACCACTTCCACCATTTTCACATTTCTGACTTGCAGGTGAAGTTCTCTAGCTCGATTCAGAAGCTTTCAAGACAAAGTAAACATTGGAATAGCATCCCTGGACCTCAAGGAAGCTTTTCCAATCATCACCTTGCACTGAAAGTTCCTACATTTCCAGATAGAACTTCAACTGAACAGGTAAGTTTTTGAATTCGTATCTCTCTTATTAGGCATCATTAGCTTTAAGTTTGTGAATAAACAATGTTCTACTCATGCCACTGAACATGTACATTCTTTTACTTTTCATTTCTTTTGCCTGAGCTGTGAGAATTTGGAGTTTGAAAATGGCAGAAAAACTAGGTTAGGATTTGGGGGAGGAGAAATTCTCCCTCATCTTAGAGAGTTAGATCAAGTTATGCATATGGTTAGAATCGTCTCTTCATGCTGAACATTTTTTATGTTATGAGTTTTTGTTAAAAAGCCAGGAATCAGGAGTTAAGGATTGATGAAGAAAGGCGCACATTTTTTGAATTGTTTGGTCTGAAGGTTGAAGACAACCATTTTCTGGGCTGGGCCTGTTTGTTATTCCTTTTTGCACCATACATTTACTTTTGCACCCCCTGAGCCCATTTTGTTATTTTTAATGATTTTTGACTTTTTCTTTTTTTGGTCTGACTTGTTTATTTTTGCTTATGATATTAAAAATCTAAAAATAAATTTTTACACCATTTTCCTATTTTTTAGGCATTTATTTGATTATGTTGACATTTATACATAAATATATATACACACTATTATTTAGAAAACTAGAAAAAAATAATGCAAATATATTTTCTTTTCTGATTTTTATTACATTTTTCTTTTTGAAAATATTTCATACAAAACATATTTTTTTTATATAAATATTAATTATTATCATTTATATATATATGATATTTATTTGTAAATAATATAAATATATAGGTATATTAATATACTTAGGAGAAAATATCAAAAAAATGTGCATATTTTATTTTTTAATATTTAATACTAAAAAAGGCCTTTTTTACAAATATACCATATTTTATTTTGTTTTTATATGTAAATAATAAATATTATATGAATTGATTAATTAATGTCCCTTTTGATTAAAAAAATTAGGGTTTTGCCCTAAATTTGAAAATACCTCAAAAATAATACCTTTTTATTTTCTTTTTTTATTTTACATAAATAATACTTTTTTTCATACATATAAAAATTCCTTTTTCATTCTTGCATATTTGTTTTATTTACCATTTAAATTATACATTTATTTATCTTGTAAATATTCATAGAAAATGATGTAATAGCTTAGATTCAATTTCTTGTCTAAATATCCCCATTTGAAACATTGTACCCCCCTCCCCATATTATTGTGTTGTAATAGCGTAGGGTTTTAAATTTCGCACTTTATCGCTTTCTAAACATACTATGCTAGAATTAGGGTTTTGTATGCGAATAAAAACGAAAAAAATAGTTGGACCTAATATAAGATAGATGAGCATGAAAAATGGATGACACATTTCACACTTGCACCCCTAGGGTATTCCACTTTGTTGCCTTCAAATAATTGGGCCATATTGTATGTTGAATTTCTTTGGGTAAAAACAAACAATCAAATGATCATAGTCCCACAAAATGTTGCTTAAATGAATGATCAAGTCCCTTTTAAAGAAAATTGCCCAAAGACATTTAACACTATTGCAACTATGGTCTAAACGATGACCCGCACCCGTCCCTTTCATCTCCTAAAACAAGATTGTCCACCAAATGCAATGGTGGAACAAAATTGTCAAAAGGTTTAAAACATAATAAAAATCTTTGAGAAAACTTTAGGGTAGATAAACTCTTAAGTACTTGTCAACTTTCCAAGAAAACACTTGCCTTATTTCAAAACCCACTTCACAAACACTTTCAAAACAAACTTTCAGAAAAACCTTGAAACATCTTTTCAAAAAGACAAACACCTTCTGTAAAACATTCGAGTAAAGAATTGTTACAAGGGTAGCCTATACAAGGCATCTTTTCAAAACCCACACACACAAGCACCATTTAAAACAATTTAAAACCAAGGCAAGTTGATCTAAGCAAGTACCTAAGAGCCCATGGATAACCATGGATAGAAGGGGTGCTAATACCTTCCCTTTCTATAATCTACTCCCTGAACCCAAGAAAAATCTCAAAGGTTTTTGCTGTGCTTTTTTAAACCTTTCCTTAGGATAAAATAAAAAGTCGGTGGTGACTCTTGCTCAACCGAAACATTTGCGAAAACGAACGCAAAACCCTAGTCAGTTCTCCCACCGTATCACAGAACTGGCGACTCTGCTGGGGACGAATTTTTAAAGTGGAGTAACCTTAGGGCTTAGATCACCCTCTTGCATGACTAATTGTTTGATTTTCTTGCTTTATACTTTGGCTCTATTGTTTGGGTTTACAATCCTCCACCCGGATTTTGGGAAACATTCATAGATAGCAATACATTGTGGAAACTGTGCGGGGTATACCGACACGGTCTAAGCAATAGCTATATTAGTGCGACATATTTGTGAGTACCGGTAACCCTTGAGTTCAATCAAGGAGAGTACGGGGCCGCTGAGTGATGTCACTAAGCATTAATGACCTAGAACCTTACTTGACCATCTTGGCCTTTTATTAGGGGTAGTGAGATGACCGGCTTTGGTGCAGTCCGAAGTTGGTAGATACTCGATACTACACTCATTGAGGGTTGT
Source organism: Vicia faba (assembly GCA_948472305.1). Taxonomy (NCBI): domain Eukaryota; kingdom Viridiplantae; phylum Streptophyta; class Magnoliopsida; order Fabales; family Fabaceae; genus Vicia; species Vicia faba. Next base: position 1,468,618,245 of record OX451741.1, read on the forward strand.
TTTCTTGGAATATTTTGGTCGCTAGTTAAGTGGCTAAACCAAAACAATGAACATTGAAAACAATCCAGTGATATTGAGCTCCTTAGAACCCGATTACTATTTATAGGACAGGTTTTTAAGCCAACCACACTCAAGAGGGTACTTACCTATGAAACCCCATGCAAGCCTGAAATTAGGGTTTGGTGTGATTTGCTTGTACATATGTTTTGTGCATACATCATAAACATCATAAAACATCATATGCATTCACTAACCATTTCAAGGGTTTTGGATCTTCATCTTTGTTCTTGTTTTGTAGGACATGGAAATCCCTCGCAGAAATACCATTCAAGTCAACCTTGTGAGAATCTCTCCTCAGCTCAAGGAGATCACCTCAAGAATTCCGGAAAGTTCATCCTTCAGTGAAAGACATGGTAGACTGCTCAGCCTAGCCAACACCAATATTGAAGAAGACATGATGAAAGTGCTATTCCAGTTCTTTGACCCTCTTCACCACTGCTTCACTTTCCCTGATTATCAGTTGGTACCCACTTTGGAGGAGTTTTCTCAACTCCTAAGAATCCCTATCCTTAATCAACTACCCTTCAACGGTACGGAAAAGGAACCAAAGCCGGAAGATGTTGCTCGAGCATTACATCTTCAACCATCCGACATCAAGGGGCATTGGGAAACCAGAAGTGGCGTCAAAGGATTCTTAGCAAAATTCTTGTTTGAGAAGGCACAAGAATGTTGGAACTCATTGGACCTACAAGCCTTTGAAGAGATTGTGGAACTCCTTATCTACGGGTTGGTCTTGTTCCCAAATCCTGACCAATTGGTAGATGTCAACGCCGTCAAAATCTTCTTGTCCAGAAATCCAATACCAACATTGCTTGGGGATATCCTTCACTCATTTTACACACGAACAATGAGAAAGAGGGGTGTTCTCATGTGCTGTACTCCTCTCCTTGCAAGGTGGTTTATTTCGCACCTTCCACAATCTGTCTTGAAGAATGACCAGGGTACAAGGTGGTCCCAACGATTGATGACTCTTACTCATTCTGATGTGCATTGGTGTTCTCGGTCCCGAGAAAATGTCATCATCGTCGATCGTTGCGGAGAGTTTCCTAATGTTCCTTTACTTGGAATCAGGGGAGGCATCACCTACAACCCTTGCCTAGCTTTGAGGCAATTTGCATATGCACGGAGGGATGGCCCTCATGATATGTTGATTCCTAGCCTAGTTTTTGACTTCGACAACGATGCGCAAGGACTTCGCCAAAGATTCATCAGAGCTTGGGGAAAACTCAACAAGGTTGATAGCAAGACTCTGGGACACAAGAACTCCATCCCTCTTGAGCCCTATCTCAAGTGGGTACGAGCCCGAGCCCAAAGTCTAATGATGCCTTATCCTCATGTACTCCCACTGATTAAAGAGCCCGTCAATGAAGGAGAGGTTCCCTACACCATCCTGCATCCAGACATGCCTACATCGTGGGAGGAAATGCAGAAAAGTTGGATTCAGCTCAAGGAGGAACGAAACACTTTTGAAGCTAGCTACTACGCCAGTGAAAAGAAGGTTCTAGAGCTTACCCGCCGACTCCACGAGCAAGAGGCCCTCAACACCTACATCGCACCAAAGAGGATGCGCAATGTCTTTCTGCCGTGAGAAGTTTATTTTGTAACATTTGGCCCTTGGGGCATTTATGTACTAACAAATTTCTTCTTATTAATATGACGTGCGTTCTTCTTTGTCTGAAACAATTTTGAATGTCCTAAATCCTTGAATGCATTGCATGCATCAGCATACCATTCATCATGTGCATAAGCAGGTCTCACTCCAGGTTTCCTTATCTGTCTGCTGTTTATTTCAGTAGGATGGATCTCGAGCAAACAGTCAAAGACCTACAAGCCCAGAATGCACAGTTCTAGCAACTCTTGATGACTTTGGTTAAAAGTCAAGAGGATATCAAGACTCATTTGGAGAATAAGGACCCAATAAAGAAGAAAAAGAGGATCGGGGTGGCTACTTTGGGGAGAAGATTTGACAGAGAAGCTCGGAGAGTGCTTGAATTTCCTCCTACTTCTGATGAAGGGACTAGTAAAAGAGATCGAGTTGCGGTGCCTTCCGAGTCTGATGCGGAGGAGGAAGAGGTTGAAGAGGATGAAGATTATTCTGACCAGCAATATCCTCCAGCTGATGATAAATACAAGGGTTTAGAAGATAGATTGGCCGCCATGGAATTACAAAGAGTACCGGGTTTGGATTTTGAAGACTTGGGTTTGGTTGCCGGGATTGTGATTCCCCCAAAATTCAAAGTGCCAGTGTTTGTGAGGTATGATGGGCTATCCTGCCCCAAAATGCATCTCAGGTCCTATGTGAGAAAGATTCAACCCTATACGGCAGATAAAAACCTCTGGATTCATTTCTTTCAAGACAGCCTGTCGGGAGCTCAGTTGGAGTGGTTTTATCAGCTAGAAGGAACCAGTGTCAGGAATTGGGAAGATTTGGCCACCGCTTTCTACAAACAATACCAGTATAATTCTGATCTTGCTCCTAATCGTACCCAACTTCAGGGTATGTCACTAGGAACAAGTGAGGGATTCAAAGAATATGCACAAAAATGGAGGGATTTGGCTGGCAGGGTGCAGCCTCCTTTAACCGATCGTGAGCTCGTTGATATGTTTCTTGGGACCCTATCTGGGCCGTTTTTCAATCATTTAATTGGTAACTCTTCCGCGGGGTTTACCGATTTGATCTTAACAGGCGAAAGAATAGAAGCTGGCATCAAGTCAGGAAAGATTCAAAAGGGTGTTACTGCAAGTGTTGAGAAGAAGCCTTTTAAGAAGGAGACAGCTATGGTATATTCTCAGAGAAGAGCAGGGAAGATGGAGCGTCGACCAACTGTGGGGGCCGTAATGATTCAAAACACTCCAAGTGAGCAGCCTTGCTATAACCAGTCCAGACCAAATCAGCAACGGGTGGAAAGGCCACAACGGCAGTTCACCCGTATTAATATGACTCCAGCACAAGTGCTTCCCCATCTATTGAAGTTGAATCTTGCCACCATCAAGGAGGCGCCAAAGAATGTGAATACGTCCTCCCCGCATTATCATGCCAATGCTAAATGCGCCTACCATTCAGACAGTGTTGGACACGACACCAATGATTGTTGGGCACTCAAGCATAAAATCCAAGACCTGATAGAGGCTAAGGAGGTAGAGTTTGACGCTCCAGAGAAACCCAATGTGATATCTGCACCTATGCCGAAGCACGGCCGAAATATCAATGCCATTGAAGAGGATTTGTATGTTGTTGACGTCAGTGATCTGACTACTCCACTGCTAACCATTAAGTTGAATTTGTTAAGGGCCGGGATCTTCCCGGGATGTAAAGAAGACTGCTATTGTTGCCACTCTCTGCCGTTTGATTGTCCGCTATTAAAGAAAGGCATCCAAGGCCTTATGGATAGCCGACAAATTTTGTTCGAAAAAGTTTCTGCTGCTCCAGTTCATGTTGAAAATGTCTCAATCATAACCATTCACGCCAATCTTTCCAAGGCCGTCAAAAAGCCAGTTAAGATTACACCAGCTGCAAAATCTGTTCCTTTAAAGATAACAATGCCAGGGCCTGTTCCCTATGTTTCTGAGAAGTCGATACCTTGGAACTATGGTGGTGACATCTACTACCATGGTATCAAGCAAATCGAAGTAATTGAAGAAAGTTCGGATGATGAAGAAGCCATCATTAGTAACATTGCGGGCACCATTAAAATCACCAGGAGCGGGAGAATATTTTCTCCAGAGATTGCCCCTCCAAGAGCAGTCTTTGGACCCTCATCAGCTAAAGAAGTCATCCCTGCACCAGTAAAACTCTCTGCTAGAACTCCTTCGATTGAAGAAGTTATTGTTCCTAGTGCTGTCTCTCCTACCATTGCTGATAAAGGAAAGGGAATACAAGATGAGCCCGTCAGGACGAGGGTTCAACCCTTGGTGATCCCGGAAACCTCCAAGAAAGAAATGGACGAGATTCTGAGGATAATCAAGAGAAGTGATTACGATATGGTGGAACAGTTGGGGCAAACCCCCTCCAAGATCTCCATGCTGGCACTATTGCTTTGCTCAGAAGCGCACGCTAAAGCTTTGATTAAGTTTCTGAAGGCAGCTCATGTGCCCCAGGAAACCTCTGCGGATCAATTTCAACATTGCGTGGCTAGCCTGACTGCGGATAATGGATTAGGTTTTTCTGATGCCGACCTAACCCCTAAAGGCCGAAACCACAATGATGCTTTGCATATTTCAATCGAGTGTCGCGGAACCACCCTTGCACATGTTTTGGTTGATACCGGTTCGTCGCTGAATGTGTTGCCTAAGAAAGCCTTGGACCGGCTAGATTGCGAAGGGTTGGAATTGAAGCCGAGTGATATTGTCGTCAGAGCTTTCGATGGGTCGAAGAGAATGGTCCATGGAGAGGTTGAAATTCCCATCAAGATAGGTACTGAGGTGTTTAAATCCACTTTCTATGTAATGGACATCCGTCCATCATACTCCTGCCTGCTGGGTAGACCCTGGATACACCATGCTGGGGCAGTCACCTCCTCCTTGCATTAGATGCTGAAATATCCTATCAAGGGAAATATCATCACTGTCCACGGCGAAGAAGAGTATATGATTAGCCACTTAAATTCTTTCCGGTATGTGGAGGTTGAAGGAGAGTTCATTGAGACACCGTTTCAACATTTCGAAGAAGTTCTTCCTGAAATAGCAGTTGCAAAGTTGACAGCCGAGACCCCGAGACAGATGGCCAGGATGGCATCTCTGGAGGATGCAAGGGCCGCAGTTAAAGAAGGGAAGATTTCAGCATGGGGGAAGTTACCCGACTTTCCGCATAAGACTGACAAGTTTGGATTAGGGTTCACAGCCGCTGGCCAGAAAGCTATGCGCCAGTCAAAGATTGAAAGAGCTCCAGTCAAAATTTCTCCTTACAGAATCAACGCCCTGGAAGATGAAGACAAGGAAAGCAACATTGAAGAGTGGATTTATCCAACTGTCAGAGGAGGATTGAGCAATTGGGAGGCTAAAGACTTTGTCCCCATCACTTTTATTCATCAGTAATTTATCTGTTAAACATTTCCTATTTGGTCTGTAATATTTTACTTTCAAACAATCCGTACACTATCTTTTCACCTCCTGCCTTGCCCGGGGCATGTAGGTCCACTTGTAAGGGTTTTGACTATTTTTCATATTCATATGCCATGTTTAATGATTCATTGGACGTTTTTTCATTTGATAAACTGCTTATGTTCATTTTCTTTCCTTTTGCATTTTTTGTTTAAGGATGGCTATCCCTTACACACACCCACACTCACCAATGCAGGTACCCATCCACTCCGGATTCCATGGGTGACTATTCTGCTGTATCTTTCAATAGCTCTGAAGATCTGGTTAATCTAGCCGAGTATGAAGATGACGAAGGTTGTGAAGTACCCGGGGAACTAGCCAGACTTCTGCAACAAGAGGAAAGGGCCATCTTACCGCATGAAGAGCCATTGGAAGCTGTTAACTTGGGAACCGAGGAGGATCGGAAGGAGGTGCAAGTGGGTGCCAACCTGGAACCAAAAGTCAAGGAGCGCTTGGTACAGTTGCTGAATGAGTATGTTGAAATCTTCGCTTGGTCCTATGAAGACATGCCGGGTCTAGACACAGACATCGTGGTTCACCGTCTCCCCACAAGAGAAGACTGTCCACCAATCAAGCAAAAAGTTCGCCGAATGAGGCCTGACATGTCCGAAAAGATCAAAGCAGAAGTAATGAAGCAATTCGATGCTGGCTTCCTGGCTGTTACGTCCTATCCTCAATGGGTCGCAAACATCGTACCGGTACCAAAGAAAGATGGCAAAGTCAGAATGTGTGTGGACTACCGGGATTTGAATAGGGCCAGCCCTAAAGATGATTTCCCGCTACCTCATATTGACATCTTGATCGACAATACAGCTCAACATAAGGTGTTTTCCTTCATGGATGGATTCTCAGGTTATAATCAAATCAAAATGGCCCCCTAAGATATGGAGAAAACAACTTTTGTCACACAGTGGGGCACTTTCTGTTACAAGGTGATGCCGTTTGGGTTGAAGAACGCAGGGGCAACGTATCAACGCGCCATGGTAGCTTTATTTCATGACATGATACATCATGAGATTGAAGTCTACATAGACGATATGATAGCTCGGTCACAAACGGAGGAAGAGCACCTTGAGCATTTGGAGAAGCTGTTTGCCAGGTTAAAAGAATACAAGCTCAGGCTGAATCCAAGTAAATGCACTTTTGGAGTTAGGTCTGGTAAACTCCTGGGATTCATTGTAAGTAACAAAGGCATTGAAGTCGATCCGGCGAAAGTAAAAGAAATACAAGAGATGCCTGCTCCCCGTACTGAAAAGGAGGTTAGGGGATTCTTGGGGCGCTTAAACTATATTGCCAGATTCATCTCACATCTGACTTCTACCTGTGAGCCAATTTTCAAACTCTTGAAGAAAGATCAGGTAGTTGAATGGAACGACGACTACCAAGCTGCTTTTGATAGAATCAAGGAGTATTTACTAGAACCTCCTATTCTGATGCCACCCGTCGAAGGAAGACCATTGATCATGTATTTGACCGTCTTGGATAACTCAATGGGGTGTGTTTTGGGCCAGCATGACGAGTCTGGTCGAAAAGAGCATGCTATTTATTACCTTAGTAAAAAGTTTACCGACTGTGAGACTCGCTACTCACTGCTCGAGAAAACTTGCTGCGCTTTGGTATGGGCTGCTCGCCGACTAAGACAGTATATGCTGACTCATACTACCTTGTTGATATCCAAAATGGACCCTATCAAGTATATCTTCGAGAAGCCCGCTTTATCTGGAAGGATAGCTAGATGGGAAATGATCTTAACCGAGTATGACATCCAGTACACCACCCAAAAAGCTATAAAAGGGAGTGTACTAGCTGACCATCTGGCTCATCAGGCTATCAAAGATTATCAACCCATGAGATTTGACTTCCCAGACGAGGACATCATGAATTTGGACAACGTCGAAAGTGACGGACCGTATGACGGACCCGAAAAGGGATCCCGATGGACCCTGTACTTTGATGGTGCTTCAAATGCACTTGGAAACGGTATTGGCGCAGTACTCATTTCTCCGGAAGGTTGTCACACTCCTTTCACGGCCCGACTTTGCTTCAGCTGCACAAACAACATGGCTGAGTATGAAGCTTGCATCTTTGGTCTCGAGGTTGCTATAGACTTGGGGATCAAATCTTTGGTCGTATTTGGGGACTCGGCTTTGGTCATCAGCCAAATCAAAGGAGACTGGGATACCAAGCATCCTAATCTTATCCCATACAAAGAACATGTCCTGACATTGTTGCCTCATTTCGAGCAAATTACCTTCGAGCATTTCCCGCGAGAAGAGAATCAGCTAGCCGATGCTCTAGCCACAATGTCCTCCATGTTTAAACTCAACTGGGATAACGAGGCTCCCCAAATCACCATCAAGCGAATGGATGAACCGGCACATTGCCACGAGATTAATACCGAAGAAGTAGTGGAACAACCTTGGTTCCATGAAATCAAAAGGTATCTCGAGACTAGAGATTATCCTGAAGGAGCTTCCGTAAATGACAAGAAGTTCTTAAGGAAATTCGCTGCTAAGTTCTTCCTAAGCAACGACATCCTTTACAAACGAAGCCATGATTGTGTATTACTCCGATGTGTGGATAAAGCTGAAGCAGAGTTGATCATGACTGATATACACAGCGGCACATTTGGCACTCACTTGAGCGGGCATACAATGGCTAAGAAGATCCTAAGGGCAGGCTATTATTGGTCTACCATGGAAGCTGACTGCCATCAACATTCCCGTACTTGCCACAAGTGTCAAGTCTATGCTGACAAAGTTCATATCCCTCCGGTTCCTCTCAACGTCCTGACTGCTCCGTGGCCCTTTGCAATGTGGGGCATTGATATGATTGGAGAGATCAAGCCCACGGCTTCCAATGGACATCGCTTCATCCTGGTTGCCATTGACTACTTCACTAAATGGGTCGAAGCAGCTTCCTTCGCCTCTGTGACTAAAAACGTGGTTGCCCGCTTTATCAAGCAAAATCTCATATGCCGGTATGGTGTCCCCGATAGGATCATCACAGACAACGGTACAAATCTGAATAACACGATGATCACTGCATTGTGCGAACAGTTCAAGATTTATCATCACAATTCATCTCCCTATCGGCCAAAGATGAACGGTGCTGTTGAAGCTGCGAACAAAAACATTAAGAAGATCATTCAGAAAATGACAGTCACTTACAAAGACTGGCATGAGATGTTACCGTTTGCTCTGCATGGATACCGTACGACGACACGTACTTCAACTGGGGCAACCCCATTTTCTTTGGTTTATGGCATGGAAGCTGTTTTTCCTATGGAAGTCCAGATCCCTTCTCTAAGGATTATGAAGGATGCAGGTTTGAATGAAGATGATTGGATGCAGACCCGACTTGATCAACTCAATCTGATCGACGAGAAGCGACTTGCTGCTATATGCCATGGTCAGACGTATCAAAAGCGGATGATCAAGGCCTTCAATAAGAAAGTCAGACGTCAAGTGTATCAAGTCGGAGATCTCGTAATCAAGCGGATTATCTTGCCGCAAAGTGATCCCAGGGGCAAATGGACTCCTACATATGAAGGACCATTTGTGATCAAGAGCATATTTTCTGGTGGTGCAATGATTCTGACCACCATGGACGGCGACGATTTTCCGCACCCTGCGAATGCAGACATAGTCAAAAGATACTACGCATAAGATAACCCGACAAGTAGAAAACCCGAAAGGGAGGCTTGGGCAAAAATGGGCATCCCGGTGAACCGAAAACCCGAAAGGGCGGTTCAGGCAAAAATTAGGGATAAAAACGAAAAAATCTGTACACCCGGCAAGCCGAAAACCCGAAAGGGCGGCTTGGGCAAAAATGGGCATCCCGGTGGATCGAAAACCCGAAAGGGCGATTCAGGCAAAAGTTAGGGAATTAAAGCGTATGACTACGTCTCGTCGGATCACTTCAAAGACAATCTCTTCATCGACCAGTTCCAGGCTTCTGATCAATCCAGTCATCGGCAAGCGAAGCATTGAATGGACAGATATTCAGAGTTGTGAAAGCTACAGCGGAACGGAATCCCATGGAATTATTTCACATAGCCATCCTTTATTTTGTATAAAATCTTTCAATATTTACGTCAAAGTCCTCTTACTAGGATGATTGTCTCCTTTGTACAAATATACTCAAAGAAAATCAATACAAATACTCTTCCCAAAAATTTGTGTCATTTCCCTTTTCTTTTTCTCTTGCACTATTTGTTTTATTCTGAGAAACGTCCAATGTTTTGTTAAATAGGCATATGCATTTGAAACATAATCACTTCCTAAATGAACCTAAGAAAAAGGATTACTGATAGGATGAAGGTACAGATGGATATCTTGACACCCTTTCGAAGGAAACCCCCCAAGAGATTTGGAATCCACATCCCTAGCAAACCCTGAGGCTTATCTCCAGCAGACTCTCGAAGCTTATCCCCAGTAAGGTTCTGGAAGGTATTTCCCCGCAGAGCACGAACGTCTCTCCCGAGTTTTATTCAAAGTTATTCCTCACAAAGGTTTATAACTGGGTTATCCTCAGCTAACAACCACAGAAGATCGCACTCGCCAAAATTCGTCCTATCCCCAGCGGAGTTCATCAAGAGTCTCCCAGCACAACTTATCAGTATAATCCCCAGAGGAGTTTATCTTTGTCATCACCAGCCAGAGAGTCCTCCAGAGCTCAATTTCCCTCAGAGTGCAAATTTTCAATATCCCCAGCGGAGCCAGACTAATGAGCCTTCTCCCCACAGAGTTTTAGGAAGAGAAACCTTGAGTTCCCTAGTGAGATCGCCAGAGTTACTTCCCATCAAGCTGAAGATTCTCAATCTTACCTTCCCAGCATGAGCCTATTAGATTGGAACTCCCCAGTAGAGGTCATCAAGAATTCTCTTCCCCAGCAGCAGCCAAGGATTTATTTTCCCCGGCAGCAGTCAAGATGCTTTTATCTTCAGCCACCTCGGATTCATTTATCCTCAGCAAGATAGCTCGTCAGCTTACATGCGAATTCATCACATTCATGTCATAAACATTGATGTCACGTATATTGCATCATGCATCATGACATTGCATACAACTAACTCTTTACCTTTTCAGGAAAGATCAGTCGACAGACTAAAATCATTCAACTTCAAGATTTCTGAAAACAGTTCACGGGTTCTCCAAGTAAACGGATGTTAACCTATCACTTGTTCAGATTCTTCTTCAAAACTTCTGAAAACAGTTTATGGATTCTTCCCAACAACGGATGTTAATCTATCGACTTGTTCAGATGCAACTTTTGAAAACAGTTTACGGACGCTTCCCAACAACGGATGCTGCTCTATTGCTTATTCAACTTCAAGATTTCTGAAAACAGTTCACGGGTTCTCCAAGTAAACGGATGTTAACCTGTCACTTGTTCAGATTCTTCTTCAAGACTTCTGAAAACAGTTTATGGATCCTTCCCAACAACGGATGTTAATTTATCGACTTATTCAGATGCAACTTTTGAAAACAGTTTACGAACGCTTCCCAACAACGGATGCTTCTCTATTGCTTATTCAACTTCAAGATTTCTGAAAACAGTTCGCGGGTTCTCCAAGTAAACGGATGTTAACCTATCGCTTGTTCAGCTTCTTCTCCAAACCACTGAAAACAGTTTACAGATTCCTCCCAACAACGGATGTCAATCTATTGCTTGTTCAGGCCCCCCAGTTCAGAGATGGTCCCAAGCTCGGACACCTTCCTGGTATTCCCTTCCAGATGGCATCTCTAAGCCCATCCCCGACAAGATTTCTGTCACTCTCCCAGATGGCATCGTTAAGCCCATCTCCAAATGGCATCTCTAAGCCCATTCCCGCATCCATTGCTTTGACAAGTGCAAATTTCCGGGCACTCTAGTGTCCAATCTCCTTTTACCCTCGAGTCACGAAAGGCAAACTTGCCAATCTAACTCTTCGGATTCAAGAAGATTGAACAGGGGCAACCGTTGTACCCCAAAATTTGCCCTCCCATTTCTCATTTATTTCTCACCACAAAGCCCTTGAAGCTCAAGATCCAGTTAGGGTTTCATCTACTCAAGACCTCTCCTTGTACTGTTGACTCAAATTAGGGTTTGTGTTTGCACAAAGATGCTTTGACCTAAAATACCTAATATGACTTTCATGCTTCATATTGGACTCCCAAGTTTACCCATATCAAGTTTCAAGTCTTGATTCCAAGTTTTGCCCAGTCAATTGGACAGTTGACCTAGAAATCAACTGTATTGGGGAAAAAGTCAACTGTGGCCAATTGACAGTCAAACCTCATGAAATTTGACCCACATCAACATTACGAACTCATATGAACCATTTGATCAAGTTTGGATCACAATTCCCCAAGAAATTTGATCAGATCACCAAAAGGGCAAAATGGTCATTTTTAGGGTTTTTGACTGCACAAAGGCAATTTTTGACTGTTTGACCTAGCCAATGGCAAACCAAGCTTACATATGGACTCAAGGACCCCATGGAATTATCTTGACATGCTCAACAAGCTCAAAAGATCCCAAGTACACAAGGTTGACAGTTGAATTTCCCAGTCAACTGATCAATTTTGACTGTATACTGAAAAGTCAAACTTTGACTTTTTGGTCAAAATCAAGAGTCAAGATTCATTTTTCATCAAAACATGCCAAATCATGAAACTTGTTCACCAAGAAATCACAAAATGCAAATTAGGGTTAGAAATTAGAATTTTTCATAACTTAGAATTTTTCTAAGTTATGGAAAACCCTAATTTTTTCCCAACTTTGCCCCACTTTTTCACCAAGATCCATTTGGATTCAAACAAAAGTCCTAACATGAAAGTTGTAGCTTGTTGCATAATCTACAACTTTGATTCACAAAGTTTTCCCATTTGAGGCTTGTATCTCAAGTTACAAATTCTTGAATAAGGGCACTAAACCATTTTTAACTTAGTGAAATTTTAACCTACTTTGACAAGGTTTTCTACCCCACTTCAAGGCCATTTTCCATACACTTCCACTTGGAATTTCAATTTTCATTTAAAAGATGGATTGTAGTACACATTCCAAGCTTTTCAAAATGTCCAAGAACTTCTCAAACAACCTCATGGTTAGGGAGAATCGAATTTCACAATATGGCAAAAACTCACTTTGTTCATGACCAAGTTACATGTCCATAACCTTGCAATTTGAACTCAGCATGCTTTAAGCTAGATTACAGGTCCTTAAACCAAGTTACACTCAATAATTTAATGCATATTCTTTGTGCCAAGACCATGTTCTTTGAGCTAAAGCATTGTATGAAGGTTTAATCCATTTTTAGATAAAGCAAAATAGCCATTTTTGAAAAGTCATACTTTATGTCAATTGGTAAATCAAGAAGGTACATATCAAATCTCTTTAGCACAGGATTATGGACAAATCACTCTGATCAAGGAGAGTTTATGCAGCACATTAGGGGCCCTCTACATGCCTAGAAACACAAGTTGACATTTGTTGCTTAAAGTTGAAGAAAAGTGCCATAACACATACCAACTTCCATATCAGCTCAAGAACACTTAGACAAAGTTATCAAACACATTCCACACAACAAAACCAAGCTAATACACGAGCCCTTAGCCTTCAAAACACCCTCCATCTCAGAATCACTCTCAAACTGCAAAAACAGGGCAGGCCCTGCAGTTTGAGTGCTATCTCTCATTTCTCTCGAGCTCTCTTGCCCAAACCAGTTCACACACCTTCCATACCATCTATGCAAGCTAACCAAAAGCAAAAGCACGACCTGTAATCACTCTAACCACTTCCACCATTTTCACATTTCTGACTTGCAGGTGAAGTTCTCTAGCTCGATTCAGAAGCTTTCAAGACAAAGTAAACATTGGAATAGCATCCCTGGACCTCAAGGAAGCTTTTCCAATCATCACCTTGCACTGAAAGTTCCTACATTTCCAGATAGAACTTCAACTGAACAGGTAAGTTTTTGAATTCGTATCTCTCTTATTAGGCATCATTAGCTTTAAGTTTGTGAATAAACAATGTTCTACTCATGCCACTGAACATGTACATTCTTTTACTTTTCATTTCTTTTGCCTGAGCTGTGAGAATTTGGAGTTTGAAAATGGCAGAAAAACTAGGTTAGGATTTGGGGGAGGAGAAATTCTCCCTCATCTTAGAGAGTTAGATCAAGTTATGCATATGGTTAGAATCGTCTCTTCATGCTGAACATTTTTTATGTTATGAGTTTTTGTTAAAAAGCCAGGAATCAGGAGTTAAGGATTGATGAAGAAAGGAGTGCATTTTTTGAATTGTTTGGTCTGAAGGTTGAAGACAACCATTTTCTGGGCTGGGCCTGTTTGTTATTCCTTTTTGCACCATACATTTACTTTTGCACCCCCTGAGCCCATTTTGTTATTTTTAATGATTTTTGACTTTTTCTTTTTTTGGTCTGACTTGTTTATTTTTGCTTATGATATTAAAAATCTAAAAATAAATTTTTACACCATTTTCCTATTTTTTAGGCATTTATTTGATTATGTTGACATTTATACATAAATATATATACACACTATTATTTAGAAAACTAGAAAAAAATAATGCAAATATATTTTCTTTTCTGATTTTTATTACATTTTTCTTTTTGAAAATATTTCATACAAAACATATTTTTTTTATATAAATATTATTATTATCATTTATATATATATATGATATTTATTTGTAAATAATATAAATATATAGGTATATTAATATACTTAGGAGAAAATATCAAAAAAATGTGCATATTTTATTTTTTAATATTTAATACTAAAAAAGGCCTTTTTTACAAATATACCATATTTTATTTTGTTTTTATATGTAAATAATAAATATTATATGAATTGATTAATTAATGTCCCTTTTGATTAAAAAATTAGGGTTTTGCCCTAAATTTGAAAATACCTAAAAAATAATACCTTTTTATTTTCTTTTTTTATTTTACATAAATAATAATTTTTTTCATACATATAAAAATTCCTTTTGCATTCTTGCATATTTGTTTTATTTACCATTTAAATTATACATTTATTTATCTTGTAAATATTCATAGAAAATGATGTAATAGCTTAGATTCAATTTCTTGTCTAAATATCCCCATTTGAAACATTGTACCTCCCCATATTATTGTGTTGTAATAGCGTAGGGTTTTAAATTTCGCACTTTATCGCTTTCTAAACATACTATGCTAGAATTAGGGTTTTGGATGCGAATAAAAATGAACAAAATAGTTGGACCTAATACAAGATAGATGAGCATGAAAAATGGACGACACATTTCACACTTGCACCCCTAGGGTATTCCACTTTGTTTCCTTCAAATAATTGGGCCATATTGTATGTTGAATTTCTTTGGGTAAAAACAAACAATCAAATGATCATAGTCCCACAAAATGTTGCTTAAATGAATGATCAAGTCCCTTTTAAAGAAAATTGCCCAAAGACATTTAACACTATTGCAACTATGGTCTAAACGATGACCCGCGCCCGTCCCTTTCATCTCCTAAAACAAGATTGTCCACCAAATGCAATGGTGGAACAAAATTGTCAAAAGGTTTAAAACATAACAAAAATCTTTGAGAAAACTTTAGGGTAGATAAACTCTTAAGTACTTGTCAACTTTCCAAGAAAACACTTGCCTTATTTCAAAACCCACTTCACAAACACTTTCAAAACAAACTTTCAGAACAAACTTTCAGAAAAACCTTGAAACATCTTTTCAAAAAGACAAACACCTTCTGTAAAACATTCGAGTAAAGAATTGTTACAAGGGTAGCCTATACAAGGCATCTTTTCAAAACATTTTTCAAAACCCACACACACAAGCACCATTTAAAACAATTGAAAACCAAGGCAAGTTGATCTAAGCAAGTACCTAAGAGCCCATGGATAACCATGGATAGAAGGGGTGCTAATACCTTCCCTTTATATAATCTACTCCCCGAACCCAAGAAAAATCTCAAAGGTTTTTGCTGTGCTTTTTTAAACCTTTCCTTAGGATAAAATAAAAAGTCGGTGGCGACTCTTGCTCAACCGAAACATTTTTGAAAACGTACGCAAAACCCTAGTCAGTTCTCCCACCGTATAACACGATACCACGATCTTTACAGTATGCTTTTGAACAGACCCCGCTGATGAGGTACATGCATTGTTTCAATTCCTAAACACTGGAGTTATAAGGCAGATAATCCCTCGTTAACCCCTTTGAGCCAAAGAAGTAGGAGTTTTTCTTTTCGAAAATTAAAACCCTTAATCATAACCTGGGGCAGGGTAGTTTTCTCAGTTGATCCAAGTGCACAACGAATAGCACCAAAGAAGTCCTTACAAAGCAAAAGACAGTGATGGTTCCGAATAATTAAAGATAGGCGGTCATTATCTATCAAAATAAAAGCCCAATAAGTCAAAACCTATGAAGGAGACTTACAAAACTGGGGCATCCCGCTGACTGTAACTCCACAAAAGAAACAGTACAGGCAAAAAATAGGGATAACGAAATCAAAAAGAAAGAGGTCCTACAAACCCTCAACAAAAAAGGAAATGACTGCCTAATCAAAATAAATCGTCAGTATCCGAACCATCACTGGTATATCAAAGCAAAGACGCAACAAGGTCTAACGCACGATTAGCTGAGTTTAGGATTGAAGAACATCACGAAGAACGGGCGGGTACAAATAAATTTGAGCCTTTATCCTTTGTTTCTTGAACCGTGAACCAGGCCACGTTATAACCCTTAAAAGTCCTAGCTTAAGCATGGGTTAGTTCGAAAGCATACTGTTACGAAAGGTATCCTGACTCCTTAAGGCTTGCAGTAAAATAACGAGTTGACATCACAGTTTACAAAAAAAAAACTCACTTGCTTTTATTGAAAAATGCATTTTCAAAAATTTCAAGACAGACATAAGCTTTGCATTCTTAAGATAACATTGTATGCATATAATTATTTGTTTGAACAACATAGAACTTTACGCAACGAATATCCGATGAACGAAGGTCCTCTCAACAAAAGAGTCACCTCCAGTGGAAGAAACACTTCCAATCAAGGGGCATGACATGATCAGTGGCCATCATCTGGGGCAGTCCAATCAAGATTTGGAGAATTTCTCAAAAGGCCAACCAGCTTGGGACAAATCTCCATCTGGATCACCTGGGGCATTTCGACAACGAATCTTGCCTGATCAGACATCTTCTAGTGGTACGGCAACACAATACTACTGACAGTGACAACTCCCTGCTCTCTGAGAGCATGGATATAGTCGAAAAAATACTACGCAAAATCAAAGACCCGCTAGGTTGACACACCTAGGCAAAAATAAGGGCTTCCCGGCGAACCAAAAGGGTTCGGGCAAAATAAGGGATGAAATGAAAAAATCTGTACACCCGGCAAGTCGAAAACCTGAAAAGGCGGCTTGGGCAAAAAAAGGGTATCCCGGTGGACTGAAAACCTGAAAGGGCGGTCCAGGAAAAAATTAGGGATCAGAGCATACGACTATGTCCTGTCATCTCGTCACTTGCCTACCAGAAGAAGATTTGTCAAATCGGCAGTCATCAAGCACCTCCACAGGTATCTTTCTCTCCCACATCAGAAACAAGGGCAATAATGAGTTGTCTAAGCGATCTAATTGCTCTGTCCACCAAGGTACAAAGGTAGGTTTGGTTGAAAAACATGACCAAGATATCTTAATTCCCCAGAGAGTGAGCCAGCAAGTCAGCGATACTCTCCCCAAGCAGAGTTAGTCCACTATCAACCTAAAGGAAGTTGGATTATCCCCCGCGGATCTCAACATTCCCCAGCGGAGTATACAAACATTCTTAACAAGCATCCACGGCAGTCTTGATCTAAGATTGTTCCCCGGCGGAATACCAGACATTCGGTGGAACCACTTCCCCAGTACATCTCAAAAAAAATTTCCCCAGGAGAGTCCAGTCCAAAAGTTTCCCCAAGAAAGTGGAATCCATCTCCCCAGTAGGAAGCTTATCCCCAGTAGATTCTGGAAGCTATCCCCTACAGAGTACGAACGCTCTCCCCCGGCTTTATTCAAAGGTTATTTCCCCACCAGGATATAACTGGGTTATCCTCAGCTAATGGCCACGGAAAGATCATCCTCGGCGAAGTCTTCCTATCCCCAGTGGAGTTCATCATATCTTCCAACAAAGCTCGTCAATGGTATCCCCAACGGAGTATCATCAACATCTCAGCAAAGTATCTCTTCCCCACAGAGTTATCTCCCTGCAGAGTAATCTATTCGCCAAGTTTACTCCCCAACGGAGTCATCTTCTCCTACTAGTTTATTCTTGCAGTCATCACTCCCCAGCGAAAACGAAGAACTCTCTTCAATATCAGCCCAGGATTCAGCTCCCGGCATTCGTCAAGGATTTATTTTCCTAGATGAAAATACATTCATAAACATCACATTGTCATACATTATGATACATGCATACACGCATCATATCACCCCAATCTCATATATTTTTGAGAACATCATGACATCATGCATGTCATACATTATGACATTGCATACAACTAACTCGTTACTTTTTCAGGAAAGAACGATCAACAGATAAAAGTCTTTACCTTTTGAGGTAGATGACACAAAAGATTCCTTCATCATTCTGTTGAGGTTGAAGTCGCCTAAGATTCTCTCATCATTCTGCTGAGGTTGAAGTCGCCTAAGATTCTCTCATCATTCTGCTGAGATTGAATTCGCCAAAGATTCTCTCATCATTCTACTGAGGTTGAAGTCGCCTAAGATTCTCTCATCATTCTGCTGAGGTTGTAGTCGCCTAAGATTCTCTCATCATCCTGCTGAGGTTGTAGTCGCCTAAGATTCTCTCATCATCCTGCTGAGGTTGTAGTCGCCTAAGATTCTCTCATCATCCTGCTGAGGTTATAGTCGCCTAAGATTCTCTCATCATCCTGCTGAGGTTGTAGTCGCCTAAAGATTCTCTCATCATTCTGCTGAGGTTGTAGTCGCCTAAGATTCTCTCATCATCCTGCTGAGGTTGTAGTCACCTAAGATTCTCTCATCATCCTTCTGAGGTTGTAGTCGCCTAAGATTCTCTCATCATCCTGCTGAGGTAGTAATCGTCCAAGGTTCTCTCATCGTCCCGTTGAGGTAGTAATCGCCCAAGGTTCTCTCATTGTCCCATTGAGGTAGTAATCGCCCAAGGTTCTCTCATTGTCCCGTTGAGGTAGTAATCGCCCAAGGTTCTCTCATTGTCCCGTTGAGGTAGTAATCGCCCAAGGTTCTCTCATCGTCCCGTTGAGGTAGTAATCACCAAAGGTTCTCTCATCGTCCCGTTGAGGTAGTAATCACCCAAGGTTCTCTCATTGTCCCGTTGAGGTAGTAATCACCCAAGGTTCTCTCATCGTCCCATTGAGGTAGTAATCGCCCAAGGTTCTCTCATCGTCCCGTTGAGGTAGTAATCACCCAAGGTTCTCTCATCGTCCCGTTGAGGTAGTAATCGTCCAAGGTTCTCTCATCGTCCCGTTGAGGTAGTAATCGTCCAAGGTTCTCTCATCGTCCCGTTGAGGTAGTAATCGCCCAAGATTCTCTCATCGTCCCGTTGAGGTAGTAATCACCCAAGGTTCTCTCATCGTCTCGTTGAGGTAGTAATCGCCCAAGGTTCTCTCATCGTCCCGTTGAGGTAGTAATCACCCAAGGTTCTCTCATCGTCCCGTTGAGGTAGTAATCACCCAAGGTTCTCTCATTGTTCTGTTGAGGTAGTAACCGTCCCGGATTCATTCCTCACATCATTATCAACAAAAACATTTTGAAGTCCCAGATCCGATTCCTGTATCTTGCCAGGGTGTATCTGTTGACGACTAACATTACCAGACTCGATTCCTGTATCTTGCCAGGGCACGTCTGAAGAGTTTAAAGATTCAATTCCTGTATCCAGCCAGGGCACATCTACATAAAGAGTTTGAAGATCAACTCTTGTAACAGGCCAGGTAGTTATTTTTTCTTTCTCAGGTACGCAAGTCCTTGCTAAGGAAACTCTTACGCGATCGACACCTAGATGGCATCTATAAACCCATCCACATACCGACAGTCTCCAAATGGCATCTATAAGCCCATTTCCGATAAGGTTCTGTCATACTTCCAGATGGCATCTATAAGCCCATCCTCCTGTCCAGCATCTCTCCAAATGGCATCTGTAAGCCCATTCTCGTCATCACACTGCTGACACTCTACTATGTGAGTGCAAATTTCTGGGCACTCTAGTGTTCAATCATCTTCCACCTTCGGATCACGAAAGGCACGCAAGCCAATCTACATCCTCAGGTTTAAGAAGATTGAACAGGGGCAACTGTTGTACCCCAAAATTTGCCCTCCCATATTTCTCAAAATATTTCAAGAAAAATTCACAAGTCTAACCCGGCGCGTCATATTCAGGTATTCTTTCGCCAAGATATCTCTGATAACGTATTCTCAAATTCAGGTTTGGCTCAAGAGTCAATTCTTTAAAGAAGGTATCCGAATGTGTGAGTTTTCTCAAAGAAATATGGTGAAAAAGTGTGCTGAAAGTGCAGTTTTTACGCGCTAAAAAATTCATAACTTGAAGATCGTGGCTCGTTTTGAACCCGTTCTGGTGGCCAAAATTCCGTCTTGACATTATCTACGTTTTCATCTCTCACGGCTGGAAGCCAATTTTGATCAGAAGGTCTTCAAAAATGTGGATTTATCAAGTATTTTCGTACAGAAAATTTGTGACAGAAGTTTATTTGCGTCATGTTCAGAAAATCATAACTTGGTCGATTTTCATCGTATCGAGCTGGTTCCGGCGCCAAAATTTCACAAATTGAGTTGGCTACATTTTCACAGAAGGTGTTGAGTTCAAACGGTATTCAAAAGGCCTTCGTTTTGCTCAGAGTGCATGACACCCTGAAAATCCTGAATGCTGAATATTATTTCATCTGGGCCGAAACTTCGAAAATTCATAACTCGGTCAATTTTTATCGGATTGGGCTCATATTTTTACACAAGGTCACTGACTCATAGATCTACAACTTTGCTTCAAAAGTCGAGACCGGATTATGCTCCGATCAATACCAGTTTTTTATTGAAGAACGTGTCAGAGTCGACACTGGAGCCCAAAATAAGTTTGTCTGAGCTGAAAATTCAAAAATTCATAACTAATTCACCGTTTATCCGATTGAGCCGATTTTCGGACAGGAGTTAGTTCTTGATGTCGGCTATATTTTGCTTTCACATTTCAACTTCAAACATTGCACTTAAGTCCCTGCGATTTAGCCTAGAAAGTGACGAACTCAAGTGAACATTGGAGGCCCAATTGCACATTCAAAGCCCATTTTCTTTATCCTAATTTCCATTATATAATCACCTTCTTTTCACACAAACGAGGGAGAAGAAAAAGAGAAAAAAAACTTGGCCACAACATTGTCAGAATATCAAATTCTTTCAAGAACCCTAAAACCTTGAAATCCTTATTACAAATCCCTCTCTCACTACAAACAAGCCATCACAGTTACAAACCAACACCTCACTACTTCTTCAGTAAGGGTAAGGCTGGCTTGATCTCCATGATCCAAAAGGCATAAAAGCATTCAGGTCACTAATTTTCCAGTAAGGGTAAGATTGATTTGATCTCCATGATCAAAAGGGTATAATCATTCATACATGCCATATTGTGCCTAAACATTAAATTTCTTCATATATTGGCTTTATTTGCATTTTATGATTTTATTTAATGTGCTCATGAGATTCAACACTGCAGATTTAGACAGGATCCCATGCAGGTTCATTAAGGAACGTTGAGGCCAAAATACAAATGGCCAAAAGCCAAAAGCCAAATGGCCAAAGTAGAACAACTTATGAGTGACACCAATACATGGCGAGACATACACCAATACATGGCGAGACAGACATCCTGAGAAGATTAAGGAACGTTGAGGCCAGAACACAAATGGCCAATGGCCAGAACACAAATGGCCATGAAACCCAATCCAATGGCCAAAGAATGCAGACCACGGTACTCAGGAGTCAATGAACACGCACGTGATGCCAGAAAGTCAAACAAGGCTTTTTGTCCAATGGGCCAAATTGCTTCCAAAAAACCTCCCTTTGGGTCTGAATACCCCCCATGGTTTGCATTGTTTTTTTGATTTCTATTTGATTTTCTTTTAATTCTTTTAATGTTTTAATTATTTCTTTTAATTCCATCAAATAATTTTCATAATAAAAATAAAATACAGAAAAATCAAAAAAATGTTTATTGTTATTAATATTAATTTCACCATTATTTTTGCAAATAAACTTTAAACAATTAATTAGATTAATTTAGGTTTCAAAACTTTAATATTTTTCTTAAGAAATTAAAATATGTAGAAATTAGGGTTTTTAACTTTTTATCACTTTTCTTAATAAATAACTTTTTCTTATTATTATTATTAATTACTAATTTATTTTGTAAATAAACATATACATAAATATTTTAGTAAATTAGGTTAAACTTTAATATTTTTCTTTAATAATTAAAAATAACTTAGAATTAGGGTTTCTTTTAATTTTAATTTTAATTTTCTTATTCCATTAAATACCAAAAACATAAAAAACATTTCTTTTCTTTTAATTAAATAATTCATTAACCTTTCATTCAATTTAATTTCAAAAGGGTCCAACGCCCTCGAACGTTCAATTTTTATTTCGTTTCGTATGTTATTTTATTTTCCTTTGTGAATATTATGTAATTGCTCAAGCCTTGTAATAGTAATTAGGAATTTATTTACTTTCCGTATTTTTTATTCAAAACGGGTCTTTGTTAATTTGGCGATGTATAGACCCGCGCCTTGTAATAGCGTAGAATTTTACTTTCCGCACTTTAATTTCCGCACTTTTAAACTGCTAACTTGCATGAAAGAATGAATGACTAATTAAAAACAATGCGTAGATCACCATGATACATGTACAAGATAAATGCTAAACTGAAAATAACACACAAATTCACACACCACTCTTAGGGTACGCCTCACTGTTGCCTTGCCCCTCGAAACGTGGTCGTCGAGTATAGGACGTCTTAGTGAGTCCTTATGTCCATTGATCTAGTTGCCTCGAAACAAGTTGCCTCGGAATAAAAATATCAATAGCATAAGGGTAGCTTCTAAGGTGTCTTACTGTTGCTCGGTAACCACACTGTCCCTAAACTCGAATTGATCCGAACACCTCCAACGGTGGTGCTACCTACCTCTCAATGGTGGGATGGCACTACCTTAAGGACTTCTACACAGCCTAATTCCTTAGGGTAGGTGGATGACTCGTAGATACTTGCTCTAATTCAAAACAAATCAAAAACTCTTTTCACACCGCCACTTTTCAAAAAGCTTTCAAAACAACTTTTCAAACACTCTTGAGGACTGATACAAGAGTCGATCTGAAACTTTCAAAGAAACTTTTTCAAACTCACTCACAATTGAAAAGCAAACCACTTTGAAAACACAATGAGCAAGTATCTAAGAGCCCATGGATAACCATGGATAGAAAGGGTGTTAATACCTTCCCTTTCTATAAATCTACCTCCCGAACCGAGAAACTATCTCATAAGGAATTTTGCTGTGCTTTTGTCCTGTCCATGTTGGAGAAAATAAAAGACGGTGGCGACTCTTGCTTCTGCGACATTTCGCGAAACCAGCTAAAAAAAGTCAGTTCCAGATCCACCGATCACAGAACTGGCGACTCTGCTGGGGACATTTTATAAAGTGAGGTATACCTTAGGACTAAGATCACTTGTGTTTTCAATTGTTGTGCTTGTTTGCTTTATTATCGTAGGCTGTTTCGGAGTTACATAGATCCTAACCCGGATCTGGGGATACCCTGTTAGGTAGCATAAGCTGTGAGGGACCTGTCCGGCGTAGACCGACATGGGTGAAGCAATGGCTACATTGGTGTGGCGCCTTGGTCTGTACCGATATCCCTTGTGGCGCAACGAGGAGAATATGGGTCTTCTGAGGAGTCGTTAAGCACCAACCGACCTTAGAACCTTAAATGACCCAACTTGGCCAATAGAACGGTAGCAGTATGCTACGCCCATTGAGGCTAAACTCTCGTGATGGTTCTGGCCGCAAGAAAAGATTGCGATGCTGGAGTTATGACCGATTGAGGGTAGTCAGTGATATTGGGATCCTCTAGAACCCGATTACTTCTGATAGGATAGGTCTTAACCAACAAAACTGAAAGAGGGTAGTACCTAAACTTCATGCTGGCCTAAACTCTAAGGGCTGTCTTGTGTGACTTGTGTGCCTTCAAACTTGACTACTTGTACACTTGTTATCTAACAACACGAGTTTCTTGCAGGTTTTGTTTACGGTCCTTAATCTGGGCTCATAATAGGGTTTACTTACATCACTCCACGCATAACATAACATCATACCATCATACCATTGCATACATCCTGCATAAGGACTAACCCATTTCAAGGATCTCGAGGGTCTGTGATGCAGGTCATGATAAACCAATGGTCTAGCAAGGGGCAAAGGGGATTTATTTTCCTCTAGCCAAGGGTGTCAGGGGCTACGACCCACTCGATATGGTGAGTCTTGACCCTTGAAGAAGGACTCTCAACAATATGCAGTTCCTTCAATCAAGCTACAAATTCAAATGCTAACAATCTTCTTGTTTACCCCGCGAGATCCTTGAAAACATTGCATGCATATCATACATATCATTGCATTACAGGTACCCTTGTTGAAGGTCACTTACCTTCTCCGCTGTTTATTTCAGCAATGGCTTCCCAACAAGACAATCAGGAGCTTCGTACTCAAGAGACTCAGTTCAGGGACATCTTTCTAAGTCTATCCAAGGGGCAGGAAGAACTGAGAACACTCCTCATGGGGACTTTGGTCAGGAATAGATCTGAGGATGATAAGGACGAACGGCTGAAACACCTGCAAGCTGAGATGGATGCAATGAGAGCCCAGATACTGGGGCAGGTGACTATCATTCAAAACTTAGCTCAAAGACAAGAAGAGCTCAGGGTTCTCGTCAACCAACTGCTTCGGGGTAACCAACTGGGGCAAACATCTAAGGTTGAAGAGTCAGTCATCCTTCAACCACCTTTGAGACAAGAAGACAAGGAGAAAACTCCTCAACCGGCTTCAGGGTCACAAATTCAGCATCAACCTCACCAGCTTCAGCCAGACAAGCCCAAAAGGCAATTCACCAGGCTGAACGTGTCGCTGCCTCAAGCTTTACAACAACTGTTGAGGTTGAATTTGGTAACTCTAAGGGACCCTCCCAAGAATCCCAACAGGACACCTTCAAGGTATAACCCCAACGCCCGCTGCGCTTATCATTCTGACAGCCCGGGGCATGCTACAGATGATTGTTGGACCTTGAAGAACAAGATCCAGGACCTGATTGATGAAGGAGCTGTGGAATTCACCCAAGATGGCCAGGCTGAGTTTTTCTACTATCCCTGCAAGAGTCACCACTTGAAGTGACTAATTCAAACCAGAAAATTTTTGTTCATTCGAATGTTCAAGCTGTATTTTTCTTTAACTGTTTAAACATTTATTCATGTCAAACATTGTTATTTCATTAATGCATCGCACATGTCTGTTTTAAATCAATATATTCGTATTCACTATATGCAAACTGTTTTCATTTTTTGATGTTCAACGCTCGGTTAATAATTCTAAGCCTCTTGAAGGAGGATGACGAAAACGATACCACGATCTTTACAATATGCTTTTGAACAGACCCCGCTGATGACGTACATGCATTGTTTCAATTCCTAAACACTGGAGTTATAAGGCAGATAATCCCTCGTTAACCCCTTTGAGCCAAAGAAGTAGGAGTTTTTCTTTTCGAAAATTAAAACCCTTAATCATAACCTGGGGCAGGGTAGTTTTCTCAGTTGATCCAAGTGCACAACGAATAGCACCAAAGAAGTCCTTACAAAGCAAAAGACAGTGATGGTTCCGAATAATTAAAGATAGGCGGTCATTATCTATCAAAATAAAAGCCCAATAAGTCAAAACCTATGAAGGAGACTTACAAAACTGGGGCATCCCGCTGACTGTAACTCCACAAAAGAAACAGTACAGGCAAAAAATAGGGATAACGAAATCAAAAAGAAAGAGGTCCTACAAACCCTCAACAAAAAAGGAAATGACTGCCTAATCAAAATAAATCGTCAGTATCCGAACCATCACTGGTATATCAAAGCAAAGACGCAACAAGGTCTAACGCACGATTAGCTGAGTTTAGGATTGAAGAACATCACGAAGAACGGGCGGGTACAAATAAATTTGAGCCTTTATCCTTTGTTTCTTGAACCGTGAACCAGGCCACGTTATAACCCTTAAAAGTCCTAGCTGAAGCATGGGTTAGTTCGAAAGCATACTGTTACGAAAGGTATCCTGACTCCTTAAGGCTTGCGGTAAAATAACGAGTTGACATCACAGTTTACAAAAAAAAAACTCACTTGCTTTTATTGAAAAATGCATTTTCAAAAATTTCAAGACAGACATAAGCTTTGCATTCTTAAGATAACATTGTATGAATATGATTATTTGTTTGAACAGCAGAGAAATTTACGCAACAAATATCCGATGAACGAAGGTCCTCTCAACAAAAGAGTCACCTCCGGTGGAAGAAACACTTCCAATCAAGGGGCATGGCATGATCAGTGGCCATCATCTGGGGCAGTCCAGTCAAGATTCGGAGAATTTCTCAAAAGGCCAACCAGCTTGGGGAAAATCTCCATCTGGATCACCTGGGGCATTTCGACAACGAATCTTGCCTGATCAGACATCTTCTAGTGGTACGGCAACACAATACTATTGACAGTGACAACTCCCTGCTCTTTGAGAGCATGGATATAGTCGAAAAAATACTACGCAAAATCAAAGACCGGCTAGGTTGACACACCTAGGCAAAAATAAGGGCTTCCCGGCGAACCAAAAGGGTTCGGGCAAAATAAGGGATGAAATGAAAAAATCTGTACACCCGACAAGTCGAAAACCTGAAAAGGCGGCTTGGGAAAAAAAAGGGTATCCCGGTGGACTGAAAACCCGAAAGGGCGGTCCAGGCAAAAATTAGGGATCAGAGCATACGACTATGTCCTGTCATCTCGTCACTTGCCTACCAGAAGAAGATTTGTCAAATCGGCAGTCATCAAGCACCTCCACAGGTATCTTCCTCTCCCACATCAGAAACAAGGGCAATAATGAGTTGTCTAAGCGATCTAATTGCTCTCTCCACCAAGGTACAAAGGTAGGTTTGGTTGAAAAACATGACCAAGATATCTTAATTCCCCAGAGAGTGAGCCAGCAAGTCAGCGATACTCTCCCCAAGCAGAGTTAGTCCACTATCAACCTCAAGGAAGTTGGATTATCCCCCGCGGATCTCAACATTCCCCAGCGGAGTATACAAACATTCTTAACAAGCATCCCCGGCAGTCTTGATCTAAGATTGTTCCCCGGCGGAATACCAGACATTCGGTGGAACCACTTCCCCAGTACATCTCAAAAAAAATTTCCCCAGGAGAGTCCAGTCCAAAAGTTTCCCCAGGAAAGTGGAATCCATCTCCCCAGTAGGAAGCTTATCCCCAGTAGATTCTGGAAGCTATCCCCTACAGAGTACGAACGCTCTCCCCCGGCTTTATTCAAAGGTTATTTCCCCACCAGGATATAACTGGGTTATCCTCAGCTAATGGCCACGGAAAGATCATCCTCGGCGAAGTCTTCCTATCCCCAGCGGAGTTCATCATATCTTCCAACAAAGCTCGTCAATGGTATCCCCAACGGAGTATCATCAACATCTCAGCAAAGTATCTCTTCCCCACAGAGTTATCTCCCTGCAGAGTAATCTATTCGCCAAGTTTACTCCCCAACAGAGTCATCTTCTCCTACTAGTTTATTCTTGCAGTCATCACTCCCCAGCGAAAACGAAGAACTCTCTTCAATATCAGCCCAGGATTCAGCTCCCGGCATTCGTCAAGGATTTATTTTCCTAGATGAAAATACATTCATAAACATCACATTGTCATACATTATGATACATGCATACACGCATCATATCACCCCAATCTCATTTATTTTTGAGAACATCATGACATCATGCATGTCATACATTATGACATTGCATACAACTAACTCGTTACTTTTTCAGGAAAGAACGATCAACAAATAAAAGTCTTTACCTTTTGAGGTAGATGACGCCAAAGATTCCTTCATCATTCTGCTGAGGTTGAAGTCGCCTAAGATTCTCTTATCATTCTGCTGAGGTTGAAGTCGCCTAAGATTCTCTCATCATTCTGCTGAGATTGAAGTCGCCAAAGATTCTCTCATCATTCTGCTGAGGTTGAAGTCGCCTAAGATTCTCTCATCATTTTGCTGAGGTTTTAGTCGCCTAAGATTCTCTCATCATCCTGTTGAGGTTGTAGTCGCCTAAGATTCTCTCATCATCCTGCTGAGGTTGTAGTCGCCTAAGATTCTCTCATCATCCTGCTGAGGTTGTAGTCGCCTAAGATTCTCTCATCATCCTGCTGAGGTTGTAGTCGCCTAAAGATTCTCTCATCTTTCTGATGAGGTTGTAGTCGCCTAAGATTCTCTCATCATCCTGCTGAGGTTGTAGTCACCTAAGATTCTCTCATCATCCTGCTGAGGTTGTAGTCGCCTAAGATTCTCTCATCATCCTGCTGAGGTAGTAATCGTCCAAGGTTCTCTCATCGTCCCGTTGAGGTAGTAATCGCCCAAGGTTCTCTCATCGTCCCATTGAGGTAGTAATCGCCCAAGGTTCTCTCATCGTCCCGTTGAGGTAGTAATCGCCCAAGGTTCTCTCATCGTCCCGTTGAGGTAGTAATCGCCCAAGGTTCTCTCATCGTCCCGTTGAGGTAGTAATCACCCAAGGTTCTCTCATCGTCCCGTTGAGGTAGTAATCGCCCAAGGTTCTCTCATCGTCCCGTTGAGGTAGTAATCACCCAAGGTTCTCTCATCGTCCCGTTGAGGTAGTAATCGCCCAAGGTTCTCTCATCGTCCCGTTGAGGTAGTAATCACCCAAGGTTCTCTCATCGTCCCGTTGAGGTAGTAATCGTCCAAGGTTCTCTCATCGTCCTGTATGAGTAGCAGAATGACTTCCATGTCTGGAATGTATCTGAAACTGTAACTGGGATCTGAATGAGTGATAGAATGGAAACCATATCTGGAGCGTATCTGGACTGTATCTGGAGTTTGAGATCTGTATGAGTAGCAGAATGACTTCCATGTCTGGAATGTATCTAAAACTGTAACTGGGATTTGAATGAGTGACTGAATGGAAACCGTATCTGGAGCGTATCTGGACTGTATCTGGAGTTTGAGATCTGTATGAGTAGCATAATGACTTCCATGTCTGGAATGTATCTGAAACTATAACTGGGATCTGAATGAGTGATAGAATGGCAACCGTATCTGGAGCGTATCTGGACTGTATCTGGAGTTTGACATCTGTATGAGTAGCAGAATGACTTCCGTGTCTGGAGTGTATCTGAAACTGTAACTGGGATCTGAATGAGTGACACAATGGCAACCGTATCTGGAGCGTATCTGGAATGTATCTGGAGTTTGAGATCTGTATGAGTAGCAGAATGACTTACATGTTTGGAATGTATCTGAAACTGTAACTGGGATCTGAATGAGTGACAGAATGGAAACCGTATCTGGAGCGTATCTGGACTGTATCTGGAGTTTGAGATCTGTATGAGTAGCAGAATGACTTCCGTGTCTGGAGTGTATCTGAAACTGTAACTGGGATCTAAATGAGTGACAAAATGGCAACCGTATCTGGAGCGTATCTGGACTGTATCTTGGAGTTGAGATCTGTATGAGTAGCAGAATGACTTCCGTGTCTGGAGTATATCTGAAACTGTAACTGGGATCTGAATGAGTGACAGAATGGCAACCGTATCTGGAGCGTATCTGGACCGTATCTTGGAGTTGAGATCTGTATGAGTAGTAGAATGACTTCCGTGTCTAGAGCGTATCTGAAACTATAACTGGGATCTGAATGAGTGACAGAATCGCAACCGTATCTGGGGCGTCTCTGGACTGTATCTTGGAGTTGAGATCTGCATGAGTAGCAGAATGACTTCCGTGTCTGGAGTGTATCTGAAACTGTAACTGGGATCTGAATGAGTGACATAATGGCAACCGTATCTGGAGCGTATCTGGACTGTATCTTGGAGTTGAGATCTGTATGAGTAGCAGAATGACTTCCGTGTCTGGAGTGTATCTGAAACTGTAACTGGGATCTGAATGAGTGACAGAATGGCAATCGTATCTGGAGCGGATCTGGACTTTATCTAGAAGGAATCTCAGAAGATGATGATCTTTTCTTGTTGATTGATCTTTCCTGAAAAGGTAAAGAGTTAGTTGTATGCAATGTCAGGATGTATGCATTGTGTAATAATGTTCTCAAAATAAAATGAGATTTGTGTCATATGTATTTTGTATGCATATGTTATGAATCTTGTTGAAGTGTAATTTTGTCTTGGACTTTGCTCAAAATGTTCCTACCGGGGATCCCTGCTTTGTTGTTTAAGGAGAACTCCGCTGGGGGATATTGAAAACTCTGTGGGGAGTATGTTTATTTCTGCTTGGGAAAAGAGTTTAGGAGTCTTAGTCGTCCGTTGCTCTACTGGGGAGTCGAAGTTGAACTGATATCTGGTCGGGTCCAGGTTTCGCAGTAACTTGCTGGGGATTGTAGAGTAGTCTACTGGGGAAGAGGAGTTGTGATCCTTTGATTTGTAGTAGTCGGAGAGGCAAACTCAAGCTGGGGAATCCTGGTGTTGTTGGGGAAATAAACCCTGTCGTCAGTCTGCTAGAGAGGTGACATCTTCGTTGGGGGAAGCCCTCGAGGATTCCTGAGGTTGATTCAGCTGGGGAAAGGGGGTCAGAGATTATACTCTTGCTGGGGAATCATCCTAAGAAAAGGACTTTGGGGAGATTTGTCATTGCCCCTAGTAGCGAATGTTTGTGGCATTTCCAAAAAGTTTGATTGTATGTAACCCTTTGTCGGGGTTGACGTTCAATGCCCCAAGTGACGGAGATGGAGACTTGCCCCTGGTTACTATGCACTTCTTTAGAGATTTCTTGAAATCTTGACTGGACTTCCCCAGGTGTGCTGGATAGTGATATGTCAAGTCCCCCTGTTGATAGGAGATTTGTCGTTGGAAGTTTTCCCACTTGAAGTGATTTTGTTCACTGGGAGAGATTTCGTTCACTGGATATTCATTGTGTGAATTTCTCCGCTGTCAAACAAATAGCCATATGCAAACAATGATATTCAAGTAATGCAAAGTTTATGTTTGTCTTGAAGTTTTTTGAAAATGCGTTTTAGCGAGTAAAGAAATTTTGCTAAGAAAATTCAAACTCAGGATTTAGAGCAGAGCCTTACAGGAGTCAGGATACCTTTTGTAACAGTATGCTTTCGAACTAACCCATGCTTCAGTTAGGACTTTTGAAGGGTTGTAACGTGGCTTGGTTCACAGTTTAAGAAACAAAGGATAAAGACTCAAAGTATATTTGTACCCACCCACTCTTCGTGATGTTCTTCAATCCTAAACTCAGTTAATTGTGCACTTGAACTCCAAATGAGTCTGGAACAACGTTTTTGGTGATAGTTCACACAAGTTGAATTTGTTGGAAGGCAGTCATTTTTGCAACATTTTTCATGTTGTTGAGGATTTGTAGCGACCTCGTTCTTTTGATTTATTATCCCTAACTTTTTCCCGACTGTTCCTATTTTCGAGATTACAGTCAGCGGGATGCCCTAGCTTTCTTAAGCCTCCTTTATAGGTTTTGGCTCAGTGGGCTTTTCTATTTTGAGAGATAATGACTGCCTATGAGATAAGGAACCACCACTGTCTTTTGATTCCAGAGGAATGCTTTTGATGTCGTTCGTTGTATTACGAACTGAGAGTTTACGACTTTAATGCGCATCTTTTGAATTAACTGAGTGACTACCCTGCCCCAGGTTTAAAGGTTTCAATTTGTGTTTAAAACAGAAAACTTCTACTTCTTTGGCTCGAAGGGGTTGACTAGGGATTATCTTCCTTATAACTCCTGTGTTTAGGATTTGAAAGAAACGCCTGTACATCGTCAGCAAGGTCTGTTCAATAGCATACTGTTATGAGATTATGGCATTGTTTCGTCATCCTCCCTCTAAAGGCTTGTAACTTTTAGCAAGAGTTGAATGTCATAAAGAAAGCATAATTATAGTGAAAATGAAAGGATGAATTCAAGACAAACATATGCAATGCATTAATGAAACAGAGTTTGACATTAACAAATAATTGTTTTAATAACAAAAGAAATTACAATTGAAAATTCAAAATGAACAGAAGCCTCTTTGTCTGAACTTGTCACTTTAGGTGGTGAGCCTTTGGCAGAAGAATTCAGTCTGGCCATCTTGTGTGAACTCCAGCGTTCCTTCTTCAATTAGATCTTGAATTTTATTTCTCAACGTCCAACAGCTATCGGTGTCATGTCCAGGACTGTTGGAGTGGTACGCACATCTTGCATTTGGATTGTATCTAGGAGAGACTGTGTTGGGATTATGAGGGGGGTCCCTTAATACAACTAGCTTGGCTTCCAACAGGTGTTGCAGTACTTGAGATAATGACATGTCAATTTCGGTGAAGCGTCTATCAGATGTTGTGGGCGAGGTTGTTGTTGGGCTCGTGACCCCGAAACAAGTTGAGGAGCTTTTCCCTTATCTTCTTGTCTCAAGGGGGGTTGAATGATGACTTGATATTCAACCTTAGGTGTTTTCCCCACTTGGTTGTTACGAAGCAGATTGTTAACGAGAACCCTAAGCTCTTCTTGTCTTTGAGCTAGGTTTTGGATGAGAGCCATCTGGCCCACCAGTTGTCCCATCATCTGGATCTTCATTGTTGCCAGCTCAATCCGCAGTTCCTCTAACTAATCATTCATGACACCGCTTGAATTCCCTAGGACCATGCCCCTTGTGAGGAGAGCTTTCACTTCTTCTTGCCCCTGGGACAGGTTCAAGAACATTTCTTGAAGTTGAGCGTTTTGATCCTGGATATCCTTGATAGTCTGCTCTAGAGCCATCTCTACTGAAATAAACAGTAGGAGAATAAGGAAACCTGAAAAGGAAAACCTGTTATGATGCAATGCATGATATGTGGATGCATGTTTTCAAGAATCTCTCGGGGTAAACACAAGAGAAATGTTAGAGGTTGAACTTTGGTCAACACCTTTGATTGGATAACTTTGTATCGGTGGATGTCTTTCCACGAGAATCAAGCTCACCATGTCAAGTGGGTCATAGCCCCTGATTCAAGTTGTTGCACTTGATCTTTTACGACGTTTGTTTAGAGGAGAACCCTCTTGCCCTTTGATAGACGTCTGGTTCAACGTGACCCTGCATTAAAAAGACCCTCGAGATCCTTGAAGTGGTTATTGAAAATGCTATTGTATGATGTTATAATGTTATGTACATGTCTACAGAAGTAAGCAAGTGTATATACAGACAGTCATATTCATACAAAGCAAACAAGTCCTTAGGTTTAGGCTTGCATGAGGTTTGAAGGTAATTACCCTCTTGAAGTTAGTTGGCTCAACCTGTCCTAAAATAGAAACCGGGTTCTAAGGAGCTCAATATCACTGGATTGTTTTCTATGTTCATTGTTTTGGTTTAGCCACTTAACTGGCGACCAAAATATTCCAAGAAAACAATCCTCAATGAGTGTAGTATCGAGTATCTACCAACTTCGGACTGCACCAAAGTTGGTCATCTCACTACCCCTAAAAGAGGCCAAGATGGTCAAGTAAGGTTCTAAGAGTTCGTTAGTGCTTCATGACATCACTTAGCGGCCCCGTATTCTCCTTGACTACTCAAGGGCTACCGGTACCCACAAATATGTCACACTAACATAGCTACTGCTTCAACCATGTCGGTATACCCCGCACAGTTCCCTCACAATTTATTGCTATTTACCTAAAAAGGTGCCCCCAAATCCGGGTGTAGGATTTACAACAAACCCAAACAAGGAACCCAAAAAGTAAAGCAATCAAAGCAATCAAAGCAAGCATGTAAAGGTGATCTAAAACCCTAAGGTAACCCCACTTTTAAAAAATTTCCCCACCAGAGTCGCCAGTTCTGTGATACGGTGGGAGAACTGACTTGGTTTTGCGTTTGTGTTCGCAAATGCTCGATTTAGCAAGAGTCGCCACCGACTTTTTATTTTATCCTAAGGAAAGGTCAAAAAGCACAGGAAAGACCTTTGAGATGTTTTCATGGGTTCGGGGGGTAGATTATGAAAAGGGAAGGTGCTAGCACCCTTTTCATCCATGGTTATCGATGGGCTCTTAGTTACTTGTTTTAGATCACTTGCCTTTGTTTTTCAATTGCTTGAAATGGTGTTTTGTGTGTGTGGTTTTGAAAATGTATTGAAAAAGATGCCTTGTCTAGGCAACCTTTGTAACAATTCGTTTGAATGTTTTACAAAGGTGTTTGTCTCTTTGAAAAGACGTTTCAATGTTTTTGAAAGTTTGTTTTGAAATTGTGTTGAGATGTGTGTTTAAAAAAATGGCAAGGATGTTTTGCAAGTTTGATCAAGTAACTAAGAGCTATCTACCCTAATTTACTCAAAGATCTTTCTTATGTTTTTTAACCTTTTTAACAGTGTTGTTTCACCATTGTATTTGGTGAACAACCTTGTGTTAGGACATTGAACGGGACGGGCATTGGGACATTTGTATAGTCATAGAAGGCAACATATGGGCGTTTTAGCAATGTCATTTTAGGGACTAGATCGTTTACCGAAGGCAACATCTAGGGTCATCGAGGGACTACGATCTTTTATCGAGGGTCTTTGCTAAAATGCCCATGCTCGAGGGACATGACTATTTTCCGAGGCAACAAGTGAGATTACCCTAAGGGTGCATGTGTGCAAAGTGTGTTTTATTGCATGCATTTGTCTTTGATTTTTAGGTTGTCTACTTGTTGGTTTTATCTTGCCATACACACCTATTTACTAGCATTTGTACAAAGTAAATAAAATGCAGAAAGATAAAATCCTACGCTATTACAACCATATCGAAAGGCATAAAAAAATGAAAAAAAATAAGATAAAAGTAAGAAAAATGAGTGTCTTTCGATTCAGGAAGGAGCACCCTTCGATTTGCATTCTGTTAGCTTCCTTCGATTGGGGCCAACAACAGAAAAGTCATGTCTTTCGATTAGGCTTTGGCACCAGTCAGGTCATGTACTTCGATTGGAGGCTGGCACCAGCATGGGAGTGCCTTTCGTCTGAGTCTGGACTTAGTGCAAGTGTGCCTCTGGCTGGGCCTTTCTGCCTTGTTGCCTTCTTCGATTGGGGCCTGGAAGTCAGTGAGGGAATGTCTTTCGATTAGGGGCTGGAAGTCAGTGAAGGCATGCTTTTCGTTTGGGCCTAGAAGTCAACATGGTATTCGTCATGGTTGTCTCTTTCGTTTGACCTGGAGAAAGAGGGCAGAAGCCAGAAGCTTCGTTCCCTATTTCCTGTTTCCTGTTTCTTTCATTTCAAGCATTAAATGACAACATGGCCTGAGGCCATGCTAGTATTTATCTTTCAAACAGTTTAATAACTAAAGCTAGTTCAGGCAAACAGCAAGCAAAACGAAAGGGTTAACTTTTAAAAACATGTTAAAAATGTGGAAACGAAAGGAACAATGGTATGTACAATGTTTCAAACGAAAAGGAATTGTATTTACATGTTATGAAACGAAAAGTTCAAAGGTAAGAATAACTTACCTCGCTTCAGGCCTTGAATGGATGTGGGACCTTGAGTGGACGTCCAAGGTTCTGGATTTGACAGAGGGGGCCAACAGCTGTGCTTGGACTGCTGGATTCGAAGGAAGGAAAGAAATAAGTCTTGTGTTTCTTTCTGTGATCGGTGGAAATAGAACTGACTGTTTTGAAATGATGGTTCGCGTTTGCGTTTTGCAAAATGTCGCGGTAAGCAAGAGTCGCCACCGTCTTTTATTTTCTCCAACAAGGAAAGGACAAAAGCACAACAAAATTCCTTTTCGAGATGTTTCTCGGGTTCGGGAGGTAGATTATAGAAAGGGAAGGTGTTAGCACCCTTTCAATCCGTGGTTATCCACGGGTTCTTAGGTACTTGCTCACTATTTTTTCAAAAAGTTTTGCTTTTCTTGTGTTTGTGGGTTTTGAAAAAGTTTGTTTGAAAACTTCGATTTAACTCTTGTATCTGTCCTCAAGAGTGTATGAAGTGTTTGTTTGAAAACTTTGTTTGAAAAGTGTAAGTGCGAAAAGTTGGTTTTGTTTTGAAAGAGCAAGTACCTGAAAACCTCTACCTACTCAAAAGAAATTAAGCTGTGTAAATATCCTTTAGACAGTGCTATCCCACTATTGAGAAGTAGGTAGCACCGTCGTTGGAGTTTTCGGGTCAATTCAATTTTAGGGACATGTGGTCACTAAAGCAATGGTAGGACGCCTTAGCGGTAACCCTAACGTCTTAGATCATTTTTATTCGAGGCAACCGTTTTGAGGTAACTTTGATCTTTAGATAGGAGGGCAACCTCTAAAACACCCTATACTCAATGACCACGTCGAGGCAACCAAGTGAGGCGTACCCTAGGAGTGGCATGTGCAAATGTGTCAATTTTCAGTTATGTTATCTTTGTACATGTTATGGTGAGTTACGGTTGATTTTAAGTTAAGATAGATCTTGTCATGCATAGCCTATTATTCATACATCTAACAGTTAATAGTTGCAGAAATTAAATTTGCGGAAAGTAAATCTAAACTATTACAAGGCGTCGGGTATTTACTTCGCCAAAAACAACCCTTGGAAAATAAATTGCGAGAAAAATAAATAAAGTGATAAAAAGTCCTAATTACGCTATTACATCCTCAAAGCAATTACATAAATATGATCAAAAATTAATATGCGTGCAAAGAAATTAAATCGGGAAAGTCCTTAGGGTTTTGACCCTTTTTGAGAAAGAATGAGTTTTTTGTCCTTTTTTGTATTTAATTAAACCTAAAACTAATTAATTAATTAATTAAAAGAAAAAAGTATTTTTTTTATGTTTTTTATGTTTTTAATGAAAATAAAATAAAATAAAGTCAAAAGTTAGTAAAAAACCCTAATTCTAATTTATTTCTATTTATTATGAAAAAGTCAAAATTAAACCTAATTAAACTAAATTAATTTGTTAGCATTTATTTACAAAATAATAAATTAAAGGTGAAATTAATGGTAATAAAAATATTTTAGTTTTTCTGTTTTCTGAATTTTTGTTGTGAAAAAATATTAGTTAAGTTAATTAAATAATAATAATAATAATTAATAATAATAATTAGTAAAAGAAAATAAAATGAAAAGAAAATAAAAAGGAATAATAAACCAGGGGGGTGATGGCCCAATATGGAGGTTTATTAGCAATCTTCAAGCCCATTAAGCTGCCAGACCTGTTTGACTTCTGGGATCGTCCAGGGCACATGTTGACTGGGAGTACCATGGTCAGCATCTCATGGCCATTAGATTCAAGCTTGTGGCCACTTGGCGCCTGGGATGTGAGAGCGTATGGTGTACCACCTTTGGAATTCTGCATATGAACATGTTATGAAAAATATTATAAGAGTTTTGGGTGGACCTGAGATTCGAACCCAGGTCACAATGATCACCAGCCAGCGCACCTAACCACTCCACCATTTTCTTGCTTTTGATAATATAATAACAATCAAATATAATATATACAAATTAATGCATATGCTGAAAAACAAACAAAAACGCGCACTCTTTTGAATTGCCCACTCAGAGGCTTACACGTCCCTCGTCTTCCTCGTTTATGCCTGTAAAAAACATGTTAGATAGCAGGGGTTTTTAACCCCCACAACCTACAGTGACCAAAAATAGCGATTAGCTCTACCGTTTACATAAATATTTCGCGATGGTGCCACTGTGTTCGTCTGGTCTCAACGATTTCAACCATAGGTCTCTCAAGGCTTGATTTTTCCTGTACTGTAAATCCCCAATTTTAGAGTTCAAGAACCCTAGAATTCATCAATGGTAACTTTCGATTCTGTGCATTATAATCCAACTAACTAATACCATTAGCTTTATATGAATTCAAGCAATACAAAACAATGACAAAATCATGTTAAATATGTATGAATCATGAGTTACGATTATGAAAATAATATGCAAACCGTGAGACTGTTCTGGAGGATTTCTTGAGCTTTAGTGCTTGGTTTTGATTCCTACACGCTCCTGGGAACCCCTGCAATAGATTAGAATCAATAAAAGCCTTTGAATTGGCCTGGAATATAGAAAACAGTTTTCAAGTTTTCTTGAATTTTTTTGAATTGGTTATGGCTTTCTTGCAGCAGCTTTCACGTATGCATGATTAGGGTTAGCTTGTGTATTTATAGAGGAAGAGAATTAGGTCAAAATCTTGCAAAGAAATCCATGGAATGATGGTTTGAATATTTGATTGAAAATCAAATATTTTTGAATCTTTTTGATTGGAAAAACTTGCTAAATTTGGAGATTATTGTCCCTTTGATTTGCACACGAAATTGCCAGCATGATTAGGTCATTCTTGCTTCACAAAAAGATTGGAAAACCATATCTTTGTATTTCCTACAATTTAAATTAATTAAATGAATTAAAATCAATTAAAAATCCAATTAATTAATAAAAAATAAGAAAATAAATTTAATTAGGTTTGATGGGTCTTGCATAGGTCTTGGATAAAGTTTCAAGAAGAAATTTGAGGCCCATTAGCAAAAACAAGGTGTTTTGAGCAAAGTTGACTTTTGCAAATTCACAAACATTTCCCAACTTATCCAATGCATATCTTGCTCAATTTTGATCATATGAACATGTTCTTGGACATTTTGGAAAGGTCTTGAAGTCCTCTAACCAATGCCTTTGGTCCCATGTCATTTGGATTTACCAATCTCAAGTTATGGACTTTGACTTAAAATGCATTTTTGTTGACTTTTGAAATTGACCTATAATGTAGAAATTGATAACTTTTTATGAGAGCATTTATTGGACTTGGAATGTGAAGATGGATTGTAGGAAATGTCATCCCCTTCAAAATGAGCATTGGATGGGATTTTTCTGATGAACCATGAAAAGGTTATGCCCTGGTCAAGATACAGTTGACTTTTCTGCTGACCAAAAATAGTAACTTTGTGCATCTTGATGATTTTTGAGCTATTCTTGTGGAATCATGATCAAGACTTGATGAAATGATGATTGTGGACTCAAAATAAGATGTTGACCAAAAATTCTGACTTTTGACTGCAAAATGACCATTTTACCCATGCAGTTGTCTGTAGAGCAAATAGGGCTTTTGACTGTGCAATATGGCATTGTGAGTCTTGAAACTTGGCATGTAGGTGTTTGAGAATGCATCTAGGCATATGAGACTTGATTGAGCCATTAAAAACCTCAAATTCCTTGAAAGAAACAAAACCCTAATTTTGACTGGCTTAGGAGGCATTTGGACTGTGCAACCTCTTGAGTAAACTTGAACCATTTGAAGATGACTCTTGACAAACCTTGAAGAATATGGGAGGGAAAAATTTGGGGTACAACAATTTCCCCTGTTTAATCTTCTTAAACCTGAGGATGTAGATTGGCTTTCGTGCCTTTCGTGATCCGAAGGTGGAAGATGATTGAACACTAAAGTGCCCAGAAATTTGCACTCGCATGGTGTAGTATCAGCAATGTGATGTCGGGAATGGACTTGCAGATGCCATTTGAAGAGATGATGGATATGAGGATGGGATTATAGATTCCATCTGGAGATGTTTGTTGAATTGTAACTTGGTAGGTTGAAAGAAGGAACCTGTGTAGGGTTGCCTGATGATGAGCTCGTGTAAAATTGCATCTTGGAAAGAAGGAAACCTGTGTAGGGTTGACTGATGATGAGCCTGTGTGAAACTGCATCTTTGAAGGAAGGAAACCTGTGTAGGGTTGACTGATGATGAGTCCGTGTGAAACTGCATCTAGAATTGAGAAGGAAACATGTGTAGGGTGTCTTGATGACTGCATCTTGAAGAGAGGGAACCAATGTAGGGTTTCTTGATGACGAGTCCGTGTAAAACTGCATTTGGGAAGGAAGGAAACCTGTGTAGGGTTTACTGATGACGAGTCCGTGTGAAACCGCATCTGAAATGGAGAAGGAACCTGTGTAGGGTTACTTTGATGATGAGTCCGTGTGAAACCGCATCTGAAAAGAGAAAGGGAACCGGTGTAGGGTTACTTTGATGATGAGTCCGTGTAAAACTGCATCCTGGAAGGAAGAAAACCTGTGTAGGGTTGACTGATGATGAGTCCGTGTGAAACTACATCTTTGGAAAGAGAGAACCTGTGTAGGGTTTCTTGATGATGAGTCCGTGTAAGACTTCATCTTTGGAAAGAGAGAACCTGTGTAGGGTTTCTTGATGACGAGTCCGTGTAAAACTACGTCCGGAGTTGAGAAGAGAACCGGTGTAAGGTTACTTCGGGATAAGTTTGTGTAAAACTTCTGGATGAACCAGGGTAAGGTTATTTTGAGATAAGTTCGTGTGAAACTTCAAGAGGACCGGGGTAAGGTTACTTTGGGATAAGTTTGTGTAAAACTTCTGGATGAACCGGGGTAAGGTTATAAGTTCGTGTAAAACTTCTGGATGAACCGGGGTAAGGTTATTTTGTGATAAGTCCGTGTAAGACTTCTGGATGAACCGGGGTAAGGTTACTTCGAGAAAAGTTCGTGTAAAACTTCGTCTTGGAACTGAGGAGGAATTGGTGTAGGGTTGTCTGAGGACGAGTCCGTGTAAAACTTCGTCTTGGAAGGGAGGAGGAACCTGTGTAGAGTTACTTTGATGATGAGTCAGTGTAAAACTTCATCTTGGAAATGAGAAGGAACCGGTGTAGGGTCGCCTGATGATGAGTCCGTGTAAAACTTCATCTTGGAAATGGGAAGGAACCGGTGTAGAGTTGCCTTATGTAGATTCCGTGTAAAACTTCATCTGAAATAGAAGGAACCTGTGTAGGGTTGCTTCATGATGAGTCAATGTAAAACTTCATCTGAAATTGATAAGGAACCGGTGTAGGGTTTCCTGATGATGAGTCCGTGTAAAACTTCATCTGAAATCGAGAAGGAACCGGTGTAGGGTTTCCTGCTGATGAGTCAGTGTAAAACTTCATCTTGGAATTGAGAAGGAACCGGTGTAGGGTTTCCTGATGATGAGTCCGTGTAAAAATTCATCTGAAATTGAGAAGGAACCGGTGTAGGGTTTCCTGCTGATGAGTCCGTGTAAAACTTCATCTGAAATAAAAGGAACCTGTGTAGGGTTGCCTCATGATGATCAAGTAGATAATTGTCCTGTCTGGTTTCAGGTATTAACCCACGATCAGTCGTCCACAGAATTGTCCTGGCTTGTTACAGGTGTTGATCTGGAACTGCAAAGGTAGATGGTAATCATCTTTTGAT
The DNA here is from genome assembly GCA_948472305.1 of Vicia faba. Taxonomy (NCBI): domain Eukaryota; kingdom Viridiplantae; phylum Streptophyta; class Magnoliopsida; order Fabales; family Fabaceae; genus Vicia; species Vicia faba. The sequence continues at coordinate 1,468,658,883 of OX451741.1, forward strand.
TGACCTTTTCCTGAAAAAGCAAAACGTTAGCTGTATGCAATGTCATGATGCATGAACTGCATGATGTCAAGATGTTCTCAAGAATAAATGAGATTTGTGTTGTATGATGCGTATGCATGTCATGATGTATGAAGATGTGATGTTTTTAGCTGGGGAAAATAAATCCCGGAGCTGCTGGAGAATAGTGTTGAGTTCTTCGTTTCCGCTGGGGATGATACACGAATATGATTGCGTGAATAAACCTGTAGAAGAAGATGACTCCGTTGGGGGATAAACCTGGTGGAGAGATTACTTTGCGGGGAATTACTCTGTGGGAAAGAGATGCTTCGCTGAGATTTTAACGATATTTCCGTTGGGGATTCCGTTGATAAGCTCTGTTGGGATTTTGATGAACTCCGTTGGGGATAGGAAGAACTTCGCTGAGGACGATCTTTTCGTTGCAATTTGCTGAGGATAACCCAGTTAGACTCTGGTGGGGGATAACCTTCTGAATATGGTTGGGGAGAGATGCATTTGTACTCTGTAGGGGACAAGCTTCCAGAATCTACTGGGGAGGTGATTCAACTCTCCTGGGGAAACTTTTGAGGAAATGGCTCCACTGGGGTATCTGTATTCCGCCGGGGAACAATCTTATATTTCTGTCGAGGAATGTTAAGACTGCCGGGGATGCTTGCTGAGGAATATCTGTATACTCTACTAGGTAATATTAAGATCTTCTGGGGATACCCAACTCCTCTTTAAGGATGACAGTAGACTAACTCTGCTTGGGGAGAGTGTTGCTGAATTGCTGGGGATACTGTACCTTTTCGGGGCTGATGGGAGACCAACTCTGCTTGGGGAGAGTCTTTCCGAGTCTTGTCTTACTCTGCGGGGAGTGAAGGTATCTTGGTCATACTCTTCATCTGAACCTATCTTGGTACCTTGGTGGACAGAGCATCTTGTACAGCTCGGACAATTCTTATTGCCCCAGTTTCTGCGGGAAAAGAAGGTACCTGTGGAGGTGCTTGATAACTGCCGATTGACAAATCTTCTTCTGGTAGGCGAGTGACGAGATGACGGAACATAGTCGTACGCTTTGATCCCTAACTTTTGCCTGGACCGCCCTTTCAGGTTTTCGGTCCACCGGGATACCCATTTTTGCCCAAGCCGCCTTTTCAGGTTTTCGACTTGCCGGGTGTACAGATTTTTTTCATTTTCATCCCCTATTTTTGCCCGAACCCTTTTGGTTCACCGGGAAGCCCTTATTTTTGCCTAGGCCAGTAGACCTAGCGGGTCTTTGATTATGCGTAGTATTTTTTCGACTATGTCCATGTTCTTAGAGTGCAGGGAGTGTCACTGTCGGTAGTATTATGTTGTCATATTACCAGAAGACGTTTGATCGTACCAGATTTGTCGCTGGGATTCATGCCTAATGCCCCAGTTGATTCAGATGGAGATCTGCCCCTGGCTATTTGGCATTTTTGAGAGATTCCTTGAATCTTGACTGGACTGCCCTAGATGACGGATCATGATCATGTCTGCCCCTTGATTGGAAGTGTTTTTGTTCACTAGATATTCTTCGTACGAATTTCTATGCTGTTTGAACAAATAGTCATATGCAAACAATGTTATTTTAAGAATGCAAAGCTTATGTCTGTCTTGAAGTTTTTTTTTTGAAAATGCAGTTTTCAATAAAACAAGTGAATTTTTGTAAAATGTGATGTCAACTCAGGATTTTACAGCGAGCCTTATAGGAGTCAGGATACCTTTTGTAACAATATGCTTTCGAACTAACCCATGCTTCAGCTAGGACTTTTGAGGGTTATAACGTGGCCTGGTTCACGGTTTAAGAAACAAAGGATAAAGGCTCAAATTTTATTTGTACCCACCCGTTCTTCGTGATGTTCTTCGATCCTAAACTCAGCTAATCGTGTGTTAGATATTTTTTGAGTCTTTGCTTTGATATACCAGTGATGGTTCGGATACTGATAGTTTATTTTGAATAGGCAGTCATTTCTTTTTGTTGAGGGTTTGTAGGACCTCTTTCTTTTTTATTTCATTATCCCTGTTTTTTGCCTGAACTGTTTCTTTTGTGATTACAGTCAGCGGGATGCCCCAGTTTTTTGTAAGTCTCCTTCATAGGTTTTGACTTATTGGGCTTTTATTTTGAGAGATAATGACTGTCTGTCTTTATGATTATTCGGAACCATCACCATTTTTTGTTTTGGAAGGACTTCTTTGATGTCATTCGTTGTGAACCTGGATCAACTGAGAAAACTACCCTGCCCCAGGTTATAATTAAGGGTTTTAATTTTTTTGTGAAAAGAAAAACTCCTACTTCTTTGGCTCAAAGGGGTTGACGAGGGATTATCTTCCTTATAACTCCACTATTTAGGATTTGAAACAATGCCTGTACCTCATCAGTGGGGTCTGTTTAAAAGCATACTATAAAGATCGTGGTATCGTTTTCGTCATCCTCCCTCAAAAGGCTTAGAATTTTTAATCGAGAGTTGAACATCAAATAATGAAAGCAATTTTAAGCATAGTGAACACAATTACTTCAAAACAGACACGTGTAATGCATTAATGAAATAAGAGAGTTTGACATGATAATTGTTTGAATAAGCAAAGAAAAATACAATATCAGAATTTAAATGAACAAAAGTCTCTCAATCCTAGCCATGCTTTGGCAAGGGAGCAGTGATCACATTGGGAGTCTTAGAAGGCTCGAATTTGATCTCCTTAGCATCAATCATATTTTGAATCTTGTATTTCAGCGCCCAACAATCGTCAGTATCGTGCCCTGGGCTACCGAAATGATAAACACACCTCGCATCTGGGTTGTAGTTTGGAGAAGAAGTCTTAGGATTCGCATGAGGGTTTATCACCGCAATCAGATTCATCTTCAACATGTGCTGCAATGCTTGTGACAATGGCATGTTGATGTTGGTGAACTGTCTTTTAGGCTCGTTCGGCCTTTGTTGATTTCCCTTTTGCTGTTGTCGGTGTGACGCAGAACCAGAGATCAAGACTGCCCCTACGTGTTGGTCACGACGACTCTTTTGACTGTACACAACATTGGACTCTTTCCTCCCACTGTAAGGCTTTTTCTGAGCGTCAGAAGGTGTAGCTTCTTGAATCTTCCCAGCTTTGATACCAGCTTCAATTCTTTCCCCAGTCAAGATAAGGTCTGTAAACCCGGCTGGAGAGTTTCCGATTAAATGGTTGAAGAACGGACCAGACAGGGTCCCCAAGAACATGTCCACAAGTTCACGGTCAGTCAAAGGTGGCTGCACCCGTCCAGCAAGGTCTCTCCACTTTTGAGCGTACTCCTTAAATCCTTCACCCGTCCCTAGTGACATACCCTGGAGTTGGGTACGCGTAGGAGCGAGGTCGGAATTATACTGATACTGCTTATAGAACGCAGTAGCCAAGTCTTCCCAGTTGCGGATACTGGCCCCATCCAGCTGATAGAACCACTCGAGTTGAGTCCCTGAAAGACTATCCTGAAAGAAGTGAATCCACAAATTCTTGTCGGCCGTGTAGGGCTGGATCTTCCTTACATACGACCGCAAGTGCAGCTTAGGACAGGAAGCTCCGTCGTACTTTGCGAAAGTAGGCGCCTTGAACTTATGGGGAATCACCACCCCAGAGGATAAGCCTAAGTCTCCAAAGTCCAACCCGAGCACATTTTGAATCTCCATAGCACTTAAGCGGTCCTCTAGCTGTTTGTACCTATCCTCAGCAGGAGGATACTGTTCATCATCATAATCCATCTCGTTGTCGGAGACCACAGGACTAGGAACCCTTCTCTCTTGGGGACTGTCCTTGCCTACAGATGAGGTAGTCAGCTCAACCTCATTCTGTAATCCATTCCCAGATCTGCGTCTAGTGTTGAACAAAACAGTCCTCTTCTTCTTCTTCTTCTTCCTCTCTTTCAGAATCAGAGTCTTCAAATCCTGTTGACCCTGGGCTAGGCTCATAACCAACTCTTGGAACTGGGCATTCTGGGCCTGGAGGGCCTTGATAGCTTGTTCAGCGGAAGGTTTAGAAGACATGATGATTGCTGAAATAAACAGCGAAGAAGATAAGTGACCTGTAATGGTACCTGTAATGCAATGATATGTATGATATGCATGCAATGTTTTCAAGGATCTCGCGGGGTAAACAGGAAACTGTTAGAATTTGAATTTTGCAGCTTGATTGAAGGAACTTCATGTTATTAAGAGTCCTTCTTCAAGAGTCAGGCTCACCATATCGAGTGGGTCATAGCCCCTGACTCAAGTCATCATGTTTTGATCTCCTAACAACCTTGGCTGAGGAAAATAAATCCCCTTTTCCCCTTGCTAGACAGTTGGTTCATCATGACCTGCATCACAAACCCTTGAGATCCTTGAAATGGTTAAGGAAATGCTATGGTATGATGTTATGATGTGTATGCTATGCATGAAGTGATGTAAGTAAACTCTGCAATGAGTCCAAATTATTGGCTAAGGACTGTAAGCAAAAACCTGCAAGGAACCCATGTTGTCAGATAACAAGTATGTACAAGTAGTTCAAGTTTGAAAGCACACAAGTCACACAAAGAGCCCTTAGATTTTAGGCTAGCATGGAGTTTAGGTATTACCCTCTTGCAGTTGGTTGGCTCAAAACCTGTCCTACAAATAGTAACCGAGTTCTAAGGAGCTCAATATCATTGGATTGTTTTCTATGTTCATTATTTTGATTTAGCCACTGAACTGGCGACCAAAATATTCCAAGAAAACAACCCTCAATGAGTGTAGTATCGAGTATCTACCAACTTCGGACTGCACCAAAGTCGGTCATCTCACTACCCCTAAAGAGGCCAGGATGGTCAAGTAAGGTTCTTAAGGTCAGTTGATGCTTCACGACACCACGCGGCGGCCCCGTACTCTCCTTGACTTGACTCAAGGGTTACCGGTACTCACTAAAGTGCCACATCAATGTAGCAACTGCTTCAACCATGTCGGTATACCCCACACAGTTCCCTCGCAGTTTGTTGCTACTTCTAAAGGGTATTCCCAGATCCGGGTTAGGATCCATAAAACTCCGATACAAGCCCACAATATTAAAGCAAACAAGGCATACAATTGAAAATATAGAATGATCTAATCCTAAGGTACACCTCACTTATACAGTATCCCCAGCAGAGTCGCCAGTTCTGTGATCGGTGGAAATAGAACTGACTGTTTTGAAATGCTGGTTCGCGTTTGCGTTTTGCAAAATGTCGCGGTAAGCAAGAGTCACCACCGTCTTTTATTTTCGCCAACAAGGAAAGGACAAAAGCACAGCAAAATTCATTTTCGAGATGTTTCTCGGGTTCGGGAGGTAGATTATAGAAAGGGAAAGTGTTAGCACCCTTTCTATCCGTGGTTATCCACGGGCTCTTAGGTACTTGCTCACTATGTTTTCAAAAAGTTTTGCTTTTCTTGTGTTTGTGGGTTTTGAAAAAGTTTGTTTGAAAACTTCGATTTAACTCTTGTATCTGTCCTCAAGAGTGTATGAAGTGTTTGTTTGAAAACTTTGTTTGAAAAGTGTAAGTGCGAAAAGTTGGTTTTGTTTTGAAAGAGCAAGTACCTGAGAACCTCAACCTACTCGAAAGAAATTAAGCTGTGTAAATGTCCTTTAGACAGTGCTATCCCACTATTGAGAAGTAGGTAGCACCGTCGTTGGAGTTTTCGGGTCAATTCGATTTTAGGGACATGTGGTCACTAAAGCAATGGTAGGACGCCTTAGCGGTAACCCTAACGTCTTAGATCATTTTTATTCGAGGCAACCGTTTCGAGGCAAATTTGATCTTTAGACAGGAGGGCAACCTCTAAAACACCCTATACTCAATGACCACGTCGAGGCAACCAAGTGAGGCGTACCCTAGGAGTGGCATGTGCAAATGTGTCAATTTTCAGTTATGTTATCTTTGTACATGTTATGGTGAGTTATGGTTGATTTTAAGTTAAGATAGATATTGTCATGCATAGCCTATTATTCATACATCTAACAGTTAATAGTTGCGGAAATTAAATTTGCGGAAAGTAAATCTAAACTATTACAAGGCGTCGGGTATTTACATCGCCAAAAACAACCCTTGGAAAATAAATTGCGAGAAAAATAAATAAAGCGATAAAAAGTCCTAATTACGCTATTACATCCTCGAAGCAATTACATAAATATGATCAAAAATTAATATGCGCGCAAAGAAATTAAATCGGGAAAGTCCTTAGGGTTTTGACCCTTTTTGAGAAAGAATGAGTTTTTTGTCCTTTTTTGTATTTAATTAAACCTAAAACTAATTAATTAATTAATTAAAAGAAAAAAGTATTTTTTATGTTTTTTATGTTTTTAATGAAAATAAAATAAAATAAAATAAAGTCAAAAGTTAGTAAAAAACCCTAATTCTAATTTATTTTTATTTATCATGAAAAAGTCAAAATTAAACCTAATTAAACTAAATTAATTTGTTAGCATTTATTTACAAAATAATAAATTAAAGGTGAAATTAATGGTAATAAAAATATTTTAGTTTTTTAGTTTTCTGAATTTTTGTTGTGAAAAAATATTAGTTAAGTTAATTAAATAATAATAATAATAATAATAATTAATAATAATAATTAGTAAAAGAAAATAAAAAGAAAAGAAAATAAAAAGGAATAATAAACCAGGGGGGTGATGGCCCAATATGGAGGTTTATTAGCAATCTTCAAGCCCATTAAGCTGCCAGGCCTGTTTGACTTCTGGGATCGTCCAGGGCACATGTTGACTGGGAGTACCATGGTCAGCATCTCATGGCCATTAGATTCAAGCTTGTGGCCACTTGGCGCTTGGGATGTGAGAGCGTATGGTGTACCACCTTTGGAATTCTGCATATGAACATGTTATGAAAAATATTATAAGAGTTTTGGGTGGACCTGAGATTCGAACCCAGGTCCCAATGATCACCAGCCAGCGCACCTAACCACTCCACCATTTGCTTGCTTTTGATAATATAATAACAATCAAATATAATATATACAAATTAATGCATATGCTGAAAAACAAACAAAAATGCGCGCTCTGTTGAATTGCCCACTCAGAGGCTTACACGTCCCTCGTCTTCCTCGTTTATGCCTGTAAAAAACATGTTAGATAACGGGGGTTTTTAACCCCCACAACCTACAGTGACCAAAAATAGCGATTAGCTCTACCGTTTACATAAATATTTCGCGATGGTGCCACTGTGTTCGCCTGGTCTCAACGATTTCAACCATAGGTCTCTCAAGGCTTGATTTTTCCTGTACTGTAAATCCCCAATTTTAGAGTTCAAGAACCCTAGAATTCATCAATGGTAACTTTCGATTCTGTGCATTATAATCCAATTAACTAATACCATTAGCTTTATATGAATTCAAGCAATACAAAACAATGACAAAATCATGTTAAATATGTATGAATCATGAGTTACGATTATGAAAATAATATGCAAACCGTGAGACTGTTCTGGAGGATTTCTTGAGCTTTAGTGCTTGGTTTTGATTCCTACACGTTCCCGGGAACCCCTGCAATAGATTAGAATCAATAAAAGCCTTTGAATTGGCCTGGAATATAGAAAACAGTTCAAGTTTTCTTGAATTTTTTTTGAATTGGTTATGGCTTTCTTGCAGCAGCTTTCACGTATGCATGATTAGGGTTAGCTTGTGTATTTATAGAGGAAGAGAATTAGGTCAAAATCTTGCAAAGAAATCCATGGAATGATGGTTTGAATATTTGATTGAAAATCAAATATTTTTGAATCTTTTTTATTGGAAAAACTTACTAAATTTGGAGATTCTTGTCCCTTTGATTTGCACACGAAATTGCCAGCATGATTAGGTCATCCTTGCTTCACAAAAAGATTGGAAAACCATATCTTTGTATTTCCTACAATTTAAATTAATTAAATGAATTAAAATCAATTAAAAATCCAATTAATTAATAAAAAATAAGAAAATAAATTTAATTAGGCTTGATGGGTCGTGCATAGGCCTTGGATAAAGTTTCAAGAAGAAATTTGAGGCCCATTAGCAAAAACAAGGTGTTTTGAGCAAAGTTGACTTTTGCAAATTCACAAAACTTTCCCAACTTATCCAATGCATATCTTGCTCAATTTTGATCATATGAACATGTTCTTTGACATTTTGGAAAGGTATTGAAGTCCTCTAACCAATGCCTTTGGTCCCATGTCATTTGGATTTTCCAATATCAAGTTATGGTCTTTGACTTAAAATGCATTTTTGTTGACTTTTGAAATTGACCTATAATGTAGAAATTGATAAATTTTTGTGAGAGCATTTCTTGGACTTGGAATGTGAAGATGGATTGTAGCAAATGTCATCCCCTTAAAAATGAGCATTGGATGGGATTTTTCTGATGAACCATGAAAAAGTTATGCCCTGGTCAAGATACAGTTGACTTTTCTGCTGACCAAAAATAGTAACTTTGTGCATCTTGATGATTTTTGAGCTATTCTTGTGGAATTATGATCAAGACTTGATGAAATGATGATTGTGGACTCAAAATAAGATGTTGACCAAAAATTCTGACTTTTGACTGCAAAATGACCATTTTACCCCTGCAGTTGTCTGTAGAGCAAATATGGCTTTTGACTGTGCAATCTGGCATTGTGAGTCTTGAAACATGGCATGTAGGTGTTTGAGAATGCATCTAGGCATATGAGACTTGATTGAGCCATTAAAAACCTCAAATTCCTTGAAAGAAACAAAACCCTAATTTTGACTGGCTTAGGAGGCATTTGGACTGTGCAACCTCTTGAGTAAACTTGAACCATTTGAAGATGACTCTTGACAAACCTTGAAGAATATGGTAGGGAAAATTTTGGGGTACAATAGTTGCCCCTGTTTAATCTTCTTAAACCTGAGGATGTAGATTGGCTTTCGTGCCTTTCGTGATCCGAAGGTGGAAGATGATTGAACACTAAAGTGCCCAGAAATTTGCACTCGCATGGTGTAGTATCAGCAATGTGATGTCGGGAATGGGCTTGCAGATGCCATTTGGAGAGATGATGGATAGGAGGATGGGCTTATAGATGCCATCTGGAGATGTTTGTTGAATTGTAACTTGGTAGGTTGAAAGAAGGAACCTGTGTAGGGTTGCCTGATGATGAGCTCGTGTAAAACTGCATCTTGGAAAGAAGAAAACCTGTGTAGGGTTGACTGATGATGAGCCTGTGTGAAACTGCATCTTTGAAGGAAGGAAACCTGTGTAGGGTTGACTGATGATGAGTCCGTGTGAAACTGCATCTAGAATTGAGAAGGAAACCTGTGTAGGGTTTCTTGATGACTGCATCTTGAAGAGAGGGAACCGGTGTAGGGTTTCTTGATGACGAGTCCATGTAAAACTGCATCTGGGAAGGAAGGAAACCTGTGTAGGGTTTACTGATGATGAGTCCGTGTGAAACCGCATCTGAAATGGAGAAGGAATCTGTGTAGGGTTACTTTGATGATGAGTCCGTGTGAAACCGCATCTGAAAAGAGAAAGGGAATCGGTGTAGGGTTACTTTGATGATGAGTTCGTGTAAAACTGCATCCTGGAAGGAAGAAAACCTGTGTAGGGTTGACTGATGATGAGTCCGTGTGAAACTACATCTTTGTAAAGAGAGAACCTGTGTAGGGTTTCTTGATGACGAGTTCGTGTAAGACTTCATCTTTGGAAAAAGAGAACCTGTGTAGGGTTTCTTGATGACGAGTCCGTGTAAAACTACGTCCGGAGTTGAGAAGAGAACCGGTGTAAGGTTACTTCGGGATAAGTTCGTGTAAAACTTCTGGATGAACCGGGGTAAGGTTATTTTGAGATAAGTTCGTGTGAAACTTCAGGAGGAACCGGGGTAAGGTTACTTTGGGATAAGTTCGTGTAAAACTTCTGGATGAACCGGGGTAAGGTTATAAGTTCGTGTAAAACTTCTGGATGAACCGGGGTAAGGTTATTTTGTGATAAGTCCGTGTAAGATTTCTGGATGAACCGGGGTAAGGTTACTTCGAGAAAAGTTCGTGTAAAACTTCGTCTTGGAACTGAGGAGGAACCGGTGTAGGGTTGCCTGAGGACGAGTCAGTGTAAAACTTCGTCTTGGAAGGGAGGAGGAACCTGTGTAGGGTTACTTTGATGATGAGTCCGTGCAAAACTTAATCTTGGAAATGAGAAGGAACCGATGTAGGGTCGCCTGATGATGAGTCTGTGTAAAACTTCATCTTGGAAATGGGAAGGAACCGGTGTAGAATTGCCTTATGATGAGTCAGTGTAAAACTTCATCTGAAATAGAAGGAACCTGTGTAGGGTTGCTTCATGATGAGTCAGTGTAAAACTTCATCTGAAATTGAGAAGGAACCGGTGTAGGGTTTCCTGATGATGAGTCCGTGTAAAACTTCATCTGAAATCGAGAAGGAACCGGTGTAGGGTTTCCTGCTGATGAGTCAGTGTAAAACTTCATCTTGGAATTGAGAAGGAACCGGTGTAGGGTTTCCTGATGATGAGTCCGTGTAAAACTTCATCTGAAATTGAGAAGGAACCGGTGTAGGGTTTCCTGCTGATGAGTCCGTGTAAAACTTCATCTGAAATAGAAGGAACCTGTGTAGGGTTGCCTCATGATGATCAAGTAGATAATTGTCCTGTCTGGTTTCAGGTATTAACCCACGATCAGTCGTCCACAGAATTGTCCTGGCTTGTTACAGGTGTTGATCTGGAACTGCAAAGGTAGATGGTAATCATCTTTTGATTGACCTTTTCCTGAAAAAGCAAAACGTTAGCTGTATGCAATGTCATGATGCATGAACTGCATGATGTCAAGATGTTCTCAAGAATAAATGAGATTTGTGTTGTATGATGCGTATGCATGTCATGATGTATGAAGATGTGATGTTTTTAGCTGGGGAAAATAAATCCCGGAGCTGCTGGAGAATAGTGTTGAGTTCTTCGTTTCCGCTGGGGATGATACACGAATATGATTGCATGAATAAACCTGTAGAAGAAGATGACTCCGTTGGGGGATAAACCTGGTGGAGAGATTACTTTGCGGGGAATTACTCTGTGGGAAAGAGATGCTTCGCTGAGATTTTAACGATAGTTCCGCTGGGGATTCCGTTGATAAGCTCTGTTGGGATTTTGATGAACTCCGTTGGGGATAGGAAGAACTTCGCTGAGGACGATCTTTTCGTTGCAATTTGCTGAGGATAAACCAGTTAGACTCTGGTGGGGGATAACCTTCTGAATATGGCTGGGGAGAGATGCATTTGTACTCTGCAGGGGACAAGCTTCCAGAATCTACTGGGGAGGTGATTCAACTCTCCTGGGGAAACTTTTGAGGAAATGGCTCCACTGGGGTATCTGTATTCCGCCGGGGAACAATCTTATATTTCTGTCGAGGAATGTTAAGACTGCCGGGGATGCTTGCTGAGGAATATCTGTATACTCTGCTAGGTAATATTAAGATCTTCTGGGGATACCCAACTCCTCTTTAAGGCTGACAATAAACTAACTCTGCTTGGGGAGAGTGTTGCTGAATTGCTGGGGATACTGTACCTTTTCGGGATTATGAGGGGGGTCCCTTAATACAACTAGCTTGGCTTCCAACAGGTGTTGCAGTACTTGAGATAATGACATGTCAATTTCGGTGAAGCGTCTATCAGATGTATTCCGCCTACGCCGATTACCCTGTTGTTGTGGGCGAGGTTGTTGTTGGGCTCGTGACCCCGAAACAAGTTGATGAGCTTTTCCCTTATCTTCTTGTCTCAAGGGGGGTTGAATGATGACTTGATCTTCAACCTTAGGTGTTTTCCCCACTTGGTTGTTTCGAAGCAGATTGTTAACGAGAACCCTAAGCTCTTCTTGTCTTTGAGCTAGGTTTTGGATGAGAGCCATCTGGCCCACCAGTTGTCCCATCATCTGGATCTTCATTGTTGCCAGCTCAATCCGCAGTTCCTCCAACTGATCATTCCTGACACCGCTTGAATTCCCTAGGACCATGCCCCTTGTGAGGAGAGCTTTCACTTCTTCTTGCCCCTGGGACAGGTTCAAGAACATTTCTTGAAGTTGAGCGTTTTGATCCTGGATATCCTTGATAGTCTGCTCTAGAGCCATCTCTCCTGAAATAAACAGTAGGAGAATTAGGAAACCTGAAAAGGAAAACCTGTTATGATGAAATGCATGATATGTGGATGCATGTTTCAAGAATCTCTCGGGGTAAACACAAGAGAAATGTTAGAAGTTGAACTTTGGTCAACACCTTTGATTGGATAACTTTGTATTGGTGGATGTCTTTCCATGAGAATCAAGCTCACCATGTCAAGTGGGTCATAGCCCCTGATTCAAGTTGTTGCACTTGATCTTTGACGATGTTTGTTTAGAGGAGAACCCTCTTGCCCTTTGATAGACGTCTTGTTCAACGTGACCCTGCATCAAAAAGACCCTCGAGATCCTTGAAGTGGTTATTGAAAATGCTATGGTATGATGTTATGATGTTATGTACATGTGTGCAGAAGTAAGCAAGTGTATATACAGACAATCATATTCACACAAAGCAAACAAGTCCTTAGGTTTAGGCTTGCATGAGGTTTGTAGGTAATTACCCTCTTGAAGCTAGTTGGCTCAACCTGTCCTAAAATAGAAACCGGGTTCTAAGGAGCTCAATATCACTGGATTGTTTTCTATGTTCATTGTTTTGGTTTAGCCACTTAACTGGCGACCAAAATATTCCAAGAAAACAATCCTCAATGAGTGTAGTATCGAGTATCTACCAACTTCGGACTGCACCAAAGTCGGTCATCTCACTACCCCTAAAAGAGGCCAAGATGGTCAAGTAAGGTTCTAAGAGTTCGTTAGTGCTTCATGACATCACTCAGCGGCCCCGTATTCTCCTTGACTACTCAAGGGCTACCGGTACCCACAAATATGTCACACTAACATAGCTACTGCTTCAACCATGTCGGTATACCCCGCACAGTTCCCTCACAGTTTATTGCTATTTACCTAAAAAGGTGCCCCCAAATCCGGGTGTAGGATTTACAACAAACCCAAACAAGGAACCCAAAAAGTAAAGCAATCAAAGCAATCAAAGCAAGCATGTAAAGGTGATCTAAAACCCTAAGGTAACCCCACTTTTAAAAAATTTCCCCAGCAGAGTCGCCAGTTCTGTGATACGGTGGGAGAACTGACTTGGTTTTGCGTTTGTGTTCGCAAATGTTCGGTTTAGCAAGAGTCGCCACCGACTTTTTATTTTATCCTAAGGAAAGGTCAAAAAGCACGGGAAAGACCTTTGAGATGTTTTCGTGGGTTCGGGGGGTAGATTATGAAAAGGGAAGGTGCTAGCACCCTTTTCATCCAGGTTATCCATGGGCTCTTAGTTACTTGTTTTAGATCACTTGCCTTTGTTTTTCAATTTCTTGAAATGGTGTTTTGTGTGTGTGGTTTTGAAGATGTTTTGAAAAAGATGCCTTGTATAGGCAACCTTTGTAACAATTCGTTTGAATGTTTTACAAAGGTGTTTGTCTCTTTGAAAATATGTTTCAATGTTTTTGAAAGTTTGTTTTGAAATTGTGTTGAGATGTGTGTTTGAAAAAATGGCAAGGATGTTTTACAAGTTTGATCAAGTAACTAAGAGCTATCTACCCTAATTTACTCAAAGATCTTTCTTATGTTTTTTAACCTTTTTAACAGTGTTGTTTCACCATTGTATTTGGTGAACAACCTTGTGTTAGGATGTTGAACGGGACGGGCATTGGGACATTTGTATAGTCATAGAAGGCAACATATGGGACGTTTTAGCAATGTCGTTTTAGGGACTAGATCATTTACCGAAGGCAACATCGAGGGTCATCGAGGGACTACGATCTTTTATCGAGGGTCTTTGCTAAAACGCCCATGCTCGAGGGACATGACTATTTTCCGAGGCAACAAGTGAGATTACCCTAAGGGTGCATGTGTGCAAAGTGTGTTTTATTGCATGCATTTATCTTTGATTTTTAGGTTGTCTACTTGTTGGTTTTATCTTGCCATACACACCTATTTACTAGCATTTGTACAAAGTAAATAAAATGCAGAAAGATAAAATCCTACGCTATTACAACCATATCGAAAGGCATAAAAAATGAAAAAAATAAGATAAAAGTAAGAAAAATGAGTGTCTTTCGATTCAGGCAGGAGCACCCTTCGATTTGCATTCTGTTGGCTTCCTTCGATTGGGGCCAACAACAGCAAAGTCATGTCTTTCGATTAGGCTTTGGCACCAGTCAGGTCATGTACTTCGATTGGAGGCTGGCACCAGCATGGGAGTGTCTTTCGTCTGAGCCTGGACTTAGTGCAAGTGTGCCTCTGGATGGGACTTTCTGCCTTGTTGCCTTCTTCGATTGGGGCCTAGAAGTCAGTGAGGGAATGTCTTTCAATTAGGGGCTGGAAGTCATTGAAGGCATGCTTTTCGTTTGGGCCTAGAAGTCAACATGGTTTTCCTCCTGGTTGTCTCTTTTGTTTGACCTGGAGAAAGAGGGTAGAAGCCAGAAGCTTCGTTCCCTATTTCCTGTTTCCTGTTTCTTTCATTTCAAGCATTAAATGATAACATGGCATGAGGCCATGCTAGTATTTATCTTTCAAACAGTTTAATAACTAAAGCTAGTTCAGGCAAACAGCAAGCAAAACGAAAGGGTTAACTTTTAAAAACATGTTAAAAATGTGGAAACGAAAGGAACAATGGTATGTACAATGTTTCAAACGAAAAGGAGTTGTATTTACATATTATGAAACGAAAAGTTCAAAGGTAAGAATAACTTACCTCGCTTCAGGCCTTGAATGGATGTGGGACCTTGAGTGGAGGTCCAAAGTTCTGGATTTGACAGAGGGGGCCAACAGCTGTGCTTGGACTGCTGGATTCGAAGGAAGGAAAGAAACAAGTCTTATGTTTCTTTCCAAACTGGATTTGAAGGATACTGAAGAGTATTTGTTCTTCAGAATCGAAGGAAGCAAGTGTTTGGAATTCTGGGTTTTGATTTCTCAAGTGTTGATGAACTTGAGAGTTTTTATGTGTTTGAGAAACTTTTCCGAAGATTCGTTCGCCTGGCCAAAGATCCTCCTAACATGTGTGGTGGAGGCTCATATTTATAGATGGCTTAGGCTGATGCTTTTGGAGGGAAAACAAAAAATTCAAACAAAAGGGGTATGCTGTATTTGTAGCTTTCGAGGGACAGTGTTTTATTGCCATTTTGGTGCAAGGAATTGGACAGTGCAGGACTGCTGTGCAGCAGTTTTGGAGTTTTATGGCCAGTGAATCTGGCCCGAGCCTGACAGCGCATGAGACTTGGTCAACAAATGCCTTTGGCCTCTCATCCTTTTGTCTTGACTCCCTAGCCTCACCTTTCGACCAGACTTTCAGTAACCATCTCCTTTTTTAATCAAAGTGACGTTCGAATGAATTCCCTAGATAATCCTTCGAATGGGACAAATTAATGCTCTTGGGATGGATCAGTAATATATGTCCTTCGATTGGGGACATCTTGACATGCCTGAGAAAACTCTTCGAATGCACCACCCAGATGCTTTCTTCGCCTGAGGCAATGACATAGTGAAGAGTTTATATGCTTGGAACAGGCCATTTCTAACAGGAAATCCTTCCCACTCAAATTTACCTACAAAGGGGCCATATGGCCAAACGAAAGAATGACAAAACACTTGTGACCAAGGATTCATACCCCCAAGCGAAGGATGTGTTCCAGGGATGGAAGGCTCAATTGAAGCTTGCAACATTGGAGAAGTCACTCCCCCAAACGAAAATGGCGTGCAAGGGCAGGATGTGTGATTGAAAGAGGGCAAAAGAGAGGCTTTTTCCTCCTGGGTCGAAGGACATCATCAAGAGGGTTTTTTCCTTGCAAGGGGCACTTGTGGCCAACAAACATGGTTTTCAAGGCAAGCAATGTAGGCAGCAAAAGTGACAAACGAAGCCTGCAACACGAAGTCACACGCCCATGCGAAAGAGGCACGCTAGCATCCATTTTGAGCAATCGAAGGAGGCCAAGGGTCAATCGAAGGATGCTGATCGAAAGAGGCCTAAAGGCCAATCGAAAGAGCTAAAATGAAGAACACTTGTATTTCTCCAATTTTTGTCAAAATAATATTTTTATCTGTTTTCTCCCTTTTGACAGTTTCCTTTTACTGGAAAATTCCAAAGTACATGTGCAAGCTTGAACCTTGAGAACCCTTGTGAGAAAGGCCTTGATAATTAAGAGGGAAAATTTTGGGGTACAACAGTTGCCCCTGTTCAATTTTCTTAAACCTGAGGATATAGATTGGCTTTCGAGCCTTTCGTGATCCGAAGGTGGAAGATAATTGAAAACTAGAGTGCCCAAAAATTTGCACTCGGTGATGTGATGGTAGAGGGAATGGGCTTAAAGATGCCTTTTGGAGAGGTGATGGATAGTTCTGGAGATAGGCTTACAGATGCCATCTGGAGATGTGACAGAATCTTTTCGGAGATGGGCTTAAAGATGCCATCCAAGAATGTTTGTTGTAAGTGCAATGTTGTAGGTCAGAAGAATGAGCATCAAAATGGTATCCATGTCTGGAATGCATTTGAAATGTATCTGAAGACTGAGTCTATATGAGCCAAAGAATGGCGTCCGTGTCTAGAGCGTATCTGAAATGTATTTGAATGAGTGACAGAATGACATCCGAATCTGGATCGTATCTGGACTGTATTTGGAGTTTGAGATCTGTATGAGTAGCAGAATGACTTCCATGTCTGGAATGTATCTGAAACTGTAACTGGGATCTGAATGAGTGACAAAATGGCAACCGTATCTGGAGCATATCTGGACTGTATCTGGAGTTTGAGATCTGTATGAATAGCAGAATAACTTCCGTGTCTGGAATGTATCTGAAACTGTAACTGGGATCTGAATGAGTGACAAAATGACAACCGTATCTGGAGTGTATCTGGATTGTATCTGGAGTTTGAGATCTGTATGAGTAGCAGAATGACTTCCATGTCTGGAATGTATCTGAAACTGTAACTGGGATCTGAATGAGTGACAGAATGGCAACCGTATCTGAAGCGTATCTGGAGTTTGAGATCTGTATGAGTAGCAAAATGACTCCTGTGTCTGGAGTGTATCTGAAACTGCAACTGGGATCTGAAGGAGTGACAGAATGGCAACCGTATCTGGAGCGTATCTGGACTGTATCTGGAGTTTGAGATCTGTATGAGTAGCAGAATGACTTCCGTGTCTGGAATGTATCTGAAACTATAACTGGGATCTGAATGAGTGACACAATGGCAATCGTATCTGGAACGTATCTGGACTGTATCTGGAGTTTGAGATCTGTATGAGTAGCAGAATGACTTCCATGTTTGGAATGTATCTGAAACTATAACTGGGATCTGAATGAGTGACAGAATGGCAACCGTATCTGGAGCGTATCTGGACTGTATCTGGAGTTTGAGATCTGTATGAGTAGCAGAATGACTTCCGTTTCTGGAGTGTATCTGAAACTGTAACTGGGATCTGAATGAGTGACAGAATGGCAACCTTATCTGGAGCGTATCTGGACTGTATCTTGGAGTTGAGATCTGTATGAGTAGCAGAATAACTTCCGTGTCTGGAGTGTATCTGAAACTGTAACTGGGATCTGAATGAGTGACAGAATGGAAACCATATCTAGAGCGTATCTGGACTGTATCTTGGAGTTGAGATCTGTATGAGTAGGAGAATGACTTCCGTGTCTGGAGCATATCTGAAACTGTAACTGGGATCTGAATGAGTGACAGAATGGCAACCATATTTGGAGCGTATCTGGACTGTATCCTTGGGTTGAGATCTGTATGAGTAGCAGAATGACTTCCGTGTCTGGAGTGTATCTGAAACTGTAACTGAGATCTGAATGAGTGACAGAATGGTAACCGTATCTGGAGCGTATCTGGACTATATCTTGGAGTTGAGATCTGTATGAGTAGCAGAATGACTTCCGTGTCTGGAGTGTATCTGAAACTGTAACTGGGATCTGAATGAGTGACAGAATGGCAACCGTATTTGGAGCGGATCTGGACTGTATCTAGAAGGAATCTCAGAAGATGATGATCTTTGCATGTTGATTGATCTTTCCTGAAAAGGTAAAGAGTTAGTTGTATGCAATGTCATGATGTATGCATTGTGTAATGATGTTCTCAAAATAAAATGAGATTTGTGTCATATGTATTTTGTATGCATATGTTATGAATGTTGTTGAAGTGTAATTTTGTCTTGGACTTTGCTCAAAATGTTTCCACCGGGGATCCCTGCTTTGTTGTTTGAGGAGAACTCCGCTGGGGGATATTGAAAACTCTGTGGGGAGTATGTTTATTTCTGCTTGGGAAAAGAGTTTAGGAGTCTTAGTCATCCGTTCCTCTACTGGGGAGTCGAAGTTGAACTGATATTTGGTCGGGTCCAGGTTTCGCAGTAACTTGCTGGGGATTGTAGAGTAGTCTACTGGGGAAGAGGAGTTATGATCCTTTGATTTGTAGTAGTCGGAGAGGCAAACTCAAGCTGGGGAATCCTGGTGTTGTTGGGGAAATAAACCCTGTCGTCAGTCCGCTAGAGAGGTGACATCTTCGTTGGGGGAAGCCCTCGAGGATTCCTGAGGTTGATTCAGCTGGGGAAAGGGGGTCAGAGATTATACTCTTGCTGGGGAATCATCCTATGAAAAGGACTTTGGGGAGACTTGTCATTGCCCCTAGTAGCGAACGTTTGTGGCATTGCCAAAAAGTTTGATTGTATGTAACCCTTTGTCGGGGTTGACGTTCAATGCCCCAAGTGACGGAGATGGAGACTTTCCCCTGGTTACTCTGCACTTCTTCAGAGATTTCTTGAAATCTTGACTGGACTGCCCCAGGTGTGCTGGATAGTGATATGTCAAGTCCCCCTGTTGATAGGAGATTTGTCGTTGGAAGTTTTCCCACTTGAAGTGATTTTGTTCACTGGGAGAGATTTCGTTCACTGGATATTCATTGTGTGAATTTCTCCACTGTCAAACAAATAGCCATATGCAAACAATGATATTTAAGTAATGCAAAGTTTATGTTTATCTTGAAGTTTTTTGAAAATGCGTTTTAGCGAGTAAAGAAATTTTGCTAAGAAAATTCAAACTCAGGATTTAGAGCATAGCCTTACAGGAGTCAGGATACCTTTTGTAACAGTATGCCTTCGAACTAACCCATGCTTCAGTTAGGACTTTTGAAGGGTTTTAACGTGGCTTGGTTCACGGTTTAAGAAACAAAGGATAAAGGCTCAAAGTATATTTGTACCCACCCGCTCTTCGTGATGTTCTTCAATCCTAAACTCAGTTAATTGTGCACTTGAACTCCAAATGAGTCTGGAACAAAGTTTTTGGTGATAGTTCACACAAGTTGAATTTGTTGGAAGGCAGTCATTTTTGCAACATTTTTCATGTTGTTGAGGATTTGTAGCGACCTCGTTCTTTTGATTTGTTATCCCTAACTTTTGCCTGACTGTTCCTGTTTTCGAGATTACAGTCAGCGGGATGCCCCAACTTTCTTAAGTCTCCTTTATAGGTTTTGGCTCAGTGGGCTTTTCTCTTTTGAGAGAGAATGACTGCCTATGAGATAAGGAACCACCACTGTCTTTTGATTCCAGAGGAATGCTTTTGATGTCGTTCGTTGTATTACGAACTGAGAGTTTGCGACTTCAATGCGCATCTTTTGAATTAACTGAGTGACTACCCTGCCCCAGGTTTAAAGGTTTCAATTTGTGTTTAAAACAAAAAACTTCTACTTCTTTGGCTCGAAGGGGTTGACTAGGGATTATCTTCCTTATAACTCCAGTGTTTAGGATTTGAAAGAAACGCCTGTACATCGTCAGCAAGGTCTGTTCAATAGCATACTGTTATGAGATTATGGCATTGTTTCGTCATCCTCCCTCTAAAGGCTTGTAACTTTTAGCAAGAGTTGAATGTCATAAAGAAAGCATAATTATAGTGAAAATGAAAGGATGAATTCAAGACAAACATATGCAATGCATTAATGAAATAGAGTTTGACATTAACAGATAATTGTTTTAATAACAAAAGAAATTACAATTGAAAATTCAAAATGAACAGAAGCCTCTTTGTCTGAACTTGTCACTTTAGGTGGTGAGCCTTTGGCAGAAGAATTCAGTCTGGCCATCTTGTGTGAACTCCAGCGTTCCTTCTTCAATTAGATCTTGAATTTTATTTCTCAACGTCCAACAACTATCAGTGTCATGTCTAGGACTGTTGGAGTGGTACGCACATCTTGCATTTGGATTGTATCTAGGAGAGGCTGTGTTGGGATTATGAGGGGGGTCCCTTAATACAACCAGCTTGGCTTCCAACAGGTGTTGCAGTACTTGAGATAATGACATGTCAATTTTGGTGAAGCGTCTATCAGATGTATTCCGCCTATGCCGATTACCCTGTTGTTGTGGGCGAGGTTGTTGTTGGGCTCGTGACCCCGAAACAAGTTGAGGAGCTTTTCCCTTATCTTCTTGTCTCAAGGGGGGTTGAATGATGACTTGATCTTCAACCTTAGGTGTTTGCCCCACTTGGTTGTTTGGAAGCAGATTGTTAACGAGAACCCTAAGCTCTTCTTGCCTTTGAGCTAGGTTTTGGATGAGAGCCATCTGGCCCACCAGTTGTCCCATCATCTGGATCTTCATTGTTGCCAGCTCAATCCGCAGTTCCTCCAACTGATCATTCCTGACACCGCTTGAATTCCCTAGGACCATGCCCCTTGTGAGGAGAGCTTTCACTTCTTCTTGCCCCTGGGACAGGTTCAAGAACATTTCTTGAAGTTGAGCGTTTTGATCCTGGATATCCTTGATAGTCTGCTATAGAGCCATCTCTACTGAAATAAACAGTAGGAGAATAAGGAAACCTGAAAAGGAAAACCTGTTATGATGCAATGCATGATATGTGGATGCATGTTTTCAAGAATCTCTCGGGGTAAACACAAGAGAAATGTTAGAGGTTGAACTTTGGTCAACACCTTTGATTGGATAACTTTGTATCGGTGGATGTCTTTCCACGAGAATCAAGCTCACCATGTCAAGTGGGTCATAGCCCCTGATTCAAGTTGTTGCACTTGATCTTTGACGGCGTTTGTTTAGAGGAGAACCCTCATGCCATTTGATAGACGTCTGGTTTAACGTGACCCTACATCAAAAAGACCCTCGAGATCCTTGAAGTGGTTATTGAAAATGCAATGGTATGGTGTTATGATGTTATGTACATGTGTGCAGAAGTAAGCAAGTGTATATACAGACAGTCTTATTCACATAAAGCAAACAAGTCCTTAGGTTTAGGCTTGCATGAGGTTTGTAGGTAATTACCCTCTTGAAGTTAGTTGGCTCAACCTGTCCTAAAAAAGAAACCGGGTTCTAAGGAGCTCAATATCACTGGATTGTTTTCTATGTTCATTGTTTTGGTTTAGCCACTTAACTGGCGACCAAAATATTCCAAGAAAATAATCCTCAATGAGTGTAGTATCGAGTATCTACCAACTTCGGACTGTCATTGTACACTTTTATTCAATTAACTGTTTAGTGAAATTCCTTGAGAAAATCAGGTTATGGTTTTGGATTCAAGAAGACTTTAACAATTGTTAAAGTAGAAATTGTAATTAGATTTGGTTAGTGAATTAAGTCCTTGTTGGAGAGATGTGAAATCACCTTGGCGGGTGGACTAGATTAGTTTGAGATCAAACAAACCAGGATAAAAATATCGTGTCTACTGCTTTTGTTTTTAAGTTTCAATTCAACCCCCCTTCTTGTGTTTTTTACTTCTTCACCTCCAGGAACCTCCAATTCTGATACCGCCGGTTGAAGGAAAACCTCTGATCATGTACTTGACAATATTAGAGAACTCAATGGGGGTGTGTATTGGGGAAACATGACGAGTTTGGTCGAAAAGAGCATGCAATATACTACCTTAGCAAAAAGTTTATCGACTGTGAAACAAGATACTCACTGCTCAAGAAAATTTGTTGCACTTTGGTATGGGCTTCTCGCTGACTAAGACAGTATATGTTGACTCATACTACTTTGTTGATCTCTAAGATAGATCCAATAAAGTACATATTCGAGAAACCGTCTCTCTCCGGAAGAATAGCAAGATGGAAAATGGTCTTGACTGAATACGCCATTTATCACACTACTCAGAAAGCAATCAAAGGAAGTGTACTGGCAGATCATTTGGCTCATTAAGCTGTAGATGACTATCAATATATGAATTTTGAGTTCCTAGATGAGGATATCATGCTAGTTACTAATTATGAAGAACCTGGAACATATGAAGGAACTAAACCGGGATCCCAATGAACTATGATTTTTGATGGAGCTTCTAACGTGCTTGGTAATGGAATAGGTGTTGTGATTGTCTCTCCCAAAGGTTGCCATACGCTGTTTACCGCAAGACTTTGCTTTGACTGTACCAACAACATGGCCGAGTACGAAGCATGTATCATGGGTATCAAAGCTTCAATCAATATGAGAATTAAATTCTGAAATGTATATGGGGACTCAACCCTATTGATCATCCAGATTAAGGGATAATGGGATACGGAGCATCCAAATCTCATTCCTTATTGAGAGCATGTGTTGACATTAATTCTGTACTTCGAGGAAATCACTTTTGAACATATTCCACGAGAAGAGAATCAATTGGTAGACGCATTATCTACCATATCATCTATGTTCGAAGTCATATGGGATAATGAAGCTCCTCGAATTACTATTGAGAGACTAGACGAACCAACGCATTGTTACGAAGTTGATATTGATGAAGTAGAGGAAAAGCCTTGGTACCACGAAGTAAAAAGATACCTAGAAACTCGAGAATATTTGGAAGAAGCATCTATAAATGATAAGAAATTTCTAAGGAGGTTCTCTGCCAAGTTCTTTATGAGTAACAGAATCCTGTACAAGGGCAACCACGATTCGACTTTGCTTCATTGTGTAGATAAGAAGGAAGCTGAGAAAATTATAGAAGATGTGCACAGAGGAGTCTTTGGTACTAACTCCAATGGGCATACAATAGCTTAGAAGATTCTGAGAGCGGGTTATTATTGGTATACTATGGAAACTAATTCCTATCATCATTCCAGAACTTGCCACAAATGCCAGACTTGTGCTGACAAAGTACATGTGCCTCCTGTTCCTTTGAAATTACTTGACTGCTCCTTGGACGTTTGCAATGTGGGGAATTGTTATAATTGGAGATATTAAGCCTACTGCTTCCAATGGGTATCATTTCATCCTGGTCGCTATTGATTACTTCACAAAGTGGGTTGAAGCAGCCTCATTTGCTTTTGTTACAAAGAATGTTGTGACCCGGTTCATTAAATACAACCTTATCTGTCGGTATGGCATCCCTGAAAGGATCATCACGGACAATGGTACCAATCTTAACAATACTAAGATCACGGAACTCTGCATGTAGTTCAGGATTAAGCATCACAATTCTTCACCCTACCAACCAAAGATGAATGGTGCAGTGGAAGCCGCCAAAAAGAATATCAAGAAGATCTTATAGAAGATGAAAATGACATATAAAGTTTGGCACGAGATGTTACCATTTTCTCTTCATGGTTATCGCACTTCAATATGTACGTCAACTGGAGTAACCCCGTTCTCTCTAGTGTACAATATGGAGGTTATCTTACCTGTTGAAGTCCAAATTCCTTCCCTAAGGATTATGAAAGACACATGTTTAGATGAAGACGAATGGACTCAGACTCGACTGGACCAAATAAATTTGATCGATGAAAAAATGCTTGTGGCTGTTTGTCATGGTCAAATGTATCAGAAATGTATGATCAAAGCCTTTAACAGGAAAGTCAAACATCAGGTATACCAGGCTGGTGATTTGGTAATAAAGCGCATTATCCAACCACAAGGTGATCCCAGGGGCAAATGGACTCCCACATACAAAGGACCATTTATGATCAAAAAGATATTTTATGGTGGTGCTATTATACTTACTACAATGGACTGTGAATACTTTCCACACCCTGTGAATGCGGACATAGTAAAAAAATACTACGCATAAAAGAGACCCGCTAGGTTAACAGGCCTAAGAAAAATTAAGGGCATCCCGGCGAACCAAAAGGGTTCGGGAAAAAATTAGGGATATATATATATATATATATATATATATATATATATATATATATATATATATATATATATATATATATATATATATATATATATATATATATATATATATATATATATATATATATATATATATATATATATATATATATATATATATATATATATATATATATATATATATAATTGTACATTCGACAAGTCGAAAACCTGAAAAGGCGGCTTGGGAAAAAAAGGATATCCCGATGGACTGAAAACCCGAAAGGGCGGTCCAGGAAAAAGTTAGGGATTAAAGCGTACGACTATGTTCCATTGGATCACCCACCTACTTACAGCCAACTTCATTACTAGCGTCAAGTTCAAATGGTACAGAATAATTCAACCATCTTCTTCCAACAGCAAGTGATAAGATGCTTGAAGACATATGGGCAATAGCAGAGTTGAAACTTGATGGGATCGTTTCCACATAGTTGTTTTTCCTTGTTTTTCTTTGTACCCTTTCTTCATTCTTACGACGATTTCCTCTTACTAGGATTTCCGTCTCTTTGTATAAAACTTCCTGCTTATAGGCAAACTTTCATAATCAATGCAATTAGATTTCAAAATTCAATTTTATTTACTTTCTCTGTTTTGTTTGCAAATACGTCAAATGACTACATTAAATGAACATATGCATTTGAACATGATTACTGTTAACAAAATATATGCATAAAAAATAGGATTAGAATTTACTAAAGACTCTAGGAGTTGGGATAATGTTCAAGTCACCCAAAAATCTCCACAGAGAAATCTCCACGGAACTATCTCTATAGAGCTATCTTCACAAGCTCATCCCCAACAGAGATATATTCCCAAAAAAATCTAATATGCCATCAGACATAAATTAGGGCATCTTCCAGAAGTTCACCTCTATATCCCTCATGGATAGCTCAACATAATCATCTTCCCTAATAGCCCCTCTAGCGGATAAGGAAGTTTGATCATTTCCCTAGCATACGGTGGAAATTTCCTCAGTGCAGCCTATGAAATCCCGATCCCCATTAGAGATTATTTCCTCAATGCAGTTTACAAAATTCTCTTCTCCAACAGGGTTTATTTCCCCAATGGAGTTTATTTCTTCGATATTGCAATTCCCCAACAAAATTCTCTTCCCCGGCCAGATGTCATTCAACTTTGTCCTCCCCAGAAGAGTTGACATCCATATTTGAAACTTGGTCAGACAGTACATCAGAGGATTATCCATCTCTTTAGTCCCCAGTCTGGGTACATAAGAATCAAATCCTTCAAAATGCGATGAACAACCAATTTTCCTGGAATTCTTCTTTCCCCCAGCAGAAGTCGAACGTCTCCGGCGGAGTGTCCTCAAACATAAAGCGGGAATCCCCAGCAAAGACGTTCTAAACAAAATTGAGAAACTACTGTGTTTATCCCCAACAACAGTCAGGGATTTATTTTCCGTAACCAAAGATGTTATACGAAGCTACCAATACATTTCAACGACATCTTACATTCATACATCATTTACAGAATATCATAGCATATACATACGAAACACATATAACATTCTCATGTATTTTGAGAGCATCATTACACAATGCATTACATACATCATGGCATTGCATAAAACTAACTTTGTTTTTTTTCCAGGTTAGTTCACAAACAGATAAATATTGTAAACAGTTTATCATCCTTCAGATAAAATTAATCAATGATTCATTCTGATACTCCTTTGGATACAATCAAGAGTAGAATCATTCCAGTACATCTTCTAGATACAATTCAGATACAATCAGTCAATGATTCATTCTGATACTCCTTTAGATACAGTCATGAGTATACTCATTCCAGTACATCGTCTAGATACAGTTTATATACGATCGAGATATAGATTCATTCTGATAATCATTCGAGTACATCTTCTAGATACAATTTAGATACGATCGAGATATAGATTCATTTTGATACTAATTCCATTACATCTTCTAGATACAATTTAGATTCGATTGAGATATAGATTCATTCTAATACTCATTCTAGTACATCTTCTAGATACAGTTCAGATGCAATCGAGATATAGATTCATTCTAACACTCATTCCAATATATCTTCCAGATACAACTCAGATACAATCAAGATGTAGATTCATTCAGATACTCATTCTAGTACATCTTCTAGATACAGTTCAGATACGATCATTCTGAGACTCATTCTGATCATCTTTTAGATACAAACATATGTAGACTAATTCTAATACAAATCTCAGATACAGTCGGGGGACGACTCATTCTGATCCTCTTATAAATACAGTCAAGACATAGACTCATTCTAGAACATAATTCGGATACCATCGATACATAAGATTCATTCTGATACTCCCCAACATACCTTTCAGATACAGTTAGACACATACTCATTCTAGTATACTTCTTAGATACAGTCGAACATAGACCCATTCTGATACTCCTATCAATAGTTACTTTGGATGACATCTATAAGCCCATCTCTGAAGACACTCTATCACCTCTCCGAATGGAATTTTAAGCTCATTCAAGCAATAATATCAACCAACAGTGTTACTTCATGCACACATGAGTGCAATTTCTGGGCACTTAAGTGTTCAATCCTCTTCCCCCTTCAGGTCACGAATGGCGAGCATGCCAATCTAACTCTTTAGGTTTAAGAAGTCAACGAAACCCATGATCCTAGGATTCTCAATTACTCAAAAACTACTCAAGGATTGATCAGACAAACCCTCCTCCTAAGCAGTTGACCTACAACTAGAGTTTTTCTTCTCTCAAGGAAAATTGGACTTATAATTCCTCAAGTGGATTTCATGGTTTCTCATATGTCTCAAAGAATCCTCATGCCAAATTCCAAGCCTTGCAGCACAAGTTTGCTCAGTCAATTAGTCAGATGATTGAAAATCAACAATATTGGGCAAAAAGTCAAATTTGACCAATTTACAATCAAACTTCAAGATTTTTGGTCAACCTTAACACTTTGAAGTCACATTCATCATTTGATCAAGGACTTATCATAACTCATCAAGAAAACTTAAGATTCATCAAGAGTCAAAAGTTACTAAATTAGGGTTTTCTTAAGGAGAAGTCAACGAAACTTTGACCAAGCATAACTTTCACATACTTCATCAGAAATTTCTCAACAAAAACTCATTTTGAAGGAAATTTAATTATCTAAAACTTTGTCTCTCTAAGCTCAAGGCAAAAAATGCTTCATTTGAGAAAATGCATGAAGTTCAATTTGAGCAAATTTGAATTTTTGGGCTAATGAACCTATCTTTTAAGGTCCAAACATGTTCCTGACTTCATAATAGACTCCTAAATCTATTAATTAATTTATTTATTTTTTATTTATTTATTTTGTTTTTGATTTTATTCAATTAAAAGAAAAATAAATCAAATAAAATACCAAGTGAATGAATCAAGGCATGGAGATATATTTTTAAATAAAATCATAAGTCTAAAAAGCTGGTGACAACTTGCAAAAAGTGTGTAAGCTTGATTAGTACATGATTGGCCTAAAAAAGAAAGATTTCATGCAAAACTTCTATCAAAGATTTGATCATGAAATACAAAAGATTTATTCCACTTTTGTTGACCTAAATCTTCCACTATATATACACTACATATTCAGACCAAGAGGGACACGAAATTCGCCTCAAGAACACTCTCTCAAAAATCTCAACTCTTGTCAAAACTAGGGAAAACTTGAAATCAAAGTTCCACCCATCCTCAAACCCAAGTGACCATTCAAATCAATTCCTGAGATACCATAGAGTAAGTTTGGATTATTCTTGATGATCAAAGATGCCTAAAACATGCATTACATGTATCATCGGTTTTCATGTTTTTTTATATAAAATTCATGTTTTGATTTCTATGAGGTTTTGATGTAAGCTAACGGTTTTATTATGTTCCTGAGAGCAAGTAGTAGAGGTTTGATCCCTTGCATGAGGCCCATAACGCCAAGATAGTCTATCACCATCATTGAACCGTCTTGCATTGTTTTATTCATATCTCTTTATGCAGGTTAAATTATCCAAAACTAACACCACCATTAGATTCGTAAGGGTCATTTTAGGGGGGTAGGGTCCTTCTTGATCATTAACGTGCGCTATTTTTGCAGCTTACAAAATCATAAATTATTTTCTACAATAAAATCATAAAAAAAAATTTACATTCTTTTTTCTATTTTCCTATTTTCTTATTATTTTTTATTTATTTAATTTTCTTAGATCAAATGTATAGGTCGCATCTCCAATGTAATATCGTAGATTTATTTTTTCATTTCTTTTTATTATGTAACTGCTCACAGGATGTAATATCTTAGGTTTAAATTTCTGCATTTTACATTCCACACTTTATTTTTCTGTACATATTTTTAACTGCTATGATTAGTAATTAGGGTTTGCATTGCAAGACTAAAAACAACCTTGAAAACCCTAATTTTAAGATAAATTAACTGAAAGAAATACACTCTTCACACTTGCACCTCTAGGGTATCCTCTCTTATTTCCTTACGAATATTGGTCATGTCCCTCGAAAGTGGGGATACTTTAGCAAAAGACCCTCAATCAAATCATCATAGTCCCTACGATACAAAAGATCATAGTCCCTCGATGTCCCTCAAGTTGCCTATGAAAAGATGATCTAGTCCCTCAGTGACCCTTCGAATAATATGATGATAGTCCCTTCGAATTGCTAAAGTATCCTTAGTTGTTGCCTTCGATGACCATACGATGACCCTACGCCTTCCCTTTCACATCCAATAGATAGGGCTACCTACCAACTAATGGTATGGATAGTAATATCTCTAAAGGAGAAGTAAAAGAATAAGAAAGACTTTAGTGGGTAAGAAACTCTTAATTACTTGCTCACAACTTTTCTCAAAACATTTTCACACTACACTTTCAAACAAATATTTTCAAAAATAAAAATTTGTATACATTCTTGAGGAATGACACAAGAATTATTACAAAGTCATCCTTGCATTGGAGATTTCAAAATATTTTCAAAAAAATCACAAACACAAAACAATTTTTCAAAAGTGAGCTAAGTAATTAAGAGTCCGTAGGTAACTACAAATGAAAAGGGTGAAAACACCTTCCCTTTTCATATCTTACCCCCCCCGAACTCAAAATATATCAAAGGTCTTTCCTGTTGTTTTCACCTTTCCTAAATATTGGATAAAAGAAAAGTCAGTGGCGACTCTAGCTATCCGCACATTTGAATAAAACCAAAAAGTCAGTTCTCCCACCATATTACACTGAGTAATTAGTAATTTCTTCCTAATAGAATACTCTAACCCATTTGCAGGCTATTCGACCAACTTGTGTTCAGGGACTTTTGTAAAGCACTGTGCTTTCAGAAGTGTAAACCTCTTAAGGTATTGGTCTATTGAATCAGTTCTCTTTCATTTAACACTGAACAATTCTATTAGTCTTATTTTGGACTGCTCCATGTGGAATTGCTTATGGAACAATTTCTCTAACTGAATCCACGTTTGGACCGATTGTGGGGGAAGCGTTGTAAACTAAGTGAACACATTATTTGTGAGGGAATTGGGAAAATACTTCATCCTCAAGTCGTCATTCACTACTAGGTCACCAAGTTTTGTTTGATACTTGACAACATGTTCGATAGTGGATTCTTCGACATCCCATGCGAACTTGGTGAATTTTGGGAGTTTCCAACCTCTTGGTAACTCTGTTTGTAAATCAAAATCTGGCAATGGCGAGACATACGTAGTTCTCTACCATCCAATATTCATTCCATTCCTAACCAAAATTCTTTCGACAATGGCTTCTAGGTTTTGTTCCTCAACCACTGATTCTCGTTGAACCTGCTTGGCCATTTAGTCGGAATTTTGGTTTCAGTTTGCTATTACTACTGTGGATTGCTGTACTATCCTAAGTATAGGGTCAACACGCTGGGGAGTCGGTGGTTCTTGTTTGACTGCTTCATCGACCACCTCTTCGTACTTCACCGGTTCCTCACGTGGGGGAGGCACAACTTGTCTAACTGACACTCTTGGGGAGCCAAGGAAATCCCCTATACGAGTCATTTAAGTATCTAAAGTCTGATAATTCTGCACCAAATTCTCGATCAAAGATCTTAATATAAGACTCATTTGTTGAGTAAGCATATTGACCATCTCATGGTTACTTTCATCTATCTGCTGCCTTATGATAGCAACAATACTTGGGGTGAAAGTAGGAATAATTTGTTGGGAAAATACCAATCAAGTCAAACGACCAAATTTATTTCTCAATAGCCCCGACGCATGATACGGTGAAAACGCCGACCCAAAATTCTCACCAAATGCCGGACTACTGTTATGAAATCCTTCCATCATCATTGTTGGCATTCCATATTCATGTTTATTTCTTGCAAAACTAGGCACATACTTCCCAAAAGTTGGAATCACACCTTCGTGTGTTTCTCTTGCAAAACTAGGAACATACTGCCCAAAATTTGTGATCATTGGTGGTCTTGCAGCTACTGGCTGTGTTGTGGTAACTATGTTTGGTGTCGTCAACGACACGATCACTAGACTAGAACCCACACTCCCTACTACGCTGGTATTTCCTCCTAAATTTTGATCCCTTTTAGAAGTTCTAGGATCTACCATTTTCTACCACTTCTTAATTTCATGCACGAAACAAGAAGACTCAAACACAAACATGTCCCACCGTGTGTGCCAATTTGTTTCTCTACGAAACAATCGCTAGCCTCTTATTAAAGGTTACTTGCAGGATCGGCTACAAAAATTCTAGACTTAGTACTTTGAGTCTTTTTGGGTTGAAACTGGTTGATATTGAATAAAAGGGCAAAAGTGACAGACAATTGCAAATCAAAGAAATTAAAGATAATACTTGTAATTTCAAGTGAAAACTAGAAATTTCTAGGAATTTAAATGTGGAAGCATTTATACATTGTTAAGCTTGAAACTTGTTTCTCTCTTAGATGCGAGTATTTTGAGTGTAATGCTCTAAATTTGAAGAAATGCGACCTTTGACACAAATACAGATATTTTCTTAAATAGAAATCCTAAGTATGTAACCGTTGGCAGTTACTAGCCCACATTGGGACTTTGTGGAGAAACTGCCGTAAAACTGCTTTGAACACCCCCACGTTCTTAGTGGCTTACGCGTTGATAACCATTTCCTCCACCATAAGTCCTTGCTCATTGAACCTTACGCCTGTCGATGTCTACCTCCGAATCCCATGTCTTTTATCGACGAGCTCTTCTGGTTGTTATCCTCCAGCCTTGTAGATGCCTCCTGTTGTTTTCCACAAACTCATCCCTCTTCAACCAAAGAAACCTTATAGCTTAAGGCTTATTTCACTAGTCGAAAATTTCTTGTCAACACCATTGCACTTCAGTTGCATGCCATTGCACTTCTTCTTCAAAATGTTGATTCTGTTGAATCAGAATGTTCGGGAGCATAGTAAGGATCTCAGAATTATTTACAATATCATATTCGTACTTGTTGTTATGCAAACCATCAACATAGTCATAAGAAACCCCATCCTATCCTCTATAGTTCACTCCCTATTAAGTCCAAGAGGTTTGTTCCCAATTTTCCGTCCAAGGTTGCTCATACTCATGTTGTTGAGCAACAATTGCATTCATCTAGATTTCATCTTCCTCATGATTTTCATCATCCATGGGAATGTCTACTTGATGAGCACCACTTATGTATTCAGCACCTTCATCAATCCCTTTCTCATCAACAACTTCATAGTATTTAGCAGGATCATTAAAATTGTAAATTTTCCGCTTTGTTTGACGAACTAGGTAATAGTATGCTTCCCTTTTTGGATCCCAATTGCATCTAAAATTAGTCATGGTTCTCTTGGTGAATTCCAAAACCGCACTTGGATAGACAAATGGAAGATTTGGGAATCCAATATTAAAGAAGTTAAGTATTTTAGATATCATAGATGGGTAGCTAAAAACAGTCCCTTTGTTGCATGCTTTGATGGTGAACATGCGAGCAACGAAATAATACGACTAATGTATCTTAATTTGATTGAGAAGAAGATAAACTAGATGTATCTCGAAATTGTCGACTCTTGAGAAACCTTTTCCATTAGGATGCAATATATGTGTGACAAACCAGTGCAAAATGCGGGGAAATCCTTTTAGGCACCCCGTAGTAATTGGTTCATTGTTGTTGTTGTTGTTGTTGTTGTTGTCTCTTAGAGTTTTCAACTTCTCATTTAGACTGCATTCTCCACTTGAAATCAAAATGAACCCTTGATTCCATAACCATCAGTTCATTCCCTATTGTAATTCCAAAAACATTTCTTTATATATCATCTGTAAAAGAGTAAACTTTACCTCCAATTTCAAATGTGAATTCAGCCTTGTCCCGCTTGCGCAATCTACCATAAAATATGTGAATCAAATCCTCATTGCATTGGTTAGTTAACTGTAGGAAATAATTGATATCTTGATGGTTTAGCCTGCTTATAATCTCAGAAATATGAAGTTCTTCAACTATATGCACTTTGTAGTAATATTGATTGACAATAATTCTTCCAAGGTATTTTTCATCAAAGAACTCCAAGTTCTCCTTATTAACCAGATCAAACACAGATTCAGAGGTGTTTGAGGATGAACCAACCTTTCCTTTACCTCTACTAGTCCCTTTGATTCTTGAAACTTTAGGAGCCATAAGCAATCTCACCAAATCAAAATTGCTCGAAAGGTGTTCGACAGAATTCCTCAACCAAAGTAGTTGGATTTTTGGAAAGATATGTGTGGTACGGTGGGAGAACTGACTTGAGGGTTTTGTGTTTGATCTCAAATGTTGCGGTTAGCAAGAGTCACCATCGAATTTTCTTTTATCCAAAAGGAAAGGTGAAAAAGCACAGAAAGACCTTTGAGATTGTTTCTTGAGTTTGGGGGGTAGATTATGAAAAGGGAAGGTATTAACACCCCTTTCATCCATGGTTTTCCATGGGCTCTTAGTTACTTGCTAGATCACTTACTTTTTTTGTTTGAAATTGTGCTTTGTGTGGTTTTTGAAAGTATTTTGTAAAGATGCCATTGTGTAGGAAATGTTTGTAATGATTCTTGTTTGTAAGAATGTATACAAAGATGTTTGATCTTTTGAAAATGTTTTCAATTTTGTAAGATGTTTGAAAGTGCATGTGTTTGTTTTGAAAATATCAAGGATGTTTATTTTGAAATGAAGCAAGTAATTAGGAGCAATCTACCTACCCAAATGTCTTTCTTGTTCATTTTCTTTTCCTTTGACATTGTTGTATTACCATTGATTTTGTAAGAAACTCTATCTTTGGATGTAAACGAGACGGGCGTGGGTCATCGTATAACCATGATTAGCAATATTGCAAGGTATCTTAGCATTTTCTTTAGGGGCTAATATCATTTGTAAGGCAACTTAGATGGCGTCATCGAGGGACTATGATCTTGTATTCATTTCTTTTTACTAAGATAACTCACATGTGTAATATGGTCATTTTGTATAAGGCAACCAAGTGGGATAACCCTAGGGGTGCTTGTGTGTAAGTGTATTTTTTTCATTCTTGATTTTGTCTTGAATTAGGGTTTTTCTAAGTATTGGTTTTAGTCTTTCCATACAAACCCTAATTACCAGCATTTGTATATATAAAGCGATAAATTGCGGAATTTTAAAGTTACTATGCTATTACAACATTTGTAGGGAGGGGGTGTACAAATTGAATGAGGATTGCAAGAATATAAACCTAGTTAATATATTACAACCAAATTGAATGGGTATTGTTGTACCCCAAAATTTACCCTATTTATTTCGACCTTTTGGCTTATATTTCATTATTATATACACGCATATCATTGGTTTTATGGTTATGAAATCAAGGTATATTTAGCAAGCTTCTTCAGGTTACAAGTGACGTTTATTTCTCCAATGGATGTTCTCAGAGTATTTTCCGTGTTGAAGATCGATTCACTGTTTTGCAACGATTAAGGGCTCAAAGATTCACAAGTCCAACCCGACGCATTATATTCAGGTGTTCTTTTGCCAATATATCTCTGATAATGTATCTCAAATTCAGGTTCGGCTCAAGAGTCAATTCTTTAAAGAAGGTCTCCGAATGTGTGAGTTTTCCCGAAGAAACGTGGTGAAAATGTGTAGTTTTTACGCACTAAAAAATTCATAACTTGAATATCGTGACTTGTTTTGAACCCGTTCTAGTGGCCAACATTTCGTCTTGAAGTCATCTACGTTTTCATCTCTCACAGATGGAAGCCAATTTCAATCAGAAGATCTTCAAAAATGCGGATTTATCAAGTATTTTTATACAAAAAATTTGTGACATAAGTTTATTTGCGTCATCTTCAGAAAATCGTAACTTGGTCGATTTTCATCGTATTGAGCTGGTTCCGGCACCAAAATTTCATAAATTGAGTTGGCTACATTTTCACAGGAGATATTGAGTTTTAACGGTATCCAAAAGGCCTTCGTTTTTTGCCTAGAGCGCGCGTGATGCACCAAAAATCCTGAATGCTGAATATTATTTCATCTGGGTCGAAATTTCGAAAATTCATAACTCGGTCAATTTTTATCGGATCGGGTCCATATTTTGACACAAGGTCACTGACTCAGAGATCTACAACTTTTCTTCTAAATTTGGGACATGGTTATACTCCGATCAATACCAGTTTTTTATTGAAGAACGCGTCAGAGTTGACACTGGAGCCCAAAATAAGTATGTTTGAGGCGAAACTTCAAAAATTCATAACTAATTCACTGTTTATCCAATTGAGCCTATTTTTAGACAGGAGTTAGTTCTTGATGTAGACTACATTTTTTTTCAAATTTCAACTTCAAAAATTGCACTTAAGCCTCTGCGATTTATCCTAGAACGTGACGGACTCAAGTGAATAAAATCTGCACTATTGCTTGTGGTTATTGGAGGCCCAATTGCACAATCAAAGCCCATATCTTTTCTCTAATTTCCATTATATAATCTCACTTTTTTCACACAAACAGGACACGACAAACGGAAAAAAACATTTGCCACAACCCTGTCAAAATATCAAATTCTTTCAAGAACCCTAAAAACCTTGAAATCCTTAATACAAACCCCCATCTCACTACAAACAAGCCATCCTTGTTACAAACCCACATCTCACTACTTCTTCAGTAAGAGTAAGGCTAGTTTGATCTCCATTATCAAAAGGGTATAGAAGCATTCATACATTCCATATCGGTTTTAATATTACAAAATTTTATATATTTGCTTTATTTGTATTTCATGATATAATAATTTATTTAATGTGTTCATGAGATTCAACACTGCAGATTTAGACAGGATCCCGTGCAGGGTTATTACAAAACGCTGAGGCTAAAATAGAATAACCACCAATGCACGGCAAGGCAGACATCCTGAGAAGGTTAAGGGCGTGGGTTCAATAACCACCCCTATTGGTTTTGGTTTTCTTCCTTTCTTTTTATCCTTTACCTATTTTCATTCTTTCTCTTTAAAACCTTTTTCATAAAATCTAACATTTTTTACAAACCTTTGATTTTTCATAATTTTTCATAATAAACTCGAATAATTAACTTTAGGTTTTTTTAAAATTTAATTTTAGGTTTTACATTAATTTTTGGGTCAACACCCACATTTGCATTATTTTTATTTTCTAACCCTATTTTTCATTGGTGTTTCTTCCCCTATCTATTTTTTTGGCAAATTTAATTCTTTCTTATTAATCATTACACATAAATCTTTTTTTCAAAATTAACTTTTTTTAATTATAATTAATTAGATTTTAGGTTTTTTTTAATTAACCTTTTTTTTCTTCAAAATTAACCTTTTTTTATTAATTAAAATTAATTAGGTTTTTAGGTTTTTTTTAATTAACCTTTTTTTCAAAATTAACTGTTTTTTTAATTCGAATTAATTAGGTTTTTTAGATTTTTTAATTAACCTTTTTTTTATTTTTAAAATTAACATTTTTTATTAATTAAAATTAATTAGTTTTTTAGGTTTATTTAATTAATTATCATAAATCATTTTTTTCATAAAAAAATCACCAAAACATTTTCTTTTCTATTTTCATCTTATTTTTATTTTCCTAGATAAAGTGTATAGGGCGCATTCAACTATAATAGCGTAGCTTTATTTTTCCTGCTTTTTTTCCCCATCATTATCATGTAATTGCTTCCGGGATGTAATAGTTTTAGGATTTCTTTTCCGCCCTCTTCACTATTATGTAACAGCTCCAAAGCTCTGTAATAGCTTAGGTTTACATTTCCGCCTTTATCTCCTGCTACTATATTTTATGCAATGCTTAGATTAATAGGATTGTATGGAAAGATAAAAATGAACGATAGAAAACCCTAATTGTAAGATAAATATAATTGAAAAATACACTGTTACACACTTGTACCCCTAGGATACTCCCCACTTGGTTGCCTTCGGAAAAACAACAGTCATGTCCCTCGAACGTAGGGATATCTTAGCAAAAGACCCTCAATCTAAAAGTCATCATAAAGATCATAGTCCCTCAATGTCCCTCGAGTTGCCTACGAGAAATGATCTTGTCCCTCGATGTTGCCTATGAATATATGATGACAGTCCCTTAGAAATGCTAAGGTATCCTTACATGTTGCCTTCAATGACCATTACATCCCTTTCGATAGTCCCTCAAACATCCAATGACTAGGCTTACCTACTCACTAATAGTAGGATAACACAGTCTAAAGGATAGGAGGAAAAGAACGCCTTTTTTCGAGTAGGTAGATAACTGTTAGGTACTTGCTCAAAACAACAAATCTTTTACACCATACACTTTCAAACAAACTTTTCAAACTAAAGTTTTCAAAACAACTTCGTAACACTCTTGAGGACATAAACAAGGGTTAAAACAAAGTAATACAAAACTTTTCAAAACAAGCACACACAAGCAGTTTAAAAATGAGCAAGTACCTAAAAGCCCATGCAAAACCATGGATAGAAAGGGTGCTAACACCTTCCCTTTCTATAATCTACCCCCCCGTACTCAGAAACATCTCGAAAAAGGTTTTTTCTGTTCTTTTTCCTTTTCCTGATTGGATAAAATAAAAGTCGGTGGCGACTCTTGCTTACCGCGACATTTGCGAACAAAAAATGCAAACCAGTATTAACAGTCGGTTCTGCCACCGTATCACAGAACTGGCGACTCTGTGGGAAATATAAAGTGGGGTCTACCTTAGGATCTAGGTCATTTTAAAATTGCTTTCTTGTTTTGCCTAGCCTGCTTTAAATTCAAGGGTTTTGTTTGGGTATTATTAAAGATCTTACACCCGGATCTGGGGACACTTTTTAGGTAAACAACAATAGATCATGGAGACTGTACGGCATATACCGATATGGTTTAAGCGATGGCTGTGTTAGTGTGACACTTTGGTTGGTACCGGTATCCTTCATGGAGAAACGAGGAGAATATGGGGCCGCCGCATGGTATCATGAACCACTAACGGACCTTAGAACCTTGGTTGAACAAAATTGGCCATTAGAAAGTAGTGAGATAGCGGCCTTGGTATATAACTGAGGATTGGTTGATACTCGATGCTACACTCATTGAGATCAGACTTTCAGGATATTTCGGCTGCAAGAAAAGATTGCTTGAGCTGAAACAATGCCCGATAAAGTATGATCAGTGATATTGAGATCCCTTAGAACCCGGTTACATATTTATAGGACAGGTTGAACCAATCTAACTTCAAGAGGGTACGACCTTAAAACCCATGCAAGCCTAAACCTAAGGTTGTTTGCGTGACTTGTGTGCTTTCAACTTGAACTACTTGCAGAGTTTTATTACCTGACAACATTAAGTTCCTTGCAGGTTTTGTTTACAGTTATTATCCAATAACTTGGATTTCTTATAAGGTTTACTTGCTTACGTCACTTCGCACCTTTACTTAAAAGCATAGCATACACATCATAACATCATGCCTTAACATTTCCTTAACCATTTCAAGGATCTCGAGGGCATGTGTTGCAGGTTATGATAAATCAGACGTCTAGCAAGGGGCAAGGGGATTTATTTTCCTCTAGCCAATTTCGTCAGAAGATCAAAACTCAACAACTTGAGTAAGGGGATATAACCCGCTTGATATGGTGAGCTTGACTCTCGTAGAAGGACTCTCAATGATACAAAGTTCTTCAATTAAAGCTGCAAAATTCAATTTCTGACATTTTCTTGTTTACCCTGCGAGATCCTTGAAAACATTGCATACATATATAATACATATCATCGCATAAGCAGGTTTCAAAGCAGGTCTCTCATGTTCTCGCTGTTTATTTCAGCAATGGCTCTCCAACAAGACAACAGAGATCTCCGAGCTCAAGATGCCCAGTTCAAGGAATTTCTCCTGAATCTATCCAAGGGGCAAGAAGACCCGAAAACACTCTTCACCGGGAATCTGACCAAGGAATGTCCTGACAACAACAAGGATGGACAATTGGAACAACTGCAAGCTAAGGTAGAAGCAATGAGAATCCAGATGCTGGGGCAGATGGCTCTTATCCAAAACTTAGCTCGAGGACAAGAAGGGCTAAGAGCTTTCCTCAACAAGCTTCACCAAGATGGATGCAGATCCATGAAACAAACAGTTAAAATTATGGATCAAGGCATTAATCAGCCCCCAGTGAGAGAAGAGGTTGGTTTGGTCAGGAATGGACCTTTCCAGATTGCTACTCTATCACAAGCCCAACCACAACCTCACCAACGACAACGAGGCAATCGACATAAGAAGAATACATCTGAAAGACGCTTCACCGAAATCAACATGTCATTGGCTCAAGCATTGCAATGCATGTTGAAGGCCAAGCCTCCCCATGGTACAATCCAAAAGTAAGATGTGCGTACCACTCCAACAATCCTGGACATGACACCAACGACTGTTGGGAGTTGAGAAATAAAATTCAAGATCTGATTGATGAAGGAGCGCTAGAATTTGCACAAGACGGTCAAGCTGAGTTCTTCTGCCATCCCTCCAAGGCATACCATCTAAAGTGACAAGTTCTCACAAGAATACTTTTCGTTCATTAGAATTTTCAATGTGTAATTTTCTTTTGATTTGTGTGAACATTCATTCATATCAAACCTCATTATTTCATCAATGCATTGCACATGTTTGTCTTGAATCAAATCATTCGTATTCACTATTTCATAAATGCGTTCTTATTTCCTTTTGTGATATTCAACTCTCAATTAAAAACTCCAAGCCTTAGAGGGAGGATGACGAAAATGATACCACAATCTCTACAGTACGCTTTCGAACAGACCCCGCTGACGATGTACATGCGTTGTTTCAAATCCTAAATAGTGGAGTTATAAGGAAGATAATCCCTAGTCAACCCCTTCGAGCCAAAGAAGTAGGAGTTTTTCTTTTCACACAAATTAAAACCCTTAATCATAACCTGGGGCAGGCTAGTTTTCTCAGTTAATTCAGAGGCGCATTCAGTCACAATCTGCCGCTTTGTACACAATGAAGGGCATCGAAGACGTCCTTCCAAAACAAAAGACGATGATGGTTCCGTATAATCGTCAAGGCAGGCAGTCATTATCTCTCGAAATAAAAGCCCATTA
Source organism: Vicia faba (assembly GCA_948472305.1). Classification (NCBI taxonomy): domain Eukaryota; kingdom Viridiplantae; phylum Streptophyta; class Magnoliopsida; order Fabales; family Fabaceae; genus Vicia; species Vicia faba. The sequence goes on from OX451741.1 coordinate 1,468,698,626, forward strand.
AGTAAAAACCTATGAAGGAGACTTAAGATAAAAATTAGGGCATCCCGCTGACTGTAATCACAAAAGAAACAATTCAGGAAAAAGAAGGGATAACGGAAAAAAAAAGGTTACTACAAATCCTCAACAAAAAGAAGATTACAAAAGTGACTGCCTTTTCAAAACAAATGTTCAATTTCTGAATCATCACCAATTATCAGAGCAAAGATTCCAGACTGAATCGGGATCTAAACGCGCAATTAACTGAGCATAGGACTGAAGAACATCACGAAGAGCGGGTTGGGTACAAATAAAATTTGAGCCTTTATCCTTTGTTTCTTGAACCGTGAACCAGGCAACGTTATAACTCTTAAAAGTCCTAGTTGAAGCATGGGTTTGTTTGAGAGCATACTGTTACAAAGGTATCCTGACTCCTGTAGGCTTTGTTACGAATCCTGAGTTGATATCACATTCTTGCAAATTTCGTTTTACTACACAAAACACATTTTCAAAAAAATTTCAAGACAAACATGAGTTTTGCATTCTTTAAATGACATTGTTTGCATATGACTAATTGTTTGACAGCAGAGAAATCCACACAATGTATATTCAATGAACATACATCCTCTCAATGGACAAAATCACCTCAGTGGGAAAGACACTTCCAATAATAGGTCTTCCATAAGCAAGGGGCATGACATGATGTCTAAACACCCCTGGGTCAGTATCTCCAAAAGTGCCAAATAACCAGGGGGCAGATCTCCATCTGAATCGCATGGGGCATTACGCACGCATTCCAACAACGAATCATGTGCCATCAATAAACCATTTTTGACAATACCACAACACAACACTATGGACAATGACAACTCTCTATATCCTGAAAGCGTGGACATAGTCGGAAAATATTACGCATGAAAAAAGGACCCGCTAGGTTAACACACCTAGGAAAAAATAAGGGAATCCCGGTGAACCAAAAGGGTTCGGGCAAAAATTAGGGATAAAAAAATGAAAATTTGTACACCCGGCAAGTCGAAAACCTGAAAGGGCGGTTTGGGCAAAAAAGGGTATCCCGGTAGACTGAAAACACAAAAGGGCGGTCCAGGCAAAAGTTAGGGATTTAAAACGTACGACTATGTCCTGTCACCTATCTATCAGTGGAAGACTTATACCTTGATCAACAGTCATCAAGAGCACCAGAATCGAGAAATGGTTCAGATACAATCCAGGTACGGATGTCATTCTGCTACTTATTCAAGATTTTAGTACATCGAGAAATGGTTTAGATACGATCCAGATACGGATGCCATTCTGATACTCATTCAGATTCAGGTTTTAGATATGCTCCAGATATGGATGCCATTCTGATACTCATTCAGATTCATCTTTCAGACACAGTTCAAATATGCTCCAGATACGGATGCCATTCTGATACTTATTCAGATTCAACTTTCAGATACAGTTCAGATACGCTCCAGATACGGATGCCATTCTGATACTCATTCAGATTCAGCTTTCAGATACAGTTCAGATACGCTCCAGATACAGATATCATTCTGATACTCATTAAGATTCATCTTTCAGATACAGTTCAGATACGCTCCAGATACGGATGCCATTATGATACTCATTCGACACAGCTTTTAGATACAGTTCAAATACGATCCAGATACGGATGCCATTCTGATACTCATTTAGATTCAGATTTCAGATACAGTTCAAATACGCTCCAGATATGGATGCCATTCTGATACTCATTCAGATTCAGCTTTTAGATACAGTTCAGATACGCTCCAGATACATATGCCATTCTGATACTCATTCAGATTCATCTTTCAGATACAGTTCAGATACGCACCAGATACGAATGCCATTCTGATACTCATTGAGATTCAGCTTTCAGATACAGTTCAGATACTCTCCAGATACGGATATCATTCTGATACTCATTAAGATTCATCTTTCAGATACAGTTCAGATACGCTTCAGATACGAATGCAATTCTGATACTCATTCAGATACAGTTCAGATACAGTTCAGATACACCCCAGATACGGATGCCATTCTAATACTCATTCAGATTCAGCTTTCAGATACAGTTCAGATACACTCCAAATATGGATGCCATTTTGATACTCATTCAGATACAGTTCATATACACTCTAGATGCTTATGCCATTCTGATACTCATTCAGATTCAGCTTTCAAATATAGTTCAGATATGCTCCAGATATGGATTCCATTCTGATACTCATTCAGAATCAGCTTTCAGATACAGTTCAGATACGCTCCAAATACGGATGCCATTCTAATACTCATTCATATTCAACTTTCAGATACGGTTCAGATACGATCCAGATGCAGATGCCATTCTGATACTCATTCAGATTCATCTTTCAGATACAATTCAGATATGCACCAGATACGGATGCCATTTGTAGCGGTAGAAATGTTCAAGACTAAGCCATTAGATTGACTAGACTTTATACAAATCAAAATAAAAATCACCACCGCGCTTTATTGTTTTCAAAGGAATGGGAAAAGAGTGAATAACCCAAAAAGAGGGGGAAAGATTCAAGGTAAGGGGGTTGGTTATGCAAAGGGAAGTGTTGTACCCCAAAATTTTCCCTCCCATTTTTCATAAAAGACACAACCCTAGGGCTTCTCAGATATTAAAGATTGGTTTAGGAATCGATCAGACATATTTTCTTCTGTGGCAGTAAAGGGTTTTAATGGACATCAGATTATCTCATAAGACTTTCTCCATTTATTTCAAAAGTTATTACAAAACAATTTATTATTTAAATACTTTAGGTTTTACAATTTATTGTATTTAAAAAAAATAAATTAGTACAATTGTTGAATGTTTCTCTCTAAATTAAAAAGAAAATGAATCTATGCCTAAGGTTGACTGAGCTTCCTTTGCTTCCATGCTTGCCACAGAGTCTCTTACTTACCCTGCTTTGCCACCATCCAGTTGTGCTCACATGAAAATGAAAGAAAGGAAAAGTTAGTACGAATTAATTGGACATAAGCAAGAATTTTCAAAAGAAAGAAAAGTGTTCATCATTAAAGTTTGCAATTTGGAATCAGAAGGCTATTTTTAATTCATCACATTTTTATTTTCTCTATTTGCAAATCACAAGAGAATTATTCTTCTTGGTTCACAAAAAGAAGAAATAAAAAAAATACAAGTAAGATGTCCAAACAAAAGAAATGCAAGCAAGCTGGACAAAACAAATGCAGCCAAATGCCCAAACAGCGGCCAAACAAATTTATCCAAACAGCAGCGCAAACTGGACAAAACCAAGCAAACAGCAAAATTGTCCAAACAAGTTTTCAAAACTGTCCAAATTGCCCAAACAGCAAAACAAAATATGGCAATACAAAATACAAACGAGGCAACAACAAACAGCATAAGCATACAGCAAAGAAAGTATATCAATATAATAACCAAGTCAAACAAGTAGAAACTTGTTCAATAAGCAATTCATCATTTTCCATTGTATTTGCAAACTTTTTAGAAAAAAGATAAAAGAGAAATTGCCTCTTAGGGTCATTGAGAGAGAAGAGAGGAAAGAAGTCACCTAGGGATGCACAACCCTGCTGTCACAATTGCATAAGAGTTGATAGAAAACAAAAACTGCAAGAAAAAGAGCATAAGAACAATATGCCAAATATTCAAAATCTGGTGGTTTTCCCATCATTTTGAATAGAGATTCAACCAAAGCCACATAATATAACAGTAGACAACGCTCAAGCAAGAAGAGAGAGAAAAATTATCAAACTTCAAAAACCTCAAAAAACTCAAGTTTTCAAAAAAACTGCCAAATCAAAGTCTCCACTGTCAAAAAATCCCAAGCCTGATCATCAAGCCAACAAAACACGACCTTCAAAAATACTGTCAAATATTCAAACCAACAAGAACCTGTCAAAATTTCAATAACAAAAACCTGTTGAAACAACAACAATTTAAAAACCTGAAAAAACATACTAAGCCAAATATCAACAACAGTTGACACAAGCCTCAGAAACCACCTGCAAACTGTAACCAAATCCATAAGAAATTGTCAAACCATAAACATATCCAAAACCAAAACCAAAGGAAAACAAACTGTCAAGACTTCCAAAGCCTCAAATCAAAAACCTTCAAACTGTCAACAAAACCACTACCATCAAAACTCTCAAAAGAATCAAATCAACAACCAACAAAAAAATCACAAGAAACTGTCCAACCATCTCAACCACCATCAAAAACCTCAAAACCTGAAACTGATGAAAAAGTAACAGTATCCAAACCAACAACCTTCACAAACTCATCAAACCTGTCAAACTTTTTAAACCCAGAAAAAAAAGTCTCAAACATCATCAAATAAATATCCAACAAACATCATCAAATCATTATCATCAGCAAACATCATCAAACTAAAACCATCATCACAAAACCAAATTCCAGAACCAGTAAAAAACTGATAGAACAACATATCCAATCACAAAAATCCAAAAAAACTGCATCATCATCATTCAAAGCATAGAAAACTGAAGAAGGTTACCATAAGCACGCCTTCAATCATCTTCATTTCTCCCCCCCGTTTCCGGCCACCAAGGATCGCTACTCCCAGTCTCACTATTCCTTTCCATCTCATAGAAGAAATTCCAAATAGGTATGGTCTCTTTACCTTCCTCATATCATTTCCTGCATCTCAATGGATAATACAGTAGTTTAACAGAAAAAAAACATAACACGACAAAATAACAACAAAAATCGTTCAAGCCTCAAATCCATAGAACCATACCTTTCAAGAACAAAACCTTTAGAGCTTGGTTAGGAGGTGAGAGAGAGAGAGAGAGAGAGCTCCGGCAACGAAAGGTTGAGGGGAAGATCAGATAAGCACAAATTTCAAACCTCTTAGACAAATTCATTTCCGACCTTAGGTTTTTTCAGAGAAACGCAAATCACGGTGAGATGAGGAGAGATTAGGTTGTTTCGGCCATGAGCTTAGAAGGTTGAGACATTTTTAAGGTGAGAATATGAACAAAAGATGAACAAAGAGGGACGAAAGAGCGGAACGACGCCGCTATACCAAGGGGTTCCACAAACCCTAATTTGCTTGTTTCCCCTAATCAGAAATTAGACAAGTTTAAGAACATTGGGCCTGTATTATCCAAACCCCTAAAGCCCATGTACGCTTTTGCTAACCCACCCCCCTTTTGCCTGTCTTAGTTTCAACATTAACAACTACTATCTCTTGGGCCTCACCCCAAATCAATTTTCCTAAGCCCATTTCTCTTCTTTTTAATTTGTTTTTATTTGTTTTAAAAAAATGTTAAATAAGACTTAAAACATTTTATTAAATTAATTTAGTTTTTAGTGATTAGTTTTTTATTATTTTCTTTTTTTATAAAAAAACTCATTTTTATTAATTTTTTTACATTTAATAAAACATCAAAAAAAAAAGAATTAACCTAAGTTTGTTTTCTTTCTTTAAATTTATTTCACAATTAATAAAATACAAAAAAAAAATAATAATAATAATAAATATTTTTAATTTAAATCATTTTCTTTTTAGAATAGGTTTTATTTTTCTCTTTTCAAATAAATACATTTCATTTCATTTTTTTATTGACTTTATTTCATAAACTGTCATAACTTTATATTAAGTCGCACAAAAATTCGATTTGATTGTATTGCTTGATATTTGGACATTTCTATATTCATTTGATTGATCCCCATTTGTAACAATTGTACCCCCACTCCCGAATACTTTTGTAATAGCGTAGAATTTTAATTCCCGCAATTTACTGTTTTCGATATACTGTATAGTAACTAGGCATGTATGGCAAGATTCAAAAATCAATCACTAGATGACCTAATCCAAGAATAAAATAACTTAAAACCAACACACTTTCTCACACGCGCACCTCTAGGGTAACCTCGTTCATTGCCTCGGAAATACAATCATGTCCCTTGAATATGGGATGCTTTAGAAAATGACCCCTCAATAAACAAAGATCATAGTCCCTCGATGACCCTCGTTGTTGCCTTTGATTAAAACGATCTCGTCCCTTACAAAATTGCTAAAGCGTCTCACAAGTTGCCTTCAATGATTGTAAAATTGACCCGTGCCTGTCCCGTCACATCCAAAGGCGAGGCTTCTTACCAAATCAATGGTAAGATAGCACCACTAAAAGGAAGAAGAAAAGAGCAATTTAAGACCTTTCGAGTAGATAGATTCGCTCTTAGTTACTCGCTTGCTCACGATAAAAACTTTTACACCTACACTCCCATTTCAAAACATTTTCAAAAAGACAAAAACGTTTTGTATACGTTCTTATAGAGATGAAAACCATTGCAAAACCTCTTTTCAAAACACTTTTCAAAACACGATTCACAAACACCTCTTTGAACCATTTTTTTGAGACAAAAAATTGTATATGTTCTTATAGAGACGAGAACCATTACAAAGAGATTTTCCAAAATACTTTCAAAACCCACACCACAAGCACACAATCAAACAAAAGTAAGTGATCTAAAACGAGTAACTAAGAGCCCATGGAAAACCATGGATGAAAAGGGTGCTAATACCTTCCCTTTTCATAATCTACCCCCCCGAACCCGAGAAAATTCTCGAAAGGTCTTTCCTGTGCTTTTTTACCTTTCCTTTTGGATAAAATAAAAGTCGGTGGCGACTCTTGCTAACAGCACAAGTGCGAACGAAACGCAAAACATCTAGTTAGTTCTCCCACCGCATCACAGGAAGGTATTAGCACCCTAAACATCTACGGTACTCGGCAGGAACCACTTTGTAAAATCTGTATATTTTGGCTATAAAAATGTGTTGCATATAAAATGGATGGTGGAGGTGAGAAGAGAAATATATTTTTTTATGATTTTTTCACCTGCCGCGGTTGCGAACCTTTAGTTCCTACGTACCACCTTTCATGCAATAGGGGATCAGGGTACACGTAGTTCCTCTTTTAAAAATTTGAAACACAAGTGTGTTGGTTAATTTTTAGAGATAAGACGTCATCGTCATTGTCTGTGTGGAAAACATACTTACTACCCACAATCATGAGAAAGAAGAATTTGCATCATCTCAAAGTGGAGGATATGGCTTGGATATTAAAATCAACAATGCCTCACTCAACACCCAAGTGGAAAATATCTCTCTTCACTACATGTCTGATGGCAACTTCCTTCCAATCATCTGGATCAGAAAGTGAGTAATCAGCATCTGATTGAGGCTTAGGGGAAAATAAATCCCCTTGCCTCTCCATAGACTCCACCCCTTGACTCTCAAGGATCTCGACCAAATCATCTTTCTCCTTCAGGCCTGCTCTGTAGGAACTCTCTAAAGTCTGGAACTTGTTCTTCCAAGCATTCCTTTCCCATTTCATCCTAACCAAAGCGAGTTGCAGCTCTTCTAGATCATCTAATAAGGGAGGAGTGGTCTTTACAAACAAATCAGGCATGGGTGTCTCCCGAGTATACGACATCTTCAACTGAATGGCTCTCGATCAAACCCACTGAAGATATGGCTCCAAAGAAACAACACCCATAGGTCCCAAATCCTTCCTACTCTTCTTATGAATGTGACGCCAGGCCTTCGCAATCTGCTCCCTAGCTTCCCTGTGGTCTTCTCCTTCCTTTAGAAAGAAACTGCTCAAATGAATACTATTCGGTTTATCCCTCATCGGATAACCAAGTTGTCGCCATGCAAGAACAGGGTTATAGTTAATTCCTCCCTTTGTACCAAGAAGAGGCACATTGGGGAAACTACCACAACCGTCAATAATCTCTATATCATGATAAGCTCGATGATACCAATCAATATCCGAGTGAGTAAGTGCCATGATCTTAGGAGCCCAACGGGGTTCCTTCTTGACATCCCAAAAAGCATCAGACTGAGTCATATGAGAGATAAACCACCGGTACAACAGAGGCGTGCAACATATAATCACCCCCCATGATAAGAACTCCGAAGATGAACAGAGTAATAAGCATCACCCAGCAATGTAAGAATTGGGTTTCTAATCATGAAGATCCTGATAGAATTAATGTCGACAAACTTGTCTACATTAGGGAATAAGAATAATCCATAAGCAAGTAAAGCAAAGATAGCCTCAAAAGCAACTGAACTCTTCATTCTGGAAAAGTAACGAGCTTTCTCCAATAAGAACTGAGCTGGTAATCCTCTAATCCCTCCTTTGGTAGTCATATGGGCTTCCACCTCAGACTTCCCCAAATGAATCAAAGCAGCAATCTCATGTGGTTTTGGCTCATCCTCCAAACCAGTAAAAGGAACACGATCGGTAACGGGTAAATCCAACATATAGGAATACTCCTCCAGTGTAGGCATCAACTGATAATCGGGAAAAGTAAAGTAGTGATACACCGAATCATAGAATTGGACCAAAGTTGAGATAATACCCTCCTTCATCTTCAGCTTCATGAGAAGAATAATGGATCCATACTTCTTCTGAAAGTCTACAGAACACTCGATCTCTGGAATTAGACTAACCAACTCATCTATCTTGGGATCCTTGAAACTGTATTTCTCGGTCTTTCTCTTTCCAGAATCCATGGTTAAAAACACCTGGGGTATTCACAAATAGTCAACCTTTAAATCCCTTGAAATATTGTTTCTTCAAAAGATGCTTATGAGTGCATGGATGCATGATGCAACAATCACACACAAGATCACACATATAGGGTTCATAGGTTCAACGTCACGAGCATGAGGTCGAAGGTACTACACATAAGGTATTGGTCTAAAAAGTTATCACATGCCGAACAAGGTTCTAGAGGTTCCCAGAGTCTACATCCTTCCTTCGGATATTACCAACTTCTCGATTAACTCGGTAATTAGTAATATTCTCAAGAAAGACTCGTCCTAGCGTAGTATCGCGTGACAACTATTTCTAGATTATTCCTTCATAGCTTCCGCACTACACCTAAAAGGTCAAGATGGGTTTGGTAATCTACGGTGCTCAGCTTCAGCAAGCTCCCAGGTCGAAAGTAGTACGTCTTCCTGATTACTCGATAAACGACACTACAGTCAAAGGGGCCTCCACTGAGTGGGGGATCTCATGCCTCCTTTTTTTGGATTACTCCCTCAAAGTTAACATGACTATACCGTCCGTCCTATCTTAAAGTTTGCCCAAGTCCGGGTATAGTACTTATAAGTAATCACCAAGCACCCTGAAAACCAGGAATATCAAAACAAACATATATACAAAATATAACACATAAACAAAAATAACACATATACATATATAAACAAAGATAAGCTCAACCCACTTAGGGATGGACCAGCAAGAGGTCAATCTTTCCCCAGTGAAGTCGCCATTTTTTCTGTAGCAGTAGAAATGTTCAAGACTAAGCCATTAGATTGACTAGACTTTATAAAAATCAAAATAAAAATCGCCACCTCACTTTATTGTTTCCAAAGGAATGGGAAAAGAGCGAATAACCCAAAAAGAGGGGGAAAGATTCAAGGTAAAGGGGTTGGTTGTGCAAAGGGAAGGTATTAGAACCCTAAACATCTACGGTACTCCACAAGAACCTCTTTGTAAAATCTGTATATTTTGGCTAAAAAAATGTGTTGTATATAAAATGGATGGTGGAGGTGAGAAGAGAAATATATTTTTTATGATTTTTGCACCCGCCGCGGTTGTGAACCTTTAATGCCTACGTACCACCTTTCGTGCAATAGGGGATCAGGGTATACATAGTTCCTCTTTTAAAAATTTGAAACACAAGTGTGTTGGTTAATTTTTACAGATAAGACATCATCGTCATTGTCCGTGTGGAAAACATACTTACTACCCACAATCATGAGAAAGGAGAATTTGCATCATCTCATAGTGGAGGATATGGCTTGGATTTTAAAATCAACAATGCCTCACTCAACACCCAAGTGGAAAATATCTCTCTTCACTACATATTGTAGAAGTATAGTTGTTTGCATCACTATAAGGATTGACAAAAGTCCAATCTTTTGAGAAAAGTTTAAAGGTAAAAAGCCAAAATGGTTTGAAATGAGATTGATTGACTTTTAGTCTTCTCACAAAAAATGTCAAGGTATTATTAAATTGATTGAAGTTTATTTAAAAAAATGTTTTGAAAATGCAAGGACCTAAGTCCAAGGAGGGAGACGATTTTTGAAATTAAAGAAGATGAGAGGAGATGAAGAGACTATCCTAAAGCATAAGGTAAAATCTAGGGATAAGAACCATCTAACCAACATGAAGCCTATACTTGACATTATGAGTCAATATAGAATTCCCATTTTTCGGATTGAAACCAAGCAAGCAAAGATACTAGACCTCTTGATAGAACCAAACTTCAAGTGTATTAAGTCTTCACAAAAATTGGGCTGAGTAACAGCTGTATACGGGTGAATTCCAGATTACAAACAAAGTATGTAATCACAATAACCTGCACACAAAACAAACAAACAACCTAATGTCTTGAAGTAAACCTCAAGAACACCAGACAAAATATGAATTAAGGTCACAAGGTCTCCAAGATAGGCGAAGGTCTCTAGTCCTAAGTCCATCGCTCCATAATGCTAAGGATAGTAACCAAATAGTCCAAGTATCATTAAAGTTTTTTATGGTTCATGTTGATTATTAGGTGTCTTCAAAAGGAAAAGAAAAGCTCAAGTGATCAAAATAAAAATGACATAAAAGTAAATGCCCAAGTGAGAAAAGATGAAAATAGCATGAAATGTAAATGGTACATAAAGTAAATGGTACATAAAGCATAAAAAATAAAAGCATAAAGTAAAGTCAATTGTTAGAAATTAGTGGTTAGTTGGATGACCATCTTGAAACTTGCATTTGGAACTCATTAGAGGATTGGTAGAACCAAAGCCTCCACAAACCAAGTTTAATTTGCTTTTTGTCAAGTATATCATCCATTTTGGAATTCTCACAAGGCAACATTTAATGATCAACGATGTTTAAGTGATCCGCGTTGACCAAAGGTGTTGTAGATCCATTAGAGGATTGGTAGAACCAAAGCCTCCACACAATGAATCTCAAGGTTATTGGATCAAAGAGATCAAATTAACATACTTGGGCTTGCAATCATAAGTTTGGGCCATGAATGATCATTTATCTGAATCGGGACCAAATTTAGCACTATGTTAAGCAATATTAAGTGGACTTATATAGAAGTCACACCTATTTTGAGGCCGGTCAATAGCAATCTATGTACTTCATGTTTGGATAAATGATATAGAGATCACCATCCCTTAACATGTATCACAATTAAAAAATAAAGGGATAAGATGAAGAGGGAGGGGAATCATAACCTAATTTGGATTACCACCTCAAAATTCTTTCATCTTTAAATTCAACCACTCCTCTAGATGGATTAAAGCACTAAACATATCATTAATATAAAGCACCAAAAATAAATTAAATAATTCACTATTATGTAGATTTGAATTTATGAACATTTATCCAACTTCATCTACATCATAATGTCCATTGAGTTTAAAGAGAAATTGGACATTTAAAATTGCAACCCAAACCAACAATCAAAAGGAGTGAGTAGAAAAAGCATTTTGGATCAAAGCTGCCCCAAAACAAGGCAAACAAAATGAATTATGTCCCTGTGTAAATCGATTGCACTACTATCTAAATCTATATACACAGTACAGTTTTCAAATATCTGCGCGAAATTGCTTCTCTGCAATCGATTGCACTGTTACTGCAATTGATTGCACGCTGTTACAGACATCAAAACAGCATTTTAAAAGGCCAAATTCTTGTTCAAACTTTCCATCAAATATCTTATGATCATGGATCCAATTGAGCACGAATATTCCATCAAATTATGAGAAAATAACACCATTGGAATCACAAAATAATGCTCAAAGAATCAAACCCAAAGATCAACAAGAGATCACATTGTGAAAGATGAACTATCCAACTTACCAAAGGTAGATCTAGAGAATCATCAAAACAAATTCAAGAATTAGCTTCAATTCAACCACAAGAATCAATTGATTAAGCTTAGATGTAGAGAATTGATAAAGAAAAAGTGTTTGGATGAAGGTTTAGCTCAAAGAGTAGTAAGCTTTAATGCAAAGCTTACTAACTTTTTGAAAATGGAGCTTTGAGTGAATTTGGTAGATGGAGAGAATTGAGAGATTTATTAGCAAGGTGGATTTGGCTATCAAAAGCTTGAAATTTGAATGAAATGAGAGCTCTATTTATAGAGTTTAGGATTGGGATTGGTGGTAATTTGGTAATTGATTCTTGTAGCCAAAATTTGAATTAATGATAACTCTTTCAAATATTAGAGCCAAAATTTGAATTAATGATAATTCTTTCAAATATTAGAGCCAAAATTTGAATTAATGATAATTCTTCTTAAAAATGAAAGATTGACACTAAAATTTGAATTAATGGTACATCTTTAAAAAATGAAGGAAAATTGGAGCCAAAATTTGACAAGTTTAAAATTGCTGATTTTTTTCAAATTTTCACGCTGTGCAATCGATTTCACTATAGTGGAAATCGATTTGCACAATGTCTTTTTTCAAAAATGGCGCAAAATGAACTATGTGCAATCGATTTCACTCTAAGAGCAATCGATTGCATCAGTGAAAAAAATGAAATTTTTTAATTCTTTTTCTTTGCAAATAGAGATTTTAGGAAAATAATACCAGAAATCCTTATTTGTCAGATGCTTCGACTTGGTACCTACAAAACAAAAATATACAAAGACAAAGAGAAATATATTTTTTGTATTTTGATTAGAAGTTAGTCAACAACACATATACAAAATACACAACCAAGGTGCTTGGAGATTCCTAAAGAGAAAACTTAAAGATAGGAGATAGAAAAAGAGGAAGAACCAACCCTAATGTGATCTTGTTATGATCGAGTTGATATGACATGATAGAGGAATCTTAGGGGAAAAAGTTGGGGTACAAAAGCTGCCCTTATTTAAGTGTCTTATATCCGGAGATACGAAGGTTAAAAATCTTCGTGTCGACGCGATTGAAGATACTTAAATATAAAACAAGCCCTATTTTTGTCTCTAAGATGCCATGCAATGCTTATGATTATGAATGCATATGAACAGAACAAAAGAGACGCAAAGTAACACTGGGGATGCCACAAAAATGAAGAAATAAAGGAGCAACCCCACCAGGAAAATAAATCACTGGTGGACCAAAAGAATAGAATCAGAGAGGAAGATAACAAGCATCGACGTTCACTGCCGATGGCCTACCAACATTCATTGAAGGTAGAAAGAGAATATATCATATCACCTCTGTTCACTGACGATGAACTATCAACATTCACTGAAGATAGCAAAAAGATAACAAACATCGACGTTCACTGCCGATATACTACCAACATTCACTGAAGGTAGAGAGAAAATATCATATCACTACCGTTCACTGACGATGAACTATCGGAGTTCACTGAAGATAGCAAAAAGATAACAAACACCGATGTTCACTGCCGATGTACTACCAACGTTCACTGAAGGTAGAGAGAAAATATCAAATCACCACCGTTCACTGACGATGAACTATCAACGTTCACTGAAGATAGCAAAAAGATAGCAAACACCAACGTTTACTGCAGATGTACTACCAACGTTCAGTGAAGGTAGAGAGAAAATATCATATCACCGCTGTTCACTGACGATGAACTATCAACGTTCACTAAAGATAGCAAAAAGATAACAAACACCGACGTTCACTGCCGATGTAGTACCAACGTTCACTAAAGGTAGAAAGAGAAAATATCATATCACCGCCGTTCACTGACAATGAACTATCAATGTTCACTGATGATAGCAAAAAGATAACAAACACCGACGTTCACTGTCGATGTACTACCAACATTCACTGAAGGTAGAGAGAAAATATATCATACCACCGCCGGTCACTGACGATGAACTATCAACGTTCACTAAAGATAGCAACAAGATAACAAACACTGACGTTCACTGTCGATGTACTACCAACGTTCACTGAAGGTAGAAAGAGAATATCATATCACCGCCGTTCACTGACGATGAACTATCAACGTTCACTGAAGATAGAAAAACGATAACGTATACCGACGTTCACTGCCGATGTACTACCAACGTTTACTAAAGGTAGAAAGAGAAAATATATCATATCACCGCCGTTTACTGACGATGAACTATCAACGTCCACTGAAGATAGCAAAAAGATAATAAACACCGACATTCACTGCCGATGTACTACCAACATTCACTGAAGGTAGAAAGAGAATATCATATCACCTCCGTTCACTGACGATGAACTATCAACATTCACTGAAGATAGCAAAAATATAACAAACATCGATGTTCACTGCCGTTGTACTACCAACGTTCACTGAAGGTAGAAAGAAAATATCATATCACCGCCGTTCACGGATGATGATCTATTAACATTTAATGAAGATAGCAAAAAGATAAGAAACACTAACGTTCACTGCCGATGTACTACCAACATTCACTGAAGGTAGAGAGGAAATATCAAATCACCGCCGTTCACTGATGATGAACTATCAACGTTCACTGAAGATAGCAAAAAGATAACAAACACCTACGTTCACTGCTGATGTACTACCAACATTCACTGAAGGTAGAGATAAAATATATCATATCACCTTCGTTCACTGACGATGAACTATCAACGTTCACTGAAGATAGAAAAAAGATAACAAACACTGACGTTCACTTCAGATGTACTACCAACGTTCACTGAAGGTAGAGAGAAAATATCAAGTTATCTCAAAACTCTGGCGTTTTACCTAGAACGGGTCTCAACTTCTTCTTTAACCAAGGAATTCTTCCTGGTAAAGGTAATATGTAAGCTGTCTCAAATAAAGAGACTTCCACTTGCAAAGATTTCACAACGAGCAATTCCTGTGAATTTGAAAGTCTTGCCATCCAATGGCGTAAACTCACGACGGACTGCAAACTAACCACTCATAGAGGAAATAGCAAAAAAAGTTACTTCGACTTGTATAGTGAAGCACGAGTTGTTCAAATAAAGAGACTTGTTGCTTGTATCATGGAGGATTGTAAAAAGAAACGACTTTATGGGGATAGAAATATGGCTTCCTGGGGAAAGAGATATGACTTCCTGGGGAAAGAGATATGACTTCCTGGGGAAATAGATATGACTTCCTGGGGAAATGCCACGATATTCCTGCTGAGGAGATAAAGTCTTCTCGTGCAAAATAAACGCACAAACCAAAACTCAAAGTTCTCAGAAATCCAAAGTAAATAATATTGTCATGCAACCACAAAACCAATTCAGAAATAAACCGGAGCAAGACGGCCAATGCAGATACATCCTTTGAGAAATAAACTCAAGAGGGAAAACCAAATTCAACTAAGCAAAGAGCGCTGCAGGAAGATCAGAATACAATATCAATGAACGATAGTTTTTAGCAATGCATGATGTATGTATGAATGTATGAGTGATATCGTGCATATGCTGGTAAAAGGATACATAATCAGTACAAACAAACAAAACCGCCTCAGGTACTAACAACGTTGGGCTAAACTTCAACCAGAAAGATCAATCCAAGAAAGGTAAAAGCAACTGCGGAAACCAAAACTATTTCCTGCCTTAACTTTATTAAGAAGAAACATAATCCAGATGTAGCCAAATCAAACAGATACCGGGATAGAACATCCTTCTTCCGCTTTCATCGGAGAAGCAATTTTTCAAAAGCAACATGCCTACTGGAGATTGCAAGACCAGCCTCAAATAAAGCAGACTGACGCCAAAATAAACAAACCTCACTGGGGAATTCAAGCCTACCTCCCTGGAGAAAAAACTGCGGATTGAAAAATTTTCATCACAAATACTCATTCCAACAAGAGATGCCCTGGGATAGCCTTCCCGGGAAATTAATAAGTCAACACTAGTGCCAACACTGCAAAAAGAGCGACACCTCAGCACACCAAGGGAATAAAACCTTTCATCAAATGAGGGAAGACTTCGCTGGGGAATCTGGGACGGAGGCTTCTGACCATGCAAACCCAAAATCAAAAGTGAACCAAGACTTGGCTGGGGATAATGGGATCACAAACTAAATACTGTACCTTGGACCCACTGATATTGTCTTTAACTATCTGAGAAACACACAAAGATCATGCGCATACCAGCGAAAATAACCTGAGAGAACCTTCCCAGGGAACCAAGGAGTTAACAATACAGTAAGAAGTCAAAATTATTGGGATTTTAAGTCAAACATAACACTTGGTGAGAGAAAACCCAAAAATTTGATAACCATTTCAACACTTAGAAAAGATATTGCCCTTGTCTAGCTACTTGGGAAGTACATAACAACAATAATGTCGTAACAGGAGAAAGCATTGCTCTACAAGAGATTCCATATCAATCAAAAGGGAGAAAGAACTCCATCAAATGAGCAAAGTCTTCATAGCTCTTTTTAATCTCCGTTTGATCACCACCTGGCTGGGTAAAGAATCACACTCAGTTGGAGAAGTCTACAGTAAGACTGGAAAAAATGGTATTATAAACCCAACACCATAACACAACCTGTAGGAAACCCTTTAATTGATCATTAATTGTTAGAGGAAGCCAGATACACATCTACAAAACAGATCACAAGAAACAATCATGCTTGAGGAAGATTCTCGGCTTGGGGTAAACATAATAGCTATCTTGACGAAATCTGGATATGCCATTGGAAACCAATCCGGTGTCTCAAGCTTACCGTGTTGATCAAGGTAACTTTTGTAACTTGCCTTTGGCTGCATGCTTTTAGGATAACCTTTCTGATCAAATGGCTTCTAGAGATTTGTTGAATCTTGACGTAACTGCCCTAGATTGGATGAATGTTGCATCCTCTTTGCTCCACAACTCTTCTCGCCAACATGCCTTTTGCTGATACTCAAATGTAAACTTTCATTATATCAAGCAGTTGTTTTACAAGCAGAAAATGTTTATTCTAAGAATGAAAATTCTAATGCAACAATTATGTAAGTCTTTAAGATTTTATTTGAAAAGATGTCGCAAAACCTTGTGAACGAATCACTAGCTAGGACGCGACAGGATTTTTTTTGCACGAAAGATAACAAAATAATTATGATACCAATCACAATAATTTAGAAAAATTAATGGGAGTCAGGAAACACTATCTCATTAGAGTATGCTTTCGAAATAAACCCTGTTTCAATTAGGACTTTTGAGGGTTGTAACGTGTCCTGTTTCACGGTTTTAGAAAAAGAAGATTTAAGGCTCAAAAATATTTGATTCCCACCCCCTTCATGATGTTCTTCGGTCCTAAGTTCAGTTAACTTGACACGAACATTCATCTCTCAAAAGAAATTTCGAGATGGTTGAGGAATCAAACAAGGTTTTCTTTGGACATGCAAGTCACTCATTCCTGCTTCTTTTGGGTTTCTTGTCACGCGACTCTGTTCTTTGCTGAGGATTTCACATTGTAATCCTTTATCGCATTTTTGGATTTCCATTTCTTCCTTTCCTTCTGGACAAATTCCTTTTGACTTTGACTCTGAAGTGCAGCGGGATGCCCTGACTTTTGCCTAAGCGACTTGTTTTTTCAAGTTCCGACTTAGCGGGGCTTTTTGTCTCTTTCTTTTTCATCTTAATTTTTTTATTCATATTATCTTTTTCTTTTTCTTTTTGAACATGTCGCGTGACTTCGAGTCATTTGTGACTAGTTGGAAGAATTGTGACTCCCATATTTCTGAGTAGATGAAGGATAACCATTATGGTATTGCCATCTGTTGATCTCCTAATATGCGTGAGATAGCCATTAAGATATCGTCAATTGACACACCCTCCTAATAAGTGAAGATTAACCATTGTGGTTTTGACTTTCCTCAACCTTTCGAGGGATAACCATTGTTGTATCCTTAGATGCGCACTCTTGATGAGATCTGAATACTCAATTAGATTAACTGAACACTACCCTGCCCCGGGTTAAAAATGAGGGTTTTTTTATAGAAAAAGAAACTCATACTTCAAGGCTCAAATGGGTTAACAAATGATTCACTCCCTTATATCTCCGGTGTTTAAGGATTTGAAACAATGCTTGTACATCGTCCTCCTCCCAATCTCGGCCTAGGCAAGAGAATGGGTAACAAGTTGGTATCATAAAGCAATTTAAAATTGAAAACAAATACGAGTGAAACGAATGAATTTCTTCAAGACAAACATACTCATTGCATTAAGATTAAACATTCAAATTAAAAAAAGTTCTTACATGCAAACAATGCAATGATAAACAAGAAAAATTACAAATGAGAAAGCAGTAAAAATGCTAATAAACTGAGAAGGCTAATCATCCTTAAGCTCCAGGGCATTCTTCAATCACGTTTATTCTTCGGCAAAGATTTGACTTGAACCTCAAGACAAATATCCTTAAATGACAAGATACCACTTCGGACCAACCTCTGAACTTCAACCTTCAAAGCAAAGCAATCTTCCAAATCGTGCCCAAGAGCATCCTGATGAAAGGCACAGGAAGCGTCATCCTTATATCCTCTTGGCAGTTTTTCAGGAACAACTGGTCGAGCTCGGGTTTGAACCAGATTCTACTTCAGCAAAGAAGGATACAACCCTGTGTATGTCATTGGAATTGGATCAAAGCTCATTTTCCTCTGATGACCTTGCCCTTGATTTCCTTATTGAGGTGCCCTCTGATATGCAACAGCAGTCGGAGTCACATTGACGATTGGAGTTACAGAAGCAACTTGTTGATTCCTATTATGAGATCCTCCTTGCCTACCACAAAGTATAGCTTAAGAGTCTTGCTCTTTCTTTTTGGAGCAACTATCACCATACTTCTTAGCATCATTTGACGAGTCCTTGTCTTCAGATAGATGACCTTCACGAACAGCTTCCTCTAAATGGACTCCCATGCTTACCATTTCGTTGAAATCAGTGGGAGCACTTGCAACCATCTTCTCATAGTAGAAGGAACTGAGAATTTTCAGGAAGATCTTTGTCATCTCCTTTTCTTCCATGGGAAGAATCACTTGGGTGGCTACCTCACACCATCTCTGCACATATTCTTTGAATGACTCCCTGTCTTTCTGAACCATGGCCCTAAGCTGGTCACGGTCGGGCTCCATGTCCACATTGTACTTGTATTGTTTAATGAATGCTTCTCCCAAATCATTAAAAGTATGGATGTTGGCGCTGTCCAAACTCATATACCATTTCAACGCTGCGCCGACCAAACTATCCTGAAAAAAGAGAATCAGCAGACGCTGATCATCAGTGTGGGTAGACATTCTCCTCACGTACATCACCAAGTGAGCACAAGGGCAAGTGTTTCCCTTGTACTTCTCAAATTCCGGGACCTTGAACTTAGCAGGCACTTTAACATTCGGGACCAAACACAGATCATTCACATTCTGCCCAAATAACTCTTTTCCCCTAAGAGCCTTCATCTCTCTTTGCATTCTATCAAACTATTCTTGGAAATCATCCATTCTGTCATAAATACCCAAGTCTTCACTCGGCGGAGGGAAAGGACGACACATATCTTCATTAACAAACGAAACCAAATTGACCAAAGGAGGTGCAGCAGGAACAATATGCACCACAGGAGGTGTTGGAGTAACAACATTTTGAACCACTGGAGCATCTTGAGGGCCAAGATTGAAACCTTCAGATGCAAAATTATCTGGAATTCCCCATGGATAACCCTAACGCATACAATTTTGAACAATATCCAGAGTAGCGGATACATGATCAATTGGAACTTCAATATTTGCTCTTGTTGGTTGAGGTTGAACACTCGGTGGCTGATTCTGAGCAACCACCAGAGCTTCCATCAGAGTAGTCAAGTTGGCCAAGCCAGCCTTCAAAGCGGAAACTTCTTCGTGTAGCTCGCGATTCTCTTGTTCTAAGTTGTCCATCTTCTTTTTGAAATTAGCCTGAGTGTTGTAGTGATGAGTCAGCTTGCTGAGTGAAGTAAAGAAGTTGGGTAAGACACTTGGATATGCATAACAGATGCAAGAAATATGTGCAATATGATGCATGATATGCAATGCACATGATTATTTTTACTTCATTATTTAATATTTCAAGGGATTTAAGATTTATAGACATATTGCAAACATCCAAGTAATAAAGCTTTTGAAATACTGAATTTTTTTATTATAATCACTTCAAAATGGATTACAAGTTTCAATGATCCCAAGTACAAGATGAAAATACAATCTAAAATCCTAAGAAAAGGAACTAATGGAGATCAATCTGTACGCTGGCGCTTCCCTGTGAGCCTGACAATCTGAGCCCTCAATCTCTGGTTTTCTTCCACATGTCTGATGGTAACTTCCTTCCAATCATCTGGATCAGAAAGTGAGTAATCAGCATCTGATTGAGGCTTAGGGGAAAATAAAACCCCTTGCCTCTCCATAGACTCCACCGCTTGACTCTCAAGGATCTCGATCAAATCATCTTTCTCCTTCAGGTTTGCTCTGTAGGAACTCTCTAAAGTCTGGAACTTGTTATTCCAAGCATCCCTTTCCTATTTCATCCTAACCAAAGCGAGTTGCAGCTCTTCTAGATCATCTAATAAGGGAGGAGTGGTCTTTACAAACAAATCAGGCATGGGTGTCTCCCGAGTATACGACATCTTCAACTGAATGGCTCTCGATCAAACCCACTGAAGATATGGATCCAAAGAAACAACACCCATAGGTCCCAAATCCTTCCTACTCTTCTTATGAATGTGACGCCAGGCCTTCGCAATCTGCTCCCTAGCTTCCCTGTGGTCTTCTCCTTCCTTTAGAAAGAAATTGCTCAAATGAATACTATTCGGTTTATCCCTCATCGGATAACCAAGTTGACTTCGTGCAAGAACAGGGTTATAGTTAATTCCTCCCTTTGTACCAAGAAGAGGCACATTGGGGAAAATACTACAACCGTCAATAATATCTATATCCTGATAAGCTCGATGATACCTATCAATATCCGAGTGAGTAAGTGCCATGATCTTAGGAGCCCAACGGGGTTCCTTCTTGACATCCCAAAAAGCATCAGACTGAGTCATATGAGAGATAAACCACCGGTACAACAGAGGCGTGCAACATATAATCACCCCCCATGATAGGAACTCCGAAGATGAACAGAGTAATAAGCATCACCCAGCAATGTAGGAATTGGGTTTCTAATCATGAAGATCCTGATAGAATTAATGTCGACAAACTTGTCTACATTAGGGAATAAGAATAATCCATAAGCAAGTAAAGCAAAGATAGCCTCAAAAGCAACTGAACTCTTCATTTTGGAAAAGTAACGAGCTTTCTCCAATAAGAACTGAGCTGGTAATCCTCTAATCCCTCCTTTGGTAGTCATATGGGCTTCCACCTCAGACTTCCCCAAATGAATCAAAGCAGCAATCTCATGTGGTTTTGGCTCATCCTCCAAACCAGTAAAAGGAACACGATCGGTAACGAGTAAATCCAACATATAGGAATACTCCTCCAGTGTAGGCATCAACTGATAATCGGGAAAAGTAAAGTAGTGATACACCGGATCATAGAACTGGACCAAAGTTGAGATAATACCCTCCTTCATCTTCAGCTTCATGAGAAGAATAATGGATCCATACTTCTTCTGAAAGTCTACAGAACACTCGATCTCTGGAATTAGACTAACCAACTCATCTATCTTGGGATCCTTGAAACTGTATTTCTCGGTCTTTCTTTTTCCAGAATCCATGGTTAAAAACACCTGGGGTATTCACAAATAGTCAACCTTTAAATCCCTTGAAATATTGTTTCTTCAAAAGATGCTTATGAGTGCATGGATGCATGATGCAACAATCACACACAAGATCACACATATAGGGTTCATAGGTTCAACGTCACGAGCATGAGGTCGAAGGTACTACACATAAGGTATTGGTCTAAAAAGTTATCACATGCCGAACAAGGTTCTAGAGGTTCCCAGAGTCTACATCCTTCCTTCGGATATTACCAACTTCCCGATTAACTCGGTAATTAGTAATATTCTCAAGAAAGACTCGTCCGAGCGTAGTATCGCGTGACAACTATTTCTAGATTACTCCTTCATAGCTTCCGCACTACACCTAAAAGGCCAATATGGGTTTGGTAATCTACGGTTCTCAGCTTCAGCAAGCTCCCAGGTCGAAAGTAGTACGTCTTCCTGATTACTCGATAAACGACACTACAGTCAAAGGGGCCTCCACTGAGTGGGGGATCTCATGCCTCCTTTTTTTGGATTACTCCCTCAAAGTTAACATGACTATACCGCCCGTCCTATCTTAAAGTTTGCCCAAGTCCGGGTATAGTACTTATAAGTAATCACCAAGCACCCTGAAAACCAGGAATATCAAAACAAACATATATACAAAATATAACACATAAACAAAAATAACACATATACATATATAAACAAAGATAAGCTCAACCCACTTAGGGATGGACCAGCAAGAGGTCAATCTTTCCCCAGTGAAGTCGCCATTTTTTCTGTAGCAGTAGAAATGTTCAAGACTAAGCCATTAGATTGACTAGACTTTATACAAGTAAAAATAAAAATCGCCACCTCACTTTATTGTTTCCAAAGGAATGGGAAAAGAGCGAATAACCCAAAAAGAGGGGGAAAGATTCAAGGTAAAGGGGTTGGTTATGCAAAGGGAAGGTATTAGAACCCTAAACATCTACGGTACTCCACAAGAACCTCTTTGTAAAATCTGTATATTTTGGCTAAAAAAATGTGTTGTATATAAAATGGATGGTGGAGGTGAGAAGAGAAATATATTTTTTATGATTTTTGCACCCGCCGCGGTTGCGAACCTTTAGTGCCTACGTACCACCTTTCGTGCAATAGGGGATCAGGGTATACGTAGTTCCTCTTTTAAAAATTTGAAACACAAGTGTGTTGGTTAATTTTTAGAGATAAGACATCATCGTCATTGTCCGTGTGGAAAACATACTTACTACCCACAATCATGAGAAAGGAGAATTTACATCATCTCAAAGTAGAGGATATGGCTTGGATTTTAAAATCAACAATGCCTCACTCAACACCCAAGTGGAAAATATCTCTCTTCACTACATATTGTAGAAGTATAGTTGTTTGCCTCACTACACGGATTGACAAGAGTCCAATATTTTGAGAAAAGTTTAAAGGTAAAAAGCCAAAGTGGCAAAATGGTTTGAAATGAGATTGATTGACTTTTAGTCTTCTCACAAAAAATGTCAAGCTATTATTAAATTGATTGAAGTTTATTTATGAAAATGTTTTGAAAATGCATAGACCCAAGTCCAAGTTTATTATGAAAGTGTTCTTGTTTCAAAACAAGAAGAGTTTTCAAAAGGAGGGAGAAGATTTTTTAAATTAAAGAAGATGGAAGGAGATGAAGAGACTATCCTAAAGCATAAGGTAAAAGCTAGGGATAAGAACCATCTAACCAACATGAAGCCAATACTTGAAATTATGAGTCAATATAGAATTCCAATTATTTGGATTGAAACCAAGCAAGGAAAGATACTAGACCTCTTGAGAGAACCAAACTTCAAGTGTATTAAGTCTTCATAAAAATTGGGCAGAGTAACGACTGTATACAGGTGAATTCCAGATTACAAACAAAGTATGTAATCACAATAATCTGCACACAAAACAAACAAACAACCCAATGTCTTGAGGTAAACCTCAAGAACTCCAGACAAAATATGAATTAAGGTCACAAGGTCTCCAAGATAGGCCAAGGTCCCTAATCCTAAGTCCAAGAAGTCCACCGCTCCATAATGCCAAGGATAGTAACCAAATAGTCCAAGTATCATTAATGTTTTTTATGGTTCATTTTGATTATTAGGTGTCTTCAAAAGGAAAAGAAAAGCTCAAGTGAGCAAAATAAAAATGACATAAAAGTAAATACTCAAGTAAGAAAAGATGAAAATAGTATGAAATGTAAATGGTACATAAAGTAAATGGTACATAAAGCATAAAAAATAAAAGCATAAAGTAAAGTCAATTGTTAGAAATTCGGGGTTAGTTGGATGACCATCTTAAAACTTGCATTTGGAACTTATTAGAGGATTGGTAGAACCAAAGCCTCCACATAACAAGTTGCATTTTCTTTTTGTCAAGTATATCATCCATTTTGGAATTCTCACAAGGTAACATTTAATGATCAACGATGTTTAAGTGATTCGCGTTGACCAAAGGTGTTGTAGATCCATTAGAGGATTGGTAGAACCAAAGCCTCCACACAATGAATCTCAAGGTTATTGGATCAAAGTGATCAAATTAACATACTTGGGCTTGCAATCATAAGTTTGGGCCACAAATGATCATTTATCCAAATCGGGACAAAATTTAGCGCTATGTTAAGCAATCGTAAGTGGACTTATGTAGAAGTCGCACCTATTTTGAGGCCGGTCAATAGAAATCTATGTACTTCATGTTTGGATAAATGATCTAGAGATAAAAATCCCTTAACATGTAGCACAATTATAAAAGAAAGGGATAAGATGAAGAGGGAGGGGAATGATAAGCTAATTTGGATTACCACCTCAAAATTCTTTCATCTTTAAATTCAACCACTCCTCTAGATGGATTAAAGATCTAAACATATCATTAATCCAAAGCACCAAAAATGAATTAAATAATTCACTCTTAGGTAGATTAGAATTGATGAACATTTATCCAACTTCATCTACATCCCAAAGTCCATTGAGTTTAAAGAGAAATTGGACATTTAAAATTGCAATCCAAACCAACAATCAAAAGGAGTGAGTAGAAAAAGCATTTTGGATCAAAGCTGCCCAAAACAAGGCAAAAAATGCATTATGTCCCTCTGTAAATCGATTGCACTACTGTGTAAATTAATTTACACAGTACAGTTTTCAAAAATCTGCGCGAAATTTCTTCTGTGCAATCGATTGCACTGTTACTGCAATTGATTGCACACTGTTACAGACATCAAAACAACATTTTAAAAGGCCAAATTATTGTTCAAACTTTTCATCAAATACCTTATGATCATGGATCCAATTGAGAACGAATATTCCATCAAATTATGAGAAAATAACACCATTGGAATAAAAAAATAATGCTCAAAGAATCAAACCCAAAGATCAACAAGAGATCACATTGTGAAAGATGATTTATCCAACTTACCAAAGGTAGATCTAGAGATTATCAAAATAACTTCAAGAATTGGCTTCAATTCAACCACAAGAATAAATTGATTAAGCTTAGATGTATAGAATTGATAAAGAAAAAGTGTTTGGATGAAGGTATAGCTTAAAGATTAGTAAGCTTTAATGCAAAGCTTACTAACTTTTTGAAAATTGAGCTTTGAGTGAATTTGGTAGATGGAGAGAATTGAGAGATTTTTTAGCAAGGTGGATTTGGCTATCAAAAGCTTGAAATTTGAATGAAATGAGGGCTCTATTTATAGAGTTTAGGATTGGGATTGGTGGTAATTTGGTAATTGTTTCTTGGAGCCAAAATTTGAATTAATGATAATTCTTTCAAATATTAGAGCCAAAATTTGAATTAATGATAATTCTTTCAAAAATTAGAGCCAAAATTTGAATTAATGATAATTCTTCTTAAAAATGAAAGATTGGCACTAAAATTTGAATTAATGGTACATCTTTCAAAAATGAAGGAAAATTGGAGCCAAAATTTGACAAGTTTAAAATTGCTGATTTTTTTTCAAATTTTCACGCTGTGCAATCGATTTCACTATAGTGCAAATCGATTTGCACAGTGTCTTTTTTTCAAAAATGGCGCAAAATGCACTATGTGCAATCGATTGCACTCTAAGAGAAATCGATTGTATCGTGAAAAAAATGAAAAATTTTAATTTTTTTCTTTGCAAATAGAGATTTTAGGAAAATAATACCAGAAGTCCTTATTTGTCAGATGCTTCGACTTGGTACCTACAAAACAAAAATATACAAAGACAAAGACAAATATTTTTTTGTATTTTGATTAAAAGATAGTCAACAACACATATACAAAATACACAACCAAGGTGCTTGGAGATTCCTCAAGAGCAAACTTAAAGATAGGAGATAGAAAAGGAGGAAGAATCAACCCTAATGTGATCTTGTTATGATCGAGTTGATATGATATGATAGAGGAATCTTAGGGGCAAAAATTAGGGTACAACACCATTCTGATACTCATTCAGATTCAGCTTTCAGATACAGTTCATATATGCTCCAAATACGGATGCCATTCTGATACTCATTCAGATTCAGCTTTCAGATACATTTCAGATACGCTTCAGATACGAATGCCATTCTGATACTCATTCAGTACAATTTAGATACAATTCAGATACACCCCAGATACAGATGCCATTCTGTTACTCATTCAGATTTAGCTTTTAGATACAATTCAAATACGCTCCAGATACAAATGCCATTCTGATACTCATTCAGATATGCTCCAGATACGGATGCCATTCTTATACTCATTCAGATTCAGCTTTCAGATACAGTTCAGATACGCTCCAGATACGGATGCCATTCTGATACTCATTCAGAATTAACTTTCAGATACAATTCAGATATGCTCCACATACGGATGCCATTCTGATACTCATTCAGATTCAGCTTTCAGATATGGTTCAGATACGATCAAGATTCAGATGTCATTCTGCTACTTATTCAAGATTTTCATACATCGAGAAGCGGTTCAGATACGACCCAAAGACGGATGTCATTTTGACATTCATTCAACATATGTTTCAAGTAAGGTTCAAATACGATCCAGAGACGGATGTCATTCTGACACCCATTCAACACATGTTTCAAGTACAGTTCAGATACGATCCAGAGACGGATGTCATTCTGACACTCATTCAACACATGTTTCAAGTACAGTTCAGATACGATCCAGAGATTGATGTCATCCTGACACTCATTAAATACATGTTCAAGTACAAACACGACATAGATCCATCCACAAAATCTCTGCATGTACTTTTTCCATCATGGTACAAGGGGCAGAGACAGTTGGAAGTGAAGTCACCATCACATACAAGCCAATGATGCCTGTATTCCCCATAGAGCCGAGACAACCAAGGTCCGACCTCTGTATCCCCAAGCAGAAATTCCTTCCCCAACTGGTTCATTCAGAAAGCTAACTCCTGCATTCCCCAGCCGAACTTTATAACCATAAACAATTTATAAAGTTTTTTCTCCCGAGCAGAGTTTATTTCACTGACGGCGGAAGCTCGATCTCCAACAGAGCTCTTCTCTCCTGCAATGGAAGTTCATCCCCAGCTGAGTTTATTTCTCCAAATTAGCAAATCTTCTAACATAATATCTCTCTTCCCCACATAGTCATTCCCCCGCAGGATTATTCTCAGACAGAGTCTCTCCCGGCAGAATATTCTCAGGAAGAATGGATGTAAATCTCCAGCTCATCATCTTCGGTCACTATCCCCAGCGGAAACGAAGAACTCAACTCCACATACTCTCCAGCAGCATTCCAGGATTTATTTTCCCCAGTTAGAGAATATTACAATAGCATGGCATATCCATACATCATGGCATGTGCATACATGTTATACAACACAATCTCATTTATTTTGAGAACATCATTACTTAATACATTTCATATATCATGACATTACATACGAATAACTCTTTGCCTTTCAGGGAAAGACGCAATCAAGTTCTCACGAGTTCTCTCTGGTTCAGTCAAACCGACACCAAGGTTTCTATTCCAGTTGCAGATATTCCAACATTTTCTCTGGTTTAGTTAAACCGGCACTAAGGTTTCTATTCTGGTTGAAGATGCTCTAAGACTTTCGTGTTGGTAAGCCGAATCGCTGTTAAGATTCCCCTGATTTCTATGCCAGACAAATTTAATCTAAGACCTCTCCCGGGATCAGTCAAATCGATACTAAGATTTCTCTCCCAGTTGAAGTTCTCAGGAGTTCTCTCTGGTTCAGTTAAACTGAAACCAAGGTTTCTTTTCCATTTGAAGATATTCCAACATTTTCTCTGGTTCAGTCAAACCGGCACTAAGGTTTCTATTCTGGTTGAAGATGCTCTAAGACTTTCGTATGGGTTAGCCGAATCACTGTTAAGATTCCCCTGATTTCTATGCCAGACAAATTTAATCTGAGACCTCTCTTGGGATCAGTCAAATCGATACTAAGATTTCTCTCCCGGTTGAAGTTCTCAGGAGTTCTCTCTGGTTCAGTCAAATTGAAACCAAGGTTTCTTTTCCAGTTGAAGATATTCCAACATTTTTCTGGTTCAATCAAACCGACACTAAAGGTTTCTATTCTAGTTGAAGATGTTTTAAGACTTTCGTCTGGGTCAGCCGAATCGCCGCTAAGATTCCCCTGATTTCTATGCCAGTCAAAGTTAATCCGAGACCTCCCCTGGGACCAGTCAAATCGATACTAAGATTTCTCTCCCAGCTGAAGTTCTCACAAATTTTCTCTGGCTTAGTCAAACCGACACTAAGGTTTCTATTCTAGTTGAAGATGTTTTAAGACTTTCGTCTGGGTCAGCCGAATCGCCACTAAGATTCCCCTGATTTTTATGCCAGTCAAAGTTAATCCGAGACCTCTCCTGGGACCAGTCAAATCGATACTAAGATTTCTCTCCCAATTGAAGTTCTCACAAATTTTCTCTGGTTCAGTCAAACTGATACTAAGGTTTCTATTCTAGTAGAAGATGTTCTAAGACTTTCGTCTGGGTCAGCCGAATCGCCGCTAAGATTCCCCTGATTTCTATGCCAGTCAAAGTTAATCCCAGACCTCTCCCGGGATCAGTCAAATCAATACTAAGTTTTCTCTCCCAGTTGAAGTTCTCACAAGTCTTCCCTGGTTCAGTCAAATCGATACTAAGATTTCTGTTCCAGTTCAAGCTATGAAGCCCGGAAATCAACCGGATAACAGCTTAATTTCCCCATCATACTGTGAAGCCTAGAAATCGACCGGATAACAGTACAAGATACTATGAAGCCTGGAATCAACCAGATAGTGGTATATCTCAAATTCAAGCTATGAAACCCGGAAATCGACCAGATAATATCTTGATTTTCTCCAAAATACTATGAAGCCTGGAATCGACCAGATAGTGGTATAAGACATTGTGAAGCCTGGAGCATGACCAGATAATGGTATAAGACACTGTGAAGACTGGAGCCTGACCAGATAGCGGCAAAGGACACTGTGAAGCCTGGAGCATGACCAGATAATAGTATGAGGTACTGCGAAGCTTGGAATTCGACCAAATAGGAGTTTACTCGGCCAATTACTTTGAAGCCTGGAAATGACCAGATGTTAGTATGCCTTAAATTCAAGTCGAAACCCAGATGTAACCAGATAACCACTTAATTTATTCTGAAGCATGGAACACGACCAGATAAGAATTGAGGAATTGCAAAGCCTGGAGCACGACCAGATAGCAAGTGTAATCTCATATCCCCAGTAAGTCACTGTGAAACCTGGAGCACGACCAGATATCAATTAATCTTATTATCCTCAGCAAATCACTTTAAAGCCTAGAGCACGACCAGATAGCAGTTCATTTTCATCTCCTCGACTAAGAGACGATTCCCTAGTAGAGTAACAGACAACTGAAGCTCCTAAAATTCTATTTCTCCCAAGACAGAGACCAACATTCCTCATCAGATTCCTCCTCAACAACAGGAACAAGAATTTTCATCAAAGGAATATCTCGGGAAATCAACATCCTCTAGATGGCATCTTTAAGCCCATCTCTGACTATTCTCTGTCATATCTTCCGGATGGCATATTTAAGCCCATCTCCGGTGACTTTCCGTCATCTCCTCCAAATGGCATCTGTAAGCCCATTCCCGATACTACCTACACAGTCCAGCACCATCTCAGACGAGTGCAAACTTATGGGCACTCTAGTGTTCAATCATCTTCTACCTTCAGATTACGAAAGGCAGACAACCAATCTACATCCTCAGGTTTAAGAAGATTGAACAGGGGCAGTTGTTGTACCCCAAAATTTACCCTATTTATTTCGACCTTTTGGCTTACATTTCATTATTACATACACGTATATAATTGGTTTTATGGTTATGGAATCAAGGTATATTTAGCAAGCTTCTTCATGTTACAAGTGACGTTTATTTCGCCAATGGATGTTCTCAGAGTATTTTCTGTGCTGAAGATCGGTTCGCTATTTTGCAACGATTCGGGGTTCAAAGATTCACAAGTCCAACCCGGCGCGTCATATTCAGGTGTTCTTTCGCCGATATCTCTGATAACATATTCTCAAATTCAGGTTCATCACAAGAGTCAATTCTTTAAAGAAGGTCTCCGAATGTGTGAGTTTTCCCGAAGAAACATGGTGAAAAAGTGTGCTGAAAGTGCAGTTTTTACGCACTAAAAAATTCATAACTTGAAGATCGTGGCTTGTTTTGAACCCGTTCCGGTGGCCAAAATTCTGTCTTGACGTCATCTACGTTTTCACCTCTCACGGATGGAAGCCAATTTCGATCAGAAGATCTTCAAAAATGCGGATTTATCAGTAATTTTTATACAGAAAATTTATGACAGAAGTTTATTTGCGTCATGTTCAGAAAATCGTAAATTGGTCGATTTTCATCGTATTGAGCTGGTTCTGGCACCAAAATTTCAAAAATTGAGTTGGCTATATTTTCATAGGAGATATTGAGTTTGAATGGTATCCAAAAGGCCTTCGCTTTTTTCTCAAAGCAAATGTGACACGCCGAAAATTCTGAATGCTGAATATTATTTTATCTGGGTCGAAACTTTAAAAATTCATAACTCAGTCAATTTTTATCGGATCGGGTCCATATTTTTACACAAGGTCACTGACTCAGAAATCTACAACATTTCTTATAAAGTCGAGACCGGGTTATGCTCCGATCAATACCAGTTTTTTATTGAAGAACGCGTCAGAGTTGACACTGGAGACCAAAATAAGTATGTTTGAGGCGAAACTTCAATAATTCATAACTAATTCACCGTTTATCCGATTGAGACAATTTTTAGACAGGAGTTAGTTCTCGATGTAGGCTACATTTTGTTTTTAAATTTTAACTTCAAAAAGTTTACTTTAGCCCTTGTGATTTATCCTAGAACGTGACGGACTCAAGTGAATAAAAATATGCACTATTGCTCGTGGTTATTGGAGGTCCATTGCACATTCAAAGCCCATATATTTTCTCTAATTTCCATTATATAATCTCACTTTTTTCACACAAATGGGACACGACAAATGGAAAAAAAACATTTGCCACAACCCTGTCAAAATATCAAATTCTTTCAAGAACCCTAAAAACCTTGAAATCCTTATTACAAACCCCCATCTCACTACAAACAAGCCATCCTTGTTACAAACCCACATCTCACTACTTCTTCAGTAAGGGTAAGGCTGGTTTGATCTCCATGATCAAAAGGGTATAGAAGCATTCATACATGCCATATCGATTTTAATATTACAAAATTTCATATATTTGCTTTATTTGTATTTTATGATATAGTAATTTATTTAATGTGTTCATGAGATTCAACACTGCATATTTAGACAGGATCCCGTGCAGGATTATTACAAAACGCTGAGGCCAAAACAGAATAACCACCAATGTATGGCGAGGCAGACATCCTGAGAAGGTTAAGGGCGTGGGTTCAACAACCACCCCTATTGGTTTTGGTTTTCTTTCTTTCTATTTATCCTTTACCTATTTTCATTCTTTCTGTTTAAAACATTTTTCATAAAACCTAACATTTTTCACAAACCTTTGATTTTTCATAATTTTTCATAATAAACTCGAATAATTAATTTTAGGTTTTTTTAAAATTTAATTTTAGGTTTTACATTAATTTTTTGGTCAACACCGACATTTGCATTATTTTTATTTTCTAACCCTATTTTTCATTGGTGTTTCTTCCCCTATCTATGTTTTGGCAAATTTAATTCTTTCTTATTAATCATTACACATAAACCTTTTTTTCAAAATTAACTTTTTTTAATTAAAATTAATTAGGTTTTAGGTTTTTTTTAATTAACCTTTTTTTCTTTCAAAATTAACCTTTTTTTATTAATTAAAATTAATTAGGTTTTTAGGTTTTTTTTAATTAACATTTTTTTTCCAAATTTACTTTTTTTTAATTCAAATTAATTAGGTTTTTTAGATTTTTTAATTAACCTTTTTTTTTTCAAAATTAACATTTTTTATTAATTAAAATTAATTAGTTTTTTTAGGTTTATTTAATTAATTACCATAAATCATTTTTTTCATAAAAAAACTCACCAAAACATTTTCTTTTCTATTTTCATCTTATTTTTATTTTCCTAGATAAAGTGTATAGGGCGCATTCAACTGTAATAGCGTAGATTTATTTTTCCCGCTTTTTTTCCCATCATTATCATGTAATCGCTTCCGGGATGTAATAGTTTTAGGATTTCTTTTCCGCCCTCTTCACTATTATGTAACTGCCCCAAAGCTCTGTAATAGCTTAGGTTTATATTTCCTTCTTTATCTCCTCCAACTATATTTTATGCAATGCTTAGATTAATAGGATTGTATGGAAAAATAAAAATGAACAATAGAAAACCCTAATTGCAAGATAAATATAAATGAAAAATACACTGTTGCAACACTTGCACCCCTAGGGTACTCCCCACTTGGTTGCCTTCAGAAAAACAATGGTCATGTCCCTCGAACATAGGGATATCTTAGCAAAAGAACCTCAATCTAAAAGTCATCATAAAGATCATAGTCCTTCAATGTCCCTCGAGTTTCCTATGAGAAATGATCTTGTCCCTCGATGTTGCCTACAAATATATGATGACAGTCCCTTCGAAATGCTAAGGTATCCTTACATGTTGCCTTCAATTACCATTACGTCCCTTTCGATAGTCCCTCAAACATCTAATGATTAGGGTTACCTACTCACTAATAGTAGGATAACACGGTCTAAAGGATAGGAGAAAAAGAACGCCTTTTTTCGAGTAGGTAGATAACTGTTAGGTACTTGCTCAAAACAACAAATCTTTTACACCATACACTTTCAAACAAACTTTTCAAACTAAAGTTTTCAAAACAACTTCGTAACACTCTTGAGGATAGAAACAAGGGTTAAAACAAAGTAATACAAAACTTATCAAAAAGCACACACAAGCAGTTTAAAAATGAGCAAGTACCTAAGAGCCCATGGAAAACCATGGATAGAAAGGATGCTAACACCTTCCCTTTCTATAATCTGCCCCTCGTACTCAGAAACATCTCGAAAAAGGTTTTTTCTATTCTTTTTCCTTTTCCTGATTGGATAAAATAAAAGTCGGTGGCGACTCTTGCTTACCGCGATATTTGCGAACAAAAAACGCCAACCAGTATTAACAGTCGGTTCTGCCACCGTATCACATGTATTAATGTGCAAGGAATTAAAATAAGTAATGTACAAAATGAATAAGTGCACAAAAATGCAAAATATAAAGAAAATGGATCTTTGTTTGATTTTCATGAGAAAGAGGGAAATTGTTTTAACCTAATTAATTTAAAGAAAATAATTAATTACGTTTAAATTTATTAAGAAAAGATTTTGAATAAAACCCTAATTCTATTTAGTTGATTAAAAGAAAATAAGTTTAGAAAAAAGTATTTTTTTTGGTATTTTTATCTTGAAAATATTTATGGCATCATGAAATATTTTTAGACTTTTTTATATCAAAAATAATATATCTTAATAGGTGTAAAAGAAAAAAATAAACATTAGCCTAGTTTTAATTAAATTTACTAGGTGATTTGTAAAAATAAATAAAGTATAGTTAATAAAAATATTTTTTGATGAGAAAAAATAAAATAAACTAAATTAAAATGAAGATAATTTATTTTTTATATTTTTTATGATTTTTAATATAAGTGAAAAATAATTAAGAAAAACAAACAAAATAAAAATAAGAAAAATAAAATAAATTGGGCCAGGGGTGCATAAGCAGGCAGGGAGGTCAACTAGCAAAAATAAAAACAATACCAGGCCCAAAGGGCCCATCGCCTGCAAAAAATGTTAGAAATTCAAAAAAACATGAAAAATGGGCAAAAGGGTACTACTAGGGCTCGAACCCAGGTCCCATAGGTTAACAGGCGTGCGCTTTACCACTGGGGTGGCTATACATCCGTTCATATAAACAAAACAATAAATATGTAAGGCAAATCAAGTCCTGATGACTTCATCTTCAACCTCCAGTCGGTGTACCTACAACTTCTCAAAACTGGAAACCGTGAAATTCAAATGAGCTTGATTCAAAGTGCTGCAAGGATCAGGTTAGCTTCATTGAGGTCCCGGGAAGCTAATGCAATAATTAACTTGAGCTGAAAGTGGCTGAGGAGCTTTGGAGAAGTCAAGTCGCAGACCCCTATTTTTGAAAATGGAACTTGATGATGGAGGTGTTACCGTTGAGCCAATGGACTTTGGATGGTTTGTATTTGATGTTTAGAAGCTTTTGGAAGTGAAATGCCAAAGAACGCACGAGGGGATTTGGAGTTTGGTATGTAAAGCCATAATTTGCACAATAATGGTGTTTTGAGACAGTTTGTGGCTAGAGGGAGTTTGAGTGAGTTTAAGGGTCTTCAAGCTCGTGTCCTAGCTCACAAATAGTGTTTCTATTTATAAGCAACAAGTTTGGGATGCTCTAGTTGATCAAAATTCAAATTTGCATCCTTAAGCTAAACATGTGATTTTTTGACAAAACAAGTTTCAAAGTCTTGTGTACTTGCTAATATAGAGTGGTTATTCTTTAAACACACTTGCTTCTGACTTTGTAGATGAAGTGTGATCAGAGGGAACAAGTTAGAGGCTCAAGAATGGACTTTATGCATAAAGCTTGCTTTTAAAGAATGGTATTTCTAACTTTCTTC
This sequence comes from Vicia faba, assembly GCA_948472305.1. Classification (NCBI taxonomy): domain Eukaryota; kingdom Viridiplantae; phylum Streptophyta; class Magnoliopsida; order Fabales; family Fabaceae; genus Vicia; species Vicia faba. Next base: position 1,468,733,485 of record OX451741.1, read on the forward strand.
CCAAAATGGCAATGTGAATTGGATAAAGCTTAAATCACTTGGATTATAGCTAAAAAGTTTATGTAATCCATTAATTATGGAGTGACAAACAAGTTTGAGGCCTGCAAAGTAAAGATTATGCAGCCTAACATTGATTTGGAAAGTTTGCAATGTGATCTAAAACCCATATTTGAATTTCTTTTGAAGATTCCCCTTGGAACTATATGAAAAAGTGCCATGAAGTTGGGTCAAAATCCTGACCAAATTAGGGCAAAATTTCACTAAGTGTTTAGTTTCACGATCCTATGTTCTTGAAATTATAACTTGAGATCAAAGAACTTTTGGAAGAAGTTGTGTGAAGAAAAGTTGTAGATTTCATGGAGATCTACAACTTTCATATTGGGAGTTTCTTTTGAATCATCTTGTATCATAATAAAAAAGTTTCTCAAAGTTATGAAAAAATAAGAAGTTTTTGACACTTTGGAAAAATTTCTAAGTTTAGAAATTTTAATTTTTCAAAATGAAATCTTGATTTCTTGATTTCTTGATGAATAAGTTTCACATTTTGACATGTTTTTATGAATTGTAATCTTTGGTGTTTAAATTTTAACAAAAAGTCAAAGTTTGACTTTTCAGTATATAGTTGACTTTTGATTAGTTGACTGCAAAATTCATTTGTAAATCCAATGTATTTGCAATGTTTTGAATCATGTAATTAGGTAAAAATTATGAAATTGGACTCTTGAGATCATGCCTTAAACCAATTGACCATTTTCTAGGTCAAAAATCAGAAATTGCCCTTTCCCAGTCAAAACCCTAATTTTAACCATTTTGCCCTTTTGGAGATTTGATCAAATTTCTGGAGGAATTGTGATCCAAACTTGATCAAATGAAATATATGGGTTGAAAATGTTGATGTGGATCAAACATTATGAAGTTTGACTGTAAATTGGCCATATTTGACTTTTTTTCCAATACAACTAATTTTTAGGTCAACTATTCAATTGACTGAGTAAAAGAGTGATCCAAGGCTTGAAACTTGGCATGAGTAGTATTGAGGGTCCAAAATGATCCATGAAAGTCATATGTGGCATTAAAAGTCCATTTGTCCTTGTTCAATCTCAAACCCTAATTTTCAGTCATTAGTGCTTGAGGAGGTGTCTTGAGCTGATCAACCCTAATGCAGTCTTGATCCAAAGGAGATCTTGTGAGAAAATTCTTAATAAGTGAGAGGGTAAATTTTGGGGTACAATAGCTGCCCCTGTCCAATATTCTTAAGCCTGAAGAGTTAGATGGGCATGTCTTGCCATTCGTGACTTGAAGGTGGAAGATGATTGGAAACTAGAGTGCCCAGAAATTTGCACTCGGCGATGTGGTGGTAGAGGGAACGGGCTTAAAGATTCCATTTGGAGAGGTGATAGAAAGTTGTAGGAGATGGGATTAAAGATGCCATCTAAAAGTGATTGTTTGTATTGTAATTTGTAAGCTGAAATAATGAGTATCAGAATGGCGTCCGTGTCTGGAGCGTATCTGAACTGTATCTGGGAGCTGATTTTGAATGATTATCAGAATGGCATCCGTGTCTGGAGCATATCTGAACTGTATCTGAATGCTAGTTTTGAATGAGTGTCAGAATGGCATCCGTATCTGAACTGTATCTAAGAGTTGGATCTGAATGAGTATCAGAATGGTATTCGTGTCTGGAGCGTATCTGAAAGCTAGTTATGAATGAGTGTCAGAATGGCATCCGTGTCTGGAGCATATCTGAACTGTATTTGAGAGTTGAATTTTGAATGAGTATAAGAATGGCATCCGTGTCTGGAGCATATCTGAACTGTATCAAAAGGTTGAATCTGAATGAGTATCAGGATGGCATTCGTGTCTAGAGTGTATTTGAACTGTATCTGAGAGTTGAGATTTGAATGAGTATCAAAATGGCACCCGTGTCTGGAGCGTATCTGAACTGTATCTGAAAACTTTGAACATTGTTAATGGTAGCTGTTAACCTTATCCTGAAAAAGATAAAATGTTAGCTAATATGCAATGTTATGTTGTATGAAATGCATAGTATAATGCATTCCTGTTATCAATGTTTATGATATATGAATGCGATGTATGTGTATGCGAGCTAATCTGCGACACTGCTGTTGGATTAGGGAAAATAAATCCCTGACTGCTACTGAGGATATGGAGTATAAGTCTTCGTGTTGTGAAGTCTAAGCGTTGATGAATTTCTGTTTAGAGAAATAAACTCTGTTTCAAGGGAAATGCCGTATACTACTTGTAAAATCCTATTGGGGAATCCTGAGAAATTTGACGACTTCTACTGAGGATCGATAACTGGAAGCTCTGTTCCGCTGGGGATTAGACTTGCACATTATGGGGGATTTATAGAAATATCTTAGAGATATTTCCCTACCTCTTAAAGCCATTAGTAATTGTCTTTTATTTTGTTTATTTGTAAACAGTAATTATGTTCAAATGCATATGTTCAACAATGAATCATTGGACATTTTTGTAAACAAAACACAAGCTTAAAGAAAAACAAATAGTTTTTGCACTTTCAAAGGGATATCTTTGTATTGATTTTGAGTAAATATTTTTGTACAGTGAGACAAACATTCTAGTAGGACAACGCCGTCGTAAGAAAAAAAATGAAAATTTAAATACAAAGAAAAGATAGCTATGTGTATTTATCCCATGGGGTTCCCATTCTGCTATAGCCTTTGTATCTCTGAGAATTTTGTCTATTTGTTGCCTTGTCAGAAGATGATTGAGTTGATCAGAACCTCTGAGTTTGCAGGTTATCCGTAAGGTGATCCAACGGGACATAGTCATACGCTTTAATTCCCTAACTTTTTCCTGGACCGCCCTTTCGGGTTTTCAGTCCAACGAAAAACCCTTTTTTGCCCAAGTTGCCCTTTTGGGTTTTCAACTTGCCGGGTGTACATACTTTTTTTGTTTTATCCCTAATTTATTCTTGAACCTTTTTGGTTCACCGGGATGCCCTTGTTTTGCCTAGGTATGTCAACCTAGCGGGTCTCTTATGCGTAGTATCTTTTGACTATGTCTACGTTCGCAGGATGCGACAGGTCGTCGCCATCCATGGTGGTCAACATCATTGCCCCACCAGAGAAAATGTTTTTGATTACAAATGGTCCTTCATAGGTAGGAGTCTATTTTCCCCTGGGATCACCTTGTGGCAGTATGATGCGTTTGATCACTAGATCCCCAACTTGATACACTTGGCGTCTGACCTTCTTGTTGAAAGCCTTGATCATCCGTTTTTGATATATTTGACCATGGAAAACAGTAGTAAGTCTCTTCTCATCAATCAAGTTCGGTTGATCAAGTCGAGTCTGGATCCAATCGTCTTCGTTCAGCCCTGCATCCTTCATAATCCTCAGAGAGGGGATCTGGACCTCAATAGGCAAGACAACCTCCATGCCGTAAACCAGAGAATAGGGTGTTGCCCCGGTTGATGTGTGAGCTGTGGTACGATACCTGTGGAGAGCGAATGGTAGCATATCATGCCAATCTTTGTATGTGACTGTCATTTTCTGTATGATCTTTTTAATGTTCTTATTTGCGGCTTCAACAACACCATTCATCTTCGGCCGGTAAGAGGAAGAATTGTGATGCTGAATCTTGAATTGCTCGCACAAGGCGGTGATCATAGTGTAGTTGAGATTTGTAACATTGTCAGTGATGATCCTCTCCAGGATATCGTACTGACAAATGAGATTTTGCTTGATGAAACGGGGAACAACATTCTTGGTAACGGAAGCGAAGGAAGCTGCCTCAACCCACTTTGTAAAATAGTCAATGGCCACTAGGATGAAGCGGTGTCCATTGGAAGCTGTGGGATTGATTTCCCCAATCATTTCAATCCCCCCACATAGCAAAGGGCCAAGGAGCCGTCAAGACATTCAGAGGAACCGGAGGTACGTGCACCTTGTCAGCATAAATCTGACACTTATGGCAAGTTCGAGAGTGTTGATAGCAGTCTGCTTCCATGGTAGACCAGTAATAGCCTGCCCATAGGATTTTCTTTGCCATCGTATGCCCACTGGAATGGGTGCCAAAAGTGCCTTCATGTAACTCGGCCATGATCCTTTCAGCTTCAACCTTGTCTACACACCGAAGTAACACATAGTCATGGTTGTGTTTGTAAAGAATGCCATTACTAAGGAAGAACTTAGCAGAGAATCTTCTTAAGAACTTCTTATCATTTACTGAAACTCCTTCTGGATATTCTTGAGCCTCGAGATACCTCTTGACTTCGTGGAACTAAGGCTGATCCACTACTTCTTCAGTATTAATCTCGTGACAGTGTGCTGGTTCATCCATTCGTTCAACGGTGATCTGGGGAGCCTCGTTATCTCAATTAAGTTTAAACATAGATGACATCATGGCTAGTGCGTCTGCTAGCTGATTTTCTTCTCGCGGGAAATGCTCGAAGGTAATCTTCTCAAAATATGGTAGCAATGTCAAAACATGTTCTTTATAAGGGATAAGGTTAGGGTGTTTGGTGTCCCATTCCACTTTGATCTGACTGATAACCAAAGCTGAATCTCCGAATACATCCAAGGATTTGATCCCCAAGTCTATGGCAGCTCTGAGACCAAAGATACATGCTTCGTATTCCGCCATGTTGTTTGTACAATTGAAGCAGAGTCTTGCGGTAAAGGGAGTATGACACCCTTTCGGAGATATAAGTACAACACCGATACCATTGCCAAGTGCGTTGGATTCCCCATCAAAGAACAGGGTCCATCGGGATCTTTGTTCAGGTCCGTCATATGGCCTAAATTCTTCACATTTGTTTACCATCATGATGTCTTCATCTGGGAATTCGAACTTCATAGACTAGTAGTCTTCTACAACTTGGTGAGCAAGGTGATCAGCTAATACACTGCCCTTTATTTCTTTCTGGGTAGTATACTGTATGTTGTATTCCGTTAGGATCATCTGCCATCTTGCTATTCTCCCAGAGAGAGTAGGTTTCTCGAAGATGTATTTTATCGGATCTATTTTAGATATCAATAAGGTAGTATGGGTCACCATATACTGTCTTAGCCGACGAGAAACCCATGCCAGAGCGCAACAAGTTTTCTCGAGCAATGAATATCTTGTTTCACAATCGATAAAGTTTTTGCTCAGGTAATAAATAGCGTGCTCTTTTCGGCCAGACTCGTCATGCTTCCCCAGCACATACCCCATTGAGTTTTCTAAAATAGTCAGATACATGATCAATGGTCTTTCCTCGACTGGTGGCATCAAAACATGAGGCTCTTGTAAGTATTATTTGATTTTGTCAAAAACAACTTGGCACTCGTCATTCCATTTGACTACTTGATCTTTCTTCAACAATTTGAAGATTGGTTCACAAGTAGCTGTCAGGTGAGAGATAAATCTGGCAATGTAGTTCAAACGTCCCAAGAACCCTCTGACTTCCTTCTCAGTACGAGGAGCAGGCATCTCTTGTATCGCTTTTACCTCGGCAGGATCGACCTCGATACCTTTGTTTCTGACAACAAAGCCTAGGAGTTTACCAGACCGTACCCCAAATGTGCATTTTTTTGGATTCAACCTCAGCTTGTACTTCTTCAGTCTCTCAATTAGTTTTTGTAAGTGATCAAGATGCTCTTCTTCTGTTTGAGATCTGGTTATCATATCGTCCATGTAGACCTCTATTTCGTGATGTATCATGTCATGAAATAAAGCCACCATGGCACGTTGATAGGTTTCCCCGACATTCTTTAGTCCGAATGGCATCACCTTGTAGCAGAATGTGCCCCACTACGTGACAAACTTTGTTTTCTCCATGTCCTCAGGTGCCATTTTAATTTGATTATAACCTGAGAATTCGTCCATGAAGGAAAACACTTTGTGTTGTGCCATATTGTCAACTAGAATATCAATTTGGGGGAGTGGAAAATCATCCTTAGGGCTTGCCCTATTAAAATCTCTATAGTCCACAGACATTCACACTTTGCCGTCTTTCTTGGGCACGGGAACAACATTGGCAACCCATTGCGGATAGGAGGTGACAGCCAAGAATCCAACATTGAATTGCTTCATGACTTCTGCTTTAATCTTTTCTGACATATCAGGCCTCATGCGGAGATCCTTTTGCATTACTGGCAGACAGTCCTCTCTTGCAGGCAGACGATGTACCACAATGTCTGCGTCAAGTACCGACATGTCTTCATACGACCAAGAAAAGACTTCAACATAATCGTGTAACAACTGAATCAGACACTCCTTGATACTGGGTTCCAGATTGGCGCCCACCTTGACCTCTTTTTTGTCTTCTTCGGTACCTAGGTTGATTGTATCCACGGGTTCCTCGTGAGGCTGAATGGTTCTCTCTTCTTGTTGTAGTAGTCTGGCAAGTTCCCCTAGTACTTCATAATCTTCCTCACATTCGTCTTCGGCTTGGTAGATTAGATTCTAAGAGTCACAAAAGGCCATAGCAGTATCGTTACCCATGGGATCCTGAATGGATGTATACATGCATTGTGAGTGTGAGTGTGTGTAAGGGTATAGTTATCTTTGAAAGAAATTAAAATGTAAAAAGAAAAACAATTAGCACAAAAGTTTGTATGCAAAAACGTCCATGATTCATTGATGTCATATGAAAATGAGATAATAACCCTTACAAATGGACCATTGTGCCTCGGGTAAGATACAAGGTTTTTAAGAGTGTGAATTGTTTTAATATTATAGATCCAACAAAATGTAAAGACAGATTACTGTGGGATAAAAGTGATCGAGAATAAAATCTCTAGCCTCCTAGTTGTTGAGCCCTCCACTGACAGTTGGGAATATCCAGTCCTCCAAGTCACAACTATCTTCATCTTCTACGGTGTTGACCTCGCGGTTGCTGATCTTCAGGGGTGGTCCTCCGGCACGAGCGCAGCGTACAACCTTCTGGGCACCTGAAGTGAAACCCATGCCAAACTTGTCATACTTATATGGGATATTTGGGAGTTGTCTCCAGATAGTGCACCCACCTTCTTCTACCACTGCTTTGGCATCCTTCAGAGATGACATCCGGAGTGGAGGCCTTCTGATCTTGGGAACAACCTTGGTTACTGCCATATCTTGAGGGACCCCTTCAAAGTGTTGAAATGGAGTTTCAATAAATTCACCATCTAATTCCATATATCTGAAGGAATTGAGATGGCTGATCATATACTCTTCTTCTCCATGAACAGTGATAATCTTCCCTTGAATCAGATATTTCAGCATTTGGTGCAACATAGAAGTGACAACGCCAACATTGTGAATCCATGGTTGGCCTAGCAAGCAGGAAAATGAGGGACGGATATCCATTACTTAAAAAGTTGAATCAAATGTTTGGGTTCCAACCTTTATGGGGATATCCACTTCCCCATGTACCATCCTTTTCGAGTCGTGAAAAGCCCTTACTACTATGTTACTTGGCTTCAATGTTAATCCCTCATAGTCAAGTCTATCAAGAGCTTTTTTGGGCAATACATTCAGAGATGAGCCAGTCTCCACCAAAACATGAGCCAAGGTTGTGCCTCTACATTCAACTGAGACATGAAATGCCTTATTATGCTTCCTTCCTCTTGAAGTTAGATCAGCATCAGAAAAACCTAGACCATTATCTATAGTCAATTGGCTACACAGTCTTAAAACTGATCGGCGGATGTCTCTTGGGGTACATGGGCAATTTTTAGGAATTTTACCAAGGCTTTTGCATGTGCCTCGGAACATAGTAGTAATGCCAGCATGAAAATTTTAGATGGAGTTTTCCCCAGTTGTTCAACTACATCGTAGTCGCTTCTTTTTATGATTTTCAGAATTTCCTCCATCTCTTTCTGGGAGGTCTTAGGGATATCCAATGACTGAGCCTTCGTCCGAACAGGCTCAATCAGAATACTTTTACCTCGAGTCTCGGTTAACTCGGCAGAAGGAGTGCCAGTAGGAATGATAACAGGGGTTATAACAGCTTTGTTAGTTGGAGTATTAGTGGGGATGATTGTAGGACTGGGAACAACTTTTGAAGGAGTATCAATAGGAATGATCACGGGTCCAAAAACTGCTTTTGGGGGAGTAATTTCTGGAGAGAATATCCTTCCGCTTCGGGTAATCTTGCTAGTTCCTGCAATATTAATGATGTCGGAGTTGACTTTCTCAGAACTTGAATCTTCGGTGACTGTCCAGTCTTGCTTGATACCGTGGTAGTAGACATCCCCTCCATAATTCCATGGTATGGTTTTGTCTGACGAATATGGGACTGGTCCAGGTATTGTGATTATTAAAGGAGTTGCTTTCGGAACTGATGTAATTCTAACGGGTCTTTTGGTGGAGACACTGAAAGAATTGGCAGAAATGGTATGATAGAAACATCTTCAAAAGGAACAAGTGGAACATAAGTCTTTTCAAACAAAATTTCTTTGTTATCCATTAGGCACTGAATGCCTGTTTTCAACAAAGGGCAGCTGGTTGGTAAGGACAAACAAAAATGACAGCCTTCATCACAGCCCAGGAACACACCGACATTCAACAAGTTCACTTTAATAGTCAGGAGTGGGGTCATAAGTTCATCAACTGGAGTAACAAAGATTTCTTCTTCAATGGCATTGGTATCATGGCCATGTTTGGGCATAGGGGCAAAAATGACATTTGGCTTTTCGGGCGCATCGAAATCAATCTCTTTTTCTTCAATGAGGTCTTGTATTTTTTTTTTAGATCCCAACAGTTATTAGTGTCATGGCCGGGACTTTCAGAGTGGTATGCACAGCGGGCATTAGGATGATAGTGAGGAGACGTTGTGTTAGGGTTCTTTGGAGCTTCTTTCAAAGTTACGAAATTGGATCTTAGTAGATGCGGTAATACTTGAGATAGGGTCATGTTAATTCTGGTGAACTGCCTGACTGGCCTTTCCATCCTTGGTTGGTTGTTTCTTTGCTGATCAGGCGCATGCTTAGGAATCATAACATCCCCCACCATTGGTCGGTGTTCGGCCCTATCTTGATTTCTCTGGGGATAAACAGCAACCACTTCGTTATTTCCGATGAAAGGCTTCCTTATAGCTGCAGAAGATGTAGCTTTCTGAATCTTTCCACTCTTTATCTTGGCTTCTACCCTTTCTCCGATCAATATCAGTTCAGTAAAACCCACCGATGAACTTCCAATTAGGTGATTGAAGAAGGTACCAGACAAGGTGCCTAAAAACATGTCCACTAATTCTCTTTCAGATAGGGGAGGTTGAACTCTTCCAGCCAAGTCTCTCCATTTTTGTGCATAGTCCTTGAAACCTTCATTGGAAACCATGGCCATACTCTGGAGTTGAGTACGGTTAGGTGCAAGATCAGCATTGTATTGGTATTGTTTGTAGAAGGCTGCAAAAAGATCTTCCCAGTTGTAAACGTTGGATCTTTCTAGTTAGTAAAACCAGTCAAGTTGAGTTCCAGACAGACTGTCTTGGAAGAAACGTACCCATAAGTCTTTGTCAGCCGTATGGGGTTGAATTTTCCTCACATATGATCAGAGATGCATTTTAGGGAATGAAACTCCGTCATATTTGGCGAACACAGGTGCTTTGAATTTCGGAGGAATGACAATCCCCGACACTAAACCCAATTCCTCAAAGTCCAAGCCAGGCACTTTTTGGATTTCCATCGCACTCAACCGCTCTTCAAGATGTTTATACTTGTCATCAGTTGAAGGGTATTATTCTTTAGAATAGTCTTCTTCTTCCTCTTCCTCTTCTGATTCTGACGGGACAATTGTTTCCTTGCCTTTCCATCTTGATTGTCTCTCTCACCGGATGTTGTTGCAAATTCTAAGGTCTTTCTTGTCTGCCCATGCAATCTTCTTCCCATGTTTAGGACTCCAGTTACCTTCTTTGTCTTCTTTTTCTTCTCCCCAGCCAACAAAGTCTTCAACTCTTCTTGTCCTTTAGCTAGGGTCATGAGCAATTGTTGAAACTGTGTATTCTGAGCTTGGAGGTCCTTCACTATTTGCTCGAGATCCATCTTACTGAAATAAACAGTAGAGAGATGAGTAGACTTGTTGCAAAAGACCTGCTTATGTTATGATGAATGATATATGCATATGTAATGATTTCAAGGATTTCAAAGATTCAAATTTGTTTTAGACAAAAAGGAAACACACATTATATTAATAAGTTAAAGCTTGAGTACATCAATGCCTTCTCGGGCAAAATAATACCAAAACTCTAAGATAAAAAGGTAGTTTGCATCCTATTTGGTGCGATGTAGGCAATGAGAGTCGGCTCCTCCTGAAGTAGTCTAGTTAGTTCCAAATCCTTCTTCTCGCTTGCGTAGAATTGGGCTTTGAAAGTATCTCGCTCCCCCTTGAGTTGTATCCAATCTATTTGTAGGTCTTCAAGAGAGGTGGGCATATCAGGATGTAGGATAGTGTATGGAACATCTCCTTCCATGACAGGCTCAATGATTACCGGGAGAATGGAGGGGTAAGGCATCATAAGACTCTGAGCACGAGTTCGTACCCATTTGAGGTAAGGCTCAAGAGGGATGGAATTTTTATGTCCCAAAGTCTTGCTATCCACCTTGTTTAACATCCTCCAAGCTCGGATAAATCTCTGGTGAAGACCTTGATCGTCGTTGTCGTAGTCAAATACCAAACCTTGAATCAGCATCTCATGCGGGCCATCCCTGCAGGCATAACCAAACTGTCTTAAGGCTAAGCAGGGGTTGTAGGTGATTCCTCCCTTAATGCCAAGTAAAGGTACATTAGGGAATTCTCCACAACGGTCGACAATGATAACATTCTCTTTGGATCGGGAGCACCAATGAATATCCAAATGTTTGAGCGTCATCAACCTTTGTGACCACCTTGAACCTTGCTCATTTTTTAATACATATTAAGGAAGATGCGAAACAAACCATCTTGCCAAGAGAGGAGTGCAACACATAAGGACACCTCTTTTCCTCATTATGTGAGTGTGAAAATAATGTAGGATATCTCCTAGAAATGTAGGCACCGGGTTGCAGGATATGAAGATTTTAACGGTGTTGACATCTATGAGTTGGTAAGGATTTGGAAACAAAACCATCCCATAGATGAGGAGAGCCACAATTTCCTCAAAAGGCTTACAAGTCCAAGGAATTCCAACAATTTTGGGCTTTCTCAAACAGGAATTTTTCTAGGAAACCCTTGACACCACTCCTTGTTTCCAAATGAGTTGTGACATCAGATGAGTGCAAGTGTAGAGCTTGAGCAATCTCTTCTGGATTTGAATCTCTTTCCGTACCATTGAAATAGTTGATTTAGAATGGGAATCCTCAAGAGTTGGGAGAATTCTTCCAAAGTAGGCACAAGTTGATAGTCGGGAAATGTGAAGCAATGGTGTAAAGGATCCAAGAACTAAAAAAGCACCTTCATCATGTCCTCATCTGTGTTGGAGGTGACCAAGTTGAGTAAGCGACCATGTGTCTCAGTAAATGGATAATTTTCAGGAATCCTTGAAGCTAGCTCCTTAAGTTGTGGAGGGATCCTTACAAGGTTGACTTCAATAGTTTTCCTACGAAGTGAATCCATATCCTACAAAACAAGAACAAAGACGAATCTAAAAATCCTTGAAATGGTTAGTGGATATATATGATGTTCATTATGTTCATGATGTTATGTACAAGTATGCATATACAAACAAAACAAACAAATTATTAGGTTTAGGCTTGCATGGATTTTTATAGGTAAGTACCCTCTTGAAGTTTAGTTGGCTTAGAACTGTCCTAGTAATAGTAACCGGGTTCTAAGGAGCTCAAATATCACTGGTTTGTTTCCTTGGTCATTGTTTCAGCACAAGCCTCTTTAATGGCGACCGAAATATCCCAACAAACCAAACCTCAATGAGTGTAGTATCGAGTATCTACCAACTTTGGACTGCACCAAAGCCGATCATCTCACTACATCCTAAAGGCCAAGTTAGTCAAGTAAAGGTTCTAAGAGTTCATTAGTGCTTTATGACATCACTCAGCAGCCCTGTATTCTCTTTGATTAACTCAAAGGCTACCGGTACCCACAAATATGTCGCACTAACATAGCTATTACTTAGACCATGTTGGTACACCCCACACAGTTTCCACAATGTATTGCTACTTACCAATAAGGTATCCCAAATCCGGGTAGAGGATTCAAACCCAAACAAAGAACCATAATGTAAAGCATACAAGTCAAACAATGTAAGAAAATAAATGTGATCTATCCCTAAGGTAACCCCACTTTTAGAATAATCTCTAGCAGAGTCGTCAGTTATGTGGTACGGTGGGAGAAATGACTTGAGGGTTTTGCGTTTGATCGCAAATGTTGCGGTTAGCAAGAGTCGCCACCGACTTTTCTTTTATCCAAAAGGAAAGGTGGAAAAGCACAGGAAAGACCTTTGAGATTGTTTCTTGAGTTCGGGGGGTAGATTATGAAAAGGGAAGGTATTAACACCCCTTTCATCCATGGTTTTCCATGGGCTCTTAGTTACTTGCTAGATCACTTGCTTTTTTGTTTGAAATTATGCTTTGTGTGGTTTTTGAAAGTATTTTGTAAAGATGCCATTGTTTAGGCAATCTTTGTAATGATTCTTGTTTGTAAGAATGTATAAAAAGATGTTTGATCTTTTGAAAATGTTTTCAATTTTGTAAGATGTTTGAAAGTTCATGTGTTTGTTTTGAAAATAACAAGGATGTTTGTTTTAAAATGAAGAAAGTAATTAGGAGCAATCTACCTACCCAAATGTCTTTCTTGTTCATTTTCTTTTCCTTTGACATTGTTGTCTTACCATTGATTTGGTAAGCAACTCTATCTTTGGATGTAAACGGGACGGGCATGGGTCATTATATAACCATGATTAGCAATATTGCAAGGTATCTTAGAATTTTTCTTTAGGGGCTAAGATCATTTGTAAGAAAACTTAGATGGCGTCATCGAGGGACTATGATCTTGTATTCGTTTGTTTTTACTAAGATAACTCAAATGCGTAATATGGTCATTTTGTTTAAGGCAACCAAGTGGGATAATCCTAGGGGTGCTTGTGTGTAAGTGTATTGTTTTCATGCTTAATTTTGTCTTGAATTAGGGTTTTTCTAAGTATTGGTTTTAGTCTTTCCATAAAAACCCTAATTACTAGCATTTGTATATAAAAAGCGATAAATTAGGGAATTTTAAAGTTACTATGCTATTACAACATTTGTGGGGATTGCAAGAATATAAACCTAGTTAATCTATTACAACCAAATTGAATGGGTATTAATGTGCAAGAAATTAAAATAAGTAATGTACAAAATGAATAAGTGCACAAAAATGCAAAATACAAAGAAAATGGGTCTTTGTTTGATTTTCATGAGAAAGAGGGAAATTGAATTAATTTAAAAAAAATAATTAATTAAGTTTAAATTTATTAAGAAAAGATTTTGAATAAAACCCTAATTCTATTTAGTTGATTAAAAGAAAATAAGTTTAGAAAAATGTATTTTTTTGGTATTTTTGTCTTGAAAATATTTATGGCATCATGAAATATTTTTAGTCTTTTTTATATTAAAAATAATATATCTTAATAGGTGTAAAAGAAAAAATAAACATTAACCTAGTTTTAATTAAATTTACAAGGTGATTTGTAAAAATAAATAAAGTATAGTTAATAAAAATATTTTTTGGTGAGAAAAAATAAAATAAACTAAATTAAAATGAAGATACATTTTTTTATATTTTTTTATGATTTTTAATATTAGTGAAAAATAATTAAGAAAAACAAATAAAATAAAAATAAGAAAATAAAATAAATTGGGCCAGGGGTGTATAAGCAGGTAGGAAGGTCAACTAGCAAAAATAAAAACAATACCAGGCCCAAAGGGCCCAGCGCCTGCAAAAAAATGTTAGAAAGTCAAAAAAATATGAAAAATGGGCAAAAGGGTACCACTGGGGCTCGAACCCAGGTCCCATAGGTTAACAGGCGGGTGCTTTACCACTGGAGTGGCTATACATCCGTTCATATAAACAAAACAATAAATATGTAAGGCAAATCAAGTCTTGATGACTTCATCTTCAACCTCCAGCCGGTGTACCTGCAACTTCTCAAAACTTGAAATCGTGAAATGCAAATAAGCTTGATTCAAAGTGCTGCAAGGATCAGGTTAGCTTCCTTGAGGTCCCAGGAAGCTAATGCAATGATTAGCTTGAGCTGAAAGTGGATGAGGAGCTCTGAAGAAGTCAAGTTGCAGACCCCTATTTTTGAAAATAGAACTTGATGATGGAGGTGTTACAGTTGAGCAAATGGACTTTGGATGGTTTGTATTTGATGTTTAGAAGCTTTTGGAAGTGAAAGGCCAAAGAACACACGAGGGGATTTGGACTTTGGTATGTAAAGTCAGAATTTGCACAACAATGGTGTTTTGAGACAATTTCTGGATAGAGGGAGTTTGAGTGAGTTTAAGGGTCTTCAAGCTTGTGTCCTAGCTCACAAATAGTGCTTCTATTTATAAGCAACAAGTTTGGGATGCTTAGTTGATCAAATTTCAAATTTGCATCCTTAAGCTAAACATCTGATTTTTTGACAAAACAAGTTTCAAAGTCTTGTGTACTTGCTAAGATAGAGTGGTTATGATTTAAACACACTTGCTTCTGACTTTGTAGATGAAGTGTGATTAGAGGGAACAAGTTTGAGGCTCAAGAATGGACTTTATGCATAAAGCTTACTTTTCAAGAATGGTATTGTTAATTTTCTTCCAAAAATAGCAATGTGAATTAGATAAAGATTAAATAACTTGGATTATAGCTAAAAATTTTGTGTAATCCATTAATTATGGAGTGACAAACAAGTTTGAGGCCTGCAAAGCAAAGATTATGCATCCTAACATTGATTTGGTTCATGTGTTCATCCAAAATGACTTGTAATTCATGTGACAAAACACCAACTTCATCTCTTCGATTCTCCCTACTCAAGAATGATCTCAAGGAGTTCTTGGACATTTTGGGTTCAAACTTGATCAAATGACATATATGGGTTCAAAATGTTGATGTGGATTAAACATTATGAAGTTTGACTGTAAATTGGCCATAGTTGAATTTTTTTCCCAATACAACTGATTTTTAGGTCAACTGTTCAATTGACTGAGCAAAAGAGTGATCCAAGGCTTGAAACTTGTCATGAGTAGTCTTGAGGGTCCAAAATGATCCATTAAAGTCATATGGGGCATTAAAAGTCCATTTGTCCTTGTTCAATCTGAAACCCTAATTTTCAGTCATCAGTGCTTGAGGAGGTGTCTTGAGCTGATCAACCCTAATGCAGTCTTGATCCAAAGGAGATCTTGTGAGAAAATTCTTAATAAGTGAGAGGGAAAATTTTGGGGTACAACAATATGCTACCCTCACAAATGTAAATGATGTTATGAAAAAGGTAAATTCACAAAGCAACAAGTATACACACAATATATAGGATTTTATGAATGAAAGATGCAATGGATGAGTGTAGAAGGGCTAGAGACACATTATAGTGGCCATGAATGGTAATTAATTTGGAATATCAAAAGAGATGTATAATAATAAAGTGAGTGAAATAGATTTTATGACAAAATTTATGTTGAAGAAGAGAGATCGAATGAAATTTAGGCAAGTGAAGAGAGAATTTAGTTGAGGTTTATGACACAAAAGAATAGTAAAAGAGGATGGAAGATGAAAAAGGTAAGATTTTAACCCAATCTTATTACACGTGTCGACCTGATTAGATTACGTGTCGACACATACATATTATGTGTCAACCTATAATGGAGTATTTGCATAGCTCAAAAAATCATTTTACGTGCCGACCTATGGAACTTTCTTGTCGATACATACTGAAGCAAATTAAACAATTATGAAGATTGAGTTTATGTTTCGACACATAGAATTTATGTGCTAACCTATACTGACTCAAAGACAACAAATGTTTGCAAGACTCAAGAGGGAGAGAGAGATAGAGAGAGAAATTTGTTTTCATCTTTTAGGTATGCAATTTTATCTATGTATGTGTAAACAATATTTCTTATAGTTATGCAATATGAGCAATGTAAAATACAAAAGTGCACATATATTAAAATAAAGGAAACACACGTAATTTGCACACTTTGATCCAAGTCACTATAATCATCTAAATTGAAATAATCACAAAATCAATTAAATTTTTTGGAAGTGAACAAAAGAGAAAAATACATTCAACGTGTATTTTATATATCTTTAGACATAAATAGGTAAAAGAACTAGCTTAGTATTTAAGGAATAGAGAAATGTAACAATAAAACCTCACCGATAATATGGAGTATGTACAAGCATTTCACATGAAGCTCAAGAGCATGAGCATTAACAAATGCTAAGCGTGACAAGAACAAATACGACCAATGTTTCATCAATTTCACCTTCTCAAGATGATTCAAGATCATTTATCAAAATAGTTCCTTGTTTTTATTTTTGAGAACACATTCAATCATCTTTCCACAAAGTTAATAAGATTTGAATATGTCACCTACTAATTGTCCTGATGTACCTACACATGAAGCTCCATAACTTCTTCATAGAATCAAGATAGTTTTCCTGAAATTTTCAACAAGACAAACTAGATACCCAATCATTATTGGGTCCTTGAGGCCGAGTAACATAATTGTTGCACATAGGTGACTGTAACATGGTGGGAGAACTGACTTGAGATGTTTTGCGTTTGATTGCATTTGTGCGGATAGCAAGAGTCGCCACCGAATTTTCTTTTATTCAATAAGGAAAGGTTGAAAAGAACAGGAAAGACCTTTCAAGATATTTTCTTGAGTTCGGGGGGTAGGTTATAAAAAGGGAAAGCGTTAGAACCCTTTTCATCGGTAGTTATCTACGGGCTCTTAGTTTCTTGCCAGATCACTTGCTTTTTATTTGAAAGTGTGTTTGTGATATGGGTTTTGAAATTATTTTGTAAAAGAATGTCTTTGTAATGGTTCTCGTCTCTATAATAACGCGTACAAAGTGTTTTGTCTTTTGGAAAATGTTTCAATATGAAGTGTTGGTGTATAAAATATTTTGTTGTGAGCAAGTGAAAAACTAGGAGTAACCTATCTACTCAAAAGGTCTTAAACGTTCTTCTCCTCATCCTTTAGATGTTGTTATCTTACCACTGTTTGGGTAAGAAACCCCATCGTTGGATGTGAAGGGACGGGCGTGGGACGTTTTTGCATAGTCATAGAAGGCAACCTATGGGACGTTTTAGCAATGTCGTTTTAGGGACTAGATCGTTTACCGAAGGCAACATTAAGGGTCATTGAGGGACTACGATCTTTTATCGAGGGTCTTTGCTAAAACGCCCATGTTCGAGGGACATGACTGTTTTCCGAAAGGCAACAAAGAGGGATTACCCTAAGGGTACAAGTGTGAATGGTGTGTTTGATTTACATGCATTTAGTCTTGATTAGGGTTATCTATTTGTTGTTTCATGTCTTTCCATACACACCCTAATTACTAGAATTTATATTTGAAAAGCGATAAACTACGGAAATGTAGAGTCCTATGCTATTACATCATATAGGGATGAGGGTACAAATTTACAAATGGGGGGTTTGCAAGAATTTTAAATCCTAATTATCTATTACAACCATATTGAATTGTAAAATATAAGAAAAGGAAAGGATTTGTTTTTGAAAATGGGTTTTTGTCTTAACAAATTAAAGGGAAAATAACTAGTTCATAAAAGAAAATATTATTTATGCCCTTTTTCTATGTTTAATAAAATTAATACTGAAAAAATAAGAATAAGAAAGAAAAAGGAAAAACTTAATGAAAAAAGGATCAGCACATTGCTAAACACCAAAATGAAGGGGACCAGAAGTTTTGACGTTGTGTGCTGCAACTCAGAAAGAAACGTCAGAGGTGATCAGAAGTTCTGGGTTGATGCCATTGGTATCCTGAAATAAACGTTTGAGGGTAAAAACATAAGTTCTAGGTTGTGTTTAGACAGTGGGAAAGAATCAAAAGTTTTGTGTTGTGTTAAACAGTGAGCAAAAAGTTAAAAGTTATGTGTTGTGTTAAACAGTGAGTAAAAATCAAAAGTTATGTATTGTGTTAAACGATGAGTAAGAATCAGAAGTTCTGTGTTGTGTTAAAATAGTGGGAAAGGAAACACAGAAATTCTGCGTTACACTTCGCCTCATTCCTTACATTAGTCAGAACATCTGTAGCTTAACCAGTTCTTAATAACAACAAATCAGAAAGATAAAATCACAATAGTTCATAGAAGTTCTAATCCTAATTCTGAGCTAAACTTTATTCAAGAAGTTCTGATCCACAGTTTTATTTAATCATGCAATGGTATGGACAACATTAATACTATGATTTTTACATATTTAATGATGTTCTGAATGAAAAGATTCAAAGTCATAAAAACTTACCTTAAATCTGGAATGTGTGTTTGGGACTTGAGCTAGTGCCTTCAGATGTTCCGGAGTCAGCAAGAACAACGGAAGAGAAAATGTTATGTTCTTTGATTCAAAGGGAAGAACAAAGGTTTTGGTTTTGTTTAGGAATTCAGGGTTCACCAATGTTTTACTATTTTATTTTCTCTCTTTGATAATTCTCTCTTTCCAAAAGCCAGCCCCTTGAAAGTGTGATGGAGAAACTTATTTATAGGTGAGTTTGTTGTGGTTTTGGGGGGAAACAAATGATATTTAAACCTTTTTTGGCGTACTGTTACATTGCTTTTTAATCACAGCTTTTGTATGCTAATTTGGTGAAATTATGGGGTTTGAGAAAGTGCAGGCATGAACTGGATCAGCAGCTGGTTGCAGGACTGTGCTGTAGCAGGGCAGCAGGCTGCTTAAACGAGGTTTTGGGATTTGGTGATGTTCTGATCGCAGAAGATCAGAAACGTAACCTCCATATGCTGAAGAGTCAATGTTCTGACCGAAGAACATTGCTTCCATATGTTCTGATTGAAGAGTCATATTCTGAACCGTCTTTGCAAATTCTGATTGCACTTGTGTGGAGGCTAGCCCAGAAGTTCTGAAGTATCATATTCTCTTAACAATTAGAAATTTTTCTAAATGTTTAGAAATTTGATTTTTTCAAGGTAATTTCTGATTTTAGATTTCTTGATGAACCAACTTCTTGTCTTGATAGAATATGATTGTTGAAACTTGATTTTGATCAAAATGTCAGAGTTTGACTTTTCAATGTGCTTTTGACCATTTCGCCCTTGTGAATGACTTTTTTTTGAAAAATTGTAATCCAAGGCTTGAAACTTGATGAAAGCAAACCCGAGGGTCCTGGATGTTCCTTTGAGAAATGAGAGGGAAAATTTTGGGGTACAACAACTGCCCCTGTTCAATCTTCTTAAACCTGAAGAGTTAGATTGGCGAATCTGCCATTCGTGACTTGAAGGTAGAAAATGATTGAACACTAGAGTGCCCAGAAATTTGCACTTGATGATATTGCAGTTGAGGTGTAAGGAATATGCTTAAAGATTCAATTTGGAGGAATGACGGGGAGTTGGTGGAGATGGGCTTGCAGATGCCATCCAGAGCTGATTGGTGGCAAAAATTTGAAGAAGTATCAGAATAAATCTCTGGTTGATTTATACTGAAATAGTAGACGTAGTGGGATGAGTATAAGAAAAATATCCATAAATGGATTATATCTGACTCACATCTGAAAGATGTACTGAATGAGCGTCAGAAAGACATTCGTATCTAGCTCATATCTGGATTGTATTTGAGAAATATGTTGAATGAGCATCAGAATGGCATCTGTATATGGAGCGTATCTGAACTGTATCTGAAAGCTGGATCTGAATGAGTATCAAAATGGCATCCGTATCTGGAGCGTATCTAAACTGTATCTGAAAGCTAAATCTGAATGAGTATCAGAATGGCATCCGTATCTAGAGCGTATCTGAATTGTATCTGAAAGTTGAATTTGAATGAGTATCAGAATGGCATCTGTATCTGGAGCGTATCTGTATCTGAAAGATAAATCTGAATGAGTATCAGAATGGCATCTGTATCTGGAGCATATTTGAATCATATCTGAAATAGAATCTGTGTAGGATTGCTTCAGTTGGTCGTATAGATAAATTCCCTGTCTTTTTTCGGGTTTTAATCTATAAGTATGAAGCTTGATTGTGACAGATGATGAAGGAAATATGGACGATTATTACCTCGACAGATAATTAAGGAATCTTGGACGATTCAGCGGATGATGAAGGATTCGGGGATGATTACTACCTCAGCGGATAATGAAGGAATCTTGGACGATAACAACCTCAATGAATAATGAAGGAATCTGGGATGATTACTACCTCAGCGGATAATGAAGGAATCTGGGATGATTACTACCTCAGCGGATAACAAAGGAATCTGGGACGATTACTACCTTAGCGGATAATGAAGGAATCTGGGCCGATTACTACCTCAGCAGAGAATAAAGGAATCTGGGATGATTACTACCTTAGTGGATAATGAAGGAATCAGGGATGATTACTACCTCAGTGGATAACAAAGGAATCTGGGACGATTACAACCTCAGTGGATAATGAAGGAATCTGGGACGATTACTACCTCAACGGATAATAGAGTAATCTAGGACGATTACTACCTCAGCGGATAATGAAGGAATCGAGGATGATAACTATCTCAGCAGATAATGAAGGAATATTGGACCATTACTACCTTAGCAGGATGATGAAGGAATCTTCGATGATTACTACTCCAAAAGGATGATGAAGGAATCTTGGAAGATTACTATTCCAAAAGGATGATGAAGGAATCTTGGACGATTACTACTCCAAAAGGATGATGAAGGAATCTTGGATGATTACTACCTCAGCGGATGAAGAAATCCAAGCTTGATTTTGTCTTGGAAAGTTAACAGATTGATGACACTTATATGTTGATCTTTTCCTGAAAAGGTAAAGAAATAGTTGTATGCAATGTCATGATGGATGAAATGCATGGCGTAATGATGTTTCTCAAAATAAATGAGATTATACTGTATGCATTTATCATGTATGTAAATATGGTGCATGAAATGTTGTTGGAATGTAATTCTATCTTGGAAAATAAATCCTCGACAAGTGCCGGGGAGTTTTGGGAAGCTGAATCCCGGACGGCCGTTGGGGATGAAGTGCATGCACATCTTCAACTTTGCTTAGAATGTTTCCACTGGGGAATCCTGTTTTGTTGTTTTGAGGAGAACTCTGTTAGGGAGTGTTGATTTTACTTGAGAAGAAAAATTTATAGAGAGTGTTGATTCCTGCTTGGGGAAATGATTCAGGAGTCTTCGTTGTCCATTTCTCTATTGGGGAGCTATTAGGTATTTTAGGAAAGTCTACTGGGGAAGAGGAGTTGTGGTCCCTTGATTTCTGATAGTCTTTGAGGCAAATTCAAGCTGGGGAATCTTGCCGTTTGGTGGGGAATTAAACCCTGTCGCCAATCTATTGGAGGTGTGTTTTCTATTGGCATAACTCCTCGAGGATTCTGGAGATCAACTCCATTGGGGAGAAGTTTTTAGAGATTGAAACTCTGGCTGGGGATCACCCTATGAAAAGGACTTTTGGGGAGTTTTGTCACTGCCCCTAGTAGCATGTGTTTGTAGTATTGCCAGGAACTGTTTGCTTGACTGCATGTGACTCCTTGCTGGAATTCAAGTTCAATGCTCCTAGGTGATTCAGATACAGACCTGCCTCTGGTTACTCATCATTTCTTGAGAGATTTCTTGGAATCATGACTTGACTTCCCCCAAGCGAGTTGGACAGTGACATGTCATGCCCTCTTGCTTAATAGGAGATCTGCCATTGGAAGTGTAATCCCATTCGGAGTAATTTCGTTCTTTAAAAGAGTTTGCACTCGCTGGATATTTGTTGTGTATTTATCTGCTGTCAAACAATTAGCCATATGCAAACAACAATATTCAAATAATTCAAAGTTTATGCTTGTCTTGAAATTTTGAAAATTCGTTTTAATAGATAAAAGAAAATTTGTAAGAAAATTCAACTCAGGATTTGGAGTAAAGCCTTGCAGGAGTCAGGATACCTTTTGTAACAGTATGCTTTCTAACTAAACCATGCTTCAATTAGGACTTTTGAAAGGTTGTATCGTGGCTTGTTTCACGGTTTAAGAAACAAAGGATAAGGCTCAAAGTGTATTTGTACCGGCCCATTCTCCGTGATGTCCTTCAGTCCTAAGCTCAGTTAATTGTGCGTTTAAACTCCAATTGAGTCTGGAATATTGTCTTTGTGATGGCTCAGACCAGTTAAGTTTGTTGGAAGGCAGTCATTTTTCCATATTTTCCATATTGTTGAGGATTTGTAGTGACCTCTTTTTGATTTGTTATCCCTTATTTTTCCTGACTGTTACAGTCATCGGGGTGCCCCAGTTTTCCTTAAGTTTCCTTCGTAGTTTTTTACTAAGTGGGCTTTTATTTTGAGAGATAATGACTTCCTATTTTGGTACGGAACCATCGCCTACTTTTAATTCCAGAGGAATATTTTAGATGTCATTCATTGTATACGAAGTGAAAGTTTGTGACTGAACGCACTTTTGAATTAACCTAGAGACTACCATGCCCCAATTTTGATTAAAGGTTTCAGTTTTTGTAAAAAAGAAACTTCTACTTATTTGGCTAGAAGGGATTGACTAGGGATTATCCTCCTTATAACTCTAGTGTTTAGGAATTGAAAGAAACACTTGTACATCGTCAGCAAGGTCTGTCCAAAATCATACTGCATGAGCTTATGGCATTGTTTTCGTCATCCTCCCTCTAAAGGTTTGTAACTTTTATCAAGAGTTGAATATTATAAAAAGAGTAAAGATAATATAGTTTAAATATAATGAAAACAAATGGATGAGTTCAAGACAAACATATGCGATGCATTAATGAAACAAACTTTGACATTAATAGATAAGTGTTTGAACAACAGAAATTACAATTGAAAAATAAAAAATGAACTGGAACGCTCATTGATTCGACATGGGAGTGGGGATCACGTTGGGAGTTTCCGGAGGGTCAAACTTAATCTCCCTGGCGTCAATCAAATCTTGAATCTTGTTCTTCAAAGTCCAACAGCTGTCAATGTCGTGTCCAGGGCTATCAGAATGGTAGGCATATCTTACATTAGGATTGAACTTGGGAGAGGAAGGATCAGGGTTTTGAGGAGGATCCTTTAGTGTGATCAATTTCACCTTCAGCAAATGTTGTAACGCTTGAGACAATGGCATGTTGATGTTAGCGTACTGACTTTCTTGGTATTTTATCCTACGCCTATTTCCATGTCTTTGTTGAACATGTGTAGGATTAGAGATCAGGATTACTCCCACGTGTTGGTCGTGGTTGTTCTTGTTATGACCCTTTTAGCCATAAACAACATTGAACTCTTTCTTCCCGTTGTATGGATTTTTATGAGTATAAGAGGATGTAGCTCCTTGGATCTTTCCGCTTTTGATGCCAGCTTCGACCCTTTTTCCTGTCAGTATTAGCTCGGTGAACCCGACCTAGGAGCTTCCAATTAGGTGATTGAAGAAAGGTCCCGTCAAGGTTTTTATAAAGATGTCAATCATCTCCCTATCAGTTAAGGGTGGCTGAACTTTGCCTACCAAGTCTCTCAACTTTTGGGCGTACTCTTTGAAGCCCTCGTTGGAACGCATGGTCATATTTTGTAATTGCACACGAGTTGGTGCAAGATCAGCATTGTATTGGTACTGCTTGTAGAAAGTAGCAGCCAAGTCCTCCCAGGTGTGAATTTCGGTTCTTTCTAACTGACAGAACCACTCCAGCTGAGTGCCACCAAAACTTTCTTGGAAGAAATGGACTCATAGCTTCCGGTCAGCAGTGCGAGGCTGAGTCTTGCGGACATATGACCTCAAATGCATTTTAGGACAAGAGATCCCATCATACTTGGCAAAGGTAGGGATTTTTAACTTTGGCGGGATGACCACTCCAGAAACCAAACCTAACTCTTTAAAGTCCAAGCAAGGTATCTGCTGAATTTCAATTGCATTGAGGCGATCCTCCAGTTGTTTGTATTTACCATCAGCGGGGGGATATTGTTCCTTAGAAAAGTCGGCTTCATCTTCATCCATCCTTAGGCTGTCATCTCTTTCTTTTGTCTGATTGTCTCCTTTGTTTGACGGAGTCGAGAGGTATAGAGTTCTCTTGACTAGTCCTCTAAGTCTTCTTCCCAAGTTCAGGACGCCTACTGACTTCTTTGATTTTTTCTTCTTGTCGTTGAAAACAAGAGTCTTTAGTTCCTCTTGCCCCTTAGCCATGGCCAGGAACATTTGTTGGAATTGGGAATTTTGTGTTTGGAGATCCTTCACCATTTATTCCATATCCATCTTACTGAAATAAACAGTAGGAAGATAAGGAGACCTGTATGGGAGAAACCTATCATGATACGATGCATGATATATGGATGCATGTTTTCAAGGATATCCCAAGGTAAATGTTAGAAGTTACTTACAACTTTGATTGGAGAATTTCGTATCTGTGGATGTCCTTCCACGAGAATTAAGCTCACCATGTCAAGTGGGTCATAGCCCTTGAATCAAGTTACCGTGCTTTGGTCTTGACGACATTTGGTTAGAGGAAAATAAACCCTCTTTCCCCTTGATAGACGTCTGGCTCAACGTGACCCTGCATCAAAGGCGCTCGAGATCCTTGAAATGGCTATTGAAAATGCTATGGTATGATGTCATGATGTTATGTACAAGTATGCAAAGTAAGCAAGTTGTTATGTACAAATAGTCATATACACACAAAGCAGACAAGCCCTTATGTTTAGGCTTGCATGGAGTTTGATAGGTAAGTACCCTCTTGAAGTTTAGTTGGCTCAACCTTTCCTAGTAATAGTAATCGGGTTCTAAGGAGTCTCATACCACTGACCTTTCTTTTAGGCATTGTTCTAGCTCAAGAACCAAAGTATTGCGGCCAAAATATCCCAAAATTCCAATCTCAATGAGTGTAGAATTGAGTATCAACCAATCTTCGGCCGGAACCAAAGCCGGCCATATCACTACTTTCTAGTGGCTTAGGATGAGTCAATTAAAAGGTTCTAAAGGTTAGTTAGCGCTTAATGACGCTAAGAAAGCCTAATGTTATCCTTGACTAACTCAAGGAACATTAGTACAAGCCAAATTTTCTAGCTAACATAGCTATCACTTTGTCCATATCAGTCTACGCCGTACAACTTCCATGATTTATTGCTACTTACCTAAAAGGTGCCCCAGATCCGGGTATAGGATCTTTAACAAAAACCCAAACAAGGACCTAAAATATAAAGCAAGAAAGTCAAACCATGAAAAGCAAGTAAAGGTGATCTAGACCTAAGGTAACCCCAGTTTTAAGTGAAGTCCCCAGTAGAGTCGCCAGTTCTGTAACACGGTGGGAGAACTGACTTAGGATGTTTTGCGTTTGATCATATTTGTGAGGATAGCAAGAGTCGTCACCGAATTTTCTTTTATCCAATAAGGAAAGGTTGAAAAGAATAGGAAATACCTTTCCAAATATTTTCTTGAGTTCGGGGGGTAGGTTATGAAAAGGGAAGGTGTTAGCACCCTTTTCATCCGTAGTTATCTACGAGCTATTAGTTGCTTGCTAGATCACTTGCTTGTTGTTTCAAAATGTGTTTGTGATGTGGGTTTTGAAAGTATTTCGGAAAAGAATGTATTTATAATGGTTCTCGTCTATATAAGATCGTGTACAAAGTGTTTTGTCTTTTGGAAAATGTTTCAAAGTGAAGTGTTGGTGTATAAAATATTTTGTTGTGAGCAAGCGAGCAATTAGGAGTAACCTACCTACTCAAAAGGTATTAAACGTTCTTTTCCTCCTACTTTAGATGTTGTTATCTTACCATTGTTTTGGTAAGAAACCCTATCGTTGGATGTGAAGGGACGGGCGTGGAACATTTTTGCATAGTCATAGAAGGCAACCTATGGGACGTTTTAGAAATGTCGTTTTAGAGACTAGATCGTTTACCAAAGGCAACATTAAGGGTCATCGAGGGACTACGATCTTTTATCGAGGGTATTTGCTAAAACGCCCATGTTCGAGGGACATGACTATTTTCTAAAAGGCAACAAAGCGGGATTACCCTAAGGGTGCAAGTGTGAATGGTGTGTTTGATTTACATGCATTTAGTCTTGATTAGGGTTATCTATTTGTTGATTTCATGTCTTGCCATACACACCCTAATTACTAGCATTTATATTTGAAAAGCGATAATTACGGAAATGTAAAGCCCTACGCTATTACATCATTTAGGGATGGGGGTATAAATTTACAAATGGGGGGTTTGCAAGAATTATAAATGCTAATTATCTATTACAACCATATTGAATTATACAATATAAGAAAAGGAAAGGATTTGTTTTTGAAAATGGTTTTTTGCCTTATCAAATTAAAGGGAAAATAACTAGTTGATAAAAGAAAATATTTTTTATGCCCTCTTTTTATTTTTAATAAAATTATAATGAAAATAATAAGAATAAGAAAGAAAAAGGAAAAACTTAATGAAAACAGGATCAACACATTGCTAAACACGAAAATGAAGGTGACCAAAAGTTCTGACATTGTGTGCTACAGCTTAGAAAGAAACGTCATCGGTGATCATAAGTTCTAGGTTGATTCCATTGGAATCCTGAAAGAAATGTTAGAGAGAAAAAACATAAGTTCTGGGTTGTGTTTAGACAGTGGGACAAAATCAAAAGTTTTGTGTTGTGTTAAATGGTGAGCAGAAAGTCAGAAGTTATGTGTTGTGTTAAATAGTGAGTAAAAATCAGAAGTTTTGTGTTATGTTAAACAGTGAGTAAAAATCAGAAGTTATGTGTTGTGTTAAATTAGTGGGATAGGAAACCCAGAAATTCTGCGTTACACTTCGCATCATTCCTTACATTAGTCAGAACATCTGTAGCTTAATCAGTTCTTTACAATATCAAATCAGAAAGATAAAATCACAATAGTTCATAGAAGTTCTAGTCCTAATTCTGAGCAAAACTTTATTCAAGAAGTTCCGATCCACAGTTTTTTTTAGTCATGCAATTGTATGGACAACATTAATACTATGATATTTACATATTTAACGATGTTCTGAATGAAAAGATTCAAAGTCAGAAAGACTTAGCTTGAATCTGGAATGTGTGTTTGGGACTTGAGCTAGTGCCTTCAGATGTTCCGGAGTCAACAAGAACAACGGAAGAGAAAATGTTATGTTCTTTGATATAAAGGGAAGAACAAAGGTTTTGGTTTTGTTTAGGAATTCAGGGTTCACGAATGTTTTACTGTTTTATTTTCTCTCTTTGATAATTCTTTCTTTCAAAAAGCCAGCTCCTTGAAAGTGTGATGGAGCAACTTATTTATAGGTGAGTTTGATGTGGTTTTGGGGGAAAAACAAATGAGATTTAAACCTTTTTGGCATTATGCTCCATTGCTTTTTAATCACAGCTTTTGTATGCTAATTTGGTGCAATTATGGGGTTTGAGAAAGTGCAGGCATGGACTGGATCAGCAACTAGTTGCAGGACTATGCTGTAGCAGGGCAACATGCTGCTTAAACGAGGTTTTGGGATTTGGTGATGTTCTGATCGCAGAAGATCAGAAACGTAGCCTCCATATGCTGAAGAGTCAATGTTCTGACCGAAGAACATTGCTTCCATATGTTCTGATTGAAGAGTCATATTCTGAACCATCTTTACAAATTCTGATTGCACTTGTGTAGAGGCTAGCCCAGAAGTTCTGAAGTATCATATTCTCTTAACACAAATTTTTCTAAATGTTTAGAAATTTGATTTTTTTCAAGGTAATTTCTGATTTTAGATTTCTTGATGAACCAACTTCTTGTCTTGACAGAATATGATTATTGGAACTTGATTTTGATCAAAAAGTCAGAGTTTTACTTTTCAGTGTGCTTTTGACCATTTCGCCCTTGTGAATGACTTTCTTGAAAAATTGTAATCCAAGGCTTGAAACTTGATGAAAGAAAACCCGAGGGTCCTGGATGATCCTTTGAGAAATGAGAGGGCAAATTTTAGGGTACAACAACTACCCCTGTTCAATCTTCTTAAACCTAAAGAGTTAGATTGGCAAATCTGCCATTCGTGACTTGAAGGTAGAAGATGATTGAACACTAGAGTG
Source organism: Vicia faba (assembly GCA_948472305.1). Lineage (NCBI taxonomy): Eukaryota > Viridiplantae > Streptophyta > Magnoliopsida > Fabales > Fabaceae > Vicia > Vicia faba. The sequence continues at coordinate 1,468,761,603 of OX451741.1, forward strand.
CCCATAAATTTGAACTTGATGATATTGCGGTTGAGGTGTAAGGAATAGGCTTAAAGATGCCATTTTGAGGAATGATGGAGAGTTGGCGGAGATGGGCTTGCAGATGCCATCCAGAGGTGATTGGTGCCAAAAATTTGAAGAAGTATCAGAATAAATCTCTAGTTGATTTATACTGAAATAGTAGACATAGTGGGATGAGTATCAGAAAATATCCCTAAATGGATTATGTCTGACTCACATCTGAGAAATTTACTGAATGAGCGTTAGAATGACATCCGTATCTGGCTCATATCTGGACTGTATTTGAGAAATATGCTGAATGAGCATCAAAATGGCATCTATATCTGGAGCCTATTTGAACTGTATCTAAAAGCTGGATCTGAATGAGTATCAAAATGGCATCCGTATCTGGAGCATATATGAACTATATCTGAAAGCTGAATCTGAATGAGTATCAGAATGGCATCCGTATCTGGAGCGTATCTGAACTGTATATGAAAGTTGAATATGAATGAGTATCAGAATGGCATCCGTATCTGGAGCGTATCTGAACTGTATCTGAAAGCTAAATCTGAATGAGTATCAGAATTGCATCTGTATCTGGAGCGTATCTGAACTATATCTGAAAAAGAATCTGTGTAGTATTGCTTCAGCTGGTCGTATAGATAATTGTCCTGTCTTGTTTCGGGTATTAATCTGTAAGTATGAAGCTTGATTGTGATATATGATAAAGAAATCCTGGACGATTACTACCTCGACAGATAATTAAGGAATCTTGGACGATTCAGCGGATGATGAAGGAATCAAGATGAGTACTACCTCGGCGGATAATGAAGGAATCATGGCGATTACTACCTCAACGGATAATGAAGGAATCTGGGATGATTACTACCTCAGTGGATAATGAAGGAATCTGGGTTGATTACTACCTCAATGGATAACGAAGGAATCTAGAACGATTACTACCTCAACGGATAATGAAGGAATCTGGGATGATTACTACCTCAGCGGATAATAAAGGAATCTGGGACGATTACTACCTCATTGGATAATGAAGGAATCAGGGATGATTATTACCTCAGTGGATAACAAAGGAATCTGGGACGATTACTGCTTCAACGGATAATGAAGGAATCTGGAACGATTACTACCTCAGCGGATAATGAAGGAATCTGGGACGATTACTACCTCAACGGATAATGAAGGAATCAAGGATGATTACCATCTCAGCGGATAATGAAGGAATCTTGGACGATTACTACCTTAGCAGGATGATGAAGGAATCTTGGATGATTACTACTCCAACATGATGATGAAGGAATCTTGGACGATTGCTACTCCAAAAGGATGATGAAGGAATCTTGGATGATTACTACTCTGAAAGGATGATGAAGGAATCTTGGATGATTACTACCTCAGCGGATGAAGAAATCCAAGCTTGATTTTGTCTTGGAGAAGTTTACAGATTGATGACACTTATCTGTTGATCTTTTCCTAAAAAGGCAAAGAAATAGTTGTATGCAATGTCATGATGGATGAAATGCATGGCATAATGATGTTTCTCAAAATAAATGAGATTATACTGTATGCATTTATCATGTATGTAAATATGGTGCATGAAATGTTGTTAGAATGTAATTTTGTCTTGGAAAATAAATCCTCGACAAGTGCTTAGGAGTTTTGGGAAGCTGAATCTCGGACGGCCGTTGGGGATGAAATGCATGCACATCTTCAACTTTACTTAGAATGTTTCCACTGGGGAATCCTGTTTTGTTGTTTTGAGGAGAACTCCGTTGGGGAGTGTTGATTTTGCTTGAGAAGAAAACTTTTTAGAGAGTGTTGATTCCTGCTTGGGGAAATGAGTTCAGGAGTCTTCATTGTCCGCTGCTCTACTGGGGAGCTATTGGGTATTGTAGGAAGGTCGACTGGGGAAGACGAGTTTTGTTCCCTTGATTTGTGATAGTATGAGAGGAAAATTCAAGCTGGGGAATCTTTCCGTTTGTTGGGGAAATAAACCCTGTTGCCAATCTATTGGAGGTGTGTTTTCTATTGGCAGAACTTCTCGAGGATTCTTGAGATGAACTCGGTTGGGGAGAAGTTTTTAGAGATTGAAACTCTGGATAGGGATCACCCTATGAAAAGGACTTTGTGGGAGTTTTGTCACTGCCACTAGTAGCAAGTGTTTGTAGTATTTCCAGGAACTGTTTGCTTGACTGCATGTGACTCCTTGTTGGAATTCATGTTCAATGCTCCTAGGTGATTCAGATACAGACCTGCCCCTAGTTACTCAGCATTTCTTGAGATATTTCTTGGAATCTTAACTTGACTTCCCCCAAGCGAGTTAGACAATGACATGTCATTTCCCCTTGCTTAATAGGAGATCTTCCATTGGAAGTGTCATCCTATTCGAAGTAATTTCGTTCTCTGAAAGAGTTTTAATTCGCTAGATATTTTTTGTGTGCATTTCTCTGCTGTCAAACAATTAGCCATATGCAAACAACGATATTCAAATAATGCAAAGTTTATGCTTGTCTTGAAATTTTGAAAATTCGTTTTAATAGATAAAAGAAAATTTGTAAGAAAATTCAACTCAGGATTTGGAGTAAAGCCTTGCAGGAGTCAGGATACCTTTTGTAACAGTATGCTTTCGAACTAACCCATGCTTCAATTAGGACTTTTGAAAGGTTGTAACATGGCTTGGTTCACGGTTTAAGAAACAAAGGATAAGGCTCAAAGTGTATTTGTACCGGCCCATTCTCTGTGATGTCCTTCAGTCCTAAGCTCAGTTAATTGTGCGTTTAAACTCCAATTGAGTCTGGAATGACGTCTTGGTGATGGCTTATACCAGTTAAGTTTGTTGGAAGGCAGTCATTTTTTCCATATTTTCCATGTTGTTGAGGATTTGTAGTGACCTCTTTTTGATTTGTTATCCCTGATTTTGCCTGACTGTTACAGTCAGCGGGATGCCCCAGTTTTCCTTAAGTTTCCTTCGTAGGTTTTGAATAAGTGGACTTTTCTTTTGAGAGATAATGACTTCCTATTTTGGTAGGGAACCATCACCATCTTTTGATTCCAAAGGAATGTTTTTGATGTCATTCGTTGTATACGAAGTGAAAGTTTGCGACTGAACGCGCTTTTGAATTAACTGAGAGACTACCCTGCCCCAGGTTTTGATTAAAGGTTTTAGTTTTTGTAAAAAAGAAACTTCTACTTCCTTGGCTAGAAGGGGTTGACTAGGGATTATCCTCCTTATAACTCTAGTGTTTAGGAATTGAAAGAAACGCTTGTACATCATCAGCAAGGTCTGTCCAAAAGTATACTGCATGAGCTTATGGCATTGTTTTCGTCAGCTTCCCTCTAAAGGTTTGTAACTTTTAGCAAGAGTTGAATATTATAAAAATAGTAAATATAACATAGTTTAAATATAATGAAAACAAATGGACGAGTTCAAGACAAACATATGCGATGCATTAATGAAAAAAACTTTGACATTAATAGATAATGTTTGAACAACAGAAATTACAATTGAAAAATCAAAAATGAACTGGAACGCTCAATGATTCGTCATGGGAGTGGTGATCACATTGGGATTCTCCGGAGGGTTGAACTTAATCTCCCTGGCGTCAATCAAATCTTGAATCTTGTTCTTCAAAGTCGAACAGCTGTCGGTGTCGTGTCTAGGGTATCAGAATGGTAGGCACATCTTACATTGGGATTGTACTTGGGAGAGGAAGGATCGGGGTTTTGAGGAGGATCCTTTAGTGTAATCAATTTCACCTTCGGAAAATGTTGTAACGCTTGAGACAATGGCATGTTGATGTTAGCGTACTGCCTTTCTTGGTATTTTATCCTACGCCTATTTCCATGTCTTTGTTGAACATGTGTAGGATTAGAGATCAGAATTACCCCCACGTGTTGGTCGTGGTTGCTCTTGTTATGACCCTTTTAGTCGTAAACAACATTGGACTCTTTCTTCCTGTTGTATGGCTTTTTCTGAATATCAAAGGATGTAGCTCCCTTGATGTTTAAGCTTTTGATGCCAGCTTCGACCCTTTTTCCAGTCAGTATTAGCTCGGTGAACCCGACCTAGGAGCTTCCAATTAGGTGATTGAAGAAAGGTCCCGTCAAGGTTTCTATAAATATTTCAATCATCTCCCTATCAGTTAAGGGTGGCTGAAATTTGCCTACCAAGTCTCTCCACTTTTGGGCGTACTCTTTGAAGCCCTCGTTGGAACGCGTGGTCATATTTTGTAATTGAACACGAGTTGGTGCAAGATCAGCATTGTATTGGTACTGCTTGTAGAAAGCAGCAGCCAAGTCCTCCCAGGTGTGAATTTCGGTTCTTTCTAACTGATAGAACCACTACAGCTGAGTGCCAACCAAACTTTCTTAGAAGAAATTGATCCATAGCTTCCGGTCAGCGGTGTGAGGCTGAATCTTGCAGACATATGACCTCAGATGCATTTTAGGACAAGAGATCCCATCATACTTGGCAAAGGTAGGGATTTTTAACTTTGGCGGGATGACCACTCTAGAAACCAAACCTAACTCTTCAAAGTCCAAGCTAGGTATCTGCTGAATTTCCATAGCATTGAGGCGATCCTCTAGTTGTTTGTATTTATCATCAGCGGGAGGATATTGTTCCTCAGAAAAGTAAGCTTCATCTTCATCCATCCTTAGGCTATCATCTCCTTCTTTTGTTTGATTGTCTCCTTCGATTGACAGAGTCGAGAGGTCTAGAGTTCTCTTGACTGATCCTCTAAGTCTTCTTCCCAAGTTTAGGATGCCTACTGACTTCTTTGACTTTTTCTTCTTGTCGTTGAAAAAAAGAGTCTTCAATTCCTCTTACCTCTTAGCCATGGCCAGGAACATTTGTTGGAATTGGGCATTTTGTGTTTGGAGATCCTTCACCATTTATTCCATATCCATCTTACTGAAGTAAACAGTAGGAAGATAAGGAGACCTGTATGGGAGAAACCTGTCATGATAAGATGCATGATATGTGGATGCATGTTTTCAAGGATCTCTCGAGGTAAATGTTAGAAATTACTTACAACTTTGATTGGAGAATTTCGTACCTGTGGATGTCCTTCCACGAGAATTAAGCTCACCATGTCAAGTGGGTCATAGCCATTGACTCAAGTTACTGTGCTTTGGTCTTGACGGCATTTGGTTAGAGGAAAATAAATCCTCTTTCCCCTTGATAGACGTCCGGCTCAACGTGACCCTGCATCAAAGGCCCTCAAGATCCTTAAAATTTGATATTGAAAATGCTATAGTATGATGTCATGATGTTATGTACAAGTATGCAAAGTAAGCAAGTTGTTATGTACAAATAGTCATATACACACAAAGCAGACAAGCCCTTATGTTTAGGCTTGCATGGAGTTTGATAGGTAAGTACCCTCTTGAAGTTTAGTTGGCTCAACCTTTCCTAGTAATACTAATCGGGTTCTAAGGAGTCTCATACCACTAACCTTTCTTTTAGGCATTGTTCTAGCTCAAGCACCAAAGTATTGCTGCCAAAATATCCCAAAAGTCCAATCTCAATGAGTGTAGCATCAAGTATCATCTAATCTTCGGTCGGAACCAAATCCGGCCATATCACTACTTTCTAGTGGCTCAGGATGAGTCAATTAAAAGGTTCTAAAGGTCAGTTAGCGCTTAATGACGCTAAGGAAGCCTAATGTTATCCTTGAATGACTTAAGGAACATTAGTACAAGACAAAGTGTCACACTAACATAACTATCACATCGTCCATATCGGTCTACGCCGTACAACTCCAATGATTTATTGCTACTTACCTAAAAGGTGCCCCAGATCCGAGTATAGGATCTTTAACAAAAACCCAAACAAGGACCCAAAATGTAAATCAAGCAAGTCAAACCATGAAAAGCAAGTAAAGGTGATCTAGACCTAAGGTAACCCCACTTTTAAGTAAAGTCCCCGGTAGAGTCGCCAGTTCTGTAACACGGTGGGAGAACTGACTTAAGATGTTTTGTGTTTGATCACATTTGTGCGGATAGCAAGAGTCGCCACCGAATTTTCTTTTATCCAATAAGGAAAGGTTGAAAAGATTAGGAAATACCTTTCCAGATATTTTCTTGAGTTCGGGGGGTAGGTCATGAAAAGGGAAGGTGTTAGCACCCTTTTCATCCGTAGTTATCTACAGGCTCTTAGTTGCTTGCTAGATCAATTTCTTTTTGTTTGAAAATGTGTTTGTGATGTTGGTTTTGAAAGTATTTTTTAAAAGAATGTATTTGTAATGGTTCTCGTCTTTATAAGAACGTGTACAAAGTGTTTTGTCTTTTGGAAAATGTTTCAAAGTGAAGTGTTGGTGTATAAAATATTTTGTTGTGAGCAAGCGAGCAACTAGGAGTAACCTACCTACTCAAAAGGTATTAAACGTTCTTTTCCCCCTCCTTTAGATGTTGTTATCTTACCATTGTTTTGGTAAAAAACCCTATCGTTGGATGTGAAGGGACGGGCGTGGGACGTTTTTGCATAGTCATAGAAGGAAACCTATGGGACATTTTAGCAATGTCGTTTTAGGGACTAGATCGTTTACCGAAGGCAACATTAAGGGTCATCGAGGGACTACGATATTTTATCGAGGGTCTTTGCTAAAACACCCATGTTCGAGGGACATGAATATTTTCCAAAACAAAGCGGGATTACCCTAAGGGTGCAAGTGTGAATGGTGTGTTTGATTTACATGAATTTAGTCTTGATTAGGGTTATCTATTTGTTGATTTTATGTCTTCCCATACACACCCTAATTACTAGCATTTATATTTGAAAAGCGATAAATTACAGAAATGTAAAGTCCTACACTATTAGATCATTTAGGGATGGGGGTACAAATTTACAAATGGGGGGTTTGCAAGAATTTTAAATCCTAATTATCTATTACAACCATATTGAATTGTACAATATAAGAAAAGGAAAGGATTTGTTTTTGAAAATGGTTTTTTGTCTTAACAAATTAAAGGGAAAATAACTAGTTGATGAAAGAAAATATTTTTTATGCCCTCTTTTATTTTTAATATAATTAATAATGAAAATAATAAGAATAAGAAAGAAAAAGGAAAAAATTAATGAAAACAGGATCAACACATTGCTAAACACGAAAATGAAGGGGACCAAAAGTTCTGACGTTGTGTGCTGCAGCTCAGAAAGAAACGTCAGAGGTGATCAGAAGTTCTGGGTTGATGCCATTGGATTCCTGAAAGAAACTTTAGAGAGAAAAAACATAAGTTCTGGGTTGTTTTTAGACAGTGGGAAAGAATCAAAAGTTTTGTGTTGTGTTAAACAGTGAGCAGAAAGTCAGAAGTTATGTGTTATGTTAAACAGTGAGTAAAAATCAGAAATTTTGTGTTGTGTTAAATAGTGAGTAAAAATCAGAAGTTCTGTGTTGTGTTGAAATAATGGGAAAGTGTTGTACCCAAAAATTTTCCCTCTCATTTCTTAAAGGATCTCCCTGGACTCTCAGGTTTGCTTGTATCAAGTTGCAAGTCTGGAATTACAACTTTTCCAAGAAAATCACTCACAAGGGCAAAATGGTCATTTGCACACTAAAAAGTCAAACTTTGACTTTTGGATCAAAATCAAGTTCAAGAATCATATTTCATCAAGACATGTTGGAATGTGAGTTTTGTTTCGTCAAGAAATTCAAAAGTTAAGACTACTTGGGAGAAGTCAAAATTCTAAATACTTAGAAATTTTTCTATGTTATTAAGAAATATGACAAGCTCAGAACTTCTGGCCAGATTTTCACCATGATGCAAGTTGATTCTGGAAGAACATCTGATTCAATAGTTATAGATTTCAACGAGATCCAAAACATTGCTGAACAGAACTTCTCCTAGAAATGCTGGGATTTCAAGTTATAAATGTTCAAAGGCACGTCCTTGAAACTGAAACACTCAGCAAATTCTGGACACTTTCAAGATAGAGTTTGGTCAGAACTTCTGGGCAAGTTTTCACAAAGGTTCAGTCAGAGTTTGACAGGATAATTCAAAGAAGGTTAAGAAGCATGCTGCAAGCTTCCTAGAAAGTATGAGATCTCCTTCAGAACATGCTGGAGCCAAAAGATAAAAGGATCAGAAGATTGGATGCTACGCTGAAGCAGAACTTCTGATCCAAAATTAAGAAATGATGCAGAGTTTCACATGGAAGGATTTCTGAATTTATAAATCTCATCATCATTTAATGCTCATTTAATGCTCACAACCACTTTTAAGTCTTTATCGAAAGGATTTCCCCCACGTGTACCTCTACTGTCTTGGGATAGCAAACTTTGGTGCAAAAATGTGCTAGGCCCATGTGTTGCTTTTGCTTTTCCTTAATTCCTGCTGACAAATCCAGCTTAAGCATGGCTAAAAGCTGATAACCACCATGCTTGCTTCAAGAACAAGGCAACGCTTTAGCATATGAAGGATATATTCAACGCTTTGGTCAAAACTTGAACAAATCTGAAAACCTTGTTTATACAACCCGCTGCATACCTATAACCAACAGCTAATTCATCCTACACCTGCATCCCATAATTGCACCAAACTAGCATGCGAAGACTGTGATCAAAATGCAAGGGAACAGGATGCCAAAAAAGGTTCAAATCCCATTTGTTTTTCCCCCAAAATCACAACAAATCCATCTATAAATAAGTTGCTCCATCACACTTTCAAGGGGCTGACTTTTGAAGGGAGAGAATCATAAAAAGAGAGAAAAGGAAGTAGTGAAACCTTCGTAAAAATCTAGAAATACCAAACAGAAAACCAAAACTTTGTTCTTCCTTTTGAATCAAAGAACTTGGCATTCTCCTCTTCCATTACTCTTGATGATTCCACAACGTCCAAAGGCAGCAACTCAAATCTCCAAGCCCACACTCCAGATTCAAGGTAAGTCTTTCTGACTTTGCATTTTTCATTAAGAACATCATTAATATATAAATATCACAATTAATGTTTTCCATATCATTGCATAAGTAGAAAAACTGTGGATCAGAGTTTCTTGATTAGGGCTAGATTCATATTTAGGATTAGAACTTCTATAAATTGTTGTGTTGTTATCCTTCTGATTTGCTGTCTAATAAGAACTGAATGAGTTGTTGACATGCTGATTAATATGAGAAAAGAGTTGAAATGTCACACAGAACTTCTAAGATTCACTCACTATTCTAACACAACACATAACTTCTGAGTTCTCCTTACATGTCAAGTACACTGAACTTCTGATGTTTCCACTCGTTGTTTTCAAACACTCAGAGTTTCTAATTTTTACATGCTGACAATACACTGAATTTCTGAAGTTTACTCACTGTTTTAGTGTAATACAGAACTTCTGACTTGTGACTCACTGTCTGAATACCACCCAGAATCTCTGTGTTTTCCCTATGACATTCCTTGCAGGACCTCAGAATGTACCAACTCATAACTTCTGATTCCACTGAGGTTCCTTTCTGAATCATCACGCGCCTAGCTTCAAAAAACCTGATCCTTGTTTCCTTGCTTGCAGTAACACGCTGTTTCTGCCTTTCATTTATTTTCCTTTTCATCATTTTTAATATTAACATAAAAAGACATAAAAATATTTTCCTTCTAATTTATTCCGTTTTTTAATTCATTAAGACAAAAAAAACTATTTTCTAAACAAATTCTTTTTCTTTCTTATGTTGTACATTTCAATATGATTGTAATATTAACTTAGGATTTAATTTTACTTGCAACCCCCATTCATAAATATGTACCCCCATCCCCCTAATGATTGTAATAGCGTAGGATATTTACTTTCTGCACTTTTATTGCTTTCATATATTGTTAGTAATTAGGGAGTGTATGGCAAGATATGAAATCGACAAATAGGTCCCCCTAATCAAGATTAAAATGCATGCAATCAAACACACTATTCACACATGCACCCTTAGGGTAAAACTTTGTTGCCTATCAGAAAAATAGTCATGTCCCTCGAACATGGGCATTTTAGCAAAGACCCTCGACAAAGGACCGTAGTCCCTCGATGACCCTCGATGTTGCTATCTGTAAACGATCGAGTCCTTAAACAACATTGCTAAAACGTTCCATGGGTTGCCTTCTATGACTATACAAACATCCCAATGCCCGTACCTTCACATCCAACGATGGGGCTTCTTACCAAAACAATGGTAAGATATCAACATCTAAAGGAGGAAGAAAAGCACATTTAAGACCTTTCGAGTAGGTAGATTCGGTTTTAGTTACTCGCTTGCTCACAACAAAACCATTTTATGCACCAACACTCTCACTTTTAAAAATTTTCAAAAGACAAACACTTTGTACGCGTTCTTATAGAAACGAGAACCATTACAAAGAATACACCTTTTCAAAATCACTTTCAAAAAACACATCTCACAAACACATCTTTGAAACTATTTTCCAAACAAACACTTTGTATGCGTTCTTATAGAAACGAGAATCATTACAAAGTTACATTTTCAAAATACTTTCAAAAACCTCACCACAAGCACATTCAAACAAAAGCAAGTGATCTAGCAAGTAACTAAGAGCCCATGGAAAACCATGGATGAAAAGGGTGCTAATACCTTCCCTTTTCATAATCTACCCCCCGAACTTAAGAAAACATCTCTAGAAAGGTCTTTCCTGTACTTTTTCACCTTTCCTCTTGGTTAAAAGAAAAGTTAGTGGCGACTCTTGCTAAACTGCAACATTTGCAAACACAAACGCAAAACCTCAAGTCAGTTCTCCCACCGCGTCACAGAACTGGCGACTTTGTTGGGGAATTATCCTAAAGTGGGGTTACATTAGGGTTAGATCACATTTACTTGCTTCCTTTGTTTTGATTTGTATGCTTTACATTATGGTTCTATGTTTGGACTTGCTTTGATCCTCCACCCTAATCTGGGGACACCTTTTAGGTAAATAGAAATAGATTGTGGAAACTCTACGACGTAGACCGATATGGTTGAAACAATGGCTATGTTAGTGTGACACATTTGTGGGTACCGGTATCCCTCGTGGTGAATCGAGGAGAATACGAGGCCGCTGAGTGGCGTCATGAAGCACTAATTGACTTTATAACCCTAATTGAATAAACTTGGCCATTAGGACATAGTGAGATAACTAGTTTCGGTGTAGAGCTGAAAATTGGTTAATACTCGATACTACACTCATTGAGGCTGGACTTTTGGGATATCTCGGCCGCAAGAAAAGATTGATTATGCTGAGACAATGCCTAAGAGAAAGGTTGGTGATATTGAGATCCCTTAGAACCTGGTTATTATTAACTAGGATAGGTTGAGCCAACTAAACATCAAGAGGGTACTTACCTACAAAACTCCATGCAAGCCTAAACCTAAGGACTTGTCTGCTTTGTGTGAATATGATTATTTATATTAGACTTGCTTACCTCGCATATTTGTACATAACATCATAACATCATACCATAGCATTGAACCATAACATTTCAAGGATCTCAAGGGTTTTTGATACAGGGTTACATTGAACCAGATGTCTACCAAAGGGCAAGAGGATTTATTTTCCTCTAACCAAACACCGTAAAAAATCAAGTACAATAAACCGGAGTCAAAGGCTACAACCCACTTGACATGGTGAGCTTAATTCTCGTGGAAGGACATCCACCGATACAAAGTTCTCCAATCCAAAACTGTAAGTGACTACTAACCCCGCGAGATCCTTGAAAACATGCATCCATATATCATGCATCATATGATGACAGGTTTCTCCCATTCAGGTCTCCTTATCCTCCTGCTGTTTATTTTAGTAAGATGGACATGGAACAAACGGTGAAAGATCTCCAAGATCAAAACGCTCAATTCCAACAAATGTTCCTGGCCATGGCTAAGGGGCAAGAGGACCTGAAGACTCTTTTTCTCCAAGGCAAGAAGAAAAAGTCCAAGAAGTCAGTAGGCGTCCTGAACTTGAGAAGAAGACCTAGAGGACCAATCAAGAGAGCTCTAGATCTTTCAACTCCATCCAACATGGGGGATAGTAATGAAGAAGACAACAGTCGGGAGATTAATATAGTCGAGGCTGACTACTCTGAGGAATAATCTCCTCCCACTATTGACAAGTACAAACAGTTGGAGGATTGCCTCAATGCAATGGAGATTCAATAGATACCCGTTTTGGATTTAGGAGACATGGGTTTGGTTTCTGGAGTGGTCATCCCGCCAAAGTTCAAAGTCCCTACCTTTGCCCTGTACGATGGAGTCTCTTGCCCTAAGATGCACTTAAAGTCTTATGTCCGCCAGATTCAACCATACACAACTGATCCAAAGCTTTGGATCCATTTCTTCCAAGAAAGCCTAGTAGGAACTTAACTCGAATGGTTCTATCAATTGGAGAGTTCTCGCATCCACACCTGGGAGGATTTAGCTTCTGCTTTCTATAAACAGTATCAGTATAATGCTGATCTTGCATCAACTCGTGTGCAATTGTAGAACATGACCATGGGTTCCAACGAGAGCTTAAAGGGTATGCCCAAAAGTGGAGAGACCTGGCTGGTAGGGTGCATCCCTCTTTAACTGACATGGAGCTAATTGACATCTTCATGGGAACTTTGATAGGACCTTTCTTCAAACACCTGATTGGAAGTTCCTCAGCCGGGTTCACCGAGATAATATTGACTGGCAAAAGAGTCGAAGCTGGCATCAAAAGTGGAAAGATCCAAGGAGCTACACCTTCTGATGCTCAGAAAAATCCATACAATGGGAAGAAAGAGTCCAATGTTGTGTATGGTCAAAAGAGTCGTCATGACCAACACGTAGGAGCAATCTTGATCTCTAATCCTATGCTTGCTCAACAAAGAACGGGGCATCAGCGTAAGGAGGTCACGCCTAAAGGATAATTCACTAAGATCAACATGTCACTGGCTCAAGCGCTACAACACATGTTGAAGGCAAAGTTGATTACGTTAAAGGCTCCTTTCTGGAACCCAAATACTTCCGCTCCTACCTATCATCCCAATGAAAGGTGTGCATATCACTCTGATAATCCAGGACATGATACAAACAAATGTTGGGCTCTGAAGAACAAGGTCCAAGACATGATTGATGCCAAGGAGATCGAGTTTGACCCTCCGGGGACTCCAAATATAATCACTGCTCCTATGACGAATCATTGAAAGCTTTTATTCATTTGAATTTTCAAGTTGTTACTTCTTTTGTTATTCAAACAATGATCTATTAATGTCAAGCTTTGTTTCATTAATGCATTACATATGTTTGTCTTGATTTGATCCACTCATTTTCATTTAAACTATGCTTATTGCTTACTTTATGACATTCAACTCTTGTTAAAAGATTACAAGCCTTTAGAGGTAGGATGACGAAAACAATGCCATAATCTCCTATAGTATGCTTTTGAACAGACCTTGCTGACGATGTACAAGCGTTCTTTCAAATTCTAAACACTGGAGTTATAAGGAAGATAATCCCTAATCAACCCCTTCGAGCCAAAGAAGTAGAAGTTTTCTTTCTTACACAAATTGAAACCTTTTAATCAAAACCTAGGGCATGGTAGTCTATCAGTTGATTTAAACGCGCATTTATCCGCAAACTCTCATTTCATAATACAACGAATGACATCAAAAAAAATATTCCTCTTGAATCAAAAGACAGTGTTGGTTCCCTATCACATAAGCGGTCATTATCGCTCAAAGAGAAAAGCCCACTAAGTCAAAACCTACAAAGGAGACTTAAGAAAAACTGAGGCATCCCGCTGAGTGTAATCTCAAAACAGGAGCAGTCAGGCAAAAATTAGGGATAACAAATCAAATAAAGAGGTCACTACGAATCCTCCACAACATGAAAAAAAATGTTACAAAAAATGACTGCCTTCCGACAAACTTAACTTGTCTGAATCATCACCAAAACGTCATTCCAAACTCAATTGGAGTTCAAACGTACAATTAACTGAGCTTAGAACTGAAGAACATCACGAAGAACAAGTGGGTACAAATACACTTTGAGCCTTTATCCTTTGTTTCTTAAACCGTGAACTAAGCCACGCTACAACCCTTCAAAAGTCCTAATTGAAGCATGGATTAGTTCGAAAGCATACTGTTACAAAAGGTATCCTGACTCCTGTAAGGCTTTATCCTGAACCCTGAGTTTGAATTTTTCTTACAAAACTTATTTACTCGCTAAAACGCATTTTTAAAATTTCAAGACAAGCATAAAATTTGCATTTATTTATCGCTGTTTGCATATGGCTATTTGTTTGACAACGGAGAAATTCAAACAACGAATGTCCGATGAACAAAAGCTCTCTCGGTGAACAAAATCACTTCAAGTGGGATGACACTTCCATTGAGAAATCTCCTATCAAAAAAGGGGGCATGACATGTCACTATCCAGCACACCTGGGGCAGTCCAGTCAAGATTCCAAGAAATATCTCAAGAAGTATGGAATAACCAGAGGTAGGTCTCCATCTCTATTACTTGGGGCATTGAACGCCAATCTCAACAAAGGGTTATGTACGGCCAAACATTTCCTGTCAGTGCCACAAACACTCGCTACTAGGGGCAGTGACAAATTTCCCCATAATCCTTCTCATAGGATGATTCCCCAACCAGATTTTTGATCTATGAAAACCTCTCCCCAACTGAGTCGACTTCAAGAATCCTCGAGGACTTTCCCCCAACGAAGTCGTCACCTCTCAAGCAGACCGGCAACAAGGTTTATTTCCCCAACAAACGGTAGGATTCCCCAACTTGAGTTTGCCTCTCCGACTACTACAAATCAAAGGACCACAACTCCTCTTCCCCAGTAGACTACTCTACAATCCCTGACAAGTTACCGTGAAACCTGGACCCGACCAGATATTAGTTCAACTTCAACTCCCCAGTAGAGCAACAGACAACCGAGACTCCTGAACTTTTCCCCCCAAGCAGGAATCAATACTCTCCACAGAGTTCTCAACTTTCCCCGGCGGAGTTCTCCTCAACAAAACAGGAATCCTTGGTGGAAATATTCTAAGAAAAGTTTGAAGACTCACCTACTCTTCAACAGCAGTCCAGGATTTAATGACTCTCCAACATTTGTCAAGGATTTATTTTTCGGACAAAGATACATTCAAATAAACATCTGACATTTCATATATCATATTACATACATGAAAAGTGCACACGACATAATCTCATTTATTTTGAGAACATCATTACGCAATGCATACATCATGACATTGCATACAACTAACTCTTTAAATTTTCAGGAAAGATCAGTCAACAAATAAAGTTCATCATCCTTTTGGAGTAGTAATCAGCCAAGATTCCTTCATCATCCTGCTGAGGTAGTAATCATCCAAGATTCCTTCGTCATCATGCTGAGGTAGTAATCATCCAAGATTCCTTCATCATCCTGCTGAGGTAGTAATCGTCCAAGATTCCTTCATCATCTTGTTGAGCATTCAGATACAGTTCAGATACGCTCCAGATACGGATGCCATCCCGATACTCATTCAGATTAAGCTTTCAGATACAGTCCAGATATGATCCAGATTCGGATGTCATTCTGTCACTCATTCAAATACAATCAAGATATGGTCTAAATTCAGATGTAATTCTGTCACTCATTCAAATACAGTCCAAATACGATCCAAATTCGGATGTCATTCTGTCACCCATTCAAATATAGTCCAGATACGATCCAGATTCGGATGTCATTCTGTCACCCATTCAAATACAGTCCAGATTGTGATGTATTTATGTCACTTATTCAAATAGAGTCTAAATATGATCTAGATTCGGATGTCATTCTGTCAGTCATTTAAATACAATCCAGATACGATCCAGATTCAGATGTAACTCTGTCACTCATTCAAATACAATCCTAATACGATCCAGATCCGGATGTCATTTTGTCACTCATTCAAATACAGTCCAGATATGATCCAGATTCGGATGTCATTCTGTCACTCATTCAAATACAGTCCAAATACGATCCATATTCAGATGTCATTTTGACGCTCATGTAGTACATTTCATAGATACGAGTAAGATACAATTCATTTATGGATATTATTCTGATACTCATCCCACAGACTCATCATCAACCAACCCTACACAGGTTCATCCTATTTTCCAAGATGAAGTTTCACACGGACTCATCATGAAGCAAACCTACACATGCCCATAATAAATTGAAGAATATCTAAAACCTCTACTAGTTCAGTGTAAATCTCTCAATGGTTTATCCCGATTCTCTCCGGTAGACTTCTTCTCTGGTTCAGATAAATCGCTCCAAGGTTTATTCAAATTCTTTCCAATTAAAGAAAATTCAAGACCTCTACTGGTTCAGTTTAAATCTCTCAATGGTTTATCCTGATTCTTCCTGGTAGACATCTTCTCTGGGTCAGATAAGTTGCTCCAAGATTTATTCTGATTTCTTCTCCAGTTGAAGTTAGAATTTAGACTTAGTCTAATTTCTGTCAACAATCACACTGGATGGCATCTATAAGCCCATCTCCAACAACTATCCATCATTTCTCCAAATGGAATCTATAATCCTATTCCCTACATAATCAACTAACACATCTTCGAGTTCAAATTTTCTGGGCACTCTAGTGTTCAATCATCTTCCACCTTCAAGTCACGAATGGAAGATTTACCAATCTAACTCTTCAGATGTAAGAATATTAAACACGGGCAGCTGTTGTACCCTAAAATTTACCCTCTCATTTGTCAAAGGATCACCCTGGACTCTCAGGTTTGCTTATATCAAGTTCCAAGTCTTGAATTACAACTTTTCCAAGAAAATCACTCACAAGGGCAAAATGGTCATTTGCACACTGAAAAGTCAAACTTTGACTTTTGGATCAAAATCAAGCTTCAAGAATCATATTTCATCAAGACATGTTGGAATGTGAGTTTTTTTTCGTCAAGAAATTCAAAAGTCAAGACTACTTGGGACAAGTCAAAATTCTAAATACTTAGAAATTTTTCTAAGTGTTTAAGAAATATGACAAGCTCAGGACTTCTGGCCAGATTTTCACCAGGACGCAAGCTGATTCTGGAAGAACTTCTGATTCAATAGTTATAGATTTCAATGATATCTAAAACATTGCAGAACAGAACTTCTTCTAGAAATGGTGGGATTTCAAGTTATAAATGTTCAAAGGCACGTCCTTGAAACTGAAACACTCAGCAAATTCTGGACACTTTCAAGACAGAGTTTAGTTAGAACTTCTGGGTAAGTTTTCAAAAAGGTTCAGTCAGAGTTTTCCAGGGTAATTCAAAGAAGGTTAAAAAGTATGCTGAAAGCTTCCTAGAAAGTCTGAGAGCTCCTTCAGAACATGCTGGAGCCAGAAGATAAAAGGATCAAAAGATTGGATGCTACGCTGAAGTAGAACTTCTGATCCAAAATTAAGCAATGATGCAGAGTTTCACATGGCAGGATTTCTGATTTGATAAATATCATCATCATTTAATGCTCATTTAATGCTCACAACCACTTTTGAGTCTTTATCCAAAGGATTTCCCCCACGTGTACCTTTACTGTCTTGGGATAGAAAACTTTGGTGCAAAAGTGTGCTAGGCCCATGTGTTGCTTTTGCTTTTCCTTAATTCCTGCTGACAAATCTAGCTTAAGCATGGCTAAAAGATGCTAACTACCATGCTTGCTTCGAGAACAAGGCAGCGCTTTAGCATATGAAGGCTATATTCAACTCTTTGGTCAGAACTTGACCAAATCCTAAAACCTTATTTATACAACCCTCCATAGACCTATAACCAACAGCTAATTCAGCCTACGCATGCATCCCATAATTGAACCAAACTAGCGTACGGAGACTGTGATCAAAAGGCAAGGGAACATGATGCCAAAAAAGGTTCAAATCCCATTTTTTTCCCCCCAAAATCACAACAAATCCATCTATAAATAAGTTGCTCCATCACACTTTCAAGGGGCTGGCTTTTGAAGGGAGAGAATCATAAAAAAGAGAGAAAAGGAAGTAGTGAAACCTTCATAAAAATCCAGAAATCCCAAATAGAAAACCAAACCTTTGTTCTTCCTTTTGAATCAAAGAACTTGGCATTCTCCTCTTCCGTTACTCTTGCTGATTCCAGAACGTCCAAAGGCAGCAGCTCAAAGCTCCAAGCCCACACTCCAGATTCAAGGTAAGTCTTTCTGACTTTGCATTTTTCATTCAGAACATCATTAATATGTAAATATCACAATTAATGTTGTGCATATCATTGCATAAGTAGAAAAAATATGGATCAGAGTTTCTTGATTAGGGCTAGATTCAGATTTAGGATTAGAACTTCTATAAATTGTTGTGCAGTTATCCTTCTGAATGAGTGGCTGACATGCTGATTAATATGAGAAAAGAGTTGAAATGTCACACATAACTTCTAAGATTCACTCACTGTTCTAACACAACACAGAACTTCTGAGTTCTCCTTACATGTCAAGTACACTGAACTTCTGATGTTTCCACTCGCTGTTTTCAAACACTCAGAGTTTCTGATTTTTACATGCTGAGAATACACTGAATTTCTGAAGTTTACTCACTATTTTAGTGTAATACAGAACTTCTGACTTTTGAATCACTGTCTGAATACCACCCAGAATCTCTGTGTTTTCCCTCTGACATTCCTTGCAGGACCTCTGAATGTACTAACTCAGAACTTTTGGTTCCACTAACGTTCCTTTCTGAATCATCACGCGCCTAGCTTCAGAACTTCTGATCCTTGTTTCCTTGCTTGCAGTAACACGCTGTTTCTGCCTTTCATTTATTTCCCTTTTCATCATTTTTAATATTAACATGAAAAGACATAAAAATATTTTCCTTTTAATTTATTCCATTTTTTAATTCATTAAGACAAAAAAAACTAGTTATAAACAAATTCTTTTTCTTTCTTATGTTATACATTTCAATAAGGTTGTAATAGTAACTTAGAATTTAATTTTACTTGCAACCCCCATTCATAAATATGTACCCCCATCCCCCTAATGTTTGTAATAGCATAGGATATTTACTTTCCTCACTTTAATTGCTTTCATATATTGTTAGTAATTAGGGCGTGTATGGAAATATATGAAATAGACAAATAGGTCACCCTAATCAAGATTAAAATGCATGCAATCAAACACACTATTCACACATGCACCCTTAGGGTAATCCCACTTTGTTATCTATCGGAAAAATAGTCATGTCCCTCAAACATGGGAGTTTTAGCAAAGATCCTCGATAAAGGATCGTAGTCCCTCAATGACCCTCGATGTTGCCTTCGGTAAATGATCTAGTCCCTAAACAACATTGCTAAAACGTTACATGGGTTGCCTTCTATGACTATACAAACGTCCCAATGCCCGTCCCTTCACATCCAACGATGGGTCTTCTTACCAAAACAATGGTAAGATAGCAACATCTAAAGGAGGAGGAAAAGCACATTTAAGACCTTTCGAGTAGGTAGATTCGCATTTAGTTACTCGCTTGCTCACAACAAAAACATTTTATGCACCAACACTCTCACTTTGAAACATTTTCAAAAGACAAACACTTTGTACGCATTCTTATAGAAACGAGAACCATTACAAAGAATACACCTTTTCAAAATCACTTTCAAAAAACACATCTCACAAACACATCTTTGAAATTATTTTCGAAACAAACACTTTGTATGCGTTCTTATAGAAATGAGAATCATTACAAAGTTACATTTTCAAAATACTTTCAAAAACAACACCACAAGCACATTCAAACAAAAGCAAGTGATCTAGCAAGTAACTAAGAGCCCATGGAAAACCATGGATGAAAATGGTGCTAATACCTTCCCTTTTCATAATCTACCCCCCGAACTCAAGAAAACATCTCTAAAAAGGTCTTTCCTGTGCTTTTTCACCTTTCCTTTTGGATAAAAGAAAAGTAGGTGGCGACTCTTGCTAAACCACAACATTTGCGAACACAAACTCAAAACCTCAAGTCAGTTCTCCCACCATATCACAAAAAGGAATCCCAGAAATTCTGCATTACACTTCGCCTCATTCCTTACATTAGTCAGAACATTTGTAGCTTAATCAGTTCTTAACAACAACAAATCAGAAAGATAAAATCACAATAGCTTATAGAGGTTCTAATCCTAATTCCGAGCCTAACTTTATTCAAGAAGTTATGATCCACAATTTTATTTACTCATGCTTTGTTATGGACAACATTAATACTATGATATTTACATATTTAATGATGTTCTGAATGAAAAGATTCAAAGTCAGAAAGACTTACCTTGAATCTAGAATGTGTGTTTGGGACTTAAGCTAGTGCCTTCAGATGTTCCGGAGTCAGCAAGAAAAACGGAAGAGAAAATGTTATGTTCTTTGATTCAAAGGGAAGAACAAAGGTTTTGGTTTTGTTTAGGAATTCAGGGTTCACGAATGTTTTACTGTTTTCTTTTCTCTCTTTCCAAAAGCCAGCCCCTTGAAAGTGTGATGGAGAAACTTATTTATAGGTGAGTTTGCTGTGGTTTGGGAGGGGGGGGCACAAATGAGATTTAAACCTTTTTGGCATACTGTTCCATTTCTTTTTAATCACAGCTTTTGTATGCTAATTTTGTGCAATTATGGGGTTTGAGAAAGTGCAGGCATGGACTGGATCAGTAGCTAGTTGCAGGACTGTGCTGTAGCAGGGCAGCAGGCTGCTTAAACGAGGTTTTGGGATTTGCTGATGTTCTGATCGCAGAAGATCAGAAACGTAGCCTCCATATGCTGAAGAGTCAATGTTCTGACCGAAGAACATTGCTTCCATATTTTCTTATTGAAGAGTCATATTCTGAACCGTCTTTGCAAATTATGATTGCACTTGTGTGGAGGCTAGCCCAGAAGTTTTGAAGTATCATATTCTCTTAACACTTATAAAATTTTCTAAATGTTTAGAAATTTGATTTTTTCAAGGTAATTTCTGATTTTAGATTTCTGATGAACCAACTTCTTGTCTTGACAGAATA
Organism: Vicia faba; assembly: GCA_948472305.1. Taxonomy (NCBI): domain Eukaryota; kingdom Viridiplantae; phylum Streptophyta; class Magnoliopsida; order Fabales; family Fabaceae; genus Vicia; species Vicia faba. Next base: position 1,468,782,566 of record OX451741.1, read on the forward strand.
TGATTGTTGGAACTTAATTTTGATCAAAAATTCAGAGTTTGACTTTAAAGTGTGCTTTTGACCATTTTCCCTTGTGAATGACTTTCTTGAAAAATTGTAATTCAAGGCTTGAAACTTGATGAAAGCAAACCCGAGGGTCCTGGATGATCCTTTGAGAAATGAGAGGGCAAATTTTATGGTACAACAACTGCCCCTATTCAATCTTCTTAAACTTGAAGAGTTAGATTGGCGAATCTGCCATTCGTGACTTGAAGGTAGAAGATGATTGAACACTAGAGTGCCCAGAAATTTGCACTTGATGATATTGCGGTTGATGTGTAAGGAATGGGCTTAAAGATGCCATTTGGAGGAATGATGGAGAGTTGGCGGATATGGGCTTCCAGATGCCATCCAGAGGTGATTGGTGCCAAAAATTTGAAGAAGTATCAGAATAAATCTCTGGTTGATTTATACTGAAATAGTAGACATAATGGGATGAGTATCAGAAAAATATCCATAAATGGATTGTGTCTGACTCACATCTTAAAGATGTACTGAATGAGCGTTAGAATGACATCCGTATCTGGCTCATATCTGAACTGTATTTGAGAAATATGCTGAATGAGCATCAGAATGGCATCTGAATCTGGAGCGTATATGAACTTTATCTGAAAGATGGATCTGAATGAGTATCAAAATGGCATCCGTATCTGGAGCATATCTGAACTATATCTGAAAGATGGATCTGAATAAGTATCAAAATGGCATCCGTATCTGGAGCATATCTGAACTGAATCTGAAATCTGAATCTGAATGAGTATCAGAATGGCATCCTTATCTGGAGAGTATTTGAATTGTATCTGAAAGTTGAATCTTAATGAGTATCTGAATGGCATCCGTATCTGGAGCGTATCTGAACTGTATCTGAAAGCTAAATCTGAATGAGTATTAGAATGACATCCGTATCTAGAGCGTATCTGAACCATATCTAAAAGAGAATCTGTGTAGGAATTCTTTAGTTGGTCGTATAGATAATTGTCCTGTCTTGTTTCAGGTATTAATCTATAAGTATGAAGCTTGATTGTGACATATGATGAAGGAATCCTGTACCATTTCTACCTCGATTGATAATTAAGTAATCTTGGACAATTCAACAGATGATGAAGGAATCAGGATGATTACTACCTCGGCGGATAATGAAGGAATCTTGGACGATTACTACCTCAACGGATAATGAGGGAATCTGGGATGATTACTACCTCAACGGATAATGAAGGAATCTGGGTTGATTACTACCTCAGCGGATAAAGAAGGAATCTGGGACGATTACTACCTCAGCGGATAATGAAGGAATCTGGGACGATTACTACCTCAACGAATAATAAAGGAATCTGGGACGATTACTACCTCAATGGATAATGAAGGAATCAGAGATGATTACTACCTCAGTGGATAACGAAGGAATCTGGGACGATTACTACATCAGTGGATAATGAAGGAATCTGGGACGATTACTACCTCAGTGGATAATGAATAAATCTGGGACGATTACTACCTCAGCGGATAATGAAGGAATCAAGGATGATTACTATCTCAGCGGATAATGAAGGAATCTTGGACGATTACTACCTTAGCAGGATGATGAAGGAATCTTGGATGATTACTACTCCAAAAGGATGATGAAAGAATCTTGTATGATTACTACTCCAAAAGGATGATGAAGGAATCTTGGACAATTACTACTCTGAAAGGATGATGAAGGAATCTTGGATGATTACTACCTCAGCGGATGAAGAAATCCAAGCTTGATTTTGTCTTGGAGAAGTTTACAAATTGATGACACTTATCTGTTGATCTTTTCCTGAAAAGGAAAAGAAATAATTGTATGCAATGTCATGATGGATGAAATGCATGGCGTAATGATGTTTCTCAAAATAAATGAGATTATACTGTATGCATTTATCATGTATGTAAATATGGTGCATGAAATGTTGTTAGAATGTAATTTTGTCTTGGAAAATAAATCCTCGACAAGTGCTGGGGAGTTTTGGGAAGCTGAATCCCGGACGACCGTTGGGGATGAAGTGTATGCACATCTTCAACTTTGCTTAGAATGTTTCCACTGGGGAATCCTGTTTTATTGTTTTGAGGAGAACTTCGTTGGGGAGTGTCTATTTTGCTTGAGAAGAAAACTTTGTAGAGAGTGTTGATTCCTGCTTGGGGAAATTAGTTCAAGAGTTTTCGTTGTCCGTTGCTCTACTGGGGAGCTATTGAGTATTATAGGAAAGTCGGCTGGGGAAGAGGAGTCGTGGTCCCTTTATTTGTGATAGTATGAGAGGAAAATTCAAGATGGGGAATCTTGCCATTTGTTAGGGAAATAAACCATGTCGCCAATCTATTGGAGGTGTGTTTTCTTTTGGCAGAACTCCTCGAGGATTTTTGAGATCAACTCATTTGGGGAGAAGTTTTCAGAGATTGAAACTCTGGCTGGGGATCACCCTATGAAAAGGACTTTGTGGGAGTTTTGTCACTGCCCCTAGTAGCAAGTGTTTGTAGTATTTCCAGGAACTTTTTGCTTGACTGCATGTGACTCCTTACTAGAATTCAAGTTCAATGCTCCTAGGTTATTCAGATACAAACCTGCCCCTGGTTACTCAGCATTTCTTGAGATATTTCTTGGAATCTTGACTTGACTTCCCCCAAGCGAGTTGGACAGTGACATGTCATGCCTCCTTGGTTAATAGGAGATCTGCCATTGGAAGTGTCATCCTATTCAAAGTAATTTCATTCTGTGAAAGAGTTTTGATTCGCTGGATATTTGCTGTGTGCATTTCTCTGCTGTCAAACAATTAGCCATATGAAAACAACGATATTCAAATAATGCAAAGTTTATGCTTGTCTTGAAATTTTGAAAATTAGTTTTAATAGATAAAAGAAAATTTGTAAGAAAATTCAACTCAGGATTTGGAGTAAAGCCTTGTAGGAGTCAGGATACCTTTTGTAACAGTATGCTTTCGAACTAACCCATGCTTCAATTAGGACTTTTGAAAGGTTGTAACGTGGCTTGGTTCACGGTTTAAGAAACAAAGGATAAGGCTCAAAGTGTATTTGTACCGGCCCTTTCTCTGTGATGTCCTTCAGTCCTAAGCTCCGTTAATTGTGCGTTTGACTTCCAATTGAGTCTGGAATGACGTCTTAGTGATGACTCAGACCAGTTAAGTTTGTTCAAAGGCAGTCATTTTTTCCATGTTTTCCATGTTGTTGAGGATTTGTGGTGACCTCTTTTTGATTTGTTATCCCTGATTTTGGCTGACTGTTACAGTCAGCGGGATGCCCCAATTTTCCTTAAGTTTCCTTCGTAGGTTTTGACTAAGTGGGCTTTTATTTTGAGAGTTAATGACTGCCTATTTTGGTAGGGTACCATCACCGTCTTTTGATTCCAGAGTAATGTTTTTGATGTCATTCGTTGTATACAAAGTGAAAGTTTGCGACTGAACGGGATTTTGAATTAATTGAGAGACTACCCTACCCCAGGTTTTGATTAAAGGTTTCAGTTTTTGTAAAAAAGAAACTTCTACTTCTTTGGTTAGAAGGGGTTGACTAGGGATTATCCTCCTTATAACTCTAGTGTTTAGGAATTGAAAAAAACGCTTGTACATCGTCAGCAAGGTCTATCCAAAAGCATATTGCATGAGCTTATGGCATTGTTTTCGTCATCCTCCCTCTAAAGGTTTGTAACTTTTAGCAAGATTTGAATATTATACAAAGAGTAAAGATAACATAGTTTAAATATAATTAAAACAAATGGATGAGTTCAAGACAAACATATGCAATGCATTAATGAAACAAACTTTGACATTAATAGATAAGTGTTTGAACAACAAAAATTACAATTGAAAAATAAAAAATGAACTGGAATGCTCAATGATTCGGCATGGGAGTGGTGATCACGTTGGGAGTCTTCGGAGGGTCGAACTTAATCTCCCTGGCATCAATCAAATCTTGAATCTTGTTCTTCAAAGTCCAACAGCCGTCGGTGTCGTGTCCAGGGCTATCAGAATGGTAGGCACATCTTACATTGGGATTATACTTGGGAGAGGAAGGATCGGGGTTTTGAGGAGGATCCTTTAGTGTGATCAATTTCACCTTCAGCAAATGTTGTAACACTTGAGACAATGGCATGTTGATGTTACCGTACTGCATTTCTTGGTATTTTATCCTATGCCTATTTCCATGTCTTTGTTGAACATGTGTAGGATTAGAGATCAGGATTACCCCCACGTGTTGGTCGTGGTTGCTCTTGTTATAAACCTTTTAGCCATAAACAGCATTGGACTCTTTCTTCTCGTTGTATGGATTTTTCTGAGTATCAAAGGATGTAGCTCCTTGGATCTTTCCGCTTTTGATGCCAGCTTCGACCCTTTTGCCAGTCAGTATTAGCTCGGTGAACCCGGCCTAGGAGCTTCCAATTAGGTGATTGAAGAAAGTTCCCGTCAAGGTTTCTATAAAGATATCAATCATATCCCTATCAGTTAAGGGTGGCTGAACTTTGCCTACCAAGTCTCTCCACTTTTGGGCGTACTCTTTGAAGCCCTCGTTGGAACGCATGGTCATATTTTGTAATTGCACACGAGTATGTGCAAGATCAGTGTTGTATTGGTACTGCTTGTAGAAAGCAGTAGCCAAGTCCTCCCATGTGTGAATTTCGGTTCTTTCTGACTGATTGAACCACTCCAGCTAAGTGCCAACCAAAATTTCTTAGAAGAAATGGACCCATAGCTTCTGGTAAGCAGTGTGAGGCTGAATCTTGCGGAGATACGACCTCAGATGCATTTTAGGACAAGAGATCCCATCATACTTAGCAAAGGTAGGGATTTTTAACTTTGGTGGGATGACCACTCCAGAAACCAAACCTAACTCTTCAAAGTCTAAGCCAGGTATCTGCTGAATTTCCATAGCATTGAGGTGATCCTCTAGTTGTTTGTATTTATCATCAACGGGAGGATATTGTTCCTCAGAAAAGTCAGCTTCATCTTCATCCATCCTTAGGCTGTCATCTCCTTCTTTTGTCTGATTGTCTCCTTTGGTTGACGGAGTCGAGAGGTCTAGAGTTCTCTTGACTGGTCCTTTAAGTCTTCTTCCCAAGTTCAGGACGCCTACTGACTTCTTTGACTTTTTTTTCTTGTCGTTGAAAAGAAGAGTCTTCAGTTCCTCTTCCCCCTTAGCCATGGTCAGGAACATTTGTTGGAATTGGGCATTTTGTGTTTGGAGATCCTTCATCGTTTATTCCATATCCATCTTACTGAAATAAACAGTAGGAAGATAAGGAGACCTGTATGGGAGAAACCTGTCATGATATGATGCATGATATGTGGATGCATGTTTTCAAGGATCTCTCGAGGTAAATGTTAGAAGTTACTTACAGCTTTGATTTGAGAATTTCTTATCTGTGGATGTCCTTCCACGAGAATTAAGCTCACCATGTCAAGTGGGTCATAGCCCTTGACTCAAGTTACCGTGCTTTGGTCTTGACGGCATTTAATTAGAGGAAAATAAATCCTCTTTCCCCTTGATAGACGTCTGGCTCAACGTGACCCTGCATAAAAGGCCCTCGAGATCCTTAAAATGGCTATTGAAAATGCTATGGTATGATGTCATGATGTTATGTACAAGTATGCAAAGTAAGCAAGTTGTTATGTACAAATAGTCATATACACACAAAGCAGACAAGTCCTTATGTTTAGGCTTGCATAGAGTTTGATAGGTGTAGCGGTAGAAATGTTCAAGACTAAGCCATTGGATTGACTAGACTTGTTACAAATCAAAATAAAAATCGCCACCGTGCTTTATTATTTCCAAAGTAATGGGAAAAGAGCGAATAACCCAAAAAAGGGGGAAAGATTCATGGTAAGGTGGTTGGTTATGCAAAGGGAAGGTATTAGCACCCTAAACATCTACGGTACTCCGCAGTGTTAGAACATAAGTTGATTCTACAACCCTTAATTACAGTTTTGATGATAACAAAATACAAAGAATAAATAAATTGTAAGATTTATATATAATACAAATATGCTTCTTAAAATTATGTTTTGTATATACAGAAGTTTTGATGGAATCAACATCAGCATCAGAAGATCAGTAATATGTCCGCATCAGAAGATCAGTAACATGTGATACACGCTGAAGCTACCAGATTATACGCTGAAGCTTGATGACCAGAATCTGCGCATAAACATATACACTCTGACTCTGATCAAAGATCTTTACCAAGTCATCAGCACTCAAAGCGTCAGCATAAGTTAAAGTAAAGAAGACTCTGAAGCGTTACTATGTATTCAAGACAAAATTAATTTCTAACGGCTTTATTCAAGACAAGATCTTCTCAAAAAGGAAAGAGCGTTATTATCATTGAAATGGCTTTATGGACAACGTATCTCTGCCTTGTCTATATAAACAAGTCTGTGTGAGAAAAGACTACGCTCATATACGCACACACTCATAATTTGCCAAGCCTTCAACACCACGCTTACTCAAACACTTTAGCAAATTCATTTTCATTCTAAGCTTAAATTTGTGTATTTATCACAGTTGTGGTATACTGTTTTATTAGAAAACGTTAAACACATTCTTGTTCAATTCTTTGAAAGAGATTTCCTTGAGATAAACCGGTATGTGGTTATACTCAAGAAGGATTTAACAGTTGTTAAAGTAGCTGTGTAATCCTTTGAATATAGTGGATTAAGACCTCGTTGGAGAGAGGCAAAATCACCTTGATGGGTAGACTGGAGTAGTTTGAGATCAAATGAACCAAGATAAAAATACAGTGTTGTCTAAGCATTTGATTTAAGTTTTAATAATTCAACCCCCCTTCTTGTGTTTTTCACATCTTCAATTGGTATCAGAGCGCATGGTTCTGAGCTTAAAACACTTAACCGTGTCAGTACAAGATCCAGCGTCAGAAAAACACAATGGCAGGACCAAATCAAAACATCAGCAATGACAACAATGAATAAAGAGACAGATTTAGTGGCAAACATCCAGTCTTTGATGGAGAGAACTTTGACTACTAGAAAGACAGAATTGAAAGTTTCTTTCTGGCCCATGATGCTGATCTGTGGGACATGGTGACTGATGGATACATGCACCCAGTGGATGGAAGTGGTTAGAAGATTGACAGGAAAACAATGTCTGATCAGCAAAAGCGTGAGTTCAGAAATCATCACAAGGCCAGAACAATTCTTCTCAGCGCCATCTCTTATTCATAATATTTGAAGATATCAAACAGAGACACTGCAAAGAATATGTTTGACTCTATGAGAATGACGCATGAAGGAAACATTCAAGTCAAATAAACCAAAGCCCTTGCACTCATTCAGAAGTATGAGGAATTCAAGATGGAAGAAAGTGAATCAATAGAAACTATGTTTTCAAGATTTCAAATTCTTGTTGCTGGTCTAAAATTTCTTGACAAAGGGTATTCTACTGCTGATCACATTAAGAAGATCATCAGAAGCTTTCCAAAACAATGGAGGCCAATGGTCACAACGCTTAAGCTAGCCAAGGATCTCAACAAAATCTCTCTGGAGGAACTTGTCAGCTCCCTCAGAAGTCACGAGATAGAGCTAGAAGCAGATGAACCTCAAAAGCAAGGTAAGCCATTAGCTTTAAAATCTAACAGAAAATCTGACTCCAAAGTTTTGCAGGCTGTGGAAGAAACCTCTGATGGGTCCTCATTAGAAGAAGATGAACTATCTCTCCTCTCCAGAAGGGTGAACCAATTATGGAAGCAGAGGCAAAGGAAGTTCAGGAATCCCAGAAGACCAGAAAATCAGAATGAATCTTTCTCCAGATACAGAAGGTCAGAATCCTCCTCTGGACACAGAAGATCTGAAGGTTCTTCAGGAAACAGAAAGCCAAACAACAAAGACATCATCTGCTATGAATGTAACGAGCAAGGGCACTACAAAAGTGATTGCCCAAAGCTTCAGAAGGAAAATCCCAAAAAGAATTTTGGCAAGGAAAAGAAGAAAAGTCTCATGGCTATATGGGATGATTCTGACACATCTGAAGCTGACTCAGAATCAGATGATGAAAGAGCAAACATAGCTCTCATGGAAAACATAACAGAAGACAGTGAAGCTTCTGAGTCAGAATCTGAATCAGATACAGAAGAGGTATTCCCTGACTTTACTATAAACTTTACTAAGGCTGAACTAGCTGAAAGCCTTAATGAAATTCTGGAAAGATATCAGCAGATCAGAGTCAAATTCAGAAACCTGAAAAGGAATCTTGCTTCTAACTCTGATAAGACTGAGAGTCTCAAATTGGAGAATTCTGAGTTAAAAGATAAAATTTCAAAATTAGAAAACCAATTGCAAAACTCTCAGAAGGAAACAATCCCTGAAACTCCCAGCAATGCTGATGAGATCATCAAGGAGTATGATTACATCTTTCAGAAGTTTCTAGCTAAAAACATAGACAAAAGCAAAATGGCTTCAATGATCTATGGAGTTAGCAAAAATGGAAGAAAAGGGATAGGATATCAAGGTAAGGTACATACACCAAAAAATGCCATGGATTTAGTTATAAAACATACTCCACTTGATTCACACTTTATATATGGGCACACACATGACATAAAATATAAAAGTAGTGATTACTCTGTCAAACCAAAATTCAACCAGAGTTTTGGTAAAACTAACAAATCAGGACCCAAGAAAATGTGGGTACCTAAGGATAAAATAATACATGTGGCAAATATCTTTAGCAGCAAAGCAAAAACACCAATCATGGTACCTGGACTCTGGCTGCTCACGACACATGATGGGAATAAGGCATATGTTCCAAAGCCTGGAACTTAGGCCTGGAGGACATGTAGGTTTTGGAGGCAATCAGAGAGGAAAGATCATTGGCTCTGGAACAGTAGGTAATGGAAATCTTCCCTCTATAAGTAATGTTTTACTAGTTGATGGATTAATGCATAATCTGTTATCCATAAGTCAATTAAGTGATAGCGGTTATGATATAATCTTCAATCAAAATTCATGCAAAGTTGTTAGTCAGAAAGATGGGACTATCCTATTTAATGGAAAGAGGAAAAACAACATTTATAAAATAAAACTTTCTGAACTAAAAAGTCAGAATGTAAAGTGTCTTCTGTCTGTTAACAACGAGCAACAGATCTGTCACAGAAGATTGGGACATGTTAGTATGAGAAGAATATCTCAGATTAACAAACTCAATCTGGTCAGAGGACTTCCTAACCTGAAGTTCAATTCAGATGCTCTATGTGAAGCATGTCAGAAAGGCAAGTTTGCAAAACCAACATTCAAATCCAAAAACGTTGTTTCCACTTCCAAGCCAATAGAACTTATGCATATTGACTTATTTGGACCAGTTAAAACTGCTTCAGTTAGTGGCAAGAAGTATGGGTTAGTATTCGTAGATGACTATAGCAGATTGACATGGGTAAAGTTCTTAAGGCACAAGGACGAGTCACACTCTGTGTTTGTTACCTTCTTCAACCAAGTTCAGAATGAAAAGGATCTTAGAATCGTCAAAGTCAGAAGTGATCATGGTGGAGAATTTGAAAACAAAGATTTTGAGTTATTCTTTAATGATAAAGGCATTCTGCATGATTTCTCTTGTCCTAGAACTCCCCAGCAAAATGGAGTTGTAGAACGAAAGAACAAAACATTGCAAAAAATGGCCAAAACCATGATCAACGAGACTAACGTTGCTAAGATCTTCTGGGAAGAGGCAATAAACACAGCGTGTTACATTCAAAATAGAATCTCCATAAGACCTATTATGGAAAAGACTCCATATGAATTGTGGAAGAACAGAAAGCCCAACGTTGCCTATTTTCACCCATTTGGATGTACATGTTTTATTATGAATACAAAAAATTATTTGAACAAGTTTGACTCTAAAGCACAAAAGTGTATTATGTTAGGATATTCTGAACGCTCAAGAGGGTACAGAGTATACAATATAGAAACACAGATTGTGGAAGAGTCAATCAATGTTTGTTTTGATGATAAGCTTGACTCTCAAAAGTCAAAGCAGAATGAATTCCTTACAGGTATGGAAGTTGAACTCACAGGTACTGAAGACAAGTCATCAGAAGCTCTCAACATAGACACTCCCTCAACATCAGAAAGAGTAACTGCAAGCAATCCAGCACCTTCTGTTGATCAACTCCAGAAAAGACCATCTAGAAGCAGCATGGATCACCCAGAAGAAATAATCTTAGGAAGAAAGGAAGATCCAATCAGAACAAGATCTAGCTTCAGAAACTCTGAAGAATCCCTCATGGATATGGTTTCTCTAATTGAACCAACAACAATTGATGAAGCACTTCTGGACAATGACTGGATTCTAGCAATGCAAGAGGAGCTAAATCAATTCACAAGAAATGACGTATGGGATCTAGTTCCTAAACCAAAAGGATTCAACGTCATTGGAACAAAATGGGTGTTCAGAAACAAACTGAACGAACAAGGTGAAGTCATCAGAAACAAAGCACGACTGGTAGCACAAGGTTATAGTCAGCAAGAGGGGATAAACTATACAGAAACCTTTGCTCTAGTCGCCAGGTTAGAATCTATCAGACTCTTAATTTCATTTGCTGTTAATATAGGCATCACTCTGTATCAGATGGATGTTAAGAGTGCATTCTTAAATGGCTATATAGAAGAAGAGGTATATGTGAACCAACCCCCTGGTTTTGAAAGTTCCAAAAATCCAGAATATGTTTTCAAACTAAAGAAGTCACTATATGGTCTAAAACAAGCTCCCAGAGCATGGTATGAAAGACTAAGTAACTTCCTGTTAGAAAAGGAATTCACCAGAGGGAAAGTGGACACAACCTTTTCTGTAAGACAGTTAAGAATGACATTTTAGTATGTCAGATTTATGTTGATGACATCATATTTGGATCTACTAAACCCTCTATGGGAAGAAAATTTGCTAAATGTATGCAGACAGAATTTGAGATAAGCCTAATGGGGGAACTAAAATTCTTTCTGGGCATTCAGATTAATCAAACCCCAGAAGGAACTTACATTCATCAGAGCAAATATGTCAGAGAACTTCTGAAGAAATTTGATCTCTCAGAATGTAAGCCATCAAAGATTCCAATGCATCCCACGTGCATTCTGGAAAGAGAAGAGGTAAGTAAAAAGGTAGAACAGAAGGTCTACAGAGGTATGATTGGTTCTCTTCTCTATCTGACGGCTTCAAGGCCTGATATTTTATTCAGTGTTTTAATTTGTGCTAGATTCCAATAAGATCCTAGAGAATCTCACTTAACAGCAGTTAAGCAAATTTTCAAGTATCTGAAAGGTACTACTAATCTGGGTTTGTTTTATAGAAAATCAAGTGATTACAGCTTAGTAGGATACTGTGATGCTGATTTTGCTGGAGACAGAGTTGAACGTAAAAGCACTTCTGGAAGCTGCCATTTTCTGGGAGAAAATCTGATCTCATGGTCCAGCAAAAGACAATCCACAATAGCTCTATCAACAGCAGAAGCTGAATACATAGAAGCAGCTGGATGCAGCACACAAATGCTCTGGATGAAAAGTCAACTTGAGGACTTTCAGATATTTGAGAGTAACATTCCTATCCTCTGTGACAATACTTCTGCTATTTGTCTCAGTAAAAATCCTATTTTGCATTCTAGGGCTAAGCATATAGAAATAAAACATCATTTTATTAGGGACTATATTCAGAAAGGGATTTTAAATTTAAAATTTATTAACACAGACCATCAATGGGCTGATATATTTACAAAACCTCTTTCTGAAGATAGGTTCAACTTCATTCTGAAACATCTCAGCATGAAGCTCTGCCCGGAATAAAACTGTTTTAATTCCATATCTTAACCTTCAGAACTTTGTTTATTTTTCGTGAACTACTGATCAATCTTTCTTCAGATCTTTAGAAGTACAGATTGTATCAGAATTTATCCATGAAGATCTGAGCGCTTCATTTCAAGGATAGAAATGTGCAGTTCACTCAAGCAAACAAGTGTCATCCAGTCATCAGCTATTTTCTGAAGCTGAACACGCGTTCACGTTTCTGAAAGGTCAAAAGCGTTGATTGGATGCATTGAGACACATGTCATGGGTAACCGTTCCAATATCTTTCTGAATCCCCCAAAATCAGCTATCATTAAATGCTAATAATCATTATAATTAATTTCTCTCTCTTGCCGTTTATGTTTTCAAAATTGTTTAGAAATCTATTTAAACACACTTCACACCATTTGCACTCTTTTACCTTCACTTTCATTTTCTCTCAAACTTACTGATTTCAGTTTGCATACTTTCTCAAAACCCTTTCAATCTTTTTTCACAAAACCTTTGTGTGAACATGGCTTCTTCAAGCATTCCTACCTCCAGTTCTCAGAAAACAGGTTCATCTGAGAAATATGAAGAACCCTACATAACGCTTCTCACACCAATCAAAAATCTAGAAGTTCTGTCAGAATTGATCATGGATTTCAACAGTCTTCAAGAGAATGGGTTTAATCTCTCTGAAGAAGTTAAAGCTCAAGGCTGGGAAAGATACTTTGACAGACTGGTGGGTCCAACATTCCCTATTCTGGTAAAGGAATTTTGGATTCATGCTTCTTCTTCCAACCATCAAGTTACTTCATACATTATGGGGAAGAATATTGTTATTACTGAGGACCTCATTGCAAGATTAATAGGCTACAGTGGTGGTGGTGTTTGTTGCATTGACATGGCTGAAAGATGCGCTGATGTTGCCCTAATTGCAAGAGAAATATTTACTCTGGGTCTTCCCTCCAGCAAGATAAGGGATTTAAAATACCATCACAGAATATGGGCCAAGATCATTCTGGGGTGCATAAACCACAGGAAGCCTACCAGCTCTCCTGACTACATCAATATTGATCAACAGTTTCTGATCTACTTCATCTCTCAGAAGATCAAGGTAAATCTGGCTCATCTGCTGTTTAACCATCTAAAGACCAATGTTAAAGAAACCATAGAAGAGGAGCGAACAAAAAGGGATTGGATACCCCTAGGAAGACTTATATCAGATATTCTAACAGAGAATAAGCTGATTGATCATCTTACAGAGGCTCAGGAAATCAGCTCCTTGGAGGCTACTGTTGGCAAACAGCTAATGCAAAGAATCTGAAGAAAATGAAGTTGATTGAGAACATCAAGAAGGAACCCAGCGTCACTCCTTTTGCAACAATCTCCAGCAGAAGAGTCCCTCTGGATAACTTTCCTTTGTTCTCAGAGATTGATTCTAAACCAGATATAATTGTCAAATATCTGGATACTTGCAAGGCGGATGGTACATCACCTAATCTGAACATTCAAGATCTGCAGCAGAAGGCTCCAGAAGTTGTGCTGAAGAAAACCAAGAAAAGGAAAGCTGTAGCAGAAGGATCATCCAAGCAGACTCCTAAAAAGAGAGGTAATCCTTCTTCTGTAACTGTTTTAGATTCAATTTCTGTATCAACATCTATACCAATTCCCACTCAATCTGAAAACCCCACACCACAAACTTTTGATGACTTTGACATTGACTTTGACCCCTCAGAGTCATTAACTCTTAGAAGATCTCGCTCCCAACCTCAAAATCCAAATATTGATGAAACCCAACAAGAACTTGCAAAAGTTCTATCTGATATAAACCAACATACTTCTGCTCCCATGCCAGAAAATCCAAATCCTGAAACCACCACAGAACCACAACCAGAAATTCCCATCTCACCACAACCAGAAAATCCACCTTCTCCAAAACCTGAACTATCTCACCCAGAAGTTCAAACTTCTAAGGCTCAACCTTCAGAACCAGAACCAGAACCTCATAACGTTCAATCAAACCAAACTGTTGATTCTGATACCATTCCCATTCCTGGAATCACAGAACCTCTGGCCATTCATATGCCCCTTGGCACCATTGTGAATTTTCCCCCACTTCCCTCTTCACCAGAATCAACTCCACCTAACTCCCCATCAAGTCCAATCATAATTCATGACTGTCCTACTCCCTCACCAAAGAACAACCCAGAAGACAACATCAAGATTGTCCTTGACTTAACAGTTTTTGAACGTCTTGCTGCCATAACCCACAAAACAGCTATCCCAAAACCAAAACATCCAGATGTTGGTACCAGCTTATTGACATTTGAAACAGAAGTACAGAAGTGGATCACTTCTCTGAAACAAGCTAGTCTTGAGCTGGTTGACCCTGCTGCATCAGACTACCTTTGGACAAAGTTCAGAAGATGGGTATGCTCTGAAACTTATAAGTTGCAAGAACAGAGCTATGGACAAGCTCAACAGAACTTCAGCAATCTGCTGAAAGAAATTGAAGGTCCAGTTCTGAGCAAGCTGCTTAAGGAAGAAGTTCTCCCTCTGGACAATGCTCCCTGGTCTGAACATCGTCCTGCATCCAAAGTTCAACCTGATACTCAAGAGCAGATGTCCTGCTGAAGCACTGGGTCAAGAAAAGGATATTGCAGAAATCTCTGAGAAGCATCCTGTTTCTGAAGATCCTCAAGCTTCCTCCCTTGACAGGAAGACTCTAGAAGACCTAAAAAGATCTGATATGTTGATGAAGGAAAGAATGGATAAACATGACAACAAAATTCATGCAATCACGAGCATGTTAACCCAGCAACAGGAAACAAACACCCAGATCAAGAGCATGTTGGAGGCTTTGTTCACACGTCTTCCTCCTCCCTCTTAAAATTTCCTTGTTTTTAAAACTTGTCTATCTGTAATATTTTTACATTGTTCTGAACTTATCATTGCTTCTTTTTTTAATATAAACGCATTTTTAGCTCTGATCTTATGTTCTTTTTGATAATTGACAAAAAGGGGGAGAAAGAATGATATTTTTCAATAACGGATTACTGAGACATAAGTCTCAAACATTCTGATCTATTTAAAATTTTTTCTCTTCTGAAAAGCTTGAACAGGCACAAAACTCTGAGGAAAGATACAGTAAAGTTATGATGCTCAAAGACTCATGGAAGTAAAGGGAAGTAATCAACTCAGGGGAAGTTTTCTCTTCTTAATTCTATACCTTTTATTCTTTATTTTTAATTGAAAAATATGGTTTTTGTCATCATCAAAAAGGGGGAGATTGTTAGAACATAGTTTGATTCTACAGCCCTTAATTAGAGTTTTGATGATAACAAAATACAAAGAATAAATAAATTGTAAGATTTATATATAAGACAAATATGCTTCTTAAAATTATGTTTTGTATATACAGAAGTTCTGATGGAATCGGTATCAGCATCAGAAGATCAGTAATATGTCAGCCTCAGAAGATCAGTAACATGTGCTACACGCTAAAGCTACCAGATTATACGCTGAAGCTTGATGACCAGAATCTGCGCATAAACATATACACTCTGACTCTGATCAAAGATCTTTACCAAGTCATCAGCACTCAGAAGCGTCAGCATAAGTTAAAGTAAAGAAGACTTTGAAGCGTTACTATGTATTCAAGACAGAATTAATTGCTAACGGCTTTATTCAAGACAAGATCTTCTCAAAAAGGATAGAGCGTTATTATCATTGAAATGGCTTTATGGACAACGTATCTCTTCCTTGTCTATATAAACAAGTCTGTGTGAGAAAATACTATGCTCATATACGCACGCACTCATAATTTGCCAAGCCTTCAACACCACGCATATTCAAACGCTTTAGCAAATTCATTTTCATTCTAAGCTTAAATTTGTGTATTTATCACAGTTGTGGTATACTGTTTTATTAGAAAACGTTAAACACATTCTTGTTCAATTCTTTGAAAGAGATTTCCTTGAGATAAACTGGTCTGTGGTTATACTCAAGAAGGCTTTAACAGTTGTTAAAGTAGCTGTGTAATCCTTTGAATATAGTGGATTAAGACCTCGTTGGAGAGAGGCGAAATCACCTTGACGGGTGGATTGGAGTAGTTTGAGATCAAACGAACCAGGATAAAAATATAGTGTTGTCTAAGCATTTGATTTAAGTTTTAACAATTCAACCCCCCTTCTTGTGTTTTTCACATCTTCACGCAGGAGCCTCTTTGTGAAATCTGTATATTTTGGCTATATAAAAAAATGTCTTATATATAAAATGGATGGTGGAGGTGAGAAGAGAAATATATTTTTTTATGATTTTTGCACCCGCCGCGGTTGCGAACCTTTAATGCCTACGTACCACCTTTCGTGCAATAGAGGATCAAGGTACACGTAGTTCCTCTTTTGAAAATTTTAAACAGAAGTGTGTTGGTTAATTTTAAGATATAAGACATCATCGTCATTGTCCGTGTGGAAAACATACTTACTACCCACAATCATGATAAAGGAGAATTTGCTTCATCTCAAAGTGGAGGATATGGCTTGGATTTTAAAATCAACAATGCCTCACTCAACACCTAAGTAGAAAATATCTCTCTTCACTACATAATGTAGAAGTATAGTTGTTTGCATCACTACAAGGATTGACAAGAGCCTTAATCTTTTGAGAAAAGTTTTAAAGATAAAAGCCAAAGTGGCAAAATGGTTTAAAATGAGATTGGTTGACTTTAGGTCTTCTCATAAAAAAAAAATTGTCCAAGTATTGTTAAATTGATTGAGGTTTATTTATGAAAATATTTTGAAAATACATGGGCCTAAGTCCAAGTTTATTATGAAAGTGGTTTATGTTTTAAAACAAGAAGTGTTTTTTTTTAAAAGGGAGGGAGAAGATTTTTGAAATTAAAGAAGGTGGGAGAATAAGAAGAGACTACCCTAAAGCATAAGGTAAAAGCTAAGGATAAGAACCATCTAACAAACAAGAAGCAACAACTTGACATTATGAGTCAAGATAGAATTCCAATTATTTGGATTGAAACCAAGCAAGCAAAGATACTAGACCTCTTCAAATGTATTAAGTCTTCACCAAAATTGGGCAGAGTAACGGCTGTATACTTGTGAATTCCAGATTACAAACAAAGGATGCAATCACAAAAACCTGCACACAAAAACAAACAAGCAACCCAATGTCTTGAGGTAAACCTCAAGAGCTCCAGACAAAATAATCAGATAAGATCACAAGGTCTCCAAAATAGGCCAAAGTTTCTAATCCTAAGTCCAAAAATAAGTCCACTGCTCCATAATGCCAAGGATAGTAACCAAATAGTCCAAGTGTATTATGAATTTTTTATGGTTTAAGTTGATTATTAAGTATCTTAGAGGAAAGAAAAAGAAAATCTCAAGTGAGAAAAGTAAAAATGACAAGAAAATAAATGCTCAAGTGAGCAAAGATGAAAATGGCATGAAATGTAAATGCTAAAAGTAAATAGTGCATAAAGCATAAAAGAATAAAAAGCATAAAATAAAGAAAGTTAATAATTAGTGGTTTCTTGGATGATCATCTTGAAACTTGCATTTGGAACTCATTAGAGGATTGGTAGAACCAAAGCCTCCTCACAACAAGTTGCATTTGCTTTTTGTCAAGTATATCATCCATTTGGAATTCTCATAAGTACCATTTAATGATCAACAATGTTTAAGTGATCCGCGTTGACCAAAGGTGTTGTAGATCCATTAGAGGATTGGTAGAACCAAAGCCTCCACACAATTAATCTCAAGGTTATTGGATCAAAGAGATCAAATTAACATACTTGGGCTTGCAATCATAAGTTTGGGCCACAAATGATCATTTATTCAAACCGGGACAAAATTTAGCGCTATGTTAAGCAATCGTAAGTGGACTTATATAGAAGTCGCACCTATTTTGAGGCCGGTCAATAGCAATCTATGCACCATTTGTTTTGAGACATGATATAGAGATCATGTTCCAACAACACTTAGTGCAATGAGAAGGGTATGAGATCAAGGGGATTTAGGGTAAAAAGAGAAACCACATTTGAATTAATATTTAATCAAACTATTATTAAAATCATTCATCCATTTTTATGGAGTTAAACTCAACACCATGGATCCAATGATGTTGTGATCGGTGGAAATAGAACTGACTGTTTTTAGCTGGTCTCGCGAAATGTCGCGGTAAGCAAGAGTCGCCACCGTCTTTTATGTTCTCCAACATGGAAAGGACAAAAGCACAACAAAATTCCTTATTGAGAATGTTTCTCGGTTCGGGAGGTAGATTTATAGAAAGGGAAGGTGTTATCACCCTTTCTATCCATGGTTATCCATGGGCTCTTAGGTAGTTGCTCTTATGTTTTCAAAATGTTTGCTTTTCAAAATGTGAGTGGGTTTGAAAAAGTTTCATTGAATAATTTCTGAGTGACTCTTGTATCTGTCCTCAAGAGTGTTTGAAAAATTTGTTTTGAAAGCTTTTGAAAGTGTCAGTGTGAAAAGATTTTTGTTTTGTTTTTTAGAGAGCAAGTACCCATGAGTCATCTACCTACCCTAAGGAATTAGGCTGTGTAAAAGTCCTTAAGATAGTGCTCTCCCACCATTGAGAGGTAGGTAGCACCACCGTTGGAGGTGTTCGGGTCAATTCGATTTTAGGGACAGTGTGGTCACCGAAGCAATAGTAGGACACCTTAGAAGTAACCCTAATGTCATAGATCCTTTTTAATCCGAGGCAACCGTTTCGAGGCGACTGGATCTTAGACATAAGAGCGACCGCTAAAACATCCTATACTTGACGACCACGTTTCGAAGGTAACGAGTGAGGCGTATCCTAAAAGTGGTGTGTGTATTGTGTGTTGTTTTCATGTTAGGTTTTATCTTTGATCATGGAATTGTGAGCTACGAGTTGTTTTTAATTACCATACATTCTTTCATACAATTTAGCAGTTAGGAGTGCGGAAAAGGAAATACGAAAAGATAAAAGCTACGCTATTACAAGGCGCGGGTCTATACATCGCCAAAATACAAAGACCCGTTTTTGATAAAGATGCGGAAAGTAAAAAAACAATAAACCTAATTACTATTACATCCTTGAAAGCAGTTACATAATGATCCAATAAGAAATAAGAATAACGTGCGAAAGCATTAAAATCAGGACGTCCTCGGGTTTTGACCCTTTGCTTGAAATTAAATTAACCTAATTATTTAATTAATTAAAGAAAGATACTTTTTTGTGTTTTTTGTATTTAATGAAAATAAAATAAATTAAAATCAAAAGAAAACCCTAGTTCTAAGCTTATTTTAATTATTAATGAAAATATTAAATTTAACCTAATTTAAGCTAATTAATTAATTTACATGTTATTTACAAAAATAATAATAATAATCAATAATGATAAAAATAATTAAAAGTCAAAACATAATTCTATACAATTTTATTTATTAAGAAAAAGGATTAAAATTTAAAACCTAAATTAAACTAAGTTAATTGTTAGTTATTTATTTACAAAAAAAGGTTAATGGTGAAATTAATAAACAATTAAAATAATTTACAATTTTTTGAGTTTCTGATTTTTATTAGGAAAAACTATTTTATGGTGAATTAATAATAATTATTAAAACAATTAAAGAATTAAAAAGAAAAGAAAAGAAAATTATGCAAACCAAGGGGGTTACATGGCCCATGTGGAGGTGAACTTTGAGAAATTATAGCCCATTAGACAAAGTCACGTTTGACTTTCTGGCATCACGCGCATGCTGTTTGACTGGGGTACCCCATGGACTTCACCTTATGGCCACTGGATGGATCTCATGGCCACTTGGCAGGCTTAGGCGTGAGGGTGCAAGATGGAATTCTGGGCGTGTACTGCATGTGAATACTTTTTGAAAAAATAGAAAGAATTATATGGGGGACCTGGGAATCGAACCCAGGTCCCAGTACCTCTTGCCATTATGCCTTTGCCAACTGAGCTATCCAGCGTGTTTGTTATATGAATGGATAACAATTATTATATAAGAAGAATAATGGCCAGGCTGGAAATACAAAAAGTGCGCGCCATGTTTGAATCCTCCAGTCGCGCCTTGCCACCTATTGTCTTCCTCGTTTTCCCTGTAAAAAGAAAACAAGATAGCGGGGGTTTTAAACCCCCATAAACCAAAAGTGCAGAAAATAGCGATTAGCAGCATGGATGATATAAAAAGAGCGTGATAGTCTGGTTGAATTCGTCTGGCCTTGATGAATTCAACCATGGTCATGACATGGTCGAATTTTTCCTCATGAGTGTAGCCCTAATTTGCTAACTTCGGAACCCTAGATTTTATCCATGGTGGATTTTGATTCAGAGGGCTATAACCAAATTGGTTTTTACCAACAGCTTCAGAAGGTCCCTATTAACATAAATCAATCCAAAAAAATGGTCAAAAACACATGAATCGTGATATGCAAATCTGGAAAATAAAGCAAACCGTGTCACTTGTATTCTCTGATTCTTTGCGTGTTAAGCTTCGTTCTTGATTGCAATGGCTTCCTGGCAATGTCAGCAATGTATTGGAAACAATTTTAGGCCTTGAATCCACCTGCAAATAGGAAATCAGTTTCACACTTTTTCTCAATTTTTTGGAACCTTGTTATGGAGTTCTATGGCAGCTTTTTCGTGTTCTACACTAGGGTTGGCCTCAGCATATGTATGTGAGGTGAATTAGGTTAAAACTTTGGCCTAAAAGTCCATGAAATTAAGTTTGCAATCTTTGATTTTCAATCATGTAATTTTCAATCTTTTTCAATGAAAACCTTGCCAAATATGGATGATCTTCCCTTTTTGATTGAGAAACGAGTTTTCCAGCTTGCCCTGATTTGATTTGCTTCACAAAAGATCCAAAAAACATATCTTTTTGATTTTCCTATAATTAAAACCAATTAAATGAATTAATATTAATATAAATTCAATTAATTAATTAAAAATAAGAAAATAAATTATTTTGAGCTCAATGGGTCGTGCATAGGCTTTGGGTAAAGATTCAAGAAAGAATTTGAGGCCCATTAGCAAAAATGAAGTGTTTTAGGCAAAGTTGACTTTTGAAAGTTCCCAAAATTTCCCAACTTCTCCAATGCATATCTTGCTCAATTTTGAAGCTATGAACATGTTCTTGAACATTTTGGAAAGGTCTTGAAGTCCTCTAACCAATGCCTTTGGTCCCATGTCATTTTAATTTACCAATCTCAAGTTATGGTCTTTGACTTAAAGTGCCTTTTTGTTGACTTTTGAAAATGACCTATAATGTTGAAATTGATAACTTTTTGTGAGAGCATTTCTTGGACTTTGAATGTGAAGATGAGTTGTAGGAAATGTCATCCCCTTCAAAATGAGCATTGGATGGGATTTTTCTGATAAACCATGAAGAAGTTATGCCTTGGTCAATTTGCAGTTGACTTTTCAACTGTCCAAAAATAGAAACTTTTGACATCTTGAGACTTTTTGAGCCATGCTTGTGGAATCATGATCAAGAATTGATCAAATGATTATTGTGGCTTCAAAATAAGATGTCGATCAAAAATTTTGACTTTTGACTGTCAAATGACCATTTTACCCCTACAGTTGACTGTGAAGCATTTAGGGTTTTTGACTGTGCAATTTGATGCTGTGAGTCTTGAAACTTGACATATAGATGCTTGACAATGTACATAGGCATATGAGACTTGATTGGACCCTTGAAAGCCTCAATTTCTTTGCAAAAACCAAAACCCTAATTTTGACTGTGTTAGGAGGCAATTGGACTGTGCAACCCTTTAGGGATTTTGAAGCTTGATCTTGCCAAATCTTGAAGAATATGGGAGGGCAAATTTTGGGGTACAACAGTTGCCCCTGTTCAATCTTCTTAGACCTGAGGGTGTAGATTGGCTGGCGTGCCTTTCGTAATCCGAAGGTGGAAAATGATTGAACACTAGAGTGCCCAGAAATTTGCACTCACATAGTAGAATGTTAGCAGTGTGATGGCGGGAATGGGCTTACAGATGCCATTTGGAGGAATGATGGATAGGAGGATGGGCTTATAGATGCCATCTGGAGCTGTGACAGAATCTTGTCGGGAATGGGCTTATGGATGCCATTTGGAGACTGTTGGTATGTGGATAGGCTTATAGATGCCATTTAGGTGTCGATCGCGTAAGGGATTCCTTAGCGAGAACTTGCGTACCTGAGAAAGAAAGAATAAATACCTGGCCTGTTACAGGGGTTGATCTTCAAACTCTTTATGTAGATATGCCCTGGCTGGATACAGGTATCGAATCTCTAAACTCTTCATGTAGATATGCCCTGGCTAGATACATGTATCGAGTCTACAATCAGTTACTCACAGATGTGCCCTGGCTAGATACAGGAATCGAATCTGGAATTAGTCGTCACCAGATATGCCCTGGCTGGATACAGGAATCGAATCTTCAAACTCCTCAGACGTGCCCTGGGTGGATGCAGGAATCGAGTCCAGAATTAGTCGTTAACAGATATGCCCTGGCTGGATACAGGAATCGAATCTTCAAACTCTTCAGACGTGTCCTGGCTGGATACAGGTATCGAGTCTACAATCAGTTACTCACAGATGTGCCCTGGCTAGATACAGGAATCGTATCTTGAATTAGTCGTCAACAGATATGCCCTGGCTGGATACAGGAATCGAATCTTCAAACTCTTCAGACGTGCCCTGGCTGGATGCAGGAATCGAGTCCGGAATTAGTTGTCAACAGATATGCCCTGGCTGGATACAGGAATCGAATCTTCAAACTCTTCAGACGTGCCCTGGCTGGATACAGGAATCGAGTCCGGAATAGTCGTCAACAGATATGCCCTGGATGGATTCAGGAATCGAATCTTCAAACTCTTTAGACGTGCCC
This sequence comes from Vicia faba, assembly GCA_948472305.1. Classification (NCBI taxonomy): domain Eukaryota; kingdom Viridiplantae; phylum Streptophyta; class Magnoliopsida; order Fabales; family Fabaceae; genus Vicia; species Vicia faba. The sequence continues at coordinate 1,468,805,284 of OX451741.1, forward strand.
TGGCTGGATACACGAATCGAGTCTGGAATAGTCGTCAACAGATATGCCCTGGCTGGATACAGGAATCGAATCTTCAAACTCTTCAGACGTGCCCTGGCTGGATACATGAATCGAGTCCGGAATTAGTCGTCAACAGATATGCCCTGGCTGGATACAGGAATCGAATCTTCAAACTCTTCAGACGTGCCCTGGCTGGATTCAGGAATTGAGTCCGGAAATAGTCGTCAACAGATATGCCCTGGCTGGATACAGGAATCGAATCTTCAAATTCTTCAGACATGCCCTGGCTGGATACAGGAATCGAGTCCATAAAGTCGTCAACAGATATGCCCTGGCTGGATACAGGAAACGAATCTTCAAACTCTTCAGACGTGCCCTGGATGGATACAGGAATTGAGTCTGGAAATAGTCGTCAACAGATATGCCCTGGCTGGATACAGGAATCGAATCATCAAACTCTTCAGACGTGCCCTGGCTGGATACAGGAATCGAGTCTGGAATAGTCGTCAACAGATATGCCCTGGCTGGATACAGGAATCGAATCTTCAAACTCTTCAGACGTGCCCTGGTTGGATACAGGAATCGAGTCCGGAATAGTCGTCAACAGATATGCCCTGGCTGGTTACAGGAATCGAATCTTCAAACTCTTCAGACGTGCCCTGGCTGGATACAGGAATCGAGTCCGGAATAGTCGTCAACAGATATGCCCTGGCTGGATACAGGAATCAAATCTTCAAACTCTTCAGACGTGCCCTGGCTGGATACAGGAATCGAATCTGGAATTTCTTTATGCAGATATGCCCTGGCTAGATACAGGTGTCGAATCCACAAGTAATCGCTCACAGATATGCCCTGGCTAGATACAGGTATCGAATCCGGAATTGCGACAGTTGATAGTAATTATCTTTGTATTGACCTTTGTCCTGAAAAGACAAAATGTTAGTTGTATGCAATGTCATGATGTAGGAAATGCATGGTGTCATGATATTCTCATAATAAATGAGATTATATGTTCATGATGCGTATGTGCATGCTTATAATGTATGAAGATGCGATGTTTATGAATGTATTCTCGTCTTGGGAAAATAAATCCTTGACGAATGCCGGGAGCTTGAATCCTGGGCTGATGTTTGAAGAGTAGAGTTCTTCATTTTCGCTGGGGATGATGGTTGCAATGATAAACCGGTAGGAGAAGCTGACTCCGCTGGGGAATAAACTTGTTGTAGAGATTACTCTGCGGGGAAATACTCTGCGGGGAGAGATATTTTGCTGAGATTTGAATGAGAACTCCGCTGGGGATTCCATTGATAAATTTTGTTGAGGGATTGATGAACTCCACTGGGGGGGGGGGGGGGGGGGGGGTAGAAAGAACTACACCGAGGACGATCTTTCCGTGGCAATTGGCTGAGGATAACCCAGTTATATCCTGGTGGGGGAATAACCTTTGAATAAAGCCGGGGAGAGCGTTCGTACTATGTAGGTGATAAGCTTCCAGAATCTACTGGGGATAAGCTTCCTATTGGGGAGATTGATTCCACTCTCCTGGGGAGACTTTTTGAACTGTATTAGGGAATGGCTCCACTGGATGTCCGGTGTTCTGCCGGGGAACAATCTTAAATCAAGATCTCCGGGGATGCTTGTTAGGAATGTTTGTATACTCCGTTGGGGAATATTGAGATCCTCTTGGGATAATCCAACTTCCTTAAGGCTGACAGTAGACTAACTCTGCTCGGGGAGAGTATCGCTGACTTGCTGGAGATACCGTGCCTTGTCAGGGCTGACGGGAGACCAATTGCTTGGGAGAGTATTGCTGAGTCTCATCTTACTTGGCGGGGAGTGAAGGTATCTGGACTTCATTCTTCAGCCGAACTTACCTTAGTAACTTGGTGGACAGAGCAACTAGATCGCTTAGACAACTCATTATTGCCCTTGTTTCTGATGTCACATGTAATTAGTCCTTTGTTTCGTATGCAAATATTTATGAGTTAGCAATTAGTGTCAAATGCATATATCAAAAATGAACATTGGACGTTCTTTGCACGACAAAACAAAAAAAGGAAAATAATTGGCAATTTATCTGAAAAGTGAATTTGTATTGATTTTTGAATTTGCCTGTAAATAGGCGTTTATGTACACGAGGCTGACGTCCTAGTAAGAGAACGTCGTCAAACAACAGAGTTTATACAATTTTGTGAAAAAGGAAAACAAAACAGCTATGTGAAGAGAATAATCCCACTGGGTTCCAACTCTGTTATCGCCTTTATATCTTCGAGCGTCTCATCACTTGGCTGCTTAGTTGAAGATGAAGCTGATTGATCGATGCCGTCTGAACTTGATGTTGATACCGGATTATGGATGCAAGGTGATTCAATGAGACATAGTATTACGCTTTAATCCCTAACTTTTGCCTGGACCGCCCTTTCGGGTTTTCAGTCCACCGGGATACCCATTTTTGCCCAAGCCGCCTTTTCAGGTTTTCGACTTGCCGGGTGTACAGATTTTTTTCATTTCATCCCTTATTTTTGCCCGAACCCTTTTGGTTCGCCGGGAAGCCCTAATTTTTGCCTAGGTATGTCAACCTAGCGGGTCTTTTATCATGTGTAGTATCTTTTTACTATGTCTGCATTGGCGGGGTGAGGAAGATCGTCACCATCCATGTTGGTTAGAATCATGGCTCCTCCTGAGAACACATGTTTAACCACAAATGGCCCTTCGTACGTAGGGGTCCATTTGCCCATGGGATCACTTTGAGGAAGAATGATGCGTTTGATTACCAGATCCCCAACTTGATACTCTTGTGGTCTGACTTTCTTGTTAAATGCCCTGATCATCCGTTTTTGATACGTTTGACCATGACAAATAGTAGTGAGTCTCTTTTCGTCAATTAGGTTTAACTGATCAAGTCGAGTCTGGATCCAGTCATCTTCGCTCAAGCCTGCATCCTTCATTATCCGGAGAGAGGGTATCTGGGCTTCAATCGGCAAGACTGCCTCCATGCCATAGACCAAGGAAAAGGGGGTTGCCCCGGTTGACGTCCTTGTTGAGGTACGGTACCCATGAAGAGCAAACAGTAACATCTCGTGCCAATCTTTGTAGGTCACTGTCATCTTATGCACAATCTTTTTGATATTTTTATTAGCTGCTTCTATAGCCCCATTCATCTTCGGCCGGTAAGGAGAAGAGTTGTGGTGCTGTATCTTGAATTGCTCGCAGAGCTCAGTGATCATCTTGTTGTTAAGATTGGTACCATTATCCGTAATAATCCTCTCTGGTACACCGTATCGACAGATCAGGTTGTGTCGAATGAACCGTGCCACGACGTTCTTGGTTACGGTAGCGTAGGAAGCCGCTTCAACCCACTTTGTAAAGTAATCGATCGCCACCAGGATGAAGCGATGCCCGTTGGATGCCGTAGGTTTGATCTCGCCGATCATATCAATGCCCCACATTTCAAAAGGCCAAGGTGCTGTCAAGACGTTCAGAGGAACCGGAGGAACGTTCACCTTATCAGCATAGATCTGGCACTTATGACATGTCCGAGAATGTTGGTAACAATCAGCTTCCATTGTGGACCAGAAATATCCTGCCCGAAGGATTTTCTTTGCCATGGTGTGTCCACTGGAATGCGTTCCGAAGGTACCTTCATGTAGTTCTGCCATGATCTTTTCTGCTTCAGTCTTATCCACACAACGCAGTAAGGTTGAATCATGGTTTCGCTTGTAGAGAATGCTGTTGCTGAGGAAGAACTTTGCAGCGAACCTTCTCAGAAATTTCTTGTCATTGATGGATGCACCTTCGAGGTATTCTTGAGCTTCCAGGTACCCCTACACCTCATGATACCAGGGTTTTTCAGTTACCTCTTCAGCCTCAAGATCACAGCAATATGCAGGTTCATCCAGTTTCCAGATAATGATCCGGGGAGCTTCGTTATCCCATTTGACTTTGAACATAGAAGACATCGTAGCCAGCGCGTCCGCCAACTGATTCTCCTCTCTTGGGAATTGTTCAAAAGTTATCTCTGTGAAATGGGGGATCAATGTCAACACACTTTCTTTGTAAGGAATAAGATTTGGGTGTTTCGTATCCCACTCTCCTTTGATCTGATTGATCATGAGAGCGGAATCTCCGAAGACACTCAGAAACTTGATCCTTAAGTCAATTGCAGCTTGAAGACCCATGATGCATGCCTCATACTCCGCCATATTGTTAGTGCAGTTGAAACATAGCCGGATGGTGAGTGGAGTATGAGTACCTTTTGGGGATATGATCACAGCGCCGATACCGTTACCCAAAGCGTTGGAGGCTCCATCAAAGTGCATAGACCATCGGGATCCTTCCTCAGGTCCTTCATCCGGTCCAGGTACTTCACAATCAGTCACTACCATGATGCTCTCGTCAGGAAATTCAAAGTTCATTGACTGGTAGTCGTCTACTGCCTGGTGTGCCAAGTGGTCTGCCAATACACTTCCCTTGATTGCTTTCTGAGTCGTGTACTGGATGTCGTATTCTGTCAAGATCATCTGCCATCTTGCTATTCTTCCAGATAGAGCAGGCTTTTCGAATATGTACTTTATTGGATCCATTTTTGAAATCAACAGAGTAGTCTGAGTCAGCATATACTGTCTCAGCCGGCGAGCAGCCCATACCAAAGCGCATTAAGTTTTCTCGAGCAGTGAGTATCGGGTCTCACAGTCGGTAAACTTTTTGCTAAGGTAATAAATGGCGTGCTCTTTTCGGCCAGACTCGTCATGCTGCCCCAGCACACACCCCATAGAGCTGTCAAGTACTGTCAAGTATAGAATTAGAGGTCTCCCTTCAACCGGTGGCATAAGAATGGGTGGTTCTTTGAGATACTCTTTGATTCTGTCGAAAGCGGCCTGACATTCATCATTCCAACGTACTACCTGATCTTTCTTCAGCAGCTTGAAGATTGGTTCACAGGTAGCAGTTAGGTGCGAGATGAATCGGGCAATGTAATTCAGACGTCCTAGAAAGCCTCTGACTTCTTTCTCTGTCTTGGGAACTGGCATCTCTTGTATGGCTTTAACCTTGGCAGGGTCCACTTGAATACCTTTGTCGCTCACGACGAAGCCTAGCAACTTCCCAGATCTTACCCCGAAGGTGCACTTGTTCGGATTCAACCTTAGCTTGTATAACTTCAGACGGTCAAACAGCTTCTGTAAATGGTCAAGGTGTTCCTCCTCAGTTTGAGACCTTGCAATCATATCATCGACGTATACTTCAATCTTATGGTGGATCATGTCATGAAATAAAGCAACCATGGCACGTTGGTAGGTTGCCCCAAGATTTTTCAACCCGAATGGCATGACCTTGTAGCAGAAGGTGCCCCACTGAGTAACAAAGGTAGTCTTTTCCATGTCTTCAGGAGCCATTTTGATCTGATTATAACCTGAAAAGCCGTCCATGAAGGAGAACACTTTATGCTGAGCAGTATTGTCAACCAGAACGTCGATGTGAGGCAGAGGGAAGTCATCCTTGGGGCTCGCCCTATTCAAATCCCTGTAATCAACACACATTCTGACCTTACCATCTTTCTTCGGTACCGGAACCACGTTGGCAACCCATTGAAGGTAAGAAGTCACTGCTAGAAAACCGGCATCAAATTGTTTCATAACCTCAGCTTTGATCTTCTCGGACATCTCTGGACGCATACGGCGGACCTTTTGTTTAACCGGAGGGCATTCTTCCTTGGTAGGCAGGTGATGGACCACAATGTCAGTATCCAACCCAGGCATGTCTTCGTAAGACCAGGCGAAGATTTCCACATAATCATGCAACATCTGAATCAACCGTTGTTTCACGCTGAGCTCTAGGTTGGCACCAATCTTGACTTCCTTTCTGTCTGTCTCAGTACCCAGATTTACCATTTCCACTGGCTCTTCATGTGGCTGAATGGCCCTCTCTTCCTGGAGCAGCAGTCTTGCAAGCTCACCAGGAACTTCGTAATCATCTTCACCTTCGTCTTCGGCTAAGTTGATCGGATTTTCGAAGTCATAACTGGCAGTAGCAGAGTCGTTACCAGTGAGATCCAGAGTGGATTGAAACCTGTATAGGTGAGTGTGTGTAAATATAGCTGTTTTGCAATAAAGAAAGAAAGAAAGGGAGCATAAGATTTGAAATGCGAAAAACGTCCAATGTTTTTATTCATGATATATGGAAATGACAAGTAATAAGCCCTCACAAATGAAGCCACGGTGCCCCGGGTAAGACACCGGGCCATAAAGTTTCAAATTATTGTTCGTTACAAATTTAAAAAATAAAGGAATTCATTACTGAGTAACAAAAGTAACAGGTATGTAGTCTTTAGCAGTCCAATTGTTCGGTCCACTGTCGGCCGTTGGGTAGATCCAGCTGTTGAACTCAGATTCTTCCACTTCATCTTCAACCCTGATAGCATTTACTCCATGATTAGGCATGGGAGCAGTCACCGCATTAGGCTTTTCGGGCGCCTCGAACTGAACCTCTTTAGCATCGATAAGATCCTGAACCTTATTTCTCAGGGCCCAGCAATCATCAGTAGAATGCCCCGGGTTATCAGAGTGATAAGCACAGCGGGCGTTGGGATTATACTTCGGAGAGGTTGTGTTTACCACCTTCGGAGCTTCTCTGACGGTTACCAAGTCGGTTGATAACAGTTGCGGCAAGATCTGCGACAAGGTCATACTAAGCCGAGTGTATTCTCTTCTGGGTCTCTCACCCCTTGGTTGGTTAGGTTGCCGAGGAGCGGCAACAGGCTTTGCAATTACCACCGCGTTGACAGCTTGGCGGCGTTCTGGCTTGTTTTGCCTCCTGGGCCCATACACAACACTGGCTTCTTTCTTGAAAGGCTTCTTTTTAGAACTTGAGGATGCACCTTTCTGTATTTTCCCTGATTTCATGCCAGCTTCTATCCTTTCCCCAGTCAGAATGAGGTCTGTAAACCCTACAGAAGAATTGCCAATGAGATAATTGAAGAATGGACCAGATAGGGTCCCCAAGAACATGTCCACTAGTTCACGATCGGTCAACGGTGGCTGCACCTTGCCAGCCAGGTCCATCCACTTCTGCGCGTACTCCTTAAAACCTTCTCCCGATCCTAGCGACATACCCTGGAGTTGGGTACGTGTAGGAGCGAGGTCGGCATTGTACTGATACTGCTTATAAAAAGCAGTAGCCAAGTCCTCCCAGTTACGAACCTTGGTTCCATCCAGCTGATAGAACCATTCGAGATGAGTCCCTGAAAGACTCTCCTGGAAGAAATGGATCCATAAGTTCTTGTCCACAGTATACGGCTGGATCTTCCGCACATAAGATCTGAGATGTAGCTTAGGGCAGGACGCCCCGTCATACTTTACGAAAGATGGTGCTTTGAACTTGTGTGGGATCACCACACCAGAAGATAAACCCAGATTTCCAAAATCCAACCCAGGCACCTGTTGAATTTCCATGGCATTCAGGCGATCCTCTAACTGCTTGTACTTGTCTTCAGCTGGAGGGTACTGCTCTTCATTGAAATCGGTCTCGTTGTCAGAGACCACAGGACTAGGAACCCTTCCCCCTTGGGGACTGCCTTTCCCTACAGAAGAACCAGCTTGATTAGCCTCATTTTGCAGTGTGTTGCCAAACCTCCAGCCAGTGTTGAATAGTACAGTTCTCTTCTTCTTCTTCTTTACTAGCAGAGCCTTCAATTCCTCTTGACCTTGGGCTAAACTCATGATCAACTCTTGGAACTGGGCGTTCTGAGCCTGGAGGGCCTTGATGGATTGCTCAGTAGATGATTCAGGATTCATGATGGCTGCTGAAATAAACAGCGAAGAACATTAAGCTACCTGAAAAGGAGAGTACCTGTGATGCATATGATGAATGGAATGCGTATGATTTATGTTTTCAAAGACAATCGGGATTCAACTTTGTAAACAAAAAGGAAACGCACTTTATTAGATTCAACTTTGAAATTTAGATTGTTCAACAGGTTGCCCTTAGGTGTTACATAAAATGGAAATACTAAAAAGGGAAATAAAAAACTGTAAAAGAACATCCAAAGCTCATCATTGATCCCAGGGTCTCTTCTTCTCAGTACAGATGTAGTCATTCAAGGCTCGCTCATTCTCCAATTGCTTTGTCAGCTTCTGGATTTTCAATTCCTGCTCGTTGAACTTTTCCCAATAAGAACCCCATTCTTCCTGTAGTTGCGCCCAAGACCTCTTTATTGTATCAACATCAGTAGGTATCTGAGGAGGGAGAACAGTCGGAGGAACCCCGTCTCTATCAGGATATTCAAGAATGATGGGTCTGACAGCTTCATATGGCATACCTAACTTCTGAGCACGGATACAGACCCATCTGTAGTAGGATTCCATAGGTAGAGAAGTCTTCGGTCCCAACTCATGTGGGTCAGCTTTGTGAATTCTGTCCCAAGCCTTGATAAATCTGCGACGCAGCTCGTCACTACCTACCTGAAACTCAAAACTGATGTGAGGCACCAACATCTCATGAGGCCCTGCTCTTCTGGCTCTTCCAAACTGACGGAGAGCTAGGCATGGATTATAAGAGATTCCTCCTTGGGTACCAATCAGAGGAACATTAGGATATTCTCCGCAACGATCAATAACAGCTACCTCATCCAAACCTCTTAGAGTCCAAATGATGTCATTATCAGTGAGAGACATTAACCTATGAGCCCAGCCTCTTCCTTTTTTGTTCTTCAGCACGAACTTAGGGAGGTGTGAAATAAACCACCTCACTAACAAAGGAATACAACACCACAGAGTTCCTCGTCTTCGGGCAGTACGGGCATAGAGTTGTTGCAGGATATCACCCAAGAGAGTGGGCACAGGGTTCCGAGACATGAAGATCCTTATGGCAATGACGTTAATGAAGTTATCCGGATTTGGAAACAGAACCAGACCATAGATTAAGAGAGCCAGAATGTCTTCATACGCCCTGAAGTCTAAGTCATTCCATAAACTGTTAGCTTTACTGATCAGAAACTTGGCCAAGAAACCCTTAACTCTGCTTCTAGTCACCCAGTTGTCCATTACCTCTTTGGTGGTCAAAGGAAGGGCTGCCGCAATCTCCTCAAGCCTAAGAGTCTTTTCCCAACCATTGAAGGGAGTCTGATCCAAGATAGGGATACCCAGCAAATCAGAGAATTCTTCCAGGGTAGGGACCAGCTGGAAGTCTTGAAAGGTGAAGCAGTTATACAAGGGATCATAAAACTGGGTCAGGACACTCATCAGTTGTTGGTCCCACTTTGAAGTGACTAAACCGAGAAGAGAACCATGCCTCTGGATGAAGGAAGTGGTGTTTGGAATTCTGCTAACCAATTCTTCAAGAAACGCAGGTGGGTGAACAAAGTTGAACCGGATAGTGATCCTTCGCATAGGCATCATGATGTCCTACAAAATAGAGCAAAGATGAAACCCTCTTGTCTTTTAAATGGGTCAGTTCTTATGCAGGATGCATGCAATGTCTATGATGGTATGATGTCATGATAAAGCACACCACAAGTATTCACAAAGGCAAACATGATAAGGCACACAAGTCACACAAGATAGCCCTTAAAGTTTAGGCCAACATGAAGTTCAGGTACTACCCTCTTTCAGTTTGTTGGTTAAGACCTGTCCTATCAAAAGTAACCGGGTTCTAGAGGATCCCAATATCACTGACTACCCTCAATCGGTCATAACTCCAGCATCGCAATCTTTTCTTGCAGCCAGAACCATCGCGAGATTTTAGCCTCAATGGGTGTAGCATACTGCTACTGTTCTATGGCCATGTTGGGTCAAATTAGGGTTCTAAGGTCGGTTGGTGCTTAATGGCTCCTCAGAAGACCCATATTCTCCTCGTTGCAACACAAGGGATATCGGTACAGACCAAGGTGTCACACCAACGTAGCCACTGCTTCACCCATGTCGGTCTACGTCGGACAGGTCCCTCACAGCTTATGCTACCTAAAAGGGTATTCCCCAGATCCGGGTAAGGATCTATGAAACTCCAAGACAAAGCCCATAATTATAAAGCAAACAAAACATTCAATTGAAAACATAAGTATGAGCTATCCTAAGGTACACCTCACTTTAAGATTATCCCCAGCAGAGTCGCCAGTTCTGTGATCGGTGGAAATAGAACTGACTGTTTTTAGCTGGTCTCGCGAAATGTCGCGGTAAGCAAGAGTCGCCACCGTCTTTTATGTTCTCCAACATGGAAAGGACAAAAGCACAGCAAAATTCCTTATTGAGAATGTTTCTCGGTTCGGGAGGTAGATTTATAGAAAGGGAAGGTGTTAGCACCCTTTCTATCCATGGTTATCCATGGGCTCTTAGGTAGTTGCTCTTATGTTTTCAAAATGTTTGCTTTTCAAAATGTGAGTGGGTTTGAAAAAGTTTCATTGAAATATTTCTGAGTGACTCTTGTATCTGTCCTCAAGAGTGTTTGAAAAATTTGTTTTGAAAGCTTTTGAAAGTGTCAGTGTGAAAATATTTTTGTTTTGTTTTTTAGAGAGCAAGTACCCATGAGTCATCTACCTACCCTAAGGAATTAGGCTGTGTAAAAGTCCTTAAGATAGTGCTCTCCCACCATTGAGAGGTAGGTAGCACCACCGTTGGAGGTGTTCGGGTCAATTCGATTTTAGGGACAGTGTGGTCACCGAAGCAATAGTAGGACACCTTAGAAGTAACCCTAATGTCCTAGATCCTTTTTAATCCGAGGCAACCGTTTCGAGGCGACTGGATCTTAGACATAAGAGTGACCTCTAAAACATCCTATACTTGACGACCACGTTTCGAAGGCAACGAGTGAGGCGTACCCTAGAAGTGGTGTGTGTATTGTGTGTTGTTTTCATGTTAGGTTTTATCTTTGATCATGGAATTGTGAGCTACGAGTTGTTTTTAATTACCATACATTCTTTCATGCAATTTAGCAGTTAGGAGTGCGGAAAAGGAAATACGGAAAGATAAAAGCTACGCTATTACAAGGCGCGGGTCTATACATCGCCAAAATACAAAGACCCGTTTTTGATAAAGATGCGGAAAGTAAAAAAGCAATAAACCTAATTACTATTACATCCTTGAAAGCAGTTACATAATGATCCAATAAGAAATAAGAATAACGTGCGAAAGCATTAAAATCAGGACGTCCTCGGGTTTTGACCCTTTGCTTGAAATTAAATTAACCTAATTATTTAATTAATTAAAGAAAGATACTTTTTTGTGTTTTTTGTATTTAATGAAAATAAAATAAATTAAAATCAAAAGAAAACCCTAGTTCTAAGCTTATTTTAATTATTAATGAAAATATTAAATTTAACCTAATTTAAGCTAATTAATTAATTTACATGTTATTTACAAAAATAATAATAATAATCAATAATGATAAAAATAATTAAAAGTCAAAACATAATTCTATACAATTTTATTTATTAAGAAAAAGGATTAAAATTTAAAACCTAAATTAAACTAAGTTAATTGTTAGTTATTTATTTACAAAAAAAGGTTAATGGTGAAATTAATAAACAATTAAAATAATTTACAATTTTTTGAGTTTCTGATTTTTATTAGGAAAAACTATTTTATGGTGAATTAATAATAATTATTAAAACAATTAAAGAATTAAAAAGAAAAGAAAAGAAAATTATGCAAACCAAGGGGGTTAGATGGCCCATGTGGAGGTGAACTTTGAGAAATTATGGCCCATTAGACAAAGTCACGTTTGACTTTCTGGCATCACGCGCATGCTGTTTGACTGGGGTACACCATGGACTTCACCTTCTGGCCACTGGATGGATCTCATGGCCACTTGGCAGGTGTGATCGGTGGATCTGGAACTGACTGTTTAACGCTGGTTCGCGAAATGTCGCGGAAGCAAGAGTCGCCACCGTCTTTTATTTTCTCCAAATGGAAAGGACAAAAGCACAGAAAAATTCCTTATAGAGATTGCTCTCTGTTCGGGAGGTAGGTTATAGAAAGGGAAGGTGTTAGCACCCTTTCTATCCATGGTTATCCATGGGCTCTTAGATACTTGCTCACTTGTGTTTTCAAAATGGTTTGTTTGCTTTTCAATGTGGGTTTTAAAAAAGTTTCTTTGAAAGTTTCAGATCGACTCTTGTGTCAGAGTGTTTGAAAAATTGCTTTAAAAGCTTTTGAAAAGTGTCGGTGTGAAAAGATTTTGATTGTTTTTTGAAGAGAGCAAGTATCTACGAGAACCTACCTACCCTAAGGAATTCGTCTGTGTAAATGTCCTTTCAAGTAGTGCCATCCCACCATTGAGAGGTAGGTAGCACCACCGTTGGAGGTGTTCGGGTCAATTCGAGTTTGGAGGGACATGGTGATCACCAGAGCAATGGGAAGACACCTTAGAAGCTACCCTCATGCCAGGTTCCCGGATCATGAGGACTTACTAAGACATCCTCTACTCGACGATCACCTTTCGAGGCAAGGCAACAGTGAGGCGTACCCTAGGGGTGGTGTGTGCGATTCGTGTGTCGTTTTCATTGATATTTGTCTTGTCATGTTCATTGTGATCTACGCTTGATTTTATTTAAGGCCATTCATTCTTGCATGCTTTGTTTAACAGTTAAGATATTTGCGGGAAAAGTAAATCTAAACTATTACAAAAGGCGCGGGTCCACATCGCCAAAATTAAACCGGACCCGATTTGACAGAAAAATAAATAAAGCAAAGGAAAAAAGTGCGAAAAGTAAATGTTACAAAGCTTTGGGAGAGATACATAATTATTTAAGCGAAATAAAATAAAGATGCGAAATTAAACAATTAAAAATATGGGCGTTGGACCCTTTTGCAAAAATTAAATTACATGAATTAATTAATTAGAATTAATGAGGAATTAAAATTAAAAAAAAGAATGTTTTTGGTATTTTTAGTGTTTTTAGGAATTTGATGAAAAAAAGAGTTAGTTAAAATTAAACTAAAAGGCAAACCCTAATTCTAATAGCTTTTAAATTTATTGTGAAAATATTAAATTGAAACTTAAATTAAACCTAATTTTTATGTACAATTAATTATAAAAATAAATAAATAATATTATTAGAAAGAAAAAGAAAATAATTAAAAGGAATAAAATTTATTAAACCTAATTCTTCATTTTTAAGATTTTGTTATTAAAAGAATTAAAATTAAAACCCTAATCTAAATTAATTTATTTACATGCAATTTGTTTATGAAAATAATTAAAATAAAATATTTATTATATTTTTATCTTTTCTGATTTTTATGATGTTTTTTATATTTTGTAAACATAATTAATTAAATTAAAATAATAAAGGAAATAAAATAGCAATTGAAAATAAAAAGAGAAAATTGCAAACCAGGGGGGGTGGAAGTCCCCAAAGTGGAGGTGTAACCCTGGAATGCTGGCCCAATAAGCAGTGACCCGTTTGACTTTTTTGAACAACATGTTGAAGCGTGGACTAGGGTAAAGCGTGCTCTTTAGATCTGTGCCTTTGGTTTGGTCATCAGGGGCACGTGGACGTCTTGATTTTTGAGCGTGCATGAAGATCTTCAACGCAAGTGCTGCACAGGATTGGTTAGGGAAAAATAATATTGAAATATGTAAGACCTGGGGCTCGAAGCCAGGTCATGTACCTTCACCACCAATCCTCGTTGCCAGCTGAGCTAAACGCACATTCAATTAATATACAAACAAACAAATAATATAAAAAGAAACAACGCGTTAGTGGATAGAAACACGCGAAATTCAAATCAACGAATCACTTGTTGCCACCACATCATCGTCTTCACCATCCCTGTATCATAAAACATGAGGCAACGGTTTTTTGGACGTTCTCTTAGGGACGTTTCCAGAAAATAGCGATTAGATGTAGAACGCTCATAAATTGGGCGCGAGTATGTTAATCTCTTCGTCCAGGTCTGCTGATTGCAATGGTGGTGGCCTGGAGTCCTAATTTTTCCTTGGGTGAAAAACCCCAATTCAAAACTCTGAAAACCCTAAAAGCCAAGCATGGTGAAATCTCATATACAGCGTAATAATCAAATTAAAGGCATTGGTTAGCTTCAAAACATCATAATGAACATGAATCCATAAATAAAAAATGCAAAAGATGCGTGGATTATGATGCACGATTCTGCAATTTTTCTGAAACAGCTTGAGTCCTAGGTACCGATTCTTGGCGTTTGAGTGGAAGTTTGTGATTGGAATCTGATCAGGGACTTTCAAGGAAGCTATTGAAACCAATATTATGCTTTGAATCAACCTGTAAAGGGGTTTACAGTTTTGAATTTTTTGGCCAAAATTTCAAGTTTGTTCTTAGCTTTTCTGCGCAGCTTTTAGTCTATGGGCATTAGGGTTGTGATCAGGCATATGTAGTGAACCAATTAGGTCAACAAAACTCAATAAAATCCAATGCAATAATGGTTTTTGGTAATTTGATTTTAAGGATCTTTTTCATATCTTTTTTCAAGTGTTCTTGGTTCAAAATCATGCCAATCAATCCAATTTTTTCCTAATTTGTATATGCACGAAATCTTGATGGCAAAACATGTATAAAAAGATTTGAAAACTTAGATTAGTATTTTTCCTATATTTAATTTGATTTAAATGAATTAATGTGAATAAAAATTCAAATAAATAAATAAAAAATGAGAAAATACTTCCCTTTGGGCCAAGTGGTCGTGCACATGCTTAGAATGATGAACCATGGAAGAAAAATGGGCCCATTAGCAATTTTAGGTCATTTGGATCAAAGTTGACTTTTCAAAATATCCAAAAATTTCCCAACTTCCACAAGGCATAACTTGCTCAATTTTTAAGCTTTTCTCATGTTCTTGGACATTTTGGAAAGGTCTTTGAGTCTTCTAACCAATGTCTTTGGTCCCATGTCATTTAGATTTACAAATATCAAGTTATGGCCTTTGACTTAAAGTCCCTTTTTGTTGACTTTTGAAAATGACCTATAATGTTGAAATTGATAACTTTTTGTGAGAGCATTTCTTGGACTTGAAGTATGAAGATGAGTTGTAGGAAATGTCTTTCTCTTCAAAATGAGCTTTGGATGGAATTTTTCTGACAATCCATGTGAAAGTTATGCCCTGGTCAATTTCAGTTGACTTTTTCAGCTGTCCAAATAAGGAAACTTTTTGCAATTTGATGATTCTTGAGCCAAATTTTGAGAATCATGATCAAGCATTGATCAAATGATGTTTGTGGCTCCAAAATGATATGTTGACCAAAAATTTGAACTTTTGACTGCCAAATGACCATTTTGCCCCTACAGTTGACTGTAGTGCAATTAGGGTTTTTGACTGTGCAATTTTGAGCTGAATGCCTTGAAACTTGATATGAGAATGCTTGACCATATTTGTAGGCATGTGAGACTTGATTGGGCCCTTGAAAACTTCCTTTTCTTGATCAGACTCAAAACCCTAATCTTGACTGTATAGGAGACCTTTGCACTGTGCAACCCTTGGGGAATTTTGCAGTTTGATTTGGCAATTTCTTGGGGAATATGGGAGGGCAAATTTTGGGGTACAACAGTTGCCCCTGTTCAATCTTCTTAGACCTGAGGATGCAGATTGGCTGACGTGCCTTTCGTAATCCGAGGGTAGAAGATGATTGGACACTAGAGTGCCCAGAAATTTGCGCTCACATGTTAGCAGTGTGATGGGAATGGGCTTATAGATGCCATTTGGAGATTGTTGGATAGGATGATGGGCTTATAGATGCCATCTGAATGTTGATCGCGTAGGAGATTCCTTAGCTAGAACTTGCATACCTGCAAAAGAAACAAATGAGTACCTGACACGTTGCAGGAGCTGGTTCTCAGATGCTTGGTATAGATGTGTCCTGACTGGTTACAGGAGCTGAGTCTGGAGCTTCAAACGGCGATGAATGAACCAGGGATAGTTACCATCCTAGTACGAATGGTAAGAGAATTTTGGGCGACTTTAACTTCAACAACGCTCGTTGAGAAAAATCTTGGGTGTCTTTAACCTCTTTGCAGTATCGGGAAGAGAACCATAGGCACTTATAATCTGAAAGGGAATTACCACCTCACTCGCCGTCGGAGAGGGAACCATAAGAGACTATCACCTCACACTCACCGTCAGAGAGGGAAACATCTGAAAAAGGAATTACCACCTCAATCACCGTTGGAGAGGGGACCATAAGAGACTATCACCTCACACTCACCGTCGGAGAGGGAAATATCTGAAGAAGGAATTACCACCTCACTCACCGTTGGAGAGGGGACCATAAGAGACTATCACCTCACACTCACCGTCGGAGAGGGAAATATATGAAGAAGGAATTACCACCTCACTCACCGTTGGAGAGGGGACCATAAGAGACTATCGCCTCACACTCACCGTCGGAGAGGGAAACATCTGAAGAAGGAATTACCACCTCACTCACCGTTGGAGAGGGGACCATAAGAGACTATCACCTCACACTCACCGTCGGAGAGGGAAACATCTGAAGAAGGAATTACCACCTCACTCACCGTTGGAGAGGGGACCATAAGAGACTATCACCTCACACTCACCGTCGGAGAGGGAAACATCTGAAGAAGGAATTACCACCTCACTCACCGTTGGAGAGGGGACCATAACTTCTGCTGAGTCTTTATCAGAAAAATCTGTTGGGAGTCGATTTAGCTGGACTAGAGAAGGCTTTGATATATGTTTGAGCATTTTAACTGCGTCTTTCCTGAAAGGTAAAGGTCAGTCATATGCAATGCATGATATGGATCAGGCAATGATGTTCTCAACATAAATGAGATTTGTATGATATGATGCGTCTATGCATGCTATGATGATGTACGTGATGTTTTATGAATGTTTTCATCTAGGAAAGTAGATCCTTGACGGGTGCCGGGAAGTCGATATCCTGGGCTGGTGTTGAAGAATAAGCTTTTACTTCCGCTGGGGATGATAGTTGCAAGAATACCGGTAGGAGAAGATGACTCCGTTGAGGAATAAACTTGGCAAATGGAAGATTCTGCGGGGAGAAGAGATACTATAGCGACTATGCTGGGAAGCAATACTCTGTGGGGGAAGGGATGCCTTGCTGAGTGTTGATAGTTACTTGCTGGGGATATTTTTGCTGTATTGGAAGTGTTGATAGACTTCGCTGGGGATAAGAAGACTTCGTCGAGGACACTCTTTCCATAGCTTTTGGCTGAGGATAACCCAGTTATATCCTGTTAAGGAAATAACTCTTTAAATAAAGCCGGACGACGCGTTCATGCTCTGCGAGGGGATAAGCTTCCAGAATCTACTGGGGATAAGCTTACTGCTTGGGGAGATGGATTCCACTTTCCTGGGGAACTGGATTGGACTTTCTTGGGGAAGTTTTGATATGCTGGGGAAGTGATTCCTTTGAATGCTGGTATGCTGCCGGGGAATAATCTTCAGACCAAGTCTACCGGGGATGCTTGTTAAGAGTGCATGTATACTGCTGGGGAATGTTGAGCTCTGCGGGAGGATACCCAACTTCCTTAAGCTTGATAGTAGCTTTGCTGGAGGAGAGCGTACTGATCTGCTGGCTCACTCTCTGGGGAATTAAGATACCTGGTTGTGTTCTTCAACGGAACCTACCTTGATACCCTGGAGGGCAGAACAATCAGATTGCTTAGACCACTCATTATTGCCCCTGTTTCTATGGGGGAGGCACATGTGGGATGCTGATAGTTGTTGATGGACCAACCTACTTCTGGTAGGCAGGTGACAAGATGACAGGACATAGTCGTACGCTTTGATCCCTAATTTTTGCCTGGACCGCCCTTTTGGGTTTTCAGTCCACCGGGATACCTTTTTTTGCCCAAGCCGCCTTTTCAGGTTTTCGACTTGCCGGGTGTACAGATTTTTTCATTTCATCCCTTCATTTTTCCCGAACCCTTTTGGTTCGCCGGGAAGCCCTAATTTTTGCCTAGGTATGTCAACCTAGCGGGTCTTTGATTATGCGTAGTATTTTTTCGACTATGTCCATGCTCTCAGAATGCAGGGAGTTGCCCCTGTTAGAAGTGTTTTGCCATGCCGCCACAAGGGATTTGATCAGGCAAGATTCGTTGTTGGAATGCCCCAAGTGACTCAGGCGGAGATTTGCCCCAGGTGACTCAAGCAGAGATTTGCCCCAGGCTATTTGGCCTTTTGAGAGATTCTCCGAATCTTGATTGGACTGCCCCAGATAATGGACCACGATCATGTCATGCCCCTTGATTGGAAGTGCTCTTGTTCATTAGGCATTCGTCGTGCGAATTTCTATGCTGTTCCAACAAAAAGTCATATGCAAACAAAGTTATGTTAAAATGCAAGGCTTATGTCTGTCTTGAAGATTTTGAAAATGCATTCTTTTTCATAAAACAAGTAAATGTTTGTAAAACGTGATGTCAACTCGTTATTTTATTGCGAGCCTTAAGGAGTCAGGATACCTTTCGTAACAGTATGCTTTCGAACTAACCCATGCTTCAGCTAGGACTTTTAAGGGTTATAACGTGGCCTGGTTCACGGTTTAAGAAACAAAGGATAAAGGCTCAAATTATTTGTACCCACCCACTCTTCGTGATGTTCTCCAAACCTAAACTCAGTTGATCATACGTTAGACCTTGTTTGAGTCTTTGCTCTGATTTTTCGGTGATGATTCGGATGTTGATAACTTATTTTGAATAGGCAGTCATCTCTTTTTGCTGAGGGTTTGTAGGACCTCTTTTTTGTTTGATTTTGTTATCCCTATTTTTTTGCCTGAACTATTTCCTTTTTTTGGAATTATAGTCAGCGGGATGCCCTAGTTTCGTAAGTCCCCTTTATAGGTTTTGACTTTTTGGGCTTTTCATTTATGAATTTTTTGATAATGACTGCCTGTCTTTACGATTGTTCGGAACCATCACTGTCTTTCTTTTTTCGTAAGGATCTCTTCGGTGACATTCGTCATGCACTTGGATCAACTGAGAGACTACCCTGCCCCAGGTTATGATTAAGGGTTTTAATTTTCGAAAAGAAAAAACTCCTACTTCTTTGGCTCAGAGGGGTTGACGAGGGATTATCATCCTTATAACTCCAGTGTTTAGGGATTGAAACAATGCCTGTACCTCATCAGCGGGGTCTGTTCAAAAGCATACTGTAAAGATCGTGGTATCGTTTTCGTCATCCTCCCTCAAGAGGCTTAGAATTTTTAATCGAGAGTTAACATCAGAAAAAATATGAAAATAATTTGCATATAGTGAATACGAATATATTGTTTCAAAATAGACATAAGCGATGCATTAATGTGATAACAATGTTTAACATGAATAAAGGTTTGAACAAAAGAAAATTGCAACTTGAACATTCGAATGAACAAAAATTTCTCAATCCTAGTCATGTTTTGGCCAGGGAGCAGTGATCACGTTGGGAGTCTCGGGTAATTCAAACTGAATCTCTCCAGCGTCGATCATGTCTTGAATCTTGTTTTTGAGAGGCCAGCAGTTGTCCGTAGTATGCCCCGGGCTATCAGAATGGTATGCGCACCTATCGTTGGGATGATAGTTCGGAGCAGAAGTGTTTGGATTCCGGAGAGGAGCCCTTAAGGTGATCAGCCCTGCCTCCAACATTTGTTGTAGTGCTTGATCCAACGACATGTTGATCTTGGTGAACTGCCTCTTAGGCTTGTCTGGTTTGCTCTGATCAGTCCGTTGTTCTGGGCGAGGTCGTTGTTGGACCTGTGAAGTAATAGCAGCTTGGAGAGGCCCAAACCTTTGACTTCTTGGAAATTGATTAATGACTGGGTCCCTGACTTGGGCTGGTTGCTTCATGTCTTGATGAAGTTGACTGATCATGGCCCTCAGCTCTCCTTGCTCCTGAGCTAAACCTTGAATGAGGGCCCTTTGCCCCAACATCTGGGTTTTCAATGTGTCTACCTCAGCTTGTAGGTGTTTCAGCCTTTCATCCTCAGCACGGTTCCTGACAAAGGTCCCCATGAGAAGTGTCCTTAGCTCCTCTTGCCCCTTGGATAGATTCAGGAGGATTTCCCTGAACTGAGTCTCTTGAGCATGCAGACCCTGGTTATCTGGTTGGAAGGCCATTGCTGAAATAAACAGCGAGAAAGGTAAGTGACCTGCAACAAAGATACCTGTTATGTAATGATGTGTATGACATGCATGCAATGTTTTCAAGGATCTCGCGGGGTAAACAAGAAAATTTGTTAGACCTCGGGTCCGGTAGCTTGATTGAAGGAACTGCGTGTTGTTGAGAGTCCTTCTTCAAAGGGTCAAAGGCTCACCATATCAAGTGGGTCATAGCCCCTGACTTTAGTCATCATGTCTGGTTTTGATTTCCAAACAACCTTGGTTAAGGGAACCTTCTTCAGGAGTCAGAGCTCACCATATCGAGTGGGTCATAGCCCCTGACAACCTTGGCTAGAGGAAAATAAATCCCCTTTGCCCCTTGCTAGATAACTGGCTCATCATGACCTGCATCACAAGCCCTTGAGATCCTTGAAATGGATTAGGATGTATGCAACGGTATGATGTTATGATATGCATGGGGTACTGTAAGTAAACCCTGTTATGAGTCCCAATTAAGGACTGTAAACCAAAACCTGCAAGAAACTCAAGTAAAACTTGTCATGAGTCCCAGTTAAGGACTAAAACAAAACCTACAAGAAACTCGGTAAACCTTGTTATGAGCCCTAATTAAGGACTAAAACAAACCCTGCAAGAAACTCGGTAAACCTTGTTATGAGTCCTAATTAAGGACTACAAACAAAACCTGCAAGAATTTCGTAACCCTGTTATGAGTCCCAATTAAGGACTATAAAGAGAACCTGCAAGGAAACTCAAGTGTCAGATAACAAACATGCAAGTAGTCAAGTTGGAAGGCACACAAGTCACACAAGAGAAGCCCTTAGAGTTAGGCCAGCATGAGGTCTAGGTATTACCCTCTTTCAGTTTGTTGGTTCATACCTGTCCTAATCAAAAGTAACCGGGTTCTTAGAGGATCCCAATATCATTGACTAACCTCAATCGGTCATAACTCCAGCATCGCAATCTTTTCTTGCGGCCAGAACCATCACGAGAGTTTAGCCTCAATGGGCGTAGCATACTGCTACTGTTCTAATGGCCAAGTTGTGTCATTTAAGGTTCTAAGGTCTGTTGGTGCTTAATGACTCCTTGGAAGACCCATATTCTCCCCGTTTCAACACGAGGGATATCGGTACAGACCAAGGCGCCACACCAACGTAGCCACTGCTTCACCCATGTCGGTATACGCCGGACAGGTCCCTCACAGCTTATGCTACCTAAACAGGGTATCCCCAGATCCGGGTTAGGATCTATGTAACTCCCATACAACCTACAATAGTAAAGCAAGTAAGTCAATACAATTGAAAACACAGTTATGAACTACCCTAAGGTACACCCCACTTTATAAGATATCCCCAGCAGAGTCGCCAGTTCTATGATCGGTGGATCTGGAACTGACTGTTTAACGCTGGTTCGCGAAATGTCGCGGAAGCAAGAGTCGCCACCGTCTTTTATTTTCTCCAAATGGAAAGGACAAAAGCACAGAAAAATTCCTTATAGAGATTGCTCTCGGTTCGGGAGGTAGGTTATAGAAAGGGAAGGTGTTAGCACCCTTTCTATCCATGGTTATCCATGGGCTCTTAGATACTTGCTCACTTGTGTTTTCAAAATGGTTTGTTTGCTTTTCAATGTGGGTTTTAAAAAAGTTTCTTTGAAAGTTTCAGATCGACTCTTGTGTCAGAGTGTTTGAAAAATTGCTTTGAAAGCTTTTGAAAAGTGTCGGTGTGAAAAGATTTTGATTGTTTTTTGAAGAGAGCAAGTATCTACGAGAACCTACCTACCCTAAGGAATTCGTCTGTGTAAATGTCCTTTCAAGTAGTGCCATCCCACCATTGAGAGGTAGGTAGCACCACCGTTGGAGGTGTTCGGGTCAATTCGAGTTTGGAGGGACATGGTGATCACCAGAGCAATGGGAAGACACCTTAGAAGCTACCCTCATGCCAGGTTCCCGGATCATGAGGACTTACTAAGACATCCTCTACTCGACGATCACCTTTCGAGGCAAGGCAACAGTGAGGCGTACCCTAGGGGTGGTGTGTGCGATTCGTGTGTCGTTTTCATTGATATTTGTCTTGTCATGTTCATTGTGATCTACGCTTGATTTTATTTAAGGCCATTCATTCTTGCATGCTTTGTTTAACAGTTAAGATATTTGCGGGAAAAGTAAATCTAAGCTATTACAAAAGGCGCGGGTCCACATCGCCAAAATTAAACCGGACCCGATTTGACAGAAAAATAAATAAAGCAAAGGAAAAAAGTGCGAAAAGTAAATGTTACAAAGCTTTGGGAGAGATACATAATTATTTAAGCGAAATAAAATAAAGATGCGAAATTAAACAATTAAAAATATGGGCGTTGGACCCTTTTGCAAAAATTAAATTACATGAATTAATTAATTAGAATTAATGAGGAATTAAAATTAAAAAAAAGAATGTTTTTGGTATTTTTAGTGTTTTTAGGAATTTGATGAAAAAAAGAGTTAGTTAAAATTAAACTAAAAGGCAATTCCTAATTCTAATAGCTTTTAAATTTATTGTGAAAATATTAAATTGAAACTTAAATTAAACCTAATTTTTATGTACAATTAATTATAAAAATAAATAAATAATATTATTAGAAAGAAAAAGAAAATAATTAAAAGGAATAAAATTTATTAAACCTAATTCTTCATTTTTTAGATTTTATTATTAAAAGAATTAAAATTAAAACCCTAATCTAAATTAATTTATTTACATGCAATTTGTTTATGAAAATAATTAAAATAAAATATTTATTATATTTTTATCTTTTCTGATTTTTATGATGTTTTTTATATTTTGTAAACATAATTAATTAAATTAAAATAATAAAGGAAATAAAATAGCAATTGAAAATAAAAAGAGAAAATTGCAAACCAGGGGGGGTGGAAGTCCCCAAAGTGGAGGTGTAACCCTGGAATGCTGGCCCAATAAGCAGTGACCCGTTTGACTTTTTTGAACAGCATGTTGAAGCGTGGACTAGGGTACAGCGTGCTCTTTAGATCTGTGCCTTTGGTTTGGTCATCAGGGGCACGTGGACGTCTTGATTTTTGAGCGTGCATGAAGATCTTCAACGCAAGTGCTGCACAGGATTGGTTAGGGAAAAATAATATTGAAATATGTAAGACCTGGGGCTCGAACCCAGGTCATGTACCTTCACCACCAATCCTCGTTGCCAGCTGAGCTAAGCGCACATTCAATTAATATACAAACAAACAAATAATATAAAAAGAAACAACGCGTTAGTGGATAGAAACGCGCGAAATTCAAATCAACGAATCACTTGTTGCCACCACATCATCGTCTTCACCATCCCTGTATCATAAAACATGAGGCAACGGTTTTTTGGACGTTCTCTTAGGGACGTTTCCAGAAAATAGCGATTAGATGTAGAATGCTCATAAATTGGGCGCGAGTATGTTAATCTCTTCGTCCAGGTCTGCTGATTGCAATGGTGGTGGCCTGGAGTCCTAATTTTTCCTTGGGTGAAAAACCCCAATTCAAAACTCTGAAAACCCTAAAAGCCAAGCATGGTGAAATCTCATATACAGCGTAATAATCAAATTAAAGGCATTGGTTAGCTTCAAAACATCATAATGAACATGAATCCATAAATAAAAAATGCAAAATATGCGTGGATTATGATGCACGATTCTGCAATTTTTCTGAAACAGCTTGAGTCCTAGGTACCGATTCTTGGCGTTTGAGTGGAAGTTTGTGATTGGAATCTGATCAGGGACTTTCAAGGAAGCTATTGAAACCAATATTATGCTTTGAATCAACCTGTAAAGGGGTTTACAGTTTTGAATTTTTTGGCCAAAATTTCAAGTTTGTTCTTAGCTTTTCTGCGCAGCTTTTAGTCTATGGGCATTAGGGTTGTGATCAGGCATATGTAGTGAACCAATTAGGTCAACAAAACTCAATAAAATCCAATGCAATAATGGTTTTTGAAAATTTGATTTTAAGGATCTTTTTCATATCTTTTTTCAAGTGTTCTTGGTTCAAAATCATGCCAATCAATCCAATTTTTTCCTAATTTGTATATGCACGAAATCTTGATGGCAAAACATGTATAAAAAGATTTGAAAACTTAGATTAGTATTTTTCCTATATTTAATTTGATTTAAATGAATTAATGTGAATAAAAATTCAAATAAATAAATAAAAAATGAGAAAATACTTCCCTTTGGGCCAAGTGGTCGTGCACATGCTTAGAATGATGAACCATGGAAGAAAAATGGGCCCATTAGCAATTTTAGGTCATTTGGATCAAAGTTGACTTTTCAAAATATCCAAAAATTTCCCAACTTCCACAAGGCATAACTTGCTCAATTTTTAAGCTTTTCTCATGTTCTTGGACATTTTGGAAAGGTCTTTGAGTCTTCTAACCAATGTCTTTGGTCCCATGTCATTTTGATTTACCAATCTCAAGTTATGGCCTTTGACTTAAAGTCCCTTTTTGTTGACTTTTGAAAATGACCTATAATGTTGAAATTGATAACTTTTTGTGAGAGTATTTCTTGGACTTGAAGTATGAAGATGAGTTGTAGGAAATGTCTTTCTCTTCAAAATGAGCTTTGGATGGAATTTTTCTGACAATCCATGTGAAAGTTATGCCCTGGTCAATTTCAGTTGACTTTTTCAGCTGTCCAAATAAGGAAACTTTTTGCAATTTGATGATTCTTGAGCCAAATTTTGAGAATCATGATCAAGCATTGATCAAATGATGTTTGTGGCTCCAAAATGATATGTTGACCAAAAATTTGAACTTTTGACTGCCAAATGACCATTTTGCCCCTACAGTTGACTGTAGTGCAATTAGGGTTTTTAACTGTGCAATTTTGAGCTGAATGCCTTGAAACTTGATATGAGAATGCTTGACCATATTTGTAGGCATGTGAGACTTGATTGGGCCCTTGAAAACTTCCTTTTCTTGATCAGACTCAAAACCCTAATCTTGACTGTATAGGAGACCTTTGCACTGTGCAACCCTTGGGGAATTTTGCAGTTTGATTTGGCAATTTCTTGGGGAATATGGGAGGGCAAATTTTGGGGTACAACAGCAGGCTTAGGCGTGAGGGTGCAAGATGGAATTCTGGGCGTGTACTGCATGTGAATACTTTGTGAAAAAATAGAAAGAATTATATGGGGAACCTGGGAATCGAACCCAGGTCCCAGTACCTCTTGCCATTATGCCTTTGCCAACTGAGCTATCCAGCGTGTTTGTTATATGAATGGATAACAATTATTATATAAGAAGAATAATGGCCAGGCTGGAAATACAAAAAGTGCGCGCCATGTTTGAATCCTCCAGTCGCGCCTTGCCACCTATTGTCTTCCTCGTTTTCCCTGTAAAAAGAAAACAAGATAGCGGGGGTTTTAAACCCCCATAAACCAAAAGTGCAGAAAATAGCGATTAGCAGCATGGATGATATAAAAAGAGCGCGATAGTCTAGTTGAATTCGTCTGGCCTTGATGAATTCAACCATGGTCATGACATGGTCGAATTTTTCCTCATGAGTGAAGCCCTAATTTGCTAACTTCGGAACCCTAGATTTTATCCATGGTGGATTTTGATTCAGAGGGCTATAACCAAATTGGTTTGTACCAACAGCTTCAGAAGGTCCCTATTAACATAAATCAATCCAAAAAAATGGTCAAAAACACATGAATCGTGATATGTAAATCTGGAAAATAAAGCAAACCGTGTCACTTGTATTCTCTGATTCTTTGCGTGTTAAGCTTCGTTCTTGATTGCAATGGCTTCCTGGCAATGTCAGCAATGTATTGGAAACAATTTTAGGCCTTGAATCCACCTGCAAATAGGAAATCAGTTTCACACTTATTCTCAATTTTTTGCAACCTTGTTATGGAGTTCTATGGTAGCTTTTTCGTTTTCTACACTAGGGTTGGCCTCAGCATATGTATGTGAGGTGAATTAGGTTAAAACTTTGGCCCAAAAGTCCATGAAATTAAGTTTGCAATCTTTGATTTTCAATCATGTAATTTTCAATCTTTTTCAATGAAAACCTTGCCAAATATGGATGATCTTCCCTTTTTGATTGAGAAACGAGTTTTCCAGCTTGCCCTGATTTGATTTGCTTCACAAAAGATCCAAAAAACATATCTTTTTGATTTTCCTATAATTAAAACCAATTAAATGAATTAATATTAATATAAATTCAATTAATTAATTAAAAATAAGAAAATAAATTATTTTGAGCTCAATGGGTCGTGCATAGGCTTTGGGTAAAGATTCAAGAAAGAATTTGAGGCCCATTAGCAAAAATGAAGTGTTTTAGGCAAAGTTGACTTTTGAAAGTTCCTAAACATTTCCCAACTTCTCCAATGCATATCTTGCTCAATTTTGAAGCTATGAACATGTTCTTGGACATTTTGGAAAGGTCTTGAAGTCCTCTAACCAATTCCTTTGGTCCCATTTCATTTTAATTTACCAATCTCAAGTTATGGTGTTTGACTTAAAGTGCCTTTTTGTTGACTTTTGAAAATGACCTATAATGTTGAAATTGATAACTTTTTGTGAGAGCATTTCTTGGACTTGGAATGTGAAGATGAGTTGTAGGAAATGTCATCCCCTTCAAAATGAGCATTGGATGGGATTTTTCTGATAAACCATGAAGAAGTTATGCCTTGGTCAATTTGCAGTTGACTTTTCAACTGTCCAAAAATAGAAACTTTTGACATCTTGAGACTTTTTGAGCCATGCTTGTGGAATCATGATCAAGAATTGATCAAATGATGATCGTGGCTTCAAAATAAGATGTTGATCAAAAATTTTGACTTTTGACTGTCAAATGACCATTTTACCCCTACAGTTGACTGTGAAGCATTTAGGGTTTTTGACTGTGCAATTTGATGCTGTGAGTCTTGAAACTTGACATATAGATGCTTGACAATGTACATAGGCATATGAGACTTGATTGGACCCTTGAAAGCCTCAATTTCTTTGCGAAAACCAAAACCCTAATTTTGACTGTGTTAGGAGGCAATTGGACTGTGCAACCCTTGAGGGATTTTGAAGCTTGATCTTGCCAAATCTTGAAGAATATGGGAGGGCAAATTTTGGGGTACAACAGATGTTAATAAAGCCATGATCAAAAAGTTAACCCAAGACAGCCAGAAAATAATCACAAAATAATAATATAATTAATATATACATTAAAGGGTTTAAAAATGTTTAAAAAATGGAAAATAATGAGGAAAATGTCAATTATATTCAAATTAATCAAGAAATGAAAAATAAGACCATAGAAAAATCAGAAAAGAGACCAAGTAGTTTTATAAAAATTTTGGTAATTTTTAAAAGTAAGAAACTATTTTTAAAAATTAAAATAAATGGGCAAAATAAGCAATAATGGTAAAAAATAGTAAATTCAGAAACAAAAATAAAATAAAGTCACCAATACTTGTCACAATGTCATTGGATCATTTCATAATTTTTTCATAATTAAAAAATGTGTAAAAGTGTTTTTAAATATTTTAAACAAATCAAATAAGTGTAAAATTTCTAAAAAATACCAAAACACAAAATTAAATTGTGAAAAAATAAAAATCATAAAGAGATTAATCAAAATATTTTTCATAATTTTTTCAGATTTTTTGGACTAAAAATGAGTTTTCTACGATTTTTTGAAATTTAAAACAATTAAAATATAAAAATCAGAAAAAGAAAATAAAAGAAAAAGATGTGGACCATTGGATGAGAGTCAAAACGCGTTAGTAATCAAATCCAAAGGATCTGGCGCGCTTTGCATATCATGGTATTTACTGAATAATGTACAAAATCATTAAATAAATCAGGATTTGAAAATAACAAATGTCACACTTTCATTGGTTAGAAGGTGACACGTTGGTCATCTTCAACCTACAGCCCTCACAAATTGCAGGTCTCTCAAACTGTAAAATCATAAGCTCAGACCTATGCCATTCGTTTCGTGTCTTCAAGACGAAGACAACCATACCCTCGCGCCATTTTTATATAAACTGTAACTCAAGCCATTTGGAAAGAAAGTTTTGAAAAGAGATTTGAAAATTCATGGTCAAAACGTGCTTCCAGATGAAAGTAACTGTTGCGACTAGAACCAGGGAGATGAGAGCAACATAATGATACCAAAGTTTTAAAGAATTGATGAAGGAATCTACCTATTTAAGTTGAGTTACAGAGCTTTGAAACTTGACTTCTATGGAGCAATGTAGGGCACGATTCTTGAATGTAAATGTATGGTTAGGTTCAGGGAAGATCAAGGAAGGTGAATTGATGGAGAAAATGGATTGAAAAAGGCTTGAGAATAGGATTCGAAGTAGCTGAATTCTGAGTTGTGAAGCAAGTTTGGCAGGGTGATTTGGCTATCTAAGATTGGGAATTTGAATGGGGGATGACCCTCTATTTATAGGGAATCAAATGGAATGCTCAAGCGTGTCGAATGATGCAAATTGGAGGGAATCGTGTGAACTTGATACACGAGCAAAGTGTGATCTGATTTGCATTAAAACTCATTAAATCCTTGCGTTTCAAGGCTCTAATCCACTTTGGAAACTTGGTTAAACATTTTTAGATCATAAACGCGTGCTAATTTGATGTTTAAAGGACAAAACATGGATATCAAATTCTGACTAATGGTGAAACTTCAGTTCCAAGTTACCAAGTTTAATCCAATGGCATTTCCACCTCAAGGGGTCTTAGGGCAAGATTCTTGATGATTTTGAAAGAAGATGTTACAAGCTTTGTAATGGAAAAAGAATGAAATCAAATGGATGCTTGAGCTTAAAGTTACATGGAGTCAAAGTTGAGGAAAAAGAGTTGACTTTCCATACTTAGAAATATTTCAAATTCTTCTTTAAAAATGACCTATAATCTCTTGCTTCCAAACATGGCCTTGCACTTAGAATTTGCTCTTGATCAAAAAATATGGAATGAAGTAGACCTCTTGAATGACATTTTGAAATTTTAACCAATTAAAATCTACAAAAATTGAGCAAGTTATGACTTGTTGAAGTTGGCAAAAAATCATGAAATGACCTATAATCTTTTGCATTCTTAAGGCAACTTCCATCCATTTTATTACTTTTCACATAAAAGAAGGCATGCATTACACATCCTTAGGGTCATCATGAAAAAAGAATTGGATCAAGGTGATAAAAATTGACCAAGTTATGACAATTTGAAATCATATACAAGAAAATGGGAATTCATCTAGGTGACTTGTAATTTTTCTCCTTCATTAAGTTCCTTCCACATGAAAACTCCTTGGAACCTTTGAAGTGATTTGTTGGTAACTCTTTCAAAAGAAGGATGTTTTTGGAATCACTCAAAAATACCAAAAGATTAACAAGATATGCCCCTTTGAAGTCCAAACCCTAGCCTCTAGATCAAGAGAAAGCTTGGTGGAACTTTGCCAAGTTTGAACAAACTTTTTGTGTCAATACTCTTCCTTTGTGAATAGAGATTGTTGAGGATGATAATGAGGACTCATGGCCACCAAAAATACTTTCAAAACAATTTCATGGGTGAGGTTTGAATCTCTAAAGCTTTGACTAGGGCATGGAAATAAACTCATGAACCCATGATGCAACTTGCTAGATCTCATTGCTTTTACCTACATTATTAGCAAGTAAGAAAAACCAATATTGCATTTTGTTAATTAGAGAGAAAATCAAAGCAAAATATCCATGAACACAAGAGAAAACAATTTAAGGTGCTTGGTAACTCCTCATAGAGCAAAGCTAAAGATAAGTAGAAGAACCGAAAGCCCTAATGTGATTTTATGGTGATTGAAACAATATGGTATGATGAAGGGATCTTAGGGGGAAAAATTGGGGTACAACAACTGCCCTTATTTAAGTTTCTTCTATCCGAAGATATGAAGGTTAAAAATCTACGTGTCGACGTGATCGAAGACACTTAAATATAAAAAAAACCCTGTTTTTGGCCCTAAGATGCCATGCAAACATTTATGCATGTGAATGCATATGAATGGAATAAAAGAGACGCAAAGTAGCATTGGGGATGTGACATAAAATGTAGCCACAAAAAGGCAATCCCGTCAGGAAAATAAATCACTGGTAAACCCCAAGGAAAGAAATCATAGAGGAGGATAACAAGTATCGACGTTCACTGACGATGTACTACCAACGTTCAATGAAGGTAGAAAGAGAAAACAAACACCGATGTTCACTTCCAATGTACTACCAACGTTCACTGAAGGTAGAAAGAGAAAATATATCATATCACCGCTGTTCACTGATGATGAACTATCAACGTTCACTGAAGATAGCAAAAAGATAACAAACATCGACGTTCACTACCGATGTACTACCAATGTTCACTGAAGATAGAAAGATAAAATATATCATATCACCGCTGTTCACTGACGATGAACTATCAACGTTCACTGAAGATAGTAAAAAGATAACAAACATAGATGTTCACTGCCGATGTACTACCAACATTCACTGAAGGTAGAAAGAGAATATATATCATATCACCGCCGTTCACTGACGATGAACTATCAACGTTCACTGAAGAGAGAAAAAAGATAACAAACACCGACGTTCACTGCCGATGTACTACCAATGTTCACTGAAGGTAGAAAGAGAATATATATCACATCACCGTTGTTTACTGACGATGAACTATCAACTATCACTAAAGATAGCAAAAAGATAACAAACACCAACGTTCACTGGCGATGTACTACCAACTTTCACTGAAGGTAGAAAGAGAAAATATATCATATCACCGCCGTTCACTGTCGATGAACTATCAATGTTCACTAAAGATATCAAAAAGATAACAAACACCGACGTTCACTGCCAATGTACTACCAACATTCACTAAAGGTAGAAAGAGAATATATATCATATCACCGCTGTTCACTGATGATGAACTATCAACGTTCACTGAAGATAGAAAAAAGATAACAAACACCGACGTTCACTGCCGATGTACTACCAACGTTCACTGAAGGTAGAAAGAGAATATATATATATAATAGTTTTCCCAAGATTCTGGTGTTTTGCCAGGAACGGGTCCCAACTTCTTCTTTAACCAAGGAAATCTGCCTGGAAAGGGTAATACATAATTTGTCTCAAATAAAGAGACTTCCACTTATTGTCTAGGGTAATTGCAAAGAAAAATGATTTTCTGGGAATAGCGATATGACTTCCTGGGGACATGCCACGATATTCCTGCTGAGGAGATAAAGTCTTCCTGTGCAAAATAAATGCACGAACCAAAACTCAAAGTTTTCAGAGATCCACAAATCCAATTCGGAAATAAACTAGAGCAAGACGGCCAGTGTAGATACATCCTTTGAGAAATAAACTCAAGCGGGACAACCAAAATCAACTGAGCCAAGAACGTTGCAGGAAAGGTCAGAACACAATGCTAATGAATGATGATTTTTAGTTATGCATGATGCATGTATGAATGCATGAGTGATATCATACATATGCTGATAAAAGGATACATAATCAGCACAAACAAACAAAACCGCCTCGGGTACTAACAACAATAGGCTAACTTCAACCAGAAAGATCAATCCAAAATGGTAAAAGCAACGGCAGAAACCAAACCCATTGTCTGGCTTAACTTTACTGAGGAGAAACATAATCCGGATGTAACCAAGTCAAACAAATATCGGGATAGAACATCTTTCTTCCGGTTTCATCGGAGAAGCAGTTTTATAAAAGCAACACGCCTACTGGAGATTGCGAGACCAGCCTCAAATAAAGCAGACTGACGCTGACACAACCAAACTTCATTGGGGGATTCAAGCCTACCTCCCTGGAGAAAACTTTCATCATGAATGCTCATTACCAACAAGATATGCCCTGGGATAACCTTCCTGGGAAATCAAGACTCGACTGGAGATAGTGGGATCACAAACCCAATACTGCACCTTGCACCCACTGATATCGTCTTTAACTATCTGAGAGACACACAAAGATTGCGCATCTACCAACAAAATGACCTAAGAAAACTTTCATGAAGGGAGTAAACTTAAAACAACTGGAGTTTGTTCATTCTTGGGATCACCACCCTCGTTGTCATTGTTTCATCACAAATCCCAAAGTAAATCGAATTGTAAAGATCTCTTCTTTTTTCTTTTGAAAAGTCAATTTTGATTTTTAATCCTTTTTCTTTAACAGTTATTATCAGTAATAAATGATGTCTTTGCAAGCTAAATAAAAATAAGAACACAAAAAGTTGGGCAAAAGCTCGAATTTCATTAATAGAATGGTAGTCTGCGAATGGAGAGACTCCATGGATGATTACAAAGTTTGGGAAATGAAAATACATAATGGAAAAGATACATTGAGATACAATGACCACTATCCCCCCTAACAACTTTTGAAATCCTGAGCAGCAACTTTTTGTTGAAGTATGGTGAGGATCCGAGAAGATTGTTGCTTCAATGATCAGGTCTTGTCTGACGTAGTTACTTGCCAAGAAAGTCCCTAACTTTTGCCTAAGTTGCCCTTGCGGAATTTCAACTTAGCGGGAAATTTATTCTGTTTATGTCTCTAATTTTTGCCTAGACCGCCCTTTCGGGTTTTTGGCCTACCAAGACGCTCCTTTTTTCCTAAGCCGCCCTTTCGAGTTTTCAAATTAGTGAGTTGTTCTTTTCATTTCTTTAGGCGAAGTATTTCTTGACTGCGTCAGCATTCAAGGGACGTGGGAACTCCTTGCCATCCATAGTTTCAAGAATTAATGCACCACCAGAGAAGGCTTTCTTGACAACATATGGGCCTTCAAAATTGGGAGTCCACTTTCCCCTAGAATCAGTGTTGAAAGACATGATCTTCCTGAGCACGAGGTCGCCTTCTCTGAATTCACGAGGTTTGACCTTTTTGTCAAATGCTTTCTTCATTCTTTTCTGATATAATTGCCCATGACACAAAGCTATCATTCTCTTCTCTTCAATCAAATTCAATTGGTCAAACCTGTTCTGAACCCATTCAGCCTCTGTCAATTTGGTTTCCATTATCACACGCAACGAGGGAATCTCTACCTCGACAGGGAGTACAACTTCCATTCCATATACTGGAGAAAACGGGGTTGCTCCTGTTGAAGTGCGGAAAGATGTTCGATATCCATGTAGAGAAAAAGGGAGCATTTCATGCCAATCCTTATAAGTGACAACCATTTTCTGGATGATCTTCTTGATATTCTTATTAGCAGCTTCAACAACCCCATTCATCTTTGGCCTGTATGGAGATGAATTGTGATGGACAATCTTGAATTCTTCACACAGTTCCGTCATCATCTTGTTGTTCAAATTTGAGCCATTATCAGTGATGATTCTGCTTGGCACACTATACCAGCATATAAGATTATTTCTGATGAAACGCACAACCACCTGTTTGGTAACATTGGCATATGAAGCAACTTCTACCCATTTGGTAAAGTAGTCAATTGATACCAAGATGAAATGGTGTCTGTTCAAAGCTTTGGGTTCTATCATCCCGATCATGTCAATACCCCACATAGAGAAAGGCCACGGGTAGGAAATCACATTCAGCAGTGTCAGAGGTACATGGATCTTATCTGCATAAATCTGGCATTTATGACACTTCTTTGCAAACTTGTAACAATCAGATTCCATTGTCAACCAATAATATCTTGCCCTTAGCATCATTTTAGCCATTGAATGTCCATTAGCATGAGTGCCAAATGAACCTTCATGGATCTCATGCATCAACATGTCTGCTTTGCGTCTATCCACGCATCTGAGCAAGACCATGTCAACATTCCTCTTGTATAACACATTTTCGCTGAGGAAGAAACTGCCTGCCAACCTTCTCAGTGTCTTTCTATATTTCTTTGACGCACCAAATAGGTATTCCTGAGTCTGAAGAAAATGCTTGATATCATAATACCAAGGTTTCTCATCTACTACCTCCTCTTTCACAAACACGTGAGCGGGCCTATCGAGCTGTCGAACTGTAATTCGGGGTATATCATTCCAAGTATTCACCTGGTACATAGAAGCCAGAGTTGCCAGAGCATCCGCCATCTGATTTTCATCCCTAGGAATGTGATGTAATTCAACTTTAGAAGAAGGGTAATAATCTTCTAGCATAATCTTTGTAAGGGATCAAGCCAGGGTGACGAGTATCCCATTCTCCTTTAATCTGATTTATTACCAATGCTGAATCGCCATATACATCTAGAATTTTGATTCTGAGATCAATAGCTTCTTCGAGAACCATGATGCAAGCCTCATATTCCGCCATATTATTAGTGTAATCAATTGTTAGCCTTGCAGTAAAAGGAATATGCGATCCATGAGGAGTAACAATCACGGCACCAATTCCTTTACCATAAGCATTCACAGCTCCATCAAATACCATACTCCTATAAGATTCAGGGTCGGGGACCTCCTCGGGAAATGGTTCATCATAATCTTTCACTTTCAAGAACATCACATCTTCATCGGGGAATTCATATTCTGCAGACTGATAATCTTTTACCAGCTGGTGAGCAAGGTAATCTGCCAACACACTACTTTTGATAGCTTTTTGAGTGCGGTACTCAATATCATATTCAGACAACAACATCTGCCACCGGGAAATTCTCCCAGTAAGAGCAGGATTTTCAAAAATATACTTGATTGGACCATTTTGGAGATCAACCAAGTGGTATGATTCAACATATACTGCCGCAAACGCTTTGCCGCCCAGGCCAAAGCACAACATGTTTTTTCTAGCATGGAATACCGTGACTCACAATCGGTGAACTTTTTGCTGAGATAATAAATGGTGAACTCCTTCTTCCCTGTTTCATTCTATTGTCCCAGGATACAACCCATGGATTTATCCAACACTGTTAGATACATAATTAAGGGTCTTCCTTCTACGGGAGGGAGCAAAATAGGAGGTTCAAGCAGATACTCTTTAATACTTTCAAATGCCTTTTGGCAGTCATCCGTCCACACGCAACCTTGATCTTTCTTTAACAACTTAAAGATCGGTTCACACGTTGAAGTCATGTGGGGAATAAATCTGGAGATATAATTCAAACACCCAAGGAAACCTCTGACTTGCTTTTCAGTTCTTGGTGCTGGCATTTCTTGAATTGCTTTGACTTTGTCAGGGTCAACTTCAATTCCTTTCTGGCTAACAATAAAACCCAATAATTTCTCTGATCTAACTCCTAAGGTGCATTTATTTGGATTCAAGTGGAGACGATATTTCCTCAAACGGTGAAACAACTTCAACAAATCTTCTATATGTCCTTCTTCAATATGGGACTTGGAAATAATATCATCAACATATAATTCGATTTCTTTGTGTATCAGATCATGGAATAGGGTTGTCATAGCCCTCTGGTATGTTGCACCAGCGTTCTTCAACCCGAAGGGCATCACTCTATAACAGAATGTTCCCCAGGGTGTGATAAACGTTGTTTTTTCCATGTCCTCTAGAGCCATTCTTATTTGGTTATACCCGGAAAATCCGTCCATGAACGAGAATACCTTGAATTTTGTTGTGCTATCCACTAACATATCAATGTGAGGCAATGGAAAATAATCATTTGGACTAGCTTTATTTAGATCTCTGTAATCTACGCACATGCGG
Source organism: Vicia faba (assembly GCA_948472305.1). Lineage (NCBI taxonomy): Eukaryota > Viridiplantae > Streptophyta > Magnoliopsida > Fabales > Fabaceae > Vicia > Vicia faba. The sequence goes on from OX451741.1 coordinate 1,468,840,933, forward strand.
ACTTTTCCGTATTTTTTCGGTACTGGGACAATATTGGCAATCCATTAAGGATACACTGACGTCACAAGAAAACCAGCATTAATATGCTTTAGGACCTCCTCTTTGATCTTTACTTCCATATCCGGGTGGGTTCTTCTCAACTTTTGTTTAACTGGCGAACACTCTGGCTTCAACGGCAAACGATGATCGTCAATGTCTGTATCTAGACCAGGAATATCTTGATAAGACCAAGCAAAAATATCCACATACTCTTTCAACAGGTCAATCAACCCGCTCTTTACATCAGGATGCAACGATGCTCCAATCTTGACTTCCTTCAGATCTTCCTCTGAACCCAAATTAATCACTTCCAAAGGCTCTTTATATGGCTGAATGGTATTTTCCTCGTTCTCAAGCAACCGTGAGACTTCTTCTGGGATCTCATCATAATCTTCTTCTTCAGCCCCAAACACAGGACATTCAAAGTTTGGAGAGGGTGCAAGGTCATTGTATTCAACGAGTTTTTTAATTAATCTGCATATATGATTTATGATTGCTTTTAGAAACTGACACATATAACAAGTGATCATGCATATTAATTTTCAGTTATCATTTATTTTGAAAGTGTTTTTTTTAATTACCATTTCCCAAGAAAAAGCAGAAAATAAAGACATAATTTTTGGAAGCAAAGACAACTTTTATTAATGATCTTAACAACTATAGCAAACAGATAAGCCCTACAATATTAATACTTCCACCTTGGGAAGAGTGAAAGCTTTTCAAAAGAAAGAAACAGATTAACAAAACAAATTACTTTGAAATATGTATGCAAGAAGGAACATCAATGGTGACCCAGTTCTGAATTCGGACTCCATGTGTCACATAGTTCGGTATTTCCTACTCTGCTTCATCCTCTTCAACAACATTAATTCCAGAGCCAATCGGATGGAGATAGCTTCCACTGCGTAAAACATCTTGGTAATTGTTCACAGAATATTTTGACTTCAAACCTTCGCCTTTGCCACTCCTTGAAGAGAAACCGAAACCAACTCTGTTTTTTTTCACAGGTGGATCCGCAAGTCGTCCCCAAACTGCATTATGACTATTGCGCACTACCTGCTGCACATCCTTTAGGGAAACCACAAAATTCTCATTTTTCCCTATGTTGTCAATGGATAGGGCTTGGAACTGGGTTCCAACAACAGCCTCATCCGCTTCTACAATACTGAAAGAGGATAAATGGGATATCAACAATGCCTGCTCCCCATTTGTGATCACTACCTTCCCTTCACACATAAATTTTAGCTTCTGATGCGGAGTTGAAGTGACAGCCCCTGCTTCGTGTATCCATGGCCGTCCTAGCAAACAAATATACATGGGAATAATGTCCATTACCTGGAAAGTTATCAAGAACAAGTGTGGTCCTATATGGATGGGTAAGTCCACCTCACCAATGACAGATTTCCTCGACCCATCAAAAGCCTTCACAATGATGCCACTCGGGCGCATAGGTGTTCCCTGATACTTTAACTTCATAAGAGTACTTCTAGGTATAACATTCAACACAGATCCATTATCAATTAGCATATTGGACAATGAATCATTCTTGCAATTCATAGAAATGTGGAGGGCCAAGTTGTGATTCCTCCCTTTATCTGGTAACTCATCATCGCAGAAACTCAAGTTGTTACATGACGTAATGTTTCCAATTACACTGCTGAATTGATATAACGACATGTCATTCTCCACAAAATCATGGTCTAGTACTCTCATCAGTGATTCCCTATGAGCGGAGGAATTCATCAATAATTATAGGATGGATATCTTTGAAGGAGTTTGCAATAGCTGATCTACAATTTTGTAGTCGCTCATCTTAATTATCTTCAAGATATCATCCACCTCTTTGTCCAATGTAGCTCCACTAGTCTCTCCTGCAGTCTTCTCTGGTTCATCATTCTCAGCAATTTTCTTCCCAGCAACAACGTCCTTTCGAATAACTGGCGCAAACACATGACCACTACGGGTCACCCTGCTACTATCATCTATATTTCCAACATCAGGCATTGGCTGGATGGGAACTTCCACCCCATCTTCCAAGATTGTAGCATTGTATTTGTAAGGCACAACCTTATCAGATTTATAGGGAACATGACCTGGCAGACTAATTACCAGTGGGGTAATAGCTAGTTTGCTATGGTACTCTACCTCAAGATGAGCGGGTGCACCAAAACACGGTACAATGACATTTACACCTTCCTCAACATAATCAGCTCTCAAAATACCATTTCCGGCAAAAAAATCTTTGTCTGAAGAGAAATACTCATAAGCGAAGGCATATTCTTCCTCTGACTCTTCTCCCATCAAACAAACTTCAACCATATCAATCTCGTGATAATCATCTCTCTGACCTGTGATCTTGATAGTCCCATTGTCTAACAACAATTGAACACCCTCTCTCACAACAGAACATCCTCGGGGGTTTTGACAACAAACTATGCAAGATTCATATTGGTGTTCCACCTGACCAGCAGTACGACAAAAGGTAGCATGCAATTGTACGAGATCTTCATTTAAATAATCCACATCAAAAATTCTGAATTCACCAGGACATCCAGAAACCATATTCACTTCCTCTTCATACTCTACCCTAGGCCTGATTATATGGATTAAACCTCCATCCATCATCTCCTGCAAATCAGCCTTTATCTTCTTGCAACCCTGTATATTTGTACTGCAAACAACACAACTGGCGTGGTCATGCGTATAATAACTGAATTCACAGAGGTCTGCATGCATTTTTACCAAATCCCCTCTAACCAGATTAATGTCAAAAATCCGGAAGTCACCTGGACAACCGGCCACCATATTCACAGTACTCACTCCCTCGTGCTTGGGCAGAGGATTGTCTTTCACATTAGGTCCCATGTCTTTGAAGGATAAAATTCCGGACTTCACCAACATTTTCACTTCCATCCTCAAAGGATAACAATTTTCAACACTATGCCCTGGTGCTCCCTGATGAAAGGCACACGTCTGGTCTGCTTTGTAATACCAAGGCAATGGAGATGGTACTGCTGGAGGTGGTCGTGTCTGGACCAACTTCTTCTGGATCAATGCTGGTAGTAGCTCTGCATAACTCATGGGAATAGGGCCATAGTTCTCCCTTCTCTAATTATTCCCCTGGTTCCCCTGCTGGGACTGTCTCTGATAAGCAACGGTAGTTGGAGCGGAATTTATAACAAGAGTCACTGAAGCAACTTGCTGGTGACACAAAAAATTCCTTCCATGAGCATTTACTCTCCTCTCTTGTATGACAGCATTAGTATCCCCCTCTTTCTTCTTTGTAAACCCATAAGTTGGCTTTTTCACACCTCCGGATCCTTCACCCTATGTCAAACGACCTTCTCTTACTGCCTCTTCTAGGCGGACACCCACTCCTACCATCTCTGTAAGATCACTCGGGGCACTTGCTACCATTCTTTCGGAGTAGAAAGCACTCAGCGTCTTCAAAAAAAATTTAGTCATTTACTTCTCCTCCATAGGAGGAATCACTTGTGCAGCCACTTCGCGCCATCTCTGCGCATACTCTTTGAACGATTCTCTGTCTTTCTGAACCATGGCCCTAAGTTGGTCACGATCGGGTTCCATGTTCATATTGTACTTGTATTGTTTTATGAATGCTTCTCCCAAATCATTAAAGGTATGGGCGTTGGCACTGCCTAAACTCATGTACCATTTCAACGCTGCGCCGGTCAGACTATCCTGGAAAAAGTGGATCAACAGACGCTGATCATCGGTGTGGGATGACATTCTCCTTACATACATCACCAAGTGAGCACGAGGGCAAGTGTTGCCCTTGTACTTCTCAAAATCAAGGACCTTGAAATTAGCAGGCACTTTAACATTCGGGACCAAACACAGATCATTCATGTTCTGCCCAAATAACTCTTTTCCCCTAAGAGACTTCATCTCTCTTTGCATTCTTTCAAACTGCTCTTGGAAATCATCCATTTTGTCATAAATACCCATCTCTTCACTCGGCGGAGGGAAAGGACGACACACATCTTCATTAACAAACGAGACCAAATTCACCGAAGGAGGTGCAACAGGAACCGTATGCATCAAAGGAGGTGATGGAGTAACAACATTTGGAACCATTGAAGCATCTTGGGGGCCCAAATTGAAACCTTCAGGTGCAAAATTCTCCGGCATTCCCCACGGAAAACCTTGAGGCATACGGTTCTGAACAACAGTCGGAGTAGCGGATACAGGAACAACAGGAACTTCAGCATTTGCCCTTGTTGGTGGAGGTTGAACACTCGGTGGCTAATTCTGAGCAACCACCAGAGCTTCCATCAGAGTAGTAAAATTGGCCAAGCCAGCCTTCAAAGCAGAAACTTCTTCGCGCAGCTCGCGATTCTCCTGTTCCAAATTGTCCATCTTCTTTTTTAGATTAGCCCGAGTGTTGTAGTGATGAGTCAGCTTGCTGAACGAAGTAAAGAAGCTGGGTAAGACACCTGGGTATGCATAACAAATGCAAGATATATGTGCAATATGATGCATGTCATGCAATGCACATGATTTATTTTCATTCCATCATTTAATATTTCAAGGGATTTAAGATTTATAGACATATTGCAAACATCAAAATAATAACGCATTTGAAATACTGAAATTTTTTTATTATAATAACTCCAAAATGGATTACAAGTTTCAGTGATCCCAAGTACAAGATGAAAATTCAATCTAAAAATCCTGAGAGAAAGAAATTGATAGAGATCAATATGTACGCTGGCGCTTGCCTGTGAGCCTGGCAATCTGAGCCCTCAACACCATGGATCCAATGATATTAATAAAGCCATGATCAAAAAATAAACCCAAGACAGCCAGAAAATAATCACAAAATAATAATATAATTAATATATACATTAAAGGGTTTAAAAATTTTAAAACATGGAAAATAATGAGGAAAATGTCAATTATATTCAAATTAATCAAGAAATGAAAAATAAGACCATAGAAAAATCAGAAAAGAGACCAAGTAATTTTATAAAAAAATTGGTAATTTTTAAAAGTCAGAAACTATTTTTAAAAATTAAAATAAATGGGTAAAATAAGAAAAAATGGTAAAAAATAGTAAAGTCAGAAACAAAAATAAAATAAAGTCACCAATATTTGTCACAATGTCATTGGATCATTTCATAATTTTTTCAGAATTAAAAAATGTGTAAAAGTATATTTAAACATTTTAAACAAATCAAATAAGTGTAAAATTCATAAAAAATACCAAAACACAAAATTAAATTGTGAAAAAATAAAAATCAGAAAGAGAATAATCAAAAATATTTTTCATAATTTTTTCAGAATTTTTGGACTAAAAATGAATTTTCTATGATTTTTTGAAATTTAAAACAATTAAAATATAAAAATCAGAAAAAGAAAATAAAATAAAAAGACGTGGACCATTGGATGAGAGTAAAAACGCGTTAGTAATCAAATCCAAAGGATCTGGAACGCTGTACATATCATGGTCTTTACTGAATAATGTACATACTCATTAAATTAATCAGGATTTGAAAATAACAAATGTCACGCTTTCATTGGTTAGAAGGTGACACGTTGGTCATCTTCAACCTCCAGCCCTCATGAATTGCAGATCTCTCAAACTATAAAATCAGAAGCTCAGACCTATGCCATTTGTTTCTTCTCTTCGAGAAGAAGACAACCATACCCTCGCGCCATTTTTATATAAACTATAACTCAAGCAATTTGGAAAGAAAGTTTTGAAAAGGGATTTGAAAATTCATGGCCAAAACGTGCTTCCAGATGAAAGTAACTGTTGCGACTAGAACCATGGCGATGAGAGCAACATAATGATACCAACATTTTGAAGAATTGATGAAGGAATCTACCTATTGAAGTTGAGTTGCAGAGCTCTGAAACTAGACTTCTATGGAGCAATGTAGGGCATGATTCTTGAATGTAAATGTATGGTTAGGTTTAGGGAAGATCAAGGAAGGTGAGTTTATGGAGAAAATGGATTGAAAAAGGCTTGAGAATAGGATTCGAAGTAGCTGAATTCTGAGTTGTGAAGCAAGTTTGGCAGGGTGATTATGGCTATCTAAGCTTGGGAATTTGAATGGGGGATGACCCTCTATTTATATGAAATCAAATGGAATGCTCAAGCGTGTGGAATGGTGCAAATTGGAGGGAAATCGTGTGAACCTGATACACGAGCAAAGTGTGATCTGATTTGCATCAAAACTCATAAAATCCCTGTGTTTCAAGGCTCTAATCCACTTTGGAAACTTGGTTAAACATGTTTAGATCACACACGCGTGCTAATATTATGTTTAAAGGCCAAAACATGGATTTCAAATTCTGACTCATGGTGAAACTTCAGTTCTAAGTGACCAAGTTCAATCCAATGGCATTTCCACCTCAAGGGGTCTTAGGGCAAGATTCTTGATGCTCTGGAAAGATGACGTTACAAGCTTTGTAATGGAAAAATAATGGAATCAAATGGATGATTAGGCTGAAAGTTACATGGAGTCAAAGTTGAGGAAAAAGAATTGACTTTCCATACTTAGAAATATTTCAAATTCTTCTTTAAAAATGACCTATAATCTTTTGCTTCTAAACATGGAGTTGCACTTAGAATTTGCTCTTGATCAAAAAAGATGGAATGAGGTAGACCTCTTGAATGACATTTTGCAATTTGAACCAATCAAAATCTCCAAAAATTGAGCAAGTTATGACTTGTTGAAGTTGGCCAAAAATCATGAAATGACCTATAATCTTTTGCATTCTTAAGGCAACTTCCATCCATTTTCTTACTTTTCACATAAAAGAAGGCATGAAGTAAAAATCCTTAGGGTAATCATGAAAAAAGAATAGGATCAAGGTGATAAAAATTGACCAAGTTATGACCATTTGAAATCATATATAGGAAAATGGGAATTCATCTGGGTGACTTGTAATTTTTCTCCTTCATTAAGTTCCTTCCATATGAAAACTCCTTGGAACTTTTGAAGTGATTTGTTGGTAACTCTTTGAAAAGAAGAATGTTTTTGGAATAACTCAAAAATACCAAAAGATGAACAAGATATTACCCTTTGAAGTCCAAAACCCTAGCCTCTAGATCAAGAGAAAGCTTGGTGGAACTTTTCCAAGTTTGAACAAACTTTTTATGTCAATACTCTTCCTTTGTGAATAGAGATTGTTGAGGATGATAATGAGGACTCATGGCCACCAAAAATACTTTCAAAACAACTTCATGGGTGAGGTTTGAATCTCTCAAGCTTTAACTAGGGCATGGAAATAAACTCATGAACCCATGATGCAACTTGCTAGATCTCATTGCTTTTACCTACATTATTAGCAAGTAAGACAAATCAATATTGCATTTTGTTAATTAGAGAGAAAATCAAAGCAAAATATCCATGAACACAAGAGAAAACAAGTTAAGGTGCTTGGTAACTCCTCATAGAGCAAAACTAAAGATAAGTAGAAGAACCAAAATCCTGAATGTGATTTTGTGGTGATTGAAACAATATGGTATGATGAAGGGATCTTAGGGGGAAAAATTGGGGTACAACAATAGGTAAGTACCCTCTTGAAGTTTAGTTGGATCAACCTTTCCTAGTAATAATAACCGGGTTCTAAGGAGTCTCATACCACTGACCTTTCTTTTAGGCATTGTTCTAGCTCAAGCACCAAAGTATTGCGGCCAGAATATCCCAAAAGTCCAATCTCAATGAGTGTAGCATCGAGTATCAACTTATCTTCGGTCGGAACCAAAGTCAGTCATATCACTACTTTCTAGTGGCCCAAGATGAGTCAATTAAAATGTTCTAAAGGCCAGTTAGCGCTTAATGACGCTAAGGAAGCCTAATGTTATCCTTGACTGACTCAAGGAACATTAGTACAAGCCAAAGTGTCACGCTAACACAGCTGTCACTTCGTCCATATCATTCTACGCCATACAACTTCCATGATTTATTGCTACTTACCTAAAAGGTGCCCCAGATTCGGGTATTGGATCTTTAACAAAAACCCAAACAAGGACCCAAAATGTAAAGCAAGCAAGTCAAACCATGAAAAGCAAGTAAAGGTGATCTAGACCTAAGGTAACCCCACTTTTAAGTAAAGTCCCCAATAGAGTCGCCAGTTCTGTAACACGGTGGGAGAATTGACTTAGGATGTTTTGCGTTTGATCGCATTTATGCGGATAGCAAGAGTCGCCACCGAATTTTCTTTTATCTAATAAGGAAAGGTTGAAAAGAACAGGAAAGACCTTTCGAGATATTTTCTTGAGTTCGGGGGGTAGGTTATGAAAAGGGAAGGTTTTAGCACCCTTTTCATCCTTAGTCATCTACGGGCTCTTAGTTTCTTGCTAGATCACTTTATTTTTGTTTGAAAATGTGTTTGTGATGTGGGTTTTGAAAGTATTTTGTAAACGAATGTATTTGTAATGGTTCTCGTCTTTATGAGAACGTGTACAAAGTGTTTTGTCTTTTGGAAAATGTTTTAATGTGAAGTGTTGGTGTATAAAATATTTTTTTGTGAGCAAGCGAGAAACTAGGAGTAACCTACCTACTCAAAAGGTCTTAAACGTTCTTTTCCTCCTCCTTTAGATGTTGTTATCTTACCATTGTTTTGGTAAGAAACCCTATCGTTGGATGTGAACAGGCGTGAGACGTTTTTGCATAGTCATAGAAGGAAACCTATGGGACGTTTTAGCAATGTGGTTTTAGGGACTAGATCGTTTACCGAAGGCAACATTAAGGGTCATCGAGGGACTACGATCTTTTATCGAGGGTCTTTGCAAAAACGCCCATGTTCGAGGGACATGACTATTTTCCGAAAGGCAACAAAGCGAGATTACCCTAAGGGTGCAAGTGTGAATAGTGTGTTTGATTTACATGCATTTAGTCTTGATTAGGGTTATCTATTTGTTGATTTCATGTCTTGCCATACACACCCGAATTACTAGCATTTATATTTGAAAAGCGATAAATTACGGAAATGTAAAGTCCTACACTATTACATCATTTAGGGATGGGGGTACAAATTTAAAAATGGGGGTTTTGCAAGAATTTTAAATCCTAATTATCTATTACAACCATATTGAATTTTACAATATAAGAAAAGGAAAGGATTTGTTTTTGAGAATGGTTTTTTGTATTAACAAATTAAAGGGAAAATAACTAGTTGACAAAAGAAAATATTTTTTATGCCTTTTTTTGTGTTTAATAAAATGAATACTGAAAATAATAAGAATAATAAAGAAAAAGGAAAAACATAATGAAAACAAGATCAGCACATTGCTAAACACGAAAATGAAGGGGACCAAAAGTTCTGACTTTGTGTGCTGCAGCTCAGAAAGAAACGTCAAGAAGTTCTGATCCACAGTTTTTTTACTCATGCAATGGTATGGACAGCATCAATACTATGATATACATATTTAATGATGTTGTGAGTGAAAAGATTCAAAGTCAGAAATTCTTACCTTGAATCTGGAATGTGTGTTTGGGACTTAAGCTAGTGCTTTCAGATGTTCTAGAGTCAGCAAGAACAACAAAAGAGAAAATGTTATGTTCTTTTATTCAAAGGGAAGAACAAAGGTTTTGGTTTTGTTTAGGAATTCAGGATTCACGAATGTTTTACTATTTTCTTTTCTCTCTTTGATAATTCTCTCTTTCCAAAAGCTAACCCCTTGAAAGTGAGATGGAGCAACTTATTTATAGGTGAGTTTGTTGTGGTTTTGGGGGGAAAAACAAATGAGATTTAAACCTTTTTGGAATATTGTTCCATTGCTTTTTAATCACAACTTTTGTATGCTAATTTGGTGCAATTATGGGGTTTGAGAAAGTGCCGGCATGGACTGGGTCAGCAGTTGGTTGCAGGATTATACTGTAGCAGGGCAACAGGCTGCTTAAACGAGGTTTTGGGATTTGGTGATGTTCTGATCATAGAAGATCAGAAACATAGCCTCCATATGCTGAAGAGTCAATGTTCTGACCGAAGAACATTACTTCCATATGTTCTGATTGAAGAGTCATATTTTGAACCGTCTTTGCAAATTCTGATTGCACTTGTGTGGTGGCTAGCCCAGAAGTTCTGAAGTATCATATTCTCTTAACACTTAGAAAATTTTCTAAATGTTTAGAAATTTGATTTTTTTCAAGGTAATTTCTGATTTTAGATTTCTCGATGAACCAACTTCTTGTCTTGATGGAATATGATTGTTGGAACTTGATTTTGATCAAAAAGTCAGAGTTTGACTTTTCAGTATGCTTTTGACCATTTTCCCCTTGTGAATGACTTTCTTGGAAAATTGTAATCCAAGGCTTGAAACTGGATGGAAGCAACCCTGAGGGTCTTGGATGATCCTTTGAGAAACGAGAGGGCAAATTTTTGGGTAAGACAGTGACCATTGAGAAATTCCATTAGGTACTGAAAGTTTCCTATATTTGCATTTGGCAATGGTGTGTCCCTTCATACAATAGTAGTGACAAGTTATATTCCGAGAGATGTCACTTTTTATTTCCAATTTCTTTTCAACAAAGTTATATTTTGCATGTTGTGGATTTAAAGGTTTATTAAACTTTGTTGGATCTATAGCAAAAGTAACCTTTGGTTTTTGAGCCTTAGTTAGTTTGGCCTTAAGAGTTCTCACCTCTTTTTTCCAAATGTAATAAGTACCACAACCAAAGTTAAACGGGTTGTCATCTATCTTATTTTTAACTTAATGAATACCTACTATAGAGTTATTTAGAGCTTTAATCTTATTTTCTATTTCTGAAATTTTTGCTTCTAAATGAGAAAATATTTTTCTATTTAAAGCCAACCTTTTAAAAGCTTCAATAGCCTCTCTATGTAAGTATTCAAAAGTGTCAAGTAAATCAATATGAGATATTCCATTTACATATTTATTTTGAGAAGAGTTTACCTTGTACTTCTTACTTCTTTGATGATGATTAGAGAGATGAGTCTCATCACCTCTATAAGCTTTGAGTTCCTTTTTCTCATTTTTATGATAATGACCACAGAGGCACACTTCATCATACTTGGATGATTTTTGTTCCATCTTTCTTCTACTATAGGAGTAAGTTGAAAAACAAAGATTTTCCAAACCATTATCATCATTATATTCCTGATCGCTTGAAGATTCAATGTCGCTTCCCCAAGCCACATAGACCTTCCTAGGTTTGTCACGACTCTTATGTTGATTCCTCTTCTTCTTTTTTTCAAGGATGAGATCTTTCTCTTTGGATTTTTCTTCCCTAGAGGATGTAGATTTTCCTATAGGCTCAATGCATCTTTTAATGAGATTCTTTTCACTTTTCTTTTTCAAGTACTTGTGATACCTCTTGACAAATAAACTTATCTCTTCGTCTTCCAAATCATAGTTATTACTAACATTTTTATTATAATGATTCTCATCCTTTGAATACTTTGAACTTGAAGCCATAAAAGCTTTAGACTTCAATCCTTCCTCCTTATTGGTGTCTTTCTCCTTTTTCTTCTTTTTTCAAGCTTCTTTTCATGTTTTTCCAAGCAATTGAGTTCTTGCTCGTGTTCTTCTAATTTACCAAACAAGGTGGTGAGATCAAGTGTTGCAATATTGCTGGTTTCCTTGTTCGCAGTGACCTTTGGTTGTCAATTTCTAGTAAGACATCTCAAAACCTTGTTATTAGCAATATCATTGAAAATAAGATTACCTAGAAAATTTAAACGATTAATAAGATGCAAGAACAACTTTTTCATTTGAACAATGGTTTCACCATGCTTCATGCAAAAGAGTTATAAATCTTGATTAAGTGTATTAATTATAGCTCGTTTGACCTCATTAGTTTCCTTATAGGCAACATGTAGAGTATCTCACGTAGCTTTAGCGGTCTCACGATGGGATATGCGATAAAAATCATCAACTCCAAGAGCGGATATGATAATATTTTTCGCTTTCCAATCATGTGCCCACTTCTTATTATCATATTCATTTCATAATTTTTTTGACTTTGGTATGGTAGCATCTTCAACAATATATGTCAGTGGTGTCGGACCATTTTGAATGGCTTCCCAAACACCTTTGTCATATGAGTTTACTTAAATTTGCATACAAGATTTCCAATAACTATAGTTTTCTCCTGTGAAAATTAGGACTATTTTATAATCTCCTTTAGGTTCGTATGCCATTTTCTAATAAGTTTCGAAGCACGAATGAACCGGGCTCTTGATGCCACTTTTTAGACGACAACAATGTATATAGAGGGGGGTGAATAGATACCCAGTTAAAATTCCAGAGAAATTATGGTTTTGAAATTTATTTAACAAAGAGTTTGAGCAGAAGGTTCTAAAAAATAAGTCGTCTATACGAACCATTATTGGAAACTCATATATTCAGTCTACTAAACATAAAACACAACTGCAACAAATAGAGAAATTAAATTCTGAACACCATGATGTTAAGACATCTTGTCTGACATATGATACGGTGGCAGAACCGACTGTTAATACTGGTATGCATTTTTTGTTCGCAAATGTCGCGGTAAGCAAGAGTCGCCTCTGACTTTTATTTTATCCAATCAGGAAAAGGAAAAAGAATAGAAAAAACTTTTTTCGAGATGTTTCTGAGTACGGGGGGTAGATTGTAGAAAGGGAAGGTGTTAGCACCCTTTCTATCCGTGGTTTTCCACGGGCTCTTAGGTGCTTGCTCATTTTGAAATTTCTCATGTGTGCTTGTTTTGAAAAGTTTTGTCTTACTTCGTTTTACCCCTTGTTTCTGTCCTCAAGAGTGTTACGAAGTTGCTTTGAAAACTTTGTTTGAAAAGTGTTGGTGTGAAAAAGTTTTTGTTTGTTTGAGCAAGTACCTAGGAACTAAAATACCTACTCGAAAAAGGTATGTTTATTTTCCTTTTAGACAATGCTATCTATTGTACCACAAAATTTTCCCTCTCATTTTACTCAATACATGTCCATTGAGATCTTCAATTTGCTCAAGATTTCCCAAGAGTTGACCAGACAAACTCTCTCCTAAGGCAGTGCACCTCAAAATTAGGGTTTCTATTTTGATCAAGATGGGTGATCCAAAAAGGCCTCATATGCTATCCATAGTCTTAATATGTTCCCAATACCCTACATGTCAAGTTTCATTCCTTGTACAAGAAGTTTACTCAGTCAACAGCTCAGATGCTTGATAATCGACTATATTAGGTCAAAAGTCAACTGTGACCCACATACAGTCAAACTTCAAGATTTTTGGCCAACATTAACATTTTGAAGTAACTTTCATCATTTTATCAAGTTTTGACCATGATTCCCCAATGAATGCTCCAAATTCATCAAAACCCAAAAGTTGCTAAATTAGGGTTTTAAGGGAAAAGTCAACCCAACTTTGACCAAGCATAACTTCTTCATGTTTTATTAGAAATTTTCCATCCAAGGCTCATTTTGAAGAGGATTCAATTCCCTACAATTCATCTTCAGCCCTCAAGTTCAAAATATGCACTCATCAAAAGATACGAATTTCTACATTATAGGTCCTTTTGAAAGGTCAACAAAAACACCTTTTGGGTCAAAGCTTCATACATGAACATGGAAGATCCAATTGAGATGAAACCAAAAGGGTTTTTTTAGGGGACATCCTAAGATTTCTAATATGTCCAAGAACACCCTCCTAGGGTCAAAATTGAGAGAGTTGTGCATGGTCAAAATTGGAAATTTTTGGAAAATTATCAAAAGTCAACATTGATCAAATTTGCATTTTTTCCAAAGGGCCCCATGTTTTCTTGCTTGAAACATGTTTCTAATTGGACCCACGACCCCTGAGCTTTTCCACCTATTATTTTATTACTTTTATCATTTATTTTGAATTTTTATACATTTAAATAAAAATAAATCAAATTAAATGGTAAAATATTGAAAACAAATCAAATCTTGGGATTTTTGTGCACATTTGGAGTCCATGTACAGCTAGCATGATGATCAATTTGTGCAAGACTCATTAGGGTTGGAAAAGATTAGATTGAAGCTTATTTTAGTAATATATCATACATGAATCAAATCAAATCACATTTTCATAATTCTCAAAGATATGATGCAATTTTACAACCCTAATTCAGTCTACTATATGTATACAACAAATGCAGATCAAAATAGGAGGTTTTGGCAGTCGTAGGGAGCAAGAACGAAAACTCAGAATTTGGACAAAAAGTGGGCATTCGATTTCTGCTTTAGAGGACGGTTCCAGGAAATTGAAGGACTCTAATCACTTCCTTGTCATCTCCAGAAGCCAACAACATCATTTGCAGCCTTCAAAACATCAAGAATCATCGCCTTGACACATCACAGTTTGCAAACTTTCTCAAATTCGATTATTACAATTTACGCACCATTAGCACCTTTAATTGTTATATTTGTGATCATCATCATGTTTGCAAGCTGACCACATAGTTTAATTGTATTTTTGGGACCGTTACACGCATCTGCCATGGTTAGGGTTTCCACACGAATTTTAGGGTCTTTTTGTACAGGAAAAATTGGGCCATGAATCAAGTACCATGATGCTCATGAGGACAAGACGAGTTGATTGGTACCACCACAATGGATTTATCATGCTTGTACTGAATATTTGAATGACACGGGTTTTTAGCAACGGACAACATCCGTAGGTATAGGTTATTTATCTAAAACGACGGGCTGGAGGTAGAAGAAGGTGATTTATCATCACCCCATTGGTCAGTTTGAATTCAGTGCGTGCAGTTTTTGTTCCAGGGCCATTGTATTTGTTTTAGATATTATATATTCTTGTTACTATAATAACAAATTAACAAAGCAGCTCAGCTGGCAACGCATCGTTGGTGGGGAGTACAAGGACCTGGGTTCGATCCCAGGTCCCAACAATTCCCTTGTATTATTTTTTCTTATGTAATCAAGTGTACCACGCTCTCAACCATCCACCATGCGCTAGCAATTCCTGACCACTAGATGCAATGCTGGCCAGATCTAACGCTTCTCCCCTGAATGTCCTTGGTACACCTCAGGTCAATGCTTGCACAGGATCCAGCGTGGTTGACTGGGCTTGGAGCTTAATGGGCTTGGAAATTCAATTCCACACCCCCTTTCAGCTAGCATACAGGCCCATTTGGTTATTTCTTTTATTATTTTCTATAACTTCTTTTCTTTATTTCTTTTCCTTTTTTTTATTAATACAAAAATTATTTTTATTAAACTAACAAATCAAAAATCACAAAAAGATCTCTTTTTCTTAATAAATATTTTTTGAATTAATTAGTTTAATTAATTTAGGGCAATTTAATTTTCTTTTTATAATGAAAAATAATTAGAATTAGGGTTTTAGATTGTACATAATTTAATTAATTTCCTTTAAAATACATCAAAGATCATTTTTTATAAATATATATTTCTTTAATTAATTAATTTAATTAGAAAATTAGGTTAATTTAATTTCTTTCATTATTCTAAAAACAATTAGAAATTAGGTTTAATTGATTTGTAATTAAATTGTTTTCTTCAATAAAAATCCAAAAAAAATACTTTTTCTCTCAAATTAGGGTTTTAGATTATTTCAATTGTCCTCGCATTTAATTTTCCGTGCGCTTGTTAATTATTTGTCCATTATTTTGTAACTGTTCAGGGTTTGTAATAGTTAACTTAGGGTTTTTATTTACTGTTTAAATCTCTGATTTTTTGTTATATAATTAATCCCCCTCCCCGAAGCCTTGCAATAGTTAGGTTTTATTTCCTCGCACTTTTAATTTCCATAATCTTTAACTGTCTAGATGTATGGCTAATAGGATTGTATGGCAAGAATGTCTGGAAAATTAAAACGGTAGATCACCTAATGTGCAAAGATTAAATAAATGAAATAAATCAAATGCACATATTCACTCCTTGGGTTTACCTCACTTCGGTTGCCTTCGGTAAACAATCATTAAGCATATGAGATTTTAGTGGTTACCCTCCAGTCTAAAGAGATCAAATTGTCCCATTCGAATGTTGCCTCGAAAATGTTGCCTCGGAAATGTTTTCTCGGAAAGATCTTAAGACTCTAGGGTTGCTACTAAAGTTTTCTAACTATTTCTTTAGTGATTGTACTTGTCCCTTTCGAATGTCCCTTATAACTCTAATGGCGGTGCTACCTACTCCTTAATAGTGGGATAGCGCTGTCTAAAGGAAATAGAACGAACAATCCTTTTTTCGAGTAGGTAGAATCTTAAGTACTTTCTCAATGAATTTTTTTTTCACACAAACACCTTTCAAAACAAATTTTAAAAACAAACTTCGTCACATCCTTGAGGACTGATACAAGGGTTATCACGAAGTAAAACATTTTCAAGACAAACACACACAAGCAATTTGAAAAATGAGCAAGTACCTAAGAGCCCGTAGATAAGTACGGATAGAAAGGGTGCAAATACCTCCCCTTTCAATAATCTACCCCCCGTACTCAGAATATCTCGAAAAAAGGTTTTTTCTGTTCTTTTTCCTTTTCCATGATTGGATGAAATAAAAGTCGGTGGCGACTCTTGCTTACCGCGACATTTTGTGAACAAAAATGCAAAATGCAAACCAGTATTAACAGTCGATTCTGCCACCGTATCATAGAACTGGCGAGTCTGCTGGGGAGTGTAGATAAGTGGGGTATACCTTAGGATCTAGGTCATTAAAATTGCTTCTCTTGATTGCTTTACTTTTGAAGGTTTGTTTGGGGTTACTATAGATCCTACACCCGGATCTGGGGACACTCTTTAGGTAAACAACAATAGATCGTGGAGATTGTATGGCATAGACCGATATGGTTTAAGTGATGGCTGTGTTGGTGTGGCACTTTGGTTGGTACCAGTATCCTTCGTGGGGAAACGAGGAGAATATGGGGCCGCCGCGTGGTGTCGTGAAGAACTAACGAACCTTAGAACCTTAGTGGAACAAACTTGGCCATTAAAAAGTAGTGAGATAGCCGGCCTCGATGTAGAGCTGAGAACTGGTTGATACTCGATGCTACACTCATTGAGACCATACTTTCGGGATATTTTGGCCGCAAGAAAAGATTAGGGGTGAAACAATGCCCGATAAAGGATGGTCAGTGATATTGAGATCCTCTAGAACCCGGTTAATTTTTAAGAAAGGTTTGAAACCAACTAAACGTCAAGAGGGTACTACCTTTAACCTCATGCAAGCCTTAAACCCAAGGACTTTGTGTGATTTTACTATGCTTGCTATACCTGTGTTTGCTATACCTGCGTTTTCTCATGACATCATGCATCATAACATAGCATCCATTCTTATTGCACTAACCATTTCAAGGACCAAGGGAATTTATATTTGTTCTGTTTTGCAGATCATGGCTTTCGTTCATAGAAACACTATCCGAATCACCTTTGTGAAGATACCTTCCCAACTCAAAGAGCTAGCATCAAGGGTTTCTGAAACTTCTGCGTTCACTAAGAGACATGGTCAAATTCTCAACCTAGTTACTTCAAACTTTGATGAAAAGATGATGAATGTACTTTTTCAATTCTTCAATCCCAAGCACGACTGCTTCACCTTTCCAGACTATCAGTTGGTACCTACCTTGGAAGAATTCTCTCAACTAGTGGATATACCCATTCTTGAGCAGTTACCCTTCACAGGTCTAGAAGAAGTTCCAAAGCCAGAAGTCATTGCCTCGGCTTTGCACCTGAAACGGGCCGGCGTGGTATCCAATTGGGAAATAAGAAGCGAAGTCAAGGGTTTTCTAGCTAAGTTTATGATAGACAAGGCCCAACTATTTTAGGAGGATATGTATTTTCAAGATTTTGAGGAGGTCTTGGATCTTCTTATCTATGGTTTAGTTCTCTTCCCTAATCCGGACTCATTCGTAGATGTGAATGCTATCAAGATCTTTCTCTCTCGCAATCCTGTTCCTACCTTACTCAGAGATATTTTGCACAGTCTCCATACTCGTACCATGAGGAGAAGAGGGATTCTCATGTGCTTCATGCCATTGCTGTGGAGGTGGTTTATTTATCAACTCCCTAAGTCCATACTGAAGAATGAAGAAGGTCTGGGTTGGTCACAAAGGATAATGTCACTCGCTCATACGGATATTCTTTGGTGTACTCGATCTATGGAAAACATTGCTATTATTGACGGCTGCGAAGAGTACCCTAATGTCCCACTGCTTGGTATCAGAGGGGGTATAACCTAAAATCCTTATTTAGCTCTGTGACAGTTTGGTCACGCTCGAAGGGATGGTCCCCATGAATTTCTTATCGAGGGCATTGTATTTAACTATGAGGATGATATTCAAGAGTATCGACAAAGGTTCATACGAGCTTGGGGCATGGTAAACAGATCGAGCGTCAGGGCTTTGGGGCCAAAGACTTCCATTCTAATGGAGCCTTATCTACAATGGGTACGAGCTCATGCCCAACAGCTTATGATGCCCTATGTGGCTGTTTTGCCAGTGATTGTGGAACCCACTACAGAGGAGGGTATTCCTTACACAGTTCTTTATCCTTATATGCCCACTGATCTTGGAGAATTACAGAGATCTTAGATTCAGTTGATGAAGGAGAGGGATACTTACAGGGATCAGTTCCATGCTCAGGAGAGGAAGGTTTTAGAGCTCACAAAGCAACTGCATGAAGAAAGAGGATTGGATGACTATATTTGCACAAAGAGGAAGCATCCATGGGACTTTTGACTTTTCTTTCTAGTTTTAGATTTATTTTTAATTGTAACGCCTAAAAGGAATTTGAACTTAAAATTCAGCTAATAAAGTTTTTGTTTATTTTGGTTTTCAAATTTAAATTTCCCAAAGTCTTTGAAATCATTGCATACGCATCCCATTATTATACACATCATTACAGGTACCATTACAGGTTTCTCATCTCCTTCGCTGTTTGTTTTAGCAGAAATGTCTTCTGAACAAAGCATCAAGGACCTGTAGGCACATAACGCCTAATTCCAACAAATTTTCATCAGTCTGGCAAAGGGGCAGGAGGATCTGAAAGCCCTCATTCTGAAAGAGAAGAAGAAAAAGAAGAAAGTTGCTGGTATTCTGAATATGGGCCAAAGGTTTGGAGAGCGGTTGAAGCGACAAGTCGACCTGACCTCTTCATCTAAGGAAGGGGAGAATCAAGAAGAAGAGAAAGACCCCAGTCCTGCAGTGTTTGACAATGATACTGACTATAATGATGAGCAATATCCTCCTGCTGAGGATAGATACAAGCAGTTAGAATAACGTCTGAGTGCCATGGAAGTTCGGAGGATACCTGGACTGGATTTCTAATAATTGGGATTGGTGTCGGGAGTAGTCATCTCGCAGAAGTTCAAAGCTCCAGTTTTTGCCAAGTATGATGGGGTGTCCTGCCCAAAGTTCCATCTCCGCTCTTATGTCCGAAAGATCCAGCCCCACACCGCTGATAGAAATTTGTGGGTGCACTTCTTTCAATATAGTCTGTCAGGGACTCAACTTGAATGGTTCTACCAGCTGGTGGGAGCCAATGTCTGAAATTGGGAAGATCTGGCTGCTGCTTTCTACAAGCAGTATCAGTATAATGCCGACCTTTCTTCTACTCATACTCAACTCCAGAGTATGCCCATGGGTGTAAGTGAAGGTTTTAACTATTATGCACAAAAATGGAGAGACTTGGCAGGTAGAGTTCAACCCCCGTTGTCTGATAGGGAGTTGGTTGACATGTTTCTGGGGACGCTATCTGGTCCACTTTTCAATCATTTAATCGCCAGTTCATCAGCTGGCTTCACCGAGCTGATTCTAACTGGAGAGAGAGTAGAAGTCGGGATTCGAAGCGGAAAAATACAGTAGGATGCCTCGTCAAGTTCAGTAAAGAATCCTTTTGTTGGTAATAAGGAAGCCAGTGCCATCTACAGCCCGAGGGGTCAGAGCAGGGCTGAACAACGTCAGACAATAAGTGTCGTGATGATACCTAGACCTGCAGTTGCTCCACAATGCAACAATCAACAAAGGGTGGAAAGACCACAACGGAAGTTTACCCGCATCAACAGGACATTGGCTGAATTTCTACCTCACCTGCTGAGATCCAACTTGGCAACCTTGAGAGAGGCCCCCAAGAATCCAAATACTACATCTCCCCGATATAATCCAAATTCCCTGTGTTCCTATCATTATGAGAGTCCTGGCAATGATACAAATGACTGCTGGGCTCTGAGAAATAAAGTACAAGACTTGATTGAAGCCAAGGAGATAGATTTTGATGCTCTGGAGAAGCCAAATGTCATAACTGCTCCCATGCCTAAACACGGTCGTGGAGTTAATGTTGTTGATACTGATTTGTTTATTACCTCTATCAATGAAATATCTACTCCTCTCATGACTGTCAAGAAGAATTTGCTGTTGGCCGGTTTATTTTCGGGTTGTGGTGAAGGTTGCCACATGTGTTTACTTCTACCTTCTGGTTTCCATTTGTTGAAGTTAGGTGTTCAACGCCTGATAGATAGCAAAGAGATTTTGTTCGAGAAGACTATGATTCCTGTTGTTCCAATTGAAGACGTTGCCATTATAACCATTTCCGCCAATCCTTCCAAGGTTTCCTTGAGAAGACCTGTTAGGATTACATCTGCTCTAAGAATTGCTCCGCTGATAATCGTTGTTCCTGGTCCTGTCCCGTATGTCTCGGACAAAGCTGTCCCATGGCATTATGGTGTCGATGTGTACTATCATGGAATAAAACAAGATCTGAAAGATGAAGAGGTTGATTTTGATATTGATAACATTGTCAGAACCAGCAAAATCACCCGAAGTGGAAGGGGCTTCTCTCTCTAGATTTCCCCTAAGACTGTTAACAAGCCTATTATCATTACATATGTTGTTCATGCTAGTACATCAACTACTGTTCTTGTTCATACTCCAGTCGGAGAATCATCTGATACCCGCGACAAAGAGGTTGTAGGTGAGCCTGCTCGGATGGAGGCGCCTAAGAAAGTTGTTGTGGAAGCCTCTAAATAAGAAATAGAGGAAATACTGAAAAACATTAAGAAGAGCGACTACAATATGGTCGAGTAGCTGGGGCAGACCCCATCAAAGATATCCATGTTGTCTCTACTGTTATGTTCTAAAGCACATGCAAAGGATTTGATTGCATTTCTCAAGACTGTTCATGTGCCGCAGGAAACTTCAGCTGATCAATTCCAAGAGTGTGTCGCCAGCCTGACTGCTGATAATGGGCTAGGTTTTTCAGATGCAGACTTGACGCCAAAGGGAAGGAAACATAATGATGCTCTGCATGTCTCGATTGAATGCAGGGGCACCACTATGGCTCATGTGCTGGTAGATACTGGGTCTTCACTGAATATTCTGCCGAAGAAGGCTTTAGACCGGTTGGATTGTGAGGGTTTAACTCTAAAGCCTAGTAACATTGTGGTAAGGGATTTTTACCGATCAAAGAGAATGGTGCACGGGGAGGTGGACATCCCTGTCAAAATAGGTTCTCAGACTTTTGGGTCCACCTTCTATGTGATGGATATCAGGCCGTCGTATTCTTGTTTGCTGGGTCATCCTCGGATCCACGAGGCTGGGGCAGTCACCTCCATACTCCACCAAATGTTGAAATATCC
Organism: Vicia faba; assembly: GCA_948472305.1. NCBI lineage: Eukaryota > Viridiplantae > Streptophyta > Magnoliopsida > Fabales > Fabaceae > Vicia > Vicia faba. The sequence continues at coordinate 1,468,862,518 of OX451741.1, forward strand.
GGTGAAAGGAAAGATCATCACAATGCAGGGTGAAGAAGAATATATGGTGAGTCACCTCAACTCCTTCTGCTACGTAGAGATGGACGGGGAATTCATTGAAACTCCTTGTCAAAATTTTGAAGAGGTCCCTCAGATCTTGGCATCAACTGTAACTACTAGCAACAAACCTCCTTTGAAGATGGCTTCTCTCAAGGACGCCAGGGCCGTGGTTGAAGAAGGTGGGTGTGCCAATTATGGTCAGCTCCCTGATTTCACTCAGAAAGCTGACCGATTTGGTTTGGGCTTTACTACAGGGGCTCAAAGGGCTTTTAGACGCGCTCGGGCTGGAGGACCTCCCCTACACATCAACATTCGTGGGATTAACGCCATTGAAGATAGTGAAGAGGAATCAGACATTAACAGCTGGATCTACCCAACTACCAACGGTGGACCGAGTAACTGTACAGCTAGGGACTTCATACCTGTTTCTTTTATTCTACAGTAATTGACCTACTTGTTTTAAGATTTGTAATAAACAATTTGAAACTTTACAGCACTGTGCCTTGCCCGAGGCACCTTGGCTTTGCTTGTGAGGGCTATTATTTATCATTTCAAAATCATTAATAAAGCATTGGACGTTTCTGGCATACAAATTTTATGCTCTCTGTTTTTCTTTTCTGTTTTTCAGTTTATCAAAATAGCTATTCTCTTACACACACTCACGTATCATAATGCAGATCCATATCCACTCTGGATCCCATTGATAATAGCTCTACTATTGCCAGTTATGACTTCAAAAATCCGATCAACCAAGTTGAGGACGAAGGTGAGGATGATTGTGAGGTGCCTGGAGAACTTGCTAGACTACTACAACAGGAAGAAAGGGCCATACAGACTCATGAAGAGCCGATTGAGACAGTGAATTTGGGTACTAAGAAAGACAAAAAGGAGGTTAAAATAGGTGCAAATCTTGAGCTTAGCGTCAAACAGAGGTTGATACAGATGTTTCACGACTATGTTGAGATCTTTTCCTGGTCCACTATGGAAGCCAATTGTTACCAGCACTCTCGAACTTATCATAAGTGCCAAATCTATGCTGATAAGGTGCATATACCGCCGGTTCCTCTGAATGTCTTGACGGCTCCTTGGCCCTTTGCGATGTGGGGTATCGACATGATCGGTGAGATCAGACCTACTGCGTCTAATGGGTATCGTTTCATCTTAGTAGCCATTGATTACTTCACAAAGTGGGTCGAGGCAGCCTCTTTTGCTACAGTAACCAAGAATGTCGTGGCGTGGTTTATCCGACATAATCTGATCTGTCGATACGGTGTACCAGAGAGAATTATTACCGACAATGGTATGAATCTCAACAACACAATGATCACCGAGCTCTGTAAGCAGTTCAAGATACATCATCATAATTCTTCTCCCTACCGGCCGAAGATGAATGGCGTTGTTGAAGCAGCTAACAAGAACATCAAGAAGATAATGCAGAAGATGACGGTGACATATAAAGACTGGCATGAGATGTTACCATTCACTCTTCATGGGTACCGAACCTCAGCACGGACGTCGATAGGGGAAACAACCTCCTCTCTGGTATATGGCATGGAGTCAGTCCTACCCATAGAATTCCAGATACCATCTCTCAGGATTATGAAAGATGCAGGTTTGAACAAAGACGACTGGATCCAAACCCGACTTGATCAACTAAATCTAATCGATGAAAAGAGGCTTACTGCTATCTGCCATGGTCAAACGTATCAAAAGCGAATGATCAAGGCTTCTAATAAGAAAGTCAGGCGTCAAGAATACCAAGTCGGGGATCTGGCGATCAAACGCATCATACTGCCGCAAGGTGACCCCAAAGGCAAATGGACTCCCACGTACGAAGGGCCATTTGTGGTTAAGAACATTTTCTCGGGAGGAGCTATGATTCTTACCAACATGGATGGTGACGACCTTCCTAACCCTGTCAATGCAGACATAGTGAAAAGATACTACGCATAATCAAAGACCCGCTAAGTCGATTTGCCTAGGCAAAAATAAGGGCTTCCCAGCGAACCAAAAGGGTTCGGGCAAAAGTTAGGGATGAAAATGAAAAAAAATCTGTACACACGGCATGTCGAAAACCCGAAAGGGAGGCTTGGGAAAAAAAGGGTATCCCGGTGGATTGAAAACCCGAAAGGGCAATCTAGGCAAAAGTTAGGGATTGAAGCGTATCACTATGTATCATTGGATCATCTTGCGACCAGACTTCGGTATCGACTATCAAGCTCGAATGGCGCCAATCAATCTGATCAACCTTCGGCCAAGTAGCAAAGTGATGAGACGTTTGAAGATATAAAGGCAATAACAGAGTTGGAACCCAATGGGGTTGTTTCACATAGTTGTTTTTCCTTCTTTTACACAAATTGTATAATTTCTATCTTTCGGCGGCATTCTCTTACTAGGACGTCAGCCTCCTTGTACAAAACTCCTACTACAGGCCAATTTCAAAATCAATACAAGTCATTTTTACAAAACTTCAATTTGTTTTTCCTTTTTCTGTTTTGTTTTGCAAGAATGTCCAATGATTTATTTTTGATATATGCATTTGAGAATGATTGCTGCTCAGAAATATTTACATAAGAGACAAAAGACTATTACTCGTAATTCCAGTAACAAGAAAAATAAGAAGTTCCAAACCTGACGGTTCCTCTGCCCAGCGGGTATCAGGATAGAGTCATGCTTGGAAACACAATTATTGGTATACGCACTCCCCACAGAGTAAAAGTATCCAAAGTCATTGATATCAGCTTTCCTAAAACAGGACGTAACTATCCCCAGCTGAGGTGCGTAATCGCAGGCGAGTCAACAAATTTCATTCCCCGAGCAAAGTCTATTTCTACAGATACAGAAGCTCAATCTCCAACAGAGCTCATCACTTCCAGCAACAGAATTTCATCCCCAGCTGAGTTTATTCCTCCAGATCAGCAGGTCTACCAACATAGTATCTCTTCCCCCAAAGTCTGGCCCCCACAGAGTTATTCTCCAGCATCTCTTCCTGGTAGAATATTCGCAAATCTCCAGCAACCGTCAGGGATTTATTTTCCCAGACGCGAGCATACCCCGACAACATTGCATGAACATACATCATGATATACACATACATATCATATACAGCATAATCTCATCTCACCCTGCATTTCATGCATCGCATATAACTAACCTTGATATCTTTTCAGGAAAAGACGATTAGCTTCAATGAATCCAATAGTTATACAGATCACATCTACAGACGACTAATAGAAATTCAGTTCCCGAAATCAAACGGGTCAACTAATGTACATTATCATATCAAAGTAACCTTACCATGATTCATTCTGATGTTTTACACTGTGATCGGTGGATCTGGAACTGACTGTTTTTAATGCTGGTTCGCGAAATGTCGCGGAAGCAAGAGTCGCCACCGTCTTTTATTTTCTCCAAATGGAAAGGACCAAAGCACAGAAAAATTCCTTATAGAGATTGCTCTCGGTTCGGGAGGTAGATTATAGAAAGGGAAGGTGTTAGCACCCTTTCTATCCATGGTTATCCATGGGCTCTTAGATACTTGCTCATTGTGTTTTCAAAAATGGTTTGTTTGCTTTTCAACTGTGGGTTTTAAAAAGTTTCTTTGAAAATTCCAATTCGACTCTTGTATCGGTCCTCAAGAGTGTTTGAAAAAATGCTTTCGAAAGCTTTTTGAAAATGTGTTGGTGTGAAAAGTATTTTTGAATTTTGTTTGAAATTAGAGCAAATATCTAGAGTCGTCTACCAACCCTAAGGAATTCGTCTGTGTAGATGTCCTTTAAAGTAGTTCCATCCCACCATTGAGAGGTAGGTAGCACCACCGTTGGAGGTGTTCGGGTCAATTCGAAGGTTCGGGACATGGTGATCACCAGAGCAATGGGAAGACACCTTAGAAGCTACCCTCATGCCAGGTTCCCGGATCATGAGGACTTACTAAGACATCCTCTACTCGACGATCACCTTTCGAGGCAAGGCAACAGTGAGGCGTACCCTAGGGGTGGTGTGTGATTTGTGTGTCAGATTCAGATATTCTTGTCTTTTCATGTTATGGGTGATCTAGCGTTTGTTTTTATTTTTGTCCATTCATTCTTGCATGCATTTGTTAACAGTTAAAAATTGCGAGAAAAATAAAGTTCTAAAGCTATTACAAAAGGCGCGGGTCCACATCGCCAAAATTTCCAGAACCCGATTTGACAGAAAAAATAAAGAAAGTAAAGAAAAAAAAAGTGCGAGAAAGTAATTTACAAGGCTTTGGGAGAGGTACATAAATATTAAAAGAAATAGAAAATAAACGCGCGAATTAAATAAGAATTAAAAACGAGGGCGTTGGACCCTTTTTAACTAAATTAAATTAAACGATTATTAAATTAACGAAATTAAAAGGAAAAGAAATTTGTTTTTTGGTATTTTTGTATTTTATGATTTTTATGAAAAAGAATTAATTGAAATAAAATGCTAACCCTAATTCTAGTTGTTTTTAGTTTATTAAGAAAAGGTTAAATTTTAACCTAAAAATTAACCCTAATTAATTTACATGCAATTTAATTACAAAAATTAATAATAGTAAATATTTAATTATTATGAAAGAAAATAAAAAAAAGGATAAAAAAAACTAATTAAACCCTAATTCTATAAGTTTTTAGTTCTAGTGAAAAATGTTAAGATTAAAAACTAAGTTTAAAACTAAGTGACCTAATGAATTTATTTACAAAATATTAATTAAATAAATTTATTTAATTTTTTGTCTTTTCTGATTTTTTGTGTTTTTTTATATTATTATGAAAATATTAAATTAAAGAATTAAAAAAGAATTAATTAAAACAAAGAAAAGAAAAGATATAAAAAGTTGAAAGAAACAAACTGGAGGGGGGTGTTGTCCCCAAATGGAGGTCAGTCCTTAGCAATTTTGGCCCAAGGTTTTAAAGCCTTTTTGACTTTTCCCACTAGTGTGCCCAGGCGTTGACTGATGTTCATCATAGCCCTGCAATCGTGACCCTTGATTGGTCTTGGCATGTGCGTGGACAGCTTGATTTGAGAGACGCATGGTAGTCTCCAGGACATAATCTGCATAGAATCATTATTGAAGAAAAATATGAAAGGGGGTGGGGACCTGGGTCTCGAACCCAGGTCCTGAACGTTACCACTCAAGCGCTTCACCAACTGTGCTATTTTGTTTATCTGTAAATAATATAATCAATAAATATAATAAAACAAACAAACACCAACGCTTCTTTTTTCGCGCGAGATTTTGTACCAGCCAATCAACTGATGCCACGGGATCGTCTTCCTCGTTGTTTATTTTTTTCCTGAAACATAAAGAACATAGGCCACGGTTTGTTAAACGTTTCCACAGGCACCCTATTGAAAAATAGCGATTAGCCCAGGGATGCTCATAAATTGAGCGCGAGGATGGCTTTATGATCGTCCAATCATGCTTGATTCATTCATGGCACTATGGTGGTCTAATTTTACCGCATCTGGAAATGCCCAAATTGAAGCTTGCAAAACCCTAAAGATTGTTAATGGTAAATCTTCATATAGGGCACGAAAACAAAATTAAACTATTGGGTTAGCATTAGAATCAAACAATGAACATGAATCAAGCGTTAAAAGTTACAAAAGATGCATGAATTGAGATGCACGATTATGAATTTTTTTCTGTACAGGTGGTCACCGTGTTACCAATTTAGGGCGTTAGAATGATTGATTTCGATTGGAAAACTCTCCTTGAAGCCTCAGGAAGCTAATGAGATAAAAATCTTGCCTTGAATCGCCTTAGAACTTGGTTTTCAGAATTCACTTTTTTCACAAAAAAATCAAGTTTTGTTTCCTATGTATGGCACAGCTTGCAGTCAGTGAGCACGAGGGTTTTGATCCAGCTTATGTATGGAATGATTAGGTCAAATAAAATTGGTCCAAAATCCATGAATTGATGAATGTAATATTTGATTTTTAAGACATGATATTTTCTAATCTTTTCATGCAAATTGATATCAAATCATGACAAAACCTTCCAAAAATAATTATGCACGAATCTTGAGTGTCCAATGAGAGTATTTTCTGCACAAAAAGATTTGATTTCATGAGTTTAGTATTTTTTCATATTTTATTTAGTTTAAATGAATTAATTGTAATAAAAAATTCAAATAAATAAATAAAAATAATAAAAAACTTCCCTTTGGGCCAAGTGGTCGAGCACATGCCTTGGATGATGAATTGTGGAAGAAAAATAGGCCCATTAGCAATTTTAGGTCATTTGAAGCAATGTTGACTTTTCAAAATATCCAAAAATTTCCCAACTTCCACAAGGCATAACGTGCTCAATTTTTAAGCTTTGCTCATGTTCTTGGACATTTTGGAAAGGTCTTTGAGTCCTCTAACCAATTCCTTTGGTCCCATGTCATTTTGATTTACCAATCTCAAGTTATGGCCTTTGACTTAAAGTCCCTTTTTGTTGACTTTTGAAAATGACCTATAATGTTGAAATTGATAACTTTTTGTGAGAGCATTTATTGGACTTGAAGTATGAAGAGGAGTTGTAGGAAATGTCTTTCTCTTCAAATTGAGCTTTGGATGGAATTTTTCTGATAATCCATGTGAAAGTTATGCCCTGGTCAATTTACAGTTGACTTTTTCAACTGTCCAAATAAGGAAACTTTTGCATCTTGATGATTTTTTGAGCCAAGCTTTGAGAATCATGATCAAGCATTGATCAAATGATGTTTGTGGTTTCAAAATGAGATGTTGACCAAAAATTTGGACTTTTGGCTGTCAAATGACCATTTTGCCCCTACAGTTGACTGTAGTGCAATTAGGGTTTTGACTGTGCAATTTTGTGCTGAGAGTCTTGAAACTTGGTATGAGGAGGCTTGACCATGTTTATAGGCATGTGAGACTTGATTGGACCCTTGGAAACTTCATTTTCTTGATCAGAACCAAAACCCTAATTTTGACTGTTTAGGATACCCTTGCACTATGCAACCCTTGGAGAATTTTGCAGCTTGACTTGGCAATTTCTTGAAGAATATGGGAGGGAAGATTTTGGGGTACAACAGTTGCCCCTGTTCAATCTTCTTAGACCTGAGGATGCAGATTGGCTGACGTGCCTTTCGTAATCCGAGGGTAGAAGATGATTGAACACTAGAGTGCCCAGAAATTTGCGCTCACATAGTGGCAATGTGATGATGGGAATGGGCTTATAGATGCCATTTGGAGATTGATGGATAGGATGATGGGCTTATAGATGCCATCTGGATGTTGATCGCATAAGAGATTCCTTAGCGAGAACTTGCATACCTGCAAAAAAGAAAATGATTACCTGACCTGTTACGGGGCTGGTCTTCAGACTCTTTGTATAGATGTGTCCTGACTGGTTACAGGAGCTGGATCTGGAGCTTCAAATGGCGATGAATGAACCAGGGATAGTTACTACCTCAATAGGAACGGTGAGAGAACCTTGGATGACCTTAACCTCAACATCAAACATTGAGAAAATCTTGGATAACTTCACTTCAACAGCAATCATTGAGCGAAATCTTGGTGGGAATTACCATCTCCGCAGTATCGGGGAGAGAACCATAGGCAATTATAATCTCAATAGCAATCATTGAGAAAAACCTGGAGTGGAATTATCGTCTCCGCAGGATCGGGGAGAGAACCATAGGCAATTATAATCTCAATAGCAATCATTGAGAAAAACCTTGAGTGGAATTATCGTCTCTGCAGGATCGGGGAGAGAACCATAGGCAATTATAATCTCAATAGCAAACATTGAGAAAAACCTGGGATGGAATTATCATCTCCGCAGTATTGGGGAGAGAACCATAGGAAATTATAATCTCAAAAGCAAACATTGAGAAAAACCTGGAATGGAATTATCGTCTCCGCAGGACCGGGGAGAGAACCATAGGCAATTATAATCTCAATAGCAAACATTGAGAAAAACCTGGAATGGAATTATCGTCTCCGCAGGATCGGGGAGAGAACCATAGGAAATTATAATCTCAAAAGCAAACATTGAGAAAAACCTGGAATGGAATTATCGTCTCCGCAGGACCGGGGAGAGAACCATAAGCAATTATAATCTCAAAAGCAAACATTGAGAAAAACCTGGGATGGAATTATCGTCTCCGCAGGATCGGGGAGAGAACCATAGGCAATTATAATCTCAAAAGCAATCATTGAGAAAAACCTGGAATGGAATTATCGTCTCCGCAGGATCGGGGAGAGAACCATAGGCAATTATAATCTCAAAAGTAAACATTGAGAAAAACCTGGGATGGAATTATCGTCTCCGCAGTATCGGGGAGAGAACCATAGGCAATTATGATCTCAATAGCAATCATTGAGAAAAACCTGGAATGGAATTATTGTCACCGCAGGATCGGGGAGAGAACCATAGGCAATTATAATCTCAAAAGCAAACATTGAAAAAAACCTGGAATGGAATTATCGTCTCCGCAGGATCGGGGAGAGAACCATAGGCAATTATAATCTCAAAAGCAAACATTGAGAAAAACCTGGAATGGAATTATCGTCTCCGCAGGATCGGGGAGAGAACCATAGGCAATTATAATCTCAAAAGCAAACATTGAGAAAAACCTTTGATAACTTCTACTGAGTCTTCATCAGAAAAATCTGTTTGGGGTCGATTTAGCTGGACTAGAGAAGGCCTTTGACTGGATAAGAAATCTTTGGAGTCGATTAACTGAACCGGTCTAGGTCTTGAAATATGATTGAGAATTTAACTGAATCTTTCCTGAAAGGTAAAGGTCAGTCATATGCAATGCATGATATGGATCAAGCGATGATGTTCTCAACATGAATGAGATTTGTAAGATATGATGCGTATATGCATGCTATAATGATGTATGTGATGTTTAGGAAGGTATGTTTTCGTCTAGGAAAGTAAATCCTTGACGGGTGCCGGGAAGTCATATCCTGGGCTGATGTTGAAGAATAGATTTCGCTTCCGCTGGGGATGATAGTTGCAAGAATACCGGCAGGAGAAGATAACTCCGTTGGGGAATAAACTTGGCGAATGGAATAACTCTGCAGGGAGGAAAGCACTCTAACGATCTTGCTGGGAAGCAATACTCTATGGGGAGAGAGATACTTTTACTGAGTGTTGATAACTTGCTGGGGGATACCCTCGTTGTGTTGGAAGTGCTGATAGACTTCGCTGGGGGTAAGAGAACTTCGTCGAGGACGCTCTTTCCATGGCTTTTGGCTGAGGATAACCCAGTTATATCCTGGTAAGGAAGTAACTCTTTGAATAAAGCCGGGCGACGCGTTCGTGCTCTGCGAGGGATAAGCTTCCAGAATCTACTGGGGATAAGCTTATTGCTTGGGGAGATGGATTCCAACTTTCCTGGGGAAATTGGATTGGACTCTCTTGGGGAAGTTTTGAACTGCGGGGGAAGTGATTCCTTTGAATGTTGGTATGCCGCCGGGGAACAATCTTTAGACCAAGACTGCCGGGGATGCTTGTTAAGAATATGTATATTGCTGCTGGGGAATGTTGAGATCTGCTGGAGGATACCCAACTTCCTTAAGGTTGATAACTGCTTTGCTTGAGGAGAGTATACTGCTTGCTGGTTCACTCTCTGGGGAATTAAGATGCCTGGTTATGTTCTTTAGCTGAACCTACCTTGGTACCTTGGAGGACAGAACAATTAGGTTGCCTAGACAACTCTTTGTTGCCCCTGTTTCTAATGTTACCTGTAATTAACTCTTTGTTTCGTATGCAAATATTCATGAGTTAGCAAATTATTGTCAATGCATATATCACAAATTGAACCTTGGACGTTCTTCGCAAAACAAAACAGAAAAAGAAAAACAATTGGCACTTTTAACTGAAAAGTATATTTGTATTGATTTTTTTGAATGGCCCGAAAATAGGCGTTTTGTGTACAAGAGGCTGACATCCTAGTAAGAGAACGCCGCTGAACAAAAGAGTTTATACAAATTTTGTACAAAAGAAAATAAAACAGCTGTGTGAAATGAATGATCCACTGGGTTTCAACTCTGCTATTGCCATTATAACTCCGAGCGTCTCATCACTTGATGACCTTGGTTGAAGGTGAAGTTGACTGATCGATGCCGTCTGAACTTGATATAGATACCGGATTCTGGATGAAAAGTGATCAATGAGACATAGTATTACGCTTTATCCCTAACTTTTGCCTGGACCGCCCTTTCGGGTTTTCATTCCACCGGGATACCCATTTTTGCCCAAGCCTCCTTTTCAGGTTTTCGACTTGCCGGGTGTACAGATTTTTTTCATTTCATCCCTTCATTTTGCCCGAACCCTTTTGGTTCGCCGGGAAGCCCTGATTTTTGCCTAGGCATGTCAGCCTAGCGGGTCTTTTTTTTTAATGCGTAGTATCTTTTTACTATGTCTGCATTGGCGGGGTGAGGAAGGTCGTCACCATCCATATTGGTTAGAATCATGGCTCCTCCTGAGAACACGTGCTTAACCACAAATGGCCCTTCGTATGTAGGGGTCCATTTGCCCCTTGGATCACTCTGAGGAAGGATGATTCTCTTGATTACCAAATCCCCAACTTGATATTCCTGTGGTCTGACCTTTTTGTTAAATGCCCTGATCATCCGTTTCTGATACGTCTGACCATGACAGATAGCAGCAAGTCTCTTTTCATCAATAAGGTTAAGCTGATCAAGTCGTGTCTGGATCCAATCATCTTCGTTCAGATTTGCATCCTTCATTATCCAGAGAGAGGGTATTTGCACTTCGATCGGTAAGACTGCCTCCATACCATAAACCAAAGAGAAAGGATTTGCCCCGGTTGACGTCCTAGCTGAGGTACGGTACCCATGTAGAGCGAACGGTAACATCTCGTGCCAATCTTTATAAGTCACTGTCATCTTCTGCACGATTTTCTTGATATTTTTATTTGCTGCTTCGACAGCCCCATTCATCTTCGGTCTGTAAGGAGAAGAATTGTGGTGTTGTATCTTGAACTTCTCGCAGAGCTCAGTGATCATCTTGTTATTAAGATTGGTACCGTTGTCTGTGATAATTCATTCAGGGACACCGTACCGACAGATCAGGTTATGCCGAATGAACCGTGCCACCACAGTCTTGGTTACCGTAGCGTAGGAAGCTGCTTCAACCCACTTTGTAAAATAATCAATCGCTACCAGGATGAAGCGATTCCCATTAGATGTCGTAGGTTTAATCTCGCCGATCATGTCTATGCCCCACATTGCAAACGGCCAAGGCGCAGTCAGAACATTCAGGGTAACTGGAGGAACATGCACCTTGTCTGCATAAATCTGGCACTTATGGCATGTCCTGGAATGTTGGTAACAGTCAGCTTCCATTGTGGACCAGTAATACCCTTCCCGAAGGATCTTCTTTGCCATTGCATGTCCACTGGAATGTGTACCAAAGGTCCCTTCATGTAGCTCTTCCATGATGCTTTCTGCTTTCGTCTTATCCACACAACGCAGTAAGGTTGAATCATGGTTTCGCTTGTACAGGATGTTGTTGCTAAGGAAGAACTTTGCTGCGAATCTTCTCAGGAACTTCTTATCGTTGACAGATGCACCTTCAGGGTATTCCTGAGCTTCCAGATATCTCTTCACCTCATGGTACCAAGGCTTCTCAGTCACCAATTCAGTCTCGAGATCGCAACAGTATGCCGGTTCGTCCAGTTTCCAGATGATGATCCGGGGAGCCTCATTATCCCATTTGACCTTGAACATAGAAGACATTGTAGCTAACGCGTCCGCCAACTGATTCTCTTCTCTTGGAAAGTGTTCAAAGGTTATCTCTGTAAAGTGGGGGATCAGGGTCAACACACATTCTCTATAAGGGATAAGATTCGGATGTTTCGTATCCCACTCTCCTTTGATCTGATTGATCACGAGAGCGGAATCTCCGAAGACACTCAGAAACTTGATCCTTAAGTCGATCGCAGCTTGAAGACCCATGATGCACGCCTCATACTCTGCCATGTTGTTGGTACAGTTGAAACATAGCCGTGCAGTGAGCGGAGTATGAGTGCCTTGTGGAGATATGATTATAGTGCCGATACCGTTACCCAAAGCATTGGAGGCTCCGTCAAAGTGCATAGACCATCGGGATCCTTCCTCAGGTCCTTCATCCGGTCCAGGTACTTCACAGTCAGTTACTATCATGATGCTTTCATCCGGAAACTCGAAGTTCATTGACTGATAGTCATCTACGGCCTGATGTGCCAAGTGGTCTACCAATACACTTCCCTTGATGGCTTTCTGGGTCGTGCACTGAATGTCGTATTCCGTCAAGATCATTTGCCACCTTGCTATTCTCCCAGACAAAGCGGGCTTTTCGAATATGTACTTTATAGGATCCATCTTTGAGATCAACAAGGTAGTGTGAGTCAGCATATACTGTCTCAGCCGGCGAGCAGCCCATACCAAAGCGCAGCAAGTTTTCTCAAGCAGTGAGTATCGGGTCTCACAGTCGGTAAACTTTTTGCTAAGGTAATAAATGGCGTGCTCTTTTCGGCCAGACTCGTCATGCTGCCCCAGCACACACCCCATTGAGTTGTCAAGCACTGTCAGGTATAATATCAGAGGTCTCCCTTCAACCGGTGGCATAAGGATAGGTGGTTCTTGGAGATACTCTTTGATTCTGTCAAAAGCGGCCTGACATTCATCATTCCAACGTACTACCTGATCTTTCTTCAGCAGCTTGAAGATTGGCTCACAGGTAGCAGTTAGGTGTGAGATGAATCGAGCAATGTAATTCAGGCGTCCTAAAAAGCCTCTGACTTCCTTCTCTGTCCTAGGAACTGGCATCTCTTGAATAGCTTTAACCTTGGCAGGGTCCACTTGAATTCCCTTGTCACTTACAACGAAGCCTAGCAACTTTCCAGATCTTACCCCGAAGGTGCACTTGTTCGGGTTCAACCTCAGCTTGTATAGTTTCAACCGGTCAAACAACTTCTGCAGATGATCTTGGTGCTCTTCCTCAGTCTGGGACCTTGCGATCATGTCGTCAACATACACTTCTATCTCATGATGGATCATGTCATGAAATAAAGCGACCATGGCACGCTGGTAGGTTGCCCCAGCGTTCTTCAATCCAAAAGGCATGACCTTGTAGCAGAAGGTGCCCCACTGGGTAACGAAGGTAGTTTTCTCCATGTCTTCAGGTGCCATCTTGATCTGATTGTAACCTGAAAAGCCATCCATGAAAGAGAACACCTTATGCTGAGCTGTATTGTCAACAAGGACATCAATGTGAGGTAAAGGGAAGTCATCTTTGGGGCTGGCCCTGTTCAGATCCCTGTAGTCGACACACATTCTGACCTTACCATCCTTCTTTGGTACCGGCACCACATTAGCAACCCATTGAGGGTAAGAAGTCACTGCAAGGAATCCAGCGTCAAATTGTTTCATAACCTCCGCTTTAATCTTCTCAGACATCTCTGGACGCATACGGCGGACCTTTTGCTTAACTGGAGGACAATCTTCCTTAGTAGGCAAGTGATGGACCACAATATCGGTATCCAACCCGGGCATGTCTTCGTAGGACCAGGCAAAGATCTCCATATAATCATGTAGCATCTTAGTCAACCGTTGCTTCACGCTGAGCTCTAGTTTGGCACCAATCTTTACCTCTTTCCTGTCTTCTTCAGTACCCAAGTTTATTGTTTCCACTGGCTCTTCATGGGGTTGAATTGCCCTCTCCTCCTGAAGTAACAGTCTTGCAAGCTCGCCAGGCACTTCGCAATCATCTTCACCTTCGTCTTCGGCTAAGTTGATCGGATTTTCGAAGTCATAATTGGCAGTAGCAGAGTCGTTACCAGCGAGATCCAGAGTGGATTGAAACCTGTATGAGTGAGTGTGTGTGTAAATACACCTGTTTTGAAATATATGTAAAGGAAAGAAAGACAGAAAAGGAGCATAAGATTTGAAATGCGAGAAAACGTCCAAGATTTTCATTTATGATATATGAAATGACAATTTATATGCCCTCACAAATGAAACCACGGTGCCTCGGGTAAGACACCGGGCCATAGAGTTTATTTATTGTTTATTACAGATACCAAAAACATAGGAATTCATTACTTAGTAACAAGAGAAACAGGTAGATTGTCCTTTGCACTCCAATTATTAAGTCCACTGTCGGTTGCCGGGTAGATCCAGCTATCAAACTCGGCTTCATCCACTTCCTCTTCGTCCCAATAACATTCACTCCATGAGCAGGCAGGGGAGCTGTCACTACATTAGGCTTCTCAGATGCCTCAAATTGTACCTCTTTGGCGTCAATAAGATCTTGCAGCTTGCTCCTTAAGGCCCAACAGTCGTCAGTGGAGTGCCCCGGGCTATCAGAATGGTAAGCACAACGAGCATTTGGGTTGTACTTAGGAGATGTAGTATTTGGAAACTTCGGAGCCTCTCTGACGGTCACTAAGTTGGTTGAGAGCAACTGTGGTAAGATCTGCGACAAGGTCATGCTCAAACGGGTAAACTCTCTCCGGGGTCTTTCAGCCCTTTGAGGATTGGTTGGCCGAGGAGCGGCAGCAGGCTTAGAAATCATTACCGCACTGACAGATTGGCGGCGCTCAGATCTCTCTGGTCTCTTGGAACCGTATACAGCACTAGCCTCCTTCTTGAAGGGTTTCTTCTCAGAACTAGACGATGCACCCTTCGGAATCTTACCAGACTTTAACCCAGCCTCAATTCTCTCTCCAGTCAGAATCAGATCAGTGAACCCTGCAGATGAATTCCCAATAAGATGGTTGAAAAATGGCCCAGATAGGGTCCCCAAGAACATGTCTACCAACTCCCGATCAGTCAACGGAGGCTGCACCCTGCCAGCCAGGTCTCTCCACTTCTGAGCGTACTCCTTAAAACCTTCACTTGAACCTAACGACATACCCTGGAGTTGGGTACGTGTAGGGGCAAGGTCGGCATTATATTGATACTGCTTATAGAAAGCAGTAGCCAACTCCTCCCAGTTACGAACCTTGGTCCCATCCAGCTGATAGAACCATTCGAGATGAGTCCCTGAAAGACTCTCCTGGAAGAAGTGGATCCACAAATTCTTATCCGCTGAGTACGGTTGGATCTTTCGAACATAGGACCTGAGATGTAACTTGGGACAAGACGCCCCGTCGTACTTAGTGAAGATGGTGCTTTGAACTTCTGAGGAATGATCACACCAGTAGACAAACCCAGATCTCCAAAATCCAGCCCAGGTACCTGTTGTATCTCCATAGCATTCAGCCTATCCTCCAGCTGCTTGTAACGGTCTTCTGCAGGAGGATATTGCTCTTCATCAAAATCAGTCTCGTTGTCGGAGACTACCGGACTAGGACCTTTTTCTGCCTGAGGAGTACTCTTGCCAATAGAAGAACCAGCCTCTTCATTCTGCATAGTATTGCCAAACCTTCGGCCCGAGTTGAACAGAACAGTCCTTCTCTTCTTCTTCTTTTCCTTCTTCAAGAGCAGAGCCTTCAGCTCTTCTTGGCCCTGAGCCAAACCCTTGATTAATTCCTGAAATTGCACATTCTGCGCCTGAAGAGCTTTGATGGATGTCTAAGTTGATGATGAGTCAGGATTCATGATGCTGAAATAAACAGCGAAGAACTGTAAGCAACCTGAAAAGAGGAAAAACCTGCTATGCACATGATGAATGATATGTGTTTATGCAATGCATTCAAGGGTTCGAAAGCTCAAATTTGTTGTAGACAAAAAGGAACACACGTTATCATTAAGGAAATAACTGTTCAGTACATCAAAGCCTCATGGGCAAAATAATACAAAAGCAAATCAATCCCAAAATACACTGCGCATCCTCTTTGGAGCTATGTAAGTGTTGAGATTCCTCTCCTCATGCAACAGGCGGGCGAGCTCCAAGACCTTCTTTTCACTAGCATGTAGACTGGCCTCAAGAGAATTTCGTTCTTCTTTGAGCTGGATCCAACTCTTCTGCATCTCTTCCCAGGATGTGGGCATATCCGGGTGCTGAATAGTGTAGGACACTTCTCCTTCCAAGACCGGTTCTTTGATTACTGGGAGCATGTGAGGATAGGGCATCACTAACTTCTGGGAGCGGGCGCGTACCCACTTGAGATAAGGTTCCAACGGGATGGAGTTCCTGTGCCCCAGTGTCTTACTGTCTATCCTACTTGGCATCCTCCAGGCTCTGATAAATTTCTGGCGAAGTCCTTGAGTATCGTTGTCGAAGTCAAAAACTATGTCAGGAATCAACATGTCATGAGGACCATCCCTCCGAGCATAACCAAACTGTCTCCAAGCCAGGCATGGGTTGTAAGTAATACCTCCCCTGATTCCAAATAAAGGAACATTAGGGTACTCCCCGCAACGATCAATGATAGTGACCTCTTCTCTAGACCTAGGGCACCAATGTATATCCGCATGTGTAAGAGTCATCAACCGTTGTGACCATCTCAAACCCCGCTCATTCTTCAAAACTGATTGTGGAAGGTGCGAAATAAACCACCTTCCCAGGAGAGGAGTGCAACACATAAGGACACCTCTTTTTCTCATGGTTCGAGTGTAACATGAGTGAAGGATGTCCCCCAACAACGTAGGTATAGGATTCCTGGACATAAAGATCTGGACAGCACTGATATCTATAAGCTGATCTGGGTTAGGGAACAACACCAAACCATAGACAAGGAGGGCCACAACCTCTTCAAAAGCTTGTAAATCAAGGGAGTTCCAACATTCATGGGCCTTTTCAAACAGAAACCTGGCTAAGAACCCTTTGATACCACTTCTAACTTCCTAATGTCCCTTAAGGTCAGATGACTGTAGGTGCAAGGCTTTAGCAATCTCTTCAAGCTTGGGTTCCTTTTCCGTACCGTTGAAGGGTAGCTGATCAAGGATAGGGATCTTCAGGAGCCAGGAGAACTCCTCCAATGTAGGTACCAGCTGATAATCCAAGAAGGTGAAACAGTGATGCAGAGGGTCAAAGAATTGGAACAGGACCTTGATCATATCTTCCTCAATGTTGGTATTGACCAAGCTGATGAGACTTCCATGTCTTTCACTGAATGAAGAGTTCTCGGGAATCCTGGATATAAGCTCCTTAAGCTGAGGAGGGATCCTTACAAGACTGATTTGAATTGTCTTTCTACGAACAGTTTCCATGTCCTACAAAACAAGAACAAAGATGAAGATTCGAACCCCTGAAATGGTTAGTCAATGCATATGATGCTGGATGATGTCATGATGCTATGATTAAACACACCACAGATATTTACAAAGACAAACATGTAAGGCACACAAGGCACACAAGACAAGCCCTTAGGGTTTAAGGCCAGCATGGGGTCTGGGTAGTACCCTGTTGAAGTTGGTGGGTTCAACCTGTCCTATCAATGTAACCGGGTTCTAAGGGTCCCAATATCACGGGATTGCTTTCATTGTTCATCGTTTCGATTTAGCCATTGAACTGGCGACCGAAATATTCTAGGAAAGCAACCCTCAATTGAGTGTAGTATCGAGTATCAACCAACCTCGGACTGCACCAAAGTCAGTTATCTCACTACCCTAAAGAGGCCAAGATAGTTCGATTAAGGTTCCTAAGGTCTGTTGATGCTTCACGACACCACGCGGAGGCCCCGTACTCTCCTTGACTGAACTCAAGGGTTACCGGTACACACCAAAGTGCCACATCAACGTAGCAGACTGTTTCAACCATGTCGGTATACCCCGCACAGTTCCCTCACAGCCTTGTTGCTACTTTCTAAGAAAGGTATCCCCAGATCCGGGTTAGGATCTATAGAACTCCCAAGCAACCCACAATTTTAAAGCACACAAGGAAAGCAATTGAAAACACAGTGATCTTAGTCCTAAGGTACACCTCACTTTATAAAGTTTATTCCCCAGCAGAGTCGCCAGTTCTGTGATCGGTGGATCTGGAACTGACTGTTTTTAATGCTGGTTCGCTAAATGTCGTGGAAGCAAGAGTCGCCACCGTCTTTTATTTTCTCCAAATGGAAAGGACAAAAGAACAGAAAAATTCCTTATAGAGATTGCTCTCGGTTCGGGAGGTAGATTATAGAAAGGGAAGGTGTTAGCACCCTTTCTATCCATGGTTATCCATGGGCTCTTAGATACTTACTCATTGTGTTTTCAAAAATGGTTTGTTTGCTTTTCAACTGTGGGTTTTAAAAAGTTTCTTTGAAAATTCCAGTTCGACTCTTGTATCGGTCCTCAAGAGTGTTTGAAAAAATGCTTTCGAAAGCTTTTTGAAAATGTGTTGGTGTGAAAAGTATTTTTGAATTTTGTTTGAAATTAGAGCAAATATCTAGAGTCGTCTACCTACCCTAAGGAATTCGTCTGTGTAGATGTCCTTTAAAGTAGTGCCATCCCACCATTGAGAGGTAGGTAACACCACCGTTGGAGGTGTTCGGGTCAATTCGAAGGTTCGGGACATGGTGATCACCAGAGCAATGGGAAGACACCTTAGAAGCTACCCTCATGCCAGGTTCCCGGATCATGAGGACTTACTAAGACATCCTCTACTCGACGATCACCTTTCGAGGCAAGGCAACAGTGAGGCGTACCCTAGGGGTGGTGTGTGATTTGTGTGTCAGATTCAGATATTCTTGTCTTTTCATGTTATGGGTGATCTAGCGTTTGTTTTTATTTTTGTCCATTCATTCTTGCATGCATTTGTTAACAGTTAAAAATTGCGAGAAAAATAAAGTTCTAAAGCTATTACAAAAGGCGCGGGTCCACATCGCCAAAATTTCCAGAACCCGATTTGACAGAAAAAATAAAGAAAGTAAAGAAAAAAAAAGTGCGAGAAAGTAATTTACAAGGCTTTGGGAGAGGTACATAAATATTAAAAGAAATAGAAAATAAACGCGCGAATTAAATAAGAATTAAAAACGAGGGCGTTGGACCCTTTTTAACTAAATTAAATTAAACGATTATTAAATTAACGAAATTAAAAGGAAAAGAAATTTGTTTTTTGGTATTTTTGTATTTTATGATTTTTATGAAAAAGAATTAATTGAAATAAAATGCTAACCCTAATTCTAGTTGTTTTTAGTTTATTAAGAAAAGGTTAAATTTTAACCTAAAAATTAACCCTAATTAATTTACATGCAATTTAATTACAAAAATTAATAATAGTAAATATTTAATTATTATGAAAGAAAATAAAAAAAAGGATAAAAAAAACTAATTAAACCCTAATTCTATAAGTTTTTAGTTCTAGTGAAAAATGTTAAGATTAAAAACTAAGTTTAAAACTAAGTGAACTAATGAATTTATTTACAAAATATTAATTAAATAAATTTATTTAATTTTTTGTCTTTTCTGATTTTTTGTGTTTTTTTATATTATTATGAAAATATTAAATTAAAGAATTAAAAAAGAATTAATTAAAACAAAGAAAAGAAAAGATATAAAAAGTTGAAAGAAACAAACTGGAGGGGGGTGTTGTCCCCAAATGGAGGTCAGTCCTTAGCAATTTTGGCCCAAGGTTTTAAAGCCTTTTTGACTTTTCCCACTAGTGTGCCCAGGCGTTGACTGATGTTCATCATAGCCCTGCAATCGTGACCCTTGATTGGTCTTGGCATGTGCGTGGACAGCTTGATTTGAGAGACGCATGGTAGTCTCCAGGACATAATCTGCATAGAATCATTAATTGAAGAAAAATATGAAAGGGGGTGGGGACCTGGGGCTCGAACCCAGGTCCTGAACGTTACCACTCAAGCGCTTCACCAACTGTGCTATTTTGTTTATCTATAAATAATATAATCAATAAATATAATAAAACAAACAAACACCAACGCTTCTTTTTTCACGCGAGATTTTGAACCAGCCAATCAACTGATGCCACGGGATCGTCTTCCTCGTTGTTTATTTTTTTCCTGAAACATAAAGAACATAGGCCACGGTTTGTTAAACGTTCCCATAGGCACCCTATTGAAAAATAGCGATTAGCCCAGGGATGCTCATAAATTGAGCGCGAGGATGGCTTTATGATCGTCCAATCATACTTGATTCATTCATGGCACTATGGTGGTCTAATTTTACCGCGTCTGGAAATGCCCAAATTGAAGCTTGCAAAACCCTAAATATTGTTAATGGTAAATCTTCATATAGGGCACGAAAACAAAATTAAACTATTGGGTTAGCATTAGAATCAAACAATGAACATGAATCAAGCGTTAAAAGTTACAAAAGATGCATGAATTGAGATGCACGATTATGAAGTTTTTTCTGTACAGGTGGTCACCGTGTTACCAATTTAGGGCGTTAGAATGATTGATTTCGATTGGAAAACTCTCCTTGAAGCCTCAGGAAGCTAATGAGATAAAAATCTTGCCTTGAATCGCCTTAAAACTTGGTTTTCAGAATTCACTTTTTTCACAAAAAATTCAAGTTTTGTTTCCTATGTATGGCACAGCTTGCAGTCAGTGAGCACGAGGGTTTTGATCCAGCTTATGTATGGAATGATTAGGTCAAATAAAATTGGTCCAAAATCCATGAATTGATGAATGTAATATTTGATTTTTAAGCCATGATATTTTCTAATCTTTTCATGCAAATTGATATCAAATCATGACAAAACCTTCCAAAAATGATTATGCACGAATCTTGAGTGTCCAATGAGAGTATTTTCTGCACAAAAAGATTTGATTTCATGAGTTTAGTATTTTTTCATATTTTATTTAGTTTAAATGAATTAATTGTAATAAAAAATTCAAATAAATAAATAAAAATAATAAAAACTTCCCTTTGGGCCAAGTGGTCGTGCACATGCCTTGGATGATGAATTGTGGAAGAAAAATAGGCCCATTAGCAATTTTAGGTCATTTGAAGCAATGTTGACTTTTCAAAATATCCAAAAATTTCCCAACTTCCACAAGGCATAACTTGCTCAATTTTTAAGCTTTGCTCATGTTCTTGGACATTTTGGAAAGGTCTTTGAGTCCTCTAACCAATGCCTTTGGTCCCATGTCATGTTGATTTACCAATCTCAAGTTATGGCCTTTGACTTAAAGTCCCTTTTTGTTGACTTTTGAAAATGACCTATAATGTTGAAATTGATAACTTTTTGTGAGAGCATTTCTTGGACTTGAAGTATGAAGAGGAGTTGTAGGAAATGTCTTTCTCTTCAAAATTAGCTTTGGATGGAATTTTTATGATAATCCATGTGAAAGTTATGCCCTGGTCAATTTACAGTTGACTTTTTCAGCTGTCCAAATAAGGAAACTTTTGCATCTTGATGATATTTTGAGCCAAGCTTTGAGAATCATGATCAAGCATTGATCAAATGATGTTTGTGGTTTCAAAATGAGATGTTGACCAAAAATTTGGACTTTTGGCTGTCAAATGACCATTTTGCCCCTACAGTTGACTGTAGTGCAATTAGGGTTTTGACTGTGCAATTTTGTGCTGAGAGTCTTGAAACTTGGTATGAGGAGGCTTGACCATGTTTATAGGCATGTGAGACTTGATTGGACCCTTGGAAACTTCATTTTCTTGATCAGAACTAAAACCCTAATTTTGACTGTTTAGGATACCCTTGCACTGTGCAACCCTTGGAGAATTTTGCAGCTTGACTTGGCAATTTCTTGAAGAATATGGGAGGGCAAATTTTGGGGTACAACATACACGAACTTATCACAAAGTAACCTTACCCCGGTTCATTCTAAAGTTTTACACGAACTTATCACAAAGTAACCATACCCCAGTTCATTCTAAAGTTTTACACAAACTTATCACAAAGTAACCTTACCCCAGTTCATTCTGAATTTTTACACAAACTTATCACAAAGTAACCTTACCCAGGTCCCTCTTGAAGTTTTACACAAACTTATCACGAAGTAACCTTACCCAGGTTCCTCCTGAAGTTTTACACAAACTTATAGCCTTACCCCAGTTCATTCTGAAGTTTTACACGAACTTATCCCAAAACAACCTTACCCAGGTTCCTTCTTGGTTCAGATGCAGTTTTACCCAAACTCCTCACAAAGCAGCCTTACCCAGGTTCCTGCTCACGACCCTACTATCCAGGATTTCATATCGAAGCAACCCTACTATCCAGGTTCCTTCTCACAGCCCTACTATACAAGCTTTCATATCAAAGTAACCCTACTGCCCAGGTTCCTTCTCACAACCCTACTATCTAGGCTTTAATATCAAAGTAACCCTACTATCCAGGTTCCTTCTCACAGCCCTACTATTCAGGCTTTCATATCGATGTAACCCTACTATCCAGGTTCCTTCTCACAACCCTACTATCCAGGCTTTCATATCAAAGTTACCCTACTATCCAAGTTCCTTCTCATAACCTTACTATCCAGGTTCCTCCTCTCCTATCTCCAAACAACAGTCCATAACACTGTAAGAGCAGGGACCTAATCAAACTCGCATTTCCCCCGTAGATCAACTGACAACTAAAGCTCCTAAAACTCTATTTCTCGAGACAAATACCAATGCTCCTCAGCAGATTTCTCATCAACAACAGCAACAGGGACTCTCGTCGAAGGAATGTCTCAGGAAATCAACACTATCTAGATGGCATCTTTAAGCCCATTTCCGATGACTCTCTATCATCAACCTCCAAATGGCATCTATAAGCCCATTCCAGATATCACAAATCAAGTGCCACTTCATGCGAGTGCAAATTTCTGGGCACTCTAGTGTTCAATCATCTTCCACCTTCAGATCACGAAAAGCAGGCTAGCCAATCTACATCCTCGGATTTAAGAATATTGAACAGGGGAAGTTGTTGTACCCCAAAATTTTCCCTCTCATTTTACTCAATACATTTCCATTGAGATCTTCAATTTGCTCAAGATTTCCCAAGAGTTGACCAGACAAACTCTCTCCTAAGGCAGTGCACCTCAAAATTAGGGTTTCTATTTTCATCAAGATGGGTGAGCCACAAAGGCCTCATATGCTCTCCATAGTATTAATATGTTCCCAATACCCTACATGTCAATTTTCATGCCTTGTACAAGAAGTTTTCTCAGTCAACTGCTCAGATGCTTGAGAATCGACTGTATTAGGTCAAAAGTCAACTGTGACCCACATACAGTCAAACTTCAAGATTTTTGGCCAACATTAACATTTTTAAGTAACTTTCATCATTTTATCAAGGTTTGACCATGATTCCCCAAGGAATGCTCCAAATTCATCAAAACCCAAAAGTTGCTAAATTAGGGTTTTACAAGAAAAGTCAACCCAAATTTGACCAAGCATAAATTATTCATACTTTATCAGAAATTTCCCATCCAAGGCTCATTTTGAAGAGGATTTGATTCCCTACAATTCATCTTCATCCCTCAAGTACAAAATATGCACTCATCAAAAGATATGAATTTCTACATTATAGGTCCTTTTGAAAGGTCAACAAAAACACCTTTTGGGTCAAAGCTTCATATATGAACATGGAAGATCCAATTGAGATGAAAACAAAGGGTTGTTTAGGGGACATCCTAATATTTCTAAAAAGTCCAAGAACACCCTCCTAGGGTCAAAATTGAGAGAGTTGTACATTGTCAAAATTGGCAATTTTTGGAAAATTGTCAAAAGTCAACATTGATCAAATTTGCATTTTTTCCAAAGGGGCCCATGTTTTCTTGCTTGAAACATGTTTCTAATAGGACCTGTAGCAGTGAAAATCGGAGATCAAGCTATTAATTAACTTGACTCACAAAAAGCAAGAGTCGCCACCGCGCTTTATTATTTCCAAGGGAAAAGGGAAAAGAGCGAAATAAAACCCTAAAGTATGCAATGTAAAATAATACTTAAAAGTAATAAAAATACAATGCGTTTTTGAAAGAGATCGAGAGTTCGGGGGTTGGTTATACAATGGGAAGGTATTAGCACCCAATGCATCTGCGATACTCCGCAGGAACCTTTTGAAATATCTGTTTTTTGGTTAAAAATTGTTTGTTTGATTAAAATGGTTCGTTTGGCTAAAAAATGGGTATGGACGAGATTTTGAAGATGCGACGACCTAGTGTCGAAGTTTTGACTTAAAAGGTGTGAGTTCGAAAATGGAGTCTTTTGGGAAAATTATCTTGAGTTTAGCAAAATAGTAAACAAACAAAAAATGAAAAAAAAAGTATTCGCACGATCGGATAAGATGTGTTTGATGACATGAAGTCAGCTGAGTTGAAACATTTCCCTTGGAATAAGCAAAATAAAATGAACATCAAAATATAAACATTCAGAAGTTCACAAGAAAATAAATCTGACAAGAACAAATTAATGATCAAGAGGCACCGAGAAATTGAAATGACAGAAATATACAAATAAAAAGGAATATAACTAATTATCTAAAGAAGTTATTCGAACTAAATTAAAAATTACTTACTAAAATAATTCTAAACTAATTACAAATTCTAAGGTTATATAAAAAAAATCTAGTATTATTGAATTTGATCGAAACTAAACTAAGGTTTAAAATTTAGTAAGTTAAATCTAGATTAAATTAAAATCCTAAGGTTACTAAGTTAAACCTAAAACAAATGAAAATTTCAAAGTTACTAAACTAAATCTAAATCAAATAAAATTCTAAAACTACTAAACTAAATTTAAATCAAATAAAAACTCTAAAGTTATTAAACTAAATAAAAATTATAAACTTATTAAACTAATTCTAAATCAAATAAAAATTATAAATTTATTAAACTAATTCTAAATCAAATAAAAATTCTAAAGTCACTAAACTAAAACTAAACAAATAAAATTCTAAAGTTAACTAAATAAAATCAAATAAAATTCTAAAGTTATTAAACTAAACTAAAACAAATAAAATTCTAAAATTTACTAAATGAAATAAAATTCTAAAGTTATAAAATAAATCTAAACTAATTAAAGAATTCTAAATTAATATTAAACTAAATTAATTATAAGATTTACTAATATATTTTTTTTATTTTTTTTATAATATGAAAAGCATTGGAAAGAGACCTAATAAAATAACACTGAATTAGCAGACAAAACATAGCAATTGAGTATAGTACACAAAATAAGTAAGCAAACGCATTCATAATTTAAAATTGGCATGTTCAAAAGAAAACTAATTTCGAACAAAATTGTACTGAAACAACTATTATATGAATGGATTGTGAACTCTGACTTCTCAAGGTCATCACTTCTTGTTGTCCTCCTTTTCTGCCTCAGCAACTCTCTTGAGCCTAGCACCAAGGTGACGCTTGTTTGTGCGTTCAAGGCGGAGCTTGTAGTAAGCTTTGAATGCCTTCATTTCATCAGTAATCTTAACAAAAAATTCATACATGTCTACTTCGCTAGCAAAAATTACTTGACCAAATCACCCAAAATAAAATTACAGCCCACTTGCAAGAACAAGACCTAGATAACTGCAAATCTAGATACAGCAGAGTGTATATACAATAACACAAACCTTGCTACACTGTAGAATCAACCTTCAAGGAATCTGGAAATGAAAGCAGCAACGACCTTCATAGCAGCAACTTCAACATCAGTCTGGGTGGAATTGTTGGGGGCGATGGAGGAGGGCGTGATTGCGGAGTTGGAGTTGGAGTAGGAGGCGGGAGCAAGGGTGAAGAAGAGGAAGGTGGTTGGTGTGGCGAAGGAGTGGATGCCGGTGGTGGAGTTTGAGATGCGGATGATTTATAGAGGCTGAGAGCGAAGAGGTTTGTGGAGTAGGACGAACGATTTCTTCGTGGTGATAATTGGAAAGAATGTCACTGAACAGAATTAGAGAACTAGAGGAAAGATCGATAGTGGTTCAGAGGGAGGCCATCGCCGCTGCTGTTATGGACGCCGATGAGGGTTTGTTTTCGGTTTGGCTCAGATTTGATATTAGGAGAGGGTATAAGATGTTGTGGAATCGAGGGAAGACTGAGTTTATCAGTGATGATTTTGTTAATTGTAAGGGATTGAGGCATTGAAGCACAAAGATATAAATTGATTAAGAATGAGAAGTAAAGATAAGAGCCGAGTGAATGGAGGAGAGAGTGAAGCGTGAATAATGAATATACTGGAAGAGAGAGAAAAGTGTGTTTTGCTTTTTGTTTTTGTTGTATTTTGGTGAGTTACAAAGAAAGAAAAAGTAGTTTTTATATAGACAGGTCAAAGAGGAAAATTCTGCTTCTTCTATCCGTTTACTATTTTTCTTTTTTTCTATCGATCCGCAACTCTTGCTTACAACCAATGAGAGCAAAGCAAAGTGTAACAAACATTTTTTATGACAGAAAAGCCCTTTAATGATAAAAATAACTTAAAAACCTAAAAGTATAAAATTAACTCAATTTAAAAAACAAATTATATTTATTTTTGAATATAAAAAATAGAGACACAAGATGACTAAAAACGGTAAAAAATGGACAAAAATCTATCCGAAAAAATGAAATGAACACATTAAAATAAACTACACGTCTCAAAGATAAATGAAAAAAATATTAAAATGATCAAAATCGAAATAAAGTGAGAACAAAAATATCAGGCTGAACAAACGTTTACGGTTAAAAATGAGACTTCAAACTGTATCAAAATAATAAATCGAGCATACCGTCATAATCTACGCGAAACACGGATTCATAAAATGATCAGTAAAAGGTGAAAACTTGAAATATTTTTCTCGCTATTTTTTCGCACAATATCGAATCGATTTTAACAGTCTGTCTATAAAACCAAAATATTTTTATTATTGACATATAAACAACTTGGAGCAATGCAAGAAACGAGTAAAGAGATAAAAATGCATGAAGTGAAATGTCAGGTAAAGACGATGCAAACTTTGATTTAAACTGACTTTTCTGGTCAACTTAAATACGACTAATGATGCAAAATATGATGAATGAAGGTATTTACTAATGATTGTGACCAAATGACAAAATACGGTATGAATGTGCGATTGAAAAAATTAGGGGCGAAACTTAGGGTGCAACAGTTGTGCCTTCGAGAATCCACAATCAACCGTACTTCGGGCTTGGGAGACTCAAAACTTTAATTGAGGCGCGACACCTGATGCTCTTGATTCAGACCTGTCTCTGCACATGACACAAAAGAAAACATGAACATACACCTTTGTATGCGATTAGAACTTAGTGATACATAGGCTAAAAATGTTCAAAACACTTGACAATCTTCGCATAGTCAAAGCTCGAAGGTGAGAGGTTAAAACCGACTGTATTTCGTGACCTTGACTTATCTTTAAAAATGAAAAAATAAATATGGGATCTTAGGTCAAAAATTAGGGTACAACAGGACCCACGACCCCTGAGCTTTTCCACCTATTATTTTATTACTTTTATCATTTATTTCAATTTTTTATTCATTTAAATCAAAATAAATCAAATTAAATGGTAAAATAATGAAAACAAATCAAATCTTGGGATTTTTGTGCACATTTGGAGTCCATGTACAACTAGCATGTTGATCAATTCGTGCAAGACTCATTAGGGTTGGAAAATATTAGATTGAAGCTTTTTTTAGAAAGATATCATACATGAATCAAATCAAATCACATTTTCATAATTCTCAAAGATATGATGCAATTTTACAACCCTAATTTAGTCTACTACATGTATACAACAAATGCAGATCAAAATAGGAGGTTTTGGCAGTCGTAGGGATCAAGAACAAAAACTCAGAATTTAGACAAAAAATGGGCATTTGATTTCTGCCTTAGAGGATGATTCCAGGCAATTGAAGGACTCTAATCACTTCCTGGCCATCTCCAGAAGCCAACAACATCATTTGCAGCCTTCAAAACGTCAAGAATCGTCTCCTTGACACATCACAGTTTGCAAACTTTCTCAAATTTGATTGTTACAATTTACGCATCATAACACATTTAATTGTTATATTTATGATCATCATCATGTTTTCAAGCTGACCACATAGTTTAATTGTATTTTTGGGACCGTTACACGCATCTGCCATGGTTAGGGTTTCCACACGAGTTTTAGGGTCTTTTTGTAGAGGAAACATTAGGCCATGAATCAAGTATCATGATGCTCGTGAGGCCAAGACGAGTTGATTGGTACCATCACAATGGATTTATCATGCTTGTACTGAATATTTGAATGACACAAGTTTTTAGCAACGGACAACGTCCGTAGGTATAGGTTGTTTATCTAAAACAACGGGCTGGAGTTAGAAGAAGGTGATTTGTCATCACCCCATTGGTCAGTTTGAATTCAGTGTGCGTGGTTTTTGTTCCAGGGTCATTGCATTTATTTTAGATATTATATATGCTTCTTACTATTATAACAAATTAACAAAGCAGCTCAGCTGGAAACGCATCATTGGTGGGGAGTACAAGGACCTGGGTTCGATCCCAGGTCCCAACAATTCCCTTGTATTATATTTTCTTATGTAATCATGTGTACCACGCTCTCAACCATCCACCATGCGCTAGCAATTCATGACCACTAGTTGCACTGCTAGCTAGATCTAACGCTTCTCCCCTGAATGTCCTTGGCACACCTCAGGTCAATGCTTGCACATGATCCAACGTGGTTGCTGGGCTTGGAGCTTAATGGGCTTGGAAATTCAATTCCACACCCCATTTCAGCTAGCATACATGCCCATTTGGTTATTTCTTTTATTATTTTCTTTAATTTCTTTTCTTTATTTCTTTTCCTTTTTTTTATTAATACAAAAATTATTTTTATTAAATTAACAAATCAAAAATCACAAAACGATCTCTTTTTCTTAATAAATATTTTTTGAATTAATTAGTTTAATTAATTTAGGGCAATTTAATTTTCTTTTTATAATGAAAAATAATTAGAATTAGGGTTTTAGATTGTACATAATTTAATTAATTTCCTTTAAAATACATCAAAGATCATTTTTTATAAATATATATTTCTTTAATTAATTAATTTAATTAGAAAATCAGATTAATTTAATTTCTTTCATAATTTTAAAAACAATTAGAAATTAGGTTTAATTGATTTGTAATTAAATTGTTTTCTTTAATAAAAATCCAAAAAAATACTTTTCTCTCAAATTAGGGTTTTAGATTATTTCAATTGTCCTCGCGTTTAATTTTCCGTGCGCTTGTTAATTATTTTTCCATTATTTTGTAACTATTCAGGATTTGTAATAGTTAACTTAGGGTTTTTATTTACTGTTTAAATCCCCAATTTTTGGTTATGTAATTAATCCCCCTCCCCGAAGTCTTGTAATAGCTAGGTTTTATTTCCTCGCACTTTTAATTTCCGCAATCTTTAACTGTCTAGATGTATGGCTAATAGGATTGTATGGCAAGAATGTTTGGAAAATTAAAACGGTAGATCACTTAATGTGCAAAGATTAAATAACTGAAATAAATCATATGCACATATTCACTCCTAGGGTTTACCTCACTTCGGTTTCCTTTGGTAAACAATCATTAAGCATAGGAGATTTTAGTGGTTTCCCTCCAGTCTAAAGAGATCAATTGTCCCATTCGAATGTTGCCTCGAAAATGTTGCCTCAGAAAGATCTTAAGACTCTAGGGTTACTACTAAAGTTTTCTAACTATTGCTTTAGTGATTGTACTTGTCCCTTTCGAATGTCCCTTACAACTCCAACGGCAGTGCTACCCACTCTTTAATAGTGGGATAGTGTTGTTTAAAGGAAATAGAATGAACAATCCTTTTTTCGAGTAGGTAGAATCTTAAGTACTTGCTCAATGAAAACTTTTTCACACAAACACCTTTCAAAACAAATTTTCAAAACAAACTTTGTCACATCCTTGAGGACTGATACAAGGGTTATCACGAAGTAAAACATTTTCAAGACAAACACACACAAGCAATTTGAAAAATGAGCAAGTACCTAAGAGCCCGTAGATAACTAAGGATAGAAAGGGTGCTAATACCTTCCCTTTCTATAATCTACCCCCCGTACTCAGAATATCTCGAAAAAAAGTTTTTTCTGTTCTTTTTCCTTTTCCATGATTGGATGAAATAAAAGTCGGTGGCGAATCTTTCTTACCGCGACATTTTGCAAACAAAAACGCAAAACGTAAACCAGTATTAACAATCGGTTCTGCCACCGTATCACGCTATCTCATTATTGAGAAATAGGTAGCATTGTCATTGGAGTTTTTTAGGGACATTCGAAGGGACAAATACGATCACAAAAGCAATGTTAGGAAATGTTAGTAATCATCCTAAAGCCTTAAAGATCTTTTTCCGAGGCAACATCTGAATGGGTCATTTTAGATCTTTCGGGGCTAGAGGACAACCACTAACAAACCCTATACTTCATGACCGTTTACTGAAGGCAACCAGAGTGGAGTAAACCCTAGGAGTGAGCATGTGCGAGTGTAATTTTCAGTTAATTTATCTTTTCACATTTAAGGTTTTCTACTATTTTAATTTTCAGTTAGTCTTTCCATACAATCCTATTAACATTCATCTAAGTTGTTTATAGTTTGCGGAAATAAAAGCGAGAAAGTTAAAGTCCTAGCTATTACAAGGCTTTTGCAGATACATAATTATTTTGACTGAAAATAAAGATGGGGAATTGAAACCCTAATTACTATTACAAACTCGGAGCAGTTACAATAATAATAAAAAGAAAATTAAAAATGCACGCGGTGAATTAAGCACGAGAAATAATTAAGAAACCTTGAAAATCTAGTTGAAAAAGATTTAGGTTAGTTTTTGAGAAAAAATTAATTAGGTTATGTACAAATTAAACTCTAATTTCTAATTATTTTAGATTATATAAAAAGGAATTAAATTTCCCTAAATTAAGTTAATCTAATTAATTAAGAAAATAAAATATTTTTTATGAAAAAATGATTTTTATGTTTTTTGTGATTTTTTGATTTAATGATAAACAATGTCTTTTGTGTTATTTGTAAAAATAAAATAATTAATGAAATAATTAAAATAAAGGAAATAAAATAAAGAAAGGAAAAAGAAAAACTTGGGCCTGCGTTGGAAGCTGAAAGGGGGGTGTGTTGCTAAAAATGTTAGGCCCATTCCTTGCTCAGCCCAGTCCCACGTGAGATCCAGCGTTGTGCCAGCCTGGGGGATGCACCATAGTCTTTCACTGATGGGCGTTGGATCTGGATTGATGGAGATGATCCATTGGCTGGACTGCATGGCTGCATGGTGGACGTCTGGATGTGTAAAGTACAGGATCTGCATTCAAATGTGAAGAAAATAACAAAACGCTAGGACCTGGGATCGAACCCAGGTCCTTTCGCTTTTAAACATGCGCCCTTGCCACTGGACCATATGTTCTTTTGTTAATATAAACGAATAACAAATAATATAATAAAACATGGGTCAATGTAATAATGAAAATGCACAAAATTTAAATTGCCCAATCAGGCTTGGACACGCCATCGTCTTCCTTGTAGAACCGTCGTTTTAGGCTAAACACTTTTACCTACAGACAAGTGTCTGTAGCCATAACCTGTACACATCAAAAATCAAGAAAAACGCATGATAAATGAAATTAAAGACCATGGTTCAACTTGTATTGATGCCACGAGCATCATGGTATCCTTTTCTTGGCCTAATTTAACCTCTAGAGAAAAACCCTAAAACGACCATGAAAACCCTAACAATGGCAAACACGTATACAAGCATCAAAGCTTCAATTAAATCGTCCAAACATGTTGCAAACATGATAACAAACACATATATACCATTAAAACATGTTCATGATGCAAGGATCATAGTAATCAAATCTGAAAAAGAAAGCAAACCGCGTGACGTCTAGGGGGCGATTCTGGGCGTGAGGATGCATGAAGTTGATCGTGTTAGCTTCAGAGAGGCTCCAAGAAACGATTAGGAGTGTTGAAATGCTTTGAATTGATCTCTAGGTTAGAAAATGAATCACCACTTTCTTGCCAATTTTTGAGTTTTGTTCTTCCTTTCTCACGACTGTAATCCTTGTTCTTGCGCATTGGTTATGTTCAGTATATATACTAGAGCATATTTGGTCAACAAAAACAATTTGTATCTTGGTAAATCATGGAGATTTGATTTGATTTTGTTCCTTGTATGATATGTTTCCAAAATAGCTTAATCATGCCACTTTTGATTCAATTTGCTCTTGCACGATTTGATCTGATATGCCAGCCTAATTGTATTTGTTTCCTACAAAAGATCAGATCAAAATCAATCTTTTTATATTTTTTGCAATTTATTTGATTTAATTTAACTTTTAAATAATAAAAAGTCAAAATAAATAAATAAATAAAGCAAAAAATGTGTGGACGCTGATTTGGTTCGTGGACCATGTTTCCAATAAGATATAATCATGAAATGTTAGGCCCATTTGACAAAAAATGCACTTTTGAGCACATTTGACTTTTGGCAATTTTGCAAAAATGGTCAACTTTGAAAAGGCATATCTCCTCCAATTTTAACCCTAGATAGGTTTTCTGGGACTTTTTAGAAAGATTAGGGTTTCCCCTAAAAAACCTTTTTTGTTTCATCTCAATTGGGTCTTCCATGTTCATGTAAGAAGCTTTGACCCAAAAGGTGTTTTTGTTGACTTTTCAAAAGGACCTATAATGTAGAAATTCATATCTTTTGATGAGTGCATATTTTGAACTTGTGGGCTGAAAATGAGTTGTAGGTAATTGCATCCTCTTCAAAATGAGCCCAGGATGGAAAATATTTGATAAACTATGAAGAAGTTATGCCTGGTCAAAATTTGGTTGACTTTTCCTATGAAACCCTAATTTAGCAACTTTTAGGTTTTGATGAATTTGGGGGAATTCCTTGAGGAATCATGATCAACCCTTGATAAAATGATGGATATCTCTTCAAAATGTTGATGTTAACCAAAAATCTTGAAGTTTGAATGTATGTGGGCCACAATTTACTTGTGACCCAATATAATTGATTTTCAGTCATCTGAGCAATTGACTGAGCAAACTTCTTGTGCAAGAAATGAAACTTGACATGGATGATCTTGAGAACATATTGTGACCATGGATGGAATTTGGGACCTTTGTACTTCAACCATCTTAATGAGGAGTGAAACCCTAGTTTGAAGCTTGTTGCCTTAGGAGGAGGATTTGTCTGGTCAATCCTTAGTCATCCTTGAGCAATTGAGTACCTCTATGGGAATGTGTTAATTAAAATGAGAGAGAAAATCTTGGGGTACGACACAACCCATAGAAAAGTAGTTTACTCCCCCTATCATGGATAAATAAGGCTCCTTCTGATAAAAAACACTTGAGCACCAGATGAATATGAACACATGAAGATTTCCACATGATCATAGTAAATAATTATAGCTTCTCTCACTAGCTGAACACCTTCACACACTGGAAATGATGATCCAGATACTCTAGCTCATTGAGAGAACATTAAGGCCTTCTGACTTCTTCAATTTAATAAGGGCACATTTGAACATTGTCCTTACAGGTCCACACACAATATCATCACCTTTTGGATAGTAAAGGTGTCATGCATGATAGTCTTGAAGTTTCTCACATACTCCCAAACAATTGTATTCAGATAGCTTACTCCACAAGATCCAGATTCACACAAACTCTTCTTGTAGTAGAAAACACCACCTCCCCAACAAGCAATATGATCAGATTACACTATCTGACACCCTTTTCCTTCTTTATCAGCATAGGCATAAAGCATATTCAATATTTGATGCAACATGATTACTAACATCCTTAACATAGTCAGCAGGGTCTTCACTTGGGATGATGCAACAACAATGTTTGAAACATGTTTCCCTCGAAACAGATAGTAATGCAAAGACAAGGAGATTACATTTTCTTAACAATAGTCAATAAAATACCACGACGTAGATCGTATGATGAAGAATTTATTGACAACAATAACAATATCAGTTATTTCTATAAGTACTCGTAGATATACATTCAAGGACTCTTCCAATGATAGCCACCAATAAGCATGATGTTACAAAATCATGTAGGACATCAACTTCTTATCACAAAACCTGATCAATTTGGTCATCATCCAATAATCGAACTTCCTCTTGAGCTTTACAACTTTTGCAGAGAAAAATAAATTCTCTCAGAAAACAATCAACACAATTTCTCAGGACATTCCCAATGGAAACTCTGACACACTGTAGAACATAGATCAGAGGCGGAAACACAATTCTTCGAAAACCAACGCTTACCACTGAATTCCAAGCCCACTACCTTCATCCAGGTTCAGAAAATTAACTGAACATAATGTCAAGACATTTTTGCTTGACACCACAAAATCATCAGAGGCAGACTAGCATAAGTTGTATGAGACCATGCAACCTTTGTCCACACTTTAATCCTGAAGAAACAAATCAGACAAACACCCAATTCCCGTCAAGGTATTTGCAATCAGTCACATGCATAACCTCATCAAAGGAAATTTCCTCACATTCCTTCACAACCTCCTTTAGATGTACACGCTGCAGATAGAACTTCCTTCTCACAAATGGTTGAGCAACAAAAGCACAAGTGGATTCTTCATCATAACAAGCAAACATGAAAGATATCCACACCACATACCACACCATATTTGGTCAGTGACTCAACTCTAAATTCCACCATTATGAAAACATGCCACTTCTGAATATCATGGTGAGAAACAAACTCTCACACATTCTTTAAAGCAAAGAGTTCAGATTATAGATTTGCATACTTTCATCAGATACATACTCAACTCCCGTCAAAATTTATCATCAGTTAGATGAACAACCTCATCAGAGGACAGACAAATACTTATCTCCTGTCAAAGTATTTATCATTAGTCAGATAAGGCTACCTTCTCACACAAGGTAGGACATTTGGTATGACCTCTTTCTTCTGCACACATCTAGCACCAACTAATTCATCTTCATAACACACAATAATGATATCCATTTACACCACACACTACTTAAAATTAGGTCAGTGGATTGACCTTATACTCCACCGTGATCAAAACAATCTTCTTTGGCTGAAGAAGCAACACCTTTGAGATGATGTTCTAACATCAGATCTGACATCAATCTCAAACACACAAATTTTACATTTACTATTGTTTTAGAGGCAACATCCATAGTAATCCATGCACAACTCTTGCAGGGGACACAAGAGTACATAACAACACACCCTTCCAAATTAGACCATAAACACGTGCAGTAACTTGCATGATATACACCTTAAGAAGCTCCAGGACCAGACCTTTTGTTTAACTTTAAGGTGTTAGATGCCAACATTCTGCACCTAAAGAGGGGATTCCCTCTAACAAGTATTTTGGCAGACTACAACTAACGTGGTATAGGATCAACACCATACCACAAATACATTTGTTTCTTCTAATCCTCCAAGGCTCAATAATTCACTTTTATCCCTTGTGGATAATCAAGTGTTCTGTCATGTGGGGATACCATATTACTGGACCTAAGCTTAAGGAGTACTTCCCTTAAGTAAACACACCTTGCTCCAATAAGTCATGATAAACCAACTTCACATTACTCAACACAAAAACAACTGAAAGCTCATCCCAAACAGTTTGGATGATACTCCAACAGTCCAAACACCCATCAACCATAGAGCTTAGGTTGATACAGTCCATACGTTATCCCTCCTTGGATAACTTTTCTTCTCATAACAGATCAGGAGTTCCATGATCTCATAAACTTGATAGTTATATCAATTTTGAGTAAACAACCTTCATTTTGTTTATAAGAATAAACACCAGCCAAGCATCTTGAATAATTACTGCTTCAAGTCTCTTTTTCTAACTCTTACACACAAATCAGGTTCCTTTGGTCAAAGGAACCTACCAGATTTCAGAGATAATGTCCTCGACATCTAGATTGGACTTCATACATGAAGAATCTTGTTGATATGTCTTTAACAAGTCTAAAAAAAACCCGCAAGCTCAACCTTTTCACTCCTACTTTCTTAGATCAGAAATAAACTAATCCAAGAAGTTATCAATATGTTAATCATGTATTGACCAAACATACTTTTTCAAAACATGTTTCTAGGATAGAAACCTCTTATACACATAGCACAAATGCCTCATCTTCCAGGTCAGGAGTAGGTTCTAAACATATGTGATCACCACACATTTTTTTATCACCCAGAGCATCTCATATGCCAACCCTTAGTGCACCAGGATTCTGCACACCTTGCTGATAGAATGTTCCAACATCTTGTAGAACATCTTTCCGAGGAACTCACCAAACACCAGGAGTTTTCCATCAGATACAAATGCAGAGGAAACAACAAATAAGAAAACTCTTCAACAACCTTTAGGAATGGCTTAGTCACCCTTGTACATAAGCTCCACAAACCAGGTGATAACAAACCAACATAGGTTTGAAAATAAATCAAACTAACCAAATAGAAGCACATGATCCTGCTTCCAACTACTATGCCTTACACCTTCAGACAAGACCACATCTCAACCTGTCACAAATAGTCCATCATCAACTGCAAGGGACCATTTAAACAACAATATCAATCAACCATGTTCAAACAACTTTTCAGTACAAACCTTCCTTACCCATATTACTAGAAAGTATCTTCCCAGGATCTCACCCAGAAACAGAATAGGATGCCTGCTTTGATATCAATTAAAATTATGGTAAGTCAGATCACAAATGTCCTATAGGATGTCGAGACATCTGTTCTGACACAAACAAACATGGCAATGTATAAACAATAAAAACAGTACTGAAAAGATAAACAACATACAAAATTGTTAACCCATTTCGGTGTACAACAACACCTACTCTGGGGGATACCAAGCCAGGAAGGAAATCCACTAGATAGTATCAATTCAAAGCTAAACTAATCCCAAGTTTACAACCTATCACTTAATCCCTACCCTGTGCAACTTATACCAAGCCCTCCCTAGATATGAGAAATCCCATCTCACCTCCAATCACCGCAATGATGTCTAACAGTCCCAATCCTAGTTACTATATTGACGACATTACACCTAAATGAAAATCACACTTTAAATAAAAACAAACACCTCAATCAAGACACCCCTTGATTAAGAACAACATACTTGATCTTGCTTCACAACTTTTATTAAAAACAATACTTAGAGTTGCTTAACAGTTTCCTCCAAAGACAATATTACCTCTTTCTTAAAAGCTTCAAGGAGAACAATAATGGAGATTACAACTTTGTAAGACAATCCAACTCACAACCTGAGTGGATCACACAAAACAACTCTCTTAGAGAGCAGCACAATGACAAAGCTCTAATGATTCTACATCCTGGACCCGTGCAAAACTAAGTGACAAATAATTCTATTTATAAACCTTTTCCAAAGTAGATTTGGGCTTCAAAAATGCAGCAGAGAGGCTGCACAAAGTCTGCAAAAACTTCTCCAAGAAAATAGGTCTTTAATCATAAATTTCCTAAAATGTCTCCATATTTAGAAAGTTTCAATATCTTGAAAAACAAACATAATATCTCTGATTTATCAACCTTGGACGCCACATAGGATTACTAAATATTCTCAGAATATTCAATAATTAAATCTCAACAACTGAATCCTGACTATCAGGTGTAGCAGACCTAATGTCTTATACTCCTGGTTAAAACATCCCTTTTTACATGTTCAAATAGAGAGTTGAAACATCTTCCAAACTACAAAAATGTAACTGTCCAAATGTCCTATACTTCTAGTTAGGACATCACATTTGACATGTTGATTCTGCAAGTTGAAACATATTGTTCAACATGTTGCTGCCAAGTTAGTTTTACCAAAATACATGCCAATCATAATTTCAAAGAAATAACATGACATGTATAATGCTTGTGTCTACCTAACCAAGTCAAAGGCTAAATTCTTATTTACTGAGTTGCATGTGTCGACCTGAAATGCGTATGTCTCGACACATGCAGTTTAATTTTATGCAGAAACAACTTTTTAATGCATGAGACTACTTTCAACCTGGTTTAAGATGATTCCTAAACATCCTAAGACTTCTAAATGAACAGGATGCCACACTAAACTCAAAGATCACATCCAATTATACAAATGATAGGTTCTCATATTTTTGACATCACTCAAAACAAATATAGAGGCAAGTTTCACTCACATGTTACTACTATTTTTTATTAAGGAGGATATTACATATCTGCCGCTTGTAAGCACATGTTATTTTCCAGGGTGCACTCTTTTTCCTCTGCACCTCATACAGAGTGGGGGTTTTTAACGAGGCTCCTCATTTTACTACTCTAAAGAATATGCATTCATAATCCATCCCTTTTTGAAGGAAACCTAAAAGTTCTAGAGAAAGCTGCCCCATAGGCGACCAAAACGCTGAATCCTCATGAATGGGTGATCCTGGACGCCCTTGGATTCGATGAAAATGATGGATGCTTGCCACCCTTGGAGGCTATCAAAATGCTGGATCCTTTCTTCCCTTGGAGACAATCAAAATGCTGGATCCTTGTCGCCCTTTGAGGAAATCAAAATGCTAGATCTTTATGACAGATCCTTGCCGCCCATGGAGGAGATCAAAACTTTGGATCCTCAAGAAGGATTGTTGCCACCATTTGAGGAGATCAAAATGATGAATCCTCATGAAGGATCCTTTCCGCTCTTGGATACAATCAAAATGTTGAATCCTTATGAAGGATCATTGTCGCCCTTGGATGTGATCAAAACACTGGATTCTTATGAAGGATCAAAACTTTATATCTTCATGAAGCATCTCGGCCTCCCTTTGAGACAATTAAAACACTGGATCCTCATGAAGGATCCTTGTTGCCTTTGGAGGAAATCAAAATTACGAATCCTCACGAAGGATCCTTGTTACCCTTAGGGGTAATTAAAACACTGAATCCTCAGAAAAGATCTTTGCCATCCTTAGGGGAAACTAAAGCATATAGTCCTTACAAAGGATCCTTGTCGCCCTTAGGGGCAAGTAAAGAGCATAGTCCTCATGGAGGAATCCTTGCCACCTTTAGGGCCAATCAAGACATTTGATCCTTAAGAAGGATCATTGAAATCAATCGAAATGATGGATAATAAAAAATAAGATCCCTCTCATCCTCTATGATAAGTAATGTGCCAGGTATTTTTGTCACCCCGAGAAGAGGAATCACTACTACACAAAATCCTTGTAACATCGGCACGAAATGCGTTTGACCTCGGTTACAGTGGAAATGTAAATAAGGTCGTCAAAAAAGTATGGACTTAACACCTCGTGTTTAAAACACCGAGGGGTATTGTAATTGCACACGTGTTTGAACCCTACCAACTGTAATTTTATTATTTACAATAATAGCGCGTCATGTATCTCAGGTTATCAATAAAAACGAGGGTACATTATTTGTATTTTTAAAATTTAAACTGGTTACATTACTTATACAAAAAATTAATAAAATAACTTGTTTACAAAATATAATGTTTACCCAGAATATTAA
Source organism: Vicia faba (assembly GCA_948472305.1). NCBI lineage: Eukaryota > Viridiplantae > Streptophyta > Magnoliopsida > Fabales > Fabaceae > Vicia > Vicia faba. Next base: position 1,468,901,891 of record OX451741.1, read on the forward strand.
ACTGGCTACATTGTTTACACATAATATCAAAATAAAAATTAAATTGTCCATGAAGATCATATGGTTATTCTTCAAATCCGTGATATCCTAGGAAGACCATATGCTGAGAAACAATATATTTTCTATGTTTTTCATTGCATTTGTATCTGATATCAACAAAAAAAGGGTTTGATAAAAAAGTGTTAGATAAATAAATAATTTTTTCTCAAATAAATATTTAAGTACACAAACCTTAAACCCAAATAATTTTCTGCTATTGCAATCCATCATAGAGAAATCTTCATGACAAAGACTCTTGCATATCTTAAAGTGGAGGATAGTTTCAAGTGCTTCAAGATGCTTCCTTATTAAATTTTGATATTAAAAATACTTTTATAATGGAAGTAAACCTAGGTTTCACGCAGATCACTAATGGTAGTGTCTTGAGCGCTGATAGTCATGAAATGCACGACAAGGATTTTATTAGGGACAATTACAAATATCCTCCAAATTAACGCTAAAATGCCCCCTCAATTTTTAGGAACACTAAGGTACAAGATATTTTTATTTTTTAAAGTTATATTGTTTACAAAGAATATTACAACAAATTCCGACTTCTGATTTAGGCTTAGTGAAATTAACAAAAGCATATCTTTTATTCAGCCCAGTTCTACAAATTAATAGTAAACAACACATAATCATCAATCATTATTATTTTTAGAGAATGGTATGAACATTGAATGTTCTAGAGAAGGAATTTGGCGGAATCCAAATTTTGTTGCATACCTTTATGTTGCATATCCAAAAAGAACTCCATAAATTATCCAACTTCGAATAAGCTATTATATTTTCTGCACTTGTAATCCATCTCTGAGATCTGTTCTTAAGAGATTCTAGATCAAAAGCTTTGATGGCAATGGACAGTGATTAAAATTCTGGTATGACAAAACTCAGATGTCCTATGACATGTTGGGACATCTGATCCGACATAAACAAACAGGAAAGGTCTAAACAATTAGAGCAATACTGAAAAGCATAAACAACACACCAAAGTTGTTAACCAAGTTCGGAACAACCTTCCTACTATGGAGGCATACCAAGCCAGGGACAAATCCACTAAGATAGTATCAATTTGAAGCTAAACTCCCCCGTTTACAAATTTTCACTTAATCAGTACCCATGTTATATTTCTATCTAAGATTCACCTTGATATGAGGCCAACCTCAATCACAGAAAATGATTGGATCAACACACTACTCACTCTTGCTTTATAACTTTGAGGAGAACACAGTGACCATCTCACAACCTGAGTGGTACACTTACACCAGCTATCCTAGAGAGTGGCTACAGACTCAGCCCTAATGATTACATATTTTCAAAAACACAGCTGGTACAAATCCGAGGTTACAAAGCTTCTATTTATAACCTATACCCAATTGGGTTTGGGCCTTCAAATAACAATTCTTTGGTTGTTAAAAACAGTAGAAAATTATGCTATAAAATAGGTCATCAATCAAATCTTCCTAAATTATCTCCATATTTAGAAAGTCAATATTCTTCAATATTATACTTGATTCTTCTTGACCTACAAATCAGCGCCTCATAGGATAATATAATATTCTCAAAGTGTATTCTGTCTCTGTAACTTAACCGAATATAATAGTCCAGTTCAACTCATGCGCGATGTGGTATGAGTATCATAGGATATTTTATCCAACATGTTGCTCCAGATGTTTAAACACTTCAAATGAACATGTCCCAACATAAAGTAGGACTTCTTGCTTCACCTGTTATACTTAGCAAGTAATCACATCCTATTAAAATATTGCTGCTAAACATAACGCTAACCATAAAAGAAAATTAACAATCTTCCCCTTTGGCTTATTATGGCTAAAAATAATTTACATAAGCTTTGCATAAATACAACCAGAACATAACTTAAGGGCTAAACAATAAAACACAGCAACTATAAACTAAAATCATCAGAAGCTATCAGTATTTAGTCTTCACAAATTTGACAGTCTTTATTGTCTTCTCATCACATGATGTCATAACATCAATAATAGGACTTCTTTTTGACAGTCCAACACATATTCTCCCCCCTTTTTAGCCATAATATGACAAAGGTAGCAAGGAGAAATAATATCCAACCTCAATTTACAGCAGCTCTAAACATTTCCATTCCAGATGCAAAAGTTCATCCACCACGTAAATCTTCTCTTCATGTTCTGCCGAACCAATCCACTACAACCAATACAATATGATGACAATCCAAAAAACATTCCTCCCAGGATGATGTCACTCCCCCTTAATCCAGAAACATTCCTCACAAGGGGACATAATACCTTCAATTCCTTTGGATGACTCAAAACACAAGTCATAATTATGTTCTTAACTCATATCACAAGTCACAAACATGACTAGGAGACCCATACTATTTCCTTTAATATCCTTGTAAACTGGTTCTAATATAAGGTTGAAAATCAGAAGCTGAACAACAATATTTTCCTCCCGACATTAGCATCTATAGAACTCCCTTGTTTGGGTCAAGAAAAACATGTCCCAAAACATGTTTTGACATCCAGTCAAACGCTTCCTACTATCTTGCAATTTTCAGTCAGACATGCTTCCCAAAGCTTTATCCATCACAATCTGAAATCTAAACCCATGGCCTTTTATTGGATCCAAATATGTTCTGATGTATAAACATATTGTCTTCACTGAGACTCTAAGTGAACCCATAGTTGGAACAGATAGTGCACTGAGAGTGAACATATTCAGTAGTTCAATATTCTCTGTCCTCATAACCTCATAAGAGGCATACAATCTCCAAACGCTTGACATACACACAAGCTGCACCGCACAATAAATAAACACCCATTTGACTCCCCCTGTCAAGGATACCTAAAGCTCCTGTTGAAGATAACCATCTGAAGAAATTTTGAGCCAGATGCTTCAGCTTCAAGTCTTCAAATTTCTACAAGGTGAGACTCCTCAAGATGTCGTGCACACAAGCTTTGACATCATTTAAACACAAGCACTCAGTTGCTTGCTTTTTAAAAAAATAGGCTGACAAATTTAAAGTAGAGGGGAACCACTTTTCCACAATCTTCATGACCATATCACACTATCTGATATTAGTCCTTTAACCTTACATTCCCTAGTAATTGCTTGTACTAGTGAAGAATTCAAAAGGATTATAGTTATGAATTACCAGAACATACTACTATACACAAGATCATAATCTACAAATTCTAATCCTCAAAGTAAGACATGTCACTTCTGACAACCATTCTTGAGAATCTACACATTCCATGTGCTTAACTCCAAGCAAATTCCAAAACATATCCCAATTTGATGTTACAACATTATTTAGGGCGTTGGCTTCATAGCATAGAACCCAAACACCATGGTTCTTGAACATACAATTCAAAGGACTTAATATGAGGAGAAGTCATTTAAGTAGCTCCTAACAAACACAAGAAAATATCAAAAGATCATACCTCCTGTGGCTCATTCTGATTATCACAAGCACCTAAATGTCTTAAAGAGAGATAAACTCTCAACACTATCTGAATCAACATTTCAGATAGTAGATTTGCATCTACACCTCAGATAAGTACCCAGCTCCTGAAAAGGTCTTTACCATCAGTAACATGCAAATATTCACAAGATCAGACTTATACCTAGCTCCCGATAAGGTATTTGTTAAGAGAGGAAAACTTCCTCACATACACAGCTGCAAATGATACTCTCTTTCAACAAATGTTAGAGCATTTTATATGCCATCTTTCTTCTTCAACTTTTAGAATAAGGTTTCTACCCAATATTCCAGATTTGGTCAGAGACCGAACCTCATTCTCCACCATGGTTATACATTCTAACTTTGGAATCCATTGGTGATCAACAGTTCTCACCCCATGATATTCAACATAGGTTCCTTCCAAGAAGCTGCAAACACTTGAGATGATGTTCCAACATCTCTTTTGACATAAATCTCAGTCACATGGATTTCACTTTTAACTATGGTTCTGGAGACAACACCATAGCAATCCATACAAAACACTCTTAAGGGAGAACACAAGAGAACCATACTTCAACATCTGATAGTATATGGAGATTCCAATCAGCAGCTGATACCACACTTAAGGTGGCTTCTTCATGAGCACACTAACCAGACCTCCTATATAGTGCCATCCTTATGCTCATAAAGATGAGATTCCCTCTAAAATGTAGAGCATAACAAACATGGTATTTACTGATCATCATACCATGAGCAGGTTGTCCATGAGTACTTCTTCTCCCAATTTCTTTGGACAGCTCATCATGACTGTAAGTTAATCTTCCAGAATATTAACTTACCTCAGGTTGATGCAACTTCATTTCCCACAACCCCTAGAGTGTCTCTTCCACTTTATTAGAACAAGAGTTCAATGTTCTGATAGACTTGACAAGGGATATCAAGTTTGAGTAAACAACATCCATCCTGTTTGAGAGAAACACCAGTCAAATACGTTGAGAAAAATATATTCTCAACACAAAAATGTCCAAACATTATGTCTGACATTTCTTCAAGGTCTTCTAGCTCCACATTTGGAAATCCCCTTCAACAACTGCTAGGAACCACTTAGAGAATTATACATTCTCCCCCTATATAAACAAAACAACATGTGGTTAGTGCACACCCACACAAAACTCTCTCAATACAAACAGAATCTGCTCTAAGGCTACAAATAAGATTCCGTAAATCTGGCTCCTTTAATCAGAAGGATACATCAGATGTTAGAGAGAATATCCTTCATATATGAACTTGACCTTTATATATACAAACAACTAGGTGAGATAATATATTTCTACAAGGAACTTAAGCTCAGCCTCTTCACTTCCCACTTGCTTGACTCTGAACCAAGAAGTAGACAAATTGTTGACCATTAATCAACCTACCAATCTAAGATGTATTTTCTGGACAAAACATCTTAGATACAAGCCCAGATGCCTGATCTTCCAAATCAGGAGTAGGTTCAAAACACATATGATTATCCCACATTTGTTTAGCACCCAAAGCATATGCCATTCAATAGGAAGCTACACACCTGCTGACATGATGTCCCAACATCTGGTAGGACGTTAATTCCCATATTTTGGAACATACAATTGAGCTTGATTTTGAAGTCGTTACTGCTACCAGAATAAAATATTCGTTGATCACCTTCAAGGTCTTCAAAATATTCCAAGATCCAACAACACCAACAACTACAAGACTCAGAGTCACTTTCCTAATTAGGTCAAGAATTAGGAAGACTCTTTTAGAAACCAAAATAAATGGCTCTATCTTTTCTTCAATAATCTATCAAATAAATGGCAGGTTTCTTGAAAGATATATCAACCACACACCAAAGTTCCTTTATGAGTGGACTTGAGAAATAAATTCAAGTATCATTGATCACTTTAGACAAATAGTTAAAACTTTCTTGCACAAATCCTATCACCATAGAATACACCTGCTGAGGAGACCAAACCCTAATGCGGTGTCAACAAGGGTTACAACAGATACCATGCAGCGGAATAAACAACACCTTCTCAACAACATTCAGGCACACCGAACCCTTGCACACAAACTCACCATACTCCCAAAATAAATCAAACCCTTAACATAGTAGCTTGCAACAAAAGCTACACACCTGAAAAATGAAGAAGTGAAAAACACAAGAAGGGGGGGGGGGGGGTTGAATTGAAACTTAAAATCAAATATAGTAGACACGATATTTTTATCCTGGTTCGTTTGATCTCAAACTACTCCAGTCTACCCGCCAAGGTGATTTCGCCTCTTTCCAACGAGGACTTGAGTCACTAATCAAAACTTGATTACAATACTACTTTGTCAACTACCAAAGTCTTCTTGAGTATAACCACAACTCGGTTTATCTCAAGGAAAACTACTTTAATCAAAATAAAATGATTCACTGTGTACTGTTATTTTTTGTTACAAAAACTGTATCACTACTATGATATATTACACAATTTGAGCGTATGAGTGGATATGAATGTTTAGTGTTTTATATGTATGAGAAATTGTATATTCAAAAATCGTCAATGATTTGTCCTTTAAGCTTGTTTATATAGGCGTGGAAATCTTTTCCAACATAAATCGTCATAATTGACACTCAATGCTCTTTCCATATTGGGAGATTCTTGTTTGAATGAAGCCGTTGCATATGATACTATCTTTATTAAAAAGTAATGCTTCAGAACTAGAATCTTGCATGCTGCTTTTACTTCAGAATATTGATGACTCAGAGATGTGAAGATCTGATGGTATATTAGACTTCTGTTCAGAATCAGAGTATCCTTTACTTTAACGCAGATCTTGATCATCATTCTTCAGAACATTCCGATTACCTCAGCTTGAAAGCTTCTGTAGCTTAACTTCTGATGTTGTTTCAGTCAGAACTTCTGCATACAAAATAACACAAATTTAGAGTGCATATTTGTTCTTTGTGTTTGTTATCATCAAAACTCTAATTAAGGGTTGTATAATCAACCTATGTTCTGACAATCTCCCCCTTTTTGATGATGACAAAACTAGGATTTTCAATGAAAAATATAGAACAAAAAGCTTAAGAGAGTCTCCCCCTGAGTTGATTACTCAGATAGAGATGATTTACTTCCCTAAAGTTCCTTCTTGTTAGAGCTTTTGATGTATCTCCTTCTGTCTTTATCAGAATATGATCCTGTTCAAGCTTTTCAGAAAACATAGGGGTTAAGATATTCAAAATGTTTGAGACTTTGTCCCGGTATACTGTTATTGAAAATATCTTACGTTCTCCCCCTTTTTGTTAGGTATCAAAAAGCAATATAATCAGAGTCAAACAAGATGATTTATATTGAAAACAGATTGCAATGACATTTTTCAGAAATAACGAGGATAAGATGAAAAATATAGATAAACAGTTAAAGAAAATCTAATAAGGAGGGGGAAGTCGTGTGAACAACGCTTCCACCAAGCTCTTAATGTGAGTGCTTAACTCTTCCTGCTTTCCCAGAATGTCTTTGATTACTTTTTTTGTATCTTCTTGTTTATCCAAGATATCCCTAATCTCTTTCTTTGTGTCTTCTTGCTTATCCAGTCTGGCATGGATTAAGGCATTCTCCTTCTTCAACTCTTCCAGAGTTTACATGACTAGAGACGAAGCTGGTGTATCTTCAGGGGTTGCATGTTGATCAGAACACTCTGCAACCTCTTCTGATTGAACAACTTCTTCTATTGCAATTACCTTTTCTGGAGCAATAGTTAGAGGGTGACTATCAGAATCTGGTTCAGTTGCTTCTGAAGGTTGGTGCTCTTTCCAGGGAGCATTTTCCAGCAGAAGAATTTCATTCCTTTCCCAGTGTCTTAGAACTTGATCTTTGAAGGCTTTCAGCTGATCACTGAATTTCTGCTGAGCCATTTCATAGCTTAATTCTTTCAGCTTCTGGGTTTCAAAGTTGAACCATTTTCTGAATCTATCCCACAGAGAATCAGAAGCAACAGGATTAGAATACTCTTGACTTGCTTGCTTCAAAGAAGTAACCCATTCCTGTATTTCTGTTTCAAAAAACAACAGGTTCTTACCAACATCTAATTTTGTTAAGGTTGGTTTAGGTTTAGGGATGGAAATTTTGTTTGAGGTGGAAGCTAGATGGTCCAGCGCTTCTAGATCAATGACAATTCTGAGGTGGTCAGCTGGACGGTTGATTGGTGAGGGAGTTGAAGAATCAGAAATCAAGATTGGTGAGTGAGGGGTGTTTGGTGGTGCTGATTCATATGGTGAAGGTATTTCTAGAATATCATGAATGGTGAGAGGTAAACGAACCATAAGAGGTTCTGTTATTCCAGGAATTAGGGTAGTGGTATCAGAGTCTGTAAGGGAGTCTTCTGATTGGTCTGCGGTAGCGTGTTGAATTTCTGGTTCAGGTGTTTCAGAAGATGAATTTTTAGATTGAGGAGTGAGAGGATTTTCATTTTATGGTTGGGGTGAGTTGAGGTTTTGATGTTCTGGTTGAGGAGAGTGTGGTTGTGGCTTTTCTGTTTGTTGAGATTGAGTGTTTGGATTTCCCGGGATAGGTGAGGAAAAGTCTTGATCAAACAGTTCAATATCAGAGAGAACTCTTGCAAGTTCTGGTTGATGTTGTTTTGTATTTGGATTGGGGCAGTGAGGTTCATTTAAGAAATTTCCAAGAGTTACAGATTGGTCAAACTCTATGTCAAAGTCCTCAAATGTTTGGGGTGAAGGATTTTCTATTGTTTGAGGGGGAATGGTTTCAGATGTTGGAATAACTATTGATTCTACAATAGAAATAAAATATGTGTTACCTTTCTTTTTGCAGGCTTTCGGTGTCCTCTGAGAGGATCCTTCTCCTGCTGCCTTCCTCTTTCTGGATTTCTTTAGCACAACCTCTGGAGCTGGCTTGTGCAGGTCTTGGATGTTGATTTCTGGAATAGTCCCGTCTTCCTTGCAAGCTTCAAGGTATTTGAATATAATCTCTGGAGAGGCATCTATCTCAGAGAATAGTGGAAAATCCTTCATAGGGATTCTCCTAGACGTGATGACCTCATGAGAAGAAATTTTTGGTTCCTTGTTCATGCTTTCAATAATCTTCATTTTCTTTAGATTCTTGGCATTCAAAGGTTTCCCAACAGTTGCTTCCAGAGTACTGATTTCTTGAGCCTCTGTCAGATGTCCTATTAGCCTGTTTTCCGTTAGAATATTTGAAATCAATCTTCCTAGAGGAATCCAATCCCTCTTATATATTTCTTCTTCTCTTGTCTCTTTCACACTTGTTCTTAGATGGTTAGAGAGCAAATATGGAAGGTTTATTTTGGTCTTCTTTGCAATGAAGTATATCAGAAACCGCTGATCAATGTTGATGTTATAAGGAGAGCTTATAGGCTTCCTGTGATTAATACATCCCAAAATTATTCTAGCCCAGATTCTGTAATGATCTTTCAAGTCTCTGATCTTGCTGGATGGCTGTCTAGAAGTGAAGATGATCCTAGCAATGGGTTTTAGGTCAGAACACTTATCAACCATATCAATGCATCTGACTCCTCCTCCATTGTATCTAATGAGTTTCCCAATCAAATATTTTGTAATCACTATCTTCTTCCCCATAACATATTACGTGACCTGGTGGTTGGATGAAGTAGCATGAATCCAAAACTCTTCAACAAGAATGGGAAAAGTTGGACCCAACAGACGATCAAAGTATCTGTTTCATCCCTATGCAGTTACATCTTCATATTAATTAAACCCATCTTCTTGTAAGCTTTCAAAATCAACGATCAATTCACAGATAAATTCAAGGTTGTCGAATGGAGTGAGTAGTGTTCTAATGGGGTCCTCATATTGTTCAGTTGATTAAGAACCAGGAGCATTGTTGAGATTCTTAAGACTTGATGAGGATGCTATTGTTCACACGGATTCTTTGAATAAAATTGATAGAAAGGGTTTTTGAAAAACTAGAGCAAGAGAGAGTATTGAAGGTGTTAAAACGTTAATGAATGAAATAGTAAATTGAGTTTATATAAGTTCTTTAGAAAACGTAATCAGTAAGAAAGAGTAAATAAGTAATGATTATACTGAATTAATGAAACCTGAAATTAGGGGATTTAGGGAGATATTGAACAGTTACCAATGACAAGTGTCTCAATGCATCCAATCAGAGCCTTGGACCCTTCAGAATTTGAATGTGTGTTCAGCCTCAGAAGGTAGCTTGTGAGAGGATGACAGATGTTTGATGGTGTGAATTGCACGCCTCTATTCTTGAAATGAAAAGTTCAGATCTTCATAGATAGATTCTTATGCAACTGTACTCCTAACTTCTGAAGACAAGTTGATCAGATGTTCACAGAAAATAATAAAATTTTGAGGGTTAGAATATGCAAATAAAACATTTTATTCTGGACACAATTTCATGCTGAGATGATTCAATAAATTTTAAAGTGAGAATTCCTTTCTGAATATAATCCCTAATAAAGTGATGTTTTATTTCTATATGCTTAGCACTAGAATGCAAAATGGGATTTCTGGATAGACATATGGCATAAGTGTTATCACAGAAGATATGAATGTTACTCTCAAATATGTTGAAGTCTTCAAGTTGACTTTTCATCCAGAGCATTTGAGTGCTACATCCAGCAGCTACTATGTATTTAGCTTCTGCTGTTGACAACGCTATTATGGACTGTCTCTTGCTGGTCCATGAAATCAGGTTGTCTCCCAGAAATTGGCAGCTTCCAAAAGTGCTTTTACGCTCTACTCTGTCTCCAGCAAAGTCCGCATCACAGTATCCTACTAAGCTGTATTTATTTGATTTTCTATAAAACAAACCAAGATTAGTAGTACCTTTCAGATACTTGAAAATTGGCTTAACTACCGTTAAGTGAGATTCTCTAGGATCTGATTGGAATCTAGCACATAAGAAAACACTAAATAAAATATCAGGCCTTGAAGCCGTCAAATAAAGGAGAGATCCAATCAAACCTCTGTAGATTTTATGTTCTACCTTTTTACTTACCTCTTCCTTTTCCAGAATGCACAGGGGATCCATTGGAGTCTTTGAGGGCTTACGCTCTGAGAGGTCAAATTTCTTCAGAAGTTCTCTGACATATTTGCTCTGATGAATGTAAGTTCCTTCTGGAGTTTGGTTTATCTGAATTCCCATAAAGAATTTAAGTTCCCCCATTAAGCTCATCTCAAACTCTGCCTGCATGCACTTAGCAATTTCTCTTCCCAAAGATGGTTTAGTGGATCCAAAAATGATGTCATCTACGTAAATCTGACAAACTAAAATGTCATTCTTAAATTTCTTACAAAACAAGTTTGTGTCCACTTTCCCTCTGGTGAATTCCTTTTCTAACAGGAAGTTACTTAGTCTTTCATACCAAGCTCTGAGAGCTTGTTTCAGACCATAAAGTGTATTTTTTAGTTTGAAATATTTTGGGTGTTTGGAATTTTCAAACCCAGGGGGTTGGTGCACATATACCTCTTCATCTATGTACCCATTTAGGAATGCACTTTTGACATCCATCTGATACAGAGTGATGCCATTATTTACAGCAAAGGAGATTAAGAGTCTGATGGATTCTAACCTGGTGACTGGAGAAAAGGTTTTTGTATAGTCTATCCCCTCTTCCTGACTATAACCTTGTGCCACCAGTCGTGCCTTGTTTCTAATGACTTCTACTTGCTCATTCAGTTTGTTTTTGAACACCCACTTTGTTTCAATAACATTGAATCATTTTGGTTTGGGAACCAGATCCCATACGTCATTTCTGGTGAACTGGTTTAATTCCTCCCGCATTGCCAGAATCCAGTCATTGTCCAGAAGAGCTTCATCAATTGTTGTTGGTTCAATCAGTGAGACCAGTCCCATAAGGGATTTTTCAGAGTTTCAGAATGTTGATCTTGTTCTGATTGGATCATCCTTCTTTCCCAGGATCTTATCTTCTGGGTAAGCTATGCTTCTTCTAGATAACCTTTTATGGAGTTGATCAATAGAAGGTACTTTAGCACTTGTAACATTTCTTTCTGAAGTTGTTGGAGCGTCTATGTTGGGAACTTCTAATGAGTTGTCTTCAGTACCTGTGAATTCAACTTCTATATCTGCAAAAGATTCATTTTGATTTGACTTTTGAGGGTCAAGCTTATCATCAAATCTAACACTGATTGACTCTTCAAAAATCTATGTTTCTGTATTGTATACTCTGTACCCTCTTGAGCGTTCAGAGTATCCTAACATAATACACTTCTGTGCTTTAGAGTCAAACTTGTTCAGATGATCTTTAGTATTCAGAATAAAACATGTGCATCCAAAAGGATGGAAATAAGAAATGTTGGGCTTTCTGTTCTTCCACAATTCATATGGAGTCTTTTCCAGAATAGGTCTTATAGGGATTCTATTCTGAATATAACAAGCTATGTTAATTGCTTCTGCCCAGAAGATCTTAGAAATGTTAGTCTCATTGATCATGGTTCTGGCCATTTCTTACAATGTTCTGTTCTTTCGTTCTACAACTCCATTTTTTTGGGGAGTTCTAGGACAAGATAAGTCATTCCAAATGCCTTTTTCATTAAAAAATGTTTCAAATTTTTTATTTTCAAATTCTCCACCATGATCACTTCTGACTTTGACAATTCTAAGATCCTTTTCATTCTGAACTTGGTTACAGAATGCAACGAACGCAGAATGTGACTCGCCCTTGTGTCTTAAGAACCTTACCCATGTCCATCTGCTATAGTCATCTATGATCACTAACACGTACTTCTTTCCACTGATAGACGTAGTTTTCACTGGTCCAAATAAGTCTATGTGCAAAAGTTCTAATGGCCTAGAGGTGGAAACAACATTTTTAGCTTTAAAAGTAGGTTTTGCAAATTTGCCTTTCTGACATGCTTCACACAAAGCATCTAAGATAAAATTCAGATTAGGAAGTCCTCTGACCAGATTAAGTTTGTTAATATGAGATATTCTTCTCATACTAACATGCCCCAATCTTCTATGCCAGACCCATTGCTCATTGTTAACAGAGAGAAGGAATTTTACATTATGACTTTTTAGTTCATAAATTTTTATCTTATAAATGTTGTTTTTCTTCTTTCCATTAAATAGGATAGTTCCATCTTTCTGACTAACAACTTTGCATGAATTTTGATTAAATATTATATCATAACCGTTATCACTTAATTAACTTATGGATAACAGGTTATGCATCAATCCATAAGCTAAAAGCACATTATTGATAGAAGGGAGATTACCATTACTTACTGTTCCAGAGCCAATGATCTTCCCTCTCTGGTTGCCTCAAAAGCCCATGTAGCCTCCAGGTTTAAGTTCCAGGATTTGGAACATATGCTTTCTTCCCGTCATGTGTCGAGAGCATCCAGAGTCCAGGTACCATGACTGGTGTTTTAGCCTTGTTTCTAAAGATATCTGCTACATATATAATTTTGTCCTTAGGTACCCATATCTTTTTGGGTCCTAGTTTGTTAGTTTTACCAAAATTCTGTTCGAATTTTGGTTTGACAGAGTAATCATTACTAGTGTATTTTAGGTCATGTGTGTGCCCGTATGTGAAGTGTGATTTTAGTGATGTGCGTTTTATAACAAGGTCCATGACTTTCTTAGGTGGAGATACCTTACCTTTGTATCCTATACCTTTTCTTCCATTCCTGCTAACTCCATAGATCATTGAAGTCATCTTGCTTCTATCTATGTTTTTAGCCAGAAACTTCTGAAAGCTATGATCATACTCTTTGATGATCTTATCAGTATTACTGGGAGTCTATAAGATTATTTCCTTCTTAGAGTTTTGTAAATCATTTTCCAATTTTAAAATCTTTTCTTTTAACTCAGAATTTTCTAATTTGAGACTTAGTTCTTTCAGAGTCAGAGACAAGATCCTTTTTCAGGTTCTTGAATTTGACTCTGATTTGCTAATACCTTTCCAGAATTTCATTCAGACTTTCTTCAAGTTCAGCTTTATTAAAATTCACAGTGAAATCAGGGAATACCTCTTATGTGTCTGATTTTGAGTCTGAATCGGAGGCTTCGTTGTCTTCTGTCACATTTGCCATAAGAGTGATGTTGACTCTTTTATCATCTGACTCTGAGTCAACATCAGAAGTGTCTAAATCGTCACATGTTGCCATGAGGCTTTTCTTCTTCTCCTTGAAGAACTTCTTTTTGGGTTTCTCCTTCTAAAGCCTTGGACAATCACTTTTGTAGTGCCCTTGTTCATTGCACTCATAGCAGATGATGTCTTTGTTATTTGACTTTCTGTGACCTGAAGAAGCTTCAGATCTTTTGAGTCTAGAGGAGGACTGAGACTTTCTGTATCTGGAGGAGGATTCATTTTAATTCTCTAATCTTCTCGAGTTTCTGAATTTTCTTTGTCTCTGCTTCCACAGTTGATTGACCCTTCTGGAGAGAAGAGACAATTTGTCTTCTTCTGATGAGGATCCATCAGAGGTTTCTTCCATAGCCTGCAAAACCTTAGAATAAGATTTTTTGTTAGATTTTAATGCTAGAGGTTTACCCTGCTTCTGAGGCTCATCTTCTTCTAGATCTATCTCATGACTTCTGAGGGAGCTAACAAGTTCCTCCAGAGATATCTTGTTGAGATCTTTAGCCAACTTAAGTGCAGTGACCATTGGCCTCCATTGCTTTGGTAGACTTCTGATGATTTTCTTTACGTGATCAACAATAGAATATCCACTGTCAAGAACTTTTAGCCCAGCAACAAGAATCTTGAATCTTGAGAACATTGCTTTTATGGATTCACTGTCTTCCATCTTGAATGCTTCATATTTCTGAATGAGCGCAAGGGCCTTGGTTTCTTTAACTTGTATGTTGCCTTCATGCGTCATTCTCAGAGAGTCAAACATGTTTTTGGCTGTCTATCTGTTTGAGATCTTCTCATATTCTGAGTATGAGATGGCACTGAGAAGTATTGTTCTGGATTTATGATGGTTTCTGAAATCACGCTTTTGCTGGTCAGACATCCTTTTTCTATCTATCTTCTGACCACTTTCATCCATAGGATGTATGTATCCATCAATTACCATGTCCCATAGATCAACATCATGAGCCAAAAAGAAGCTCTCAATTCTGTCTTTCCAGTAGTCAAAATTTTCTTCATCAAAGACTGGAGGTTTACGCTAATTCTGTCCTTGTCCTCATGATAGTCATTCCTGATGTTTTTGCTTGGTCCCACCACAGTGTTTTTCTAAAGCTTAGATCTTGTACTGACACAGTTAAGTGTATGAACTCAAAACCAGGCGCTCTGATGCCAATTGAAGAAGTGAAAAACACAAGAAGGGGGGGGGGGGGGGTTGAATTGATACTTAAAATCAAAAACAGTAGTTATGATATTTTTATCTTGGTACGTTTGATCTCAAACTTTTCCAGTCCACCTGCTAAGGTGATTTTGCCTCTCTCCAACTAGGACTTAATTCAATAATTAAAACTTGATTACAATACTACTTTGACAACTGCCAACGTCTTCTTGAGTACAACCATAACCCAGTTTATATCAAGGAAAACTAGCTTAATCAAATGAAAATGATTTATTGTGTACTGTTGTTTTTGGTTACAAAAACTGTATCACTACTGTGATATATTACACAATTTAAGCGTATGAGTGAATATGAATGTTTGCAGCGTTTTAGATGTATGAGCAGTTGTATATTCAAAAATCGTCAAAGATTTGTCCTTTAAGCTTGTTTATATAGGCGTGGAAATCTTGTCCAACATAAAGCGTGATAATGGACACTCAATGCTCTTTCCATATTGAGAAGATTCTTGTTTGAATGAAGTCGTTGCATATGATACTGTCTTTATTAAAAAGTAACGCTTCAGAACTAGAATCTTGCATGCTTCTTTTACTTCAGAATATTGATGACTAAGAGATGTGAAGATCTGATGGTATATTAGACTTCTATTGAGAATCAGAGTATCCTTTATGTTAGCGCAGATTCTGATCATCATTCTTCAGAACATTCTGATTACCTCAACTTGAAAGCTTCTGTAGCTTAACTTCTGATGTTGTTTTAGTCAGAACTTTTGTATACAAAATAACACAAATTTAGAGTGCATATTTGTTCTTTGTGTTTGTTATCATCAAAACTCTAATTAAGGGTTGTATAATCAAACTATGTTCTAACAATCTCCCCCTTTTTGATGATGACAAAACTAGGATTTTCAATGAAAAAATATAGAACAAAAAGCTTAAGAGAGTCTCCCCCTGAGTTGATTACTCAGATAGAGATGATTTACTTCCCTGAAGTTCCTTCTCGTCATAGCTTTTGATGCATCTCCTTCTGCCTTTATCAGAATATGTTCCTATTCAAGCTTTTCAAAAAACATAGAGGTTAAGATATTCAGAATGTTTGAGACTTTGTCCCGGTATACTGTTATTGAAAATATCTTACGTTCTTCCCCTTTTTGTTAGGTATCAAAAAGCAATATAATCAGAGTCAAACAAGATGATTTATATTGAAAACAGAATACAATGACATTTTTCAGAAACAAAGAGGATAAGATGAAAAATACAGATAAATAGTTAAAGAAAATCTAAGAAGGAGGGGGAAGTCGTGTGAACAACGCTTCCAAAAAGCTCTTAATCTGAGTGCTTGATTCTTCCTGCTTTCCCAGAATGTCTTTGATTTCTTTTGTTGTATCTTCTTGTTTATCTAAGATATCCCTGATCTCTTTTTTTATGTCTTCTTGCTTATCCAGTCTGGCATGGATTAAGGCATTCTCCTTCTTCAACTCTTCCAGAGTTTGCATGACTAGAGCGAAGCTGGTTTATCTTCAGGGGTTGCATGTCGATCAGAACACTCTGCAGCCTCTTCTGATTGAACAACTTCTTCTGTTGCAATTAACTTTTCTGGAGCAGTAGTCAGAGGGTGACTATCAGAATTTGGTTCAGTTGCTTCTGAAGGGTGGTGCACTTTCTAGGGAGCATTTTCCAGCACAAGAATTTCTTTCTTGTCCCAGTGGCTTAGAACTTGATCTTTAAGGGCTTTCAGCTGATCACTGAAGTTCCGCTGAGCCATTTCATAGCTCAATTCTTTCAGCATATGGGTTTCAGAGTTGAACCATTTTCTGAATCTATCACACAGAGAATCAGAAGCAGCGTGATTAGAATACTCTTGACTTTCTTGCTTCAAAGAAGTAACCCATTCCTGTATTTCTGTTTCAAAAAACAACAGGTTCTTACCAACATCTAATTTGGTTAAGGTTGGTTTAGGTTTGGGGATGGCAATTTTGTTTGAGGTGGAAGCTAGATGGTCCAATGCTTCTAGATCAATGACAATTCTGAGGTGGTCAGTTGGACGATTGATTGGTGATGGAGTTAAAGAATCAGAAATCAGGATTGGTGAGTGAGGGGTGTTTGGTGGTGTGGATTCATATGGTGAAGGTATTTCTGGAATATCATGAATGGAGAGAGGTAAACGAACCATAAGAGGTTCTGTTATTCCAGGAATCGGGGTAGTGGTATTTGAGTCTATAAGGGACTCTTTTGATTGGTCTACGGTAGCTTATTGAATTTTTGGTTCAGGTGTTTCAGAAGATGGATTTTCTTATTGAGGAGTGAGAGGGTTTTCACTTTCTGGTTGGGGTGAGTTGAGGTTTTGATGTTCTGGTTGAGGAGAGTGTGGTTATGGATTTTCTGGTTATTGAGATTAAGTGTTTGGAATTTTCGGGATAGGTGAGGAAAAGTCTTGATCAAACAGTTCAATATTAGAGAGAACTCTTGCATGTTTTGGTTGATTTTGTTCTGTATTTGGATTGGGGGAGTGAGGTTCATTTAAGAAATTTCCAAGAGTTACAGATGAGTCAAACTCTATGTCAAAGTCCTCAAATGTTTGGGGTGAAGGATTTTCTATTGGTTGAGGGGGAATGGTTTCAGATGTTGGAATAGCTATTGATTCTACAACAGAAACAAAAGATGTGTTGCCTTTCTTTTTTGCAGCTTTGTGTGTCCTCTGAGAGGATCCTTCTCCTGCTGCCTTCCTCTTTCTGGATTTCTTTAGCACAACCTATGGAGCTGGCTTGTACAGGTCTTGGATGTTGATTTCTGGAATAGTCCCGTCTTCCTTGCAAGCTTCAAGGTATCTGACTATAATCTCTAGAGAGGCATCTATCTCAGAGAATAGTGGAAAATCCTTCAGAGGGATTCTCCTAGACGTAATGACCTCATGAGAAGCAATTTTTGGTTCCTTCTTAATGCTTTCAATAATCCTTATTTTCTTCATATTCATGGCATTCAGAGGTTTCCCAGCAGTTGCTTCCAGAGTACTGATTTCTTGGGCCTCTGTCAGATGTTCTATCAGCCCGTTTTCCATTAGATTATCTGAAATCAATCTTGCTAGAGGAATCCAATCTCTCTTAGTTCTTTCTTCTTCTCTTGTCTGTTTCACACTTGTTCTGAGATGGTTGAAGAGAAAACGTGGAAGGTTTATTTTTGTCTTCTTTGCAATGAAGTATATCAGAAACTACTGATCAATGTTGACATAATCAGGAGAGCTTGTAGGCTTCCTGTGATTGATACATCCCATAATTATTCTAGCCCAGATTCTGTAATGATCTTTCAAGAGTATGATCTTGCTGGATGGCTTTCCATAAGTGAAGATGACCCTAGCAATGGATTTTAGGTCAGAACACTTATCATCCATATCAATGCATCTGACTCCGCCGCCATTGTATCCAATGAGTTTCCCAATCAAATCTTCTGTAATCACTATCTTCTTCCCCATAACATATGACGTGACCTGGTGGTTGGATGAACTAGCATGAATCTAATACTCTTTAACAAGAATGGGAAAAGTTGGACCCAACAAACGATCAAAGTATCTGTTCCATCCCTCTGCAGTTAAATCTTCATATAAATTAAACTCATTTTCTTATAAGCTTTCAAAATCGATGATCAATTAACAGAGAACTTCAAGGTTGTCGATCGGAGTGAGTAGTGTTCTAATGGGCTCCTCATATCGTTCAGTTGATGAAGAACCAGGAGCACTGTTGAGATTCTTGAGACTTGATTAGGATTCCATTGTTCACACGGATTCTTTGAAGAAAATTGATAGAAAGAGTTTTTGAAAAACTAGAGCAAGAGAGAGTATTGAAGGGGGTAAAATGTTAATGAATGAAATAGTAAATCGAGTTTATATAAGTTCTTTTGAAAACATAATCAGTAAGAAAGAGAAAACAAGTAATGATTATACTGAATTAATGAAACCTGAAATTAGGGGATTTAGGGAGATATTAAACAGTTACCAAAGACAAGTGTCTCAATGCTGGAAAACAATATATTTCCTATGTTTTTCCTTGCATTTGTATCTGATATAAAAAAAAAGGGGTTTGATAAAAAAAGTGTTAGATAAATAAATAATTTTCTTCTCAAATAAATATTTAAGTACACAAACCTTAAACCCAAATAATTTTCTGCTCTTGCAATCCATCATAGAGAAATCTTCATGACAAAGACTCTTGCATATCTTAAAGTGGAGGATAGTTTCAAGTGCTTCAAGATGCTTCATTATTAAATTTTGATATTCAAAATACTTTTATAATGGAAGTAAACCTAGGTTTCACGCGGATCACTAATGGTAGTGTCTTGAGCGCTGATAGTCATGAAATGGACGACAAGGATTTTATTAGGGACAATTAAAAATATCCTCCACTTTAACGCTAAAATGTCCCCTCAGTTTTTAGGAACACTAAGGTGCAAGATATTTTTATTTTTTAAAGTTATATTGTTTACAAAGAATATTATAACAAATTCCGACTTCTGATTTAGGCTTAGTGAAATTAACAAAAGCATATCTTTTATTCAGCCCGGTTCTACAAATTAATAGTAAACAACACATAAACATCAATCATTATTATTTTTAGAGAAGGGTATGAATACTGAATGTTCTAGAGAAGGAATTTGGTAGCGTACCTGAAATCTAATGGCAAGTAGACAAATTCAAAGAAGAAAGTGTTTTCAACAACAGATCTTTGGCGGAATCCAAATTTTGTTGCATACCTTTATGTTGCATATCCAAAAAGAACTCCATAACTTATCCAACTTCGAATAAGCTATTATATTTTCTGCACTTGTAATCCATCTCTGAGATTTGTTCTTAAGCGATTCTAGATCAAAAGCTTTCATGGAAATGGACAGTGATTGAAATTCTGGTATGACAAAACTCAGATGTCCTATGACATGTTGGGACATCTGATCCGACATAAACAAACAGGAAAGGTCTAAACAATTAAAGCAGTACTGAAAAGGATAAACAACACACCAAAATTTTTAACCTAGTTCAGAACAACCTTCCTACTATGGAGGCATACCAAGCCAGGGACAAATCCACTAAGATAGTATCAATTCGAAGTTAAACTCCCCCGTTTACCAATTTTCACTTAATCAGTACCTGTGTTATATTTATATCTAAGATTCACCTTGATATGAGGCCATCCTAAATCACAGACAACGATTGGATCAACACAATTCTAAACAAGCAGGAAGACACACTCCTATGACAATCTCTAGCCAAGACTCTTGACTAAGACCACAACTTGGAGTTTCTTAAAATATTCCTCCAAGAACAATACTCACTCTTGCTTTACAGCTTTGAGGAGAACACAATGACCATCTCACAACCTGAGTGGTTCACTTACACCAACTCTCCTAGAGAGTGGCTACAGACTCAGCCCTAATGATTACATATTTTCAAAAACACGGCTGGTACAAATCCTAGGTTACAAACCTTCTATTTATGACCTATACCCAACTGGATTTGGGCCTTCAAATAACAACTCTTTGGCTGTTACAAACAGTAGAATATTCTGCTACAAAATAGGTCTTCAATCAAATCTTCCTAAATTATCTCCATATTTAGAATGTCAATATTCTTCAATATTATACTTGATTCTTCTTGACCTACAAATCAACGCCTCATAGGATAATATAATATCCTCAAAGTGTATTTTGTCTCTGTAACTTAACAGAATATAATAATACAGTTCAACTCAGGCGCGATGTCGTGTGAGTTGCATAGGAAATCTTATCTGACATGTTTCTCCAGATGTTGAAACACTTCAGCTGAACATGTCCCAACATAAAATATGACTTCTTGCTTCACCTGTTCTACTTAGCAAGTAATCACATCCTATTAATATATTGCTGCTATATTAGTTTTACCAAACATAACGCCAACCCTAAAAGAAAATTAACAATCTTCCCCTTTGGCTTATTATGGCTAAAACTAATTTACATAATCTTTGCATAAATACAACTAGAACATAACTTAAGGGCTAAACAATAAAACTTAGCAACTATAAACTAAAATCATCAGAAGCTATCAGTCTTTAGTCTTCACAAATTTGACAGTCTTTACTGTCTTCTCATCACATGATGTCATAACATCAATAATAGGACTTCTTCTTGACAGTCCAACACATATTCTCCCCCCTTTTTAGCCATAATATGAAAAAGGTAGAAAGGAGAAATAATATCCAACCTCAATTTACAGCAGCTCTAAACATTTCCATTCCAGATGCAAAAGTTCAGCCATGACATACATCTTCTCTTCATGTTCTTCCGAACCAATCCACTACAACCAATACAATATGATGACAATCCCAAAAAGATTCTTCCCAGGATGATGTCACTCCCCCTTAATCCAGAAACATTCCTCACAAGGGGACATAATACCTTCAATTCCTTCGGATGACTCAAAACACAAGTCACAATTATGTTCTTAAACTCATATCACAAGTCACAAACATGACTAGGAGACCCATACTATTTCCTTTAATATCCTTGTAAATTGGTTCTAATACAAGGTTCAAAATCAGAAGCTGAACAACAATATTTTCCTCCCGACAGTAGCATCTATAGAACTCCCTTGTTTGGGTCAAGAAAAACATGTCCCAAAACATGTTTTGACATCCAGTCAAACGCTTCCTACTATCTTGCAATTTTAAGTCAGACATGCTTCCCAAATATTTATCCATACACAATCTGAAATCTAAACCCATGGCCTTTTATTGGATCCAAATATGTTCTGATGTATAAACATATTGTCTTCACTGAGACTCTAAGTGAACCCCTATTTGGAATAGATAGTGCACTGAGAGTGAACATATTCAGTAGTTCAATATTCTCTGTCCTCATAACCTCATAAGAGGCATACAATCTCCAAACGCTTGACATACACACAAGTTGCACCACACAATAAATAAACACCCATTTGACTCCCCCTGTCAAGGATACCTAAAGCTCCTGTTGAAGATAACCATCTGAAAAAATGTTGAGCCAGATGCTTCAGCTTTAAGTCTTCAAATTTCTACAAGGTGAGTCTCCTCAAGATGTCGTGCACACAAGCTTTGACATCATTTAAACACAAGCACTCAGTTGATTGCTTTATAAAAAAATAGGCTGACAAATTTACAGTAGAGGGGAACCACTTTTCCACAATCTTCATGACCATATCACACTATCTGATACTAGTCCTTTAACCTTACATTCCCTAGTAATTGTTGGTACTAGTGAAGAATTCAAAAGGATTGTAGTCATGAATTACCAGAACATACTACTATACACAAGATCAGAATCTACACATTCTAATCCTCAAAGTAAGACATGTCACTTCTGACAACCATGCTTGAGAATCTACACATTCCATGTGCTTAACTCCAAGCAACTTCCAAAACATATCCCAATATGATGTTACAACATCATTTAGGGTTAGCTTCATAGCATAGAACCCAACCACCATGGTTCTTGAACATACAATTCAAAGGACTTAATATGTAGAGAAGTCATTTAAGTAGCTCCTAACAAACACAAGAAAATATCAAAAGATCATACCTTTTGTGCCTCATTCTGATTATCACAAGAACCTGAATGTCATAAAGAGAGATAAACTCTCAACACTATCTGAATCAACATTTCAGATAGTAGATTTGCATCTACACCTCAGATAGGTACCCAGCTCCCGAAAAGGTCTTTACCATCAGTAATATGCACATCTTTATAAGATCCGACTGATGCCCAACTCCTGATAAGGTATTTGTTAATAGAGGAAAACTTCCTCACAAGCACAGTTGCAGATGATACTCTCTTTCAACAAATGTTAGAGCATTTGATCTGCCCTCTTTCTTCTTCAACTTTTAGCACAAGGTTTCTACCCAATATTCCAGATTTGGTCAGAGACTGAACCTTATTCTCCGTCATGGTTATAAATTCCAACTTTGTAATCCATTGGTGATCAACAATTCTCACCCCATGATCTTCAACATAGGTTCCTTCCAAGAAGCTGCAAACACTTGAGATGATGTTCCAACATCTCTTTCGACATAAATCTCAGTCACATGGATTTCACTTTTAACTATGGTTCTGGAGACAACACCATAGCAATCCATACAAAACACTCTTGAGGGAGAACACAAGAGAACCATACTTCAACATCTGATAGTATATGGAGATTCCAATCAACAACTGATACCACACTTAAGGTGGCTTCTTCATGAGCACACTAACCAAACCTCCTATATAGTGCCATCCTTATGCTTATAAAGATGAGATTCCCTATAAAATGCAGAGCATAACAAACATGGTATTTACTGATCATCATACCATGAACAGGCTGTCCGTGAGTACTTCTTCTCCCAATTGCTATGAACAGCTCATCATGACTCTAAGTTAATCTTCCAGAATATTAACTTACCTTATTTTGATGCAACTTCATTTCCCACAACCCATAGAGTGTCTCTTCCACTTTATTACAAAAAGAGTTCAATTTTCTCATAGACTTGACAAGGGATATCAAGTTTGAGTAAACAACCTCCATCCTGTTTGAGAGAAACACCAGTCAAATACGTTGAGAAAAATATATTCTTAACACAAAAATGTCCAGAAATTATGTCTGACATTTCTTCAAGGTCTTCCAGCTCCACATCTGAAATTCCCCTTCAACAACTACTAGGAACCACTTAGAGAATTATACATTCTCCCCCTAAATAACAGCACAACATGTGGTTAGTGCACACCCATACAAAATTCTCTCAATACAAACAAAATCTGCTCTAAGGCTACAAATAAGATTCCGTAAATCTGGCCCCTTTGATCAGAAGGATACATCAGATGTTAGAGAGAATATCCTTCATATATGAACTTGACCTTCATATATACAAACAACTGGATGAGATAATATATTTCTATAGGGAACTTAAGCTCAGCCTCTCCACTTCCCACTTGCTTGACTCTAAACCAAGAAGTAGACAAATTGTTGACCATTAATAAACCTACCAATCTAAGATGTATTTTCTGGATAAAACATCTTAGATATAAGCCCAGAAGCCTCCTCTTCCAAATCAGGAGTAGGTTCAAAACACATATGATCAACCCACATTTTTTTAGCACCCAAAGCATCTTCCATTCAATAGGAAGCTACACACCTGCTGACATGATGTCCCAACATCTGGTAGGACATCAATCCCCTTATTTTGGAACATACAACTGAGCTTGATTTTGAAGCCGTTACTGCTACAAGAATAAAATATCCGTTGATCACCTTCATGGTCTTCAAAATATTCCAAGATCCAACAACACCAACAACTACAAGACTCAGAGTCACTTTTCTAATTAGGTCAAGAATTAGGAAGACTCTTTTAGAAACCAAAATAAATGGCTCTATCTTTTCTTCAATAATCTATCAAATAAATGACAGGTTTCTTGAAAGATATATCAACCACACACCAAAGTTCCTTTATGAGTGTACTTGAGAAATAAACTCAAGTATCATTGGTCACTTTAGACAAATAGTTGAAACTGTCTTGCACATATCCTATTACTATAGGATACACCTGCTGAGGAGACCAAACCCTAATGCGATGTCAACAAGGGTTACAACGGATACCATGCAGCGGAATAAACAACATCTCCTCAACAACCTTCAGGAACACCAAACCCTTGCACACAAACTCACCATACTCCCAGTGCAACAAGTTAACCTGGGTTTGAAAATAAATCAAACCCTTAACACAGTAGCTTGCCACCAAAGCTACACACCTGAAAACAACTCAGACATGTCCCAGACACACCTTGTCATGAACATTCCATCCTCCACTTCTAGGGACCGTTCAAACAACAATATGAAATATCCAAGTTCAAACAGCTTTTCAGTAGAATCCTTCTACCTTGCACAAAAATTGGAAGGTATCCCCCTTGGATCTCATCCAAAAACAGAAAGGATGCCTTCTCTGATACCAATTGAAATTCAGGTATGACAAAACTCAGATGTCCAATGACATGTTGGGACATCCGATCTGACATAAGAAAACATGCAAGGTATAAACAATTAAAACAATACAGAAAAGCATAAACAACACACCAAAATTGTTAATCCAGTTTGGAACAACCTTCCTACTCTTGGGGCATACCAAGCCAAGGACAAATCCACTATGATAATATCAATTCGAAGCTAAAATCCCCCGTTTACAACTTCTCACTTAATCACTACCCGTGCTATATTTATACTAAGACTTACCTAGATATGAGGCCCTCCCCAATCCCTCTTCAATCATAGACAACGATTGGATTAACACAATTCTGAACAAACAGGAAGACACACTTCCATGATAATCTCTAGCCAAGACTCTTGACTAAGACCACAACTTGGAGTTTCTTAAAAGCTTCCTTCAAGAACAATACCCACTCTTGCTTCACAGCTTCAAAGAGAACACGGTGACTATGATGCGGTGGGAGAACTGACTTGAGGTTTTGCGTTTGTGTTTGCAAATGTTGCGGTTAGCAAGAGTCGCCACCGACTTTTCTTTTATCCAAAAGGAAAGGTAAAAAAGTACAGGAAAGACCTTTGAGATTGTTTTTGGGTTCGGGGGGTAGTTTATGAAAAGGGAAGGTGCTAGCACCCTTTTCATCCATGTTTTTTCATGGGCTCTTAGTTACTTGTTTTAGATCACTTTCTTTGCTTTTTTCAATTGTTTGAAATGGTGCTTTGTGTGGTTTTGAAAGTATTTTGAAAAGAGGTCATCGTTTAGGCAATCTTTGTAATGATTCTTGTTCGTAAGAATGTATACAAAGATGTTTGTCTTTTGAAAAATGTTTCAATGTTTTGAAAGCTGTTTGGAAATTGTTTTGAAAATGTGTGTGCATGTTTGAAAATTGCAAGGATTGTTTTGAAGTTGATCAAGTAACTAGAAGCTATCTACCTACTCAAAAGTCTTTCTTGTACATTTTTATTCCTTTGATATTGTTGTTTTACCATTGCTTTGGTAGACAACCCTATCTTTGGATGTTAAACGGGACGAGCGTGGGTCATCGTATGACCATGATAGCAATGGTGCCAAGTATCTTAGCAAGTTTGAGGTACCAAGATCATTTGTTTTTAGGCTACCTTGTGATAGCGTCATCGAGGGACTATGATCTTTTGTTTTTGTATTGTTTTGCCAAGATACCTAGCATGCATACCATGGCCATTTTATAAGGCAACCAAGTGGGTGAAACCCTAAGGGTGCTTGTGTGCAATGTGTTGTCATTTTCCATGCATTTTGTTTGTCTTGTATTAGGTCATGCTATTTGTTTGATTTTTTGTCTTATCATACAAACCCTAGTTTTACTAAACATGCATATAATGCGATAAATTTCGTAAAGTAAATCTAAGCTATTACAAAAATATTATGGGAAGGGGGATACAAGTTTTGAATGGGGATATTTGCACAAAATAAAACCCTAGTTTATTATTACAACCCAATTGAATTTATTGTGCAATAAATAAATAAACAATTATTTAAATATGCAATAATATGTAAATATGCAAAAAAAATGTTTTGTAATTGTTTTATGTATGAGAAAATAAAATTATCTAAGTCCTAAAAATAAGAAAAAATAATATTATTATTTTTGAAAGGGGAAACCCTAGTTTTGTTTTAAAAGAAAATATGTTTTCTATATTATTTTATTCATTTTTTGTTCAAGAAATAAATAAATAAAAATATTTACAAATATTAAAAATTAAAATATATGTGGAAAATAATATTTTATGTGTTAAGTAATAAAAATAAAAAATGTATAATATTTTAAGGTATTTACAATTTATTTTAAGAAAATAATTCCTATTCTATTTAAACTAATAATATTTTATGCAAAAAAAAAAAGATAAAAAAAAAAATAAAATGCAAAAAATTAAGAAAATATTTTTGGGTACTTTTTTATCATTACAAAAAATGAATGCAAGCACAAAAAATAAAAATATGCAAGAAAATACAAAAATATAAAATAATAAGTCAGGGGGGTGCAAAAGTAAACAAGGGGGTGTGGAAAATAACAGGCCCAAGGCGCCAGGCCCAGACAACCTACATCCCTATCCTCCAGCCAACGAATCTGCGCGCGTTTGCCTTCAAATCCTGTTCTTGCTCATGCTTGCATAAAATCAAACACTCATAACATAAAAAGTGTAGCTTGTGAACTCACGATTCCAATGATATAAAATTCTAGACCTAACTCTCAAAGATCAGGGAGAATTTTAATGGCCCTAATTTCTGACCTAGTTTTTTCATGAACTTCAACAATCAAATACTCCTAGCTCAGTTAATATAAATAAAAACTATGCATATGTACATCTAAAGCAAGTTAAGGACTACATTTTTGCTTCACAAATCGTGACCTAAGGATGCCTAAATAAGGAGATAGAACTTTGAAAAATACCTTGTTCAGTTGAGTTTGGATATGGCAATGTGGGAACTTTGAGTGAGACCTGAAGATCTGGTGAGCTTCCTTGAAGTTCCCTCAAGCTTCTCCAATGCTCAGCTGGCCTTGTAGATGCTTGAATCTTCCTATAGAAGTCAACCTGCAACCTTCAAAAATGGAAACGGTGAAGCTTGAAACAGGGCACACAGTTGCAAGGCAAGAGCCTGGATAGTTTAGATGTTATGTAGGAAAGATGTTTGAAGGGTTAAAAGGCAAAACGCACGATCAAGTTTTGAAATGGCAAGGGTTCTGCAGAAGATGCCCTGTTTTGGGCAGGAATTTGAGTTTTTGGTGTTTCAGAGTGTTTAGGATGTTAGTAATTCGTGTATTGGCTTGTTACAAAGTTCTGAGGTTGTTTCAAATAATGCTAAGGCTTCTCTTTATCAGATGCACAAGCTTACTTGACTTTTGCAAGTTTTCTTGCTTTTGAAGAAAGTTTGAGGTGACAATGCAAGAGGCTTGTACTTGCTAGCTTATGGACTGCATAGAGTTGGTACAAGTTTCCTGATGTTTGTGGATCTTGTTTTCAAAAAAATAGCAGGTCCATGGCTCAAGATTTGCAAAGTTGCAAAAAGCTAGCTTTATCAAAGTAGTATTATGAACTTTATGCCATAAATGGATTAATTCAATGTACAATGCTCCAAAGATCAAAATAAAGCCATTGTCCACTGAATTAGCATTCAATTATGGAGTGTAGAAAGGATTAGTACCTGTAATACCAAGTACAAGCATGCTAGGACAAATTTGCAATTTGAACCATTGTGAAAATGCCTTGAACAAAAGTGATAAATTGCCATTTTCATTTCTTCAATTCTCCATAACCATAAATTATCTTGGAGAGTTCTTGGACATTTTGGAAAGCTTGTAACATCCTCTACAATCCATATTTGAAATTAAACTTGAGATACCTCTTGGAACTAAATTAAAAGTTGCCACGAAGTTAGGTCAAAAATCTGCCTAAACTAGGGCAAAATTTCACTAAGTTAAAAAGTTTATGGACCCCTATTCACAAAATCATAACTTGAGATCCAAACATATTTTGTGAAAACGTTGTGAATCAAAGTTGTAGATTTCATTGAGGAATACAACTTTCATGTTGGAAGTTTTCTTTGAATCGAATTGCATCATGGTGAAAAAGTTGGGGAAAGTTGGAAAAAAATAAGAAATTTTCCATATTTAGAAATTTTCTAAGTTATGAAAAATTTTCAAATTGAAACCCTAATTTGCAAAATTGATTTTATTGGTCAACAAGTTTCACATTTTGACATATCTTGATGAATTATGACCCTTGGCACTTGATTTTGACAAAAAAATCAAAGTTTGACTTTTTAGTGTACAGTTGACTTTTGATCATTTGACTGTAAAATTCATCTGTCAATCCTATGCATTTGAGATCTTTTGAACTATGTGATTAGGTCAAGATGATGCTATTGAGTCCTTGAAATCATGCTTGAACCCAATTGGTTATTGGCTAGGTTAAAAATCAGAAATTGCCCTTCTCAGTCAAAACCCTAATTTTGACCATTTTGCCCTTTTGATGATTTGATCAAATTTCTTAAGGAGTTGTGATCCAAACTTGATCAAATGATACATAGGAGCCTATAATGTGATTGTGGATCAAAAATTATGAAGTTTGACTATAAATTGGTCATGGTTGACTTTTTCCCCAATACAGCTGATTTTTAGGTCAACTGTCCAATTGATTGGGCAAAAATGTGATTCAAGGCTTGAAACTTGTCATGAGAAATCTTAGGGGTCCAAGATGGTGTATGAAAGTCAAATGAAGCATTGATGATCCAAAAATCCTTGTGCAAACTCAAACCCTAATTTCAGGTCATCAGTGCAAGGTGAGGTCTTGAGCTGAGCAAACCCTAATCTTGTCTGGAGTCCAAGAAGTCTTGTGAGGAAAATCTTTGATAAAATAAGAGGGAAAATTTTGGGGTACAACAGCTGCCCCTGTTCAATCTTCTTAAACCTGTAGAGTTAGATTGGCGAGCTTGTCGTTCGCGACTCGAAGGTAAAAGATGATTGGACACTAGAGTGCCCGTAAATTTACACTCGTCAAAGTGTAGTTGAGGAAATGGGCTTAATGATGCCATTCAGAGATGTGATATAATCTTGTTGGAGATGGGCTTAAAGATTCCATCCAAGTATGTTTGTTGAATTGTATGTTGCAAGTCAAAAGAATGAGTATCAGAATGGTGTCCGTGTCTGGAACGTATTTGTACTGTATCTGGGGACTGAATCTAAATGAGCAAAGGAATAGCATCCGTATCTGGAGCATATCCAAGCTATATCTGAATGTTGAATCTGAATAAGCAATAGAATAACATCTGTGTCTGGAGCGTCTCTGAGTTGGGGAAAATCAGAATAAGTGACAAAATGGCAACCGTGTCTGGAGCGTATCTGAACTAGAATCTGAATAAGTGACAGAATGACTTATGTGTCTGGAGTGTATCTGAACTTTAAATTGATAGTTGAATCTGAATGAGAAATAGAATGACTTCCGTGTCTGGAGCGTATCTAATCTGTATCTGATAGTTGAAATCTGAATAACTATCAGGATGGCATCTGTGTCTGGAGCGTATCTGAACTGTATCTTGACCTTGAATTATGAATGAGTAATAGAATGACTTCCGTGTCTAGAGTGTATCTAAACTATATCCGAGATCTGAATCTGAATGAGTAATAGAATGACTTCCGTGTCTGGAGTGTATCTTTACTGTATCTGAGGTTGAAATCTGAATGAGTAATAGAATGACTTCCGTGTCTGGAGTGTATCTTTACTATATCTGAGATCTTTGAATATTGTTAATAATAGTTATTAATATTAGCATGAAAAGGGGTAAAATGTTGGCTAAAACACATAGTTATGTTGCATGAAATGTATGATGCAATAAATGTGTTTTATCAATGTTTATGATATATGGATGTAATGTATGCGCATGTAAGCTGATTTGCTGTATTGTTGAGGAAAATAAATCCTTGACGGATGGGGATAATGAAACCCTTGACTGCTGCCGAGGAAAATAAATCCTTGACTGCTGAGGATAAGAAAATCCTGGGTGACTGCTGGAGATAAGAAATCTTTAACAACTTCTGTGGGGAAACAAGAATGAGAATCTTCATTCTGTTGAGGAGTAATGAAAACTTTGGTGACTTCACTGGGGAATTAAGAATGAGACTCCTCATTCTGTTGAGGAGCCATGAAAACTTTGGTGACTTCATGCTGGGGAGTAATGAAGACTCTGTGGGGAAGAGTTTACTGCTGGGAGTAGGTTCAGGAGTTTCGGTCGTCTGCCACTCTACTGGGGAGTTCTCCTAGGTTGGGAAGAGACAAAAGTTAACTGTTATCTTATTGATTTCCTGACTTCAAGATAACTTGCTGGAGAAGTTGGATGGTTTCCGCTGGGGATTAGAAGTCTGGACTCGACTGGGGATGAAGTTTTCAGCTTCGTTCAGGATCTATAACTCAAAGTTTTTGCTCCGCTAGGGATTGGGAGTTTGAAGTTTTAATTCTGATGAGGATTAGGGGTTTTCAATTTAGCTCCGCTGGGGATATGTATTTCAAGGTTTTAGCTCCGCTAGGGATCTAGATGATGTATTGTAGGGATTGCTCTTGGAATAGCCTAAAGACCTTTTCCTATCCTTCCAGTCTGTCAGTAATTGTTCTTTTTCATCCTGTTTATTTGTAAATAGTAATTATATTCAAATTCATATGTTCATCAATGAATCATTGGACGTTTTTGCAAAAAAACACAAGTGTAAAAGAAAAAGGAAAATAGTTTTCTGTACTTTGAAAAAGATATCTTTGTATTAACTTTGAGTAAGTGTTTTGTACAAAGGAGACAGACATCCTAGTAAGAGGATGGTGTCATAAAAGTAAGAAAATTTTATATAAAGAAAGATATCTATGTGTGAAAAATCCCATGGGGTTCCCATTCTACTATAGCCTTCGTATCTCCGAATATCTTGTCCATCTGTTGCTTCGTCCGTTGATGATTGGATTGATCAGAAGCTCAGAGTTTGTCTGTGAAGAGATTGTCCTTAAAGTGATCCGACGAGACATAGTCATACGCTTTAATTCCCTAAATTTTGCCTGGACCGCCCTTTCGGGTTTTCAGTCCACCGGGAAACCCTTTTTTTCCCAAGTCGCCCTTTCGGGTTTTCAACTTGCCGGGTGTACAGTTTTTTCATATTTTACCCCTAATTTTTGCCCGAACCTTTTTGGTTCGCCGGGATGCCCTTGTTTTTCCTATATGTGTCAACCTAGCGGGTCTTTTATGCGTAGTATCTTTTGACTATGTCTGCGTTCACAGGGTGCGGCAGATCGTCGCCGTCCATGGTGGTCAGGATCATTGCCCCACCAGAAAAGATGTTCTTGATTACAAATGGTCCTTCGTAGGTAGGAGTCCATTTTCCCCTGGGATCACTTTGTGGCAATATGATCCACTTGATCACAATATCTCCGACTTGATATACCTAGCATCTGACTTTCTTGTTGAAAGCCTCAATCATCCGTTTTTGATACGTCTGACCGTGGCAAATAGCAGTAAGTCGCTTCTCGTCAATTAAGTTCAACTAATCAAGTCGGGTCTGGATCCAATCATCTTCACTCAAACCAGCATATTTCATGATTCTCAATGAGGGAATCTGAACCTCGATAGGTAAAACAGCTTCCATGCCATATACCAAGGAATAGGGTGTTGCCCGAGTTGATGTGCGTGCCATGGTACGGTACCTGTGAAGAGCAAACGGTAACATCTCATGCCAGTCCTTGTAGGTGACCGTCATCTTTTGTATGATCTTCTTGATATTTTTGTTGGCAACTTCGACTGCACCATTCATCTTTGGCCGGTAGGGAGATGAATTGTGATGTTGAATTTTAAACTGCTCGCACAAAGCGGTGATCATAGTATTGTTAAGGTTTGTACCGTTGCCAGTGATGATCCTTTCGGGGATACCGTACCAGAAAATAAGGTTCTGCTTGATGAAGCGGGCAACCACATTCTTAGTAACGGATGCGAAGGAAGCTGCTTCGACCCACTTGGTGAAGTAATCAATGGCCACTAGAATGAAGCGGTGTCCAATGCATGTTGTAGGCTTGATCTCTCCAATCATGTCGATTCCCAACATAGCGAATGGCCAAGGAGATGTTAAGACATTTAGGGGAACAGGAGGCACGTGCACCTTGTCTGCATAGATTTGAAATTTATGGCATGTCCGGGAATTTTGATAGCAGTCAGCTTCCATGGTAGACCAGTAATAGCCTGCCCGTAGAATCTTCTTAGCCATCGTATGCCCGCTAGAGTGAGTGTCGAAGGTACCCTCATGCAATTCAACTATAATTCTTTCAGCCTCAGCTTTTTCCACACAACGGAGCAGAATATAATCATGATTGTGCTTGTACAAGATGCCATTGCTTAAGAAGAACTTAGCTGAGAATCTCCTTAAGAAATTTTTGTCATTGACTGAAGCTCCTTCAGGGTATTCTTGCGCCTCGAGATACCTTTTGACTTCATGAAACCCTGGCTGGCCCACTACTTCTTCGGTGTTAATCTCGTGACAATGTGTCGGTTCGTTCATTCGTTCAATGGTAATTTAGGGAGCCTCATTATCCCAATTAAGTTTAAACATGGATGACACTGTAGCTAGAGCATCCTCTAGCTGATTCTCTTCTCGCGGGAAATGCTCGAAGGTAATATGCTCGAAATGTGGTAACAATGTCAGGACATGTTCTTTGTAAGGGATGAGGTTCGAATGTTTAGTATCCCACTCTCCTTTGATCTGACTGATGACGAAGGCTGAGTCCCCAAACACATCTAAAGATTTGATTCCCAAGTCTATGGCAGCCTTGAGTCTAAAGATGCAAGCTTCATATTCTGCCATGTTTTTGTACAGTTGAAGCAAAGTCTGGCTGTGAAAGGAGTATGGCAACCTTCTGGGGAGATGAGTATCGTGCCGATACCATTGCCAAGTGCATTGGAGGCCCCATCAAAGTACAGGGTCCATCGGGATCCTTGTTCAGGTCCGTCATATGGTCTGATATCTTCAATGTTGTCCAAAGTCATGATGTCTTCGTCGGGGAAGTCGAACTTCATAGATTGATAATCTTCGACAGCTTGATGAGCCAGATGGTCAGCTAGCACACTCACCTTTATAGCTTTTTGGGTCGTGTACTGTATGTCGTATTCCGTTAGGATCTTCTGCCATCTAGATATTCTTCCAGAAAAAGCATGCTTCTCAAAGATGTACTTTATCGGATCCATCTTAGATATCAGCAAAGTGATATGAGTCAACATATACTGCCTTAGCTGGCGAGAAGCCCATACCAAAGCGCAACAAGTTTTCTCGAGCAGTGAGTATCGGGTCTCACAGTCGGTAAACTTTTTGCTAAGGTAATAAATGGCATGCTCTTTTCGGCCAGACTCGTCATGCTTCCCCAGTACGCACCCGATTGAATTCTCTAGGACGGTCAGATACATGATTAGCGGTCTTCCCTCGACGGGTGGCATCAAGATAGGGGGTTCTAGCAAATACTCCTTGATTTTATCGAAAGCATTTTGATAGTCATCATTCCATCTAACTACCTGATCTTTCTTCAACAGCTTGAAGATTGGTTCACAAGTAGATGTTAGGTGAGAAATGAACCTTGCAATGTAGTTTAGGCGTCCCAAGAAACCTCTGACCTCCTTCTCAGTGCGAGGAGCAGGCATTTCTTATATAGCTTTGACTTTGGAAGGATCAACCTCGATGCCTTTGTTTCTGACAATGAAACCCAAGAGTTTACCGGACCGGACTCCGAATGTACACTTGTTTGGATTCAGTCTGAGCTTGTACTCCTTCAACCTGACAAACAACTTTTGCAAGTGATCAATGTGTTCTTCTTCATTTTGTGATCGGGCTATCATGTCATCTACGTAGACCTATATCTCATGATGTATCATATCATGAAACAAAGCTACCATGGCGCGTTGATAGGTTACCCCAGCATTCTTCAGTCCGAATGGCATCACTTTGTAGCAGAACATACCCCACTGTGTAACAAAAGTAGTTTTCTCCATGTCCTCAGGTTCCATTTTGATCTGGTTATAGCCCGAGAATCCGTCCATGAAAGAAAATACTTTGTGCTGAGTTGTGTTGTCAACCAGGATGTCAATGTGCGGAAGTGGAAAGTCATCTTTAGGGCTGGCCCTGTTTAAATCTCTATAATCCACGCACATTCTGACTGTGCCTTCCTTCTTAAGCACGGGCACAATGTTAGCAACCCATTATGGATAGGAAGTAACAGCCAGAAGTCCAGCATTGAACTGCTTCATAACTTCTGCTTTGATCTTCTCAGACATGTCAGGTCTCATGCGACGGACCTTTTGTTTCACTGGTGGACAATCTTCTCTTGTGGGGAGACAGTGAACCATAATGTCTGTATCAAGTCCCGACATGTCTTCGTATGACCAGGCAAAGATCTCAACATAATCATGTAGTAACTGAATTAGGCGCTCCTTGACACTCGGCTCTAGATTGGCACCTATCTTGATTTCCTTTTTGTCATCCTCAGTGCCCAAGTTGATTGTATCCAACTGCTCCTCCTGAGGCTGAATTGCTCTTTCCTCTTGCTGTAGTAATCTGGCCAATTCCCCTGGCACCTCATAATCTTCCTCACCTTCGTATTCGGCTTGGTTGATCAGATCTTCAGAGTCACTGAAGGCTATAGAAGTATTGTTACCCATGGGTTCCGAAATGGAAGGGTACCTGCATTTGTTAGTGTGGGTGTGTGTAAGGGATAGCCATCTTAAAACAACAAAATGTAAAAGAAAGGCAATGAGCAAAAAGTGTTTAAATATGAAAAGCGTCCATGATTCATTAAAATGACATATGAAATGAAATAAGAACCCTTACAAATGGACCTATGTGCCTCGGGTAAGACACAAGGTTGAAAAAGTACGAATTGTTTTGTGAATTACTACAGTCCAACAGAAATGGAAAAGATAAATTACTGCGGTATGAAATAATCGGAACAAAGTCTTTTGCTTCCCAGTTGCACAGTCCTCCGCCAACAGTAGGAAAAATCCAGTCTTCCAAGCTACCCTCTTCTTCACTATCCTCTAGTGCATTAACCCCTCGGTGGCTGATCTTCACAGGTGGCCCTCCGGCACGGGAGTGGCGCACGGCCTTCTGACCAGTCGAAGTAAATCCCAAGCCGAATTTGTCTGATTTGAAAGGAAAGTCAAGAAGCCGCCCCCAGATTGTGGATCCTCCTTCTTCCACCACTGCCCTAGCATCCTTGAGAGATGATATCTGAGGCGGAGCTCTAGTAAATGTGGGTACAGAGGACACTGTCTTGGTTGCCGCTATCTCCTTAGAGAACTCTTCGAAGTGTTGGAAAGGGGTCTCTATGAATTCGCCATCCAATTCTACATAACGGAAAGAATTAAGATGACTGATCATGTATTCCTCTTCGCCATGAACAATTATGATTTTCCCCTGGACAGGGTACTTGAGCATTTGATGCAGAGTAGAAGTGACAGCTCCAGCATGGTGGATCCAAGGTCTTCCCAATAGGAAAGAATAGGAAGGATGGATGTCCATCACGTAGAATGTTGAATTGAACGTCTGGGTACCCACCTTGATCGGGATGTACACCTCTCCATGGACCATCCTCTTAGAACCATCAAAGGCTCTGACAATGATGTTGTTGGGTTTCAGGGTTAGGCCTTCACAATCCAACCTATCCAAGGCTTTCTTCGACAAGACATTTAGAGACGACCCAATATCAACCAAAACATGAGCTAGGGCAGTTCCCCTACACTCCACCGAGATATGTAGCGTGTCATTATGTTTTCTCCCTTTGGAGGTCAAGTCTGCATCGAAGAATCCTAGACCATTGTCAGCCGTTAAACTAGCCACACATTCCTGGAATTGATCAGCGGAGGTTTCTTGTGGCACGTGGGCCGTCTTCAAAAACTTAACCAAAGCTTTAGCATGTGCCTCATAGCACAGCAACATGGCTAACATAGATATTTTGGAGGGGGTCTACCCCAGTTGTTCAACAACATTATAATCGCTTTTCTTGATTATTTTCAAAATTTCCTCCATTTCTTTTTTAGAGGTTTCAGGGATAACTAGTGATTGAGCCTTCGTCAAGACAGGCTCCTCTTGAACATTCTTTCCTTTTTTCTCAGCAATGGAAACAGGGATGGGAATTTCATTGTCATTGTTGGCGGGTGTTGTACCCCAAAATTTGCCCTCCCATTTTCTTCAAGATTTGCAAAGAGCATGCTTCAAAATCTCCCAAGAGTTGCACAGTTCAAGGGCCTCCTAACAGTCAAAAAACTAGGGTTTTGGTTCTGGCAAAGAAATTGAAGTTTCTAAGGGTCCAAACAAGTCCCACATGCCTATAAACATGGTCAAACATCCATATGCCAAGTTTCAAGACTTACAACACAAAATTGCACAGTCAAATGCCCTAATTGCTCAACAGTCAACTTTAGGGGTAAAATGGTCATTTGACAGTCAAAAGTCCAAATTTTTTATCAACATCTTATTTTGAAGCCACAAGCATCATTTGATCAATTCTTGATCATGATTCTCAAGGCATGGTTCAAAAAGTCTCAAGATGCAAAAGTTTCCATATTTGGACAGTTGAAAAAGTCAACTGTAACTTGACTAAGGCATAACTTCCACATGGTTTATCAGAAAAATTCCATCCAAAGCTCATTTTGAAGAGAATGACATTTCCTACAACTCCTCTTCACACTTCAAGTCCAAGAAATGCTCTCACAAAAAGTTATCAATCTCAACATTATAGGTCATTTTCAAAAGTCAACAAAAAGGCACTTTAAGTCAAAGACCATAACTTGAGATTGGTATATCAAAATGACATGGGACCAAAGGAATTGGTTAGAGGACTTCAAGACCTTTCCAAAATGTCCCAGAACATGATCAAAGCTTAAAAATTGAGCAAGATATGCCTTGTGGAAGTTGGGAAATTTTTGGGAATTTTGAAAAGTCAACTTTACTTCAAATGCCTCAAAATTGCTAATGGGCCACATTTTCTTCCAAGAATCATTATCCAAAGGCTATGCACGACCATTTGACCCAAAGGGGATTTATTTCATCATTTTTTATTATTTATTTGAATTTTTATCACCATTAATTCTTTTAATTAAATAAAATATGACAAAAATACTAAACAAATGTTTTTGAATCCTTTTATGCAGCACATGCCCTCATTATTCACTCAAGATCTCGTGCACATCAAAAAAGGAAAGATTTGGTGCAAATTGGCATGTTATTCATGAGGAAAAGATTGGAAAAGATTCCATGGAAATCAAATATTTGATTTATCAATGCAAAGGGTTATGGACTCAAATTCTTACCCTAATTCATTCCCATACATAAACAGAGTGCAACCCTAATGCATACAACCTTGAAGCTGCGCCTCAGACCTCATACAAACCTTGCGGTTTTTGTCAAAAATTCCAAAACTGAAAACACT
Source organism: Vicia faba (assembly GCA_948472305.1). NCBI lineage: Eukaryota > Viridiplantae > Streptophyta > Magnoliopsida > Fabales > Fabaceae > Vicia > Vicia faba. The sequence goes on from OX451741.1 coordinate 1,468,939,675, forward strand.
CATAGGGCGTGATTCAAAGCCTATAATCCATCCAAAAAGCTTGCTGAGGTCTCCCTGAACCTAACTGAATCCTTTTCCACGCTTCTAACCTCAGGAATTGGTATATAGAAGTCAAACTTTCTCAAACTTTTTGCATAATCGTGTATCATAATTCATGCCATATTTTTGATTTCTAACGCTTGATTTGTACTAGTTTAATCATTCTGAAGCTAACCATGCCATTCAATTGAGTTTTCGTGCCCTATACATGAATCCACCATTGGAGCTCGTTAGGTTTTCAAAGCTGTAAAATTGGGGCTTTACATTTGAGGGAAAATCAGGCAACAAGACCTATGCTATTAGAATCAGAAGCTTCACACGAATTCATAACACATGTCACGCTCAATTTATGAGCAACGGTGGCCTAATCGCTATTTTCATGTTCTTCATTTAGTGGGGGTTTAAAACCCCCGCTATCCATCTGTTTTTTTTCAGGCCAAAGCAAACGAGTGGAGAAGAAGCATGTGTGGCTAGAGTTCATTGGGCTATTCAAAGTTGGCGCGCGTTTTTATTGGTTCAGACCACTAACTCTTGTCTTTTCTTATAATAATTGCATTCCATTAGGCTTTTGAATAAACGCGTTGGCACAGTTGGTGGAGAGGAACGTTTGCAAGCATTGGGACCTGGGTTCGATTCCCAGGTCCCCTCCCTTCTCAATATTATTTTGTGTTCCATATTCCTGTGCAGCGTATCTTTCAGGGACCACCATACAGCTCTATTTCTGGGCATGCCACACGTCCCACAACATCAATCTAATGGCCATGATCTGAAGAACACCATACGCATTGGTCAATGGAGTCACACGCATCCCAGAAAAGTCAACCAGGCCTCCAACAAATGGGCCAAATTGCTGGCAACTTACCTCCAAAATTGGGGTCAACACCCCCCATTGGTTTGCATTCTATTTTTCATTCTTTTTATTTTTTCTATTTTATTTGTTTTATTTAGTTTTATTTTAATTCTTTAAATTAATTTTTCATAACATAAAAATACCAAAAAATCAGAAACTATAAAAATAAAAAATATGTTTTAATGTTTAATTCACTAACATTTTTGTAAATAAATTCAACAATTAATTTAGTTTTAATTCTAGGTTTAATTTTAATGTTTTTTTAATAAACTAAAAAAATGTAGAATTAGGGTTTTAAATACTTTTATCCTTTTTTCTTTTCTTTTACCATTATTAATAATTAATTAATTATTTTGTAAATAAATTTGCCATTAAATAATTAGGTTAAAACTAGGTTAAATTTAAACATTTTTTTTAATAAATTAAAAATAGTTTAGAATTAGGGTTTTAATTTCATTTAATTTTCTTACTAAAATCCATAAATACAAAAAACTCAAAAATAATTTCCTTTTCTCATTTAACTTAATTAATTTATTAATTGTAATTTAATTTCCTTAAAAGGGTCCAACGCCTTCGCATTCCCGACTTTACTTCTTCTCGCATTTTACTTTTATTTCTTTTTGTGAATATAATGTATTTATCCCAAAGCCGTGTAATAGATTAATTAGACATTTATCTTTCCGCATTTTATTTTATTCAAATCGGGTATTGGATTAATTTGGCGATGTAGACCCGCGCCTTTGTAATAGCGTAGGACTTTTAATTCCGCATCTTTTTAACTGTTAATAATTTGCATGAAAGAATGAATGCCAAAAATAAAAACAAAGCGTAGATCACCAATGCATGAACAAGACAAAAATATCTGAAAACGACACACAAATCACACACCACCCCTAGGGTACGCCTCATTGTTGCCTTGCCCCTCGAAAGGTGGTCGTCGAGTAGAGGATGTTTTAGTAAGTCCTCATGTCCATGAACATGGCATGAGGGTAGCTTCTAAGGTGTCTTCCTATTGCTCTGGTGATCACCATGTCCCGAACCCTCGAATTGACCCGAACACCTCCAACGGTGGTGTTACCTACCTCTCAATGGTGGGATGGCACTACTTTAAAGACATTTACACAGACGAATTCCTTAGGGTAGGTAGATAACTCGTAGATACTTGCTCTAATTTCAAAACAAATAAAAAAAAAATACTTTTCACACCGACACCTTTCAAAAAGCTTTCAAAAGCAATTTTTCAAACACTCTTGAGGACTGATACAAGAGTCGATCTGAAACTTTAAACGAAACTTTTTCAAACCCACAGTTGAAAAGCAAACAAACATTTTGAAAACACAAATGAGCAAGTATCTAAGAGCCCATGGATAACCATGGATAGAAAGGGTGCTAACACCTTCCCTTTCTATAAATCTACCTCCTGAACCGAGAGCTAATCTCAATAAGGAATATTTCTGTGCTTTTGTCCTTTCCATGTTGGAGAAAATAAAAGACGGTGGCGACTCTTGCTTCCGCGACATTTCGCGAACCAGCGTTAAACAGTCAGTTCCAGATCCACCGATCACAGCGGGTATACTTGCAGGTACAGTTATTGGTATAGGTGTAAACTTCGGAATGGCCGCGGGTCCAAAGACTGCTGTTGGAGGAGCAATCTCTGGAGAAAAGATTCTCCCACTACGGGTAACTTTGCTTGTTCCGGCAATGTTATTGATGTCGGGATTATCCTCCTCAGAGCTTTCTTTTTCAATAGTCTGTTCAATCTGTTTGACACCATGGTAGTAGATTTCTCTACCATAGTTCCATGGTACCATTTTATCGGATTTGTATGTGGTTGGTCCGAGCATTATTATCTTCAATGGAGTAGTCATAGGAGCAGATGTAATCCTAACGGGTTTTTAGGAACCCTGGAATGATTGGCGTAGATGGTTATTATAGAGACTTCTGGAACTGGAATGGGCGAGACAGGAGCTTTCTCAAACAAAATTTCCTTGTTATCAATCAGTTGTTGGATTCCTTTCTTCAACAGAGGACAGTCAAATGGGGAGGATAGTGAAATTCTGGCTGCAGATACTCAATGTCACGTTCAATGTAATGACACCGTATCTGACTTTCTATAAGACAGTAAATACAAAAACAGTAAAGAACACAGTTAATTGTTTACCCAGTTCAGTGTGCAACAACACCTACTCTGGGGGCTACCAAGCCAGGGAGGAAATCCACTATAAGAGATATTAATTCAGGAATAAACCAACCAGTTTATCTCCTTCACTTAAGACCTACCCAATGCAACTTCAATCTAAGTACAACTTAAATCTGAGTTCCTACTCACTCCCTCTCAATCACAGCAGTGATACTTAAAACAATTGACTAATGAATTGATGAAGACACTCTTCAAAACATACACTTGATTATGCTTCACAGCTTTTTAATCAAGCAACATAAACACTCTTGCTTCACAGCTTTGAGTGATACATAAACCTAACTTGACTTTGCTTCAAAGCTTTAGTCAAGAGACACACAAACACTCTTGCTTCAAAGCTTTGAGTGATACACAACCCTTACAATTAAAACCTATTCCAAGTCACTTATCACAATGATAATAGCTTGGATTACAATAGTTAAAACTATACAACTTCTAAATGATCTTCTGTCAAAAAGGGATTAATTCCAAAACAGCAGCTCTGTTGAATATATAGCAGCTGCATCTTCAGTTAGGGTTTCCACAAAAAGCTAGGGTTAATTCCGTTTGAACTTAAGACTAGGTCACAGGACTTTATCAACCAGGTTAGGGTTGAGCTAGGTTAACCCCAAGTCCACAAGATTTTCTGTTCTGGAAAGACTGAGTCATAATCCTGAAAAAACTCAGAATTACCCAAACTGCATAACTGTTAGTTCAGAACAGGATGTCTTAACATTTGTTATGACATCTGAAAACCTGTCTACTGATTTAGGTAAATGTGATCTTTTTGCAAAATGCTCAGATACACACTTATAAACAGCAGCACCTGTATGACAATATTTTTCTGCAAAGGTACCTAATGAATCTGTACATACTAAACTAGAATGTTATGACATCAGTCATGACATTCACACACACACACACACACCTGGTTTTACCAAAAATGCATGCCAATAACTAAACAACTACAAACTCCCCCTTTGGCAGATTTTTGGCTAAAGACCCTAAGCAATCAGAGATAGATAGCAGCAGAATAAATATGACTGTAGAAAAATAGAATGTCTATCAAGTAATTGACCACAGAACAATATCTCCCCCTCTTTAGCCACAAATGGGCCAAAGATACATGTTCTTAAAAGTTATACAGTCATCCCAAAAGTAAAAGCAACAAAACTAGCAAAAAACTGAACACACTTTGCAAGCTCCACCATGAAACAGCAACTCCACCAACCAACAACTCCACCAACATTTAAGCACTGTCATCAGACTCAGAAGGTTCGGGCTTCTTCCTTTTCTTGTGAGCAATGTCAGCATTCTTCTCTTTGTTTGATGTCTCAACATCCTTAGAGACATCTGGATTTGTTTCAGCATTTGAACTTTCTTGATTTAAAGGAACATAAATGCGAGGAACTAAGTGGTTCTCGTTCAGAATTCTTGTAACTATTTTAGCTATTGCTTGACGAACATAGGCTGTCCCTTCCCTATTTGCAATTTCAGATGGAACAGAAGAAGAAGGATAAGACGGATTACCAGAGGCAGTAGCTTGGGACCTTCCTGCATGCCTTGTTCTCAGCTCTTTGACCTTGGTGGGGTTAGATTCCTCTTCTCTAAGAGGAGCGATCTCCAAGACTTCAGAATCCAGGCAGGATGAGATTGCCCTAGAATCTTGATCAGAGGAAGAGGTCGAAATAGTCGTATTGGATGATGACGGTGTTTGAGACATTTTGACAATCTTAGAAGACCAATAGCAACTGGAGAGAAAATTATGATAGAGAGATTGGGTTTTGATGCAGAGACGAGAGAAGAAGGAGGAAAAGGAGTGTCTGTTCAACTTCTTAAAAGAATTGAAGGAAATGGGAAAATATAAGTTTAACCCAATCAGAACAGACTTAACAAGCATAACTCCTTTAACCCTTGTTTTAAGCAAAATTAATTGCTACAATTCCTCATGTTGGCAAATACCCAACTTACCCCTCAAGTTTTCAAATTGATTTGCATCAAGTGCCTTGGTAAAAATGTCAGCCAGCTGTAGCTCAGTGGCAACATGTTCCAATTTAATTGTCTTCTCTTCTACAAGGTCTCTGATAAAGTGATGTCTTATGTCAATATGTTTGGTCCTACTGTGCTGAATGGGATTCTTGGAGATGTTGATTGTACTCAGATTGTCATAGTACAATGTCATAACATCTTGTGTGACATTGTACTCAGTAAGCATCTGTTTCATCCAGATCATTTGAGAACAGCTACTACCAGCTGCATTGTATTCAGCTTCAGCAGTAGAGAGAGACACACAATTCTGTTTCTTGCTGAACCAGGAAACCAGATTATTTCCCAAGAAGAAACATCCTCTAGAGGTGCTCTTTCTATCATCAGCACTACCAGCCCAATCAGCATCACAGTAACCAGTCAGAGTTGGTTCACATCCATGAGAATATAGCAACCCATAGTTGTAAGTTCCACTCACATACTTCAAAATTCTCTTCACTTGATTGATGTGACTAACTTTAGGATCTGCTTGGTATCTTGCACAAACTCCAACTGCAAAAGCAATGTCAGGTCTGCTGGCTGTTAAGTACAACAAGCTTCCTATCATGCTTATGTACAGACTTTGATCCACCTTAACCCCACTTGAATCTTTGGAAAGCTTTAAATGAGTAGGAGCAGGAGTCCTTTTGTGACTGGCATTCTCCATACCAAACTTCTTTACAATGTTCTTAGCATACTTGCTTTGAGATAAGAAGATTGAGTCCTCCATCTGTGAGACTTGCAGTCCAAGAAAATAAGTTAGTTCTCCCATGAGACTCATTTCGAATTCAGCCTGCATCTGGTCAACAAAATGTTTAACCATAGGTTCTGACATTCCTCCAAACACTATGTCATCAACATATATTTGGGCAACCATCAACTTTCCTCCTTCAGTTTTGACAAAGAGTGTTTTGTCCAAGCCTCCTTTTCTGTATCCTTTGTCTGAGAGAAACTTTGTTAACCTGTCATACCATGCTCTAGGAGCTTGTTTCATGCCATATAGAGCTTTTCTCAATTTGTAGACATGATCAGGGTGATTTGGATCCACAAAGCCTTTAGGTTGTTCCACATAAGCTTCCTCATTCAAGTACCCATTTAGAAAGGCACTTTTCACATCCATCTGAAATAACTTGAACTTCAGAAGACAAGAAATTGAAAATAGGAGTCTAATTGATTCCAGCCTGGCTACAGGTGCAAAGGTTTCATCAAAATCAACCCCTTCAACCTGAGTGTATCCTTGAGCAACAAGTCTTGCCTTATTCCTGGTGACAACTCCTTCAGCATCTGATTTGTTCTTGAAAATCCATTTTGTGCCAATGATGTTAGTTCCTTCAGGTCTAGGAACCAGTTCCCAAACTTCATGTTGCTTGAATTGGTTCAGTTCATCTTGCATTGCTCCAATCCAGTATTCATCAGTTAAAGCTTCTTTGACATTTCTTGGTTCCATTTTGGACACAAAACAAGAGTTTGAGATGATTTCTCTAGATCTTGTAATGACTCCACTATTGGGATCTCCTATGATGAGCTCTTTTGGATGATCCTTCTGAATTCTGATGGAAGGGATCTTGCTAGCTTCCTTTGATTCAGATTCTGTTGTGGTGGTGTTGGGTAGATCATTCTGTTGGGTTGAAGTCTCAAAGAATGTCTCAACATTACAAGGGACATCTATTTCCTCATGATAATCATCAATTATAACATTTATTGATTCCATCATGGCTTTGGTCCTGGAATTGAATACTCTATAAGCTCTGCTGTTTGAGGAGTATCCTAGAAATATGCCTTCATCACTTTTAGGGTCCAGTTTTCTTCGTTGTTCACGATCTGCCAGAATATAGCATTTGCTGCCAAACACATGGAAGTACTTCATAGTTGGTTTTCTTCCTTTCCAGAGTTCATATATGGTGGATGAGGTTCCCTTTCTCAAGGTGACCCTGTTATGGACATAGCAGGCTGTATTCATAGCTTCAGCCCAAAAATACATAGGAAGTCTTTTGGCATGTATCATTGCTCTGGCAGATTCCTGTATGGTCCTGTTTTTTCTTTCCACAACTCCATTTTGCTGAGGAGTTATAGGAGAAGAAAATTCATGACTAATTCCTTCTGAGGAACAGAAATCATCAAACTTGCTGTTTTCAAATTCCATGCCATGATCACTTCTGATTCTGACAATACACCCTTCCTTTTCTCTTTGAATTCTTTTGCACAATTCTTTAAAAACTTCAAATACATCAGATTTTTCCCTAATGAAGTTAATCCAGGTGAATCTGGAAAAATCATCCACAACCACATAGGCATATCTTTTTCCACCAAGACTCTCCACTTGCATTGGTCCCATCAGATCCATATGAAGAAGTTCTAGAACCTTAGAGGTGGTCAGATGTCTTGACTTTGGATGTGACATCCTAGTCTGCTTACCAACCTGACATTCACCACAAACTCTTCCTTCATCAATTTGCAGTCTTGGAATCCCTCTGACTGCCTCCATGGAGATAATCCTTTTCATACCTCTTAGATGAAGATGGCCAAGTTTTTGGTGCCACAGTTTCACCTCTTTTTCTTCTTTTGCAATGGAACACACAGAGGAGAAATTAGTGTTCTTGGGCTCCCACAAGTAACAGTTGTCTTTAGATCTGACTCCTTTCATTATAATTTCTTGTTTTTCATTAATTACAAGACATTCAGATTTTGAGAAATTGACCTTGAATCCTAGATCACACAATTGACTGATACTGATGAGATTAGCAGTCAGCCCTTTTACCAGCAGTACTTCACTCAGACTTGGAACTCCAGGGCAGTCCAAATTACCAACTCCTTTGATTTCACCTTTAGCACCATCTTCAAAGGTCACAAAACTGGTGGTGTGAGGTTTAACATTATTGAGGAGGTTCTTGATTCCAGTCATGTGTCTTGAACACCCATTGTCAAAGTACCAGTCTTCCTTTGCAGAGACCCTCAGGGAAGTGTGGGCTATCAGGGCAGTAGCCTTTTTCTTCCATTTAGGAGCATGTGGTACCTTTTTAGACTTAGGTTTGACACCTGTGTTCTGATTAGGGTATCCATGCAATCTGAAGCAGAAAGGCTTTATGTGGCCATATCTCCCACAATGATGACATCTCCATCTTTGGTACCTTTTCTTCATGTGTCTCTGTTCCTGATGTTGAGAGTTGTGTTGAGACATCTGTTTTGACATTTGCTTATCAGGCTTGATCTTCTTATCTGTACCAGATTTCTTTGCTTCCACAAATCCTAGTCCAGATTTGTTTCCCATAATTTGTCCAACCTGAAGGATCTCTTCCAATTTGTCTGTTCCATTAGTCAGCATCTTGACAGATTTAGTCATTTGATTCAGTTGTGAGTTCAGCAATTGAACTTCTCCTTCTAGATGACTTATAGTTTCAAGGTTTTCCCTTTTTTCAGCCTCCAGCTTTATGATGAGTTTTGATTGTTTCTCATTCTGCACACAGACTTCAGCACTTCTGATACACAGTTTCTTGTAAGTATCAGCCAGTTCTTTAAATGTAACTTCTTCATCACTAGTGTCACTTTCAGAGGTACAAACACCAGTTAAAGCAGTAACAAGTTTGGCAGATTCTTCTTCAGAATTACTTTCTGAATCACAGTCAGACCAAGTAACAGTCATTCCTTTCTTTTGTTTCTTAAGAAAGGTAGGACATTCAGCTCGAATATGCCCATATCCTTCACAACCATGGCATTGAATTCCTCTGCCTTGATTTCCCTTCTCTTCTGACCTTGGTCTTCTGCTGGAACTGTCAATGTCAGAGGGATTGTTATGAATATTAGACCTTAACTTTGGATCTATTCTTTTGATGAGTTTGTTGAACTGTCTTCCAAGCATGGCTATAGCTTCTGAAATATTTTCTTCTTCATCCTCCTTGTTTTCAACATCAGTGTTGGATACAAGTGCTATGCTCTTGTTCTTCTTGTCACCATTTTCAGTGATCCCCATCTCAAAAGTCTGAAGAGACCCAATAAGTTCATCTACTTTCAACTTGCTGATGTCCTGGGCTTCCTCTATGGCAGTTACCTTCATAGCAAATCTTTTAGGCAAGGATCTGAGAATCTTTCTCACCAATTTTTCTTCTGACATCTTTTCTCCCAGTGCTCCTGAGGTGTTGGCAATCTCCAAGATGTTCATGTGAAACTCATGAATGGTTTCATCTTCCATCATTTTTAGATTTTCAAACTTGGTAGTCAACATCTGAAGCCTTGACATTTTCACTTTAGAAGTGCCCTCATGAGTAGTTTTGAGAGTGTCCCAAACTTCCTTGGCCAGTTCATATTGATGTACTAGTCTGAATATGTTTCTATCCATTCCATTGAACAAGGCATTTAAAGCTTTGGAATTTCCCAGGGCTAACTCATCTTCTTCTTTACTCCAATCTTCCTCAGGCTTCAGACTGATTGTCCCATCTTTCTCAGTTATGGTGGGATGGATCCATCTTTTGTCAGCAGCTCTCCAAGCCTTTTTGTCCAGAGATTTTAAGAAGGCAATCATACGAGGTTTCCAGTAGTCATAATTTGTTCTATTCAGAATGGGTGGTCTATTTCCAAAAACTCCTTCTTTGTCCATAGTGCCAGAAAGTGATATCCCTATATCTCACCCAGTAATACAGGCAGGGTGCCTGCTCTGATACCAATTGAAATTCTGGCTGCAGATACTCAATGTCACGTTCAATGTTATGACACCGTATCTGACTTTCTATAAGACAGTAAATACAAAAACAGTAAAGAACACAGTCAATTGTTTACCCAGTTCAGTGTGCAACAACACCTACTTTGGGGGCTACCAAGCCAGGGAGGAAATCCACTATAAGAGATATTAATTCAGGAATAAACCAACCAGTTTATCTCCTTCACTTAAGACCTACCCAATGCAACTTCAATCTAAGTACAACTTAAATCTGAGTTCCTACTCACTCCCCCTCAATCACAGCAGTGATACTTAAAACAATTGACTAATGAATTGATGAAGACACTCTTCAAAACATACACTTGATTATGCTTCACAGCTTTTTAATCAAGCAACACAAACACTCTTGCTTCACAGCTTTGAGTGATACATAAACCTAACTTGACTTTGCTTCAAAGCTTTAGTCAAGAGACACATAAACACTCTTGCTTCAAAGCTTTGAGTGATACACAACCCTTACAATTAAAACCTATTCCAAGTCACTTATCACAATGATAATTGCTTGGATTACAATAGTTAAAACTATACAGCTTCTAAATGATCTTCTGTCAAAAAGGGATTAATTCCAAAACAGCAGCTCTGTTGAATATATAGCAGCTGCATCTTCAGTTAGGGTTTCCACAAAAAGCTAGGGTTAATTCCGTTTGACCTTAAGACTAGGTCACAGGACTTTATCAACCAGGTTAGGGTTGAGCTAGGTTAACCCCAAGTCCACGAGATTTTCTATTCTGGAAAGACTGAGTCATAATCCTGAAAAAACTCAGAATTACCCAAACTGCATAACTGTTAGTTCAGAATAGGATGTCTTAACATTTGTTATGACATCTGAAAACCTGTCTACTGATTTAGGTAAATGTGATCTTTTTGCAAAATGCTCAGATACACACTTATAAACAGCAGCACCTGTATGACAATATTTTTCTGCAAAGGTACCTAATGAATCAGTACATACTAAACTAGAATGTTATGACATCAGTCATGACATTCACACACACACACACACACACACACACACACACACCTGGTTTTACCAAAAATGCATGCCAATAACTAAACAACTACAGATAGGAAAGCATGGCAATCTTGATCACAACCTGGGAACACCCCAGCTTTCAACAAATTCAACTTGATGGTTAGGAGAGGAGTTATCAGTTCATCCACAGCAGAAACAAACAGATCTTCTTCCACAGCATTGGCATTGTGTCCATGCCTAGGCATTGGAGGGGAGATAACATTCGTCTTTTCAGGAGCTTCAAATTCAACTTCTTTTGCGTCGATCAGATTTTGAATCTTATTCTTCAGAGCCCAACAGTTGTTGGTATCGTGCCCTGGACTTTCCGAGTGGTACGCACATCTGGCGTTGGGATGGTAATGTGGATATGAAGTATTGGGATTTTTAGGGGCCTCTTTCAGCATGGCCAGGTTCAACTTCAAGAGATTGGGTAAGACTTGAGCATGAGTCATGTTTATCTTGGTGAATTTCCTTACAGGCCTTTTCACCCTTTGCTGGTTATTCCTCGGCTGATCATTTCTAGGCTGGTTGTTTCTCGGTTGCTCTGATGTAGTCTTCTGAATCATAACGGCCCCCACAGTTGGTTGTCTTTCAATTCTTCCCTGATTTCTCTGGGCATAGGCAGCAGACACTTCCTTCTTTCCAGCGAAGGGCTTTTTTGCAATAGTTGAGGCAGACACGTCCTTCTGAATTTTCCCGCTTCTAATACCGGCCTCCACTCTTTCGCCAGTTAAAATTAACTCAATGAAACCTGCAGAGGAGCTTCCAATCAGGTGATTAAAGAAAGGACCTGGCAGAGTCCCCAAGAACAAATCAACTAGCTCTCTTTAAGATAAAGGTGGTTGCACCCTTCCGGCCAAATCCCTCCACTTTTGGGCGTAGTCTTTGAATCCCTTATTGGTAGCCATAGCCATACTCTTTAGTTGAGTATGGGTTGGCGCCAAGTCGGTGTTGTATTGATACTTTTTATAGAAGGAGGCTTCCAAATCCTCCCAATTATGAACATCTGACCTCTCCAACTGGTATAACCAATCCAGCTGCCTCCCTGACAAACTATCCTGGAAAAAGTGGACCCATAGGTCTTTGTCAGAAGAATGTGGTTGAATTTTCCTAACATAAGATCGTATGTGCATCTTGGGACAAGACACCCCATCGTACTTAGCAAACAGTGGCACTTTAAACTTAGGAGGGATTACAATTCCAGAAACCAACCCTAACTCCTCAAAATCCAGCCCTGGTACTCGTTGTATCTCCATAGCAGCTAGACGTTCTTCCAAGTTTTTGTATTTGTCATTGGCCGGAGGGTATTGGTGTTCAGAATAGTCCTCATCCTCCTCTTCCTCTTCTTCCTCGGAATCAGATGGTACTGCCGTTTATTTTCCTTTTTTTCCCCCTTCATCAGATGTTGATGGGAATTCCAAAGTCCTTCTGGCTTGTCCTTCAAACCTTCTTCCCATGAGAACCACACCGGCTCGCCTCTTCTTCTTTTTCTTTTTCTCTTTCTCTTTCTCTTTCTCTAGCAAAGTCTTGAGCTCCTCCTGCGCCTTGGCTAAGGTCAAGAGTAGCTGTTGAAATTGTGAATTCTGAGCTTGCAAATCTTTGACCGTTTGTTCAATATCCATCTTGCTGAAATAAACAGCACAGAGATGAGGAAACTTGGTGTGAAGACCTACTTATGCATATGATGAATGATATGTATTCATGTAATGCATTCAAGTATTCAGAAATTCAAATTTGTTTTAAACAAAAAAGAAACACACGTCATATTAATAAGATATAATTTTTTAATACATCAATGCCCCTTGGGCAAAATAATACAAAATTCTAAGGTAAAAAGACGTGGCACATACTTTTTGGTGCAATGTAGGTGTTGAGAGTCTGCTCTTCATGAAGTTGACGAGTGAGTCCCAAAACCTTCTTCTCGCTTACGTAGAATTGGGCTTCGAAAGTATCGCGCTCTCCCTTGAGCTGTATCCAACTCCTTTGTAAATCTTCAAGTGATGTTGGCATGTCAGGATGTAGGAGGGTTTATGGAACCTCTCCTTCCATAACAGGCTCTATAATCACAGGGAGAATGGAGGGGTAAGGCATCATAAGACTTTGGGCACGGGTTCGTACCCACTTGAGGTAAGGCTCAAGAGGGATGGAATTCTTGTGTCCCAAGGTCTTACTGTCCACCTTCTTGGGCATTCTCCAAGCTTGGATGAACCTTTGTCGGAGTCCTTGATTGTCGTTGTCGAAGTCGAAAACCAAACCTTGAATCAGCATGTCATATGGGCTATCCCTTCGGGCATAACCAAACTGTTTCAGAGCCAAGCAAGGGTTGTAGGTGATGCCTCCCCTAATGCCAAGTAGAGGGACATTAGGGAATTCCCCATAACGGTCAATGATAATTACATTCTCTCTGGATCGAGAACACCAATGAATGTCTGAATGTGTAAGGGTCATTAACCGTTGTGACCACCTCAGACCTTGCTCATTCTTCAAAACTGATTGGGGAAGATGAGAAATAAACCATCTTGCCAGTAGAGGAGTGCAACACATGAGAACACCTCTTTTCCTTATTGTACGAGTGTGAAAAGAGTGGAGGATATCCCCAAGCAATGTAGGCACCGGGTTGCGAGACATGAAAATTTTGACAGCATTCACATCTATGAGTTGATCAGGGTTAGGGAACAAGACCATCCCATAGATGAGAAGAGCTACAATCTCCTCAAAAGCTTGTAAGTCTAGAGAATTCTAACAACTTTGGGCCTTCTCAAACAGAAACTTTGAGAATAAGCCTTTGACACCACTTCTAGTTTCCCAACGTGTTATGACATCAGATGAGTGTAAGTGCAAGGCTTGAGCAATCTCTTTTGGCTTTGGATCTCTTTTCGTACCGTTGAAAGGTAGTTGATTGAGAATAGGAATCCTCAAGAGTTGAGAAAATTCCTCCCAAGTAGGCACAAGTTGGTAGTCTGGAAATGTGAAGCAATGATACAAAGGGTCAAAGAACTGGAAGAGAACTTTCACCATATCCTCCTCAGTGTTGGCGGTGACTAAGTTGAGAAGACAAACATGCCTCTCGGTGAATGGAGAATTCTCAAGAATCCTTGAAGCTAGCTCCTTGAGTTGTGGAGGAATTCTTACAAGGTTGATTTGGACAGTTTTCCTGCGAAGTGAATCCATAACCTACAAAACAGGAACAAAGATGAAAATCCAAAATCCTTGAAATGGTTAGTTGATGCACATGATGCTTCATGATGTCCATGATGTTATGCACAAGTATATATGTACAAACAAATCACACAAGTTCCTAGTTTAGGCTTGCACGAGGTTTCATAGGTAAGTACCCTCTTGAAGTTTAGTTGGCTCAACCTATCCTAGAAATAGTAATCGGGTTCTAAGGAGCTCAATATCACTGGATTGTTTCCTTGTTCATTATTTCAATTCAGCCTCTTTACTGGCGAACAAAATATTCCAAGGAACCAACCCTCAATGAGTGTAGTATCGAGTAACTACCAACTTCAGACTGCACCAAAGCCAGTCATCTCACTACATCCTAAAAGACCAAGTTGGTCAAGTAAAGGTTCTAAAAGTCCATTAGTGCTTCATGACATCACTCAGCAGCCCCGTATTCTCTTTGATTGACTCAAAGGCTACCGGTACCCACAAATACGTCTCACTAATATAGCTATTGCTTAGACCATGTCAGTATACCCCGCACAGTTTCCACAACGTATTGCTATTTACCTATGAATGTTTCCCAAATCCGTGTAGAGGATTCAAACCCAAACAATAGAACCAAAGTGTAAAGCAAACAAGTCAATCAAGATAAGCATGTAAAGGTGATCTAAAACCCTAAGGTAACCCCACTTTTAGAATTATCCCCAGCAGAGTCTCCAGTTCTGTGATGCGGTGGGAGAACTGACTTGAGGTTTTGCGTTTGTGTTTGCAAATGTTGCGGTTAGCAAGAGTCGCCACCTACTATTCTTTTATCCAAAAGGAAAGGTAAAAAAGCACATGAAAGACCTTTGAGATTGTTTTTGGGTTCGGGGGGTAGATTATAAAAAGGGAAGGTGCTAGCACCCTTTTCATCCATGGTTTTCCATGGGCTCTTAGTTACTTGTTTTAGATCACTTGCTTTTCTTTTTTCAATTGTTTGAAATGGTGCTTTGTGTGGTTTTGAAAGTATTTTGAAAAGTGGCAATCGTTTAGGCAATCTTTGTAATGATTCTTGTTTGTAAGAATGTATACAAAGATGTTTGTCTTTTGAAAAATGTTTCAATGTTTTGAAAGTTGTTTGGAAATTGTTTTTAAAATGTGTGTGCATGTTTGAAAATAGGAAGGAATGTTTTGAAGTTGATCAAGTAACTAGAAGCTATCTACCTTACCAAAAGTCTTTCTTGTACATTTTTATTCCTTTGATATTGTTGTTTTACCATTGCTTTGGTAGACAACCCTATCTTTGGATGTTAAACGGGACGGGCGTGGGTCATCGTATGACCATGATAGCAATGGTGCCAAGTATCTTAGCAAGTTTGAGGGACCAGGATCATTTTTTTAGGCAACCTTGTGACAGCGTCATCGAGGGACTATGATCTTTTGTTTTTGTATTGTTTTGCCAAGATACCTAGCATGCATACCATGGCCATTTTGTAAGGCAACCAAGTGGGTGAAACCCTAAGGGTGTTTGTATGCAATGTATTGTCATTTTACATGCATTTTGTTTGTCTTGTATTAGGTCATGCTATTTGTTTGATTTTTTGTCTTATCATACAAACCCTAGTTTTACTAAACATGCATATAATGCGATAAATTGCGTAAAGTAAATCTAAGCTATTACAACAATATTATGGGAAGGGGGATACAAGTTTTGAATGGGGATATTTGCACAAAATAAAACCCTAGTTTACTATTACAACCCAATTGAATTTATTGTGCAATAAATAAATAAAAAATTATTTAAATATGCAATAATATGTAAATATGCAAAAAAAATGTTTTGTAATTGTTTTATGTATGAGAAAATAAAATTATCTAAGTCTTAAAAATAAGAAAAAATAATATTATTATTTTTGAAAGGGGAAACCCTAATTTTGTTTTAAAAGAAAATATGTTTTCTATATTATTTTATTCATTTTTTTGTTCAAGAAATAAATAAATAAAAATATTTACAAATATTAAAAATTAACATATATGTGGAAAATAATATTTTATGTGTTAAGTAATAAAAATAAAAAATGTATTATATTTTAAGGTATTTACAATTTATTTTAAGAAAATAATTCCTACTCTATTTAAACTAATCAATATTTTATGCAAAAAAAATAAGATAAAAATAAAATAAAATGCAAAAAATTAAGAAAATATTTTTGGGTATTTTTTTATCATTAGAAAAAATGAATGCAAGCATAAAAAATAAAAATATGCAAGAAAATACAAAAATATAAAATAATAAGTCAGGGGGGTGCAAAAGTAAACAAGGGTGTGTGGAAAATAACAGGCCCAAGGCGCCAGGCCCAGACAACCTTCATCCCTAACCTCCAGCCAACGAATCTGCGCGTGTTTGCCTTCAAATCCTGTTCTTGCTCATGCTTGCATAAAATCAAAAACTCATAACATAAAAAGTGTAGCTTGTGAACTCACGATTCCAATGATATAAAATTCATGACCTAACTCTCAAAGATCAAGGAGAATTTTAATGGCCCTAATTTCTGACCTAGTTTTTTCATGAACTTCAACAATCAAATACTCATAGCTCAGTTAATATAAATAAAAACTATGCATATGTACAACTTAAGCAAGTTAAGGACTACATTTTTGCTTCACAAATCGTGACCTAAGGATGCCTAAATAAGAAGATAGAACTTTGAAAAATACATTGTTCAGTTGAGTTTGGATATGGCAATGTGGGAACTTTGAGTGAGGCCTAAAGATCTTGTGAGCTTCCTTGAAGTTCCATCTAGCTTCTCCAATGCTCAGCTGGCCTTGTAGATGCTTGAATCTTCCTATAGAAGTCAACCTGTAACCTTCAAAAATGGAAATGGTGAAGCTTGAGACAGGGCTACAATTGCAAGACAAGAGCCTGGATATTTTAGATGTGATGTAGGGAAAATGTTTGAAGGGTTGAAAGGCAAGACGCACGATCAAGTTTTGAAATGGCAAGGGTTCTGCAGAAGATGCCCTGTTTTGGGCAGGAATTTGAGTTTTTGGTGTTTCAGAGTGTTTAGGATGTTAGCAATTCGTGTATTGGCTTGTTACAAAGTTCTGAGGTTGTTTCAAATGATGCTAAGGCTTCTCTTTATCAGATGCACAAGCTTACTTGACTTTTGCAAGTTTTCTTGCTTTTGAAGAAATTTGAGGTGACAATGCAAGAGGCTTGTACTTGCTAGCTTATGGACTGCATAAAGTTGGTACAAGTTGCCTGATGTTTGTGGATCTTGTTTGCAAAAAAATATCAGGTCCATGGCTCAAGATTTGCAAAGTTGCAAAAAGCTAGCTTTATCAAAGTAGTATTATGAACTTTATGCCATAAATGGATTAATTCAATGTACAATGCTCCAAAGATCAAAATAAAGACATTGTCCACTGAATTAGAATTTATTTATGGAGTGCAGATAAGATTAGGACCTGTAATACCAAGTACAAGCATGCTAGGACAGATTTCCAACTTGAACCATTGTGAAAATGCCTTGAACAAAAGTGATAAATTGCCATTTTCAATTATTCGATTCTCCCTAACCATAAATGATCTTGGAGAGTTCTTGGACATTTTGGAAAGATTTTAACATGATCTACAATCCATATTTGAAATGCAACTTGATATACCTCTTGGAACTAGGTGAAAAGTTGCCATGAAGTTAGGTCAAAAATCTGCCTAAACTAGGGTAAAATTTCACTAAGTTAAAAAGTTTATGGACCCCTATTCACAAAATCATAACTTGAGATACAAGCATCTTTTTGGAAAACTTTGTGAATGAAAGTTTTAGATTTCATGGAGGACTACAACTTTTATGTTGGAAGTTTTCTTTGAACCCAATTGTATCATGGTGAAAAAGTTGTGGAAAGTTGGGAAAAAATAAGAAATTTTCCATACTTAAAATTTTTCTAAGTTATGAAAAAATTTCAAATTGAAACCCTAATTTGCAAAATTGATTTTCTTGGTCAACTAGTTTCACATTTTGACATATCTTGATGAATTATGACCCTTGGCACTTGATTTTGACCAAAAAGTCAAAGTTTGACTTTTCAGTGTACAGTTGACTTTTGATCAGTTGACTGCAAAATTCATCTGTCAATCCTATGCATTTGAGATCTTTTGAACTATATGATTAGGTCAAGATGATGCTATTGAGTCCTTGAAATCATGCTTGAACCCAATTGGTCATTGGCTAGGTTAAAAATCAGAAATTGCCCTTCTCAATCAAAACCCTAATTTTGACCATTTTGCCCTTTTAATGATTTGATCAAATTTCTTGAGGAGTTGTGATCCAAACTTGATCAAATGGTACATATGAGCCTATAATATGACTGTGTATCAAAAATTATGAAGTTTGACTGTAAATTGGTCATGGTTGACTTTTTCCCCAATACATCTGATTTTTAGGTCAATTGTCCAATTGATTGGGCAAAAATGTGATTCGAGGCTTGAAACTTGTCATGAGCAATCTTAGGGGTCCAAGATGGTTTATGAAAGTCACATGAAGCATTGATGATCCAAAAATCCTTGTGCAAACTCAAACCCTAATTTCAGGTCATCAGTGCAAGGTGAGGTCTTGAGCTGAGCAAACCCGAATCTTGTCTGGAGTCCAAGAAGTCTTGTGAGGAAAATCTTTGATAAAATGAGAGGGCACATTTTGGGGTACAACAGTGAAAATTTCACAACCTGATTGGTTCACTTACACCAACTCTCCTAGAGAGTGGCTACAAAATCAACCCTAATGGTTACATCTTTTCAAAAACATGGCTGGTACAAATCCTAGGTTACAAAGGTTCTATTTATAACCTATACCCAACTAGATTTGGGCCTTCAATTAACAACTCTTTTGCTGTTACAAACAAAAGAAAATTCTGCTACAAAATAGGTCTTCAGTCAAATCTTCCTAAATTATCTCCATATTTAGAAAGTCAATATTCTTCAATATTCTACTTGATTCTTCTTAACCTATAAATTAGTGCTGTAGCGATAAAAAATGTAGCGGGGTAAATCGGAGATCGAGCTATTAATTAACTCGTCTCACAAAAGCAAGAGTCGCCACCGCGCTTTATTATTTTCAAGGGAAAAGGGAAAAGAGCGAAATAAAACCCTAAAATATGCAATGTAAAAAATACTTTAAAAGTAATGAAAATACAAGGCATTTTTGAAAAGAGGTCTAGAGTTCGGGGGATGGTTATATAATGGGAAGGTATTAGCACCCAATGCATCTATAGTATTCTATAGGAACCTTTTGAAATATTTGTTTATTAAAAAAAGTTTGTTTGATTAAAAGATAAATTGTTTGGCCAAAAATGGGTATGGACGAGTTTTTGAAAATACGACGACCTAACGTCGAAGTTTTGACTTAAAAGGTGTGAGTTTTGAAAAATTGAATATTTTGGGAAAATTATCTTTAGTTTTTAACAAAATAATAAACGGAAGATGAATGAGGGTATTCGCGCTATGTGTTTGATGACATGAAGTCGACACAAATTTAAACGATTCCCTTGGATTGAGACGGACGAAAGATATGCGGATTAACGATCAATTAATTAAAATTATAATTGAACAATTAACTAATGAAATTAAATCATACTAGCATGCATTTTAACGATTAAATAAATAATCAAAGTACATGAAGATTAAATTACGAAATCATAGATTTTCAATAATTAAACACATGACAAAATTAAATCATGAAACATGTATTTTTGGATAATTAAATAAACAACAACACAAAATAAAAATAAGAATTAAATAGTATGTTGACAAAAATTAAATAAGAGGTGAAATTTTAATTAAACATTTTTATGTGTTTTTATAGTAATTAATAATTATACAGCAAAGTTAATTAGTAATTAATTAAGTATGTTTAAATAAAAGGGAAATGTGGCCAAAAGAATAAAAAACAGAAAAGTGACCCAACAAGAACTTGAACTCAGGTCTCCTAGATTGCTGTTAATACTCTTTGCCAATTGAACCATGCCATTATTCATTTACTAGCGTGAGTTGATAAAACATAAAGGAAAAAATTAAAAACAGAAATTGAATCAAAATAGGCCCAATGGGCCACCAGGTCAAAAAAGGAAGGAGTAAAAAAGCTTGGAAAACCCTAATATGCTATGAGGCGCGCCGCTTGCTGTTGCATGTGGAAAGGAAAAAACAAAATATTATTAAAAATTTTGTTTTGGGAAGAGAAAAGAATAATATATTATATATTTTTTCCATAAAAATAAAAAAAGAAACAGTAAAGGCATGTTAAAAAAAACGTTATCTCTCTTCTCCAAACAGATCCAACTCTATTCCTCTCTCACGCATATCTTCTTCTCCTTTCTTACAGAAAAAACCCCTTTCTTCCTCCCTCTCATAGATCCGTCCCTTTCTCTTCCTCCACTAGCGTATTCAAACCTTCTTCTTCCTC
Organism: Vicia faba; assembly: GCA_948472305.1. Taxonomy (NCBI): domain Eukaryota; kingdom Viridiplantae; phylum Streptophyta; class Magnoliopsida; order Fabales; family Fabaceae; genus Vicia; species Vicia faba. The sequence continues at coordinate 1,468,960,093 of OX451741.1, forward strand.
CAACAAACAAAATCCGTCCTCCTCTCTTTTACAGATCCAAACCCTTCTTCATCTCTTTCTCTCACGCCATCAAATCCGACTCTTTCTCTCTCTCTTCTACAGATTCGAACCTTTCTTCATCTCTCTGGTTTCCGCTTTTGACACGATAGATCAGCGAAAAACGAAATGGGTGCTGGAAAAAAAAAGAAACTGAAACGAAAATAACTGTCCTCTGATTCGAAACTAAGGAAGCGAGACGATGAGAGAAGGCGGAGGAGGTTGAGATGTTGACGGCTGGGCAGAATTTGTAACGGCGGCAGCGAAAAGAACATGAGAGTGAAAACCCGAAAACATAATGGGTTTGTCTTTAAGTTTTTTTTGTACAGCAAAGGCTTTAGGCTTTAAAGGGTTAATTGGTTTTGTTTGAAAAAAACAAAATATTATTATTGTTAAAACAAACAACAACAGGTTTATAGATTTTAAAAACAAATGGTTTTTTATGGATTTTTAAGAACAAATGGTTTTTAAAATATTGGAACAACAATATATATTTTTTAAAATATTGGAACATCAATATATTTTTAAATATTTGTAACAATAAAATATTTTTGGCTTTGTAACAACAAATCTTTTTGGCTTTGTAACAGCAAAAATTTTTGGCTTTGTAACAGCAAATATTTTTTGGATATTTGTAACAACAAATATTTTTTGGCTTTGTAACAGCAAATATTTTTTGATAACTGGATATTAGAACAACAAAATATTTTTTAAATATTTATACCAGCAACATATTTTTTAAATATTGAGATTTTGTAACAGCAAAAAGGATAACCAAGCTTTTTTTGGACAACAAAGGTGTTTTGGACAGCAAAAGTGTTTTGGACAGCAAATATATTTTGGACACCAAAGGTGTTTTATTGATTTTGGGACAGCAAAGGTGTTTTTTATTTTATTTTGGGACAGCAAAGGTGTTTTTTTTATATTTTGGGACAGCAAAGGTGTTTTTTTGATTTTGGGACAGCAAGATGGATAACAAGCTCTTTTGGAGAGCAAGCGTTAAATTGGTATTACGCGACGGAAAAAGTAAGCTTTTTATTACACTTGTTATTATTATCGATATTATAAATATTAACATGTTTAAAATGCTAACAATCATGCAACAACTTAACTTAAATACAATACAAAAGTGAAAATAATGATAAGGCAAATATTGCATGGCAAAGGAAAAAAATAGTACAGCAAGTGATTCAAGCATGAACATATGCAACAGTAGATAGAGAGGAGAAAAAGAATAATACCTATCGGAGCCTCTCCGATGGGGCTTCTAACAAAATGGTAAGCTTCCTTGAATTTGATATCTTTTCTCTTTGCTGGATTTTTTTAGAACAACCCTCTATTTTTCTGGCTTTTTTCTTACTTACTGAATTTTTTCTAGAACAACACCAATTTTTTGTTTTCTTTAACTGCTGAATTTTTTCTAGAACAACACCAATTTTCTGTTTTCTTTAACTGTTGAATTTTTTCTCTCTCTTTGTGTTGACAAAAGCTCTTATTTATAGTGGAGTATGTGGGATTTTAGGGGGAAAAATAGTAGAAATTTGAACTGTTTTGGCAAGCTGTTTCTATGCTTTGTTCTCACAAATTACTTTAGCCATTTTGATACAAATTGCTGCTACTTTGGTGCAGGTTGGAGCAGGTTTTTGGCAGCACTTGGAGCTGTTGTATGTTGCTGTTTTTTTACTGTTTTGTCGCATTTTACAACATCTCTATTTTCTGTTTTTTTCAGGTTATTTGGAGCATTGTTGACCAATAAAAATGCAGCAAAAATGGGCTTGAAGAAAGGTTGCAAACATGGGTTGCATTAGCAACTTTGCTGGAATTTTTTTTATGTTGAAAATACATTTGTACACACTTGTAACTTCTTGTAACTTTGTAATAAACTCCAATAAATTGTAACATTGAATAAATATGCATTCTTCAATACCACTCTTTGAGAGTTATGAATAATCTTGAATCTTCACATAAACATGAATTTTGATATATCTTGATAAAAATTCAAGATCTTCCATTTAAATTTGGGAAGTAATTGAATAATACTTGGATGAATTGTTGAATGAAGAATAAATAATAATGCAAGTCTTGGACTTTAATCTTGCATTCTTGTAATAGAAATCCAAATAAATCACATGGATTAATCTTATAACCAAACAAAATTCCTCATGTAATTAAATAGAATTTCCCACTAACTTCTTGAAATAATGCTTCATGTATTTAAATAACCATGATGTAGATCTTCCAAAATAATAACAAAAATAATCTTGAATAAATATTCCATGTGATAAATGAATATTCTTGAATGAAATCTCTTGAATAGCTCCTCTTTAATTATCACCAGAATTCAAATAAGGAAAATTCCAGATATTTCGAGTATTCCGAATAAACTCTTCCAGAACAGTTTTGAATTTAATTATCCCATTTCGGCGAATTCAACCCGCGTCATGAGAAAATTTGCAGATGACTTTTGGTCCAAGAAATCGAAAATGACGGTATAACCTGTTTTTTCTTGTATTTTAGAATAATGCGAAATACTCATGAACCAAAGCCGGTAGAATTTTGACTGTTCTTCTTGAAAAATATTCAGAGAAAAACGGAGACCATTTGCTGGACAGAGTGTGGAAATAAACGCACAATTCTCTGAAATTATTTGATGAACCAGTCTTTTGGAAATTAATGAATGACAACATTTTTGTTCTAAGACTCGAAATCCTGATCGACGTACAACGTCTGATGCTCTTCTTTTAGACCTATTTTCTGCACATGAAAATAAAATAGCAAAAAATGTACTTCGTGCTTGATTAGTGGTTAGTCATTCATAAAATGCTCACAACACTCAGTAATTTCTACACAGTCAAAGCTCGACAACAAAATGTTCGAAACCTACCATATTCTGTGACCTTGATGCGTATGAAAAATAATGTAAATGAAGCAGGGATCTTAGGTCAAAAATTGGGGTATGACAGCTGCCCCTATTTAAGTTTCTTCTATCCAGAGATATGAAGATTAAAATCTTCGTCTCGACGAGATTGAAGGTACTTAAATACATAATGCGCAATTTTTGCCCTAAGATACCGCCATTATGTTTATGATATGGATGTAGTATTTAAATTCATAGAGAATGATACTGTATGAGACAAAATAATGTTGGAGAAACCAAGCACCAACAAACCACAGGAACATAGATTATACACTACTGGGGAAATGAGTCACCAACTTCGAATGATAAACTCTTAACGAGGAATAAAATTTGATAGAAAACGACCTCTGATCCTAATCAAAGAAGACATCTTGCATAGGCCACAAAAATAGATTATTGACCCAAAATAATGGTGATTTCACAACTCGAGGTCAAAGATAGACAAAAGATGTATCAATTTTGCTGATAACGAACTACCGACTTCTAAAGGCAAAGATTCACAACAAATTTTCTCTGCGAAATTTTTCCACAGGGATACCAATTAATGCCGAAATAATAATATGGTTGTAGATACATGCTGCTCAAATAAAGAAGCTGCCACTTGCTGTCTTCCAAAGATACTATAACATACAAGCTGCTCAAATAAAGAAGCCGCCACTTGCTGTCTTCCAAAAATACCATGACATACAAGCTGCTCAAATAAAGAAGCCGCCACTTGCCGTCTTCCAAAAATTCTATGACAAACAAGCTGCTCAAATAAAGAAGCTGCCACTTGCTGTCTTCCCAAAAATAATAATAACGCACAAGTTGCTCATGAAGAGACCGCCGCTTGCAGTTTTCCAAAAATTCTATGACATACAAGTTGCTCAAATAAAGAAGCTGCCACTTGATGTCTTCCCAAAAATAATAATAACACACAAGTTGCTCATGAAGAGACCGCCGCTTGCCGTTTTCCAAAAATAATAACCCACAAGTTGCTCATGAAGAGATTGCCGCATGTCGTCTTCCCAAAAATAATAATAACGCACAAGTTGCTCATGAAGAGACTGCCGCTTGTCGTTTTCCAAAATAAAATAATAACGTACAAGTTGCTCAAGAAGAGACCTCCGCTTGTCATTTTCCAAAATAAAATAATAACGTAAAAGTTGCTCATGAAGAAGCCGCCACTTGCTGTCTTCCAAAAATACTATGACATACAAGCTGCTCAAATAAAGAAGCTGCCACTTGTTGTCTTCCCAAAAATAATAATAACGCACAAGTTGCTCATGAAGAGACCGTCGCTTGCCGTTTTCCAAAAATACTATGACATACAAGCTGCTCAAATAAAGAAGTTGCCACTTGCTGTCTTCCCAAAAATAATAATAACGCACAAGTTGCTCATGAAGAGACCGCCGCTTGCCGTTTTCCAAAAATAATAACGCACAAGTTGCTCATGAAGAGATCGCCGCATGTCGTTTTCCAAAAATAATAACGCACAAGTTGCTCATGAAGAGACCGCCGCTTGTCATTTTCCAAAATAAAATAATAACGTACAAGTTGCTCAAGAAGAGACCGCCGCTTGTCGTTTTCCAAAATAAAATAATAACGTACAAGTTGCTCATGAAGAGACCGCCGCTTGTCATTTTCCAAAATAAAATAATAACAGACAAGTTACTCATGAAGAGACCGCCGCTTGCCGTTTTCCGAAAAATAATAACGCACAAGTTGCTCATGAAGAGACCGCCGGTTGCTGTTTTCCAAAGAATATATCAGAAGAAAGTTGCGATAACACTGCCAGAGAATAAAATCTTCTTCAAAGGGAACCATGAATAGATCCTTCCTAAGGAGATCAGATACTTAAATGCGCAAAATAAATGCACCATTCATCTAGGTTGTTTAGTCTGGAGAAAACCACGAGATAGCCTATGCAAGAGACAAAAACTCCCTCCAGAAATAAACCAGGGAGAAGACAGTCAAACAAGACTCCACCCAATGAGAAAATAACTCGATTGGGGATTCATCCTATCCAGAGATGGACAAGGAAGGCTAAATAAAAAATTCAACCACGAGGATTAGCTCAGTTGGGGAATTTAGGAAGGAAGCACATTTTCTACCTAAGTTAACATTCTACTTGGAAAGAACATGTACGCTGTTTGAATGAAAAAAGTATACAACCCAAAATCAACGACAAATGTGAATATGCGTGCGTGATATAAGTGTAAATGAGTAAATGAATGTTATGCTGACAAAACAAGCAGATGGAATATCTTGAAGATGATAAGATATCACAAAATAATAAATACTCGGCCAATTTTTAAAGAAACGGAAAATAACTGGAACCAAAAAGCAACGTCAGAGCGTATCACGCTACAAGGCTCAAATCTTCTGGGAGAAAAGTATTCAAATCCAATCTTCTAATCACCAATAGACCACCAACATGATACAAAGCGTACCACACTTCATAAATTTTCTCAAATAAAGATAAATGAAACAAAGCTTAACCGGAAATGCTTGGGGAGTCACCAAACTTAGTACTGCTAGAAACGCAAGTTACACAACCAACACCTCATGACGATTTTGAAAGAAAACACGTTCATCATGCAAGGATAAATTACTGTATTATTTTGCATTTCATGGCTTAACCATCCTCAAAACAACTGTTAATATTCCTTTCAGTATTCAATGACATATTTAAAAAAAAAATAGGAATGCGTTAAATAACTTTGTTTTAAATATTGCCGTAAAAGCTGAAATTTTGCCCACAAAAAGATAAATGCTCAAATTTCATTAATAAGATGGTAGTTCTCTAACAATGCGACTCCAACGGTTTACAAATTTTTTGGGAAATAGTACATGAAAGAAAAAGTTTGCACAAAAATAATGATCACTATTCTCCCTAACAACTTCGAATTCCGAGATGTGTTCAAATGCCACGGCCGGTCTGACCAAAATCCTGCCTAAGCCGCCCCTTCGGGTTTTCAACTTAGCAAACTGTCAACTCAAAACTAGGCGTAATACTTCTTGACTGCATCGGCATTCACGGAGCGCGGGAGCTCTTCACTGTCCATATTTGTGAGAATCATGGCACCTCCAGAGAAAACCTTCTTAACGACATACGATCCTTCATAATTCGGAGCCAACTTGCCCCTAGAATCAGGTTGGAAAGATAATATCTTCTTGAGCACGAGGTCACCTTCTCTAAACTCGCGTGGTAGAACCTTCTTATCAAAAGCCTTCTTCATTCTCTGCTAATATAGTTGACCGTGACACAACGCTGTAAATCTCTTTTCTTCAAATAAATTCAACTGATCATATCTACTTTGACACCATTCAGCCTCGGAAAGTTTAGCTTCCATCAAAACTCTCATAGACGGAATCTCAACCTCCACGGGGAGTAATTCCTCCATGCCATAAACCAGGGAAAATAGGGTTGCGCCTGTTGAAGTTTGAACTGAAGTACGGTATCCATGTAAAGCAAACGGAAGAATTTCATGCCAATCTTTATAAGTTACCACCATCTTCTGGACAATCTTTTTGATGTTCTTGTTAGCAGCTTCAACAGCCCCATTCATCTTTGGTCTGTAGGGAGAAGAATTATGATGTTCGATTTTGAACTCTTCACAAAGCTCTTTCATCTTCTTGTTATTCAAATTCGAGCAATTATCAGTGATGATCTTGCTCGGGATGCCATATCGACAAATGATCTGATTCTTGATAAATCTGACTACCACCTGTCTGGTTACATTAGCATAAGATGCTGCTTCCACCCATTTAGTAAAATAATCGATCGCTACCAAGATGAAACGATGACCATTTGAAGCCTTGGGTTCAATCATTCCAATCATATCAATGCCCCACATAGAGAAAGGCCAAGGTGAAGAGATAACATTGAGGAGGGTCGGTGGCACATTTATGTTATCCGCATAAATTTGGCATTTATGACATTTCTTCACATATTTGCAGCAATCAGATTCCATCTTCTTCCAATAGTAACCAGCTCTCAACATCTTTTTAGCCATTGCATGTCCTTTGGCATGGTTGCCAAAGGATCCTTCATGTACTTCTTGCATTAGCATGTCTGCTTCATGTCTGTCTACACATCTGAGCAAGACCATGTCATAATTCCTCTTATATAATACTTCTTCATTCAGGAAGAAAATACTTGCCAATCTCCTCAACGTATTCCTATCTTTATTGGATGCCCCAGGCGGGTACTCTTGAGTTTGAAGAACACGTTTAATGTCATAGAACCAAGGTTTATCGTCGGTGACCTCTTCTACTGAGAACACATGAGCAGGTATGTCGAGGCGCATAACTCTGATTGTAGGCACATTGTTCCAACCATTCACTTGAAACATTGAAGACAAAGTAGCCAAAGCATCATCCATTTGGTTTTCATCTCTAGGGATATGATGTAATTCCACTTTGTTGGAGAAAGTTAACAATCTTCTAGCATAATCTTTGTAAGGGATCAATACGGGATGACGAGTATCCCATTCTCCTTTGATTTGATTAATTACCAATGCCGAGGTTCCTTAAATATCAAGAATCTTAATCCTTAGATCCATTGCTTCTTCGAGATCCATAATACATGCCTCATATTCAGCCATGTTGTTCGTGTAGTCAAATTTCAATCTCTCCGTGAACGGGATATGAGTACCTCGGGGAGTGAAGATGATTGCCCCAATTCCATTTCCATAAGAATTCACAGCTCCGTCAAAAATCAAACCCCAACGAGATTCGGGATCAGGTCCTTCTTCAGGTAACAACTCTTCACAATATTTAGCTTTCAAGTACATAACATCTTCATCTGGGAAGTCAAACTTGATGGATTGATAATCGTCAATTGGTTGGTGAGCCAAATGATCGGCTAAAATACTCTCTTTGATTGCTTTCTGAGTGTGATACTCAATGTCATATTCAGATAACAACATCTGCCAACGGGCTATTCTTCCAGATAAGGCAGGCTTCTCAAAAATATACTTGATCGGATCCATTTTGGAGATCAACCAAGTGGCGTGGTTAATCATATACTGGCGCAGACGGCGAGCAGCCCAAGCTAAAGCACAATAGGTCTTCTCAAGCATTGAGTATCGGGACTCACAGTCTGTGAATTTCTTACTCAGGTAATATATGGCGTGTTCCTTTCTTCTGGTCTCATCTTGTTGACCAAGCACACATCCCATGGAATCTTCCATTATATTCAGGTACATAATCAAAGGTCTTCCTTCCACCGGAGGAATCAATATAGGAGGTTCAAGTAAATATTCTTTGATGCTATCAAAATCTTTCTAACAATCTTTTGTCCACACATATCCTTGGTTCTTTCGGAGAAGCTTGAAAATAGGCCCACAGGTAGCAGTCATATGAGATATAAATCTAGAAATATAGTTCAGTCTCCCAAGGAATCCTCTTAAATGTTTTTCCGTCTTGGGTTAGGGAATCTCCCAAATAGAATTGACTTTATCAGGATCTACCTTAATACCTCTCTGTCTGACAATGAAACCCATAAGTCTTCCAGAACGAACACCAAAATTGCACTTGTTGGGATTCAGACGGAGTTTATACTTTCTCAAACGCTAGAATAATTTCAATAAATGCTCCAAATGATCTTCTTCAGTTTGTGACTTGGCAATCATGTCATCTACATACACTTCTATCTCTTTATGCATCATATCATGGAACAAAGCAGTCATGACCCTTTGGTACGTTGCACCAGCATTCTTCAAACCAAACAGCATTACTCGATAACAAAATGTTCCCCAAGGTGTAATGAAAGTTGTCTTCTCCATATCTTTGGGTGCCATCTTGATTTGATTATAACCAGAGAAACCATCCATGAAAGAAAAGACTTTGAACCTTGCGGTGCTGTCGACCAATACGTCAATGTGCGATAATGGAAAAGCATCCTTTGGGCTAGCTCTATTCAGATCTCTATAGTCTACACACATCCGAACTTTGCCATCTTTCTTAGCAACAGGCACTATATTGGCTAACCATTGAGAATAGACCGATGTAACAAGGAAACCTGCATTAATTTGCTTTTGAACTTCTTCTTTGATCTTGTCAGCTATATCGGGACGAGTCCTTCTCAACTTCTGCTTAATCGGCGGACATTCAGGTCTCAACGGTAAACGATGCTCCACAATATTGTTATCCAAACCTGGCATGTCTTGGTAGGACCAGGCAAACACATCAACATATTCTCTGATAAGTTCCAACATTTTCTCTTTGACCTCTGGGATAAGCAATGCTCCGACCTTAACTTCCTTTTTATCTTCTTCATTACCCAAATTGATCAACTCTATAAGTTCTTCAAACGACTAAATAGTCTTTTCATCGTGCTCAAGTAAACGGGAAATTTCATCAGGAATCTTTTCACTATCTTCTTCCTCGGCTCTGAACACAGGGAATTCAAAGTTGGGAGGGGGCATAGGATCATTGTTTTCAATGGTTAAGTCATGGATTAATTTGCACATATGATTATTCTTTATTTTAGAAAATGATTAATATGAATGTTGTACAGATAAAACAAAAGATTATTACATTTTCCTATTACTACCAATTAATTTTCATTACTATTTCCCAGAAAAAGTGAAAAATAAAATAGTAGTGGACAAAATAACATTTTTATTCATGATTGGCAATACTTGAAACAAAGAGCCCAGCCATTTTCTCTTTTGCCTTGGGCAGAGCAAAAGGATTTATTTTCAACATAGCCCGACACAAATACTTTTCGCATTAGGAAGAGCGAAAGTTTTTTCAAAAATAAAACAAAACATTACTCAGAAATGTGCATTAAAACAGGAATATCAACAACAATCCAGTTCTGGAAAACCACTCCATGCGTTACAAAGTCGGGTAAATCCTCTTCAGAATCGTCTCCTATTATAGCATCAACTTGAGGCGGAGTCGGATGGATAAAACCTGCGCTTCGGAAAACTTATTGTATCGGACGGGTAACTGTATCCTGCTTAACTCTTGTAGACACGAGATGAAAACCAAGACCTTCTCCAGACTTGTTCTCAGGCAAAGTCAACACCTGGCCCCAACCTTCAGCCGAACCACTTTCAACCACTCGTCGCGCATCCTCAAAAGAAGAAATAGATGTCCCTTGCTTCTTCACTTCATTATTAGCAATAGATAGAGCTTGGAATTGGGTTCCAACATCCTCATCAACATCAATAAAAGAGAAAGATGACAAGTGGCTTACCACGATAGCTTGCTCTCCACCAATCATTACTAGCTTTCCATTCCTTACAATCTTCAATCTCTGATGAAGCGTGGAAGTGACTGCCCCTGCATCATGGATCCATGGACGACCCAATAGGCAACTGTAGGCGGCACGGATATCCATTACTTGAAAAGTGATCTGAAAAGTATGAGGACCAATTATTATAGGAAGATCAACTTCACCAATGACAGTCTTCCTAGAACCATCAAACGCTTTGACAATTACCCCACTAGGTCTCATGGGAGCACCTTGATATGAAAGTCGAGATAATGTAGTTTTGGGCATTACATTTAACGACGAACCTGTATCTACCAGCAAACTTGATAAAGTATCATTTCCACAGCTTATTGAGATATGTAAAGCCATATTATGGTTCCTTCCCTCCTCCAGAAGCTCTTCATCACTGAAACCAAGATTGTTACACGAAGTAATATTACCCACAATTCTATTAAACTGGTCAACCGTCACATCATGATCCACGAATTCCTGGTCCAAGACCTTCATCAAGGCTTCTCTATGGGCACCAGAATCTCTCAGTAAAGCAAGCAAAGAAATCTTGGAAGGAGTTTGCAATAGTTGGTCCACAATCTTATATTCACTTCTCTTGATGAGCTTCAGAATCTCATCATCATCGGGGTGTGGGATAGGTTCATTGGATCGGCCTATCTCAACCCTTGGTTCAACATTTCTCGCTGGAATTTCTGCCGGTATGGGCCTCCTGACTTGAACTTCTAGTCTCTTCAAAGGTACTGCTGCAAAGATACGCCCGCTTCTCGTAACTCTGCTCACATCAGCGATGTTAAAAAAAGATGGTATTGTCGGTACAGGGACTTCTACCCCATTCTCAATCATTGTGGCATTATACTTATACGGTATAACTTGGTTTGAGTTGTAAGGCACATGACCAGGTGGATAAATGATCAAATGAGCAACAGGTGCAGTCTGACTGTCATAAACGATCTCTACTGGTTCAGGCAAGTTGAATTGTGGTATTATAACATTCACTTCATCCGCCGGATCTCTGTCATATGTAATAGTGATAACCCTTTGGTCTAACAATTTTTTAATATCCTCCTTCACAATAGGGCAATCGACTTCTCTTGAACAAAATTCACAAACATCATAATCATGATGATGCCTAAAAAAAGCAAGTCTTCTTAAGCTCTGATGTAACCTGATCAACGAATCTCTTATGTGTTCAACTTGAAAAACTCAAAACTTTCCCGAACAACCTTCCACCATATTCACTGATGTTGCCCCATGTCGAGGCTAAGGATTATCTCTAACATTCGGGTTAACATCCTTGAAAGACAAGATACCGTTCTTAATCAACCTCTGCACATCCGCCTTTAAAGCAAAGCAATTTTCAATGTTGTGCCCCGGCGACCCTTGATGATATTCTCAGAACTGACCCGCCTTGTACCACGGAGAAGTACTATTCGGTGCGACAGGAGGAGGCTTCGTTGTTATGAGGTTCTTTCTGATCAAAGCGGGGAACAGCTCAGTGTAAGTCATGGGAATGGCATCAAATTGTGGTTTCCTTGGTGAACGATTCTGGTTATTAAATTGATAAGCCTGTTGTCGAGGGTGCTGTTGAAATGGTCGTTGCTGAGTTAGTGGGGTTTGATGAGTTGGGGTAACCATTGTTGGGCGGACTGCCGCAACATGTGAATAGCCTCTCCTTGGTCTCCCAGGGAAAATTATACTGACATCCTGTTCTTTCCTTTTAGGGAAAACACTTCTGAACTTCTTGATACTTCTAGATGGACTTCCTTCCTTAACCAAAAGTCCCTCACGAATCCCTTCTTCCAACCGCATGCCCATACTTACCATCTCGGTGAAGTCACTGGGTGCGCTGGCAATCATTCTTTCATAATAAAAGGAACCTAAAGTCTTCAGGAATATCTTTGTCATTTCCTTCTCTTCAAGAGGGGGATAAATCTGAGCAGCAATCTCGCGCCACCTCTGGGCGTATTCTTTAAAGGACTCTCTGTCTTTCTGGAACATCGCCCAGAGTTGATCTCTGTCCAGTGCCATTTGGCGTTGTACTTATATTGGCGAACAAAATCTTCACTAAGATCATTGAAATTACGGATCTGGGTGCTGTCCAAACCCATATACCATTTTAGAGCGGCACCAGTCAAACTGTCTTGAAAGTAGTGAATTAAAAAATTATGATCGTCGGAATAAGTAGACATCTTTATTACATACATAGTTAAATGACTCCGCGGACACAAATCACCTTTGACCTTTCAAAGTCCGGCACTTTGAATTTGGCTGGAATTTTTACATTTGGAACTAAACACAGGTCATGAGCATTCTTTCCAAACAAGTCTTTTCCTTTCAACGCTCTGATCTCCCTCTGCATCTCTTGAAACTGGTCTTGAAATTCCTCCATTCTATCGAAAAGACCCAGACTTTCAGCAGGCTCAGCATGATAAGTAGGCTCATTCAGGTATGGCATAGAATGAACCACGGGAGCGGCAGTTGTCATCACTGGTTGAGGGAAAGGTGCCACAGACGGAATTACAGGAGGCACAGTAGTTGTCTCTGGTTGAAGAAAGGACACTGTAGGTTGAACCAAAGGTTGTACGAAAGGCTGATACCCTTCTGGCATGAAGTTATAAGGAATTCCCCATGGAAAAATCTTCGGCATCTGATGTTGAAGCAGAGAGTTTACTTGAGTCACAAATATTGGAACGATGACAATCTCAGAAACCATAGTAGTTGAAGTCTGAATCTTAGCAGCTGAAGTCGATGGCTGATTCTGAGCAGCCATCAAACTTTCCACTAGCGCAGTTAACTTTTCCATTCTGAAACGAAGAGTAGCAACCTCCTCGCGAAGCTCATGGTTTTCCTGTTCCAGATCTTCCATCTTCCTCTGACGATTGGCTCGGGTATCGTACCGATGAGACAACTTGACAATCTATCGGAGTGGAAAAAGAAGCAAGGATAAGACTCTAGAAAACATGTGAAGTGGAATGTTGGATGATGCATGATATGTGATGCAAATGATCGTTTGTTTTGATAGTTTTTTCAAGGAACTTCAATAATTTTGCATACATCAATGGTAAAGGAATTTGGAACAACAAAAACTCATTTCATTAATCAAAAGCGGTAAATTACAACTTACAACTTTGGAACAACAAAACAAATAAATTACAACTTTGGGACAACAACCCGATAATAAAAAGCAATAAATTACAACTTTGGAACATGAAGCCCATAATAAAAGCAGTAAATTACAACTTTGGAACATGAAGCCCATAATAAAAGCAGTAAATTACAACTTTGGAACATGAAGCCCTTCTACAGAGTTTTACAAAATGACAACAGTAAAAATAAAACTAAGAACTAAAGATCACCCAGAATCATCAGATGAAGGACCAAATGCCAACTGTAACTGGAGCCTCCTGATCTTCTCTTTATAAAAGTCTTCCATCTCTTTCTTCTCAACTACCAGTCGATCAATGATTTCCTTTTGTGGATTAGGAACAAGAGCAACGCTTACCGAATCTTCCTTATTTCTCTTCCTTTCATTTGCATATTTCTTGAGTAAAGCATCCTTTTGACGAAGCTTCTCATCATGATCAATGAACCAGCCGTCTTGAATAAATAACAAATCCTCCTTTTCCTTTAACTGTCGAGTCAGGACCCCATTCTCATATTCAGACATATTATACTTTTCTTTCCAAGCATCTCTCTCGGACTTCATCCTAGCCAAATTTCCTTGGTATTCTCCTATATTCTCGATAGGGATATCAACAGATGACGATGCAACAGTAGGGAATAAAGGTTTCTCAGGTTTATAGGGCATCTTGAGAGCACAAGCCCTAGCACGAACCCATTGTAGGTAAGGCTCCAAAGAAACAGCACCTCTCTGTCCTAACATGTCTCTTCCTTTTCTATGGATGTGATGCCAAGCTCCTTCGATCTCCTTCTTAACTTCCTGGTGATCTTGTCCTTCTTGTAGAAATAAGCCACTAACGTGGATGTTGTTCGGCTTGTTCCTCATCGGGTATCCAAACTGACGGCGCGTGAGAACAAGATTACAGTTAATTCCTCCTTTCTTACCAAGAAGAGGCACGTTAGGAAAAGCACCACAATATCGATGATCTTCACGTCATAGTAGGCTCGATTATACCAATCAATGTCGAAATGGGTGAGAGCCATAATTTTTGGCGCCCATCGCGGCTCCTTCTCGAGATCCCAGAAAACATCAGACCTAGGTAGATGAGAAACATACCACTGATACAGCAACAGTGCACAACAAATAATCATCCCTCCTTGATAAGAGTTTTGAAGATGGATGGAGTAGTAGGTATCTCCTAGCAGCGTAGGGACTGGATTTCCAATCAAGAAAATTCTGATGGCGTTGATATCCACAAACTTATCAACATTAGGGAACAAGAATAGGCCATAAGCGAGTAAAGCAAAAACGTCTTCAAAGGCAATAGTATCTTTTATCTCAGCGAAATGACGAGCTTTATTCAACAAAAACTGCACAGATAAGCCTCGGATTCCCCCTTTAGTAGTCATGTTCTCCTCTATCTTCGACTTCCTCAAGTGGGTGATGGTCGCTATCTCGTGAGATTTGGGTTCCTCTTCTAAGCCAGAAAAAGGAACACAGTCGGTGATCGGCAAACCAAGTATGTAGGAGTACTCTTCTAAGGTGGGCATTAGCTGGTAATCCGGAAAAGTGAAGAATCGATACAAAGGATCGTAGAATTGGACCAACGTACTAAGGATGCCTTCCTTCATCTTGTGCTTCATGAGAGGTATAATGGACCCATATTTTTTCTAAAACTCCATCGGGTTCTCGATCTTAGGAATCAAACTCTTCAGTTCTTCAATCTCGGGCTCCTTAAAACTATAACTTCGAGTGTTTCTTCTTCCAAACTCCATAATAATAGTACCTGAGATGTCTGCAAAAATCATTCTTAAGTTCCTTGAAAAACAAGTTTTTTACAAAAAATGTTGATGGATGCATGGATGAATGATAATGCAACAGTTACACACAAGTACACAAACATGGGGTTCAAAGGTTCAACGCTTCGAGCATGGAGTCAAAGGTAAAGCCCACCACATGGTATGTACTAACAGTTTAATCACACCTGCAAGACAAGGTTCTAAGATTTCCCGGAGTCTACATTTCTCCTTCAGATATTACCAACGTCTTGATTACTCAATAATTAGCAATATTCTCAAGAGAAACTCATCCGAGCGTAGCATCGTGTGACAACTACTTCCAGATTACTCCGTTATAGTCTCCGCGCTACACCTAAAAGGCCAAGATGGGTTAGGGTTCTACGGTTCTCAGCTTCTCTAGCTCCCAGGTCGAAAATAATAATGTCTTCCCGATTACTCGGTAAACAAATACTACGTTCAAAAGGGCCTTCCACTGAGTGGGGGATTTCATGCCTCCTTCTTTGGGATTACTCCCTCAAAGTTAACATGACTATACCGCCCATCCTATTCTTAAGTGTAACTTAATTCGGGTATAGGATTCGTCCTTTGCAAAAAACCCAAACAACCCCAATATAAACACATAATCAAACAAATCAAATAATAATAAAACAGATAAAACAAACTAGGCTCAACCCACTTAGGGATGGACCAGCAAGAGGTCAATCTTTCCCCAGCAGAGTCGCCATTTCTGTAGTGATAAAAAATGTAGCGGGGTAAATCGGAGATCGAGCTATTAATTAACTCGTCTCACAAAAGCAAGATTCGCCACCGCGCTTTATTATTTCCAAGGGAAAAGGGTAAAGAGCGAAATAAAACCCTAAAATATGCAATGTAAAATAATACTTTAAAAGTAATGAAAATACAAAGCGTTTTTGAAAAGAGGTCTAGAGTTCGGGGGTTGGTTATACAATGGGAAGGTATTAGAATCCAATGCATCTATAGTATTCTATAGGAACCTTTTGAAATATTTGTTTATTAAAAAAAGTTTGTTTGATTAAAAGATAAATTGTTTGGCCAAAAATGGGTATGGACGAGTTTTTGAAAATACGACGACCTAACATCGAAGTTTTGACTTAAAAGGTGTGAGTTTTGAAAAATTGAATATTTGGGAAAATTATCTTAAGTTTTTACCAAAATAATAAACGGAAGATGAATGAGGGTATTCACGCTATGTGTTTGATGACATGAAGTCGACAAAAATTTAAATGATTCCCTTGGATTGAGACGGACGAAAGATATGCGGATTAACGATCAATTAATTAAAATTACAATTGAAAAATTAACTAATGAAATTAAATCATACTAGCATGCATTTTAACGATTAAATAAATAATCAAAGTACATGAAGATTAAATTACGAAATCATAGATTTTCAATAATTAAACACATAACAAAATTAAATCATGAAACATGTATTTTTGGATAATTAAATAAACAACAACACAAAATAAAAATAAAAATTAAATAGTATGTTGACAAAAATTAAATAAGAGGTGAAATTTTAATTAAACATTTTTAGGTGTTTTTATAATAATTAATAATTATACAGCAAAGTAAATTAGTAATTAATTAAGTACGTTTAAATAAAAGGGAAATGTGGTCAAAAGAATAAAAGACAGAAAAGTGACCCAACAAGGACTTGAACTCAAGTCTCCTAGATTGTTGTTAATACTCTTTGCCAATTGAACCATGCCATTATTCATTTACTAGCGTGAGTTGATAAAACATAAAGGAAAAAAATTAAAAACATAAATTGAATCAAAATAGGCCCAATGGGCCACCGGGTCAAAAAAGGAAGGAGTAAAAAAGCTTGGAAAACCCTAATATGCTATGAGGCGCGCCGCTTGCTGTTGCTTGGGGAAAGGGAAAAACTAAATATTATTAAAAAGTTTGTTTTGGGAAGAGAAAAGAATAATATATTATATATGTTTTCCATAAAAATAAAAATAGAAACAGTAAAGGCATGTTAAAAAAAACGTTATCTCTCTTCTCCAAACAGATCCAACTCTATTCCTCTCTCACGCATATCTTCTTCTCCTTTCTTACAGAAAAAACGCCTTTCTTTCTCCCTCTCATAGATCCGTCCCTTCCTCTTCCTCCACTAGCGTATTCAAACCTTCTTCTTCCTCCAACAAACAAAATCCGTCCTCCTCTCTTTTACAGATCCAAACCCTTCTTCATCTCTTTCTCTCACGCCATCAAATCCAGCTCTTTCTCTCTCTCTTCTACAGATTCGAACCTTTCTTCATCTCTCTGGTTTCCGCTTCTGACACGATAGATCTGCGAAAAACGAAATGGGTGCTGGGAAAAAAAAGAAACTGAAACGAAAATAGCTGTCCTCTGATTCGGAACTAAGGAAGCGAGACGATGAGAGAAGACGAAGGAGGTTGAGATGTTGACGGCTGGGAAGAATTTGTAACGGCGGCGACGAAAAGAACAAGAGAGTGAAAACCCGAAAACATAATGGGTTTGGCTTTAAGTTTTTTTTGTACAGCAAAGGCTTTAGGCTTTAAAGGGTTAATTGGTTTTGTTTGAAACAAACAAAATATTATTATTGTTAAAACAAACAACAACAGGTTTATAGATTTTAAAAACAAATGGTTTTTTATGGATTTTTAAGAACAAATGGTTTTTAAAATATTGGAACAGTAATATATGTTTTTAAAAATATTGGAACAGCAATATATTTTTAAATATTTGTAACAACAAAATATTTTTGGCTTTGTAACAACAAATATTTTTGGCTTTGTAACAACAAATATTTTTTGGATATTTGTAACAACAAATATTTTTTGGCTTTGTAACAGCAAATATTTTTTGATAACTGGATATTAGAACAACAAAATATTTTTTAAATATTTGTACCAGCAACATATTTTTTAAATATTGAGATTTTGTAACAGCAAAAAGGATAACCAAGCTTTTTTTGGACAACAAAGGTGTTTTGGACAACAAAGGTGTTTTGGACAGCAAATATATTTTGGACAGCAAAGGTGTTTTTTGATTTTGGGACAGCAAATGTGTTTTTTTTTTGGGACAGCAAAGGTGTTTTTTTGATTTTGGGACAGCAAGATGGATAACAAGCTCTTTTGGACAGCAAGCGTTAAATTGGTATTACGCGATGAAAAAAGTAAGCTTTTTATTACACTTGTTATTATTATCGATATTATGAATATTAACATGTTTAAAATGCTAACAATCCTGCAACAACTTAACTTAAATACAGTACAACAGTGAAAATAATGATAAGGCAAATATTGCATGGCAAAGGAAAAAAATGGTACAACAAGTGATTCAAGCATGAACATATGCAACAGTAGATAGAGAGGAGAAAAAGAATAATACCTATCGGAGCCTCTCCGATGGGGCTTCTAAGAAAATGGTAAGCTTCCTTGAATTTGATATCTTTTCTCCTTGCTGGATTTTTTTAGAACAACCCTCTATTTTTCTGGATTTTTTCTTACTTGCTGAATTTTTTCTAGAACAACACCAATTTTCTGTTTTCTTTAACTGCTGAATTTTTTCTCTCTCTTTGTGTTGACAAAAGCTCTTATTTATAGTGGAGTATGTGGGATTTTAGGGGGAAAAAACAGTAGAAATTTGAACTGTTTTGGCAAGTTGTTTCTATGCTTTGTTCTCACAAATTACTTTAGCCATTTTGATACAAATTGCTGCTACTTGGATGCAGGTTGGAGCAGGTTTTTGGCAGCACATGGAGCTGCTGCATGTTGCTATTTTTTTACTATTTTGTAGCATTTTACAACATCTCTAATTGCTGTTTTTTTCAGGTTATTTGGAGCATTGTTGACCAATAAAAATGCAGTAAAAGTGGGCTTGAAGAAAGGTTGCAAACATGGGCTGCATTAGCAACTTTGCTGGAAAAAAATTTATGTTGAAAATACATTTGTACACACTTGTAGCTTCTTGTAACTTTGTAATAAACTCCAATAAATTGTAACATTGAATAAATATGCATTCTTCAATATATTTCCACTCTTTGAGAGTTATCAATAATCTTGAATCTTCACATAAACATGAATTTTGATATATCTTGATAAAAATTCAAGATCTTCCATTTAAATTTGGGAAGTAATTGAATAATACTTGGATGAATTGTTGAATGAAGAATAAATAATAATGCAAGTCTTGGACTTTAATCTTGCATTCTTGTAATAGAAATCCAAATAAATCACATGGATTAATCTTATAACCAAACAAAATTCCTCATGTAATTAAATAGAATTCCCCACTAACTTCTTGAAATAATGCTTCATGTATTTAAATAACCATGATGTAGATCTTCCAAAATAATCACAAAAATAATCTTGAATTAATATTCCATGTGATAAATGAATATTCTTGAATGAAATCTCTTGAATAGCTCCTCTTTAATTATCACCTGAATTCAAATAAAGAAAATTCCAGATATTCCGAATATTCCGAATAAACTCTTCCAGAACAGTTTTGAATTTAATTATCCCATTTCGGCGAAATTCAACCCGCGTCATGAGTAAATTTGCAGATGACTTTTGGTCCAAGAAATCAAAAATGACGGTATAACCTGTTTTTTCTTGTATTTTAGAACAATGCGAAATACTCATGAACCAAAGCCGGTAGAATTTTGACTGTTCTTCTTGAAAAATATTCGGAGAAAAACGGAGACCATTTGCTTGACAGAGTATGGAAATAAACGCACAATTCTCTGAAATTCTTTGATGAACCAGTCTTTTGGAAATTAATGAACAACAACATTTCTGTTCTGAGACTCGAAATCCTGATCGACGTACAACGTATGATGCTCTTCTTTTAGACCTATTTTCTACACATGAAAATAAAACAGCAAAACATGCACTTCATGCTTGATTAGTGGTTAGTCATTCATAAAATGCTCACAACACTCGGTAATTTCTACACAGTCAAAGCTCGACAGCAAAACGTTCGAAACCTACATATTCTGTGACCTTGATGCGTATGAAAAATAATGCAAATGAAGCATGGATCTTAGGTCAAAAATTGGGGTATGACAAGTATCTCATAGGATAATATAATATCCTCAAAGTATATTTTGTCTCTATGACTTAACAAAATATAACACTCCAGTTCAGCTCAGGCGCGGTGTCGTATGACTTGCATAGGACATCTTATCAGACATGTTGCTCCAGATGTTAAAACACTTCAACTCAACAAGTCCCAACATAAAATAGTACTTCTTACTTCACCTGTACTACTCAGCAAGTAATCACATCCTATTAATATATTGTTGCTATATTAGTTTTACCAAACATAACTCCAACCATAAACAGAGAATTAACAGTGATTATAGCTAGAATTAGGGTAAAATCTATTTTAAAAAAGTATTTATAGTAAAATCTAATAAATTTACCCCTCGACATTAGCATAAAACTAAGGTATTAAATCTTCTGATTAAAGTTATTACCACATTTTTTTTAAACCGAGCTGAAAAGGTTTTTTTTTACATTACATTGTTTACACAAAATATTAAAATAAATGGTTTAAAACATATCTTTTCTCTTTTGAAGAATATCGTTGCTGATATCCATCATCTGATTAGTTAAGCCCCCTTCATTGTGTAACTTTTAAAAAGAGAAGGGAGCTTCCTTCATTGTTCCCTTGAATAAAAAATGATTTTTCTGCACTTGCAATCTATCTAATGAGCAAAAATACAACAACAACAACACTAACAATAACATCAACACCATTATGTGAGATACATTGCAAGGGCATAACAAATGTTTTGTTCTATAAGAACATTGAAGGTTTTTTCCTGATTTGCAATCCATCCCAAAGAATGATGCTTGCGAGTTTGGGGAGGCTACAAATAGTTAAGGATTAGGGTAAAATCTTTTTGCTTTTATAGTGAAATCTGTTTTGTTGATCCCTTGGTTATATCAAAAAATCGAAGGGTTAGTTGTTTTAGTTTATAGTTATAATTAAAATAAAACATAAACTGCAAAAGTTTAGACTCGAAGCGCGTCCATATTAGTTTTACCGTCATATATATTAGTAATCATGGTAAATTGTTATTTTTATAGTTAAAAATATATCAAACATGGCACGCCTAGGCTTAATATCTCGTTGTTTTTATGGATGACGTGAAAACTCCGTCATGAAATGCGTTATTTATTATAGTGAATAAATTAAAGAATAGCCCATGTAAGGCTCAACAGAATCATGCAAAATAGTTATAGGATTGGCACATAAGGCAGTTAACATAAACGATGCTAAAACAATGCCATTGTTTCCAAGTTTACAAAAATCCCATACATGTGCGAAACTTCAACAAAATCTAATAGGTGATAAAAAACAAATAGAAAACCCTCATACTAATCATCCTCTTGAGCCACCTCCTATGTGATGGCCTCCTCCAGTTGGGGAACCTTAAATCTTCCTTCTCACAATAATATGTCACCATCTTAAGCGTACTGTGAGAGAGAGTATCCTTCGGGCCTTGAGGGGGATGCCTCCTCCTCATCTTTCAGTTGGCCATCATGGATGACCTTAACGAGGTCTAGTTAAGGATAGAAAAAGGAAACTCACTCTCTCGCCCACTTGAAATAAATATGAGTTGTCGCTACCAACTCATCCCTGAGATCCAAAACTTCGTCCAACAATTCATTTTTAGAACAAATGGAGTCTTCTAGAGAGGCTCTTAGAGACTTCTCCTTAGCAGAGATTTCTTTGCCCTTCACCTCTGTGTTAGCCTGCTTTTTCTTCTAGGTACCGATGTCCTTTTGAAAGGCCTCCTGCAACCTATGACTCTCGGATTAGACATCCTCATACTTCTTGAGCTTCTCCCTCAATTCCTCTTCATCCTATTCTCGCCTCCCCCCTCAAAATTCTCCAACATAAGCGCCCTCAACAAAATATCATTTTGTAAGAACAAGATTTGGTTCTGCATTTGGCCTTTAGTTTTGATGATAACATTACATGGGTAATTAGATAACAATTTAGTACCCTAATGGTTTGTTAAGTGTGTAGCTCTTTTTATCAGGTTCTGACTCTGAATAATTGACGTGTGACATCATCAAATTCTGGACTCAACATACTAAGGGATACAAGTTTGTGTTTCATAGCTTAGAATGCTCCTAAAACAACAGTTCCAATAAAAAGCTTGTTTTAAAGCTTCTGACTTTGACTATGATAGTAGAGCTTCTGATATGTTCTCAAGCTCTGATGATTCCAAGTTCTCTTTCCCAAGTTCTAAAGATTCTAAATACAAGGTTCTATTGAACGAAGTTATGAAGACCAAAGGTTCTGAAAGACTTGCTTCTGAAGACTCTGAAGACAAGGTTCTGTTAAACGAAATTCTAAAGATTCTCAAGAAAAAGTTGTAAAGACTCTGTAGACCAATTGTTAAAGACTCTGAAGACTCTGAAGACAAGGTTCTGTTGAACTAAGTTCTAAAGATTCTCAAGAAAAAGTTGTAAAGACTCTGTAGACCAAGTGTTAAAGACTCTGAAGACTCTGATGACATGGTTCTGAAGACTTAGCTTTGATCCTTCTACGCATGCTTCAACTATTATACATCCAGAAGCCTCTGAGAAGTAGAAGAGAAGTTCAAAAGGTTTCACGTAAATAATAGTACAAGGTACAACATCACCTTGCCTCCACTACTCTTCTATTATGGCGCAAGGACAATACTATTATACAAGGTTATCTACCACTCTCACTAACCATTGCAAGAAGAAAATTAGGATTTTGATATTCCTATTCTACCCTCCAACAAATTTCTTTTTAGTTATAAAAGGGATCACTTAGGAGAATTGGAAAGAAGAACTCACACTGATTCATTTTGAAAATACGTTGCTGAACTTTCACTGTAAATCTTTTATAATGTTTTGTAAAGCAAGGATTTGTTGCTCATTAACTTGCTAGCAAGGAACTTTTGTTCACTAACTTGCTTAACACTTTTGAGTTATCATTTGTACTTCAATCTTGTGTAATATGATTTTGAGAAGCAATCTTGTAAACACAAAAACTTTTATTCAACAATGAGTTGGTTCCTCATTGAGTGACTAAGTGTTAGTTTGAATACTCAAGAAGTCATTGATAATTTGTCTTTAAGGTAATGTTCCTTGAGCGACTAAGGATTTAGTCAATATTCTCAAGAAGAGATAAATAGTTGGTCTTTGTGGTTTGCAATAGTGTAAGTTACTCTTGTTGTGGTTTTGTAATCAGTTTGGCTATAGTGGATTAAGTCCATATTGAGAAGGCGAAATCACCTTTGCGAGTGGACTCAAATAACGTCGTTAACAGGGAACCTGGATAAAAATAATTGTCCTCATTTATTTTTATTCTTCTGTTAAGAGTTGGTGTTTAAGTTTTGAGAAGTTTTATTTTGAGAAACCTAATTCAACACACCCTTTCTTATGTTTCTTGCACCTTCAATTGGCATCAGAGCTCTGGTTCTGGTATTGATAGTTATCAAACACTTAACTGTTACATATAAAGATCCAAATGTTTTAGGAACACTATGGTTATTCCACCACCTGCTGTTGTTGTGCATGAGAAAGAAAACTACAATGCTAAACCTCCCATCTTTGATGGTGAAAGATTTGATTATTGGAAAGATAGACTAGAAAGATTCTTTCTAGGTCATGATGTTGATCTTTGGAATATGGTATTCGATGGTTATAAACATCCTACAAATGCTAAAGGCGTAGAGATCGTGAGGAGATCTATGAATGATCAACAAAATAAAGATTATAAGAATCATCATAAAGCAAGAAGTATCTTGCTGAATACTATTTCTTATACTGAGTATGAAAAGATAACAAATAGGGACTCGTCTAAGTCTATATTTGATTCTTTAAGAATGACTCATGAAGGAAATGCTCAAGTTAAGGAGACCAAAGCTTTGGCTTTTATTCCAAAATATGAATCCTTCAAGTTGGAAGAAGATGAAACTGTTGAGACTATGTTCTCAATGTTTCAAATTCTTGTTGCAGAAATAAAGTTCTGAGAAAAGGATACTCTACTTCAGATCATGTGAAGAATATTATCAGAATCTTGCCATCTAAATGGAGGTCTATGGTAACTTCTCTTAAATTGCTAAAAATCTGAACAACACTTCTTTTGAAGAACTGGTGAGTTCTTTGAGAAGTTATGATATTGAGCTGGAACAAGACAGACCTCAGAAGAGAAGTAAATCTATTACTCTTAAATCCATCAGAATATTTGAGAAGATGAGATCACTTTAAGAAGAATAGATCTAGGATTCCAAAGAATATTTGTATGAAGACGAAGATAAGTTGTCACTACTGTCAAGAAGGATCAACCAACTCTAGAAGAGAAAGCAAGACAATAGATTCAGAGGAGCTAGAAGGACTAGTGGTCACTTCGAGTATAATTTTGATAAAAGGAAGTTTAGTAGCAACAAGGATGTCACTTGCTACGAGTGTAATGAGCCAGGACATTACAAGAATGTTTGTCCCAAGCTCAAGAAGGACAAGCCCCAAAAGAAAACTTTCAAAGGAAAAAAGAAAAGGCAAATGACTATGGGATGACTCGGATTCCTCATAAGATGACTTAAGGAAGAACAAGTCAGCATTGCACTGATGGCTACCATCAGAGCTTCTGATGTAATGATTAAACCAGAAGCCGATGTTGACTTTGATTCAGACATAAAAGAGGTATTTTCTGACCTTTCTCACTCTGAATTAACTTGTTTTTTACTTGAACTTCTGGAAAAAAATTCTTTTCTTAAGAACAAATTCAAGGAACTTAAAAAGGTCCATGAATTTGCTTCTAAAGAACACAACAAACTTAAGGAAGAATTTTAATCTTTAAGAGAAGAAAATTATATTCTTAAGATTGATTACTCTGCTCTCAAAAGAAAGAGTTCCAGTCTTGAGAAGGAAATTCTTTCAGAAGCTTCTGTGAGCACTGATGATGTCATAAAGAAATATGATAAATCATTCTAGAAATTTCTTGCTAGAAGCCTGGGTAGAAGCGTCATGGTTTCAATGATCTATGGCGTAAGCAAAAATGGTACAAAAGGTATTGGTTATGTTTCTTATGAAGAATCTGATTCTAAAAAAGAAGACAAACCTAATACTCTTCATTCTTATTTTGTCTCTACTGGTTCTAAGCCTAAGGTAAAAGAAAAAGGTAAAAATCTTTATGTTCCTAAGGCTAATCCTAAAGCAAAGTCCTGTTTCAAGAATTCAATTAAATATGTTTATCCTGCTCCTAAGCCCAAGGTTGTGAGCAACTCTGGGAAGACTAACATACAAGGACCCAAGAAGTTATGGGTACCTAAGAAATAGATAATTTATGTTGTAGATATCTTTAGCAGCAAATTCAAGACACCAATCATCGTGCATGGACTCTGGCTGCTTGCGACACATGAGAAGAAGAAGGCATATGTTCCAAAGCCTGAAAATTAAGCCTCGAGGTGTCGTTGGTTTTGAAGGTGATCACAAAGGGAATATTATAGGCTCCAAAACAATTGGCAAAAATTCTCTCCCTTCTATAAATAATGTTTTGATTATTGATGGATTAATGTATAACTTACTGTCCATAACTCAATTAAGTGACAATGATTATGATATAATATTTAATCAAAACTCATATAAGGCTGTTAGTCAGAAGGATGGATCAATCCTTTTCAATAGCAAGAGGAAGAACAACATCTATAAGATTAGACTTTTTGATATTAGAAAGAAAAATAGAAAATGCCTTATGTCTGTTAATGAAGAGCAATGGATATGGCATAGATGTTTGGGCCATGTTAGCATGAGAAGAATCTCTTAGCTAAGTAAGTTGATCTTGTTAGAGGCCTTCCAAAACTGAAGAGCTCTTCAGAAGCTCTTTGTGAAGCATGTCAGGAGGGTAAGTTCTTAAAAACCTATTTTAAAGCAAATAATGTTGTTTCTAGTTCTATGCCATTGGAGCTTCTGCACATTGACTTGTTTGGACCAGTGAAAATTTCCTCTATCAATGGTAAGAGGTATGGATTATTCATTTTTTATGACTATATTCGTTGTACATGGGTTAAGTTTCTTAAACAAAAGGATGAGTCACATTCGTATTTACTACTTTATGCTCTCAAGTGCAAAATGAGACGAATCTTAGAATTGTCAAAGTTAGAAGTGATCATGGTAGCGAGTTTGAAAATAAAAACATTGAAAATATTTTTGATGAAAATGGAACTTCCCATGATTTCTCCTGCTCTAGAACTCCACAACAAAACTGAGTTGTAGAGAGGAAGAATAAGACTTTGCAAGTAATGGCTATAACCATGTTCAACGATACTAACATGGCAAAGCATTTATGGGCAGAGGCAGTCAACACAACATGTTACTCTATAAGACCTATTATGGGTAAGACTCCTTATGAATTGTGGAAGAACATAAAACCCAACATTTCATAATTTTATCCTTTTGGATGTGATTGTTTTATGTTGAACACTAAAGAGAATCTTAATAAGTTTGATTTTAAAGGACAAAAGTATATCATGTTAGGATACTCTGAATGCTCAAAAGGATACAAAGTTTATAAACTTGAAACTCTTATTGTTGAGGAATCTATTCATGTTAGATTCAATGATAAGCTTGACCCTGAAAAGTTAAAGCTGATTGAAAAGTTTGTAGATCTGGAGATTAACTTTTCAGACTCAGAAGGTAATGACGTTGCTGCAAAAGAACCAAAGCATAAGGAAGCTGGAGAAGCCAACTAGAAGCTTTTGAAGTTCAAACTCCTTTAAGGAAGCACAAAACCAAATCATCACATTCTGAAGAATTGATTCTGGGCAATAGGTCTGAATTAATTCTCCATCAATGATGTGTGGGCTCTTGTTCCAAGACCCAAAGGAACTCATGTGATTCGAACAAAATTGGTTTTCAGAAACAGGCTCAATGAAAAAGGAGATGTGGTAAGAAGCAAGGCTTGGCTGGTTGCACAAGGTTATAGTCAATAAGAAGGGATTGACTATACAGAAACCTTTGCACCAATTTCCATGTTAGAGTCTATTTGTCTCTTAATTTCATTTGTTGTTAATCATAACATCATCTTGTATCAGATGGATATTAAGAGTGCATTTCTGGCTTTGAGTATCATAAAAATCCAGATTTTGTTTTCAAACTTAAGAAATCATTGTATGGTCTTAAAAAAGCTCCCAGATCTTGGTATGAAAGATTTGAAGGATAGAAAAATACAAGAAAAGGGGTTTTCAATAAATAAAACAATATAACACATTGGTTATCCTGGTTCGCTTGAACTTAAAGCTACTCCAGTCCACCCGTCAAGGTGATTTTGCCTCTCTTAATCAAGGTCTTAATCCACTAATCAATGATGATTACAAATCACGAATACAACCATCAATGTCTTCGTGAGATCAAACCCCAACTCGATTTCTCAAGGAAATACAATTCCAAACAATTATACAGTTTGTTTACAAATGCTTCTAACAAGATATATCACGACTATGATGTTTACATAAATTATAGCACAAAGAATAACTTAAGAGATAAGAATATATGAGAGTAATTAAAGCTCTCTTTTGTTTGTATGCATGAGAGTTCTGTTTGATCCATCTTCATAGTCCCCTTTATATAGAAGTTAGGTTCAAAGATCCGTTGGATACATATATGTTTATTTTTGAAGGTTGATGATTTGAGGTTTAATATCCTTTCCAAAAATACAGATGTTGTTCCCATACATAATGTTTCAGCCATTACTTTCTTGATCCTGTATTGATTGTTTTTAATGTGATGTTGGATCTACATACCTCTTGGTCACATAACTTCAATTTGATGAATACGTTGAAAATTATTTGTTCTTTCAGAACTTTCCTATCAGAGTACAACTGGCAACTTGGTGCTTCCAAAGTTTTTCTTTAGAATCAGAACTTCTTTTATTGGCATGTCACTTTTAGTTTTTCTTCCGAGCTTCTTATACGCACGTTCTCTTCAGAGCTTCATATCTGATTATTCACGTCATTATCTTCTTATCTTTCATCAGAACTTCTCTGTACATTCAATCAAACGATTAGAGTGCATAATCGTTCTTCACAATAATTATGTATTTGTTATCATAAAAACTATGAATTAGATGTAGAACCAAACTATGTTCCAACAATCTCCCCCTTTTTGATGATGACAAAACTTACATATTTTGATGAAAATTTTTGTAACTTAGATGATATAAGTTCATTGTAACAGATATTATCAGAGTCTCCCTCTGAGTTGAATACTCAGATAAAACAGAATTAGATTATGAATAGAAACTTCCCTGAAGATGATTACTCGTCACTTGTTGGTCAGAGCATATGATGGAAGATTTGAGAAGCCTATGTTGAAGGCTGGTAATGCATACCATAATTTAAGAGTTATACTTTTCATGTAAACTTTCAGAATCAGAAGTTACGTTATATCGAAATGTTTGAGACTTAGTCCAAAACTGCTATATCAAAATATTTTCACTTCTCCCCCTTTTTTATCATAAATCAAAAAGAATAAAATAAGGAAAACATAGAAATACAAAATATTAGAACAATAAAAGTCATGCATTAGAATGAAACGATCATACAGTAGATAAGAAAAAAACATCAGAACAACAATAAGATAAATAAACAACTAGATTTAAGGTTGTGGAGGTGCAAGGCGTGTGAACAATGCTTCCAGAAGACCTTTGATATGAGTGTTGGATTCTTCTTGATTGTTCAATATTCCCTTAATCTCTTTGTTGGTTTCATCTTGTTTATCCAACCTTTCCCTAACAACTTCATTCTCTTTCTTCAACTCATCCATACTTTTCAACATGAAAGAAGTTGGAGCCGTTTCTTCAACAATCACGTTTGCAGAAGATTCTTCAACTGACTTTCCTTTGTCTTTGTAAATGACAAGAGGTTGAGGTTCAGGAGATGGTTCTTGAACTTCTAGTTTCTGTAGAGATTCCCAAGGAGCGTTATCCAGTTGTAGAAGAGGTTTCTTTTCCCAGTGTTTCAGAACTTCATCCTTAAAGACATTTAGCTGATCACAAAAGTTATAATGAGCATACTCATAGCTTAGTTCCTTCAGCTTGATGGATTCAAAATTAAACCATTTTTTGAACTGGGTTCAAAGGGAGTCAGAAGCAGTTGGGTCGATATTGTTGATGCAAACCTGCTTCAGAGTATTGATCTATTCCTACATTTCTGTCTTAAAATCCAGCAACAATTTACCAACATCTGGTTTGGTTGGTTTTGGTTTGAGTTTTGGAACGACTATTTTTTGGGAGGAATTGATTAGGTTATTCCAGGCTTGCTGATCAACTAGAATTCGTAGATGATCTTCTGGTTGTTGATGATCTGAGGAGTTTTGAATACAGAGAGGTGAGTTTGGTGTTGATGTATGTGAAGAGGGGGTATCTGGGATGATATGGATGTTCTGTGATTGAGGGATGATGATATTTTATGGTTCAGGGTTATTGAGAGGACAAGTTATGCTTGGTATTTCTAGTGTTATTTCAGGTATTTGTTTTTCAGAGACAACATTTGGATTTTCTAGTTGGGGAGCGTCATTGGATAGATCATACTGATCAATATTAAAAAGAACTTGGGAAAGGCTGAGTTTGAGCAGTATAGGTAGAAGAGGGGTTGATCAGAGTTTGATTAGTGGTTGTGGTGGTGTTGGTTTCAATGTCAAAATCATCAAAAGTTTGTAGTGAGAGATGTTAAGAGGGTTTTGGAGATGAAGAATGTTCATATGTTTATAAAAGTATTGATTCAACAATAGAAATGAAAGAAGAGGTACCTTGTTTCTTAGCAGCTTTATGAGTCTTGTTGGAAGTTCCTTCACCAGCAACTTTCCTTTTCTTCGACTTTCTGATGAGTGCCCCTGGTGGTTGAGGAAGATTCTGAATATTAATATTAGAAACAGTTCCATCCTTTTTGCAAGCATCCAGATATCTGACAATGACTTCAGGAGGATCTTCTTGAGTTAAGAGGGGAAAGTCATTCAGAGGAATTCTTCTTGTAGAGATAACCTCCTTTACGATTTTGGTTGGGTCCTTCTTGATGTGATCTATGATCTTCATCTTTTTGAGGTTTTGGCGTTGGGGGTTTTTCTAATGCAGGTTTCCAGCTCACCTGCTTGTTGAGCTTCACTCAGATATTCTATCAACATGTTTTCTGTCAGAATATCTGAGATCATCCTTCCTAATGGAATCCAATCTCTTTGGGTTTTCTCATTTTCTCTTATTTCCTTGAATATGGTCTACAGATGATTGAACAAAAGGTATGGAAGGTTGATTCTGACCTTGGTAGCAATGTAGTACATAAGATATTGTTGATCAATGTTGATGTAGTCAGGAGAACTTGTTGGTTTTCTGTGATTGATACATCCCAGAATGATTCTAGCCAAGATTCTGAGGTAGTCTTTCATATCTTTAATCTTGTTGGAGTGAAGTCTAGAAACAAAAATCTCTTGAGAGACTTTGTTCAGATCATATTTTATTTCTGCCATGTCACTACACTTGACTCCGGTTCCATCATGTCCAATAAGAGTTGCAATGACTTTCTCAGTGATGATGATCTTTTTCCCCATTACAAACGAAGTAACTTGAAGATCAGACACTTTTGCATGAATCCATAATTTCTTAACCAATTTTGGGAAAACTTGACCAACCAACCTATCAAATAAATTAGTCCACCCTTGAAATTCAACATCAGGAACAATATCATACCCATTTTCTTGAATACTCTTGAAATCTACCATAAGTTCAAAAATAACTTCAAGGTTCTTGAGTGGTGTGAGGAGGGTTCTTTCCGGTTCAATGTAGTTATCTTCGTTTGGGATGGAACTTTATTTAGGAATGGTTTTTGTATGAACGAGATCTTGTGAAGTGTGTTGGTGAGAAGAAGTCATTGTTCACAGGATTTATGATTTTAGGAGAGAAACAAAATACAGAGAAAATGAGTGTGTGAAGGTAATGGTGAAAAGTGTATGTAAGAAGGTGTATAAATAGGCAACAAAGAAAACATGAGATTAATTAAAATTAAAAAAATTAAACATAATGATTAAAAGCATTAAATGATTTATGACAAGGAAGAGGAGTGAAGATATTCAAAATAGTTATCGATGTGACTCGCATCTCAATGCATCAACTCAAACATTTTGGCCAACCAGAGTGTGAACACATATTCAATCTCAGAGAGTGACACTACATTTAGGGTTGACAGATGTTGATGTGGTGAGCTGTTGATACTATCTTGAAATGAAACATTTTACCTTATGTTCAGATCTTCTAGATAGTTTCTGAGTCAAACTTCCTTCTCACTTATGAAGAATCTCGTATATATGATAATCTTCAAGCTGACTCTTCATCCAGAGCATTTGAGTACTGCATCCAGCTGCAGCTATATATTCAGCTTTAGTAGTTGATAGTGCTATGGTGGATTTTCTTTTGTTGGACCAAGATACCAAGTTGTCTCCTAGAAATTGACAGCTTCTAGAAGTGATTTTTCTTTCTATTCTATCTCCAACAAAATCAGCATCACAATACCCTACTAATTTGTTTTTCTTTGGATTTTCTATAACATAGACCAAGATTAGTAGTACCTTTCAGATACTTGAAAATTCACTTAATTGTTGTTAAGTGAGATTTCTTTAGGATTCGATTGGAATCTTGCACATAAACAAACACTATATAGAATATCAGGTATCGAAGCGGTTAAATAAAAGAGAGAACCAATCATACCTCTATAGAGCTTCTGCTCAACTTTCTTGCTTACCTTTTCTTTTTCCAGAATGCATGTAGGATACATTAAAGTTTTGGCTGACTTACTTTCTGACATGTCAAATTTCTTCAGAAGTTCTTTAATATATTTTCCTTGATATATAAAGGTTCCTTCTGGAGTTTGATTAATTTGAATTCCCAGAAATAACTTGAGTTCTCCCATCAGACTCATTTTAAACTATGCCTGCATAGACTTTGCAAATTCTTTGCCCAAAAAGGCTTTAGTAGACCCAAATATAATATTATCTACGTAAATTTGACAAACCAGAGTATCATTTTTAAATATTTTACAGAATAAGGTTGTGTCCACTTTCCCCCTGGTAAACTCGTTTTCTAAAAGAAAGTTACTTAGTCTTTCATACCATGCTCTGGGAGCTTGTTTCAGACCATATAACGATTTTTAAGTTTATAACATATTCTGGATGTTTTGTATTTTCAAAACTAGGGGGTTGGTGCACATAAACTTCTTCATCAATATAACCATTTAAAAATGCACTTTTGACATCCATATGATAAAGAGTGATTTCATTATTTACAACAAATGAAATTAAAAGTCTAATAGATTCTAACCTAGAGACTGGATAAAAGGTCTCAGTATAGTATATCCCTTCTTGTTGACTATAACTTTGTGCAACCAGTCGTGCTTTGTTCTTGAAAACTCCTCTTTCGTCATTTAGCTTGTTTCTGAAGACCCACTTAGTTCCTATGATATTGAATCCTTTTGGTTTGAGAACTAGATCCCTACATTGTTTATGATAAATTGATTAAGTTCTTCCTGCATTGCAAGTATTCAATCTTTTTCTTGAAGTGCTTCATCTATGGAGGTTGGTTCTATCATAGATACCAATCCCATGAGAGACTCTTCAACTATTTTAAACGTAGATCTTAATCTGATTGCATCGTTCTTCTTTCCCATAATCATATCTTTAGAGTGTGCTGATCTGCTTCTTGGATGTCTTTTCTAAATGGGTTCTTTAGATGTTTATGTAGCATCGATGTTGATTGTAGTTATGTATTTTTCTTCATTGGTCTTGTTTTCTGAGCTTTTGCTTTCAGAAGATCTGTCTCCAGTACATGTAATTTGAACTTCTATATCTGCAAAGTTTTCAACTTTCTTTGACTTTTAAGAACCAAGCTTATCATCAAATATGACGTTAATTGATTCTTACATAATTTGTGTTTGTGTTATATACTCTATAGCCTTTTGAGAATTCAGAGTATCTTAACATGAAGCTTTTTTGTGCCTTAGAATCAAACTTGTTCAGATGTTCTTTGATGTTTAAAATATAACAAGTGCATCCAAATGGACGGAAATAAGAAATGTTGGGGTTTTTGTTCTTCCACAGCTCATATGAAGTCTTTTCCAGAATAAGTCTTATGGAGATTCTATTCTGAATGTAGCACGTTGTGTTAACTTCCTCTACCCATAAGTGTTTAGCAATGTTAGTCTCATTGATCATGGTTCTGGCTATTTCTTGTAATGTTCTATTATTTCATTCTACAACTTAGTTTTATTGGGGAGTTCTAGGACAAGAGAAATCACGGGAAATTCCATTTTCATTAAAAAAGTTTTCAAAACTTTATTCTCGAATTCTCCACCATGATGACTTCTAAATTTTATAATTCTAAACTCTTTTTCATTATGAACATGGTTACAGAAGGTAGACAACACAAAGTGTGACTTATCCTTGTGTCTTAATAACTTTAACCATGTCCATCTGCTATAGTCATCTACGATCACTAATCCATACTTCTTACCACTAATGGATGCAGTTTTCACTGGTCCAAATAAATCTATACGCATAAGTTCTAATGTTCTAGAGGTAGAAACAACATTTTTATATTTAAATAAGGTTTTGCAAACTTTCCTTTTTGACATGCTTCACACAGAGCATCTGAGCTGAACTTCATGTTGGAATTCCTGTGACCAGATTGAGTTTGTTAATTTGAGATATTCTTCTTATACTAACATGCCCCGATCTTCTGTGCCATACCCATTTCTCATTTTTAACAGACATAAGGAATTTTACATTCTGAATTTTTCAATTTAGAAAGTTTAATTTTATAAATGTTATTATTTCTCTTTCCATTAAATAAGATTGATCCATCTTTCTGACTAACAACTTTGCAGGACTTTTGATTGAAGATTATATCATAACCGTTGTCACTTAATTGACTTATGGACAACAAATTATTTATTAATCCATCTACTAAAAGAACATTAGTTATAGAGGGAAGTGTACTGTTACCAACAGTTCCAGAGCCAATAATTTTTCCTTTCTGATTGCCTCAGAAACCTACATATCCTCCAGATTTAATTTCCAGGATTTTGAACATATGCTTTCTTTCCGTCATGTGTCGAGAGCATCCATAGTCCAGGTACCAAGACTGGTGTTTCAACTCTGCTGCTAAGGACATCTGCAATATAGATAATTTTATCCTTAGGTACCCATATCTTTTTGGGTCCTTTTTGGTTAAAGATTCCAAAATTCTGATTGAATTTTGATTTTACATAAGAGTTCCCAGAATATGATTCACTAGTATATCTTATATCATGTGTGTGTCCATATGTGAAATGTGAGTTCAGAGGTGTGTGTTTTATGACCATGTCATCTATTTGTTTTGGTTGATATGGTTCTTCCCCTATTGGTTTCACATATCTTATACCTTTTCTGTCGTTTCTGCTAACTCCATAGATCATTGAAGTCATCTTGCTTCTATTTATGTTTCTATCTAGAAATCTTTGAAAGCTATAATCATATTCTTTTATGATGTTATCAGAAAAATTTGAAACTTCTGAGACAAATTCTTTCCGAGGTTTTTGTAATTCATTAATAAACGATTTTTCATTTTCAAGTTTAGAATTGATTTCTTTTAGATCATAGTTTTTTGCTTTTAGTTTTCTAGTTTCTTCAGCTTCAGATACTACACCATGTTCCAGGTTCTTGTATTTGATTCGAAGTTGCTGATATTTTTCAAGGATTTCAAACAGACTATCTTATAATTGAGATCTAGAGAATTTAGAAAATACCTCTTATGCGTCCGAGTCTGATTCAGATTCTGATGAATGTATGTCATCTGATACGTTGGCCATTAATGCTATATTGGCTCGTTCATCTTCTAATACATATTTCACTTCAGAAGATTCTGAGTGATCCCAGGTTGCCATGAGACTTTTCTTCTTTTCTTTGACAAATTTCTTCTTCGGCTTTTCTTTATGAAGTTTGAGGCAGTCGCTTTTGTATTGGCCTGTCTCTTTGCATTCGTAACAAACAATGTTTTTGTTGCTTGACTTTCTGTATCCAGAGGATGATTCAGAGTGATTACCTAATCTTTTAGGGTTTCTGAATTCCCTTTGTCCATGCTTCTATAGCTGATGGACTCTTCTGGAGAGAATAGTTAGTTCGTCTTCTTCTAATGAGGATCCACCAAAGCTTTCTTCTTCTTCCTGAAAAGCTTTAGTTTCATATTTTTTATTAGGTTTAAGAGCAAGATTCTTACCTTTCTTCCAAGGCTAATCTTCTTCTAGTTCTATCTCGTGACTTCTCAAGGAGCTCACTAGTTCCTTAAGTGATATTTTGTTCAGATCATTGGCTAGCTTTAAGCCTATGGCCATAGGTCTCTACTTCTTGGGTAAGATTTTGATGATTTTATTTACACGATCTATTGTGGAGTACCCCTTGTCCAGAACTTTTAATCCAGCTACCAGAATTTGAAACCTTGAGAACACTGTCTCAATTGTTTCATCTTCTTCCATCTTGAAAGCCTCGTACTTCTGAATGAGTTTTAAGGGCTTTGGTCTCTTTGACTCGAGTGTTGCCTTCATGCGTGATTTTTAGAGATTTAAAGATGATATGAGCCAAATATCTGTTTGTGATATCCTCAGTGTATGAGATGACACTCAAAAGGATCGTTCTGGCCTTGTGAAGATTTCTGAACTCTTTCTTTTTTGATATGTCATATTCTTTTTATCGATCTTCTGACCGTTTGCATCAATTGGATGAATGTAGCCATCAGTTACCATGTTTCAGAGATCAGCATCATGAGCTAGAAAGAAAATTTCGATTATGTCTTTCTAGTGATCGAAGTTTTCACCATCAAATATCAGAGGTCTGTTGCTTATTTTGTCTTTCTCATCATAGTTGTTGTTTTGAACTGATTCCGCCATAGTGTTTTTCTTGCTAGGATCTTTTTCTAACACGGTTAAGTGTTATCACCCAGAACCGTGGTCTGATTCCAATTGAAGGATAGAAAAACAAAATAAAGGGGGGTTTGAATTGGGGTTTTCAATAAATAAAACAATATAACACGTTAGCTATCTTGGTTCGCTTGAACTAAAAGTTACTCCAGTCCACCCATTAAGGTGATTTTGCCTCTCTTAATCGAGGTCTAAATCCACTAATCAATGATGATTACAAATCACAAAGACAACCATCAACATCTTCTTGAGATCCAACCACAACTCGGTTTCTCAAGGAAATACAATTCTAAACAATTATACAGTGTGTTTACAAATGCTTCTAAATATCTATATTAGGACTATGATGTTTACACAAATTATAGCATAAAGAATAACTTAAGAGATAAAAATATATGAGAGTAATTATAACGCTCTTTTGTTTGTATACGTGAGAGTTTTGTTTGATCCATCTTCATAGTCCCCTTTATATAGAACTTAGGTTCAAGGATCCGTTGGAGACATATATGTTTATTTTGGAAGGTTGATGATTTGAGGTTTAATACCCTTTCCAAAAATACAGATGTTGTTCCTAGTCATAATGCTTCACCCATTAATTTTTTAACCCTGTATTGATTGTCATTAATGTGATGTTGGATCTACAAACCTCTTGGTCTCAGAACTTCAATTTGATGAATACGTTGAAACTTCTTTGTTTTTTCAAAACATTCCTATCATAGTATAACTGATAGCTTGGTGCTTCAAAAGTTTGTCTTTAGGATTAGAACTTCCTTTACTGGCGTGTCACTTTTAGTTTCACTTATGAGCTTCTTATATACACGTTCTCTTCAAAGCTTCATATCTGATTATTCACGTCATAATCTTCTTAGTTTTCATCAGAACTTCACTGTACATTCAATCAAACAATTAGAGTGCATAATTGTTCTTCACAATAATTATGTATTTTTTATCATCAAAATTATGAACTAGATGTTGAACCAAAGTATTTTCTAACAAGATTAAACAATTTTCTTTTAGAAAATGATTTCACTAGAGGAAAGGTTAAAACCACCTTGATCTGTAAGTCCTTTAAAAATTACATTCTGGTAGTTCAAATATATGTTGATGATATTATATTTGGTTCTGCTAATGCCACCTTGTGCAAGGAATTAGCTTACTCTATGCAGGTTGAGTTTGAGATGAGATTAATTGGAGAACTCAAATTCTTTATGGGAATCCAAATCAATCAAGGACCATGATCGCGACTTTAAGAGTCTATCGGGTTAACTAATGTCAGTGCATAATCTATTCACGTAGTTTTAAAAGATATAGAACCCACAAGAACTAATAATCAAACTAATGTTATCTATTGTTACTATGTAAATCTAAGGCGGAAGATGTTTATGTTTAAATAGAAATGCAACTAAGATTAAATAACTTTAGAAAATATGACAGTGAAAAGAGACTAGAATGTTTATCTCGCATTCCTCAGGGACTCTGTAACTTTGTGGCTTATACTGACGTTAGAAAAGTGTTTAGTAGAAACTATAAATTTAAAGACAAGATCTCAAACTCTCGTGGTTTTGAATAAAGCCACGTTCCTTGACCATGGGATTTTGCTCTCGCTCACGTATTCAAATCGAGGAACACGTTTTGAAAACTAAACAAGTTATAATCTGTTGTACCCCAAATTTTGACCTAAGATATCATCTCCTACCTGCATCATTACATTACAAGTGTTTGATCCATTGATTTTAAAATTCATAACTTTTTTCAGGCCGAGAGCTATTTATGTTGAACACTAAATCATTTAATCGATTCGTGCTAAAATAATGTTTATTAATTATTTATTATCTTAAATTTAAATAATTGGAATTTGTTTTCGATTATTATGTAATTTAAAGATGTATAGATAATAAAATAAACATTAGAGAAGAGGCGCAGTAATTGTGCAGACAGTATTTATTTATTACTCACTATCTTAAATTTAAATAACTGGAATTCATTCTCAGTTATTACATAATTTAAAGATTTATGAATAATATAATAAGTATTCGGAAAAGTTTATTAATTGGTCAATAATGATTATTTAATCATTTGTCATTCTAAGTTAAATAATTGAAATTCTATTTTAATTATTATAATTTAGAAAGTTATGGATAATGAATTAAATAATGGAAACTATAATTGATCAATGATGTTATTTATTTATTTGTTTACTATTCTGAATTTAGGTAATTGAGATTTATTTTCGATTATCATATAAGTTAAAGAATTGTAAACGATAAAATAAATAATTAGAGAGAAAGAAGAAATTAATTGGCGAATATTGGATTTTTATTCATTTTTTCTAATTGTACAATTATTATGTAAATATTGTATCTATTACAACAAAATTACAATAATAAGTTTACAAAGCTAAAATGAAATAAAAAATTAATCTAATATTCCTAATTCTAAATCTTCTGATCCAATGCATTTTTGTCTGCTCACTTGATGTTACCTGTAAAATTAAAAGAAATTAGAATTCGAACAAATAATTAAAAGCAAAATTATTTAATGTTCATCATTAAAAGCAATGGCCGGAATCAGTTTACTCTTTTTTGCAAATCACGGGATTTCTCCCGGTTCACAAAAAAGAGAGGAATTTTTATAAATGAATGCACAAATCCACTTTTGTCAAAAAAAATTGCATCTTTCAAATTAATTGCATTTTTTAAAATCTAATGCATTTTTTCAAAATATGCACAGCATACAAAGTCCCTGCATGATCTCAACAACATATGCAAGCAAGCAAATGCCAACGTAAACCTATGCCCACATAGTAGAAAACAAAACATAAGCTATACTATTGCATTGAAAGTAAAAAAATATGCAGTTTAACCAATATGCAAGCAATGTAACATTCCTTTTTTCATCATATTCTGGCCTTTTGCAATTTCAGAAAATAGTACAGCATATCATTTTATTGTCAAAACTGTACTGAGAGAG
The DNA here is from genome assembly GCA_948472305.1 of Vicia faba. Taxonomy (NCBI): domain Eukaryota; kingdom Viridiplantae; phylum Streptophyta; class Magnoliopsida; order Fabales; family Fabaceae; genus Vicia; species Vicia faba. The sequence goes on from OX451741.1 coordinate 1,468,999,135, forward strand.
AAAAAGAGAGGGGGAAGTGTGGTTTTACAGGTTTGGCTTAGGCAGGAAAGAGATACAAGACAAACTGCAGTAATATAGCCAGTAGAAGTAAAAACATAAAAGAGGAATAGAAACAAATTAGAGGTAGCAGTATGGTGCAGAATGCCAGGGAAGAGGGTGAAAGTATTTCAAATCTCCAGCCTGTAACGTACACAAAAAGAGGAGAAGACTGTTATAACATAACAACCAAAAATCACACAGATCGGAATCAATCTCCAAGCCTTCAAGACTGAGAAAAAAATAGTTATCAACAGGAAAAACATACAAAAACCAGCAGAACCGACATAACCATTCATTACTGTCAAAAAACCATAAAAATCAATATGGCCTAAACCTCACCAAAAACAAAACTGATTGAGCCCTCAAGCCAACATCACCATCCTACTGTCAAATATATATCAAAAAACAATTTCACACAAAACCAGTTTTAACCATTTCACCATATGGCCTAAACAAAGAACCATCCTTTCCACTGTCCAACCAACATAACCAGCATACCCATAAACCTGTCAAACTTATTTCCCAAGCCATGAACATCATCAATCACAAACCTGCTGAAGCCAAGCTAGGCCAAACCTGAAACGATCCAAGCCAAAACCAACTTCGAAGGCAACATAAGCAAGGCCTCAATACATTCATCATTAGCCAAAAAAAAAAGCAAAATCATACAGTAGTATAGGCGAGAAGAAGAAGAAAATGCTAGTCAAAAAGTAAGCATTTCAACAGTAGCACTCAATCGTCCAAAACATCAAAGCATACAGTACCAAGGCAAAAGAAGAAGAGAAAGATCAAATCTAAGATAACCAGCAAGAAGAAGAAGGAAACCATATAAAATACCGGCCACCGAAGCAAGCTCGTGACGCGCCTCCCTTCCTCGCCTCAGCCTCCTACGCTCACCCGACCTCCTCCTCCGTCTCCGAAGGTAACCTCTTTCCTTCCCTTTCTTTCATGCATCAAATAACAGCGAAAGTTCGAAGTAAGAATCATGTAATCAGAATTAACACATGCAAAAAAAACGTAACCAAGCTTTAACAAATCAGAAAGCGTTTTCGTACCGTGAACCCATCGTGCCTTGGTTTGCATCGGAGGGAAGAGAAGTTTGGAGCTGGTGGCCATTGGGCAAGGAAGCTTAGGCAAGTTCAGAAGCATGGAGAAGAAGACGCGAAGACGAAGAAGAGAGATGAGCGTCGTTCTGCACCACAGAACCCTAATCCCCAATTATGCTAAAACAATTAACCCTAAAATGATTTGTAAAACTAATGGGCCTCACCCCATTCTCCTACTTAAGCCCACACGACCTGCTTCTGCACCCCCTATTTTTCTTTCTGTTTGGGCCCTCTCAAACCATCTAGCCCATATATTTTACTTGTTTTTTTATTTGATACACTTTTTTTCTTTTTTATTTTACTTTCTCTAATCTTTTTTTAGAATTATTATTATGTTAATTAATTGGTAAGTATAATAAAAAACGAGAGATATGTCTAACTAGGTGATTTTTTTTTAATTAGTTTGACCTTTTTAGTTTAACCTTGGATTTAATTTAAGAGTTTTAATTTTATTTCATTAGGGTAAATTAATAACTTTCCATTTAATTTAGAACCTCTTAATCTTTTAAATAAGTACTTTATTTTTATATATATAAAAAATATAGAATTTAAGAATGTAGACACTTTATTTTTTTCTAATTAATTCTCCTCTTACATCGTTATTAAACAAAACTCTAAAACATATAAAAATAAAAACTTAAAAAATATTTTATTAATTCATTTTCTTGCTTTATTAATATTAATATCAAAATATATAAAATAAAACTTAATAACTAAAAAAAAAACATTATGTCTTCGTTAAATAATTCTCTTGCTTTTATCCATATCAAAATGCGTAAAAATTAAAAAATACTTTCTTTTCGTTAATATTAAACAAAAAATCATGAAAATACATTATTCGCATCATTTAGTCTATCATTTAAATTATCGTTATTTAATCATTATCCGCATATTTTGTCTATGTATTTATTCATTTGTTTATTCTGTTTATGTTTAAATCCAAAGGAAAAAACAGTAAATTTGTTGACTTCATGTCCTCAAGTCTAACTGCGCGAACTTTCGCATTTCATTAAAACTTAGGATAATTTTTCCTCAAGTATTCAACCTTTTCAAAATTTATGCCCTTTAAGCAAAAACTTCGACATTAGGTCGTCATATCTTCAAAAACCCGTCTGTATCCCGTTTCGGCCAAAACGATTTATTTTCAATCAAGCAATCAATTTTAAATAAAACAGATATTTCAAAAGGTTCCTATAGAGTACTATAGATGCATTGGGTGCTAATACCTTCCCATTGTATAACCAACCCCCGAACCATAAGATCTCTTTTTCAAAAACGCTTTGTATTTTATTATTATTTACATTGCATATTTAGGGTTTTATTTCGCTCTTTTCCCTTTTCCTTTGGAAACAATAAAGCGCGGTGGCGACTCTTGCTTTTGTGAGACGAATTAATCAATAATTCGATCTCCGATTTACCCCGCTACATTTTTTATCGCTACAGAAATGGCGACTCTGCTGGGGAAAGATTGACCTCTTGCTGGTCCATCCCTAAGTGGGTTAAGCCTAATTTGTTTTATCTGTTTACTATTATTTGATTTGCTTGATTATATGTTTAATTTGGGGTGTTTAGGTTTTTTTGCAAAGGACGAATCCTATACCCGGATTAAGTAACACTTAAGGAATAGGACGGGCGGTATAGTCATGTTAACTTTGAGGGAGTAATCCCGAAGAAGGAGGCATGAGATCCCCCACTCAATGGAAGGCCCTCTTGAACTTAATATTTGTTTACCGAGTAATCGGGAAGACATTATTATTTTCGACCTAGGAGCCCGAGAAGTTGAGGACCGTAGAACCCTAACCCATCTTGGCCTTTTTAGGTGTAGCGCGGAGACTATAACGGAGTAATTCGGAAGTAGTTGTTACGCGATGCTACGCTCGGATGAGTTTCTCTTGAGAATATTGCTAATTATCGAGTAATCAAGACGTTGGCAATATCCGAAGGAGGAATGTAGACTCTGGGAACTCTTAGAACCATGTCTTACAGGTGTGATTGAAACGTTAGTACATACCTTTAGGTGGGCTTTACCCTCGACTCCATGCTGAACGTTGAACCTTTGAACCCCATGTTTGCAAGCTTGTGTGTGACTGTTGCATTATCATTCATTCATGCATTCATCAACATCTTTGTAAAAAAAAAAACTTGTTTTTCAAGGAACTTTGGAATGATTTTTGTAGACGTCTCAGGGTATTATGGAACTTGGAAGGAGAAATACTCGAAGCTTCAGCTTCAAGGAGCCCGAGATTGAAGAACTGAAGAGTTTGATTCCGAAGATCGAGAGTCTGACAGATTTTCAGAAGAAGTATGGGTCCATCGTACCGCTCATGAAGCGCAAGATGAAGAAAGGCATCCTCAACACGTTGGTTCAGTTCTATGATCCCTTGTACCGATGTTTCACCTTTCCGGATTATCAGTTGATGCCCACTTTAGAGGAGTACTCCTATATTCTTGGTTTGCCGATCGCCGACCGTGTTCCTTTTTCTGGATTAGAAGAGGAGCCCAAATCTCACGAGATAGCAACCATCACCCACCTGAAGAAGTCAGAGATAGAGGAGAATATGACTACGAAAGGGGGAATCCGGGGTTTGCCGGCGCAGTTTCTGTTGAAGAAAGCTCGCCACTTTGCTGATACAAAGGATACTATTGCCTTCGAGGACGTGTTTGCTTTACTCGCATATGGTCTTTTCTTATTCCCTAACGTTGATAAATTTGTGGATATCAACGCCATCAGAATTTTCCTAATTGGAAATCCGGTCCCTACGCTGCTAGGGGATACGTATTACTCCATCCATCTTCGAAACTCTTATCAAGGAGGGATGATTATTTGTTGTGCGCCGTTGCTGTATCAGTGGTACGTCTCGCATTTACCTGGGTCCGATGCTTTCTGGGATCTCGAGAAGGAACCGCGTTGGGCGCCAAAGATTATGGCTCTCACTCATTTCGACATTGACTGGTACAATCGAGTTTACCACGACGTAGAGATCATTGATAGCTGTGGTGCTTTTCCTAACGTACCTCTTCTCGGTACGAGGGGTGGAATCAACTACAACCCTGTTCTAGCGCGCCGTCAGTTCGGGTACCCGATGAGACATAAGCCGAACAATATCCATGTGAGTGGTCTCTTTCTTCAGGAAGGACAAGATCATCAGGCTGCTAAGAGGGAGATTGAAGGAGCTTGGCGCCATATCCACAAGAAAGGGAGAGATATGCTGGGACATAGAGGTGCCGTTTCTTTGGAGCCTTACCTGTAGTGGGTCCGTGCTAGGGCTTGTGCTCTCAAGATGCCATATAAACTTGAGAAAACTTTATTCCCTGCCATCGCACCATCATCTGTTGTTATCCCTATCGCGGATGTAGGAGAATATCAAGGAAATCTGGCCAGGATGAAGTCCGAGAGGGATGCTTGGAAGGAAAAGTACCATATGTCTGAATATGAGAATCGAGTCCTGACTCGACAGCTAAAAGAAAAGAAGGAGTTGCTGCTTATTCAAGACGGCCGGTTCGTTGACCACGATGAGAAACTTCGTCAGAAGGATGCCTTGCTGAAGAAGTATGCGAGTGAAAGGAAAAGAAAGAAGGAGGGTCCGGTAAGCGTTGCTCTTGTTCCTAATCCGCAGAAGGAAATCATCGATCGACTGATAGCTGAGAAGAAGGAGATGGAAGACTTTTACGAAGAAAGGATCAAGAAGCTCCGATTACAGCTGGTGTTTGGTCCGTCATCTGAGGATTCCGAGTGAGCTTTAGCTTTTAGTTTATTTTATTGATGTCATTTTGTAAAACTATGTAAAAGAGCTTCATGTTCCGAAGTTGTAATTTATTGTTTTATTAAGGGCTTCATGCTCCGAAGTTGTAATTTATTGTTTTATTTTGGGCTTCATGCTCCAAAGTTGTAATTTACTGCTTTCATGTTTTAAAATTGTAATTTATCACTTTATTATGGTTTTCATGTTTCGAAGTTGTAATTTGTTGCTTTCATTATTGGATTTGTTATCCCAAGGTTGTAATTTACTGTTCCAAATTGTAAGTTGTAATTTATCGCTTTCGATTAATGGATTGAGTTTTTGTCGTTCCAAATTCCTTTACCATTGATGTATGCAAAATTATTAAAGTTCCTTGAAAAACTTTTAAAATGAGTCATCATTTGCATCGCCATCATGCATCATTTCACATTCCACCTCACATGTTTTCTAGAGTCTCATCCTTGTTCTTTTTCCACCGAAGGTTGTCAAGCTGTCTCACCGATACGACACTCGGGCCAATCGTCAGAGGAAAATGGAAGATTTGGAACAGGAAAATCATGAGCTTCGTGGGGAAGTTGCTACACTTCGTGTCGAGATAGAAAATTTAACTGCGTTAGTGGAAAGTTTGGTGGCTGTTCAGAATCAGCCATCGACTACGGCTGCCGAGATCCAGACTTCAACTCCCGTGGTTTCCGAGATTGTCACAGTTTCTGCCTCCGTAACTCAAATCAACTCTCCGCTTCAACATCAGATGCCGAAAGGTTTTCCGTGGGGAATGCCTTACAACTTTGTGCCAGAAGGGTATCAGCCTGCCGTACAACCTCTATTTCAACCTGCATTGTCTCTTCCCCAACCAGAGACAATTGCCATGCCGCCAGTAATTCCGTCTGTAACACCTTTTCCGCAACCAATTATGACGACCGTTGCTCCTGTGGTCCACTCCGTGCCTTACTTGAATGAACCTCCTTATCCTGCCGAGCCCGCTGAAAGTTTGGGTCTTTTTGATAGAATGGAAGAATTTCAGGATCAGTTCCAGGAAATGCAGAAGGAGCTTAGAGCATTGAAAGGGAAGGATTTATTTGGGAAGAATACGCATGACCTTTGTTTAGTTCTGAATGTCAAGATTCCAGCGAAATTCAAAGTGCCAGACTTTGAGAGATATAAGGGTGATTCGTGTCCTAGAAGTCATTTGACAATGTACGTGAGGAAGATGTCTACGTACTCCGATGATCATGATTTGTTGATTCATTATTTTCAAGACAGTTTGACGGGTGCTGCTCTAAAGTGGTATATGGGTTTAGACAGCATTCGAATCCGCAACTTTAACGATCTTAGTGAAGCCTTTGTCCATCAGTACAAGTACAACGTTGACATGGCGCCGGACCGGGATCAACTCCGGGCAATGTCGCAGAGAGACCGAGAATCTTTTAAGGAATACGCCCAGAGGTGGCGTGAAATTGCTGCTCAAATCTATCCACCTCTTGAGGAGAAAGAGATGACTAAGATATTTTTGAAGACTTTAGGGTCTTTTTACTATGAAAGAATGATAGCCAGCGCACCCAGTGACTTCACCGAAATGGTAAGCATGGGCATGCGATTAGAGGAAGGGATTCGCGAAGGGCGTTTGGTTAAAGAAGGGAGTCCGTCTAGCAGTACGAAGAAGTTTGGAAGTGTTTTTCCGAAAAGAAAAGAGCAGGATGTCAGTGCTTTGTTTCCAGGTAGGCCTAGGAGAGGTTACTCTCACGTTGCGGCAGTCACTCCGGCTGTCCGCCCAACTTTGATGACCCCAACTCATCAAACTCCACCAACTCAACAACGGCCTTTTCAGCAGCAGCCTCGACAACAGGCTTATCTGTTCAACAATCAGAACCGTTCACCCAGAAAACCGCAGTTCGATGCCATTCCTATGACGTATACTGAATTATTCCCTGCTCTCATCAGAAAGAATCTCATCACGACAAAGCCTCCTCCTGTCGCGCCAAACAGTGCTTCTCCGTGGTACAAGGCGGATCAATTTTGTGAATATCATCAAGGGTCGCCGGGGCACAACCTTGAGAATTTCTTTGCTCTGAAGGCGGACGTACAAAGATTAATTAAGAATGGTATCTTGTCTTTTAAGGATGTTAATCCAAATGTCAGAGATAATCCTTTGCCTCGACATGGGACAGCTTCAGTGAATATGGTGGAAGGTTGTCCGGGGAAGTTCCGAGTTTTTCAAGTCGAACACATAAGAGAGTCGTTGGTCAGGCTACATCAGAGTTTGAGAAGACTTGCCTTTGTTAGGCACCAACACGATTATAATGTTTGTGAATTTTGCTCAAGAGAGGATGATTGTCCTATTATGAAGGAGGATATTCAAAAGTTGCTAGATCAGAGAGTTATCACTATTACCTATGACCGAAATCCGGAGGATGAGGTGAATGTTATCACACCACAATTTAATCTGCCTGAATCAGTAGAGATTGCTTATGACAGTCAGGTTGCGCCTGTTGATCCTTTGATTATTTATCCACCTGGCCCTATGCCTTACAGCTCAGACCAAGCTGTGCCGTACAAGTATAACGCCACAATGATTGAGAATGGGGTAGAAGTCCCTATACCAACGAGACCGTCTTTTGTTAACATTGCTGATGTGAGTAGAGTTACGAGAAGTGGGCGTGTTTTTGCAGCAGTACCGTCGAGGAGACCAGAAGTTCAAGTTAGGAGGCCCATACCGGCGGAGATTCCAGTGGGAAATGTTGAACCAAGGGTTGAGATAGGCCGATCCAATGAACCTATCCCACATCCTGAGGATGATGAGATTTTGAAACTTATCAAGAGAAGTGAATATAAGATTGTGGACCAGCTTTTGCAAACACCTTCCAAGATTTCCTTGCTTGCCTTATTGAGAGATTCTGGTGCGCATAGAGAAGCCTTGATGAAGGTCTTGGACCAGGCGTTCGTAGACCATGATGTGACGGTTGATCAGTTTGATGGGATTGTGGAAAATATAACTTCGTGTAACAATCTTGGTTTCAGTGATGAAGAACTCCCGGAGGAGGGGAGAAACCATAATATGGCTTTGCACATCTCGGTAAGTTGTGGAAACGATACCTTATCAAGCGTGTTGGTGGATACAGGCTCGTCGTTGAACGTGATGCCCAAGACTACGTTGTCTCGGCTCTCATATCCAGGTGCTCCTATGAGGCCTAGTGGAGTAATTGTTAAAGCATTTGATGGTTCTAGGAAGACAGTCATTGGTGAAGTGGATCTTCCCATAGTGATTGGTCCCCATACTTTTCAAATCACTTTCCAAGTGATGGATATCCGTGCTGCCTACAGCTGTTTATTGGGTCGTCCCTGGATCCATGATGCCAGGGCAGTCACCTCTACGCTCCATCAGAGACTAAAGTTTGTAAGACATGGGAAGCTAGTGATGATTGGGGGAGAGCAGGCTATGGTGGTAAGCCATTTATCATCATTTTCTTTTATTGATGCTGACGAGGATGTGGGGACCCAGTTCCAGGGTCTATCTGTTGCTAAGAATACAGTGAAGAAGCAAGGGGCATCCATCTCTTCTTTTGAGGATGTGCGGCGAGTGGTGGAAAGTGGTTCGGCCGAAGGATGGGGCCAGGTGTTGACGTTACCCGAGAACAAGTCTGGGGAAGGTCTGGGTTTTCATCCAATATCTGCAAGGGTCGAGAAAGAGGTGGTTGTTCGTCCGATTCAAGAGGTTTTCCGAAGTGCAGGGTTTGTACATCCTGAGGTTGATGCTATCATAGATGATGATTCCGAGGAAGATTTGCCCGTGTTTGTGACGCCAGAATTGGCTTACCAAAACTGGATAGCTGTTGATATTCCTGTGGTTATGCACATTTCCGAGTAATGTTTTGTTTATTTTTCTTTGAAAAATTCGCTCTGCCCAAGGCGAAACGTATTTTGTGTCGGGCTATGAAAAATAATTCCTTTTGCTCTGCCCAAGGCAAAAGAGAGATCTCTGGGCTTTTTGTTTCAAGTATTTCCCTTTAATGAATAAAAATGTTATTTTGTCCACTGCTGTTTTATTTTTCACTTTTTCTGGGAAATAACAATGAAAATTAATTAATAACATTTTGTTTTATTTGCACAAATCGATTTCTAAAATAAAGCATAATCATATGTGCAGATTAATCCATGACTTAACCATCGAAAACAGTGATCCTATGCCCTCTCCCAACTTTGAATTCCCTGTGTTCAGAGCCGAAGAAGAGGATGATGAAGAGGTTCCTGTTGAGATTTCCCGTTTGCTTGAGCATGATGAGAAGGTCATTCAACCATTTGAAGAGCCTTTAGAGTTGGTCAACTTGGGTGATGAAAAAGATAGAAAGGAAGTCAAAGTTGGAGCATTGCTTATCCCGGAAGTTAAGGAGAAGATGTTGGAGCTTCTCAAAGAGTATGTTGACGTGTTTGCTTGGTCCTACCAAGATATGCCAGGGTTGGACAATGACATTGTGGAGCATCATTTACCGTTGAGACCTGAGTGTCCGCCGATCAAGCAGAAATTGAGAAGGACTCGTCCCGACATGGCTGACAAGATCAAAGAGGAGGTTCAGAAACAGATCAATGCAGGTTTCCTTGTTACGTCGGTCTATCCTCAGTGGTTAGCCAACATCGTGCCTGTTGCTAAGAAGGATGGCAAAGTTCGGATGTGTGTAGACTACAGAGATCTGAATAGAGCTAGTCCGAAGGATGATTTCCCATTACCTCATATTGACGTATTGGTCAACAGTACCGCCAAGTTCAAAGTCTTTTCTTTCATGGATGGTTTCTCTGGTTACAATCAAATCAAGATGGCGCCGGAAGATATGGAGAAGACCGCTTTCATTACACCTTGGGGAACTTTCTGTTATCGGGTTATGCCGTTTGGTTTGAGGAATGCTGGTGCAACATACCAAAGGGCCATGACTGCTTTGTTCCATGACATGATGCATAAGGAGATCGAAGTGTATGTGGATGATATGATTGCCAAATCAGACTGAGGAAGATCATTTGGAACATTTGTTGAAGTTATTCCAGCGTTTGAGAAAGTACAAACTCCGTCTGAATCCCAACAAGTGCACTTTTGGTGTTCGTTCTGGAAGACTTCTGGGCTTCATTGTCAGTCAGAAAGGTATTGAAGTAGATCCTGATAAAGTCAAAGCCATTCGGGAGATGCCCGCACCCAAGACGGAAAAACAAGTAAGAGGATTCCTTGGGAGACTGAACTATATTTCTAGATTTATATCTCATATGACTGCTACCTGTGGGCCGATTTTCAAGCTTCTCAGAAAGAACCAAGGATGTGTGTGGACAGAAGATTGTCAGAGAGCTTTTGATAGCATCAAAGAATATTTACTTGAACCTCCCATACTGATTCCTCCAGTGGATGGAAGACCTTTGATTATGTACCTGACTATATTGGAAGATTCCATGGGATGTGTGCTTGGTCAACAAGATGAGACTGGAAGAAAAGAACATGCTGTATATTATTTGAGTAAGAAATTCACAGACTGTGAGTCTCGATACTCATTGCTTGAGAAAACCTGTTGTGCTTTAGCCTGGGCTGCTCGCTGTCTGCGCCAGTATATGATTAACCACACCACTTGGTTGATCTCCAAAATGGACCCGATCAAGTATATCTTTGAGAAGCCAACCTTATCTGGAAGGATAGCCCGTTGGCAAATGTTGTTATCCGAATATGACATTGAGTATCACACTCAGAAAGCGATCAAAGGAAGTATTTTAGCCGATCATTTGGCTCACCAACCAATTGACGATTATCAGTCCATCAAGTTTGATTTCCCGGATGAAGATGTTATGTACTTGAAAGCTAAAGATTGTGAAGAGCCGTTACCTGAAGAAGGACCTGATCCTGAATCCCGTTGGGGTTTGATATTTGACGGAGCTGTGAATTCCTATGGAAATGGAATTGGGGCAATCATCGTTACTCCCCGAGGTACTCATATCCCGTTCACGGCAAGACTGAAGTTTGACTGTACGAACAACATGGCGGAATATGAGGCATGTATTATGGGTCTCGAAGAAGCAGTGGATCTAAGGATTAAGATTATTGATATTTACGGAGATTCGGCACTGGTGATTAATCAAATCAAAGGAGAATGGGAGACCCGTCATCCTGGTTTTATCCCTTACAGAGACTATGCTAGAAGATTGTTAACTTTCTTCAACAAGGTGGAATTACATCATATCCCTAGAGACGAGAATCAAATGGCTGATGCTTTAGCTACTTTGTCTTCAATGTTTCAAGTGAATGATTGGAACAAAGTGCCTACAATCCGAGTTATGCGCCTCGACAGACCTGCTCATGTGTTTTCAGTGGAAGAGGTCACCGACAACAAACCGTGGTTCTATGACATTAAACGTGTTCTTCAAACTCAAGAGTACCCGCCTGGGGCATCCAATAAAGATAGGAAGACGTTGAGAAGATTAGCAAGCAGTTTCTTTCTCAATGAAGAAGTTTTGTATAAGAGGAATTATGACATGGTCCTGCTCAGATGTGTAGACAGACGTGAAGCAGACATGCTGATGCAAGAAGTACATGAAGGGTCCTTTGGCACTCATGCCAACGGACATGCAATGGCTAGAAAGATGTTGAGAGCTGGTTACTATTGGATGACAATGGAATCTGATTGCTGCAAGTATGTGAAGAAGTGTCATAAATGCCAGATTTATGCGGATAGGATGCACGTGCCGCCGACCCTCCTCAATGTTATATCTTCACCCTGGCCTTTCTCTATGTGGGGCATTGATATGATTGGGATGATTGAACCCAAAGCTTCAAATGGTCATCGTTTCATCTTGGTAGCGATTGATTATTTTACTAAGTGGGTGGAAGCAGCGTCTTATGCTAATGTAACCAGACAGGTGGTAGTCAGATTTATCAAGAATCAGATCATTTGTCGATACGGTATCTCGAGCAAGATCATCACTGATAATGGTTCGAATTTGAATAACAAGATGATGAGAGAGCTTTGTGAGGAGTTCAAGATCGAACATCATAATTCTTCTCCTTACAGACCGAAGATGAATGGGGCTGTTGAAGCTGCGAACAAGAATATCAAGAAGATTGTCCAGAAGATGGTGGTAACTTACAAAGATTGGCATGAAATGCTTCCGTTTGCCCTGCATGGATACCGTACTTCAGTTCGAACTTCAACGGGTGCAACCCCATTTTCCCTAGTTTATGGTATGGAAGCAGTACTCCCCGTGGAGGTTGAGATTCCGTCTCTGAGAGTGGTGATGGAACCTAAACTTTCTGAGGCTGAATGGTGTCAAAGTAGATATGATCAGTTGAGTCTAATCGAAGAGAAGAGATTGACAGCTTTGTGTCACGGTCAATTGTATAAGCAGAGGATGAAGAAGGCTTTTGATAAGAGGGTTCGACCGCGCGAGTTCAGAGAAGGTGACCTTGTACTCAAGAAAATATTATCTTTCCAACCTGATTCTAGGGGCAAGTGGGCTCCGAATTATGAAGGACCGTATGTTGTTAAGAAAGTCTTCTCTGGAGGTGCCATGATTCTCACCAATATGGACGGTGAAGATCTTCCGCGTCCCATGAACGCCGATGCAGTCAAGAAGTATTTCGCTTAGGCGAACTTCTGGTCAAATCAGTCTTGGCATCTGAGCACATTCTGGAATTCAAAGTTGTTAGGGAGAATAGTGATCATTGTTTTTGTATAACCTTTTATTTCATGTACTATTTCCCACATTTTTGTAAATCGTTGGAGTCACGTTGTTAGCGAACTACCATCTTATTAATGAATTTGAGCATTTACCTTCTGTGGGCAAAATTTTAATTTTTTCGGAAATATTTGAAACAAAGTTATTAAAGTATTCTCATTTAAAAAAAAAAGTGTCGTGAATAACGAAAGGAATATTAACGGTTGTTCCAAAGATGGTCAAGCCATGAAATGCGAAGCAGTACAGTAGTTTATCCTTGCGTGATGAACTCGTTTTCTTTTAAAATCGTCATGAGGTGTTGGTTGTGTAAACTTGTGTTTTTTCGGGGTACTAAGTTTGGTGACTCCCCGGTTGTTCCAGTTAAGCATTGTTTTGGCTATCTTTATTTGGGCGATTTCTGAAGTGTGGTACGCTTTGTCTCATACCGTGGTCTATTGGTTTTAGAAGATTGGATTTGGATGCTTTTCTCCTCAGAAGACTTGAGCCTTGTAGCGTGATACTCTCCGACATTGCTTTGTGTTTCCAGTTCCGTTTATCTTCCGTCTTTTCAAGATTGGCCAAGTATCTATTATGCTGTGACATCTTATTATCTTCAAGTTATTCCGTCTGGTTGTTTTGTCAGCATAACATTCATTTATTCATTTACACTTATATCACGCATGCATATTCACATTTGCCTTTTGTTGTACCCCAAAATTTGCCCTCCCATATTCTCCAAGATTTGACAAGTCAAGGTCACAAAATTCCCCCAGGGTTGTGCAGCTCAACTATCTCCTATACAGTCAAAACTAGGGTTTGAGTTCTGGTCAAGCAAATGAACTTTTCAAAGGCCCAATCAAGTCTCATATGCCTACAAAGGTGGTCAAGTATCCTCATGTCAAGTTTCAAGGCACTCAGCTCAAAATTGCACAGTCAAAACCCTAGATTGCACTACAGTCAACTGTAGGGGCAAAATGGTCATTTGACAGTCAAAAGTTCAAATTTTTGGTCAATATATCATTTTGAAGCCACAAACATCATTTGATCAATGCTTGATCATGATTCTCAAAATTTGGCTCAGAAATCATCAAAAATACAAAAGTTGCTATATTTGGACAGCTGAAAAAGTCAACTGAAATTGACCAGGGCATAACATTCACATGGATTATCAGAAAAATTCCATCCAAAGCTCATTTTGAAGAGAAAGACATTTCCTACAATTCATCTTCATGTTCCAAGTCCAAGAAATGCTCTCACAAAAAGTTATCAATTTCAACATTATAGGTCATTTTCAAAAGTCAACAAAAAGGGACTTTAAGTCAAAGACCATAACTTGAGATTGTTAAATCAAAATGACATGGGACCAAAGGCATTGGTTAAAGGACTCAAAGACCTTTCCAAAATGTCCAAGAACAGGTGAAAAGCTTAAAAATTGACCAAGTTATGCCTTGTGGAAGTTGGGAAATTTTTGGAAATTTTTGAAAGTCAACATTGATGCAAAAGGCCTAAAAATGCAAATGGGCCTATTTTCCTTCCAAATTTCTTCATGCCAAGCCTATGCACGACCACTAGGCCCAAAGGGAAGCATTTTCATATTTTTTAATTATTTATTTGAATTAATATTAATTTATATTCATTTAAATCATTTTAATACATGAAAAATATCAAACTTAACCTAAAAAATCTTTTCATGCATGTTTTAACCTCAATATTTCGTGCTTGATTGATTATGGCAAGTTTTGATAAGATTTGAGCATGATTGAACCAAAAGCCATGAGAAAAAGATTTGAAAAAGATCTTGTAAAATCAAATATTGAAATTCATCAATGCATAAGATTTTGTCCAATTTTTCTTAACCTAATCACTCCCTATATGATCAGAATCAAGACCTAATGCCAAGGGGACTGGAAGCTGCGCATAAACAAGCTTTTGCATATTGAAAAATTCTCATAAAACTCAAATACTGAAATCAAGGTTTTAGGTCGATTCAAGCTTCAATCTTGATCCCATTAGCATTCTCAGGCATTCCTGGGCATATTCCAACCATTGGCATCAACTCAGACGCCTTGAATTGGTATCAAGAATCCGGACTATACCTTGAAATTTTTTGAAATTGAACAGCATGATTCCATCATCTTTTTGCATTTTTCTTTGTTGATTCATGTTCATAAATGTGTTTCTAAGCTAACCACTACATTTAATTATGTTATTTTGCCCTATATGCCAATTCACCATTAGAGAGGCCTAGGGTTCCGAAACTTCCAAATTGGGCGTTCTCAATTCTTGTAAAATTAAGACATACCAATGCTATGATTGAAATCTACAGGTTGAGACGAAGAAGACAGGATGCTCGCGCTCAATTTATGAGCACTCAGAACCTAATCGCTATTTTGGAAACATGCGTATATTGAGGGGGTTCAAAACCCCCGTTAAACGTTTGTTATTTTTTCAGGCAGAAAGAAACACGAGGAAGACGAATACATGGCATCATCTGAGTGGCCGTTTCAAATTTTGGTGCGCGTTCCAAGCGTGAATCCACTTTTCTTTTATATTATTTGTATTATATTATATGTTAACTAAATGCGCTTGGTTCAGTTGGTAACATGTGACATGAATAATCCTCAAGACCTGGGTTCAAGCCCCAGGTCTGGCAAAATCTCAATGTTATTTTTCAATACGTTATTCCATGCTACGCTAATATCCAGGTACACCATAGTCCCTCCATCATCAACATGCCACGTCTGCTTGGAGGTCAATCTAAAGGTTGGAAGCTGAAGAACACCTACGCCTGGTCAAACGCATCATATGGAATCATGAAAAGTCAGCAAATTCAAATCTTGTTGGGCCAGAATTTCCAGGCCTATACCTCCTTATTTGGGGCAACACCCCACCTTGGTTTGCATTTTATATTTTTTCTTCTCATTTTTATTTTTGTTGTTTTATTTATTTTATTGTCTTAATTCAATTAATTTATTTTTCTATAAAATCTAAAAACATTATAAAAATCAGAAAATACAAAAAAATATAATATTTATTTTATTATAATTATTTTCATAAATAAATTAGAATGTAAATTATGTAGTGTAATTAGGTTTTAATTTTAATTCCTTTTTAATAAAAATCCAAAAATGTAGAATTTAGGTTTTAATTGTTAATTCTTTTTTTTATTCCCCTTTTTCCACAATAATAATTATTATTTATTTATTTATTTTCCTATTTAAATTGTACATAAATGAATTAGGTTTAACTTAGATTATATTTTAATTCCTTCATAATAAATAAAAAAATATTAGAATTAGGGTTTGCTTCTTAATTTAATTTCAATTAACTTTTTTTTTTCTTATTAAATCTAAAAAACATAAAAATACCTAAAAACATTTTTCTTCTTAATTTTAATTTTAATTCCTCTTTATTTAATTAATTCATTAACTTTAACTATTGTTTGTAAAAGGGTCCAACGCCTTAGTTTTGCTTTAATTATTTTCTTTTGCGCATTTACTTTATCGCTTATTATAATTTTGTATCTCTCCCAAGGCCATGTACATTTATTTATCGCGCTTTTTATCGCTTTATTTATTTTTCGCTAAATCGGGTCCGGTTTAATTTTGGCGATGTGGACCCGCGCCTTTGTAATAATCTTAGATTTATTTTCCGCAAACTTTATCTCTGTTAATATGCATGCAAGAATGAATGGCAAATTAAAATCAAGCGTAGAACACGACAAGACAAATAACTGAAACATGACACACAATTCGCACACACCACCCCTAGGGTACGCCTCACTGTTGCCTTTCGAAAGGTGGTCGTCGAGTAGAGGACGTCTTAGTAAGTCCTCATGATCCGGGAACCTGGCATGAGGGTAGCTTCTAAGGTGTCTTCCCATTGCTCTGGTGATCACCATGTCCCTACAAACTCGAATTGACCCGAACACCTCCAACGGTGGTGCTACCTACCTCTCAATGGTGGGATGGCACTACTTTAAAGGACATTTACACAGACGAACTCCTTAGGGTAGGTAGGTTCTCGTAGATACTTGCTCTAATCTCAAAACAAACTCAAAAAGACTTTTCACACTGACACTTTTCAAAAGCTTTCAAAGCAAACTTTTCAAACACTCTGACGTACGAGTCGATCTGAAATTTTTCAAAGAAACTTTTTAAACCCACATTGAAAAGCAAGCAAACAATTTTGAAAACACATTGAGCAAGTATCTAAGAGCCCATGGATAACCAAGGATAGAAAGGGTGCTAACACCTTCCCTTTCTATAACCTACCTCCCGAACCGAGAGCGATCTCTTTAAAGGAATTTTTCTGTGCTTTTGTCCTTTCCAATTGGAGAAAATAAAAGACGGTGGCGACTCTTGCTTCCGCGACATTTCGCGAACCAGCGTTAAACAGTCAGTTCCAGATCCACCGATCACAGAACTGGCGACTCTGCTGGGGACCCTTTATAAAGTGAGGTGTACCTTAGGGCTAAGTCATAACTGTGTTTTCACTTGTATTGTTTTGCTTGCTTTACTATTGTGGGTTGCATCGGAGATACATAGATCCTAACCCGGATCTGGGGATACCCTGTTTAGGTAGCATAAGCTGTGAGGGACCTGTCCGGCGTAGACCGACACAGGTGAAGCAGTGGCTACGTTGGTGTGGCACCTTAGTCTGTACCGATATCCCTTGTGTCGCAACGAGGAGAATATGGGTCTTCTAAGGAGTCATTAAGCACCAACAACCTTAGAACCTTAATTGACACAACTTGGCCTTTAGAACAGTAGCAGTATGCTACGCCCATTGAGGCTAAACTCTCGTGATGGTTCTGGCCGCAAGAAAAGATTGCGATGCTGGAGTTATGACCGATTGAGGGTAGTCAATGACATTGGGATCCTCTAAGAACCCGGTTACTTTTGATTAGGACAGGTATGAACCAACAAACTGAAAGAGGGTAATACCTAGACCTCATGCTGGCCTAAACTTTAGGGGCTTGCTTTGGGTAACTTGTGTGCCTTATTATGTTTGCCTTTGTATCTGTATGTGGTGTGCTTTATCATAACATCATAGCATCATGAGCATTGCATGCATCCTGCATAAGAACTGACCATTTCAAAGACAAGAGGGTTTCATCTTTGCTCTGTTTTGTAGGACATTATGATGCCTGTGCGAAGGAATACTATCCGGTTCAACTTTGCTCGTTCACCTGAGTTGATTGATGAGTTGGTTAGCAGAATTCCAAACACCACTTCCTTCATTCAGAGGCATGGTTCTCTTCTCAGTTTAGTCACTGCAAAACGGGATCAACAGTTGATGAGTGTTCTGACCCAGTTCTATGACCCTCAGTACCAGTGCTTTACCTTTCAAGACTTCCAGCTGGTCCCTACCCTGGAAGAGTTCTCTAATCTGCTTGGTATCCCTATCTTGGATCAGATTCCCTTTACTGGTTGGGAAAAGACCCTCAGGCTTGAGGACATTGCTGCAGCTCTTCCTCTAACCCATCAAGAGGTAACAGACAACTGGGTAACTAGAAGCGAAGTTAAGGGTTTCTTGGCCAAGTTTCTGATTGGTAAAGCTAACAGCTTCTAGAATGACTTGGACTTTAGGGCATATGAAGACATCTTGGCTCTCCTAATCTATGGGTTAGTCCTGTTTCCTAATCCTGACAACTTCATCAATGTCACTTCCATTAGGATCTTTATGTCTCAGAATCCTGTGCCCACTCTCTTGGGTGACATCTTGCAACAACTTCATGCCCGTACTACCCGAAGACGAGGAACCCTATGGTGTTGTATCCCTTTGTTGGTGAGGTGGTTTATTTCGCACCTCCCTAAGTCCGTACTGAAGAACCAAGAAGGAAGAGGTTGGGCTCACAGGTTAATGTCTCTCACCGATAAAGACATCATTTGGACTTGCAGAGGTTTGGATGAGATAGCTATTATTGATCGATGCGGGGAGTATCCTAATGTTCCTCTGATTGGTACTCAAGGAGGGATCTCTTACAATCCATGTCTAGCACTCCGTCAGTTTGGAAGAGCAAGAAGAGCAGGCCCCCATGAGATGTTGGTGCCTCACATCAGTTTCGAGTTTCAGGTGGATAGTGACGAGCTACGTCGTAGGTTCATCAAGGCTTGGGAGAAGGTTCATAAAGCTGACCCACAAGAGCTAGGGCCAAAGACTTCTCTACCTATGGAAGCCTACTACAAATGGGTCCGCATCCGTGCTCAGAAGTTAGGTATGCCGTATGAAGCTGTCAGACCCGTCATTCTTGAGTGTCCTGATAAAGATGGTGTTCCTCCGACTGTCCTTCCTCCTCAGATACCTACTGATTATGAGACATTGAAGAGATCTTGGTCGCAACTGCAAGAAGAACGGGATTCTTACCGGGAAAAGGTCAACGAGCAGGAATCAAAGATCCAGAAGCTGACAAAGCAGTTGGAGAATGAGAGAGCTCTTAATGCCTACCTCCGTACTGAGAAGAGGAGACCATGGGATCAATGAGGAATTCTGAATGTGCCTTTACAGTTTTTATTTCCTTCCCAGTTGTTTCATTTCATGTAAACGCCTAAGGGCAACTTGTTGAATAATTTCAGTTGCAAAGTTGAATCTAATAAAGTGTGTTCTTTTTTTGTTTACAAAGTTGATTCCCGATTGTCTTTGAAAACATAATTCATACGCATTTCATACATCATGTGCATAGCAGGTTTTTCCCTTTTTCAGGTTGCTTATAGTTCTTCGCTGTTTATTTCAGCATCATGAATCCCGGATCTGAATCAACCGAGACATCAATCAAGGCTCTCCAAGCGCAGAATGCGCAGTTTCAAGAACTAATCCTGGGTCTAGCTAAAGGCCAAGAGGAATTGAAGACTATGCTCCTGAAGAAGGAGAAGAAGAAGAAAAGAAGAACTGTTCTATTCAACACGGGCCGAAGGTTGGGTAATACTCTGCACCAGGAAGAGGCTGTTTCTTCTGTTGGCAAGAGCCCTTCTCAGGCAGAAGTAAAGCTTCCTACTCCAGAGGTCTCCGACAACGAGACAGATTTTGATGAAGAGCAGTACCCTCCTGCAGATGACAGGTACAAACAATTGGAGGACAGGCTGAAAGCTATGGAGGTGCAACAGGCACCTGGGCTGGATTTCGGAGATCTGGGTTTGTCGACTGGTGTAATTATTCCACATAAATTCAAAGCTCCCACCTTCTCCAAGTATGACGGGGCGTCTTGTCCCAAGCTGCATTTGAGGTCCTATGTTCGAAAGATTCAGCCGTACTCTGCGGACAAGAATCTATGGATCCACTTCTTCCAGGAGAGTCTTTCAGGGACTCATCTCGAATGGTTCTATCAGCTGGATGGGACCAAAGTTCGTAACTGGGAGGAGCTGGCTACTGCTTTCTACAAGCAGTATCAGTATAATGCCGACCTTGCCCCCACACGTACCCAACTCCAGGGTATGTCGTTAGGTGCAAGTGAAGGTTTTAAAGAATACGCGCAGAAGTGGAGAGACCTGGCTGGCAGAGTGCAGCCACCTTTGACTGATCGAGAGTTAGTGGACATGTTCTTGGGGACCCTATCTCGGCCGTTTTTTAACCATCTCATTGGGAATTCTTCTGCTGGTTTCACTGATTTAATCTTGACTGGAGAGAGAATCGAAGCTGGGCTGAAATCTGGGAAGATTGCAAAGGGTGCATCATCTAGTGCAGAGAAGAAACCCTTCAAAAAGGAGTCTAGTGCCGTGTATGGCTCCAGGAAATCAGAAAGACCTGATCACCGCCAATCTGTCAGCGCGGTAATGATTGCTAAGCCTGCTGCCGCTCCCCGGCCAAACAATCCTCAAAGGGCTTATAGACCCCGGAGAGAATTTACCCGGTTAAGCATGACCCTATCGCAAATCCTGCCACAGTTACTATCCACCAATTTGGTGACTGTCAAGGAGGCGCCAAAGTTCTCAAACACTACCTCTCCTAAGTACAACCCGAATGCCCGTTGTGCTTACCATTCAGACAGCCCGGGGCATGCCACTGATGACTGTTGGGCGTTAAAGAATAAGGTGCAAGACCTTATCGATGCTAAATAGATACAATTCGAAGCGCCCGCAAAACCGAATGTAGTTACTGCCCCTATGCCTCAGCACGGGGTAAATGCTATTGATGAAGATGTTTATGCTGTTTCTGTGGATGATCTAGCCACTCCTTTAAAGATCATTAAGAAGAACCTACTGCAGGCCGGTTTATTTCCGGGTTGTGGTGAGGGTTGCCTGTTCTGTGTTGTGTCTCCATCCGGTTGTCCCTTGCTAAAGTTAGGCATCCAAAGCTTAATGGATAGCAAGGAGATTCTATTCAAGAAATCTGCTGTTCGTATGGTTCCAATGGAAGAGGTCTCTGTGGTAACTATCTTCAACAATCCGATCCCGGCTCTCCAGAAGAAGCCCGTTCAAATTCTGACCGTCGCACCTGTTACTATCACTGTTCCTGGGCCCCTGCCCTATGTATCCAACAAAGCTGTCCCTTGGCACTATGGGGCAGATGTATATATAAACGGAGTTAAACAAGAGCTCAACGCTGGCGCCAGCATCTGTGACATCACTGGCCCGGCCAAAGTCACCCGCAGTGGCAGGCTCTTCTCGCCTGACATTGCGCCACCTGCTAGCCGAAGACCGCTCCTGATAATTCCTGCAAGTGCACCTACTCCCGTTGCTGATCAAATTGTTATTCCTGCTGCTGATCCTATTGTTTCTCCTGCTGCCGAGTCATCCAATGCTCGGGGCAAGGGAATTGAAACTGAGCCTGCCCAGATGGAGGTACCCATACCCATAGCTGCTGAGGCCTCCCCACAAGAGATGGAGGAGATTTTGAAGATTATAAAGAAGAGCGATTTTAACGTTGTGGAACAGTTGGGGCATACGCCCTCCAAGATCTCCATGCTCTCCTTACTGCTGTGCTCTGAGGCCCATGCAAAGGCCCTCATCTCATTCCTCAAGAAGGCCCATGTGCCACATGAAACCTCTGCAGTCCAGTTCACTGATTGCGTGGCAAGTCTGACGGCAGATAATGGCTTGGGCTTCTCAGATGCTGATTTGACCTCAAAGGGGAAAGATCATAATGATGCTCTGCATGTCTCAATCGAATGCAGGGGCACCACCTTGGCACATGTGTTGGTTGATACTGGGTCATCTTTGAATGTGCTACCCAAGAAGGCTCTGGATCGTCTAGATTGTGAAGGCTTGGATTTGAAACCCAGCAACATCATTGTCAGGGCCTTTGACGGTTCGAAGAGAATGGTCCACGGGGAGGTTGACATTCCGATTCGTGTGGGTTCTCAGGTGTTCGACTCCACTTTTTATGTGATGGATATCCGCCCATCTTACTCTTGTCTGCTGGGTCGACCCTGGATTCATAAGGCTGGGGCAGTGACCTCTACCTTGCATCAAAAGCCGAAGTACCCCGTCAGAGGGAAGATTGTCACCGTGCAAGGTGAGGAAGAATACATGGTGAGCCACCTAAACTCGTTCAGATACATTGAGATGGATGGGGAGTTCATTGAGACCCCCTTTCAGCATTTCGAGGAGGTGTTTCCAATTGCGGCAGAAACAACAGAAGCAAGTGGTCCTTTGAAGATGGCCTCTCTGAAGGATGCCAGGGCTGTAGTGCAGAAGGGTGAAGGTGCCAACTGGGGCAGACTTCCAGACTTCACCCAGAAGACTGATAAACTTGGGCTGGGTTTCACCTCAGAAGGGCAAAGAGCTATGAGAAAAGAAAAGATCGGAAGGCCTCCGGTATTTATTAAAGGTTCAGAAGCGAATGCTGTCGGGGAAGATCTTGAAGTGGACGAAGCCGAATTCAACAGCTGGATTTATCCGACGGCCGAAGAAGGATTGAACAATTGGAGTGCAAAGGATCATACCCCTGTTACCTTTGTGACACAGTAATGAATTCCCATGTTTTGTTATTTTGTAATAGACAATGATAAACTCTATGGCCCGGTGTCTTACCCGAGGCACCGTGGTTCTATTTGTGAGGGCATATGAACTGTCATTTTATACATCATGAATGCAAATTTTGGACGTTTTTCGCATTGCAAATATTGTGTTCCTTTTCTATCTTTCCTTTCCTTTACATAATTTTCAAAAACAGCTGTATTTACACACACACTCACTCATACAGGTTCCAATCCACTCTGGATCTCACTGATAACAGCTCTGCTAATGCCAATTATGACTTCGAAAATCCGATCAACTTAGCCGAAGACGAAGGTGAAAAGGATTGCGAAGTGCCTGGCGAGCTTGCAAGACTGTTGCTTCAGGAGGAGAGGGCAATTCAACCCCACGAAGAGCCAGTGGAAACAATAAACCTGGGTACTGAGGCAGATAGAAAAGAGGTAAAGATTGGTGCTAACGTAGAGCTCAGCGTGAAGCAACGGTTAACCAAGATGCTGCATGACTATATGGAGATCTTTGCCTGGTCCTACGAAGACATGCCCGGGTTGGATACCGATATTGTTGTCCATCATTTGCCGACTAGGGAAGATTGCCCTCCAGTTAAACAAAAAGTCCGTCGGATGCGTCCAGAGATGTCCGAGAAGATTAAGGCCGAGGTCATGAAACAGTTTGATGCCGGATTCCTTGCAGTGACCTCTTACCCTCAGTGGGTCGCTAATGTGGTGCCGGTACCTAAAAAAGACGGCAAGGTCAGAATGTGTGTCGATTACAGGGATCTGAACAGGGCCAGCCCCAAGGATGACTTCCCCTTACCTCACATTGATGTCCTTGTTGATAACACAGCTCAGCACAAGGTATTCTCTTTCATGGATGGCTTTTCAGGCTACAATCAGATCAAGATGGCACCTGAAGACATGGAAAAGACTACATTTGTTACTCAGTGGGGCACCTTCTGTTACAAGGTCATGCCGTTCGGATTAAAGAATGCTGGGGCAACCTACCAACGTGCCATGGTTGCCTTATTTCATGATATGATCCATCATGAGATCGAAGTGTATGTGGACGACATGATCGCTAGGTCCCAGACTGAGGAAGAGCACCTAGATCATCTGCAGAAGTTATTTGACCGGTTGAAACTGTACAAGCTAAGATTGAACCCAAACAAGTGCACCTTCGGGGTAAGATCTGGGAAGTTGCTAGGCTTCGTGGTCAGTGATAAAGGTATTCAAGTGGACCCTGCTAAGGTCAAAGCTATTCAAGAGATGCCAGTTCCTAAAACAGAGAAGGAGGTCAGAGGCTTTTTGGGACGCCTGAATTACATCGCTCGATTCATCTCTCATCTGACTGCTACCTGTGAGCCAATCTTCAAGCTGCTGAAGAAAGATCAGGTAGTACGTTGGAACGATGAATGTCAGGCTTCCTTCGACAGAATTAAAGAGTATATCCAAGAACCACCTATCCTTATGCCACCGGTTGAAGGGAGACCTCTGATACTATACCTGACAGTGTTAGACAATTCAATGGGGTGTGTGCTGGGGCAGCATGACGAGTCTGGCCGAAAAGAGCATGCCATTTATTACCTTAGCAAAAAGTTTACCGACTGTGAGACCCGATACTCACTGCTTGAGAAAACTTGCTGCGCTTTGGTATGGGCTGCTCGCCGGCTGAGACAGTATATGCTGACTCACACTACCTTGTTGATCTCAAAGATGGATCCTATAAAATACATATTCGAAAAGCCTGCTCTGTCTGGGAGAATTGCAAGATGGCAAATGATCTTGATGGAATACGACATTCAGTATACAACCCAGAAAGCCATCAAGGGAAGTGTACTGGCAGACCACTTAGCTCATCAAGCTGTAGATGACTATCAATCAATGAACTTCGAATTTCCGGATGAAAGCATCATGATTGTAACTGACTGTGAAGTACCTGGACCGGATGAAGGACCTGAACCGGGATCCCGATGGTCTATGCACTTTGACGGAGCCTCTAATGCTTTGGGAAATGGTATCGGCGCCATTATCATATCTCCACAAGGTACTCATACTCCACTCACTGCCCGACTGTGTTTCAACTGTACCAACAACATGGCAGAGTATGAGGCATGTATCATGGGTCTTCAAGCTGCGATTGACCTAAGGATCAAATTCCTCAGTGTCTTCGGAGATTCCGCTCTAGTGATCAATCAGATCAATGGAGAGTGGGATACGAAACATCCAAACTTGATTCCTTACAGAGAATGTGTGTTGACCATGATTCCCCACTTTACAGAGATAACCTTTGAGCATTTTCCAAGAGAAGAGAATCAGTTAGCGGACGCGTTAGCTACAATGTCTTCAATGTTCAAGGTCAAATGGGATAATGAAGCTCCCCGGATCATCATCTGGAAACTGGACGAACCGGCATACTGTTGTGATCTCGAAACTGAACTGGTAACTGAGAAGCCTTGGTACCACGAAGTGAAGAGATATCTGGAAGCTCAGGAATACCCTGAAGGTGCCTCTATCAATGATAAGAAATTCCTGAGGCGGTTCGCAGCCAAGTTCTTCCTAAGCAACGGCATCTTGTACAAGCGAAACCATGATTCAACCTTACTGCGTTGTGTGGATAAGACTGAAGCGGAAAGAATCATGGAAGAGCTACATGAAGGGACCTTTGGTACGCATTCCAGTGGACATACTATGGCTAAGAAAATCCTACGGGCAGGATATTACTGGTCCACAATGGAAGCCGACTGCTACCAACATTCTAGGACATGCCACAAGTGTCAGATCTACGCAGATAAGGTGCATGTTCCTCCGGTTCCCCTGAATGTTCTGACTGCGCCTTGGCCGTTTACAATGTGGGGCATAGACATGATCGGCGAGATAAAACCTACAGCATCCAATGGACATCGCTTCATCCTAGTGGCGATTGATTATTTTACAAAGTGGGTTGAGGCAGCATCCTATGCTACAGTAACCAAGACTGTTGTGGCACGGTTCATTCGGCACAACCTGATCTGTCGATACGGCGTCCCTGAGCGGATTATTACAGACAACGGTACCAATCTGAACAATAAGATGATTGCTGAGCTTTGCGAACAGTTCAAGATACAGCACCACAATTCTTCTCCTTACAGACCGAAGATGAATGGGGCTGTAGAAGCAGCAAATAAAAACATCAAGAAGATCGTGCAGAAAATGACAGTGACGTACAAAGATTGGCACGAGGTGTTACCGTTCGCTCTGCATGGGTACCGTACCTCAGCTAGGACATCAACCGGGGCAACTCCTTTCTCTCTGGTTTATGGCATGGAGGCAGTCTTGCCGATCGAAGTGCAAATTCCCTCTCTCCGGATAATGAAGGATGCAAACCTGAATGAAGATGATTGGATCCAGACACGACTTGACCAACTCAATCTCATTGACGAAAAGAGACTTGCTGCTATCTGTCATGGTCAGACGTATCAGAAACGGATGATCAGGGCATTTAACAAGAAAGTCAGACCACAAGAATATCAAGTTGGGGATCTGGTTATCAAGAGAATCATCCTTCCTCAGAGTGATCCAAGGGGCAAATGGACCCCTACGTACGAAGGGCCATTTGTGGTTAAGCATGTGTTCTCAGGAGGAGCAATGATCTTAACCAACATGGATGGTGACGACCTCCCTCACCCCGCCAATGCAGACATAGTCAAAAAATACTACGCATGAAAAAAAGACTCGCTAGGCTGACATGCCTAGGCAAAAATTAGGGCTTCCCGTCGAACCAAAAGGGTTCGGGCAAAATGTAGGGATGAAAATGAAAAAATCTGTACACCCGGCAAGTCGAAAACCTGAAAAGGCGGCTTGGGCAAAAATGGGTATCCCGGTGGACTGAAAACCCGAAAGGGCGGTCCAGGCAAAAATTAGGGATAAAGCGTAAAACTATGTCTCATTGGATCACTTTGCATCCAGAATCCGGTATCTACATCAAGTTCAGACGGCATCGATCAGTCAGCTTCACCTTCAACTAAGGTCATCAAGTGATGAGACGCTCGGAGTTATAAAGGCAATAGCAGAATTGAAACCCAGTGGATCATTCATCTTTCACACAGCTGTTTTATTTGTACAAAACTTGTATAAATTCTTTTGATCGGCGACGTACCTCTTACTAGGACGTCAGCCTCTTGTACACAAAACGCCTATTTTCAGGCCATTCAAAAATCAATAAAAATATATCTTCAGTTAAATGTGCCAAGTGTTTTTCTTTTTCTGTTTTGTTTTGCGAAGAACGTCCAAGGTTCAATTTGTGATGTATGCATTGACAATAATTTGCTAACTCATAAATATTTGCATACGAAACAAAGGAATTAATTGCAGGTGACACTAGAAACAGGGGCAATAAAGAGTTGTCCGAGTAGTCCAATTGTTCTACCCTCCGAGGTACCAAGGTAGGTTCAGCTAAAGAACACGGCCAAGTGTATCTTAATTCCCCAGAGAGTAGTTCAGCAAAACAATACATTCTTCTCCGAGCAAATCATCAAATATCAAGGAAATTGAGTATCCTCCTGTAGATCTCAATACCTCCCCAGCAGCACGCATTCTTAACAAGCATCCCCGGCAGTCTTGATCTAAAGATGGTTCCCCGGCGGTATCTCAATATTCAACGGAATCACTTCCCCAGCATATCAAACTTCCCCCAGAAGAGTCCAATCCAGCTTCACCAGCAAAATTGGAAGTCATATCCCCAAGCAACAAGCTTATCCCCAGTAGATTCTGGAAGCTTATCCCTCGCAGAGCACGAACGCGTCGTCCCGGCTTGATTTAAAGAGTTATTTCCGTAACAGGATATAACTGGGTTATCCTCAGCCAAAAGCCACGGAAAGAGCGTCCTCGGCAAAATATCTTCCTACCCCCAGCGAAGTCTATCAACACTTCCAGCACAACAAGGATATCCCCAGCATAACTCATCAACGGTATCCCCAGCGGAGTTATCTTCATCAACTCAGCAAAGCATCGCTATCCCCACAGAGTAGCACTCCCCAGCATGATCGCTAGAGTATCTTTTCTCCCGCAGAATTATTTCATTCCTCAACGGAGTTATCTCCTCCTACCGGCATTCTTGCAACGATCATCCACAGCGGAAGCAAAATCTCTTCCTCAACATCAGCCCAGGATATGACTTCCCGGCACCCGTCAAGGATTTATTTTCCTAGACGAAAACATACATGAATCATCACATACATCATTATAGCATGCATGTACACATCATATCATATAAATCGTATCCATGTTTGCTTGATCCATATCACGCATCGCATATAACTGACCTCTACCTTTCAGGAAGGGTGCAGTTGAAATTCTCAAACATATTTCAAGGACTTCTCTAGTCCAGTTAAATCGACTCCAAACAGATTTTTCTGATAAAGACTCAGTAGAAGTTCTCTTATGGTCCCCTCTCCAACGGCGTGTGAGGTGGTAATTCCTTCTTCAGATGTTCCCCTCTCCGGCATGAGCGTGAGGTGATATTCTCTTATGGTCCCCTCTCCAACGGCGTGTGAGGTGGTAATTCCTTCTTCAGATGTTCCCCTCTCCGGCATGAGCGTGAGGTGATATTCTCTTATGGTTCCCTCTCCGACGGTGAGTGAGGTGGTAATTCCTTCTTTAGATGTTCCCCTCTCCGGCATGAGCGTGAGGTGATATTCTCTTATGGTCCCCTCTCCAACGGCGTGTGAGGTGGTAATTCCTTCTTCAGATGTTCCCCTCTCCGGCATGAGCGTGAGGTGATATTCTCTTATGGTTCCCTCTCCGACGGTGAGTGAGGTGGTAATTCCTTCTTTAGATGTTTCCCTCTCCGACGATGAGTGTGAGGTGATAGTCTCCTATGGTCCCCTCTCCGACAAGTGCGTGAGGTGGTAATTCCTTCTTTAGATGTTTCCCTCTCCGACGATGAGTGTGAGGTGATAGTCTCTTATGGTCCCCTCTCCGGCAAGTGCGTGAGGTGGTAATTCCTTTTTCAGATGTTTCCCTCTCCGACGATGAGTGTGAGGTGATAGTCTCTTATGGTCCCCTCTCCGGCAAGTGCGTGAGGTGGTATTTCCTTCTTCAGATGTTCCCCTCTCCGGCATGAGCGTGAGGTGATATTCTCTTATGGTCCCCTCTCCAACGGCGTGTGAGGTGGTAATTCCTTCTTCAGATGTTCCCCTCTCCGGCATGAGCGTGAGGTGATATTCTCTTAATGGTCCCCTCTCCAACGGCGTGTGAGGTGGTAATTCCTTCTTCAGATGTTTTCCTCTCCGGCATGAGCGTGAGGTGATATTTCCTTTCAGATTATAATGTCCTATAGTTCCCTCTCCAACGGTGAGTGAGGTGACTCCCTTTGAGATTATAATGTCCTTTGGTTCTCTTCCTGGCACTACGAAGATGGTAATTCTCACCAAGATTTTCTCAACGAGCGTTGTTGAGGTTGAAATCATTCAGGATTCTCTTACCATCCATACTAAGGCAGTAACCATCCCTGGTTCATTCATCAGCGTTTGAAGCTCCAGACTCAGCTCCTGTAACCAGTCAGGACATATCTATATCAAGCATCTAAAATTAGCTCCTGCGACGTGTCAGGTACTCATTTTTCTGTTTTGCAGGTATGCAGGTTCTCGCTAAGGACTCTCCTACGCGATCAACATCCAGATGGCATCTATAAGCCCATCATCCTATCCAGCAATCTCTAAATGGCATCTATAAGCCCATTCCCTCATCATCACTGCTACTATGTGAGCGCAAATTTCTGGGCACTCTAGTGTCCAATCATCTTCTACCCTCGGATTACGAAAGGCACGTCAGCCAATCTGCATCCTCAGGTCTAAGAAGATTGAACAGGGGCAACTGTTGTACCCCAAAATTTGCCCTCCCATATTCTCCAAGATTTGACAAGTCAAGGTCACAAAATTCCCCCAGGGTTGTGCAGCTCAACTATCTCCTATACAGTCAAAACTAGGGTTTGAGTTCTGGTCAAGCAAATGAACTTTTCAAAGGCCCAATCAAGTCTCATATGCCTACAAAGGTGGTCAAGTATCCTCATGTCAAGTTTCAAGGCACTCAGCTCAAAATTGCACAGTCAAAACCCTAGATTGCACTACAGTCAACTGTAGGGGCAAAATGGTCATTTGACAGTCAAAAGTTCAAATTTTTGGTCAATATATCATTTTGAAGCCACAAACATCATTTGATCAATGCTTGATCATGATTCTCAAAATTTGGCTCAGAAATCATCAAAAATACAAAAGTTGCTATATTTGGACAGCTGAAAAAGTCAACTGAAATTGACCAGGGCATAACTTTCACATGGATTATCAGAAAAATTCCATCCAAAGCTCATTTTGAAGAGAAAGACATTTCCTACAATTCATCTTCATGTTCCAAGTCCAAGAAATGCTCTCACAAAAAGTTATCAATTTCAACATTATAGGTCATTTTCAAAAGTCAACAAAAAGGGACTTTAAGTCAAAGACCATAACATGAGATTGGTAAATCAAAATGACATGGGACCAAAGGCATTGGTTAAAGGACTCAAAGACCTTTCCAAAATGTCCAAGAACAGGTGAAAAGCTTTAAAATTGACCAAGTTATGCCTTGTGGAAGTTGGGAAATTTTTGGAAATTTTTGAAAGTCAACATTGATGCAAAAGGCCTAAAAATGCAAATGGGCCTATTTTCCTTCCAAATTTCTTCATGCCAAGCCTATGCACGACCACTAGGCCCAAAGGGAAGTATTTTCATATTTTTTAATTATTTATTTGAATTAATATTAATTTATATTCATTTAAATCATTTTAATACATGAAAAATATCAAACTTAACCTAAAAAATCTTTTCATGCATGTTTTAACCTCAATATTTCGTGCTTGATTGATTATGGCAAGTTTTGATAAGATTTGAGCATGATTGAACCAAAAGCCATGAGAAAAAGATTTGAAAAAGATCTTGTAAAATCAAATATTGAAATTCATCAATGCATAAGATTTTGTCCAATTTTTCTTAACCTAATCACTCCCTATATGATCAGAATCAAGACCTAATGCCAAGGGGACTGGAAGCTGCGCATAAACAAGCTTTTGCATATTGAAAAATTCTCATAAAACTCAAATACTGAAATCAAGGTTTTAGGTCGATTCAAGCTTCAATCTTGATCCCATTAGCATTCTCAGGCATTCCTGGGCATATTCCAACCATTGGCATCAACTCAGACGCCTTGAATTGGTATCAAGAATCCGGACTATACCTTGAAATTTTTTGAAATTGAACAGCATGATTCCATCATCTTTTTGCATTTTTCTTTGTTGATTCATGTTCATAAATGTGTTTCTAAGCTAACCACTACATTTAATTATGTTATTTTGCCCTATATGCCAATTCACCATTAGAGAGGCCTAGGGTTCCGAAACTTCCAAATTGGGCGTTCTCAATTCTTGTAAAATTAAGACATACCAATGCTATGATTGAAATCTACAGGTTGAGACGAAGAAGACAGGATGCTCGCGCTCAATTTATGAGCACTCAGAACCTAATCGCTATTTTGGAAACATGCGTATATTGAGGGGGTTCAAAACCCCCGTTAAACGTTTGTTATTTTTTCAGGCAGAAAGAAACACGAGGAAGACGAATACATGGCATCATCTGAGTGGCCGTTTCAAATTTTGGCGCGCGTTCCAAGCGTGAATCCACTTTTCTTTTATATTATTTGTATTATATTATATGTTAACTAAATGCGCTTGGTTCAGTTGGTAACATGTGACATGAATAATCCTCAAGACCTGGGTTCAAGCCCCAGGTCTGGCAAAATCTCAATGTTATTTTTCAATACGTTATTCCATGCTACGCTAATATCCAGGTACACCATAGTCCCTCCATCATCAACATGCCACGTCTGCTTGGAGGTCAATCTAAAGGTTGGAAGCTGAAGAACACCTACGCCTGGTCAAACGCATCATATGGAATCATGAAAAGTCAGCAAATTCAAATCTTGTTGGGCCAGAATTTCCAGGCCTATACCTCCTTATTTGGGGCAACACCCCACCTTGGTTTGCATTTTATATTTTTTCTTCTCATTTTTATTTTTGTTGTTTTATTTATTTTATTGTCTTAATTCAATTAATTTATTTTTCTATAAAATCTAAAAACATTATAAAAATCAGAAAATACAAAAAAATATAATATTTATTTTATTATAATTATTTTCATAAATAAATTAGAATGTAAATTATGTAGTGTAATTAGGTTTTAATTTTAATTCCTTTTTAATAAAAATCCAAAAATGTAGAATTTAGGTTTTAATTGTTAATTCTTTTTTTTATTCCCCTTTTTCCACAATAATAATTATTATTTATTTATTTATTTTCCTATTTAAATTGTACATAAATGAATTAGGTTTAACTTAGATTATATTTTAATTCCTTCATAATAAATAAAAAAATATTAGAATTAGGGTTTGCTTCTTAATTTAATTTCAATTAACTTTTTTTTTTCTTATTAAATCTAAAAAACATAAAAATACCTAAAAACATTTTTCTTCTTAATTTTAATTTTAATTCCTCTTTATTTAATTAATTCATTAACTTTAACTATTGTTTGTAAAAGGGTCCAACGCCTTAGTTTTGCTTTAATTATTTTCTTTTGCGCATTTACTTTATCGCTTATTATAATTTTGTATCTCTCCCAAGGCCATGTACATTTATTTATCGCGCTTTTTATCGCTTTATTTATTTTTCGCTAAATCGGGTCCGGTTTAATTTTGGCGATGTGGACCCGCGCCTTTGTAATAATCTTAGATTTATTTTCCGCAAACTTTATCTCTGTTAATATGCATGCAAGAATGAATGGCAAATTAAAATCAAGCGTAGAACACGACAAGACAAATAACTGAAACATGACACACAATTCGCACACACCACCCCTAGGGTACGCCTCACTGTTGCCTTTCGAAAGGTGGTCGTCGAGTAGAGGACGTCTTAGTAAGTCCTCATGATCCGGGAACCTGGCATGAGGGTAGCTTCTAAGGTGTCTTCCCATTGCTCTGGTGATCACCATGTCCCTACAAACTCGAATTGACCCGAACACCTCCAACGGTGGTGCTACCTACCTCTCAATGGTGGGATGGCACTACTTTAAAGGACATTTACACAGACGAACTCCTTAGGGTAGGTAGGTTCTCGTAGATACTTGCTCTAATCTCAAAACAAACTCAAAAAGACTTTTCACACTGACACTTTTCAAAAGCTTTCAAAGCAAACTTTTCAAACACTCTGACGTACGAGTCGATCTGAAATTTTTCAAAGAAACTTTTTAAACCCACATTGAAAAGCAAGCAAACAATTTTGAAAACACATTGAGCAAGTATCTAAGAGCCCATGGATAACCATGGATAGAAAGGGTGCTAACACCTTCCCTTTCTATAACCTACCTCCCGAACCGAGAGCGATCTCTTTAAAGGAATTTTTCTGTGCTTTTGTCCTTTCCAATTGGAGAAAATAAAAGACGGTGGCGACTCTTGCTTCCGCGACATTTCGCGAACCAGCGTTAAACAGTCAGTTCCAGATCCACCGATCACACCTTTGATTTTGGGTTGTACGTTGTTTATTCGAACAACGTACATATTTATTTCCAGGTAGAAGGTTAGCTTAGGCAGAAAATGTGTTTCCTTTCTAAATTCCCCAACTGAGCTAACCCTCGTGGATGATTTTTGATTCAGCTTACCTTGTCCATTTCTGGATAGGATGAATTCCCCAATCGAGTTCCTTTCTCATTGGGTGGAGTCTTGTTTGACTGTTTTCTCTCTAGGTTATTCCTGGATGAAGTTGCTGCCTCTTGCATAGGCTATTTCTTTGATTCTCCCCAGTAAGTTCGCGACCTAGACGGCTGGTGCATTTATGTTGCACCTTAAGTAGGTGATCTCCTCGGGAAGGATTGATTCATGGTTCTCTTTGACGAGGATTTTATTCTCTGCCAATATCATCGCAATTTCCTTCTGTTTGGTTTTTTTTGGAAGACGACAAGCGGCAGCTCTTCATGAGCAACTTGTACGTTATAGACACCGTTGGAAAACGACAAGCGGCAGCTCTTCATGAGCAACTTGTACGTTACGTTTTGAAAGCGCCGAGCAGCAGTTCTTCACGAGCTACTAGTGCGTCATTTACTTTTGAAAACGCCGAGCGGCAGTTCTTCACGAGCTACTAGTGTGTCATTTACTTTTTGAAAGCGTCGAGCAGCAGTTCTTCACGAGCTACTAGTGCGTCATTTACTTTTTGAAAGCGCCGAGCAGCAGTTCTTCATGAGCTACTAGTGCGTTATTACTTTTTGAAAGCGCCGAGCAGCAGTTCTTCACGAGCTACTAGTGCGTCATTTTATTTTTCTGAAAGCGACAAGCAGCAAACTCTTCATGAGTTACCAGTACGTTATTACTTTTCTGGAATACAACAAGCGGCAGCTTCTTTATTTGAGCAGCTTGTATGTTATTGGTATTTTCTTTGGACAACAACAAGCGGCAGCTTCTTTATTTGAGCAGCTTGTATGTTATTGGTATTTTCTTTGGACAACAACAAGCGGCAACTTCTTTATTTGAGCAGCTTGTATGTTATTGGTATTTTCTTTGGACAACAACAAGCGGCAGCCTCTTTATTTGAGCAGCTTGTATGTTATCGGTATTTTCTTTGGACAACAGCAAGTGGCAACCTCTTTATTTGAGCAGCTTATATGTTATCGGTATTTTCTTTGGACGACAACAAGTGGCAGTTTTCTTTATTTGAACAACTTTCGTATCTACAATCTTATCACTTCAGCATTAATTGGTATCTCTCCGAAAATCTAGCAGAGAAGTCCGTTACGAATCTGTAC
Organism: Vicia faba; assembly: GCA_948472305.1. Classification (NCBI taxonomy): domain Eukaryota; kingdom Viridiplantae; phylum Streptophyta; class Magnoliopsida; order Fabales; family Fabaceae; genus Vicia; species Vicia faba. The sequence goes on from OX451741.1 coordinate 1,469,033,465, forward strand.
CTCCAGAAGTCGGTAATCAGTTATCAGCAATTTGATACTCTCTGTCTATCATTGACCTTGAGTTGCGAACTCACTGTTTTGGATCAATGATCTGTTATGGCCTATGCAAGATGCTCTCTTTGTTAGGGTCAGGGGTTGTATCCCCTCGGTTTTTGTTCACTGTCAAGAGTCTGTCGTTTAAAGTCGATAACTCGTTTCCCCAGTAATGTATAATCCATGTCTCTGTGTTTTGTTGGTGTTTGATTCCTCCAACATTGTCTGGTTTCATACAATATCTTTCTCTGTGAGTTCAATCACTGCATTCATATCAAACTTGACGACGGCATCTTAGGACAAAATTTGCGTAATTATGTATTTAAGTACCTTCAATCTCGTCGAAACGAAGATTTCAATCTTCATATCTCCGGATAGAAGAAACTTAAATAGGGGCAGCTGTTGTACCCCAAATTTTGACCTAAGATATCATCTCCTACCTGCATCATTACATTACAAGTGTTTGATCCATTGATTTTAAAATTCATAACTTTTTTTCAGGCCGAGAGCTATTTATGTTGAACACTAAATCATTTAATCGATTCGTGCTAAAATAATGTTTATTAATTATTTATTATCTTAAATTTAAATAATTGGAATTTGTTTTCGATTATTATGTAATTTAAAGATGTATAGATAATAAAATAAACATTAGAGAAGAGGCGCAGTAATTGTGCAGACAGTATTTATTTATTACTCACTATCTTAAATTTAAATAACTGGAATTCATTCTCAGTTATTACATAATTTAAAGATTTATGAATAATATAATAAGTATTCGGAAAAGTTTATTAATTGGTCAATAATGATTATTTAATCATTTGTCATTCTAAGTTAAATAATTGAAATTCTATTTTAATTATTATAATTTAGAAAGTTATGGATAATGAATTAAATAATTGAAACTATAATTGATCAATGATGTTATTTATTTATTTGTTTACTATTCTGAATTTAGGTAATTGAGATTTATTTTCGATTATCATATAATTTAAAGAATTGTAAACGATAAAATAAATAATTAGAGAGAAAGAAGAAATTAATTGGCGAATATTGGATTTTTATTCATTTTTTCTAATTGTACAATTATTATGTAAATATTGTATCTATTACAACAAAATTACAATAATAAGTTTACAAAGCTAAAATGAAATAAAAAATTAATCTAATATTCCTAATTCTAAATCTTCTGATCCAATGCATTTTTGTCTGCTCACTTGATGTTACATGCAAAATTAAAAGAAATTAGAATTCGAACAAATAATTAAAAGCAAAATTATTTAATGTTCATCATTAAAAGCAATGGCCGGAATCAGTTTACTCTTTCTTGCAAATCACGGGATTTCTCCCGGTTCACAAAAAAGAGAGGAATTTTTATAAATGAATGCACAAATCCACTTTTGTCAAAAAAAATTGCATCTTTCAAATTAATTGCATTTTTTAAAATCTAATGCATTTTTTCAAAATATGCACAGCATACAAAGTCCCTGCATGATCTCAACAACATATGCAAGCAAGCAAATGCCAAAGTAAACCTATGCCCACATAGTAGAAATCAAAACATAAGCTATACTATTGCATTGAAAGTCAAAAAATATGCAGTTTAACCAATATGCAAGCAATGTAACATTCCTTTTTTCATCATATTCTGGCCTTTTGCAATTTCAGAAAATAGTACAGCATATCATTTTATTGTCAAAACTGTACTGAGAGAGAAAAAGAGAGGGGGAAGTGTGGTTTTACAGGTTTGGCTTAGGCAGGAAAGAGATACAAGACAAACTGCAGTAATATAGCCAGTAGAAGTAAAAACATAAAAGAGGAATAGAAACAAATTAGAGGTAGCAGTATGGTGCAGAATGCCAGGGAAGAGGGTGAATGTATTTCAAATCTCCAGCCTGTAACGTAAACAAAAAGAGGAGAAGACTGTTATAACATAACAACCAAAAATCACACAGATCGGAATCAATCTCCAAGCCTTCAAGACTGAGAAAAAAATAGTTATTAACAGGAAAAACATACAAAAACTAGCAGAACCGGCATAACCATTCATTACTGTCAAAAAACCATAAAAATCAATATGGCCTAAACCTCACCAAAAACAAAACTGATTGAGCCCTCAAGCCAACATCACCATCCTACTGTCAAATATATATCAAAAAACAATTTCACACAAAACCAGTTTTAACCATTTCACCATATGGCCTAAACAAAGAACCATCCTTTCCACTGTCCAACCAACATAACCAGTATACCCATAAACCTGTCAAACTTATTGCCCAAGCCATGAACATCATCAATCACAAACCTGCTGAAGCCAAGCTAGGCCAAACCTGAAACGATCCAAGCCAAAACCAACTTCGAAGGCAACATAAGCAAGGCCTCAATACATTCATCATTGGCCAAAAAAAAAGCAAAATCATACAGTAGTATAGGCGAGAAGAAGAAGAAAATGCTAGTCAAAAAGTAAGCATTTCAACAGTAGCACTCAATCGTCCAAAACATCAAAGCATACAGTACCAAGGCAAAAGAAGAAGAGAAAGATCAAAGCTAAGATAACCAGCAAGAAGAAGAAGGAAACCATATAAAATACCGGCCACCGAAGCAAGCTCGTGACGCGCCTCCCTTCCTCGCATCGGCCTCCTACGCTCACCCGACCTCCTCCTCCGTCTCCGAAGGTAACCTCTTTCCTTCCCTTTCTTTCATGCATCAAATAACAGCGAAAGTTCGAAGTAAGAATCATGTAATCAGAATCAACACATGCAAAAAAAACGTAACCAAGCTTTAACAAATCAGAAAGCGTTTTCGTACCGTGAACCCATCGTGCCTTGGTTTGCGTCGGAGGGAAGAGAAGTTTGGAGCTGGTGGCCATTGGGCAAGAAAGCTTAGGCATGTTCAGAAGCATGGAGAAGAAGACGCGAAGACGAAGAAGAGAGATGAGCGTCGTTCTGCACCACAGAACCCTAATCCCCAATTATGCTAAAACAATTAACCCTAAAATGATTTGTAAAACTAATGGGCCTCACCCCATTCTCCTACTTAAGCCCACACGACCTGCTTCTGCACCCCCTGTTTTTCTTTCTGTTTGGGCCCTCTCAAACCATCTAGCCCATATATTTTACTTGTTTTTTTATTTGATACACTTTTTTTCTTTTTTATTTTACTTTCTCTAATCTTTTTTTAGAATTATTATTATGTTAATTAATTGGTAAGTATAATAAAAAACGAGAGATATGTCTAACTAGGTGATTTTTTTTAATTAGTTTGACCTTTTTAGTTTAACCTTGGATTTAATTTAAGAGTTTTAATTTTATTTCATTAGGGTAAATTAATAACTTTCCATTTAATTTAGAACCTCTTAATCTTTTAAATAAGTACTTTATTTTTATATATATAAAAAATATAGAATTTAAGAATGTAGACACTTTATTTTTTTCTAATTAATTCTCCTCTTACATCGTTATTAAACAAAACTCTAAAACATATAAAAATAAAAACTTAAAAAATATTTTAATAATTCATTTTCTTGCTTTATTAATATTAATATCAAAATATATAAAATAAAACTTAATAACTAAAAAAAAACATTATGTCTTCGTTAAATAATTCTCTTGCTTTTATCCATATCAAAATGCGTAAAAATTAAAATATACTTTCTTTTCGTTAATATTAAACAAAAAATCATGAAAATACATTATTCGCATCATTTAGTCTATCATTTAAATTATCGTTATTTAATCATTATCCACATATTTTGTCTGTGTATTTATTCATTTGTTTATTCTGTTTATGTTTAAATCCAAAGGAAAAAATAGTAAATTTGTTGACTTCATGTCCTCAAGTCTAACTGCGCGAACTTTCGCATTTCATTAAAACTTAGGATAATTTTTCCTCAAGTATTCAACCTTTTCAAAATTTATGCCCTTTAAGCAAAAACTTCGACATTAGGTCATCGTATCTTCAAAAACCCGTCCGTATCCCGTTTCGGCCAAAACGATTTATTTTCAATCAAGCAATCAATTTTAAATAAAACAGATATTTCAAAAGGTTCCTATAGAGTACTATAGATGCATTGGGTGCTAATACCTTCCCATTGTATAACCAACCCCCGAACCATAAGATCTCTTTTTCAAAAACGCTTTGTATTTTATTATTATTTACATTGCATATTTAGGGTTTTATTTCGCTCTTTTCCCTTTTCCTTTGGAAACAATAAAGCGCGGTGGCGACTCTTGCTTTTGTGAGACGAATTAATCAATAATTCGATCTCCGATTTACCCCGCTACATTTTTTATCGCTACATAATCGATACCTAAAGCGCTCTCGCCCTCTTTAGGAATCAATGCCCCTTTCTTACTATCTGGTTCGACCCCCACACTCTCACAGTGTCGGATCGAACCTTAGTTAATTTCTCACTCTCGTGACAAAATCATGTTAAGTAACTTCTCACTCTTGTGACAAATCTAATTAAATTAAGTTTAAAAGCAAATACCAAAAAAGATTTTTCAAATTAAATTATCAAGCCAACATTGTTATCAAGTCCCATCAGAAATGACACATAACTTATTTAGGGGGTGCAATTAGCATGGGCCTAAACCCAAAAAGTTGGTCACAAGGCCCAAGGAGGTTGGATGCATTGAGATCACATGTGAGCATGTATTGGGCGTTACGATGGGAACATAATTTTGGGACGTTTGATCAAGATCATAAGGTCATGACTGAAGGTGCATGGCAAAGGGAACCATATGGGATCATGACGCATTATATTTTTTCTTTTTTCTTCATTTTTTTTTCATTTTCATCTCACTCTCTCTCTCTCTCTCTCTCTCTCTCTCTCTCTCTCTCTCTCTCTCTCTCTCTCTCTCTCTCTCTCTCTCTCTCTCTCTCTCTCTCTCTCTCTCCGCAAAACAAAAAAAACACCTTATACTTTTCTAGAGAGAGGGCTATGCCTTCTCTCTAGAAAACCACCTCCCACCACCGGCCAGAAATCGCCTCCGCTGGTCGTTGTTCGCCCAAAACACCAAAAACCACCCTTAAACCCAAAACTCTGGTTGAACCTCAACCAGAATGTTCATCCAAACCCCGAAAGCCACCGTATCATACCCTAACCCTTTGAAGATCAAACCCTAAACACATAAACCCTAACAATGTCCAACATAAACCCTAAGAACCCTAACCTAACCCCAACCCAGAAAGATGAAGATCGAAGAACCCTAACACCAAACTATGAACCCTAACCATAAATTTCCTAAAATCCCGAGATAAAACACCAATCACAAAAATTCAACAATTATAAACCTAAGCTAAGTGATTCAGATTACCTCTTTTGCATGATTCTTCTTGTATTATCCTTATTCTAATCTTCTGATTCCCTTTTCTAATCTTCTTTTCCTTGTTTTTAGGTGCGTGGAATGATGTGGCAGTGAAGGGCTGAAGACGACGGTGGCGTAGCTCAAATCTAGGGTTTTAGAAATTGAAACCCAAATCTCTCTTCTTCTACTCTTTCTTTCGCTTCCTTTGTAACGATTCTTCCCCTTTTTCCTTGAATTTTTTAGGGTTCTATTTATAGGCTTTTTAGAGATTGATATATTAGGAAAATTGCTTGTAATTTCCGTTATAAATTAGGAATTTAGAATTGATTGATTTAATTAGACATTAGGAGATTTTGTTGTAATTTAGAGATTTAAGACTTAGGGTATTTGATTCTGTATAATCAGACGATTTTTGTATATAATCAATCTATTTCGTATTTGATTCGCAAATATTTGATTTAATTTTGTTATGATTTGATTATGTTTTGATGCATTTAAATCTTTGCATTTCTGGATCTTGGCCTTGAAAGCTTAGCGAGGAAGAAGAATAGTGTTGTTGTTTGCAAGATTTGCGATTATGGTTTTTTGCCCTATGTTGACTTTAGTCAATGTTTTCTTTTAAAATAATAATATATTATAAATTTTAATAATAATTAATAATAATACTAATGTGACCTTAATGCCAACAATAATGTAATAATAAATAAATTTTTTGAGAATACTAGAATAATAATAATAATAATAATAATAATAATAATAATAATAATAATAATAATGAAAATAAAAACCAAGAAATTAAAAGGATATATTTTAAAACACATGAATATCATTGACTATGGTCAACTAAAATAAAAAACTAATGGGCCTTAAAAAAAATTGATGGGTCGATCTAGAAATTGAAGCACAAACCCTAAAATAAAACACACACCCTTATAACATCATACCCCCATTAATATTAGACACATACGACAAAATAGATTGGGCTTAGTTATTTTGGAAAGCTAAGCCTAATGACTTAATATATACACCCCTTCTACTATTTAAAATGGGTTTCTGAACCCACACCTTAATGGGTCAGTATACTTAAAAATGAACCCCCTTATGTTCTTTTAAACCCTATTAGAACAAGACTTTAAAACAAGCAATACATAATATGATTTATAATTTAGAAGCAAAGCAATAATGTGATCATTGAATTTGATAGGGAAAATTTGAGATATGACAAATGCCCCTATTTAATTACTCTTCGATCGAATAGTGCAAGAATATGCAGGTCTCGCATATTCGAATCGGAGGTTTGTTAAATAATTGAAGACCCCAAAATTTGACCAAAGGATTATAAGGATACACTGTACAGTGTCCCCAAGAGTACGAAAAATAGGCACAGATGATGATGTATCATCTTATCAGAGTTTGAACAAAAAGTTTTGATTCGACTTAGATACGATGACGCGGATAACACGTCAATACTTTAAAAAGAGATCATATATTTATCATATTTACCGTAACCTAGGAGGTAAGTAACACAAGTTTTAAAGTTGACTTACTAACGCTTCGAGACTAACATAGTAAACTTATAACACAGGTTTTGTCTATTCATCACAGCCTAGGGGATGAATAAAACAGAGTTGATAATCCATTTCTGCATGCAGACTTAACACAATGAATTATATCACGGATTTCATATATTTACTACAACCTAGAGAGTAAACAATACACGGATGAACATGTACATTTATCACAACCTAGAGGATAAATGACACGAGGATAGGCTTATGTATTCACCATGACCTAGAGGATGAACAACATAAGTCTGATAATCCACCTACCTACCACAACCTATAGGGTAGATAATACGAGGAAAAACTTGTGCATTTATCACGACCTAGAGGATAAACAACAAGATAGTAAGCTTATATATTCATTATGACCTAGAGGATGAACAACACAATTCTGATAATTTGCATACCTACCACAACCTAGAGGATGAACAACACAATCCTGATAATTTGCATACCTACCACAACCTAGAGGATAGATACTACGAGGATGAACTTGTGCATTTATCACAACCTAGAAGATAAATGACAAGAGGGTAGGCTTATGTATTTATCACGACCTAGAGGATGAATAACGTAATCCAAATGATTCTCCTATCTATCACAACCTAGATGATATATATTTAAATAGTGTTTTGATAATCCAATCTTTAGATAACTAAACAAAAGATAAGATCAGATTTTATCAGTTGTGTATGTTCTCAACCAACATGTTTGTTTGTTTCATTGATAAGCTTGTTCAACAATGAGCTCCAAGAAAAGTTTATAATTTAACCAAAAATGGATTTGAAAAATGCCATGTATGATGTATATGCATAATGCCTTAGATTCATATGGAACCCAAAATGTATATGCACTGAGTTTTTTGTATATGCCCCAAATGTCTGTATATGCACCACATGTTTGTATATGCCCCAAATGTTTTTTGTAAATGTTTTTGATATTCTCTCCTTTTAAACTATTGGGTTTTCTTTGTGTCACCGACTCTCCAATGTTGTATGTTTCATTGTCGTGGTGTCTTTGAGTTGATTTGAATAAGATGAATGGGTGTCAACAAGATTTTGATATTTGTATCGCAGACGCAGGCGTGGACGTAGACATGGACGCATGTGTGGACGTAGTAGCAGATATTCTTTCAGTGTTTTTCTAACCAAAATTCTCTTTGATGTTTTATCGAATGCTTTTATTTGTTTGTCAAATACCCAAAATGATTTCAACACGGTATTCACAATAAATAATCGTAGTATTTTGCAAACAAGTCCAAAAAGAAAAACACAAATTGACAAAGTAAATGCTTTATTGGTAAACATGCTTTTGAATAAGAGAGAGTATGATCCCTAACTTTTTCCTGAACCGCTTTTTTGGGTTTTTAATCCACCAGGATAACTTTTTGTTTTTGTCCCTAATTTTTGCCTGGATCACCCTTTAGGGTTTTCAATCCACCAGGACACTCCTTTTTTCCTAAGTCGCTCGTTTAGGGTTCAGACTTAGCGGGATTTTTATACATAGTATTTTTTGAATGCATTAGAGTTTTTTGGATGTGGTATTCTTCCCCATCCATTGTTGTAAAGATAAGGGCACCACTCGAAAATGATGTTTTTACCATATACATACCTTCGTAGTTAGGTGTCCACTTACCATGTGAATCCATGCGAGGTAGTAGAATCTTTTTGAGCACCAAATCTCCTTCTTTGAACACTCGAGGATGAATCTTCTTGTCAAATGCTTTCTTCATCCGCTTTTGGCACAATTGATCGTGGCACAAAGCTGTCAAGAATTTTTCTTCAATGAGGTTAAGTTGATCAAGTCACGTATGAACCTATTCTGACTCTTGAAGCTTTTTTTCCATTACAACTCATAGAGATGGAATCTCTACTTCCACGGGGAGTACTGCCTCCATGCCATATACGAGAGAGAAAGGAGTTGCAACTGTTGACGTGCGTACAAAAATACGATAGCCATGTAGAGCAAAGGGGAGCACTTCATGCCACTATTTGTATGACTTCACCATTTTGTGAATGATTTTCTTGATATTCTTATTAGCAGCTTCCACGGTCCCTTCATCTTGGGTCGATATGATGAGGAATTATGATGCTCAATATTTAAGTCATCGCATAACTCCTTCATCTTTTTGTTGTTCTGATTGGACCCGTTGTCTGCAATGGTCCTGCTGAGAATGCCATATTTGTATACAAGATTCTGCTTTATGAACCGAGTAACCACTTGTCTAGTCACATTTGTGTAGGACACAACTTCTACCCACTTGGTGAAGTAATCGATGGCAACTAGTATGAACTGGTGTCCGTTAGAGGCTTTTGGTTCGATCATTCCTACCATATCAATTTCCCACATCGAGAATGGCCAAGGAGAACTCAGAACATTCAGAGGAGTTGGTGGCACATGAATTTTGTCAGCATAGATTTGGCATTTGTGACATGTCTTTGTATAATGGTAGTAATCAGCTTCCATTGTCAACCAAAAATAACCTGCTCGTAATATCTTTCTAACCATGGCATGCCCATTTGTATGAGTTCCAAAAGTGCATTAATGGATTTCTCTCATAAGTGTATTTGTTTCATGTTTCTCCATGCACCTGAGTAACACCATATCGTAGTTTCTTTTGTACAACACATTACTAGAAGGAACTTTGAAGCTAGCTTCCGCAGAGTTTGGTTGTCAATCATAGAGGCATTTTCTAGATATTCTTGCCTCTCGAGATACTTTTTAATGTAATAGAACCAAGGCTTGCTATCTAGTCCTTCTTTAATGGCAAGGCAATGGGCAGGTTCTTCAAAATGTCTAATTGTAATGCACGGTTCGTGATTTGACCAGGTCACTTTAAACATGGCTGATAAAGTTGCCAAGGCATCTGCCATATAATTTTCTTCTCGCAGAATATGATTGAATGTAATCTCAGTAAATTATGTAGCTAGCTTCAAAACATGATCCCGATATGGGATCAGTTTGGGATGTTTAGTGTCCTATTCATCATTGACTTCGTATATGACCAATGTTGAGTCTCCATACACTTTGAGGTGTTTAATTATTAGATCAATAGAAACTTCCAGTCCCAAGATACAAGCTTCATATTCAACGATATTGGTGCAATCAAAACATAACCTTGTAGTATAAGGTTTATGAAAACTCTTTGGAGAAGTCAACATTTCCCCAATACCATGCCCTAGTGCGTTTGAAGCACTGTCAAACATGAGTGTCCAACATGCCTCTGGTTCAGGTCCTTCATCGGGTCCTGGTATTTCGTAGTCACCTATAACCATGACATCTTTGTCTGGAAAGTCAAACTTTATTGGTTGATATTCTAGAAATGGCTGATGAGCCACGTGATCAGCTAGTACACTATCCTTGATGGCCTTTTGAGTAACATATTGGATGTCGTAGTTGGATAATAAAATTTTCCATCGGGAAATACTTCTTGTAAGAGCTGGTTTTTCGAACACATACTTCAAAAGATCCACTCTTGCTATTAACCACATGGTGTGAGTTAACATATATTGCCTTAATCATTTAGTAGCCCAAGCCAAAGCACAACAAGTCTTCTTGAGGAGTGAATACCTGTCTTCGCAGTCAGTGAATTTCTTACTAAGGTAGTAAATTGCATGCTCTTTTCTACCCGTTTCATCATGTTGTCCTAATACACATTCCATTGACCCTTCAAGCACTGTTAAGTACATGATGAGTGGTCTTCCAGGAACTGGTGGCATCAAGATTTGTGGCTCTTGTAAATATTGCTTTATTGTCTCAAAGGTTGTCTAACAATCATCATTCCCCAACACTGTTTGATCTTTTCGAAGTAATTTGAATATACGCTCGCACGTAGCAGTTAGGTGTGATATGAACCTCGAAATGTAGTTCAATCATCCTAAGAAACCACGAATATCTTTTTCTGTTCTTGGAGCTGGAATTTGTTGTATGGCCTTTACCTTGTCAGGATCCACCTCAATACCATGCTGACTTACAATAAAACCCAATAACTTTCCTGACCTGACACCAAATGTACATTTGTTCGGATTCAACTTCAGTTTGAACTTTCGCAGACGCTCGAATAACTTTTGTAAATGTACGATGTGATCCTCCTTTGTATGATATTTGGAAATCATATCATCTATGTATACCTGAATTTTTTTATGGATCATATCGTGAAATAGTATGACCATAGCTTGTTGATAGGTTGCCCCTGTATTCTTTAGACCGAAAGGCATCACCTTGTAATAGAAAGTTCCCCAAGGAGTCATGAAAGCAGTCTTTTCCATATCCCTGGGTGCCATTTTGATCTGATTAAAACTTGAGAAACCATCCATGTATGAAAATACCGAAGCTTGAACTGTATTATCCACCAAAACATCTACGTAAGGTAACAATAAATTGTCTTGGGGACTTGATTTGTTCAGATATCCCATTAATCTACACACCTTCATTTGCATCATACTTTGGCGGGAGTGCCCCAATTGGAGGAGCTAGAGGTTTTAACTCTACCAAAGATGCTTTAAGTAGGTGTTGTAGCAATTGACTGTGAGACATGGGTAGAGGATCAAATCTTCTCGAAGGCCTTTCAAACCTGTTTTGTTATCGTTGTTCTCGTGAAATCACCAATGGTTGATGTGTTTTTGGATGCGATGCCACATCATTAATTTATCGTTCCTTCTTTTTTTGAGAAGTTAGGGACATGTATCTTTAAATTGTAAGGAGTATTAGACGATTCCCCTTGTATCTTTCCACTTTTTATTCCTGCTTCAATCCTTTCACCAATAGTTACCAAATCAAAAAATCCATAAGAGACACTTCCTACCATCTTATCATAGTATAACCCTTGTAAAGTACCCCTGAACATATCGACCAATTCTTTCTCCAGGAGTGGTGGTTGTACATGAGCTGCCATTTCTCTCCACCTTTAAGCATATTCTTTGAAGGACTCATCCTTCTTCTGAGATAAATTTTAGAGCTGCAAGAGGTTAGGCGTCATGTCCAAATTGTACTTGTATTGTCTCAAGAAAGCGTTGGCAAGATCTGCCCATGTTTGGATATGAATTCACTCCAATTGCATGTACCAATATAAAGATGCTCCACTCAAGTTGTCTTGGAAACAATGGATCATCCACTTTTGATCTTGAGCATAGGTGTGATACGGTGGCAGAACCGGACAGTTTTAGGAAAATGCTGGTTTGCGTTTCGCGCTTGTGTTTGCAAAATGTCACGGTAAGCAAGAGTCGCCACCGACCTTTATTTTATCCAACTGGAAAGGAAAAAAGCACAGAAAAATTCCTTTTTCGAGATTTTGAGTACGGGGGGTAGATTATAGAAAAGGAAGGTATTAGCACCCTTTCTATCCGTAGTTTTCTACGGGCTCTTAGGTACTTGATCATCATTTTAAAATTGCTTGTGTTTGTTTGTTTTGAAATTTTTTTGTTTTACTTCGTTTTAACCCTTGTATCGATCCTCAAGAGTGTTACGAAGTGTTTTTGAAAACTTTGTTTGAAAAAGTGTAAGTGTGAAAAAAGTTTGATTTTGAGCAAGTACCTACTAGCATCTACCTACTCGAAAAAGGATTGTTACTATTCTTGTTTCCTATAGACAGCGTTATCCCAGTATTAATGAGTAGGTAAAACCGTTGTTGGAGTTGTAAGGGTCAATTCGAAAGGGACGTACGATCACTAAAGCAATGTTAGGACGTTTTAGTAATAACTCTAGTGTCTTAAGATCATATTCGAGGCAACATTTCCGAGGCAACCTTTTCGGGGCAACATTTCCGAACGGGACATTTGATCTTTGTTTAGACAAGAGGGCAACCACTAAGACACCCTATACTTAATGATCGTTTACCGAAGGCAACCGAAGTGAGAGTATACCCTAGGAGTGCGCATGTGCGAGTGATTTGATTTCAGTTATTATCTTTCCACATTTAGGATTTGCTAACCATTTTAAAATTAACATACATTCTTGTCATGCAATCCTATTATCATACATCTAACAGTCAATATTTGCGAAAATTAAAATGCGAGAAATAAAACTACGCTATTACAAGGCTTCTGGGAGGGGGATTAATTACATAGCCAAAAACCTATAAAACGATAAATAAAAGAAAAATCCTAATTAAACTATTACATCCCATGAACAGTTACATTAATATCGTAAAACTAAATAAACGCACGCGATGAAACGAGAACGAGAAAAAATTAGGGTTTTGACTCCGTCTAAGCCTAATTGAAAGAAAGATCATTTTTTGTTGTTTTTTGATTATTTTTGAGAAAAATAAGGTTTTAATTAAATAAATACAAACCTAGTTACTAATTAATTTAAATTAAGAAAAATAATTAATTTGACCTATTTGGCATTTTTATTATTTTAAGAAAAGAAGATAAAAATTAAATCAAACAAAACACTAATTTTCTAATTTTATTAAGTTATTTACAAAAAAGGTTAAAATTACCCTAAAATTAAATTAATCTAAGTATTAAATTAAATTTGATAAAAACAAAACCTAAATCTAAATTGTTGAAAATTAATTTTATGAGTTTTTTGTAAAAAAAAGAATTTAATTTATGATTAGAAAATAATTTTAAACAAAATAAATAAATAAAAGAAAAAAATATAAAAGAAAAGAGAGATGGGCCTGGTTTAGTAGCAATGGAGGGGGTGCCAATAACAATTCTGAGCCCAATATTCCTTGGCCCACGTTGACTTTCCAGATCATGTGCATTGGCTTGACTAGGATGCATCATGGACCTCCTTATGAGAAATGCTAGATCTGGATAGAGATGGATCTTATGGCTGACTGATTGGAGGCACATGGTAAGCTTCAGGACGTGTGGGGTACAGGATCTATAAAGAGAAATTGAGAAAATGGAAAATGTTAGAGGCAGGGGTCGAACCCCTGACCTCATGCTTGCAAAGCCTTAACTCCTTCCCTGGCTACCACTAGGCCACTTGGATTTATTTGTTAGTATATGAAGTAATAATAATATAATGAAAACAACGCCAGCTATCAAACAAATGCGCCAAAATTAAAAAGGACGAATGGTGTGTTGCCACGCATTCGTCGTCTACCCCTGTCCGTCGTTTTAGATTTTAGGACTTTTACCTATAGACGCCAAACGTAGGTATAGCCCCTGTCCGTTCCAAAATCATGTACGTGTATGATAAATGAAAATCAATGGCACCAATCAACTCATTTCAACCTCACGAGTATCATGGTACCAATATCGACGTCCAATTTCTCCTGTATAACAAAACCCCAAAGTGATCCCAGAAACCCTAACAATGGTGGCTATGCGTATGGCTTCCAAAAATTAAATCAAACAATGTAGTTAGTTTCAAAACTTGGTAAGAATCACAAATGCACCATTTAAACATGATAAAGACGCAAGGATTTGGATAATCGAATTTGAAAAATATACCAAAATGTGATGACTATACGTCCCATTTCTGGGCTTGGGAGGGCTGGCAAACGATTGGAATCGCTTTAGAGGAGGTCCAGGAGTGGATTGGCTGCTTTAAATCGCCTTGAACCTTCCTCTAACTAGTAACTCGAACCAACACTTTTGAGTGGTTTTTTTGAATTCAGTACTGACTTCTCACGCCTCCAACCCATGTCCTTTTGCTTTGGACTCATTCAATATATATCATAGAGTGCATTAGGGTTACAAGTTTGCATCAAATCCTTGCAATTATGAAGATTTGATAATTGATTCACCCTTGCATCAAATCTTTCCAAAACAAGAAAAATTCAATCTTTTTCTGTCTAAACAAGCCTTGCACGATTTAATTTCATTGCCAACTATCCACGGACCTAAAAATGTGCCTAAAATCTCAAGGTTTCAATGATTTTTGATATTTTCACTATTTATTATTGATTTTATTTGATTTAAATGAAATAAAATCAAGATAAATGATAAAAATAAAAAATGACAAGTGGAAAGGCTCATGGGTCATGGACCATGCTACAAGTTCAGTGCAAGCATAAAAAGTTAGGCCCATTTAGCAAAAAATGCAATTTTGGGCACATTTGACTTTTGGCAATTTTGCAAAAAGGGTCAACTTCACCAATGCATACCTCCTTCAATTTTGACCCTAGAGATGTGTTCTTGGACTTTTTAGAAATCTTAGGATGTCCTCTAATCAACCCTTTTTGTCTTATCTCAATTGAGTCTTCCATGTTCACGTATGAAGCTTTGACAAAATAGGTGTTTTTGTTGACTTTTCAAAATGACCTATAATGTCCAAATTTATATCTTCTTGTGAGTGCATATTTTGAACTTGGGAGATGAATATAAATTGTAGGGAATTACATCCTATTCAAAATGATCCTTGGATGGGTCATTCTTGATAAAGTATGAGAAAATTATGCTTGGTCAAAGTTGACTTGACTTTTCCTACAAAATCCTAATTTAGCAACATTTGGGTTTTGATGAATTGTGAGCAATCTTTGAGGAATAATGATAAACCCTTGATAAAATGATGAATAATACTTCAAAATGAGAATGTTGACCAAAAATCTTGAAGTTTGACTGTATGTGGGCCACAATTGACTTTTGCTCTAGCATAGTCGATTTTCAGGACTTTGAGCAATTGATTGAGCAAACTTCCTATGCAAGGCTTGAGACTTGGCATGGATGATCTTGAGAACATATTAGGACAATGGTGAGCATTTGGGATCCCTTGGACTCAAGTACCTTGATGCAAACTGAAACCCTAATTTGAGGTAGACTGCCTTAGGAGAGAGTTTGTCTGGTCAACCCTTGGACTTCCTTGAGCAATTTGAGGACCTCACTTGAAATGTATTGAGAAATATGGGAGGGAAAATTTTGGGGTACAACAGCTGCCCCTGTTCAATCTTCTTAAACCTGAGGATGTATATTGGCTCGCTCGCCTTTCGTGATCCGAAGGTGGAAGATGATTGAACACTAGAGTGCCTAGAAATTTGCACTCGCGTGAAGTGGTACTGGCGTCGTGATTTCGGGGATGGGCTTATAGATGCCATTCGGAAGTTGATGATGGAGGATGGGCTTAAAGTTGCCATCATAAGAAGTGTCAATCGCATAAGAGATTCCTTTGCGAGAGCTTGTATACCTGTTGTTGAGGAAGACTTTGCCGGGGAATGTTGGTCTCTGTCTTGGTAGAAGTAGAATTTTAGGAGCTTCAGTCGTCCGTTATTCTACCGGGGAATCGTCTCTGGGTCGAAGAGGAGAAAATGAACTACTATTTGGTCATGATCCAGGCTTCATAGTGATAAGATGGACTGCTATCTGGTCGTGCTCCCGGCTTTACAGTGACTTAACGGGGAGATGAGATTAAACTTGATATCCAATCGTTCTCCAGGCTTCACAATTTCTCAATTCTTATCTGGTCATACTCCAGGCTTTAGAAGGAATTAAGTTGTTATCCAGTCGCATTCGGGCTTCAACTTGAATTTAGGGCACACTAATATCCGATCGATTCTGGGCTTCTTTGTAATTGTCTAGTTAAACTGCTATTTGGTCGAAATCCAAGCTTTGCAGTGTCTTATATTGTTATCTGGTTGATTCCAGGCTTCAATTTCTTGCCGCTATCTGGTCGTAATCCAGGCTTCACAACTTCTTACTTATTATCTGGTAGTGTTCCAGGCTTCAGAAGAAATTAAGTGGTTATCCAGTCGCATCTGGGCTTCCATTTGATTTTTAGGCCTACTAATATCCAGTCGATTTCCGGGCTTCATAGTAATTGAACGGGTAGACTGCTATTTGGTAGAAATCCAAGCTTCGCATTGTCCCTCACTGTTATCTGGCCGTAGTCCCAGGCTTTAGTGTCTTTTACCGCTATTTGGTCGTAATCCAGGCTTCACAATGTCTTATACCATTATCTGGTCGAATCCAGGCTTCATGGTGTCCTGTACTCCTATCTGGTCGATTTCCAGGCTTCACAATACCTTGTTAAGCTATTTTCTGGTCGATCTCCGGGCTTCACCGCTTGTGTTTATGATATACCACTATCTGGTCGATTCCAGGCTTCATGGTGTTTTATAATGTTATCTGGTCGTAATCCAGGCTTCACAGTAACTTGCATTATTATTTGGTCGTTGTTCAGGCTTCACAATAACTTGTTGGGGATTCAACCATTTTCCGGTAAATTTCCGGGCTTCATAGCTTAAATTGGAATAGAAATCTTAGCAGCGATTTTACTGAATCAGAGAAACTTGTGAGAATTTTGATTGCATCTTTCCCTGAAAGGTAAAGAGTTAGTCGTATGTAATATCATGATGTATGAAATGTATTGAGCAATGATGTTCTCAAAATAAATGTGATTGTGCTGTATGATGCGTATGCGCATGCCATGATGTATGGATATGCAATGTTCTCGTGATGTTTTCTAGATGGGGAAATAATTCTTGGACTACTGTTGGAGAATATAAAGAGTTGAGTTCTTTGTTCTCGCTGGGGATAACGACCGAAGATAATTTGAGAATAAATCGGAGGGATAATAACTCGGCTAGAGAATAAATTTGCGAGAAAATTACTCTGTGGGAAAGAGAGATATTCTGCTAGAAGATCTGCTGATTTGGAGAAATAACCTCGGCTGGGGATGAGTTACTGTTGCTGGAGATAATGAACCCTGTTGGGGATTGAGTTTCTGCTTGTGGAAGAAATAAACTCCATTGGGGATAATCTTCTATTGTTGGCGATAGATGAACTCTGCTTGGGGGAGAATTAACACCACAGTCTTCAGACACTTCCTACTCTACGGGGAGTGTATGTACCTTCAGTCATTTTCTCAAACTGACCTATCCCTGTACTCGGTGGGTAGAGCAACTGTAAGGTTTGGACATTTCTTGTTTGCCCCTGTTCCTGGAATTATGAGTAATTGTCTTTCGTTTCGCATGTAAATATTTATGAGCAGCAATTATTGTCAAATGCATATATCAAAATGAAACATTGGACGTTCTTACAAAACAAAACAGTAAAAGAAAAACAATTTGAAATTTATTTTTAAAAATGAATTGTATTGATTTTTGAAGTTGGCCTGTAATAGGCGTTTTTGTACAAGAGGCTGACGTCCTAGTAAGAGAATGCCGCCGAACGAACCGAATTTATACAATTTGTGTAAAAGAAAGAAAAACAGCTATATGAAACAATCCCACTAGGTTCCAACTCTGCTATTTCCCTTATATCTTCGAGCGTCTCATCACTTTGCTACTTGGTTAAAGGTAGATCAGATTGATCGGCGCTGTCCGAGCTTGATAGTCGATACTGAAGTTCGGTTGCAAGATGATCCAATGAGACATAGTGTTATGCTTCAATCCCTAATTTTTTCCTGAACCGCCCTTTCGGATTTTCAGTCCACCGGGATACCCTTTTTTGCCCAAGCCGCCTTTCCAGGTTTTCGACTTGCCGGGTGTTAAGATTTTTTCATTTTCATCCCTTACTTTTGCCTGGTCCCTTTTTGTTCGCCGAGAAGCCCTTATTTTTCCTAGGCCAGTCAACCTAGCGGGTCTTTAATTATGCGTAGTATTTTTCACTATGTCTGCATTGACGGGGTGAGGAAGTTCGTCACCATCCATGGTGGTTAGAATCATAGCTCCTCCCGAGAAAATGTTCTTAACCAAAAATGGCCCTTCGTACGTAGGGGTCCATTTGCCCCTGGGATCACCTTGTGGCAGTATGATGCGTTTGATCACTAGATCCCCAACTTGATACTATTGTCATCTGACTTTCTTGTTAAATGCCTTGATCATTCGCTTTTGATACGCCTGACCATGACAAATAGCAGTAAGTCTCTTTTCGTCGATTAGATTCAGCTGATCAAGTCAGGTCTGGATCCAGTCGTCTTCGCTCAAACTTGCATCCTTCATAATCCGGAGAGAAGGTATCTGGAACTCAATGGGTAAGACCGCTTCCATCCGATACACCAAAGAGTAGGGTGTTTCCCCTGTCGATGTCCATGCTGAGGTACGGTACCCATGAAGAGAGAATGGTAACATCTCATGCCAGTCTTTGTATGTCACCATCATCTTCTGCATAATCTTCTTGATGTTATTATTAGCCGCTTCAATAACCCCATTCATCTTCGGCCGGTAAGGAGAAAAGTTGTGATGCTGTATCTTAAACTGTTTGCAGAGCTCGGTGATCATCGTATTGTTGAGATTTGTACCATTGTCCGTAATGATCCTTTCTGGTACACCGTATCGACAAATCAGATTGTGTCGGATAAACCGCGCTACGAAGTTCTTGGTTACTGTAGCAAAGGAAGCTGCCTCAACCCACTTCGTGAAATAGTCAATTGCTACCAGGATGAAACGATGCCCGTTGGACGCAGTAGGTTTGATCTCGCCGATCATATCGATACCCCACATTGCAAAAGGCCAAGGAGCCGTCAAGACGTTCATAGGAACTGGAGGTGCATGCACCTTATCTGCGTAAACTTGGCACTTATGATAGGTCCGAGAATGCTGATAACAATCGGCTTCCATAGTAGACCAATAATATCCAGCCCTTAGGATTTTCTTTGCCATGGTATGTCCACTGGAATGAGTTCAGAAAGTACCTTCATGTAACTCTGCCATAATCCTTTCAGCCTCGCTTTTGTCCACACATCGTAAGGTCGAATCATGGTTACGCTTATAAAGAATACCATTACTGATGAAGAACTTCACAGCGAACCTCCTCAGAAACTTATTATCATTAACAAATTCCCCCTCGGGGTACTCTTGAGCCTCAAGATACCTTTTAACTCATGAAACCAGAGTTTATCAGTCTCAGTATCACAATAATGCGCGGGTTCGTCCAACCTCTCAATGGTAATCTTGGGAGCTTCATTGTCCCACCTGACCTTGAACATAGAAGATATGGTAGCTAGCGCGTCCGCTAATTGGTTCTCTTCTCTTGGAATGTGTTCAAAGGTTATCTCCTCAAAGTGTGGGAGCAACATCAGTACATACTCTTTGTAAGGAATAAGATTTTGGTACTTTGTATCCCCCTCGCCTTTGATCTGACTGATCATCAGAGAGAAATCTCCGAATACACTCAAGAACTTAATCCTTAGGTCAATAGCAGCTCGAAGACCTAGGATACATGCTTCATACTCCGCCATATTGTTGGTGCAGTTAAAAAATAATCGGGCGGTGAAAGGAGTATGACAACCCTCAGGAGATATAATCACAACGCCAATGCCATTACCTAACGCGTTTGAAGCTCCGTTAAAATACATAGACCATCGGGATCCCTCCTCGAGTCCTTCATCCGGTCTAGGTTCTTCACAGTCGATTACCAACATGATGTTCTCATCCGGGAATTCGAAATTCATGGATTGGTAATCATCCACGGCCTGATGCGCAAAATGATTTGCCAATACACTCCCCTTAATTGCTTTTTGGTTTGTGTATTGGATGTCGTACTCAGTTAAGATCATCTGCCATCTTGCTATTCTTCAGGACAAGGCAGGCTTTTCGAAAATATACTTGATTGGATCCATCTTTGATATCAATAGGGTAGTGTGAGTCAGCATATACCGTCTCAGCCGGCGAGCAGCCCATGCCAAAGCGCATCAATTTTTCTCGAGCAACGCGTATCGGGTCTCGCAGTCGGTAAACTTTTTGCTTAGGTAGTAAACATCGTGCTCTTTTCGGCCAGACTCGTCATGCTGCCCCAGCATGCACCCCATTGAATTATCCAGTACGGTCAAGTATAAGATCAAAGGTCTTCCTTCAACTGGAGGCATCAGAATTGGTGGCTCTTGGAGGTATTCCTTGATCCTTTCGGAAGCGGTCTGACATTCATCATTCCATTTTACCACTTGATCTTTCTTCAGCAGCTTGAAGATCGGCTCACAAGTAGCAGTCAGATGTGACATGAATCGGGCAATGTAATTTAGATGTCCCAAAAAGCCTCTAACTTCCTTTTCTATGCAGGGAGCTGGCATCTCCTGTATAGCCTTCACCTTTGCAGGATCCACCTGAATACCTTTATCACTAACGATGAAACCCAGGAGCTTACCAGACCTCAATCCGAAAGTGCACTTGTTTGGGTTTAACCTTAGTTTGTACATCTTCAACCTGTCAAATAGTTTCTGGAGATGGTCAAGGTGTTCCTCCTCAGTATGGGACCTTGAAATCATGTCATCAACGTAAACCTCAATCTCATGGTGAATCATGTCGTGGAACAAAGCGACAATGGCGCGCTGATAAGTTTCCCCATCATTCTTCAACCCGAAAGGCATCACCTTGTAACAGAAGGTGCCCCACTGCATAACAAAAGTTGTCTTCTCCATGTCCTCGGGAGCCATCTTAATCTGATTGTAACCAGAAAAACCATCCATAAAGGAGAAGATCTTATGTTGCACGGTGTTGTCGACCAGAACATCAATATGAGGAAGTGGGAAATCATCCTTGGGGCTCGCCCTGTTCAGATCTCTATAGTCCACACACATCTGTACCTTACCATCCTTCTTGGGTACTGGAACAACGTTGGCGACCCACTACGGATAAGAAGTAACGGCTAGAAATTCTGCGTCAAACTATTTCATGACCTCAACTTTGATTTTCTCAGACATCTCTGGGCGCATACGGCGAACCTTCTGTTTTACCGAAGGGCAGTCTTCTTTAGTTGGCAAGTGGTGAACCACAATATCAGTGTCCAAACCAGGAATATCTTCATAAGACCAAGCGAAGATCTCAAGATAGTCACGTATCATCTGTATCAATCGTTGCATGACACTAGGATCCAGATTCGCACCTATCTTGACCTCTTTCCTGTCTTCCTTTGTTCCCAAATTCACTAATTCCACTGGCTCTTCATGAGGCTGTATGGCCCTCTCTTCCTGTATTAACAGTCTAGCAAGTTCCCCAGGCACTTCACAATCATCCTCACCTTCGTCCTCGGCTTGGTTAATCGGATTCTCGAAGTCATAACCAGCAGTAGCAGAGTTGTTATCAATGGGATCCAGAGTGGATGTGGATCTGCATTATGATATGTGAGTGTGTGTAAGACAATAGCTGTTTTGATAAAGTGCGAGATAGAAAAGAAAAACAGGGAGCGTAAAACTTGTAATGCAAGAAAACGTCCAATGCTTTGTTGATGATATATGAAAATGATAAATAATAAGCCCTCACAAACAAAGCCAAGGTGCCTCGGGCAAGGCACTGGGCCGTAAAGTTTTAAACTGTCTGCTACAAATCTCAAAACAAAAGTCTATTACTCTGTAATAAAAGAAACGGGCACGAAATCCTTCGTCGTCCAGTTGTTCAATCCACCGTTGGTAGTCGGGTAGATCCAACTGTCGATATCTGACTCTTCTTCATCATCCTCAATTTCATTCAATCCCTGATTACTGATGTGCAGAGAAGGTCTCCCAATCCGCACGCGCTGAACAGCCCAAACCAAACTTGTCAGTTTTGTGTGTGAAATCAGGGAGCTGACCCCAATTTGCACACCCACCTTTTGCAATTACAGCCCTGGCATCCTTAAGGGAAGCCATCTTCATCGGAGACTCGTCAATAGCAACTTCAGTCGATGCCAAAGTCTGGGGGACCTCTTCAAAGTTCTGACACGGGGTTTCAATGAACTCTCCATCCATCTCCACATAGGGGAAGGAATTTAGATGACTCACCATGTACTCCTCCTCGCCTTGTACTGTGACGATCTTCCCTTTTACTGGATATTTCAACATTTGATGGAGCGTAGAAGTCACTGCCCCAACCTTATGAATCCAAGGGCGAACCAACAAGCAAGAATATGACGGTCGGATATCCATCACATAGAAAGTAGATGCAAAAGTATGAGAGCCAACTTTAACAGGGACGTCCACTTCCCCGTGCACCATCCTTTTTGACCCGTCGAAAGCCCTAACCACAATATTACTCGCCTTCAGAACCAAACCTTCATAGTCTAGACGATCTAATGCTTTCTTTTGCAAAACATTCAATGAGGACCCAATATCCACCAATACATGGGCCATAGTAGTGCCTATGCACTCGATCGAGACGTGCAGAGCATCATTGTGATTTCTTACTTTAGCAGTCAGATCTGTGTCTGAGAAAACCAGCCCGTTGTCGGCAGTCAAACTAGCTACACAGTCTTTGAATTGCTCGGCAGAAGTTTCCTGCGGCACATGCGCAGTTTTGAGGACAACAATTAAAGACTTTGCATAGGCTTCCAAACACAATAACAAGGACAACATGGAGATTTTTGACGGGGTCTGCCCAAGCTGATCGACTACATTGTAGTCGCTCTTCTTGATAATCTTCAGAATTTCCTCTATCTTCTTCTTAGAGGTTTCTACAATGATCTTCTTAGGTGCCTCCGTCCGGGCAGACTCACCTGTGATCTCTTTGCTCCGAGTGCCAGATGGCTCGACGACATGGGTGATAACTGGAATAAGCACTGGAATGGTAGCTGATGTACTAGCAGATGGAATGACAACAGGTTTGTTAACAGTCAGAGGGGAAATCTCGGGAGAAAATAGTCTTCCACTTCTGGTGACCTTGCTAGCCCCGACAATATTGCTGATATCGGCATCACCTTCTTCAATCTTTAAGTCTTGCTTAACTCCATGGTAATACACATCGGCCCCATAGTGTCAAGGGATAACCTTATCTGAAGTGTATGGGATAGGGCCCAGGATAGTAATGATTAACGGAGCGATTCTTGGAACATATGTAATCCTAACAGGCTTTCTCGAGGAAAACTTGGAAGGATTGGCGGAAATGGTTATGATGGCAACATCTTCAATTGGAACTAACAGAATCAAAGTATTTTCGAACATAATCTCTTTGTTATCCATCAGGCGTTGAACACCTGATTTTAATAAATGGCAACCAGCAGGCAGGATTGAACATAGGTGGCAACCTTCGCCACAACCCGGAAATAAACCGACCAACAATAGATTCTTCTTAACTGTCATCAAAGGAGTAAAAATTTCATCCACGGAGGTCACAAATAAACCATTGTCCATAGCATTTACTCCATGACCATGCTTGGGCATAGGAGCAGTCATGACGTTGGGCATCTCCAGAGCGTCAAACTCAATTTCTTTAGCTTCGATCAAATCTTGCACCTTATTCTTCAAGGCCCAACAGTTGTTTGTATCATGACCTGGGCTATAAGAGTGATAGGCGCAACGGGAATTCAGGTTATATAACGAAGATGTGGTGTTGGGATTCTTCGGGGCTTCCCTTAGAGTTACCAGGTTGGTCTTTAATAATTATGGTAGAATTTGAGACAATGTCATATTGAGCCGAGTGTACTGTCTCTGCACTCTCTCCATTCTTTGTTGATTGTTGCATTGTGGGGCAACTGTGGGTCTAGATATTACTACCGCATTTACTGCTTGACGACATTCAGGTCTGTTTTGGCTCCTCGAGTCGTAGACTGCACTAGCTTCTTTCTTACCGGTGAAAGGCTTCTTTTCTGCACTTGATGAAGTACCTTTCTGTATCTTACCACTTCAGATACCAGCTTCTACTCTCTCCCCAGTCAAAATCAATTTAGTAAGCCCAGATGACGAACTTCCGATCAGATGATTGAAATATGGACCAAACAACGTCCCTAGAAACATATCAACCAACTCCCTGTCAAACAAAGGGGGTTGGACTCTTCCAGCAAAATCTCTCCATTTCTGAGCATAGTCCTTAAAGCCTTCGCTTGCACCCATAGACATACCCTGAAGCTGAGTACGAGTGGGAGCAAGGTCGGTGTTATACTGATACTTCTTATAAAAAGCAGCAGCAAGGTCCTCCCAGTTTCGGACATTAGCTCCTTCCAATTGATAAAAGCATTCAAGCTGAGTCCCTGACAAACTATCTTGAAAGATATGCACCCACAAATTTCTATCAGCAGTGTAAGGTTGGATTTTTCTAACATACGAGCGGAGATGGAGTTTTGGACAGGATGCTCCATCGTACTTGGCGAAAACCGGAGCTTTGAACTTATGAGGGATCACCACCCTAGATGCCAGTCCCAGTTCTTCAAAATCCAAACCAGGGATCTTATGACACTCCATAGCGCTCAGCCGGTCTTCAAGTTGTTTGTACCTATCCTCAGCAGGAGGATACTGTTCTTCATCATAATCTGTATCATTATCAGAAACTACAGGACTGGGGCCCTTTTCTTCTTCTTGGTCTTCTTCTCCTTTGGATGAAAGGGACAAATCAACGTGTTGTTTCAGTCTATCCCCAAACCTTTTACCCATAATCAAAAGAACAACCTTCTTATTCTTCTTCTTCTTATTCTCCTTCTCTTTCTCTTTCATGATGAGAGCTTTCAGATCCTCTTGCCCTTTAGCCAAACTCAAGAACATCTCTTGAAATTGGGCATTTTATGCCTGAAGATCTTTGATAGCTTGATCAGAAGACATAACTGCTGAAATAAACAGCGAAGAAGATGAGAAACCTGTGATGGCACCTGTAATGATGTGCATGATAATGGGATGCATATGTAATTATTTCAAAGACTTTGGGAGGTTTAAATTTGCAAAACAAGAAATGAACAAACTTTATTAGATTAAACTTGTAAAAAGGTTCAACAATGCCTTTAAGGAATTTACAAAGAAATAAATGGAAAACAAATCTAAACTAGAAAAAGCAAAATCAGAAATGCCATGGACGCTTCCCCTTGGTGCTGGCGTAGTCATTAATCGTTCTTTCATTCTCGAGTTGCCTGGTGAGCTTCAAGATCTTCCTTTCTTGCTCATGGTACTTATCTCGGTAGGCATCCCTCTCCTCTTTCAATTGAATCCAGGATCTCTTCATTTCCCCAAGATCAGTGGGCATGTAGGGATAAAGGACTGTATAAGGAATGCCCTCTTAATTGGTAGGCTCCATAATTACTGGCAACACAGCTTCATAAGGCATCCCAAGCTTCTGAGAATGAGCTCGGACCCACTGGAGATAAGGTGGCATAGGGAGAGAAGTCCTTGGGCCTAGCACTTGAGGGTCAGATCTATTCACCATGCCCCAAGCTCGTATAAACCTTCGGCAATGCTTGTCAACGTCTTCCTTGTAGTCAAAGGAAATATTTGTAAGAAGTAGCTCATGAGGACCGTCTCTCCGAGCCCGACCGAATTGTCGCAAAGCCAAACAGGGACTGTAAGTTATGCCCCCTCTGATTCCGAGCAATAGGACATTAGGGTATCCCCCACATCGATCAATGACAGCAATGCTTTCCATAGCCTTAGAACTCCAAAGAATGTCTGTATGGGCAAGGGACATTATCCTGTAAGACCATCCTAAACCTTCCTCATTCTTCAACACGGACTTGGGGAGGTGCGAAATAAACCACCTCGCTAGCAAAGGCATGCAACACATGAGGGTCCCTCTTCTACGCACAGTACGAGTGTAGAGGGCATGCAGGATATCACCCAGAAGAGTAGGTACAGGATTGTGAGACAGGAAGATCTTAACCGTATTCACATCTATGAAAGAATCTGGATTCGAGAAAAGAACCAAACCGTAGATAAGGAGAGCTAATATGTCTTCAAAAGCCTGGAAATTCAAGTTATCCCAGAATAGTTGAGCTTGATCCATCATAAACTTGGCTAAGAAACCATCAACCCCGTTTCGTGTCTCCCAATTGGATACTACATCAACCTGTTTCAGATGTAGAGCTGAAGCAATGTCTTATGGTCTAGGAGTCTCTTCTATACCTGTTAAAGGAACCTGCTCTAAGATGGATATACCCAATAAGTGAGATAACTCTTCCAAAGTGGGAACCAACTGGTAGTCTGGAAAAGTGCAACAATGATGCACAGGATCGAAGAACTGGAAAAACACACTCATCATCTGCTCATCAAACTTTGAGGTAACCAGGCTAAGAAGCTGACCATGTCTCTTAATGAACAAAGAAGTCTCAGAAACTCTTGAGGCTAACTCTTTGAGTTTAGTAGGTATTTGCACAAAGTTAACTCGAATGGTGTTTCTGCGCACGGAAGCCATAATCTGCAAAGTAGGATAAAGACAAATCCCCTCGGTCTTTGAAATGGTTAGTATAATGAAGTATGCATGTTATGTTATGATGCATGATGTCATGATAAAACACACAACAAGTATAAAAGATAACATACATGGTAACGGCAAACAAGTCACATAAGAGCCCTTAAGTTTCAGGCTTGCATGGGGTCTAGGTATTACCCTCTTGAAGTTCAGTTGGTTTCAACCTGTCCTAGCAAAAGTAACCGGGTTCTAGAGGTTCTCAATATCACTGACCATCCTTCATCGGTCATGGTTTCAGCTCACACAATCTTTTCTTGTGACCGGAACTATCTCGAGAGTATGGTCTCAATGAGTGTAGCATCGAGTATCAACCAGTTCTCAGCTTTATACCGAGGCCGGCTATCTCACTACTTTCTATTGGTCAAGTTGGTCTATTAAGGGTTCTAAGGTCAGTTGATGCTTAACGACATACATAGCGGCCCCGTATTCTCCTCGTTTCTCCACAAGGGATACCTGTACCAACCAATGTGCTACATCAATGTAGCTACTGCTTCAACCGTATCGGTCTATGTCGTACAGTTCCCTCACAGTTTATTGCTACTTACCTAAAAGGTGTCCCCAGATCCGGGTTAGGATCTATAGTAACTCCCAAACAAAACCCTTAAAAGTAAAGCAACCAAAACAAACAAGAGAAGAAATTTATGATGAACTAGATCCTAAGGTATACCCCACTTATTTTTCCCCAGCAGAGTCGGCAGTTCTGTGATACGGTGGCAGAACCAGACTGTTTTAGGAAAATGCTGGTTTGCGTTTTGCGCTTGTGTTTGCAAAATGTCGCGGTAAGCAAGAGTCGCCACCGACTTTTATTTTATCCAACTGGAAAAGAAAAAAGCACAAAAAAGTTCCTTTTTCGAGATTTTGAGTACGTGGGGTAGATTATAGAAAAGGAAGGTATTAGCACCCTTTCTATCCGTAGTTTTCTACGGGCTCTTAGGTACTTTCTCATCATTTTAAAATTGCTTGTGTGTGTTCGTTTTGAAAAGTTTTTGTTTTACTTTGTTTTAACCCTTGTATCAGTCCTCAAGAGTGTTACGAAGTGTTTTTGAAAACTTTGTTTGAAAAAGTGTAAGTGTGAAAAAAGTTTGATTTTGAGCAAGTACCTACTAGCATCTACCTACTCAAAAAAGGATTGTTTCGTTTCTTGTTTCCTTTAGACAGCGCTATCCCACTATTAATGAGTAGGTAACACCGTTGTTGGAGTTGTAAGGGTCAATTCGAAAGGGACGTACGATCACTAAAGCAATGTTAGGACGTTTTAGTAATAACTCTAGTATCTTAAGATCATATTCGAGGCAACATTTCTGAGGCAACATTTCTGGGGCAACATTTCTGAACGGGACATTTGATGTTTTTTTAGACAAGAGGGCAACCACTAAGACACCATATACTTAATGATCATTTACTAAAGGAAACCGAAGTGAGAGTATACCCTAGGAGTGCGCATTGTTGTACCCCAAATTTTGACCTAAGATACCATCTCCCATCTGCATCATTACATTACAAGTGTTTTGATCTATTGATTTTAAAAATTCATAACTTTTTTTCAGGCCGGGAGCTAATTATTTTGAACACTAAATTATTTAATCGATTCATGCTAAAACAATGTTTATTAGATATTTATTATCTTAAATTTAAATAATTGGAATTAGTTTTCCATTATTGTATAATTTAAAGATGTATAGATAATAAAATAAATATTAGAAAAGAGGCGTATTAATTTTGCAGACAGTGTTTATTTATTATTCACTATCTTAAATTTAAATAACTGGAATTTATTCTCAGTTATTACATAATTTAAAGATTTATGAATAATATAATAAATATTTGAAAAATTTCATTAATTGGTCAATAATGATTATTTAATTATTTATCATTCTAAGTTAAATAATTGAAATTCTATTTTAATTATTATAATTTAGAAAATTATGAATAATGAATTAAATAATTGAAATTATTAATTGATCAATGATATTATTTATTTATTTGTTTATTATTCTGAATTTAGGTAATTGAGATTTATTTTCAATTATTATACAATTTAAAGAATTATAAACGATAAAGTAAATAATTAGAGAGAAGGAGGAAATTAATTGGCAAATATTGGAATTTTATTCATTTTCTTCTAATTGTACAATTATTGTGTAAATATTGTATTTATTACAACGAATTTACAATAATGATTTTACAAAGTTAAAATGAAATAAAAACTAATCTAATATTCTCTAATCCTAAATCTTCTATCCAATGCCTTTTTGTCTGCTCATTTGATTTTAACCTGCAAAACGATTAAAAGAGAATTAGAATTGAACAAATAATTAAAAGCAAAAATCATTTAATGTTCATCATTAAAAGCAACGGCTGGAATCAGTTTACCCTTTTTTGCAAATCACGGGATTTCTCCCGGTTCACAAAAAAGGGAGGAATTTTTATTTTTCATAAATGAATGCACAATTGTGAAACATGCACAAATTAATTTTATTTTTCAAAATTGCATAATTAAAAATTAATTGCATTTTTTTAAAGTCCAATGCATATTTCAAATATACACAGCATACAAAAGTCCCTGCATAATTTCAAAACACCATATGCAAGCACAAACAAAATTCCAACGTAAACCTACATGCCATGCACATAGAAGAAGCCAAAACATAGGCTCTACTGTTGCATTGGAAGTCAAAGAAATATGCAGTTCAAAACCATTATGCAAGCAATAATATTTCCTCATTCATCATATTCCAACTCTGTTACAATTTCAGAAAAAATAGTACACATCATTTTATGTATCAATGTACTTGAGAGAGAGAAGAAAGAAAGAAAAATGGTTTTGCAGGTTTTGGCTTAGGCAGGAATTAGAATACAGACAGAACAGCAGCAAGGCAATAAGAGAAGGAGCATAGAAAAGATTACCAAATGGGATGTAACAGTATAGTATGCAGAGGCCAAAGTAAAAATATATTAAAAAAATATACCAAGCCCTCAACGTAAACCTGAAGACCAAAAAACTGTTATAACATAACAAGAAAATCACTACACACATATCATCATCTATCTACCTCCAAGCAAAAAAACAAAGAAAAACTATCAAAAAGCAAAAAACCCTTTTTTTCCTCAAGCCCTCCTAAACCTGTTACTGCATAAACCTACAATCTGCATAGAACCATGGTAGAACCAGACCACAACATGGCCTAAACCTCAATAACTTGTTTAAACCATAGAAAACCTCACCAAAAACGATTGAGCCCTCAAGCCAATATCACCATAAACCTGTCAAAAACCAATATGTCTCGAACCTTGGCCTAAGCCTGCCTACCACATCATCAAAACCATATATCAAAAACCATATCAGAACCTAGAACCATAGACTACTGTCAAACCTGTCGAACCAACATAAATCAAAACATGGCCTAAACCAGTAAAACCAGTAAAACCTGCATCAACTACAGCTTACTGCATCACCATTTCAAACCAACTGCAAAAACCTGCCATTGCATCAACCAAAATCATTCAACATGGCCTAAACCATCAAGCCCCAAAACTTACTGCATAACCATTTCGAAACTAACAAAGTATAGACCATTGAAACCATGTCCAAACACACATAAAGCCTCAGATTATATCCTCATAGGCAACCCAAATTCAGGCAGCAAAATCACAAACGCAAAGAGGTAACAGGATCACAGTGAGAAGAAGAAAAAGAAGCTAGTCAAAAAAAGATTTTTCAACAGTAGAAAGCAAGCATTCAAAGCACATAACGAGGCAACAGTGATACGGGCAAGGAGAAGAAGAAAAGGTGTAACAAGAATATTCAAACCAGGCCACAAAAGCGAAGCTCACGTGCTTTTTCCTCCGCCCCCGGCCTCCTAGCTCGTCCAACCGTCCTCCTCCGTCTCCGCCTCTAGGTAAGGATTTCCTTTCCCCCTTTTACTTTCATAACACCTCCCACAAACAATAAAACGAAATCAGAATCAAAGTGGATCAAAGATTACAACATGCATTTACAATAAAACCCTAAACGAGTGATAGAACGAATTTGTACCGTAAAATCCGTCGCCCCTTAACGTTTGACTGGAGGGAAGAGGAAAGTGGGAGCTGGTGGCCATAGACAGGAGGAGATTTCAGAAGCGATTGAAGAAGATAACGCGCGAAGATGAAGTAGACGAACAACAAGGAGCGCCGCTTCTGTCCAAGAAACCTTAACCCTAATTTGCTTTCCCTAAACATTATGTTTAACCCCTAAAAGAAACAAGTTATGAAATGGGCCTTACCCCGTTTTCCTGCCTAAGCCCAACGATTTGCTTTATTCACCCCCTATCTGGCTTCTGATGCTATTAATCTTGGGCCTCCTAAAACCCCTTTTTGCCCACTTTGTTTTCCTCTAGTTTGTTTTAATGAATCAACTTAATTCACTTTTGGTTTTCTAATTAATAATAATAAACAACCTTTTTATATAGTTAATTAAATATATTTATTCTTAATGGTATTAATTACTAGTGAACAATTTTGTTATATTAATTAGGGCCTTTTATAAAATTAGTTAAAAATACTCAATTTAGTATAAGACATTAAGTCATCTTTTAATAATACTTTATATTAAAAAAGAAGAACTTATTAAATTTAGAAACATATGGAAATGAAAAATATTTTATTTAATTAATTCACTCGTTTTAGTTAATATCAAAACTCCAAAAATATATAAAAAATATATAGAGACTTAAAAACTAAAAAAATATTTTATTCCCCTTAATTAATTCTCATTTTACTTTTATCCATTTTTAAAAATGCGTAAAATTGAAAACTATTAAAAAATACTTTCTTTTCATTAATATTAAACAAAAATCATAAAAATGCATTATTCACATCATTTAGTCTATCATTTAACTATTGTTATTTAATCATTATCCGCATAATTTTTCTGTTTATTTATTTCATATTTATTTGTTTATTCTGTTTACGTTTAAATCCAAGGGAAAAACGATAAATTTGTTGACTTCATGTCCTCAAGTCTAATTGCGCGAACTTTCGCATTTCATTAAAACTTAGGATAATTTTTCCTCAAATATTCAATCTTTTCGAAACTTATACCTTTTAAGCAAAAAATTCGACATTAGGTCGTCGCATCTCCAAAAACCCGTCCGTACCCCTTTTCGGCCAAAACGATTCATTTTTTCAATCAAGCGAACAATTTTAATAAACAGATATTTCAAAAGGTTCCTATAGAGTACTATATATGCATTGGGTGCTAATACCTTCCCATTGTATAACCAACCCCCGAACCATAGATCTTTTCAAAAACGCCTTGTATCTTGATTACTTTTAAAAAGTATTATTTACATTGCATATTTAGGGTTTTATTTCGCTCTTTTCCCTTTTCCTTTGGAAACAATAAAGCGCGGTGGCGACTCTTGCTTTTGTGAGACGAATTAACCAATAATTCGATCTCCGATTTACCCCGCTACATTTTTTATCGCTACACGCATGTGCGAGTGATTTGATTTCAGTTATTATCTTTGCACATTTAGGGTTTGCTAACCATTTTAAAATTAACATACATTCTTGTCATGCAATCCTATTATCATACATCTAACAGTCAATATTTGCGAAAATTAAATGCGAGAAATAAAACTACACTATTACAAGGCTTCGGGGAGGGGGATTAATTACATAGCCAAAAACCCATAAAACGATAAATAAAATAAAAATCATAATTAAACTATTACATCCCATGAGCAGTTACATTAATATCGTAAAAATAAATAAACGCGCGCGATGAAACGAGAACGAGAAAAAATTAGGGTTTTGACCCCGTCAAAGCCTAATTGAAAGAAAGATCATTTTTTGTTGTTTTTTGATTATTTTTGAGAAAAATAAGGTTTTAATTAAATAAATACAAACCTAGTTACTAATTAATATAAATTAAGAAAAATAATTAATTTGACCTATTTTGGCATTTTTATTATTTTAAGAAAAGAAGATAAAAATTAAATAAAACAAAACCCTAATTTTCTAATTTAATTTAATTTATTTACAAAAAAGGTTAAAATTACTCTAAAATTAAATTAAACTAATTATTAAATTAAATTTGATAAAAACAAAACCTAAATCTAAATTGTTGAAAATTGATTTTATGAGTTTTTTGTAAAAAAAAGAATTTAATTTATGATTAGAAAATAATTTTAAACAAAATAAATAAATAAAAGAAAAAAAATATAAAACAAAAGAGAGATGGGCCTGGTTTAGTAGCAATGGAGGGGGTGTCAATAACAATTCTGAGCCCAATAATCCCTGGCCCATGTTGACTTTCTAGATCCTGTGCGTTGGCTTGACTAGGATGCATCGTGGACCTCCTTGTGAGAAACTCTAGATCTGGATAGAGATGGATCTTGTGGCTGACTGATTGGAGGCACATGGTAAGCTTCAGGACGCGTGGGGTACATGATCTTTAAAGAGAAATTGAGAAAATGGAAAATGTTGGAGGAAGGGGTCGAACTCCTGACCTCATGCTTGCAAAGCCTTAACGCCTTCCCTGGCTACCACTGGGCCACTTGGATTTATTTGTTAGTATATGAAATAATAATAATATAATGAAAGGACGAATGGTGTGTTGCTTTGCAGTCGTTGTCTACCTCTGTCCATTGGTTTAGATTTTAGGACTTTTACCTACAGACGCCAAACATAGGTATAGCCCCTGTCTGTTCCAAAATCCTGTACGTGCATGATAAATGAAAATCAATGGCACCAATGAACTCGTTTCAACCACACGAGTATCATGGTACAAATATCAACGCCCAATTTCTCCTGTATAACAAAACCCCAAAATGATCCAAGAAACCCTAACAATGGTGGCTATGTGTATGGCTTCCAAAAATACAATCAAACAATGAGGTTATTTTCAAAACATGGTAAGAATCACAAATGCACCATTTAAACATGATAAAGACGCAAGGATTTGGATAATCGAATTTGAAAAATATACCAAACCGTGATGACTATACGTCCCGTTTCTGGGCTTGGGAGGGCTGGCAAACGATTGGAATCGCTTTAGAGGAGGTCCAGGAGTGGATTGGCTGCTTTAAATCGCCTTGAACCTTCCTCTAACTAGTAACTCGAACCAACACTTTTGAGTGATTTTTTTGAATTCAGTTCTGACTTCTCACGCCTCCAACCCCTGTCATTTTGCTTTGGACTCATTCAATATATATTATAAAGTGCATTAGGGTTACAAGTTTGCATCAAATCCTGGAAATTATAAAGATTTAATCATTGATTCACCCTTGCATAAAATCTTTCCAAAACAAGAAAAATTCAATCTTTTTTTGTCCAAACAAACCTTGCACGATTTGATTTCATTGCAAGCTATCCATGGACCTAAAAATGTGCAGAAAATCTCAAGGTTTCAATGATTTTTGATATTTTCACTATTTATTATTGATTTTATTTGATTTAAATGAAATAAAATCCAGATAAATGATAAAAAAAAATGACAAGTGGAAAGGCTCATGGGTCGTGGACCATGCTACAAGTTCAGTGCAAGCATAAAAAGTTAGGCCCATTTAGCAAAAAATGCAATTTTGGTCACATTTGACTTTTGGCAATTTTGCAAAAAGGGTCAACTTCACCAATGCCTAACTCCTTCAATTTTGACCCTAGAGATGTGTTCTTGGACTTTTTAGAAATCTTAGGATTTCCTATAAGCAACCCATTTGGTCTTATCTAAATTGAGTCTTCCATGTTCGTGTATGAAGCTTTGACAAAAAAGGTATTTTTGTTGACTTTTCAAAATGACCTATAATGTCCAAATATATATCTTCTTGTGAGTGCATATTTTGAACTTGGGAGATGAATATGAATTGTATGGAATTACATACTCTTCAAAATGAGCCTTGGATGGGTCATTCTTGATAAAGTATGAGAAAGTTATGCTTGGTCAAAGTTGAGTTGACTTTTCCTACAAAACCCTAATATAGCAACTTTTGGGTTTTGATGAATTGTGAGCAATATTTGAGGAATCATGATCAACCCTTGATCAAATGATAAATAATACTTCAAAATGAGAATGATGACGAAAAATCCTGAAGTTTGACTGTATGAGGGCCACATTTGACTTTTGCCCGGACACAGTCGATTTACAGGCCTTTGAGCAATTGACTGAGCAAACTTCCTCTGCAAGGCTTGAGACTTGGCATGGATGATCTTGAGAACATATTAGGACAATGGTGAGCATTTGGGATCCCTTATACTCAAGTACCTTGATGCAAACTGAAACCCTAATTTGAGGTAGACTGCCTTAGGAGAGAGTTTGTCTGGTCAACCCTTGGACTTCCTTGAGCAATTTGAGGATCTCACTTGAAATGTATTGAGAAATATGGGAGGGAAAATTTTGGGGTACAACAATAGGCATGCATTTTTCTACAATACATGCGTAGATGGTTCATTGGGCATGTGAGTTCCTTATATTTTCCAAAGTCAGGTACTTTAAATTTTGGAGGGATGACCACATCCGGAACTAGGCCCATTTCGAGAGCATCAACATCGACAGCATCGTAACCTCCATAACCTTCAACCTTTCTTCAAGATCTTTATACTGATTGAGCGCCAAGGGATTCTAAACAATTTTAGGTTGGTGTGACTGAGTAGCACCTTCCAAATCGAGGTATCCATACTATGGATCTATGTAATTTTCCACATTGTTAATTGGAATTTGTAAAGTATGGGATGCCCTAATGTTGTACCCAAAAATTTCCATCTCTTTTCTCAAGACATTTCTCACCAAAGATCTCAAATGCTCAAGGGTTCTCAAGGGTTTTATCAGACAAGCTCACCTCCTAAGCACTGAGCCTCCAAATTAGGGTTTTGGTATTCTCAAGGAAAATTGGATTTTTTATGCTTCAAATGACTTTCATGGTTTATTATAGGTCTCCAAGAATACTCATACCAAGTTTCAAGTCTTGCATCACAAATTTGCTCAGTCAATTGCTCAGATGACTGAAAATCAACTATATTAAGTAAAAAGTCAACTGTGGCCATAGTACAGTAAAACTTCATGATTTTTGGCCAACATCAACATTTTTAAGTCATATTTGTCAATTGATAAAGGTTTAATCACAATTCCTCAAGAAAAGCATTCAAATCATCAAAGGGGAAAAATTGTCAAAATTAGGGTTTTGATTGGGAATGATTGATCATTGACTTCTGACCTAGTAAATGACCTAATGGCTTGAAGCATGATCTCAAGGACTCAAATACAACATTTTAACCTAATTTCATGGCTCAAATCTTTTCTCAAGATCATTGGATTGATAGTTGAAAATTGATCAACTGATGAAAAGTCAACTGATACACAAAAAGTCAAACTTTGACTTTTTTATCAACATTGAATTTCAAATATCAAGATTCATCAAGACATTAAAAAATATCAAACTTGATCATCAAGAATCAAGAAAGTCAATAAAGTCAACAAAAAGTCAATGTTTTCAAGACTTAGAAAATTCTAAGTGTTTTTTTACCTTGATAATTTCACTATTTCATGACATTTTTTCACCAAGATACAAGATGATTCAAGGAAAACTTTCAACATGAAAGTTGTAGTTCTTGATGAATTATAAAACTTTGTCCCTTTGGGTTGATTTCCAAAAAATGCTTATATTTGAAGATATAAGCTCATAAAGTCATGACATTTTTCCTAAAACACTTAGTAAAATTTTTAGCTAGTTTAGGAAGATTTTTGTCCTAACTTCTTGGCCAATTTTCACCAAGCTCGAAGTTGATTTAGCCAAAGTGGTCAATATAAATGTTGTAGAAAACGTTTCAAGCTTTACAAAATTTGCAAGAACTTGAAGAGATCGTGCTTGAGCTAGGAGAATCAAAGAGAAGAAGTTGAGCATCCATTCTTGAATTACAAGGAATTTTCATGAAGAATGCATGATCCAATCTCAAGCCATACTACATAAATCTTGCTTTGCAGGTTTATAACTTTCAAATCACTCCATAATTAATTGTTTACACAACTGATTGAGCCTTTATCCAAGCATTTGAGCCATTGACCAAGTGATTAATCCATTTTGGCACAAAGGTAACACTTCCATTTTAGAAAAGCCAACTTTAATCACAATGTCAACTTCTTGAGCCTTGCACTTGTTCCTTCTGATCACACTCCATTGTAAAGTGAAGAAGCAACCATCTACAACCTTTTAACCACCATAGGAGCCTTTTTACTATGCATTGGAATAAGATGTTTCAATCTTGC
This sequence comes from Vicia faba, assembly GCA_948472305.1. Lineage (NCBI taxonomy): Eukaryota > Viridiplantae > Streptophyta > Magnoliopsida > Fabales > Fabaceae > Vicia > Vicia faba. The sequence continues at coordinate 1,469,070,578 of OX451741.1, forward strand.
TTCAAAATCAAGTCACATAACCATAACATATGATCTCTTGATTCTGATTGTTTTAAGCTTCCAACCATTTCTCTATAAATAGATAATTTATATGCAAGTTAAAGCACGAGTTTACAAGCCTTGAAACACCCTCAAACCTCCTAAAACTCAAAACTTACACACAAACCTCCATTGTTGCAACTTTTGGCCAAAAACTTAAAACTCACAATCCACTCGTGCATTTCCTCTCTAAATCAATCACAAAGCTTCCATACATCATATATAACTCATCCCCATCCCTGTTTCATAACTGTAACTCCATCTTCATCTTCCTCCAAACTAAATAACTCAGCTCTGCAACTTGACTTCTCCAAGAAGATTCAACCACTCTCAGCACAAAGTAAAATTTTCATTAGCTTCCTAGGAGTCTAATGAAGCTATCCAGATCATCACCACACCTTCAAAAGTGATCAAACTCCATGCACGATTTCCAGTTTTGGGTTAAGTTTTCTCAACTTTGAACTCTCTCTACAAGCATAATTAATGGTTACTTTGTGAATAAAAAATGTAGACATCATTACCCTGAAACTAACCATGCCTTTAGTTTTCATTTATGTTTCCTGAGTGATGTGAATTTTGAAGTTGAACTTTCTGAAAAAATTTGGTTTTATTTGGTACCAAATAAAATTCATGTTCATCTTTAATTTATAGCTCTATTTATTTACATGGTTGAATTCGTGTTGGAAAATGGAGCAAGTTTCATGTTTACACTTTTGAAAATGGTTGAGAAATGAGCAAGTTCAGAAATTTGAAAATGTAACAATGGAAGCTGGCGCGAGGAAGAAGATGAAGTTACACTTAGAAATGAGTTTGTAATATATTTAATAGTTGTTGTTCTATACACGGATGAAACAACCACCCTAGTGGCAGAAGAAGCGCACGTAAGGCATTGATCTATAAGGACTTGGGTTCGAGCCCCAGTGGTACCCTTTTGTATTTTTTTCATGTTTTCCTTGCAGATTTAGTGCATCAAGCCACGTGTGCCCACCATGGAGCTTCACATTAATACCATCTGATCATCACAAGGCTAAATCCAACGCTCCATAATGCAAGAATATGATACACCTCAGAAGGCCATCCCCACATGATCAATAGGCGTTGGACTTTTCATTCTGGGCCTTGACTAATTTTCTCTCATCTCACCCATTGAATTACTTTTTTAACACAGACCCATTTATCTTTTTTTTTTCTTTCTATTTTCTTATTCAAACAAAAAGACGTATGGGCTTTTTGCTACTTTTAACTCCCACCTTTCTTTTTAAACCCCCAAACCCAATATTTTCTCATATCCTTTATATTTTCTATGCTTTATTTATTTTTGTTAAGATTTAAAACTAAATTTTATTATTGTTCTATACTATAAAATACTTTTTTGTAATTAATATTCAAATTATTTTACAAGCAAATTATTAGATTTAGATTTCATTTTCTCCTCAATTAAATTAGATTTAGGTTTTGTCATTTAATTTTCCTTTTAAAATTGATTAAATTAATTATCTATTCTTGTAATTAAAATTAATTAGTTTAATTAGGTTAAGCTCTAAAACCTTTTCAATCAAAAACCCTAAAAAAAATTATTTTTTCCTCTTTACATTTTGTACATTCTATTCATATTCAATGGTTTGTAATAGATAATTAGGGCTTTATTGCTTTCCTCCCCATATTCACAAACTTGTACCCCCCATTCCCAAAGTATTGTAATAGCGTAGGACATTTAAATTCCACAATTTATCGCTTTCCTTATTATTGATAGTAATTAGGGTTTGCGTGACAAGAACTAAAAATCAAACATTAGATAACCCTAATTAAAGATAAAATACATGAAAAAAACACTTTGCACCTCTAGGGTAACCACACTTATTGCCTCAGATAAAAACAGTCATGTCCCTCGAATGTGGGGTGTTTTAACAAAAGACCCTCGATTAAAAGATCATAGTCCCTCGATGACCCTTCAATGTTGCCTTCGATAATTTATCTTAGTCCCTTACGACAATTTCTAAAACATCTTACAAGTTTCCTTCTATGACGATAGGATGACCCGCGCATGTCCCTCACATCCAATGATATGGCTCTCCACCAACTAATGGTAGACAAGAACTATCTAAAGGAGGAGGAAAAGAACAAAGACTTTTTGAGTAGGTATATTTCTCGTAATATCTTGCTCACAAACCAAACAATCTTTACACCTCACACTTTCAAAACATCTTTCAAAACAAATGTTTTGTATACATTCTCAACGATACGAGAATCATTACAAAATTGACTTACATTAAGCATTTTCAAACATCTTTCCAAACATTCCCTTTCAACAGATATTTTTAAAACCAACACTTAGTATACATTCTCAACGATACATGAATCATTGCAAAGTTTTCCGAACAAAGGCGTTTTCAAAATATTTTCAAACTTACACAAACACAAAGCATTTTTAAAGTGATCGAGCAATTAAGAGCCTGTAGATAACTACGAATGAAAAGGGTGCTAACACCTTTCCTTTTCATAACCTACCCCCCGAACTCAAGAAAATTATAAAAAGGTCTTTCTTATTCTTTTCACCCTTTCCTTTATTGGATAAAAAAAGTCGATGGCGACTCTTGCTATCCTTAACATTTGCAGTAAAACGCAAAACACCCAAGTCAGTTCTCCCACCATATCACAGAACTGGAGACTCTGATAGGGACAATTTACTAAAAGTGGGCTTACTTTAAGAGCTAGATCATATTCATTTGCTTTATTTGTATGCCTTGTTTGCTTTACGTTTGTGGGTTATGCTTGGGTTTATTTCTTGTATAGATTATATACCTGGATCTGGAGCATATTAGGTAAGTAGCAATAGATCGTGGGGACTATGCGGCATAATACTAACATGGTTGAAGCGATGACTATGTTAGTGTGACACATTTCTTGGTACTGGTGTCCCATGAGTCCACGACGTGTTTGAGCGCCAAAGAGGTGGCAGCATCTAGTGAAGCAGTCACCTCAAGATGTTAATATTAGCCGTAGATTTTATCTAGGTAGTTACTTTGTAAAAACTATAAATAGGCAGATTTTGTGTAGTTTAGGGGTGTTAACTTGTACTCTCAAATCACTTGGCAAATTCTCTCATTCCAAGCCTCAGGAAATCAAGAGTGAAGAGTGCTTGATATACGTGAATCACCATCTTTATTTCAATGCAAATATTTTATTTTTAAGTTATATCTCTTGAGTGTTTTATATGTTTTCTCTTTGCTGTCAAGCAAGATCATACATTATCTTCTATTTTGCATGAACAATTCGACACTATCTGTGGGTCACCAGTCACTCGTCAGTTAGTTTAGTGAGTCTCATTTTCGTACGAATATCTTCTATCAGTCACGAGTTACCAGGAATTCGATTAAACCATAGTGTGGAAAACCATTGCACCCGTTTCTCCAGTCAAAGAAAGCCATTTCCCTTGACTGATATTTCGACAGAATAGGTGTGATAACAAAAAACTCTTAGCACGCGTCTTAAGATCAACTGGTCGATCTTGCAAGTTACCCTCAGTTTTAGGACTCTGGGAGGACCAGCGGTTGTTTACCATTTTCCAAAGTAAACAAATTGGCACACCTGATGAGACACAGTGCAAAGAATTGGTCTTGAGTATTTATAAGTGAATGTAGCTTAGAAATGGGAAGTTAACCAAAGAGTATAATAAACCATTATCTAGGAAGCAAATACCAAGAATGACAAGTCCCAATAATCCAAACATAGACGAAATACCGTCACGAACTTTAACCACTACCGATCCAGTAGTTTCACAAGTAGCGCTTTTTCCTCCAATAGGGTCGACTGCTGCGGTTTCTGTACAAATGTCTCAGGCTCCACCGGGAAGCCCAAGACCAGTAATGACTACGACTACCATACCTAACGTGCCTCGTTTTGGTATTGTAGATCCTACTTATGGAATGCCGTATTCCATGATGCCAGGATATTAGTCGACATCAAATACAACTGTGGCATCAGATAATGTTCAAAATTTGAACTCTCCTTTACAAGGATCTGCGCCTGGAGGAAATAATAGAGGCAACCAAAATAGGGTAGCGCCTCCTCAATCCTTAGTACCGCCTCTAACTAATACTTCATTAGCAGTATTAAGGCAACAAATGGGTGATAGTAACCATGAGTTGGTTAATATGTTAACTAACCAGATGGGTAATGTATTTAATCCCATAGTACAAGAGTCTGCTGAGACTAATAGGCATTCCGCTGAAACAAATCGACAGGTGATTGCCCAATTAACACGTTTGTGTAACTTTTTAGGTGCTCCCCCAATGCCTATTCGACAGGCACCACCTGTTCGACTAGATGCCCCTGGTCAAATAGACATGGGGGAAATACAAGATGAAATTGTCCATCGGGGACAAATGGTAGTGCCTCCAAGGAATTTCATGGTCGATCCTCCCAGAGTATTAGTTAGTCGACGTCAAGAGGCTGACCGAATTGTCGAGCAAATGCGACAAGGAAACTTAGCCGTTGAAAATAATTTAACCACCATTGTCGAAAGAATTATGGCCAGAAATGGCATGAATACCGCACTTCAAAGGCCAACATATTCCTCCCCTTTGTCTGAATATATTTTACAGACTGAAAACCCTAGAGGTTGGAAAATCCCTAAGTATACGAAATTTTGGGGAGAATTTGGAGAGTCGAAGGTGGAACATATTGCCAGATATCTAACTGAATTTGAGGATATGTCGAAAAATGAAACTTAAGGGTAAAGCACTTTCCTTCTTCCCTTACTAAGGCGGATTTCACGTGGTTTACCACTTTACCCCCAAATTCGATTGACTCATGGACGAAGTTGGAAAAGCTTTTCCATGAACAATTTTATGAGGGTCATTCGAAAATTAGTTTGGTTGAATTATTAAACATCAAGAGAAGGTTTGCTGAAACCATTGATGATTATCTAAACAGATTTAGGTCTTTAAAATCAAGATGCTTTACTCAAGTTCCAGAACATGAGCTTGTTCAAATGGATGCTGGAGGTTTAGATTATTCCATTAGGAAGAAGATAGATCCAACCTTCGTGAAAAGTATGTCACATCTAGCTGATAGTGTTCAACATCTAGAGCGTCTGCGACTAGAAAAAGTCAGACATACTAAGGCTAAAGCTAGAAAAGAAAAAGTAGCCTTCATAGATTATGATGACACGGATCCCATTTGTGAGGCCGACTATACCTCACCAACAGGGCAAAGGTCGACTTGGCTGAAATGAAGCCAGGGCCAGCCTATGAATGTAAATGATTATTTCCTGCTAAGGGAAAGAATACGGTCGAAAATAACCTAAAATTCCTAGCAAAAACTTATATGTTTGATGTCACTAAGTGTGAAGAAATTTTTGATTTACTAGTTAAAGATGGTCAAATCTTAGTACCCCCAGGTGCTAAATTACCACCATTAGAACAACGACAGAAAATAGGTTTTTGTAAATTTCATAATTATCTTGGTAATACAAACTCTCAATGTTATATTTTCAGGGATCTCATGAAAAAGTCGCTGCAAGAGGGCAGGCTGAAGTTTGTTGCCAGAAATATGAAGATTGATACGGATCCTCTCAGACAAGAAGAGGCTTTATTTCTCGACCCAGTGAGCATCAATATGGTAGAAATCACTGAATTCCCTGAAGACAATATGGTCGAAGAGGGAACTGGAGAGAGTCCTGATGTCGGCCTAGCAGATGTATACCCAAGGCCTGAGGAATATTTGTTGGACTTCTTTTACCGGTGTAAGAATAAATGTTCACAAGCTTGCTTGTGTCCTAGATGTAGCGCTTTGACCGACAAGATAGCTGCTGAAAATTTCCAGAAGCTACAGTTAGAGAAGAATAGGACCAAGCCACACAATCAAAGGTTCCCTACAACTAGGGACCCAAGGAGAGCTATGGGAAACTCGCATGTTAATCCTAGGAGTTATATTCCCTCAGTGAAAGCTCCTAACGGGACCTGGATTAAACCCCAAGGGAGAAAAGGTGCACCAATTGAGGGGGCACCAAACAGGGGGAAGTCGGCGATTGACTACCGACATGAATTCAAGTCAGAGAAGAAAAGCTACATCTCTGAAAACTACATGGGGAAGAATCCCATGACTAGAACCCAATAGAGACGCTTCCAGGGTCGAAAGCAAGCTTAGAGAAAAGTGGTTGCTGGCCAGTTTGTTGCGAACAAAGGTGGAAATCAAAGGCAGTACCAGGTGAAAGTCGCTACCTCCGTGAAAGAGAGGATCAAAGAATTCGTGAATTGACCAAATGCCAAAGGTTCTTAAGAGGCCACTGATGATTTTGATCCTGACTCTGAAGATAGTTTGAATATTTTAATAAACATGGTATCAATTCTGCCAGCAAAATGTGACTGCTTGACAGAAGTAGAGGATTTCACAGACAGGGATGCTGAAGAAATGGCTTTACACAAGCCAACGTGCTATTTTGTCATGAACAATGGTTCCATTGCGAACCAGGATGCTTTCTTCAAGAAACCAGATATGGCGATGAGAAGCCATTTAAAGCCCCTTTTTAATAAGGGCTAGAGTCGAAGGGGTTGCTATCAACAAAGTGTTGGTAGGTTGTGGTGCTACGGTAAATGTTATGCCACACCACATGTTACGGAAAATAGGTAAATATGACACCGATGTTAGATCATATAACCTAGTCTTATGAGACTACAAAGGAAGAACTAGGAACACCATGGGTGTAATCCAAGTAAACATCACTGTCATCTCAATTACCAGGCCGACTATTTTCATGGTGATTCAAGGCAAGCCAAGTTACAATCTCCTAGTAGGGAGAGAATGACTTCACGGAGTGGGGGATGTGCCATCCTCTATGCATCAACGTTTGGTGATCTAGAGGGAAGATGGCATAGTCGAGAATATTGAAGTTGATCAAGGGTACTTCATGGCAGATGTGAACAATGTCGGAAAGAAGCAGTTCAACAGGAAATTGGATAATATTTCCCGATGCCAACCTGCTGAAGAAGTTTATGCCAACCTTGGAGAAGCATTTGTGTCATTGAAGTTACATGAAACCCATGGTTTTATGTGGGATGTGGAACCTCTCGAGGATCCATACTGTGTGAATCGGCCGACAGGCTGGGGGGACATCAGCGATGATGTCTGAGTTAGATGCTTTAAACAGGATTTCGGTGTATATCGCTTAAAGTAAAATAAATTCGGCACTAGAAGCTGAAGAAAATATGGCTGTCAAAGCCAATGAAACACAAGTTCTAAATGAAGGAACTACTTTGGCTATGGAGCCAAAGATACCAGGTATACTAGAGATGGTCGAAGAAAACGTCGATAATCAACTTCTGGACTGCATATATGACGAAGAACCTTGGATTCGAAAAGGATCCAATGGCACCCAAAAAGATGCAGCCACAAGACCCTTTAAATGAGATAGATCTTGGCGACAAGGGGGATAAAAGATCAACTTATATCAGCGCCAACATCGACCCAAAGTTGAAATATGAGGTAATATCTTTATTAAAAGAATTTAAATACTTTTTTGCTTGGGACTATAATGAAATTCCAGGTTTAAGCAGGGAGTTAGTAGAACTAAAATTACCAATAAAAGCTGGAAAGAAACCAGTGAAGCAGACGCCCAGACGTTTTGTTCCAGCCATAATGTAGAAAGACTCCTCAAAAGCAGATTCATAAGAACTAAAAGATATGTCGACTGGTTGGGAAACATTGTCCCAGTAATTAAGAAAAATGGAAAATTAAGGGTGTGCATAGATTTTAGAGATCTAAATGCTGCTACCCCAAAAGAGGAGTATGACATGCCTGTGGCAGAAATGTTGGTCGATTCGGCCGCTGGATTTGAATATCTAAGTATGCTAGATGGTTATTCTGGTTATAACCAAATTCTTATTGCAGATGAAGATGTGTCGAAGACGGCATTTCTCTGCCCTGGGGCACTGGGAACCTATGATTGGGTTGTCATTCCATTCGGTTTAAAAAATGTCGGAGCGACATATCAAAGGGTAATGAATTCTATGTTTCATGATTTTATTGAATATTTCATGCAAGTTTACATTGATGATATTGTAATAAAGTCGAACAGTAAACCAACCCATCTCCAACACCTTCGAAAGTCTTTCGAAAGGATGAGAAAACATGGATTAAAAATGAATCCATTAAAATGTTCTTTTTGTGTGCAGGCAGGTGACTTTCTTGGCTTTGTGGTGCATAAAAAGGCATAGAAGTAAATCAAAGTAAGACCAAAGCCATCATGGATGTCAGACCACCGTCGACAAAAAATGAACTTCAATCTTTATTGGGCAAGATAAATTTGCTAAGGAGGTTCATCTCCAACTTAAGTGGAAAAACCAAAGTGGTTTCACCACTACTTCGACTAAAAAATGAAGATTTCATTTGGCAAGAGGAGCATCAAGAGGATTTCGACAAAATCAAAGACTACTTAGTAAAGCCTCCAATATTGGCACCTCCTGTTAGACATAGGCCTATGAGGTTATATATTGCAGCCTCAAATGCGACTATAGGTACTATGTTAGTCCAACAGGACGAAAAAGGTGTCGAGATACCTATGTATTATCTTAGTCGAATGCTAAATAATCATGAGACTAGGTATCATGATATAGAAAAACTATGCCTTTGCTTGTAATTCTCTTGTATTAAACTAAAGCAATATATAAAGCCTGTTGATGTGTATGTATCTTCTCATTTCGATATTATTAAGCACATGTTATCCAAACCAATTTTACATAGTCGAATTGGTAAATGGGCTTTAGCATTAACAGAGTATTCTCTGACTTACACGCCCTTACAAGCAATGAAAGGACAAGTAGTGGCAGATTTTTTGGTCGACCATTCAATGGTTGGCATACCTCAAAATTATGTAGATTTAATGCCACGGAAACTATACTTTGATGATTCTAGCCATAAGAATGGAGTTGGAATAGGAGGAATTATAATTTCTCCTACTGGAATTCCAACAGAGTTCAAGTATAAAATCGATGGTATGTGCACAAACAATGAAGCAGAATACGAGTCATTAATAACAGGACTTGAACTACTGCTAGATTTGGGGGCAAGGAACGTCGAAATTATGGGAGACTCTGAATTAGTGATTAAACAAGTATCAAAGGAGTACAAATGTGTTAAAGAAAATTTAATCATGTATTTTGTGATTACCATCAGATTACTAAAACAATTCGAGCAAGTAAGCATTCGACACATAACTCGAAGAGAGAATGAAAAGGCTAATGACTTAGAACAGGAAGCCTCAGGATACAAGAAAGATTAAAATGAATAACTTACCCAAGTAAGAGAGAAAGTTCGAGCAACGCTGTTATCCCCTTCACATTTGTCGATCGTGAAGTTAGGGGGTATAGACGCCGAAAATTTTCAAATTTTAACCATTGACAATGGACAAGAGAATGATTGGCGAAAGCCATTGGCTGACTATCTGCGCATTCCCATGGGGTCGACAAATCATAAGATCAAGTATTATGCTCTCAGTTATGTTTTGATAGAGAATGAATTATTTAAGAAAACTGCTGAAGGAGTTTTGTTAAAATGCCTTGGAGAAAGTGAGGCATACGTGGCAGTGTCAAGTGTGCATAGTGGAGCATGTGGTGCACATCAAGTAGGACACAAAATGAAATGGCTTTTGGTGCATTAAGGCATCTATTGGCCTTCAATGCTAAAAGATTGCATCAAATTTGCTAAAGGTTTCCAAGAATTCCAGATGCATGAGGGCATACAACATGTCCCTGCAAGTGAATTGCATGCAGTTATAAAGCCCTGGCCATTCAGAGGATGGGCTTTAGATGTGATTGGAGAAATAAAAACAGCATCATCAAAATAGGAAAGATATATTTTAGTCGGTATTGATTACTTTATAAAATGGGTCGAGACAATAGCTTTAACCAACATCGACCAAGAAATTGTCATTAATTTTATACAAAATCACATCATATGTCGGTTTGGAATTCCAGACACAATTACGACCGACCAGGGATCAGTGTTTACTGGACGAAAAATGCAAGAATTTGTGCATGAAGTTGGGATTAAGTTGTTAACTTCTACCCCCTACTATGCTCAAGCAAATGGTCAAGTTGAAGCTGCCAATAAAGTGATAAGTAGTCTAATTAAGAAGCATGTAGGAATGAAGCCAAGGAATTGGCATAAAATATTGGATCAATCATTATGGGCGTGTAGAACTTCCCCTAAGGAAGCAACGAGAACTACTCAATTTAGACTTGCATATGGGCATGATGCAATATTACCAGTGGAGATACATGTCCAATCGATTGGAATCAAAGATAGCATGAAATACCATCTGAGGATTACTGGAATATGATGGCAGACGAGCTTGTCGACATAGATGAGGAAAGGATGTTGGCCCTTGATTCATTAATAAGACAGAAAGAAAGAGTCGCCAGAGCTTACAACAAAAAGGTAAAGGATAAAATATTTGCTGTCAATGATCTAGTATGGAAAGTAATATTTCCTATGGACAAAAATGATAGGGTTTTAGGGAAATGGTCCCCAAATTGGGAAGGACCTTTCAAAGTGATACAAGTCTTTTCAAATAATGTGTATGAGCTTGAGGAGTTATCCCCAGATCGACGGATCTTAAGGGTAAATGGCAAGTACTTAAAAAAGTATAAGCCCATTCTTCAAGAATCAAAATCTCGACAGAATAAATATTCGTCTAACCAACGAGCTGGTAAAATTTTGTTGAGACCAGCAAATCCAAAACACGCATAAAATATGGATATTACATATAAAACAAACAAATAAAGGATTCGTTAAAATTTGGCTTAGAGCCATGAAGAAATTATAAGATTGTTGTTACAATGGTTAAAAATGCTTAAATTTGGCTTGAAACGACTACAATTTGCCATGGAGGTTAGTGGCCTGATACTCAAAACCTTATGCTTGAATCTTAAGTCTTTCATGTTCTGTTTCAACAGAAGAAATTACATCACTTTCCGCCACGACATCCACAACCATCTGCTAAGATTTTGCTTAGATGGGATTAATCACATTGTTGATTTCTTCCTCTTGCTTGGTGATTAGTTCTAATTCCTTGTTGAGAACAGAAATCTGGTTACAGATTTTAGAAGCTCTGTTTCGTTTGGGAATCAGTTCCCGTTTTATCTCTTCAACCATTACTAACAAACCATTGATTTCTTCAGTAACCTGCACCACCACATCCAAATTTTCTTTCACAAAGGCTTCCTTCAACTCAATCGATGCCTCATTTTCTCGAATTCTTTCAACATTTTGGCATAGAGGGATAAAAAGTTTCTCAAACGTCGTTATCATCATCCTGGCTGATTCAGACATATTAAGTTCCTTCATTTGAGCAAGAAATTTTGAGACTTCTGGCCCAAGAGTTGGATTAGAATGGAGCAGTTAAGGCAAATTAGGATTTAAAGCATGAGTCTGAATTTTAGCCATCAGATTCTTGGCTTTAACTGCTTCAGGACTCATCTTGTCATTATGCGCTTGAGATGGGTTGGAGTCAGAAGAAAGAGTGCGAGAGCTCACAAAGCGACATAACTTTGCAATTGCCTCAAGACCAGAAGGATTGACTCCCACGTGTTTTATCTTAATGGGTGAGTCGACCTTTATTCTCCTAGAAGAAACAATAGGCGTGCCTTGCATGCTTTATAGGGGGGGGGGCAAAATTCGGGAAGTGGTGGTATTTTTATTTGCTTCTGAATCCTGCAGGGAATCTGAAAGGCTAGAATCATAACTAGTCGAACTATAACCCTTATGTTTGGCAGGACTAGTGACTGAGTTAGAGTCACTAAGAGTAGCCAGAATAGTCAGGTCGATAAACTCACCATCAGCAAAGTCAAGATTTTCATGATGGTGTGGGTAAGAAGCTTCTGAAAAATGGGTGTAGTCAGGTATGCGTTGTTGTTGATCAGAGGTGTTGACCTAAAGAAAGTAAGAAAAGGTATTAGCTGAAACCAATTCAACAAGCAGAAAATGAATGAAACTAGAAAACAACCAGCTAATACCTGTGTCGACAAATCAATATCCTTAGCTGAAACGCCAGTGAGGGAATTGAACCTCATCAACCCTAGGGGCACGAGTCGGAGTAACCAGAGCTGTGTCGACCACGATGGTGTCAACGCCCAAATCCGAAGTGGCTTCAGGATTTTTGACCAAAACCACATTACGTCTCCTCCTTGTAATAAGAAGAATTTCGACGTCAGCTGGCTCCTCTGTTTCATCAAAAAGTTTCAAGCCAACCTTTTCCTCAGAACCTTGGGGTATAGGTGCCTTTGTCTTCTTCTTTTTCTTCTTCTCTGCCTTGCCTTTGGTGGAGGAATCTATTTTCCTCTTATGACTTTTGGATTTGTGGGAATGTTGAGAGGGCTAAACATCAAGTGATGGCTACAGTATCAAAAGAAGATGTAAGTCAAAGCAATGGTGTTAGTCGATAATGGAAGTTTTGAATCGATCGAATATACCTCATCCCACTCAGGAGTATATTTTTTGTCCTTCTTGGACCTTTTGGATTTGTCAGAGGGAGCAGCCAAATCCGATGAGCGTTTTTGACTCTGGAAAGCAAGGGAAATATTAATACTAGTTTAGGGTGTAAACAACATAGAAAAAATAAGTATATAAATATACCCACCGAAGAAGCCTTCTCGAGTGAAGAAGAAATGGGTTCATCGTCGGAAGGTGTGTGGTCAGGAATGATCTACAAAATTAAGCTAAGTCAGATATGCCAAAATCAAGAATGGTAGCTGACAGAAAGTTGAAGTTTAAACCTGACGCATTGAAGGTTTAGGTTTGCCGACAGAAATGGCTCCCACATGATCTATTGTTATAGTTGTAAGACAAGTGTAAAACAATCAGATAAGCAACAAAGTAAAACAGGCAGGGGGGTAAAACTTTCCAGAAATCGTTACCAATTTATGTAGTCGAAAGTACTATAACATGTCGGAGATCATAATGAAGATGTCCCCAATAGTTAGGTAAGTAATACTTCGTCGGTACCATTCCATCGGCCTTTGTCTATAGGAATTTTGCATATATGGTATAGAACAATACCACCAATCAGGAATAGGTGGGCCAAAGGCCAAGGCCAAAGGGCTGGATGGCAAAGGAGGAAATTTGATGTTTCCAAAATGAAGAGTGTAAATATATTTATCTTTCGTATAACCAGGAATTTTTATTGTCGAGATTTTATCGGTTACCTTCTTCTTTAATTCTACAGCGGCCTCATAGATGGTCCGACGAAGATCATTAGGTCGATACACAATTCAGAAGTAATTTTGGAAAGCTCAAATTTGTTTAACTTGAGTAATCTTACATTTGGTCGCCTTCGCCTGCAAGTTTGAGAAATTTGTGGTTAGTTCATTCAGCTTAGCATTAGAATCACCAATGAATGTAACAAAATATGTCTGCGACCAAGTTTCAAACTCTTTGGTGTAGTAAAAAGACGGGTGGAAAGGAGTGAGAGTGAGCGTGGGCCTCTGGGCCCATATATTCCGTATATCATCCTTGATCATTTCGAAGGGTTGGTTAGATGTGATGTCGACTAGCAGCCCATGTGAATTGAACAAAGATTTAGGAACAAGTTGACAGGGCCAAATTGTCGAGCCACCAAGTTGGGCTGGTAAGCGACCAAACCTGGGTTTACACCGACAATCACAGTAGATAAAAATTGAGGAGTCAAGTAACTCCTCCAAAGGGTTAAAGAATTGTTCTTGTCCTCTTCTCTCGTGGGTGGAAAAGCCCTGGTAAACCATTCTGGGCCATCTTGTCTAGCATAAAAGGGGCCATCAAGGGGTTGAAGTCGACTCTTGTCAGCATAATGGTGAACATCAGCCTGAAAACTTTAGGATTTGGGGAGCCTTTGTCGATAGGATTCAGAGGGAGAAGGCGTTGCCAGACGATATTGTTTTGAGATGGACAACATGTCGCCTTTCTATTTCTAAAAGGCTTAATCTCCTTAAATAAAGTGGAATTCAACCATAGCTCCAAGAGCTAGAAGGGACCATGGACTAGGACGTTCTTTTTCTTTGGATTATTGGGGTCGAAACGCTTTATTTGGTTAGCAGCATTAGTCACATTTGCATAGATAGAGGCCAAAATCAGCTGGCCTAGAGCAATGTTTTCACCCATATGAAACTGGGTAGCCAGATAAGAGAATTGTTTGGCCACCTGCATTGACCTAGAACAGAAAACGAAGCAAGATAGCCACAAGGTCAGGAATTCCACATGCTCTTCATCAGTTACAGGACCAGAGGTTTGAGCATGATGGTCAATGAAATTGTTATACGTTGGCTTTCCAGCTTCACCCACATCAAACCTTATTGGCACAGGTTCAACATCTCTATAGTTGAAAACCGTGCCAGATGGTTTCAACCCAATGATGGCGGCGATGTCGAGCAAGGTAGGAGTGACCATACCGCATTTAGTATGAAAGGTGTTGGTTGACCCCTCCCGGAAATATATGGCAGCTAAGAGCATGCCACTAGAATAGGGTTTACCACAGCGAGAAATTTCCAGCAGGGTATAAATACCCATCTTTTTCCACTGGTCTCCTTTGACAGTTTCTAAACGTGCCATCCAGGCACGAAATTTAGGGCAACGAAGAGGTGGTGAGGTCTTAAAGTTCCTGTCAACATATTTAAGTGATATAGGGTTTGGAGAAGAGATGATGGGTTTGGTAGTGGTGCTAGTAGGAAAAAACGCCTCCTTATTATCTACGTAGATTTCAGAGGGTGCCTCAGCTGGAAGCGGTCCTAAAAAGGCTAAGGGTTTCTCCTCAAGAGGGAAAGGGATAAATACCTGAGATTCCCAGATTTTGGCTTTCTCCTCAGCAAATAGAGGTTCTGGTACATAGGATTTACCGTCGATAAGGCGCGGTTGAAGAGCGACGACTGGAGAAAAGGTTTCACTTTTTACATTCTCCATTGTTGAAGGTTGAAGGAGGATGAAAATGAAGAACAATGATGGTGTGTAGTTTATGGGTTTTTGTTTTCTAAAAGGGCAAGGGATTGAAGAAGTGAAGGAAAATATAAAAAATGGGGAATAAGGGTATTTATAAACCCTAAGGAAAGATGAAATAATGGGAAAATCTTTTGTGATTTCCCAAAGTTCAAATCACGTCAGGTAGTGGGACGCGTGCCATAAGACCAACGCAAGTTAGTGGGCCATGTTTCCCACTAAAAGCGCAATGATGGCAAGCAATGAATGTCGCACGTCTCGAAACTGAAAGGCGTGGGACGCTACCATGATTGTGTGACGTCACAGAAAAGATAAAACAATAATGTTCACTTTTTTGAGAAATGGAAACAATTTGGTCAAATGGTGAAACCAACGCTTCAGAGATGCCATGATCTCATATTATTCGAAATTCAAAAATGGCATTTCTGGGGGGAATTTTGTTACCTTGTAAAATCTTGAGGATTTCAAGTGCATGTGATAAATGAAAATACTCTCACAAGTTAAGAGGCACCCTCCAAAATAAGGGTTTTTTGGGAAACAGGAGCCAATGTGTGAAAAGTTGGTTTTTATTAAGTCAGAGTTAATGCTAGGAAGGATCCATGTTGAAATTTTCGAAAATTGGATCACGTCGACTAGGAAGAAATAATAGAATATGTCAGGAGGATCTAATTGGTTTATTCGACCAAAAGGGTAAAAGAGAAGGACTTGGTCGAAGATGGTATTAGTCGAAAAAGAAGGGTATCTTGGTGTTGTACCCCAAAATTTGCCCTCCCATATTCTTCAAGATTTGCAAAGAGCATGCTTCAAAATCTCCTCAAGGGTTGCACAGTTCAAAGGCCTCCTAACAGTCAAAAACTAGGGTTTTGGTTCTGGCAAAGAAGTTGAAGTTTTCAAGGGTCCAAACAAGTCCCACATGCCTACAAACATTGTCAAGTATCCTCATGTCAAGTTTCAAGACTCACAACACAAAATTGCACAGTCAAAAACCCTAATTGCTCAGCAGTCAACTGTAGGGGCAAAATGGTCATTTGACAGTCAAAAGTTCAAATTTTTGGTCAACATCTTATTTTGAAGCCACAAACATCATTGGATAATTTCTTGATCATGATTCTCAAGGCATGGCTCAAAAAGTCTCAAGATGCAAAAGTTTCCATTTTTGGACAGTTGAAAAAGTCAACTGTAACTTGACCAAGGCATAACTTCCACATGGTTCATCAGAAAAATTCCATCCAAAGCTCATCTTGAAGAGAATGACATTTCCTACAACTCCTCTTCACACTTCAATTCCAAGAAATGCTCTCACAAAAAGTTATCAATTTCAACATTATAGGTCATTTTCAAAAGTCAACAAAAAGGGACTTTAAGTCAAAGACCATAACTTGAGATTGGTAAATCAAAATGACATGGGACCAAAGGCATTTGTTAGAGGACTTCAAGAACTTTCCAAAATGTCCAAGAACATGATCAAAGCTTAAAAATTGAGCAAGATATGCCTTGTGGAAATTGGGAAATTTTTGGGAATTTTGAAAAGTCAACTTTGCTTCAAATGCCTGAAAATTGCTAATGGGCCACATTTTCTTCCAAGAATCATTATCCAAAGGCTATGAACGACCATTTGGCCCAAAGGGGATTTATTTCATCATTTTTTATTATTTATTTGAATTTTTATCACCATTAATTCATTTAATTAAATAAAATATGACAAAAATACTAAACAAATGTGTTTGAATCTTTTTATGCAGCATATGCCCTCATTGGTTACTCAAGATATCGTGCACATCAAAAAAGGGAAGATTTGGAGCAAATTGGCATGTTATTCATGAGGAAAAGATTCCATGGAAATCAAATATTTGATTCATCAATGCAAAGGCTTTTGACTCAAAATTCTTACCCTAATCCATTGGCATACTTAAGCTGATCACAACCCTAATGCATACAACGGGAGAGCTGCGCCTCAGACCAATACACACTTTGCAATTTTTTGTGAAAAAGTCAAAACTGAAAGCTGCATTAGAGGACAATTCAAAGCGAAATAAGGATTCCAATAGCTTGCCAAGGCATCAAGGAAGCTTTCGGCATTCTTTTCCAGTCCCCACGCATCAATAATTGGTAGATAGGAGTCCCTCTTTTCTGTAAAATATTCATAATCGCATCCTGAATTCCATGCATTTTTCATGCGTTTTTTATATTGATTTATACTAATCTAACCATTCTAAATCTAATGGTGTTATCTAATTGAACTAATATGGCCTGTAGCGAAATATGCCATGGAAATATTTTAGGGTTTCTCAAGCTTCAAATTGGGCGTTTGCACACACTGTAAAATCAGGACCTCTAATCACCATGGTTAGAACCAGCACATCTGGACGAATCCAACACACTAGTCGCGCCCTATTTATATGGCCACACGAGCTATTCACTATTTTGGAAAAGGGTGTGTTTTGGGGGGGTTTAAAACCCCCGCTACTTCTTTTTATTTCAGGGACGAACGAAGAAGAAAATCATGTGGCAAGATCTGATTGGATAGTTTGAATTCCAGCGCGCGTTTTTTTGTTTCTATGTCATTAACGTCAATTTTCTTTTATATTATTTGTTCTTTATTCTATATACAACACGTTCAAATGGCACAGTTGGTGGAGAAGAGCATTGGCAAGCCTTGGGACCTGGTTTCGATTCCCAGGTCCCCCATATTTCTCAATGAATTTTGTTTTAACCTGATTCCATGAAGTGTATGCCCAGGGGTTCACCATACACCCACTACCAAAGCTTGCCAAATGTCATGGAAGATGAATCTGAAGGTTAGGATGGGAGGTCCAGGGAACACCCCAGTCAACGCATATGCACGTGGCCAGGAAAGTCAAAAGAGGCCTCCAATAAATGGGCCAGATTGCTGGCAATTTACCTCCTAAATTGGGGTCAACACCCCCCATTGGTTTGCATTTCATTTTTTTTATTCTTTTTGTTTTTTTTCTATTTTATTTGTTTTATTTAGTTTTATTTCAATTCTTTAAATTAATTTTTCATAACATAAAAATACCAAAAAAAAATCAGAAACTATAAAAATAAAAAAATATATTTTATTTAAATGTTTTCTTTGTAAATAAATTTTATTAATTAATTTAGTTAATTCTAGGTTTAATTTTAATGTTTTTTTTAATAAACTAAAAAAATGTAGAACTAGGGTTTTAAATACTTTTATTCTTTTTCTTTTCTTTTACCATTATTAATAATTAATTATTTAGTTTGTAAATAAATTGCCATGTAAATAATTAGGTTAAAATTAGGGTACAAACTTAAACATTTTCTTAATAAACTAAAAATAGTTTAGAATTAGGTTTTTAATTTCATTTAATTTTCTTACTAAAATCCATAAATACAAAAAACTCAAAAATAATTTATTTTTCTCATTTAACTTAATTAATTTATTAATCATAATTTTATTTTCTTAAAAGGGTCCAACGCCCTCGCATTCCCGACTTTACTTCTTCTCGCATTTTACTTTTATTTCTTTTTTTGAATATAATGTATTTATCCCAAAGCCGTGTAATAGATTAACTAGACATTTATCTTTCCGCATTTTATTTTATTTCAAATCGGGTCTTGGATTAATTTGGCGATGTAGACCTGCGCCTTTGTAATAGCGTAGGACTTTTAATTCCGCACCTTTTAACTGCTAATAATTTGCATGAAAGAATGAATGCCAAAATAAAAGCAACGCGTAGATCACCAATGCATGACAAGACAAAAATATCTGAAAATGACACACAAATCACACACCACTCCTAGGGTACGCCTCACTGTTGCCTTGCCCCTCGAAAGGTGGTCGTCGAGTAGAGGATGTTTTAGTAAGTCCTCATGTCCATGAACATGGCATGAGGGTAGCTTCTAAGGTGTCTTCCTATTGCTCCGGTGATCCCCATGTCCCGAACCCTCGAATTGACCCGGACACCTCCAACGGTGGTGCTACCTACCTCTCAATGGTGGGATGGCACTACTTTAAGGACATTTACACAGACGAATTCCTTAGGGTAAGTAGAGAACTCGTAGATACTTGCTCTATTTTCAAAACAAATCAAAAACTTCTTTTCACACCAACAATTTTCAAAAAGCTTTCAAAAGCAACTTTTCAAACACTCTTGAGGACTGATACAAGAGTCGAACTGAAATTTTCAAAGAAACTTTTTTAAAACCCACAGTTGAAAAGCAAACAAACAATTTTGAAAACACAAGTGAGCAAGTATCTAAGAGCCCATGGATAACCATGGATAGAAAGGGTGCTAACACCTTCCCTTTCTATAAATCTACCTCCCGAACCGAGAGCAATCTCTATAAGGAATTTTTCTGTGCTTTTGTCCTTTCCATTTGGAGAAAATAAAAGACGGTGGCGACTCTTGCTTCCGCGACATTTCGCGAACCAACGTTAAACAGTCAGTTCCAGATCCACCGATCACACTTGGACTTAGAGAAAGCGTGATTATTCTTTTCAAAAAAGAAAGCATCGAAGCAAGGCAGAGGCTGTTTATGTTCAAGAAGCTTAGAGGAAACGTGGGCAGTTACCAACAACCCACGACATGTTAAAGCTCCAAATAAGTGGAACTTCAAAATTATGAGCGGTTATTGGCAATCCACGACGTGTTTGAGCGTCAAAGAGGTGGCAGCATCTAGTGAAGCAGTTACCTCAAGATGTTAACATTAGCCGTAGATTTTATCTAGGTAGTTACTTTGTAAACACTATAAATAGGCAGATTTTTATGTATTTTAGGTGTTTTCACTTGTACTCTCAAATGACTTGGCAAACTCTCTCATTCCAAGCGTCGGGAAATCAAGAGTGAAGAGTGCTTGATGTACATGAATCGCCATCGTTATTTCAATGCAAATCTTTTATTTTTCAGTTATATCTCTTGAGTGTTTTATATGTTTTTTCTTTTCTACCGGGCAAGATCTATACGTTATCTTCTATTTTGCATGAACAATTCAACAATATCTGTGGGTCACGAGTCACTTGTCAGTTAGTTTAGAGAGTCTAATTTTTGTACGAATATCTTCTGTCGGTCACGAGTTACCAGGTAGTCGATTAAACCATGGTGTAGAAAACCATTGCACCCATTTCTCCATTCAAAAGAAATCCATTTCCCTTGACTTATATTTCGACGGAATAGGTGTGAAAACAAAAACCTCTTTGCACGCGTATTGAGATCAACTGGTCGATCTCACAAGTTACCCTCAGTTTTAGGACTCTGGGAGGACCAGTGGTTGTTTACCATTTTCCACAATAAATAGATAGCTGGATTTGGTGCAAGACTAAAGTTGGTTCATAATCGATACTACACTCATTGAGACCGTACTTTTGGGATATTTTGGCTGCAATTTGGATGCTTGAGCTAAAACAATTCCCAATGAAGAAAGATTTGTGCTATTGAGGCTCCTAGAACCAGGTTACTTCTTTTAGGATAGGTTGAACCAACTAAAACTTCAAGAGGGTACTTACCTATAAACCCCATGAAATCCTAAACCTAAGGCCTTGTGTGATTTGTTAGTGCGTGATTATTTGTTCATAACATCATAACATCATTCCATAGAATTTTATCTAACCATTTCAAGGACCTAGGGATTTATCTTTGTTTTGTTTTGTAGGTTATGGCTTCCACTCATAGAAATACCATCTGAATCAACTTCGTAAGGGTTCCTCCTCAACTCAAAGAGTTAGCATCAAGGGTTCCTAAAATTTCTACGTTCACCAAAAGATATGGTCGACTTCTCAATCTGGTTACCTTAAGCTTTGAAGAAGACTTGATGAGGGTGCTCTTTCAGTTATTTTACCCTGTACATCATTGTTTCACCTTTCCTAATTATCAATTAGTGCCCATAATGGAAAAATTCTCTCAATTATTGGGAGTACAAGTCCTTGATCAAATACCACTCACCGGTTTAGAGAAAACTCCAAAGCCTGAAGTTATTGCCAAGGCCTTACATTTGTAGATTTCTGACATTATAGCTAATTGGGAGACAAGAAGTGGGGTCAAAGGTTTTTTAGATAAATTCCTGATGGAGAAGGATCGTTTGATTTTGGATGCTTTGGACTTACAAGCTTTTGAAGAAGTCTTGGCCATTTTAATCTATGGCTTAGTGCTTTTTCCTAACACTAACCAACTCATAGATGTGTGTGATATGGTGGCAGAACTGACTATTATACTAGTTTTACGTTTGTATTCGTAAATGTTGCAGTAAGCAAGAGTCACCACCGACTTTTCTTTTATCCAAGTTAAGGAAAGGGTGAAAAGAACAGAGAAGGACCTTTTCGAGAATTTTGAGTAAGGGGGATAGATTATGGAAAGGGAAGGTGTTAGCACCCTTTTAATTCGTGGTTTTCTACGGGCTCTTAGATGCTTAGCTCATTCTTAAAATACCTTGTGCTTTGTGCTTTGAAAAAAGGTAGTTTTGAAAATTCCTTAGTGTGGCGATTCGCTTTATGATAACTCTTGTATCAGTCCTCAAGAGTGTTGACAAAGCGAATGTTTTTGAAAGTGTTTTGAAATGTGTAAGTGTAAAAAGTTTGTTTTATTTGAGCAAGCATCTAACAGCTATCTACTTATACTCGAAAGGTTTGTTCTTTTCCTCATATCCTTTAGATAGCGCTATCCTACTATTAGTGAGTAGGTAGCCTTATCGTTGGATGTTTGAGGGATATTCGAAGAGACATTTTTATAGCCACAAAGGCAACTGGGCAAGAAGCTTTAGTAACCACCCTAGGGTTCTAAGATTATATTTTTACAGAGGGAACGTCGAGAGGGTCATCGTGGGACTTATGATTTTTTGAACCTGAGGGTAGCCACTAAAACCTCTCACGTTTCGAAAGTCGTGACTATTTTCCGAAGGTAACCGAAGTGGGTGTACCCTAGAGGTGTACATGTGCAATTGTGTTGGTTTTCAGTTATTTTAGTCTTTTTTGTTTAGGTTTGCTAGCGTTTTGATTTTAATCTTTGCCATACAATCCTATTAGTCATACATCTAGCAGTTAATATGAAAGCAATAAACAAATGCGGGAATTGTAAATCCTACACTATTACAATGCTTCATGAAGGCGATATTTACATGTCCAAAAAGTTGGGAGGAAAATAAAGAAAGCGATAAAGTCCTAGTTTAATCTATTACATACTGTCAGCAGGTACATTATTATAAAAAATGAGAGAATAAGATAATGCGCGCGAAATAGAGACAAACGTCTAAAACCCTAAGAAATTGCTAAGTAAACATAAAAATCTTTTTTGGTTTTATTTATTTATTAAGAAAATACTTCAAATTAAAATGAGGAAGACTAAACTTAATCCTAATTAATTAAATAAATACAAGAAAAATAATTCTAATATTTTTTTTGTATTTTTGTTAAGAAAGATTTGAATGAAATAAATCGAAGTCTAATTGATTTTAAATTAATTAAATAAAGGTAAAAATAATTAATTTAATCAATTTATGAAAATTAAATTAATTTAATAAAACCTAAGGGTTCATCATGTACAACACGCTTGGAATGTTAGATATCCATCTGCTGGCATTTGATGGCCCAAACATGAAGGCACATGGTGGACGCTTGATTATGCAGCACATGGAATCTACAAAGAAATGCTAGAAAAATAAAACTTCAGACCTGGGTATCGAACCAGGTCCTTTCCCTTTACACGCGCCTTCCTTGCCATTTGAGCTGTTGTTTCAATCGAAATAAATGAAACCAACACTGAATCCTGTAAATTTTGTTAGTTTCAAAACCAAACGAAGGCCTATCTCAATCGAAATCACCCCCTGAATCCCAATCTGGGGTTGTTTCGATCTATGACGGTCTGTGCCTTGGGTTTCGAGGGTAATCTATTTCGAAAACCTCTAGCCATGGTAACCTGCAATTTCAGCCCTTAAGTTCTCATGTAAAACGTCATACCTTTTCTAATCATTATCACAAACATATATGCATGCATTAAATGGATCAACAATACATGTTTCAACAAGTTTGAATCAAAGAAATATACCAAACCGATTATTATCGTGGGGGTGTTTTTGGGATGTGTTGGGATTGTGTGATGATTGGGGATGGCTTTTTGGACCTTCAGGAGGAATATAGGATGCTGGTTTTGGATCGAAGGTGCCTGCAAAAGGTGTTTTGGTTTTGACAACTTTGCTGAATTTTTTGAGAATTTTCGTGGCTCTTTGAGGCAGCTTTCAATAGGCAATTTGTGTGTGTGAGACAATGTATGGGTGTAGTTTATGGGCTTATTTCTCCAATGTGTGTGTATCTCGTGTGTCCTGGCGAATGTTCTCCTCCTCTCGTTGAATGTGTGGGGCTTTGCATTTATATGGATGTGAGGGTGCATGAAAATGGCAAGGGACAGCCATTTAACTAGGCTTTGAAAGCCATGGGACAAGAATCCAACACATTGAAGGTTGGCCATATTTGGATAATTCTTTCTATTTTGAAGCCTTGAGTGAACCTGGACACATTTGACTCTTTCGAATACCTTCCAGCCTTGCTCTTTGATTAGCCCTTAGTTGCTTCCTTCGAATGGCTCAAGTCTTGCCCTTTGATTGACTCTAAGTTACTTCCTTCAAATGGCTCGAGTCTTTCCCTTCGATTTAGCCTGAGTTATTTCCTTCTAGTAGCTCAAATTCTCATCATTGGGGCCTCTTCAATTGAGCCCCTACTCAACTAGCCCAAACAAAAACTCTTTCCTGGCCAATCGAAGCTTCCTTTGGCATGAATGTACTTGTGCAGGAAGCTTAAGTATGGCAATATGTGGGATTTTGGGCCATCAAGCATCTTTGCATACTTCTCTTTCATTTTGACCAACTAGATCCAGTCTTTTACCAAACCCTTTTTTCAGACAACACTATGTATCCTTCGAATGGACCTCTGAATGCTCCTTCGAATGGATCATTTACATGTCCTTCGAATGGGCCTTTTTCCCGGTGTGCTGGAAAGTTGAGGGGTCTTGGCCTTGTGCATTAAAAGCAAGCACAGAGGAAGTCTTTGCCTTTGTGAATCCAAGACAAGTTTGAGGAAGCCTCTGCCTTGTGGATCGAAGGACAGTTGAAATGAGCCTTTGACTTAGTGAATCGAAGGTTGCATGTAAAGGCCTTTGCTGGTGAATCAAATGGAACTTGTAGGGGGTTCTTGCTTAAATGAAACTTGGACCAAGGCTTGCTCGAAGGGGAACCAATGCGTAATCGAAACTGATGGGCCAACGTTTGATCGAAGGGTTTGAGTTGCCCAATTGAAGCTTGTTGACATGCCAATCGAAGTACCCTTTGCTTTGAAATGCAAATCGAAGGACATTGTTCAGATGCCAATTGAAAGACACTGTTGACATGCCAATCGAATGACACTTTTCAGATGCCAATTGAAGGAAACTTTTGACATGCCAATCAAAATACACTTTTCTATCATTCCAAAATTTTCATTTTCTTTAGGCAAGTGTTTGTAACCACCCATGTAAGAGAAAAACTTTGGGAAACATGAGAGGGAAAATTTTGGGGTACAACAGCTGCCCCTGTTCAATCTTCTTAAACCTGAGGATTTAGATTGGCCTGTCCGCCTTTCGTTATCTGAAGGTGGAAGAGGATTGAACACTAGAGTGCCTAGAAATTTGCACTCGCATGAAGTAACACTGATGGTTGATGAAGGCACAAATTCGCTTATAGATGCCATTTGGAGAAAATGACTGAGAGTCATCGGAGATGGGCTTAAATATGCCATCCAAAGTAGATACTGACTTCCTAAGAAGTCTCTTTGTGGGGAATTCATGTTCCTGCCGTCTGAGGAGGACTTCGCTGGGTAATATGTGTTTCTGTTGCTCTCTTGCTTGAGGAAAACTCTATGGGGAATAGAGTCTAGGAACTTCAATTATCCAAGGCTCTGCTGAAGAGTTATCTCTAGAGAGATGAAAGTTTGTTGTTTTCTGGTTGAAATCCAGGTTTCACAGTAACTTACTGGGGATAAGGGAATTAACCGTTACCTAAAAATATATTAGAAAGAGCCTGTGTAGGGCTGTTCTAGGATGAGTCCGTGTTAGTCTGCTTCCGGAGATATATGAGAAGGAGCTTGTGTGGGGCTGCTTTAGGATGAGTCCGTCTTAGACTGCATTCAAGGATATATAAGAAGGAGCCTGTGTGGGGCATCTTCAGGATGAGTCTGTGTTAGACTGCATCTGGATGATGAGAAGTAACCCGTGTAAGATTACTTCGGGATGAGTCTGTGTTACACTGCATCATGATGATGAGAAGGAACCCATGTAAGATTGCTCCAGGATGGTTATGTAGATAGTTTTCCTGGCTTGTTAAAGGTATTAATCCACAGTCAGATGTCCATTGATAGTTCTCCTGGCTTGTTACAGGTGTTAATCTGGAACTTGAAAATTATCGGTCACTGAGATAGTTGTCCTGGCTTGTTACAGGTATTAATCTCTGACCTGAGAAAGAAAGATAGTTTTCCTGGCTGGTTACAGGTATTAATCTTCAATCTCCTCATGTAGATAGTTATCCTGGCTTGTTACAGGTATTAATTTACAATCTTCTCATGTAGATAGTTTTCCTGGCTAGTTACATGTATTAATCTAGAATCGGCCGTCCACAGATAGTTCTCCTGGCTTGTTACAGGTGTTAATCTGGAACTTGAAAATTGTCGGTCGCTGAGATAGTTGTCCTGGCTTGTTACATGTATTAATCTATGACTTGAGAAAGAAAGATAGTTTTCCTGGCTTGTTACAGGTGTTAATCTTCAATCTCTTGATATAGATAGATTTCCTGGCTTGTTACAGGTATTAATCTACAATCGGTTGTCCATAGATAGTTCTCCTGCATTGTTACAGGTATTAATCTGGAACTTGAAAAATTATCGGTCGTTGAGATAGTTGTCCTAGCTGGATTCAGGTATTAATCTCTGACTTGAGAAAGGAAGATAATTTTCCTAGCTTGTTACAGGTGTTAATCTTCAATCTCCTCATGTAGATAGCTTTCCTGGTTTGTTACAGGTATTAATCTACAATCAGTCATCCATAAATAGTTCCCCTAGCTTGTTACAGGTATTAATATGGAACTTGAAAAATGGTTGGTCGTTGAGATAGTTGTCCTGGCTAGTTTCAGGTATTAATCTCTGAATGAGAAAGAAAGATAGTTTTCCTGGCTTGTTACAAGTATTAATCTTCAATCTCCTCATATGGATAGTTTTCCTGGCTTGTTACAAGTATTAATTTACATTCCATCGTCCATAGATAGTTCTCCTGGCTAGTTACATGTATTAATCTGGAACTTGGTTTTGTCGGTCACATAGATAGTTTCCCCGTCCAGTTTCAAGCATTAATCTCTGGCATGCTGTATTTGTTGGTAAACCCGTCTTGTTCTAGTAGTTCATACCACTTGGTCGTGTAGATAGTTTCCCCGTCTGGTTTTGGGAATTAATCTTTGACCTGCTATATAGGTTGACAGTGTTTGTCTTTCTGCAAACTAAACCTGGAAAGGTAAAGTCAGTTTCATGCGATGTCATGATGTATGAATTGCATGATGCTCTCCAAATAAATGAGATTGTGATATATGCATTTGTGCTGCATACGCTATGATGTTTGTAGAAATGATGTATGAATGCAATGTATGAACGTGTCAGTTGTTCCATCATTGTATCGTTGAACTAGGAAAAATAAATCCCTGAATGTTGCTGGGAATGAAGAATGTAGGTCTTCAGCTTTTGTTTAAAGTTGAAATGCTAGGAGACGGATTTCTGTTTTTAGAGAAATAAACTATGTTGGAGAAGGAAACTCTGTGAACCGCTTGGGGATTGTCAGAGTGAATCTATGTCATGATTGTATCTGAACCGTTTCAAGATGAGAATCTGGATTAAGTGTCAGGATGACATCCGTCTCTGGATAGTACCTGAACTGTTTCTAAATGAGAATCTGGATTATGTGTTAGGATGACATCCGTCTATAGATCGTACCTGAACTGTTTCTAGATGAGAATCTGGAATATTTAGAATGTTTCCGCTGGGGATTCGTGTTTTGTTGTTTTGAGAAGAAATCCGTTGGGGAATCCTGAGAAGCTTGGCGACTTCACTGAGGAATTCCTAGATGTTGGAGCAGTAATTGGAGATTCTTGCCCTGCCGAGGGTATGAGAACACCTAACATTATTAGGCTGCATGCTAAGTGTTGTACCCCAAAATTTTCCCTCTCATTTCTCAAGGCATTTCTCACGAGGATTCTCAAAAATTCAAGCTTACACAAATACAATTGGATTTTTTAGTATCAAGTTAAAAGAGGAAATTGCTAAAAAGGGCAAAGCAGATGAAAAAATTCTTTTTGACAAAATTGAAGGAAAAAATAAGTTTTCTTTGATTTTACATCATTCGATTGGGCACTTTGGCTCCTTCAATGCAAGCTTTGGTTACACACTTTGTTTGGGCACTGGACTCCTTTTGGGCAAGTTCATTTCTTGCTTCGTTTGGGCACTAGACTTATTTTGGGCAAGTTCATTTCATGCTCCGTTTGGGCACTAGACTTATTTTAGACAAGTTCAATTCCTATCTTGTTTGAACATTTTAGTCTCTTTGTGAAAGATTGGTATACATCTTTCGTTTGGCCATATAGCCTCTTTCCTGCATGTTTGTCAAATTCACAAGGCAGAATTTCCCACCATGCTAGCATGCACAAGGACAAAGTCACCCTTTGAAACAACTTGTTGCAAGCTTCGACGGGGAAACACTTATCCTCAACTAGCTTCAATTCACAAGGCAAAAATCCTCCTGCTGATGTCCTTCGATTCAGGAGGCAAAGGCCTCTTTTATGGTCTCCTTCGATTACACATTTTACCTCCAGCATTCCTCTTTCATTTAGGGCATGTGGCCCTCCTTTGTTGCAAGCTTCGACTGTGCCCTTTACCCTCTGCATTCATTCTTCACTTGGGGCATGTGAATACTTAAAAACAAGTTTTGGTTACACCTTTCGTTTGGGCATCTGGATCCCTTCATGCAAGCTTTCGTTTGAGCAAAGACCTCTTGCATGTTTTCTTGAAGTCACAAAGTAGGGACCTCTTACATACACCCTTTCGTTTGGCCATATGACCCCTTGCAGGAAAGTTTGAGTGGGCAGTATTTCTTCATGCAAGCTTTCGTTCGAGCAAAGGCTCCTTGCATATTTGCTTAGAGTCATAAAGCAATAGCCTCCTAAAGCTTTTCTTCGATTCAGAGGACATTTTCCCTTTGCATGATCCCTTCGACTCACAAGAATCAAGACTCCCTTTAGGCCAGAATACCCAAAGCAAAAACTTCCCCATGGCTAGCATTCACAAGGCAATGGCGCCCACAAAGTATCAGTTACTTTCACGCTAGTTTCGACTGGGCAGTGTTCCCCTTGGAAATAGTTTTCTGCAAAACACAAATTCTACACTATGCCATTGTCTTGCGCGAAAGAAGTACCATGATGGCACATTCGAAGGACTTTCCAGATATACTTGGATGTCCCAATCGAATGACATACTTTGATGATCCATTCCAGGGGCATGCATTTGGTCCATTCAAAGGAACATACAAAAGGCCTAGTCGAAAGACACCTATTTGGGCCCTTTCAAAGGATATCCATATGAGCCATTCGAAGGACACTTTGATTTGAAAAGAAATGTTGTTGAGGAGTCTGGTCGAAGGATAGGGCTAGGGAGTCAAAACAAAAAGTTGAGATGTCCAAAGGTACTTGCTGACCAAAGTTCCATGCGCTGCCAACTTCAGGCCTGATACACTTGCCATAACACTCCAAAATTGTTACACAGCATTCCTACAACACTGCCCTTATTCTTGCACCAATTTGGCATACGAATACTGCCCCTCGAAAGCTACAAGAACAACATGCCTTTTTTGTTTAAACTTTTTGTTTTACCTCCTAAAACACCAGCCAAAGCCATCTATAAAATTGAGCCTCCACCACACATCTTAGGGGCCCCTGGATAGTTGCAAGAAAACTCTTGTTTTGAAAAAAGTGATAAATCTCTCAAAAAACTCTCAAACACTCTCCAAAGTTTTTAAATATTCCAAACACTTTTTAAAAACTCAGACCCCTTCACACACTAAGTGAACCCTTTGATTCACTCCTTAAGTTGCTAGATAACTCAACTTTGACCCATTTCCCAACTCCAATATAGTGATCATTTGATTCACTCCTTTACTTGTTATAGAGAGACCTTCAATTTACTCACATATTCTCCTTCGATTCAGTGACTTCTTGAACAAAGTAGTAACTGAAGTAGTCTCAAGAAGGCCCCAACGAACTTCCATTCACCACCAAGGAAGACACTTGTAGTTTCCTTCGATTTAAGCTCTTCAAGAGGTAAGTTATCTTTAAACTTGGAACTATTTCATTTAAATATCATGTATACATACCAATAAAGATAAAATATAAATATTTCATCTAGGGAGCTTGACCATGTTTTAACCTTCGATCCTGACTGCCCATATGTTGAAAATATCAACCCTGACTACTTAGGCTTTGGACTTTGAGGCCCAATAATTTTGTGCTAACCCCTGGCTTGTAGATTTCAAAAGTTACACTTGAATGTTGCATTTTAAAAGTTTAAAACAGGTTCTCTATATCCTTCGATTGGCTAAGTACTCAATCCTTTCGAATCTCAACCTGAGCGCCTAGCATTCCTACAGTCGAAGGAGGCAGCAAGGAGCCTGAGGAAAAGAGTGCACTTCACGTTGACCCCAGGCCTCAAACGAAAGAAGTAGCAAGTAGGATGTCCACACTGACTGCCAGGTCTCAAATGAAAGAAGCAACCAGAAGGATGGTCACACTGACTTCTAGGTCCCAATCGAAAGAAGCAGGAAAAGAGTGAAATCAAAAGACAGGACCTTACTGACTCCAGGCCCAAATCGAAGGAAGCCAAGAAGTGCAAAATCGAAGAGAGTTGCTGATTGAATAGAAAATGCCCATTTCTATTTCTTTATTTTATTTTGTCTTTATATTTTATTGCTATTCAATATGGTTTTAATAGTGTCGGATTTATTTTCTGTATTTTTATTATTTTTGTATAACTTCTAGTAACTAGGATGTATGGCAAGATAAAAATCAACAAGTAGATCACTTTAATCAAATATTAAATGCATGCAAATCAAACACATTATTCACACGCATGCACCCCTATGGTAATCTCACTTGTTGCCTCGGAAAAATAGTCATGTCCCTCAAATATGGGCGGTTTAGCAAAGACCCTCGATAAAAGATCATAGTCCCTCGATGGCCCTTAATGTTGCCTTCGGTAAACAATCTAGTCCCTAAACAAAAATTACTAAAACGTCCCATAGGTTACCTTCTATGACTACAAAAACATCCCACGCCCGTCCCTTCACATCCAATGATGGGGCTTCTTACCAAATCAATGTTAAGATAGTAACATCTAAAAGAGGAGGAAAAGAATATAGACCTTTTGAGTAGGTAGGATGCTCCTAGTTGCTCGCTTGCTCACAACAAAAACATTTTATACACCAAAAATCTCATTTGAAACATTTTCAAAGACAAAACTTTTTGTACGCATTCTTATAGAAACGAGAACCATTACAAAGACACTTTTTCAAAATGCTTTCAAAACCCACACCACAAGCACATTTTCAAACAAAAGCAAGTGATCTAGCAAGCAACTAAGAGCCCATAGATAACTACGGATGAAAAGGGTGCTAAGACCTTCCCTTTTCATAACCTACCCCCTCGAACTCAAGAAATAATCTCAAAGGTCTTTCCTGTTCTTTTCACCCTTTCCTTATTAGATAAAAGATGAGTGTGCATTTCGGTTTAACTAGACATAGGAATGAAGAACATCATAAAGGGGGTGGGAACCAAATATTTTGAGCCTTAAAATCTTTTTTTCTAAAAAAACGTGAACCTAGCCACGTTACAACCTTCAAAATTCCTAATTGAAGCGAGGATTATTTTGAAAACATACTTCAACAAGATAGTCTTCCTGACTCCCATAAGTTTTTCTAAGATATTTGTGTTGGTATCATATGTTTTGTTATCTTTCATACAAAATAAATAATACGCTAATTTGCAAGCTATGCGACATCTTTTCAAAAATATTCAAGGCTTACATGATTGTTGTAATAGAACTTTCATTCTCAGAATAAACTTTTTCTACTTGTAAAACATTTTCTTAATGTCAAGGAAGCTTACATATAAGCACCAGTGATGATTTTAATCTTTTGAGGTTCGAAACTCTATTAAGTAATTGGCGAGCCATGTCTAAGAATGATCATAACCAGGGGCATGTCACCTAAATACTTTCAGCATGAACAGGTTGTTGCCTTCATAGTTCGTTTACCCTCATGGGGCAAATTTGAAGACTTTGTTTTGCCAAATACAGTAAATATAGGGTTGTCAAGTCAAGATTCAATGGATCTCTCCAATATTTTGGAGACATTAGAGAATTTTGGATTCCATGTCTTTTCTAAAATCCTCTTGAGACGATTTCTTATCGTAAACCATGTAACTTGGAGCATTTAAGAAGTGAAGTTATTCCCAAGAATTGTTGTACATCATGCAGTTTATCAACAGTAAACTTAGGGCGTACAAAGTTAGTTCCAGAGGCAATCCAGATTTGTCAAGATATGTGACATGCTTTACACATATTATCAGATGGTGGTGTTCCCCAGTATTTCCAGCTAAGCAAGATTTTTTCTCCAACCGAAGCGGAGTTCGTGTTGTTCTACTTTCAATGGATTATTAATATTATAAGATTAGACTTAGGTTTTCTCCTGAAAATTATCTTCCTCTCCGGAGATATTAGACCCTTATAGCATAAATATGTTATGTCGATGACTTTTATTCTATCTCGAGTAATGTTCCCCATCTTGTTGAGATTAGCCGAATATTTATTTATACTGTGATGTCTTATCATCCTCAGTTGATCTATTTTGTCTGTTTTGTCAGCATATACATTACATTCATTTATCCATTCACGCTTACATCATTCATGCATATTCACATTTCTCGATGTTTTTGGGTCCATCTCCTTTGTTTGTGTTTATCCCCAAGTAATGTATTCTCTCTTTCCAAATAGAGTGTCAACTTAAGTAGAAAGTGTTTATCCTTTCTAATTCCCCACTGAGTTTATTCCTCGTGGAAGGGTTATTATTTTAGCTTTCCTTTCCGTCTCATGATAGGATAAGTCCCAAATGTGCTTATTCCTCAAATGTTAGAGTCTTGTCAGTTGTTCCTCTCCATTTTGCTTTTGGACTGAGCTTTGTCTCTTGCAGATGTTACCCGATGGGTTTCTCTAGGCTGTGAAACCTAGATTGAGAGTGCATTCATTTTGCGCTTTTAAATACTTTTGTATCCTCAGGAAGATTCTATTCATGGATCCCCATTGAAGACGAGCTTTGTTCCCCAGTATTATATACAATGCTCTTTCGAAATATCAACATGACAACAAGTGGCAGACTCTTTAGTTGAGCAACTTGATTATTTCTGGATTTTCTCTTTTATGGAAAATGGCGGTCTCTTCATGAGCAGTTTGTCTATCCCTGATGAAGTTATTGATTCTTATTCCCAACATTGTCCTAATAACACTATATTGAATTTTTTTTCAAAACAGTATGTGGCGACCTCTTTGAGCAGCTTGTGTATTTCCAACATACTTTTACCTCATGGTAAATGGCGGTCTCTTCATGAGCTGTTTGTTTATCTCCAACATATCAACTCTGAGTTTTTATCAAACGCCATCTGTGATCGGTAGGAAAGAGAACTGACTGTTTTGGAATGCTAGTTTGCGTTTTGCGTTTATTTTCGCAAAATGTCACGGTAAGCAAGAGTCGCCACCGTCTTTTATTTTATCCAACAAGGAAAGGACAAAAGCACAGAAAAATTCCTTTTTCGAGATGTTTCTCGGGTTTGGGAGGTAGATTATAGAAAGGGAAGGTGTTAGCACCCTTTCTATCCG
Organism: Vicia faba; assembly: GCA_948472305.1. Lineage (NCBI taxonomy): Eukaryota > Viridiplantae > Streptophyta > Magnoliopsida > Fabales > Fabaceae > Vicia > Vicia faba. The sequence continues at coordinate 1,469,103,528 of OX451741.1, forward strand.
TGGTTATCCACGGGCTCTTAGGTACTTGCTCATTGAGTTTTCAAAATTACTTTTCTTTGTGTTTGTGGGTTTGAAAGAAGTTTTGTTTTGAAAGGAGTGTAAGTGCGAAAAGTTTTGTTTTATTTAAAAGGAGCAAGTGCTTAAGAACCATCTACCTACTCGAAAAAGGAATTAATCTGTACAAATGTCCTTTAGACAATGCTATCCCACTATTGAGGAGTAGGTAGCACCGTCGTTGGAGTTTAAGGGTCAATTCATTAAGGGGTGTGTGGTCACTAAATCAATGTTAGGACACCTTAGCGGTAACCCTAATGTCTTAGATCATTTTTTTCCGAGGCAACCGTTTCGAGGCAACTTATGATCTTTGGACAAGAGGACGACCTCTAAAACTTCCTATACTCAATGACCACGTTCGAAGGCAACCAAGTGAGGTGTACCCTAAGAGTGCGCATGTGCGAGTGTATTGTTTTTCAGTTATTTATCTTTGTACATGTCACGGGTGAGCTATGTTGATTTTAAGTTCATACATTCGATCTTGTCATGCATTCCCTATTATCAAACATCTAACAGTTAATATTGTACGAGATTTAAATTGCGGAAATTAAATCTAAAACTATTACAAGGCGTCGGATATTTACATCGCCAAAAACGAATCCTTTAATTTAAATTGCGGAAAGTAAATAAAGCGATAAATAATTAAAGTCCTAATTTAAAGCTATTACATACCGGAAGCAATTACAATATTGGAAATATGGATCGCGTGCGAAAAATTAAGACGGCGTATTTTTTAGGGTTTTGACCCTTTTTATTAAAGAAAAGATTTTTGCTTATTTTTGAATTAAATGGGATTAAATTAAATGAACAATTAAATCAATTGAAATAATGAAAATATTTTTCGGATTTTTGAGTTTTTTTAGGAAATAAAATAAAATTGACTAAAAATATTAAAAACCTAATTCTACATTAGTTTTAATTTATTGCAAAAATATTAAATGTTTAAACCTATTTAAAACTAAGTTAATTAATTAATATTTATTTACAAAAAAATAAAATAATGAAATTAATAATAAAAATAATATTTTTTATGTTTTCTGGTTTTATTAAGAAAAATAAATTGGTTAGTGTAAATAATAATAATAATTAAAAACAATTAAATGAAGAAAGAAATATGAAAAGAAAAGAAATTGACCAAATGGGGGGTTTGGGCCTAGAAAGGAGGTGAGATCAGCAAATCTCCAGGCCCAATTATGAGCAAGCCTTGTTGACTTCTCCAATCCAGCGCACGCTTTTGACCAGGGAACATGGCGGTCCTTCACTCCTGGCCACCAGATTTGGCCTGAAGGCCATCTGGCACGTTGATATTTGCAAGCGTATGGTGGATCACACTTTGGATATCACATAGAATCACCTGAAGAAAAATTAAACAAATGTTTTGGGGGACCTGGGATTCGAACCCAGGTCCCATGGGGCTTTCCACCAACGCGCTTTCCAACTCAACTAACCTGCTCATTTGTTATTGGAATACAAAACAAATATTATATTTAAAACAAACCACTATGCCTGGAAAAAAATTAAAAAAAGCGCGTTGATTTGAAACTGGCCAATGGGAAGAGGACGCGTAGTCGTCTTCTTCACAAATCCCTGGTTTTCTTACCTGCGGATTTTTATCCGCAGGAAGATTCGTGGCTTGCTTCCAAAATTCATCATAGGCCATGTAAATACCAACTAAGACTACCAACATATTCGTCTCTCCTCCCTGAACACAACCATGGTCATCGTTTGCCTGATTTTGCCTGTATCAAAAATGCCTAAAAACAAAGAATGGAAACCCTAGGTTAGGGTATCACGTTAGAGGCCATGAAAACGAAATCAAATATTGCAGAATGCTTAGAAATTGAATGGCAAGCATGATTATACAAAAAATTTGGCAAAAGGATGCAAGAAAATGGATTCACGATTCCATGTACAGGGTTGTGTTCTTGAGTACTTACAGCGTGATTTAGGAGGTCTCAAGGCTTCGTTTTGATCGCTTTGGCTTCAGTGAACGTCAGGCAAGGAAGCTACGTTGAGATTTTGCCTTGAATTTAGCTCTAAGTATGATTTCAGTTTCCACTTTTTTCAAGCTTTTTCAATTTTGGTTTGGCCGTTTCTGCAGCTTTTTTGGTCGTATTCTTGATGCCTTTGGCTTGTACATGTATAAGGGATTGCATTAGGTTAAATCTTTGGGCTTGAATCCATGTGCATTGAAGATTTAAGATATAATTTGATCTCCATTAACAAAGCTTCCAAAATTATGCCAAATCCAAGATTTTGTTCACAACATGGCATGGTACAAATTTAATTGGGTGTATCATGTTAATTGAAAGCTGTAATGATAAAAAAGATCTTATTCCATCAATTTTTGGATTTTATTTGAATTAATATTGATTTAAAATGAATTAATTCAAGAAAAATCAAATAAAATAGAAAAATTAATGAATGGACATGAAATTGAAGATAGGACACGTGTGTGGTGTGACAAGATCAAATCAAGTGGAAAAAAGTGGGCCCTTTTGTCAAAAATTGGAGTTTGGGGGATAGTTGACTTTTGGCAATTTTGGAAAAATGCCCAACTTCAACAATGCATAACTTCTTCAATTTTGAACTTTACTTTTTAGAAACCTTGAGATGTCCTCTAACCAACCCTTTTGGTCTCATCTCATTTTGATATTCCATTCTCAAGTTATAAGCTTTGGCAAAAAAGGTGTTTTTGTTGACTTTCAAAAATGACCTGTAATGTCCAAATTTGTAACTTTTTGTGAGATAATTTCTTGATCTTGGGGTGTGAAGATGGATTGTAGGAAAATGAATCCTCTTCAAAATTAGCTTTGGATGGGTCCTTTCTCATAAAGTATGATAAAGTTATGCTTGGTCAAAGTTGAGTTGACTTTTCCTACAAAACCCTAATTTAGCAACTTTTGAATCTTGATGAATCTTGAGAAATCCTTGATGAATCATGATCAAACCTTGATAAAATGATGAATTATCCTTCAAAATGAGAATGTTGACAAAGAATATTTAGGTTTGACTATTTGTAGGCCACATTTGACTTTTGCCCTAGCACAGTCGATTTTTGGACCTTTTGAGCAATTGGCTGACCAAACTTCCTCTGCAAGGCTTGAAATTTGACATGGATGACCTTGAGAACATACTAGTACATTGGGGAGCATTTGAGGCCATTTGTATGTAAATACCTTGATGCAATACAAAACCCTAATTTTGAATTGACTGCCTTAGGAGGTGATTTGACTGTCCAACTCTTGAGCTAACTTGAGTCACTTGGAGATTATTCTTGACATGTCTTGAGAAATATGGGAGGGAAAATTTTTGGGTACAACAGTTGGCCCTGTTCAATTTTCTTAAACCTGAGGATATAGATTGGCTTTCGAGCCTTTCGTGATCCGAAGGTGGAAGATAATTGAACACTAGAGTGCCTAGAAATTTGCACTCGTATGGTGTAGTATCAGCATTGTGATGTCGAGAATGGGCTTACAGATGCCATTTGGAGATTGTTGGTAGGAGGATGGGCTTACAGATGCCATCTGCAGGAGTGTCGATCGCATAAGAGATTCCTTAGCGAGAACTTGCATACCTGTTGTTGTAGAAGATTCCGTTGGGGAAGCCTAACTTTTGTTGAGATTTGGGAACTTGCCTGTACTTCAACTGAGAGAAGGCCCCGAATGAGTCTTAAGAACATGTCCATAATTCAATTGGGGGGAAACATCTTCATCAAGATCTAGGAACTGTCCGGTCTTCAACGTAGTATATCGTTGAAATTAGAACTCGTCCATACTTTGACGGAGGAAAACATCAAGATCTAGGAACTGACTAGTGCTCAACGTAGTATACCGTTGAGGTTATAGCACTCCTCCACACTATGACGTAGGGAAACATCAAGATCTAGGAACTGACTAGTGCTCAACGTAGTATACCGTTGAGGTTATAGCACTCGTCCATACTATGACGTGGGAAACATCTTCACCAAGATCTAGGAACTGTCTGGTGCTCAACGTAGTATACCGTTGAGGTTAGAGAACTTGTCCACACTATGACGGAGGAAAACATCAAGATCTAGGAACTGACTAGTGCTCAACATAGTATACCGTTGATGTTAGAGAACTTGTCCACACTATGACGGAGGAAAACATCAAGATCTAGGAACTGACTAGTGCTCAACGTAGTATACCATTGAGGTTATAGCACTCGTCCACACTATGACGTAGGGAAACATCTTCATCAAGATCTAGGAATTGTCGGGTGCCCAACGTAGTATACCGTTGAGGTTAGAGAACTTGTCCACACTATGATGGAGGAAAACATCAAGATCTAGGAACTGACTAGTGCTTAACGTAGTATACCGTTGAGGTTATAACACTCGTCCACACTATGACGTAGGGAAACATCTTCATCAAGATCTAGGAATTGTCTGGTGCTCAACGTAGTATACCATTGAGGTTAGAGAACTTTTCCACACTATGACGTAGGGAAATATCTTCATCAAGATCTAGGAACTGCCTGGTGCTCAACGTAGTATACTATTGAGGTTAGAGAACTTGTCCACACTATGACGTAGGGAAACATCTTCATCAAGATCTAGGAACTGTCTGGTGCTCAACGTAGTATACCATTGAGGTTAGAGAACTTGTCCACACTATGACGGAGGAAAACATCAAGATCTAGGAACTGACTAGTGCTCAACGTAGTATACCGTTGAGGTTATAGCACTTATCCACACTATGATGTAGGGAAACTGTGGAGATTGAGAACCTTATCTGAAATTCAACCGAGGATAATTCAATTGAGATTTAAGAACCGGTCAGGTCTTCGACGTAGCTGAGAACTTTAACTGTATCTTTCTTGAAAGGTAAAGGTCAGTCATTTGCAATGCATGATATGGATCAGGCAATGATGTTCTCAAAATAAATGAGATTGTATTCATATGATGCGTATATGCATGTGTCATGCTGTATGGGAATATAGTGTTTTAGCTGGGAAAAATAAATCCCGGAGCTGCAGGAGAATAGAATTGAGTTCTTTGTTTCCGTTGGGGATGATGAACGAAGATGATTATGAGAATAAGCCTGCAGGAGGAAAGAACTCCGTTGGGGAATAAACTGATGAAGAGATTACTCTTTGGGGAATTATTCTATGGAGAGAGATATTCTGCTGAAGATTTTAGCGATAAACTTCGCTGAGGATTCCGTTGATAAGCTTTGCTGGGGATTTCAATGATCAACTCCTCTGGGGATGGATTACCATTGCTGGTGATATTTAATCTGTTGAAGATTGAATTCCTATTCGGGGAAAGAAAGAACTTCGCTGGGGATGATCTTTCAGTTGTGACTTGATAGGGATAACCCTGTTAGACTTTTGTGGGGATAACCCTCTGAATTTGGCTGGGGAGATTTATTTTGTACTATACAGGGGATAAAATTCCAAAGTCTACTGGGGATGATGATTCAACTCCGTTGGGGAAGCTTTTTAGACTGTGCTGGGAAAATGGCTCCACTGGGGTATCTTGTATTCTGCCGGGGAACATTCTTATACTCTGTTGAGGAATATTAAGACTGTCGGGGATACTCTGATACTTGCTGGGGAATATTCTTATACTCCGCTGGGGAATATTAAGATCTTCTGGGGATACCAAGCCTTTTTAGGGTTGATGGTAGATTAACTCTACTTGGGGAGAGTATTGCTGATTCGTCCGTAGTTGCAAGTTTCAGCTGGGAGAGCTACCATTACTGCCTTAATCTGCGGGGAGTGAAGTTATCTTGGTCATATCCTTCAGCTGAATCTATCTTGGTACCTGGTGGACAGAGCAACTATACAGTTCAGACAATTCTTATTGCCCCTGTTTCTGATATTACCAGTAATTATTCCTTTGTTTCGCATGTAAATATTTATGATCAACAATTAATGTCAAATGCATATATCAAAAAGGAACTTTGGACGTTCTTTGCAAAACAAAACAGATAAAGGAAAAAGAAATTTTTCTGAAAATGAATTTGTATTGATTTTGTAGTTTGGCTTGTAAATAGGCGTTTTTGTACAAGAGGTTGACGTCCTAGTAAGAGAACGCCGCAGAACAAATATAATTTATACAATTTGTAAAAAAAAAAACAAAACAGCTATGTGAATAATCCCACTGGGTTCCAACTCTTCTATCTCCTTTATGTCCTCGAGCATCTCATCACTTTGCTACTAGTTGAAGGTAGATCAGATTGATTAGTGCCATCCGAGCTTGATAGTCGATACCGAAGTATGGATGCAAGGTGATCCGATGAGACATAGTGTTACACTTTGATCCCTAACTTTTTCCTGGACTTCCCTTTCGGGTTTTCTGTCCACCGGGATACCCATTTTTGCCCAAGCCGCCTTTTCAGGTTTTCGACTTGCCGGGTGTACAGATTTTTTTCATTTTCATCCCTTATTTTTGCCCGAACCCTTTTGGTTCGCCGGGAAGCCCTTATTTTTTCCTAGTCCATTCAACCTAGCGGGTCTTTGATTATGCGTAGTATCTTTTCACTATGTCAGCATTGACGGGGTGAGGAAGGTCGTCACCATCCATGGTGGTTAGAATCATAGCTCCGCCTGAGAAAATGTTCTTAACCACAAATGGCCCTTCGTAAGTAGGGGTCCATTTTCCCCTGGGATCAACTTGAGGTAAGATAATGTGCTTGATTACCAGGTCCCGAACTTGATACTCTTGTCGTCTAACTTTCTTGTTAAATGACTTAATCATCCGTTTTTGGTACTTCTGACCATGACAAATAGCAGTAAGTCTCTTTTCATCGATTAGGTTCAGCTGATCAAGCCGGGTCTGAATCCATTCATCTTCGCTCAAACCTGCATCCTTCATGATTCGAAGAGAGGGTATCTGAACTTCAATAGGCAAGACTGCCTCCATGCCATAAACCAAGGAATAGGGCGTTGCCCCTGTTGACGTCCGTGCTGAGGTACGGTACCCATGAAGAGCAAATGGTAACATCTCGTGCCAGTCTTTGTATGTCACTGTCATCTTCTGCAATATCTTCTTAATGTTCTTATTAGCCGCTTCTACAGCCCCATTCATCTTCGGCCGGTAGGGAGAAGAGTTGTGATGTTGTATCTTGAATTGCTGGCAGAGCTCGGTGATTATCTTGTTGTTGAGATTGGTACCATTGTCCGTAATGATCCTCTCTGGTACACCGTATCGACAGATTAGATTGTGACGAATAAACTGTGCCATGACGTTCTTAGTTACAGTAGCAAAGGAAGCTGCTTCAACCCACTTTGTAAAGTAATCAATTGTTACCAAGATGAAACGATGCTCGTTAGATGCCGTAGGTCTGATCTCGCCGATCATATCAATGCCCCACATTGCAAAAGGCCAAGGTGTCGTCAAGACGTTCAGAAGAACTGGAGGTATGTGCACCTTATCAGCATAGACTTGGCACTTGTGACATGTCCGAGAATGCTGATAAAAGTCAGCTTCCATTGTGGACCAATAATATCCTGCCCGTAGGATTTTCTTTGCCATAGTATGTCCACTGGAATGAGTTCCGAATGTACCTTCATGTAACTCTGTCATGATTCTTTCTGCTTCATTCTTATCCACACAACGCAGTAAGGTCGAATCATGGTTACGCTTGTAAAGGATGTCATTACTGATGAAGAACTTCGCCGCGAACCTCCTCAGAAACTTCTTATCATTAACAGATGCACCCTCGGGGTACTCCTGAGTCTCAAGATACCTTTTTACTTCATGATACCAGGGCTTCTCTGTTACCTCTTCGGTCTCAAGATCACAATAATGTGCCGGTTCGTCCACACTTTCAATAATGATCCGGGGAGCCTCGTTGTCCAAATTGACTTTGAACATAGAAGACATCGTAGCTAACGCATCCGCCAACTAAGTCTCCTCTCTTGGGAAGTGTTCAAAGGTTATCTCCTTAAAATGTGGGAGCAACGTCAATATGTACTCTTTGTAAGGAATAAGATTATGGTGTTTCGTATCCCACTCGCCTTTGATCTGACTGATCACGAGAGCGGAATCTCCGAAGACACTTAGAAACTTAATCCTCAGGTCAATTGCTGCTCGAAGACCCATGATGCATGCTTCATACTCCACCATGTTGTTGGTGCAGTTGAAACATAGTCGGGAGGTAAACGGAGTATGAGAGCCTTTAGGAGATATGATCACGGCGCCAATTCCATTACCCAAAGCGTTCGAAGCTCCATCAAATTACATAGACCATATGGATCCTTCCTCAGGTCCTTCATCCGGTCCAAGTGTCTCACAAGCAGTTATCAACATGATATTCTCATCCGGAAATTCAAAGTTCATAGACTGGTAATCATCCACTGCCTGATGTGCCAAATGGTCTGCCAATACACTTCCCTTGATTGCTTTTTGAGTCATGTACTGGATGTCATACTCAGTCAAGATCATCTGCCATCTTGCTATTCTTCCGGACAAGGCAGGCTTCTCAAAGATATACTTGATTGGATCAATCTTTGATATCAACAGAGTAGTGTGAGTCAACATATACTGTCTCAGCCGACGAGCAGCCCATGCCAAAGCGCAGTAAGTTTTCTCGAGCAACGAGTATCGAGTCTCGCAGTCGGTAAACTTTTTGCCAAGGTAATAAATAGCATGCTCTTTTCGGCAAGACTCGTCATGTTGCCCCAGCACACACCCCACTGAGTTGTCGAGTACTGTCAAGTATAAGTTCAAAGGTCTCCCTTCAACTGGTGGCATCAGAATAAGAGGCTCTTGGAGATACTCTTTGATTCTTTCGAAAGCGGCCTGGCATTCATCGTTCCAACGTACTACTTGATCTTTCTTCAGCAGCTTAAAGATTGGCTCACGAGTAGCAGTTAGGTGCGAGATGAATCGAGCAATGTAGTTCAGTCGTCCCAGAAAGCCTCTGACCTCTTTCTCTATTCTGGGAGTTGGCATCTCTTGTATGGCTTTCACTTTTGCCGGATCCACTTGAATACCATTTTCGCTTACGACGAAACCCAGCAGTTTACCAGATCTCACCCCGAAGGTGCACTTATTCGGGTTTAACCTTAGCTTGTACAACTTCAACCTGTCAAACAACTTCTGTAGATGGTGAAGGTGTTCATCCTTAGTCTGGGACCTTGCAATCATATCGTCGACGTATACTTCAATCTCATGATGGATCATGTCATGAAACAAAGCAACCATGGCACGCTGATATGTTGCCCCAGTGTTCTTCAACCCAAAAGGCATGACCTTATAGCAAAAGGTGCCCCACTGAGTAATAAAGGTCGTCTTCTCCATGTCTTCGGGAGCCATTTTGATCTGATTATAACCGGAGAAACCATCCATAAAGGAGAATACCTTGTGCTGAGCAGTGTTGTCAACCAGAACGTTGATATGAGGTAGAGGGAAATCATCCTTAGGGCTCGCCCTATTCAAATCCCTGTAGTCGACACACATTCGAACCTTACCATCTTTCTTCGGCACTGGAACCACATTGGCCACCCACTGAGGGTAAGAAGTAACTGCTAGAAAACCAGCGTCAAATTGTTTCATAACCTCAGCCTTGATTTTCTCCGACATCTCTGGGCGTATTCGGCGGACCTTCTGTTTTACTGGAGGACAGTCTTCCTTGGTAGGAAGGCGATGAACCACAATATCAGTATCCAAACCAGACATATCTTCGTAAGACCAAGCAAAGATCTCAACGTAGTCACGCAGCATCTGAATCAACCGCTGTTTCACACTAAGCTCCAGATTTGCACCGATCTTGACTTCCTTCTTATCTGTCTCTGTACCCAGATTCACTGATTCCACCGGCTCTTCATGTGGCTTAATGGCCCTCTCTTCCTGGAGTAACAGTCTTGCAAGTTCGACATGCACTTCGCAATCATCTTCACCTTCGTCTTCGGCTAAGTTGATCGGATTTTAGAAGTCATAACTGGCAGTAGCAGAGTCGTTACCAGTGAGATCCAGAGTGGACGTGGACCTGTATATGTGAGTGTGTGTAAAATAGCTGTTTTTCAATATATAATAAAGAAAAACAAGGAGCGCAAAATTTGAAATGCAAGAACATCCAATGCTTTTATTAATGATATATGAAAATGACACACAAAAGCCCTCACAAATGAAGCCACAGTGCCCCGGGTAAGACACCGGGCCATAAAATTTAAAACATTGTCTATTAAAAATTCAAAACAAAAGTTTCATTACTGGGTAACAAAAGTAATAGGGATGAAGTCCTTTGCTGTCCAGTTGCTTGGTCCACCGTCGGTCGTAGGATAGATCCAGTTGTCGAATTCAGACTCTTCTACATCATCTTCAATGGCATTCACTCCCGATTTTCTGATGAACACAGGAGGTCTTCCAATCCTTGCACTTAGAACAACCCTTTGAGCTTCTGCAGTGAAACCCAAACCAAACTTGTTAGTCTTCTGTGTAAAATCAGGGAGTTGGCCCCAATTTGCACACTCACCCTTCTCAATAACAGCCCGGATATCCTTTAAGGAATCCATCTTCATAGGAGAATCTTCAACCACAGTCTCAGCTGATGCTAGTGTCTGGGGAACCTCTTCAAAATGCTGGAACGGGGTCTCGATGAACTCCCCATCCATTTCTACATATCGGAACAAGTTAAGGTGGATGACCATATACTCTTCCTCCCCTTGTACTGTCATAATATTCCCTTTGACCGGGTACTTCAACTTCTGGTGGAGTGTTGAGGTTATAACCCCGGCTTTGTGGATCCATGGACGACCCAACAAACAAGAATAAGATGGCCGAATGTCTATCACATAGAACGTAGAGTTGAAGACCTGAGAACCAACCTTGATCGGGATATCAACCTCTCCATGCACCATCCTTTTAGACCCGTCAAAGGCCCTGACAATAATATTACTTGGTTTCAGCTTCAACCCTTTACAATCCAACCGGTCTAGAGCTTTCTTGGGTAAGACGTTTAATGAGGAACCAGTATCAACCAATACATGTGCAAGAGTAGTGCCCATGCATTCAATGGAGACATGCAGGGCATCGTTATGATTCTTCCCCTTAGCTGTCAAGTCGGCGTCCGAGAAACCCAACCCATTATCAGCAGTCAAATTAGCCAGGCAATCTGTAAACTGATCAGTTGATGTCTCTTGTGGCACGTGGGCAGTTTTCAAAAAGGTAATCAGAGCCTTGGCACGGGCCTCTGAGCACAACAATAATGACAACATAGAAATCTTGGATGGGGTTTGCCCCAGCTGTTCAACCACGTTGTAGTCACTCTTTTTAATAATTTTCAAAATCTCTTTCATCTCTTGTTTGGAAGCTTCAACAGTAATTGTCTTTGGTGCCTCTGTCTGGGCAGGCGCATCAATGGTGATCCCTTTGCACCGAGTGTCGGATGACTCGGGGACAGGGGTAAGAATAGGAACTTGATCAGGAATGGCAGTAGGTACACTTGCAGGTGTAATAACAATAGGTCTTCGGGCAGTTGGTGGAGCAATATCAAGTGAGAAAAGTCTTCCGTTGTGGGTGACTTTAGCAGGTTCAGTAATGTTTCCAATGTCAGTATCAGCATCCAGCTCTTGCTTAAATCCATGAAAATAAACATCAGCCCCATAGTGCCAAGGGACAGCTTTATCAGAGGTGTAGGGGATGGGCCCTGGAACAATGATGATCACAGGTGCGATTCTCAGAATGGATGTAATTCTAATAGGCTTCCTCGAGGGAGCCTTGGAAGAATTGCCAAAAATAGTAATAATGGCAACTTCTTCAGAATGAACTGAGGGAACAACAACCTTCTCAAATAGGATCTCTTTACTATCCATCAAGTTTTGGATACCTGACTTCAAGAATGGGCAACCGGCGGGTAAAACAGAACACATATGGAAACCTTCATCACAGCCTGGAAATAAACCGGCTAGTAAAAGGTTTTTCTTTACAGTCATCAAAGGGGTAACAATATCATCCACAGAAACCACAAACAAGTCTTCTTCTAGAGCATTTACTCCATGCTTGGGCATAGGAGCCGTTACAACATTAGGCCTCTCGGGAGCCTCAAACTCAATCTCCTTCGCATCAATTAGGTCTTGTACCCTGTGTTTCAAAACCCAACAATCATCTGTATTATGCCCCGGGCTATCAGAGTGAAAAGCACAATGGGCATTAGGGTTATACCTCGGTGATGTGGTATTTGGACTCTTCGGGGCTTCCTTTAGAACCACCAGGTTAGTCTTCAACAACACTGGCAGAATCTGAGACAAAGTCATGCTGAGACGAGTGAATTGCCTTCGAGGTCTCTCGTCCTTCTGTTGATTGTTGTGCTGAGGAGCACCAGCAGGTTTTGAAATAACAACCGCATTGACAGCTTGGCGGTGTTCAGGTCTATTCTGTCTTCTCGAACAGTAGACAGCATTGGACTCTTTCTTAAACGGCTTCTTCTCGATGCTTGATGAGGCACCCTTCTGTATCTTCCCAGCCTTAATACCAGCCTCAATCCTCTCACCAGTCAAAATAAGATCTGTAAACCTAGATGAAGAGCTTCCAATTAGATGGTTGAAAAATGGACCAGACAGGGTCCCCAGAAACATGTCAACAAGCTCCCGATCAGCCAAAGGTGGTTGTACTCTTCCGGCGAGGTCCCTCCACTTCTGAGCATAATCTTTGAATCCTTCACATGTTCCCATTGACATACCCTGGAGTTAGGTACACGTAGGAGCGAGGTCGGAGTTGTACTGATACTTCCTGTAAAATGCAGTAGCCAAATCTTCCCAGCTGCGGATACTGGCTCCATCCAACTGATAGAACCACTCAAGTTGAGTCCCTGAGAGACTGTCTCGAAAGAAATGGATCCATAGGTTCTTATCAGCAGTGTAAGGCTGGATCTTCCTCACGTATGACCGGAGGTGCAGCTTCGGACAAGAAACTCTGTCATACTTAGCAAAGGTTGGTGCCTTGAATTTGTGGGGAATCACTACCCCAGATGATAGACCTAGATCTCTGAAGTCCAGACCAGGTACCTTTTGAACCTCCATAGCGCTCAACCGGTCCTCCAGTTGCTTGTATCTATCCTCAGCCGGAGGATACTATTCTTCATCATAGTCTCTCTTGTTGTCGAAGACCACAGGGCTAGGAGCCCTCCTCTCTTGTGGACTATCTTTCCCTCCAAATGAGGTGGTCAGATCAACTTCATTCTGTAGCCTGTTTCCAAACATGTGCCATGTGTTAAACATGATGGTCCTATTCTTCTTCTTCTTCTTCTTCTTCTTCTTCTCTTTTAGAATCAAGGTCTTCAGGTCCTGCTGACCCTTGGCTAGATTCATGAACAGCTCTTGAAATTGGGCATTATGGGCTTTGAGGGCCTTGATAGCTTGCTCAGTTGAAGTTTTAGTAGACATGATGAGTGAGTGCTGAAATAAATAGCGAAGAAGATAAGAGACCTGTAAAGGGTACCTGTTTATGAAGTGCATGGGATGAAATGCGTATGATTTATGATTTCAAAGACAATCGGGATTCAAATTTGTAAACAAGAAAGGAAACACACTTTATTAGATTTAAACTTCAAAATTTAACTTGTTCAACAAATTGCCCTTAAGGCGTTACAAGAATGGAAATACTGAAAAGTAAACAAAAACTGGAAAGGAAATCATCAAAGGTCCATCAATGCTCTCATGGTCTTTTCTTATCAGTGCGGACATGATCGTTGAGAATCCACTCGTTCTCTAACTGTCTAGTCAACCTATGGATCTTCTGCTCCTACTCATTGAACTTCTCCCGATAAGAATCCTATTCTTCTCGCAGTTGCATCCAAGACCTCTTCAGTGCCCCAATGTCAGTAGGCATATAAGGATGGAGAATGGTTGGAAGAACCCCTTCTTCATTAGCAACTTCAAGAGTGACAGGCCAGACAGCTTTGTATGGCATACCTAGCTTCTGGGCACGGATGCGGACCCATCTGAGATATGGCTCCAATGGCAGAGAAGTCTTTGGGCCCAGCTCATGTGGATCAGATTGGTGAACTCTGTCCCAAGCCCTTATGAATCTACGACGTTGCTCGTCGCTATCCCCTTGAAAATCAAAGATGATATGAGGCATTAGCAGCTCATGAGGTCCTTCTCTTTTGGCTCTTCCAAACTGGTGGAGAGCTAAGCATGGGTTGTAAGAAATTCCTCCATGGGTTCCTATCAATGCAACTTTAGGATACTCTCCACAACGATCAATGATAGTCATCTCATCCATACCCTTGAGAGTCCAGATAATGTCGTTATGAGAAAGAGACATCACTCTATAAGCCCAGCCCATTCCTTCTTTGTTCTTTAGCACTGACTTAGGGAGGTGCGAAATAAACCACCTCAATAATAAAGGAGCACAACACATCAAGGTTCCCCGCTTTCGGGCAGTACGAGCATAGAGCTGATGAAGAATGTCACCCAAGAGAGTGGGTACAGGGTTCTGAGAGATGAAGATCTTTATCGCATTCACATCAACAAAAGTGTCAGGATTCGGAAACAATACCAAGCCATAAATCAGAAGAGCCAGAATATCCTCGAACGCCTTAAAGTCTAGGCTATCCCAGAAGTAGTTAGCCTTGCCAACTAAGAACTTAGTCAGAAATCCTTTTGCTCCACTCCTAGTCTCCCAATTAGCCATTACCTCCTCTTTAGTCAAATGAAGGGTTGCAGCAATTTCTTCGGACCTGAGGGTCTTCTCCCAACCAGTAAAGGGGGTCTGCTCTCGAACAGAGATACTGAGCAGCTCAGAGAACTCTTCTAGGGTGGGAACCAGATGATAGTCTTGAAAAGTGAAACAATGGTACAACGGATCATAGAACTGGACTAGGACACTCATCATCTGCTCGTCCAATTTGGAGGTGACCAAACTGAGAAGGGAACCATGCCTCCTGATGAAGGAAGTAGTGTATGGCATCTTGGCAACCAACTCTTTAAGCAAGGTAGGGACTTGGACAAAGTTGATCTGGATGGTATTCTTACGCAAGGGCATCATGATGACCTACAAAACAGAACAAAGATGAATCCCTTATGTCTTTGAAATAGGTTAGTGTTGTACCCCAATTTTTTCCCCTAAGATTCCTCTATCATATCATATCAACTCGATCATAACAAGATTACATTAGGGTTGGTTCTTCCTCTTTTTTCCTATCTTTAAGTTTGCTCTTGAGGAATCTCCAAGCACCTTGGTTGTGTATTTTGTATATGTGTTATTGACTAACTTCTAATCAAAATACAAAAAAATATTTGTCTTTGTCTTTGTATTTTTGTTTTTTAGGTACCAAGTCGAAGCATCTGACAAAACAAGGATTTCTGGTATTATTTTCCTAAAATCTGCAAAGAAAAAGAATTAAATTTTTTTCATTTTTTTCACTGATGCAATCGATTGCACATAGTTCATTTTGCGCCATTTTTGAAAAAATACACTGTGCAAATAAATTTGCACTATAGTGCAATCGATTGCACAGCGTGAAAATTAAAAAAAATCAGCATTTTAAACTTGTCAAATTGTGGCTCCAATTTTCCTTCACTTTTGAAAGATGTATCATTAATTCAAATTTTAGTGCCAATCTTTCATTTTTAAAAAGAATTATTATTAATTCAAATTTTTGCTCTAATATTTGAAAGAATTATCATTAATTCAAATTTTGGCTCTAATTTTTGAAAGAGTTATCATTAATTCAAATTTTGGCTCCAAGAATCAATTACCAAATTACCACTAATCCCAATCCTAAAACTCTATAAATAGAGCTCTCATTTCATTCAAATTTCAAGCTTTTGATAGCCAAATCCACCTTGCTAAAAAATCTCTCAATTCTCTCCATCTACCAAATTCACTCAAAGCTCCATTTTCAAAAAGTTAGTAAGCTTTGCATTGAAGCTTTCTAATCTTTGAGCTAAACCTTCATCCAAACACTTTTTCTCCATCAATTCTCTACATTCAAGCTTGGTCAATTGATTCTTGTGGTTGAATTGAAGCAAATTCTTGAAGTTCTTTTGATAATTCTCTAGATCTACCTTTGGTAAGTTGGATAATTCATCTTTCACAATGTGATCTCTTGGTGATCTTTGGGATTGATTCTTTGAGCATTATTTTGTGATTTCAATGGTGTTATTTTCTCATAATTTGATGGAATTTTCGTGCTCAAGTGGATCCATGATCATAAGGTGTTTGATGGAAAGTTTGAACAAGAAATTTCCCTTTTAAAATGTTGTTTTTGCTATTGTTACTGTGTGCAATCGATTTGCACTAAGTGTAAATCGATTGCACAGAAGCAATTTCACGCGAATTTTTAAAAATTGTACTGTGTAAATCGATTTTCATAGTAGTTTAAATCGATTTACACCAGGACATAATGCATTTTTTGCCTTGTTTTGGGGCATCTTTGATCCAAAATGCTTTTTCTACTCACTCCTTTTGATTGTTGGTTTGGATTCCAATTTTAAATGTCCAATTTGTCTTTAAACTCAATGGACTTTGTGACGTAGATGAAGTTGGATAAATGTTCATCAATTCAAATCTACCGAATTGTGAATTATTTAATTAATTTTTGGTGCTTTGATTAATGATATGATTAGTGCTTTAATCCATCTAGAGGAGTGGTTGAATTTAAAGATGAAAGAATTTTGAAATGGTGATCCAAATCAGCTTATCATTTCCCTCCCTCTTCATCTTATCCCTTTCTTTTTTAATTGTGCTACATGTTAAGGGATGGTGATCTCTATATCATTTATCCAAACATGAAGTACATAGATTGCTATTGACCGGCCTCAAAATAGGTGTGACTTCTACATAAGTCCACTTACGATTACTTAACATAACGCTAAATTTTGTCCCGATTCAAATAAATGATCATCCGTGGCCCAAACTTATGATTGCAAGCCCAAGTATGTTAATTTGATCTCTTTGATCCAATAACCTTGAGATTAATTGTGTGGAGGCTTTGGTTCTACCAATCCTCTAATGGATCTACAACACCTTTAGTCAACGCGGATCACTTAAACATCGTTGATCATTACATGTTGCCTAGTGAGAATTCCAAAATGGATGATATACTTGACAAAAAGCAAATGCAACTTGTTGTGTGGAGGATTTGGTTCTACCAATCCTCTAATGAGTTCTAAATGCAAGTTTCAAGATGGTCATCCAACTAACCACTAATTACTAACAATTAACTTTACTTTACACTTTTATGTCCATGCTTTATGTACCATTTACTTTTAGCATTTTACATTTCATGCTATTTTCATCTTTGCTCACTTGAGAATTTACTTTTATGTCATTTTTATTTTGCTCACTTGAGCTTTTCTTTCTTTTTAAAGACACCTAATAATCAACATGAACCATAAAAATCATTAATGATACTTGGACTACATGGTTACTATCCTTTGCATTATGGAGCGATGGACTTCTTGGACTTAGGATTAGAGACCTTGGCCTATCTTGGAGACTTTGTGACTTTATTTGATATTTTGTCTAGAGTTTTTGAGGTTTACCTCAAGACATTGGGTTGTTTGTTTGTTTTGTGTGCAGGTTATTGAGATTACGATCTTTGTCTGTAATCTGGAATTCACTCGTATACAGCCGTTACTCTGCCCAATTTTTGCGAAGACTTAAAACACTTGAAGTTTGGTTCTCTCAAGAGGTCTAGTATCTTTGCTTGCTTGGTTTCAATCCGAAGAATGGGAATTCTATATTGACTCATAATGTCAAGTATTGGCTTATTGTTGGTTAGATGGTTCTTATCCCTAGCTTTTACCTTATGCTTTATGATAGCCTCTTCTTCTCCTTCCATCTTCTTTAATTTCAAAAACCTTCTCCCTCCTTTAAAAAAAAACTCTTCTTTTTTTGAAACTTGAAACATTTTCATAATAAACTTGGACTTAGGTCCATGCATCTTCAAAACATTTTCATAAATAAATTTAAATCAATTTAATAATACCTTGACCTTTGTTTTATGAGAAGACTAAAAGTCAATAAATCTCATTTCAAACCATTTTTGCCACTTTGGCTTTTATCTTTAAACTTTTCTCAAAAGATTAGACTCTTGTCAATCCTTATAGTGATGCAAACAACTATACTTCTACAATATGTAGTGAAGTGAGATATTTTCCACTTGGGTGTTGAGTGAGGCATTGTTGATTTTAAAATCTAAGCCATATCCTCCACTTTGAGATGATGCAAATTCTCCTTTCTCATGATTGTGGGTAGAAAGTATGTTTTTTCACACGGACAATTGCGATGATGTGTTATCTCATAAAATCAACCAACACGCTTGTGTTTCAAATTTTTAAAAGAGGAACTACGTGTACCCTGATCCCCTATTGCATGAAAGGTGGTACGTAGACACTAAAGGTTCGCAACCGCGGCGGGTGCAAAAATCATAAAAATATTTCTTTTCTCACCTCCACCATCCATTTTATATACAACACATTTTTATAGCCAAAATATACAGATTTTTCAAAGAGGTTCATGCGGAGTATTGTAGATGTTTAGGGTGCTAATACCTTCCCTTTGCATAACCAACCCCCTTACCTTGAATCTTTCCCCCTCTTTTTGGGTTATTCGCTCTTTTCCCATTCCTTTGGAAACAATAAAGCGCGGTGGCGATTTTGATTTTGATTTGTATAAAGTCTAGTCAATCCAATGGCTTAGTCTTGCATATTTCTACCGCTACAGAAAAAATGGCGACTTCACTGGGGAAATATTGACCTCTTGCTGGTCCATCCCTAAGTGGGTTAAACATATCTTTGTTTATATCTGTATATGTGCTATTGTTGTTTATGTGTTACATTTTGTATATATGTTTGTCTGGATTTTCCTGGTTTACAGGGTGCTTGGTGATTACTCATAAGTCCTATACCTGGACTTGGGCAAACTTTAAGATAGGACGGGCGGTATAGTCATGTTAACTTTGAGGGAGTAATCCCCAAAAAGGAGGCATGAGATCCCCCACTCAGTGGAGGCCCCTTTGACTGTAGTATCGTTTACCGAGTAATCGGGAAGACGTACTGCTTTCGACCTGGGAGCCTGCCGAAGCTGAGGACCGTAGATTACCTAACCCCTCTTGGCCTTTTAGGTGTAGTGCGGAAGCTATAACAGAGTAATCCGGAAGTGGTTGTCACGCGATACTATGCTCGGATGAGTCTTTATTGAGAATATTACGAATTACCGAGTTAATCGGGAAGTTGGTAATATCCGAAGGAAGGATGTAGACTTTAAGAACCTCTAGAACCTTGTTCGGCAGGTGATAACTTTTTAGACCAATACCTTATGGGTAGTACCTTCTATCTCATGCTCGTGACGTTGATCCTATGAACCCTATATGTGGGATCTTGTGTGTGATTGTTGCATTATGCATCCATGCACTCATAAGCATCTTTTGAAAAAACAATATTTCAAGGGATTTAAAGGTTGACTATTTGTGAATATCTCAGGTACTTTTAAACCATGGATTCTGGAAAGAGAAAGACCGGGAAATACAGTTTCAAGGATCCTAAGATAGATGAGTTGATCAGTCTAATTCCCGAGATCGAGTGTTCTGCAGACTTTCGGAAGAAGTATGGATCCATTATTCCTCTCATGAAGCTGAAGATGAAGGAGGGTTTTCTCTCAAATTTGGTCCAGTTCTATGATCCGGTGTATCACTGCTTTACTTTTCCCGATTATCAGTTGATGCCAACACTGGAAGAGTATTCCTATCTATTGGATTTACCTGTTACCGATCGCGTTCCTTTTACTGGTTTGGAGGGTGAGCCAAAACCACATGAGATTGCTGCTTTGATTCATTTGGGGAAGTCTGAGGTGGAAGCTCATATGACTACCAAAGGAGGAATTAGAGGATTACCAGCTCAGTTCTTATTGGAGAAAGCTTGTTACTTTGCTAGGATGAAGAGTACGGTTGCTTTTGAGGCCATCTTTGCTTTACTCGCCTATGGATTACTCTTATTTCCTAATGTGGACAAGTTTGTCGACATTAACGCTATCAAGATTTTCATGATTGGAAACCCGGTTCCTACACTGTTGGGTGATGCTTATTACTCTGTTCATCTTCGGAATTCTTATCATGGGGGAATGATTATCTGTTGCATGCCTTTGTTGTATCGGTGGTTCATCTCTCATATGCCTCAGTCTGATGCTTTTTGGGATGTCAGGAAGGAACCCCGTTGGGCTCCTAAGATCATGGCACTTACTCACTCGGATATTGATTGGTATCATCGAGCTTACCAGGATGCGGAGATTATTGACAGTTGTGGTAGTTTCCCCAATGTGCCTCTTCTTGGTACAAAGGGAGGAATTAACTATAACCCTGATCTTGCACGGCGACAACTTGGTTATCCGATGAGGGATAAACCGAACAATATTCATCTGAGTAGTTTCTTTCTGAAGGAAGGAGAAGACCACAGGGAAGCTAGGGAGAAAATTGCGAAGGCCTAGCGTAACATTCATAAGAAGAGTAGGAAGGATTTGGGACCTAGGGGTGTTGTTTCTTTGGAGCCATATCTTCAGTGGGTCCAATCGAGAGCCATTCAGTTGAAGATGCTATATACTCGGGAGACACCCATGCCTGATTTGTTTGTGAAGACCATTCCTCCCTTATTAGATGATCTAGAAGAGCTGCAACTTGCTTTGGTTAGGACGCAACAGGAAAGGGATGCTTGGAAGAACAAGTTCCAGACTTTAGAGAGTTCCTACAGAGCAGACCTGAAGGAGAGAGATGATTTGATCGATGGAGAGGCAAGGAGATTAATTTTCTCTTAAGCCTCAAACAGGTGCTGTTTGTTCACTTCCTGATTCAGATGATTGGAAGGAGGTTGCCATCAAACATGTGGAAGAAAACCAGAGGTTGAGAGCTCAGATTGCCAGGCTCACAGGGAAGCGCATTCGTACAGATTGATCTCTATCAGCTCCTTTTCTCAGGATTTTAGATTGTATTTTCATCTTGCACTTGGGATCATTGAAACTTGTAACCCATTTCGAAGTTATTATAATAAAAGTTTTCAGTATTTCAAATGCATTGTTATTTTGATGTTTGCAATATGTCTGTAAATCTTACATCCCTTGAAATATTAAATGATAAAATAATAATAATCATATACATTGCATATCATGCATCATATTGCACATGTTTTTGCATTTGTTATGCATATCCAGGTGCCTTACCCAGCTTCTTTACTTCATTCAGCAAGCTGACTCATCACTACAACACTCGGGCTAATTTCAAAAAGAAGATGGACAACTTAGAATAGGAGAATCGCGAGCTGCGCGAAGAAGTTTCTGCTTTGAAGGCTGGCTTGGCCAACTTGACTACTCTGATGGAAGCTCTCGTGGTTGCTCATACTCAGCCACCGAGTGTTCAACCTCAACCAACAAGGGCAAGTACTGAAGTTCTGACTGTTCCTGTATCCGCTACTCCAGCTGTTATTCAAAACCGTATGCCTCATGGTTATCCATGGGGAATGCCAGAGAATTTTGCACCTGAAGGTTTCAATTTGGGTCCTCAAGATGCTCTAGTGGTTCCAAAAGTTGTTACTCCTGCACCTCCCGTGGTTCATACTGTTCCTGCTGCACCTCCTTCGGTGAATTTGGTTCCGTTTGTTAACGAAGATGTGTGTCATCCTTTCCCTCCTCCGAGTGAAGACTTGGGTCTTTATGACAGAATGGATGATTTCCAAGAGCAGTTTGATAGAATGCAAAGAGAGATGAAGGCTCTTAGGGGAAAAGAGTTGTTCGGGCAGAATGTGAATGAGCTGTGTTTGGTCCCAAATGTTAAAGTGTCTACTAAGTTCAAGGTCCCGAAATTTGAGAAGTACAAGGGAAACACTTGCCCTCGTGCTCATTTGGTGATGTATATGAGAAGGATGTCTACCCATACTGATGATCAGCGTCTGCTGATTCATTTTTTCCAAGATAGTCTGGCCGATGCTGCGTTGAAATGGTACATGAGTTTAGCAACATCCATACTTTTAATGATTTGGGAGAAGAATTCATTGAACAATACAAGTACAATGTGGACATGGCGCCTGACCATGACCATCTTAGGGCCATGGTTCAGAAAGACAGAGAATCATTCAAATAGTATGCACAGAGATGGCGCAAAATGGCTGCACAAGTGATTCCTCCCATGGAAGAAAAGGAGATGACAAAGATCTTCCTGAAAATTCTTAGTTCCTTCTACTATGAGAAGATGGTTGCAAGTGCTCCCGCTGATTTCAACGAAATGGTAAGCATGGGAGTCCATTTAGAGGAATTTGTCCATGAAGGTCATTTATCTGAAGACGGGGAGTCGTCAAATGGTTCTAAGAAGTATGGTGATAGTTGTTCCAAAAAGAAAGAGCAAGACTCCTAGGCTATACTTCGTGGTAGGCGAGGAGGATCTCATAATAGGAATCAACAAGTTGCTTATGTGACCCCATTCATCAATGAGACTCTGACTGCTGTTGCATATCAGAGGGTACCTCAACAAGGAAATCAAGGGCAGTGTCATCAGAGGAAAATGAGCTTTGATCCAATTCCAATGACATACACAGAGTTGTATCCTTCTTTGTTGAAGAAGAATCTGGTTCAAACTCAAGCTCGACCAGTTCTTCCCAAAAAACTGCCAAGAGGATATAAGGCTGACGCTTCTTGTGCCTTTCATCAGGATGCTCTTGGGCACGGTTTGGAAGATTGCTTTTCTTTGAAGGTTGAAGTTCAGAGGTTGGTCCAAAGTGGTATCTTGTCATTTAAGGATATTTTTCTTGAGGTTCAAGTCAAATCTTTGCCGAAGAATAAACTTGATTGAAGAATGCCTTGGAGTTTAAGGATGATTAGCCTTCTCAGTTTATTATCATTTTTACTGCTTTCTCATTTGTAATTTTTCTTGTTTATCATTGCACTGTTTGCATGTAATAACTTGTTTGCATTTGAATGTTTAATCTTAATATAATGAGTATGTTTGTCTTGAAGAGATTCATTCGTTTCATTCGTATTTGTTTTCAATTTTAAATTTCTTTATGATACCAACTTGTTACCCATTCTCTTGCCTAGACAGAGATTGGGAGGAGGATGATGATATTAAAACACAAATTTTCTGGTAGTATGCTTTTGGATAAAACCCTGTTGACGATGTACAGGCATTGTTTCAAATCCTCAAACACCGGAGATATAAGGGAGTGAAACCCTAGTTAACCCCTTTGAGCATTGAAGTAAGAGTTTCTTTTTCTATTCAGAAAAAAAAACCTCATTTTTTAACCTGGGGTAGGGTAGTGTTCAGTTAATTTGATCGAGCATTCAGAACTCATCAGGAGTGCGCATCTAAGGATACAATAATGGTTATCCTTCAAAAGGTTGAGGGAATTCAAAACCGCAATGTTTAACCTCCGCATATCAGTAGTGTGCATCAAAAGAAGATGTTATCCCAATGGGTATCTCTCACATATCAGGGGACCAGCAGATGACGATACAACAATGGTTATCTTTCATCTACCCAGAAATAGGGCAGTCACAATTCTTCCGACAAGTCACAAATGACTCAAAGTCATGCGACATGTTAAAAAAAAGAAAAAAAGATAATATGAATAAAAAAAATTATGATGAAAAATAAAGAGACAAAAAGCCCCGCTAAGTCAGAACTTGAAAAAACAAGTCGCTTAGGCAAAATTCAGGGCATCCCGCTGCACTTCAGAGTCGAAGTCAAAAGGAATTTGTCCCGAAGGCAAGGAAGAAATGGAAAGCCTAAAATGCGATAAAGGATTATAATGTGAAATCATTAGAAAAGAACAGAGTCGTGTGACAAGAAACCCAAAAGAAGCAGAAATGAGTGACTTGCATGTCCAAAGAAAACCTTGTTTGATTCCTCAACCATCTCGAAACTTCTTTTGAGAGATGAATGTTCGTGTCAAGCTAACTGAACTTAGGACTGAAGAACATCATGAAGGGGGTGGGCACCAAATATTTTTGAGGCTTAAATCTTTTTTCTAAAACCGTGAACCAGGCCACGTTACAACCCTCAAAAGTCCTAATTCAAACAGGGTTTATTTCGAAAGCATACTCCAATGAAATAGTGTTTCCTGACTCCCATTAATTTTGATAAATTATTGTGATTGGTATCATATGCTTTTGTTTCAAACAAAAATCCATGTCGCATCCTGGCTAGTGATTCATTCACAAGGTTTTGCGACATCTTTTCAAATAAAATCTTCAAGACTTACATAATTGTTGCATTAGATTTTTCATTCTTAGAATAAACATTTTCTGGTTGTAAAACAATTGCTTGATATCATGAAAGTTTACATTTGAGTATCAGCAAAAGGCATGTTGCCGGGAAGAGTTGTAGAGCAAAGAGGATGCAACATTTAGCCAATCTAGGGCAGTTACGTCAAGATTCGACAAATCTATGAAAGCCATTTGATCAGAAAGGTTATCTTAAAAGCATGCAGCCAAGGGCAAGTTATGAAAGTTACCTTGATCAGTCCAGTAAGCTTGGGACACCAGATTGGTTTCCAAGGGCATATCCAGATTTTGTCAAGATAACTGCTATGTCTAACCCAAGCTGAGAACCTTCCTCAAGTTGTGTTATAATGTTGGGTTCATAATCCCATTTTTTCCAGTCTTGCTGCAGACTTCTCCAACTGAGTGTGATTCTTTACCCATCCAGGTGGTGATCTAACGGAGATTAAAAAGAGCTACGAAGCCTTTGCTCATTTGATGGAGTTCTTTCTCCCTTTTTATTGATATGGAATCTCTTGTGGAGCAGTGCTTTCTCTTATTACAACATTATTGTTGTTATGTGCTTCCCGAGTAGCTAGACAAGGGCAGTATATTTTCTAAGAAGTGTTGAAATGGTTGTCAATTTTTTGGGTTTTCTCTCACCAAGTGTTGAGTTTGATTTAAAATCCCCATAACTTTGACTTCTTGCTGTACTATTAACTTCTTGGTTCCCCATGAAGGTTTTCTCAGGTCATTTTTGCTGGAATGCGCATGATTTTTTGTATATTAAAGACGATACCAGTGGCGTAAGCTACAATATTAGGTTTGTGATCCCATGATCCTCGAAAAAGTCTTGGTTCGCTTTTGATTTTTGGTTTGCATGGTCAGAAGCCTCTGTCCCAGGTTCCCCAGCGAAGTTTTCCCTCATATGATGAAAGGTTTTTTTTCCCTTGGTGTGCTAAGATATCGCTCTTTTTGCAATATTGGCATTAGTGTTGACTTCTTGATTTCCCAGGAAGACTACACCAGGGAATCTTTTGTTGGAATAGGTTTGGTTGATATGAAGACTCAATCCAGTATTTTCCAGTGAAGGCCTTGTTTATTTGATAGAAGTTCTTTTTCCCCAGTGAATATCTTATCTTGGTATCCCCTCGATGATGTGGTGTTGACCTCCCCAATGAAGTCAGCATGAAGTCCCCGGTAGAGGTCTCGATGATGAAGTATTGTCTCCCTTAGTGAAGTCCGTATGTTTTTCTTCCTTCAAAGTGGGCCTGATTTCCCCAGTGAATGTTTTGACAATTTGGTTTCCATTTGCCTTATTCACAATCAGTATCGAAATCTAAAGTAGGAGTACGGACTGTGAAACAAGGATGTGTGTGGACAGAAGATTGCCAGAGAGCTTTTGATAGCATCAAAGAATATTTACTTGAACCTCCCATTTTGATTCCTCTGGTGGAAGGAAGACCTTTGATCATGTACCTGACTATATTGGAAGATTCCATGGGATGTGTGCTTGGTCAACAAGATGAGACTGGAAGAAAGGAACATGCTGTATATTATCTGAGTAAGAAATTCACAGACTGTGAGTCTCGATACTCATTGCTTGAGAAAACCTGTTGTGCTTTAGCTTGGGTTGCTCGCCGTCTGCGCCAGTATATGATTAACCACACCACTTGGTTGATCTCCAAAATGGATCCAATCAAGTATATCTTTGAGAAGCCCGCCTTATCTGGAAGAATAGCCCGTTGGCAGATGTTGTTATCCGAATATGACATTGAGTATCACACTCAGAAAGCAATCAAAGGGAGTATTTTAGCCGATCATTTGGCTCACCAACCAATTGACGATTATCAATCCATCAAGTTTGATTTCCCAGATGAAGATGTTATGTACTTGAAAGCTAAAGATTGTGAAGAGCCGTTACCTGAAGAAGGACCTGATCCCGAATCCCATTGGGGTTTGATATTTGATGGAGCTGTGAATTCTTATGGAAATGGAATTGGGGCAATCATCGTCACTCCCCGAGGTACTCATATCCCGTTCACGGCGAGATTGAAGTTTGACTGCACAAACAACATGGCTGAGTATGAGGCATGTATTATGGGTCTCGAAGAAGCAGTGGATCTAAGGATTAAGATTCTTGATATTTACGGAGATTCGGTATTGGTAATTAATCAAATCAAAGGAGAATGGGAGACTCGTCATCCTGGTTTGATCCCTTACAGAGACTATGCTAGAAGATTGTTAACTTTCTTCAACAAAGTGGAATTACATCATATCCCTAGAGATGAAAACCAAATGGCTGATGCTTTAGCTACTTTGTCTTCAATGTTTCAAGTGAATGGTTGGAACGATGTGCCTACAATCCGAGTTATGCGCCTTGATAGACCTGCTCATGTGTTCTCAATAGAAGAGGTCATCGACGACAAACCGTGGTTCTATGACATTAAACGTGTTCTTCAAACTCAAGAGTACCCGCCTGGGGCATCCAATAAAGATAGGAAGACATTGAGAAGATTAGCAAGCAGTTTCTTCCTCAATGAAGAAGTTTTGTATAAGAGAAATTACGACATGGTCTTGCTCAGATGTGTAGACAGACGTGAAGCAGACATGCTGATGCAAGAAGTACATGAAGGATCTTTTGGCACTCATGCCAACGGACATGCGATGGCTAAAAAGATGTTGAGAGCTGGTTACTATTGGATGACAATGGAATCTGATTGCTGCAAATATGTGAAGAAATGTCATAAATGCCAGATTTATGCGGACAAGATACATGTGCTACCGACCCTCCTTAACGTTATCTCTTCACCTTGGCCTTTCTCTATGTGGGGCATTGATATGATTGGAATGATTGAACCCAAAGCTTCAAATGGTCATCGTTTCATCTTGGTAGCGATCAATTATTTTACTAAATGGGTGGAAGCAGCATCTTATGCTAATGTAACCAGACAGGTGGTAGTCAGATTTATCAAGAATCAAATCATTTATCGATACGGTATCCCGAGAAAGATCATCACTGATAATGGTTCGAATTTGAATAACAAGATGATGAAAGAGCTTTGTGAGGAGTTCAAGATCGAACATCATAATTCTTCTCCTTACAGACCGAAGATGAATGGGGCTGTTGAAGCTGCTAACAAGAACATCAAGAAGATTGTCCAGAAGATGGTGGTAACTTATAAAGATTGGCATGAAATGCTTCCGTTTGCTCTGCATGGATACCGTACTTCAGTTCGAACTTCAACAGGCGCAACCCCATTTTCCCTAGTTTATGGTATGGAAGCAGTACTCCCCGTGGAGGTTGAGATTCCGTCTATGAGAGTGTTGATGGAAGCTAAACTTTATGAGGCTGAATGGTGTCAAAGTAGATATGATCAGTTGAATTTAATTAAAGAAAAGAGATTGACAGCTTTGTGTCACGGTCAATTGTATCAGCAGAGAATGAAGAAGGCTTTTGATAAGAAGGTTCGGCCACGCGAGTTCAAAGAAGGTGACCTTGTGCTCAAAAAGATATTATCTTTCCAACCTGATTCTAGGAGCAAGTGGGCTCCGAATTATGAAGGACCGTATGTTGTTAAGAAAGTTTTCTCTGGAGGTGCCTTCATTCTCACCAATATGGACGGTGAAGATCTCCCGCGCTCCATGAACGCCGATGCAGTCAAGAAGTATTTCGCTTAGATTTGAGTTGACAGTTTGCTAGGTTGAAAACCCGAAGGGGCGGCTTAGGCAAGCTTTTGGTCAGACCAATCTTGGCATTTGAACACATTTCGGAATTCGAAGTTGTTAGGGAGAATAGTGATCATTGTTTTTGTGTAACCCTTTCTTTCATGTACTATTTCCCAAACTTTTGTAAATCGTTGGAGTCGCGTTGTTAGCGAACTACCATCTTATTAATGAAATTTGAGCATTTACCTTTTGTGGGCAAAATTTTAATTTTACGACAATATTTGAAACAGTATTTAAAGTATTCTTATTTTTAAAATGTGTCGTGAATAATGAAAGGAATATTAACAGTTGTTCTGAGGATGGTCAAGCCATGAAATGAAAAACAATACGGTAATTTATCCTTGCATGATGAACGTGTTTCGTTTCAAAATCATCATGAGGTGTTGGTTGTGTTAAACTTGCGTTTCTCGCGGTACTAAGTTTGGTGACTCCCCAGTTGTTCCAGTTAAGCGTTGTTTTGGCTACCTTTATTTGGGCAATTTCTGAAGTGTGGTACGCTTTGTCTCATGCCAGTGGTCTATTGGTATTATAAAATTGGATTTGAATACTTTTCTCCTCAGAAGACTTGAACCTTGTGGCGTGCTACGCTCCGACGTTGCTTTGGGGTTCCAGTTCCAGTTATTTTCCGTCTTTTTTAAGATTGGCCGAGTATCTATTATGTCGTGACATCTTATTGTCTTCAAGATATTTCGTATGTTCGTTTCGTCAGCATAACATTCATTTATTCATTTACACTTATATCACGCATGCATATTCACATTTTCCGTTGATTTTGGGTTGTATACTTTGTTTTTAATACAAGGTACAGTTTCTTTCCAAGTAGAAAGTTAGCTTAGGCAGAAAATGTGCTTCCTTTCTAAATTCCCCAACTGAGCTAATCCTCGTGGATGATTTTTGATTTAGCTTACCTTGTCCATTTCTGGATAGGATGAATCCCCCAATTAAATTACTTTCTCATTGGGCGGAGTCTTGTTGACTGTCTTCTCTCTGGTTTATTCTTGGAGGGAGTTTTTTGTCTCTTGCATAGGCTATCTCTTGATTTTCCCCAGTGAAGTCGCGACCAAGACGAATGGTGCATTTATTTTGCACATTTAAGTATGTGATCTCCTCGGGAAGGATTGATTCATGATTCTCTTTGACAAAGTTTTTATTCTCTGCCAGTGTCATCGCAATTTCCTTCTGAATTATTTTTGGAAAACGACAAGCGGCGGTCTCTTCATGAGCAACTTGTGCGTTATTATTTTTTGGAAAACGACAAGCGGCGGTCTCTTCATGAGCAACTTGTGTGTTATTATTATTTTTGGAAAACGACAAGCGGAGGTCTCTTCATGAGCAACTTGTGCGTTATTATTATTTTTGGAAAACGACAAGCGGCGGTCTCTTCATGAGCAACTTGTGCGTTATTATTATTTTTGGAAAACGACAAGCGGCGGTCTCTTCATGAGCAACTTGTGCGTTATTATTATTTTTGGAAAACGACAAGCGGCGGTCTCTTCATGAGCAACTTGTGCGTTATTATTATTATTGGAAAACGACAAGCGGCGGTCTCTTCATGAGCAACTTGTGCGTTATTATTATTTTTGGAAAACAACAAGCGGCGGTCTCTTCATGAGCAACTTGTACGTTATTATTATTTTTGGAAAATGACAAGCGGCGGTCTCTTCATGAGCAACTTGTGCGTTATTATTATTTTTGGAAAACGACAAGCGGCGGTCTCTTCATGAGCAACTTGTGCGTTATTATTATTTTTGGAAAATGACAAGCGGCGGTCTCTTCATGAGCAACTTGTGCGTTATTATTATTTTTGGAAAACAACAAGCGGCGGTCTCTTCATGAGCAACTTGTGCGTTATTATTATTTTTGGAAAACGACAAGCGGCAGTCTCTTCATGAGCAACTTGTGCGTTATTATTATTTTTGGAAAACGACAAGCGGCGGTCTCTTCATGAGCAACTTTTGCGTTATTATTATTTTTGGAAAACGACAAGCGGCGGTCTCTTCATGAGCAACTTGTGCGTTATTATTATTTTTGGAAAACGACAAGCGGCGGTCTCTTCATGAGCAACTTGTGCGTTATTATTATTTTTGGAAAACGACAAGCGGCGGTCTCTTCATGAGCAACTTGTGCGTTATTATTATTTTTGGAAAACGACAAGCGGCGGTCTCTTCATGAGCAACTTGTGCGTTATTATTATTTTTGGAAAACGACAAGCGGCGGTCTCTTCATGAGCAACTTGTACGTTATAGACATCGTTAGAAAACAGCAAGCGGCCGTCTCTTTATTTGAGCAACTTGTACGTTATTATTTTTCTGGAATACAGCAAGTGGCAGCTTCTTTATTTGAGCAGCTTGTATGTTATTGGTATTTTTTGGAAAACAGCAAGTGGCGGCTTCTTTATTTGAGCAGCTTGTATGTTATTGACATCCCTGGACGACAGCAAGTGGCAGCCTCTTTATTTGAGCAGCTTGTATGTCATAGTATTTTTAGAAGACAGCAAGTTCCAGCTTCTTTATTTGAGCAGCTTGTGTATCTACAATCTTATTATTATTTCAGCATTAATGAGTATATCTCCGGAAATCTCGCAGAGAAGTTTGTTATGAATCTTTACCTTCAGAAGTCGGTAATCCGTCGCTAGCAAATTTGATACTCTCTGTCTATCTTTGACCTTGAGTTGTGAGCTCACTGATGTCTTTTGGGTCAATAATCTGTTTTTATGGCCTATGCAAGATACCTTCTTTGTTAGGGTCAGAGTCCGTATTCGCTCAAAGTTTTATTCGCCGTCAAGAGTCTATTACTTGAAGTCAATGGTTTATTTCCCCAGTATTGTATAATCCTTGTCCCTGTGTTTTGTTGGTGTTTGATTTCTCCAACATTGTCTTGTTTCATACAATATCTTTCTCTGTGAATTCAATCACTGCATTCATATCAAACATAATGGCGGTATCTTAGGGCAAAAATTTGCGTATTATGTATTTAAGTACCTTCAATCTCGTCGAGACGAAGATTTTAATCTTCATATCTCCGGATAGAAGAAACTTAAATAGGGGCAGCTGTTGTACCCCAAATTTTGACCTAAGATACCATCTCCCATCTGCATCATTACATTGCAAGTTGTTTTCGACCTATTTTATCAATTTTTCAAAGCAGTTTTTAAATTCATAACTTTTTCAAGTCAAAAGCTGTTTATTTTTGAAACGCTAAATTTATTAATTGATCAATGATGTTTATTTAATTATTTATTATTCTGAATTTAAATAGTTGAAATTTTATTTTCAGTTATTATAATTTAGAGAATTATAAATGATAAAATAAATAATTGAAAAGAAGTTTATTAATTGATCAACAATGTTTATTTAATTATTTATTATTCTAAGTTTAAATAGTTGAAATTTTATTTTCAGTTATTATAATTTAGAAAATTATAAATAATGAAGTAAATAATTGAAGAGAAGTTTAATTGATCAATGATGTTTATTTAATTATTTATCATTCTAAATTTAATTAATTGAAATTGATTTTTAGTTATTATATAATTTAAAGAATTATAAATGATAAAATAAATAATTGGAAAGAAGAAAAGAATTAACTGGTAAAATAATAGAATTTTATTCATCTTTATTCTAATTATTACAATTGTTGTTTAAATACTGTATTATGTACAAAGTATTTACAATGACAATTATATAAAATGTTTAAAGTAAAATAAAAACTACTTTAATTTTTCTAAGATTCTAAATCTTCATCTTCTATCCAATATTTCTTTAATGCTCATTTGATTTTACCTGCAAAGAATTAAAAGAAAAGTCAGAAATAAAAAGATAATTAAAAGAAGACGATTAATTTAGCGTTCATCATTAAAAGCAAATGGCTGGAATCAGTTTTTACCCTCTTTGCAAATCACGGGATTTCTCCCGGTTCACAAAAAGGGATGAATTTTATTGACAAATATGAATGCACAAGTTAAAAATACGCACAAATTCATTTTTTGTCAAAACTGCATATTTCAAAATAAGCTGCATATTTCAAAATAAACTGCATATTTCAAAAACCAATATGCATAAATTCATTTTTTGTCAAAACTGCATATTTCAAATAAAATGCATAGTACAACAGCATATGCAAGTTACAAGCCAAAGTCCAACGTAAACTATCCAGCATGTGGGAAGAAGTCAAAACACAAGGCTCCATACTGTACAATGCAGTTGACAAAGAGAAACATGTGCAGTTTAAAACCAAATATGCAAGCAAAGTATTTTCTAATTCTCATCATTTTCCAGCTTTACTTTTTCAGAACAAGTACATAACATCATATTTTAATGTCAAACTGTACTAAGGAGAGAGAAGAGAGAAAGAGTGTGGGTTTACAGGTTTTGGCCTTAGGCAGAAAAAGGATATAAAACAAAACAGCAGTAACATAGTAAAGAAAAGGAAAGCATGGAAAAGGGATACAAAACAAACTGAATAAAATAGTATAGAGTGCAGAAGTATAAAAAAAAGTAGTAAAAAATATTCAGAACCTGAGCCATTAAAATAGGAGGCCAGCCAACTATTATAACAACAACAAACCCCTTCAAAAAAGTAGAGAGTTCATACCGGTTGGAAGCCTAAAACCAAAACTGAGTCAAAATAACTCAAACTGAAACATAAACCAAAACATACATACAACCTGCATTCAAAACCATGTCAAAACCATGTCAAAACCATAACCATTTCAAAGCCTAACCAGTAAACTCATCAAAGGCCAAACCTGCTGAAACAAAAACCAGGCCAAACCTGAAGCAAAACCAGCATAAACTATGAAACCATAAACCACTGTCAATCCAACCAAAGCCTTAAGCCTTAGTTTAAAAATACCCAACATAACCTGCTTAAGCTTTGAACCTGTAACATGACCAAGAGCCAAGTTAACCTGTCAAACTCCAAACCATAACTTGTTTTGGTTCAATGGCAAACATGAAGCAAACCCCTCACAAGAACTGTCAAACAAGTCCAAGCTGTGAACCTGTCCAAGCAATATCAAAGGTCCAACAAGCCTAAGCTATCAAAACCCTCATACCTGCCTAAACATCCAGGGCCAAAACTTGTACCAGCCATACACGCCCAAATCCAAAAACCAGAATACCAAATAACACAACTTATCAAACCAATGTCCAAACCCATCAAGCCTCAGAGTTATTCCATCATAGGCAAATAAAAAGCAACTGAAGCACAGCAAAGAAGAAGTGAGGAAAAGTATTCGAAGGCAACAGTCAAGCATACAATGAGGCAGTAGGAGAAGAGGAGATAAAGAAGCAAAGTAGCATGCACAGGAAAAGGCAGGGTCAACAGAAGAAGAAGGAAAATATCACATAGAGGTTTTCAACATCATCATCAAACCACAAATCAAAGAAGTAAGAAACGAAATACCAGGGTCAAAGCAAGAATCACGTGTCTTATCCCTCACTGCCTTGGCCGCCACAGCACCCCCAACCTTTCTTCCTCCATCTCCAAAGGTAACGATTTCACCCTCTATTTCTTTCAAATACCTAAAATAGCCATAATAATTTGAAGTCAGGATCAAAATGGATGAAAGATCATAACATGCAGTAATAAAAACCCTAACGAAATAAAAAATGAAAATTGTTACCGTGAATCTGTCGCCCTAGCGTCTCGTTGGAGGGAAGAGGAAGGTTGAGGACGCCGGTGGCCATGGGCAAGGGAGAACTCAGAGGCGAGGGCATGAGAGAAAGATGAGGACGAATCAAGAACGACACGAAGAGCGCCGCTCTGTCCCCTTTTGGCTTAACCCTAATCTTTCTTCCCTAAACTAAAACAATTTGTTTAACCCTAACATTGTGAGAAACATTTGGGCTCAACCCGTTTCCCTTCACCAAAAACCCAACGAATCCCATTATACACCCCCATTTCTGTTTTTGATTGGGCCCCCTTGAAACCCATTTGGCCCATGCGAATGGTTTACTGTTTACCCCCTTTGATTCTTGGTACATCTCTTTCTATGTGATTGCTTTAGCCCCTTTTTTAGAATTTTTATTAATTTAGTTAATTATTAAGTTAATCAAATAAGAGTTGTAATTTAATTAGATATTTTAATATTTGACCAATTTTTATTAGTTTAACTTTAGGATTAATTTAGTAATTTTAGTATTCTTTTTTTAATTAGATTTAAGTTAGTAATTTTAAAGTTTTAATTTAGTTTAAAATTATTTAATAATTCTTAAAATAATACTTTATATTAATATTAAAAAACATATAAAAATAGAAACATATAAAAGTAAAAGCTTTAAAAAACATTTTATTTTCCTTAATTAATTCTCTTGCGTTATACCTATTAGATAAAAATATAAAAATGCATGTTCACGCCATTTAGTCTGTTTATTCAATCATTGTTATAGTCATATGTCACTTAGCTACTTAATCTTTATCCATCTAGTTTTTTCTGTTTGATTATTCCGTCTTTACTTGTTTATTCTGTTTACATCTAAATCCAAGAGAAAAAATGATTAAATTTGTTGACTTCATGTCCTCAAGTCCAATCACGCGAATATCTTCATCTCATTAAAACTTAAGACAATTTTTCCTCAAATATTCAATCTTTTCAAAACTTATACCTTTTAAGCCAAAACTTCGACATTAGGTCGTCGTACCTTCAAAAAACCCGTCCGTACCCCTTTTCGGCCAAAACAATTTATTTTTAATCAAATGAACATTTTAATAAACAGATATTTCAAAAGGTTCCTATAGAATACTATAGATACATTGGGTGCTAATACCTTCCCATTGTATAACCAACCCCCGAACCATAGACCTCTTTTCAAAAACGCCTTTGTATTTTTATTACTGTAGAAAGTATTATTTTACATTGCATACTCTAGGGTTTTATTTTGCTATTTTCCCTTTTCCCTTGGAAATAATAAAGCGCGATGGAGACTCTTGCTTTTGTGAGACGAATTAATTAATAGTTCGATCTCCGATTTACCCCGCTACATTTTTTATCGCTACAGAATTGGCGACTCAGCTGGGGATAGATTGACCACTTGCTGGTCCATCCCTAAGTGGGTTAAGCCTAGTTTGTTTTATTTGTTTTATTATTATTTGATTTGTTTGATTATGTGTTTAAATTGGGGTTGTTTGGGTTTTTTGCAAAGGACGAATCCTATACCCGGATTAAGTTACACTTAAGAATAGGACGGGCGGTACAGTCATGTTAACTTTGAGGGAGTAATCCCGAAGAAGGAGGCATGAGATCCCCCACTCAATGGAAGGCCCTTTTAAACATAATATTTTTTTACCGAGTAATCGGGAAGACATTATTATTTTCGACCTAGGAGCCAGAGAAATTGAGAACCGTAGAACCCTAACCCATCTTGGCCTTTTTAGGTGTAGCGCGGAGACTATAACGGAGCAATTCGGAAGTAGTTGTTACGCGATGCTACGCTCGGATGAGTTTCTCTTGAGAATATTGCTAATTATTGAGTAATCAAGACGTTGGCAATATCCGAAGGAGGAATGTAGACTCTGGGAACTCTTAGAACCTTGTCTTACAGGTGTGATTAAACCGTTAGTACATACCTTGGGGTGGGCTTTACCTTTGACTCCATGCTCGAAACGTTGAACCTTTGAACCCCATGTTTGTGAACTTGTGTGTAACTGTTGCATTATCATTCATTCATGCATTCATCGACATTTTTTGTAAAAAACTTGTTTTTCAAGGAACTTAAGAATGATTTTTGCAGACATCTCAGGTACTATTATTATGGAATTTGGAAGGAGAAACACTCGAAGTTTTAGTTTTAAGGAGCCCGAGATTGAAGAACTGAAGAGTTTAATTCCTAAGATCAAGAACCTGACGGATTTTCAGAAAAAGTATGGGTCCATTATACCTCTCATGAAGCGCAAGATGAAAGAGGGCATCCTTAATACGTTAGTCCAATTTTACGATCCTTTGTATCGATGTTTCACCTTTCCGGATTACCAGTTAATGCCCACCTTAGAAGAGTACTCCTACATACTTGGTTTGCCGATCACCGACTGTGTTCCTTTTTCTGGCTTAGAAGAGGAACCTAAATCTCACGAGATAGCGACCATCACCCACTTGAAGAAGTCAGAGATAGAGGAGAACATGACTACAAAAGGGGGAATCTGAGGTTTGTCTGCGCAGTTTTTGTTGAGGAAAGCTCGTCATTTCGCTGAGATAAAAGATACTTTTGCCTTTGAAGACGTCTTTGCTTTACTCGCTTATGGTCTATTCTTGTTCCCCAACGTTGATAAGTTTATGGATATCAACGCCATCAGAATTTTCTTGATTGGAAATCTGATCCCTACGCTGCTAGGAGATACCTACTACTCCATCCATCTTCGAAACTCTTATCAAGAAGGGATGATTATTTGTTGTGCACCGTTGTTGTATCAGTGGTATGTTTCTCATCTACCTAGGTCTGATGTTTTCTGTGATCTCGAGAAGGAGCCGCGATGGGCGCCAAAAATTATGGCTCTTACTCATTTCGACATTGATTGGTATAATCGAGCTTACTATGACGTGAAGATCATCGATAGCTGTGGTGCTTTTCCTAACGTGCCTCTTCTTGGTACGAAAGGTGGAATTAACTATAACCCTGTTCTCGCGTGCCGTCAGTTTGGATACCCGATGAGGGACAAGCCAAACAACATCCATGTGAGTGGTTTCTTTCTACAAGAAGGACAAGATCACCAGGCAGCTAAGAGGGAGATCGAAGGAGCTTGGCGCCACATCCATAGGAAAGGGAGAGACATGTTAGGACATAGGGGTGCCATTTCTTTGGAGCCTTACCTACAATGGGTCCGCGCTAGGGCTTGTGCTCTCAAGATGCCCTATAAACCTGAGAAACCTTTATTCCCTACTGTTGCATCATCATTTGTTGATATCCCTATCGAGAATATGGGAGAATACCAAGGAAATCTGGCTAGGATGAAGTCCGAGAGAGATGCTTGGAAAGAAAAGTATAATATGTCTGAATATGAGAATCGGGTCCTGGCTCGACAACTAAAGGAAAAGGAGGATTTGCTATTTATTCAAGACGGCTGGTTCATTGATCATGATGAGAAACTTCGTCAAAAGGATGCTTTACTGAAGAAGTATGTTAGTGAAAGGAAGAGAAAAAAGGAAGGTTCGGTAAGCGTTGCTCTTGTTCCTAATCCGCAAAAGGAAATCATTGATCGACTGGTAGCTGAGAAGAAAGAGATGGAAGACTTTTATGAAGAGAAGATCAAGAAGCTCCGGTTACAGTTGGCATTTGGTCCTCCATCTGATAATTCTGAGTGATCTTTAGTTCTTAGTTTTATTTTACTGATGTCATTTTGTAAAACTCTGTAAAAGGGCTTCATGTTCCGAAGTTGTAATTTACTGCTTTTATTATGGGCTTCATGTTCCGAAGTTGTAATTTACTGCTTTTATTATGGGCTTCATGTTCCAAAGTTGTAGTTTACTGCTTTATTATTGGGTTGTTATCCCAAAGTTGTAATTTATTGTTTTGTTGTTCTAAAGTTGTAAGTTGTAATTTACCGCTTTTGATTAATGGATGAGTTTTTGTTGTTCCAAATTCCTTTACCATTGATGTGTGCAAAATTATTGAAGTTCCTTGAAAAACTATTAAAATGAATTATCAGTTGCATCACATATCATGCATCATCCAACATTCCACTTCACATGTTTTCTAGAGTCTTATCCTTGTTTCTTCTTCCACTCCGATAGATTGTCAAGCTGTCTCATTGATACGATACTCGAGCCAATCGTCGGAGGAAAATGGAAGATATGGAACAGGAAAACCACGAGCTTCGTGAGGAGGTCGCTACCCTTCGTGTCGGTATGGAAAAGTTAACTGCGCTAGTGGAAAGTTTGATGGCTGCTCAGAATCAGCCATCGACTACAGCTGCTGAGATTCAGACTTCAACTACTGTGGTTTCCGAGATTGTCACTGTTCCAACATCTGTGACTCAAATCAACTCTCCGCTTTAACATCAGATGCCAAATGGTTTTCCGTGGGGAATGCCTTACAACTTTGTGCCAGAGGGGTATCAGCCTGTCGTACAACCTTTGTTTCAACCTACTTTGTCTCTTCCTCAACCAGAGACAACTGCCATGCCGCCGGTCATCCCGTCTAGAACACCTTTCCCGCAACCGGTAATGACAATTGTCGCTCCTGTGGTTCACTCCGTGCCATACTTGAATGAACCTACTTATGCTGCCGAGCCTGCTGAAAGTTTGGGTCTTTTTGATAGAATGGAAGAATTTCAAGACCAATTCCAAGAAATGCAGAGGGAGCTCAGAGCGTTAAAGGGGAAGGATTTGTTTGGGAAGAACACTCGTGACCTTTGTTTAGTTCCGAATGTCAAGATTCCAGCAAAATTCAAAGTGCCAGACTTTGAAATATATAAGGGTGATTCGTGTCCTCGGAGTCACTTGACTATGTACGTGAGAAAGATGTCTACATATTCCGATGATCATGACTTGTTGATTCATTATTTTCAAGACAGTTTGACTGGTGCCGCCCTAAAGTGGTATATGGGTTTAGACAGCATTCGGATCCGCAACTTCAACGATCTTAGCGAAGCTTTTGTTCACCAGTATAAGTACAACGTTGACATGGCGCCGGACAGGGATCAACTCCGGGCGATGTCCCAGAGAGACAGAGAGTCTTTTAAAGAATACGCCCAGAGGTGGCGTGAAATTGCTGCTCAAATCTATCCTCCTCTTGAGGAGAAAGAGATGACGAGGATATTCTTGAAGACTTTAGGTTCCTTTTACTATGAAAGAATGATCCCCAGCGCACCCAGTGACTTCACCGAAATGGTAAGCATGGTCATGCGGTTGGAGGAAGGGATTCGTGAAGGGCGTTTGGTTAAAGAAGGAAGTCCGTCTAGCAGTATCAAGAAGTTTGGAAGTGTTTTCCCGAAAAGAAAAGAACAGGATGTCAGCGCAATCTTCCCAGGGAGACCGAGGAGAGGTTACTCACACATTGCGGCAGTCACTCCGGCTGTCCGCCCAGCTTTGATGACCCCAGCTCATCAAACCCCACCAACTCAACAACGGCCATTTCAGCAGCAGCCTCGACAACAGGCTTATCCATTCAACAACCAGAATCGTTCACCAAGAAAACCGCAATTCGATGCCATTCCTATGACTTATACTGAATTGTTCCCTTCTCTTATCAGGAAGAACCTCATAAAGACAAAACCTCCTTCTGTCGCACCAAATAATACTTCTCCGTGGTACAAGGCGGATCAGTTTTGTGAATATCATCAAGGGTCGCCGGGGCACAACCTTGAAAATTGTTTTGCTCTAAAGGCGGACGTGCAGAGGTTGATTAAGAATGGTATCTTGTCTTTCAAGGATGTTAACCCAAATGTTAGAGATAATCCTTTGCCTCGACATGGGGCAGCATCAGTGAATATGGTGGAAGGTTGTCCGGGAAAGTTTCGAGTTTTTCAAGTTGAGAACATAAGAGAGTCGTTAATCAGGTTACATCAGAGCTTAAGAAGACTTGCCTTTGTTAGGCATCAGCATGATTATGATGTTTGTGAATTTTGTTCAAGAGAGCTTGATTGCCCTATTGTGAAGGAGGATATTCAAAAGTTGTTAGACCAGAGGGTTATCACTATTACATATGACAGAGATCCGGAGGATGAAGTGAATGTTATAATACCACAATTCAATTTTCCTGAATCAGTAGAGATCGTTTACGACAGTCAGACTGCACCTGTTGCTCCTTTGATCATTTACCCACCTGGTCATGTGCCTTACAACTCAGACCAAGCTATACCGTATAAGTATAATGCCACAATGATTGAGAATGGGGTAGAAGTCCCTATACCAACAAGGCCATCTTTTATTAACATCGCTGATGTGAGTAGAGTTACGAGAAGCGGACGTGTCTTTGCAACAGTACCTTTGAAGAGACCAGAAGTTCAAGTCAGGAGACCCATACCGGCAGAAGTTTCAGCGAGAAATGTTGAACCAAGGGTTGAGATAGGCCGATCCAATGAACCTATCCCATATCCCGATGATGACGAGATTCTGAAGCTTATCAAGAGAAGTGAATATAAGATTGTGGACCAACTATTGCAAACTCCTTCCAAGATTTCTTTGCTTGCTTTACTGAGAGATTCTGGTGCCCATAGAGAAGCTTTGATGAAGGTCCTGGACCAGGCATTCGTGGATCATGATGTGACGGTTGACCAATTTGATGGAATTGTGGGAAATATTACTTCGTGTAACAATCTTGGTTTCAGTGATGAAGAACTCTCGGAGGAGGGAAGGAACCATAATATGGCTTTGCATATCTCAATAAGTTGTGGAAATGATACTTTATCAAGTGTGTTGGTAGATACAGGTTCGTCGTTAAATGTAATGCCCAAAACTACATTATCTCGACTCTCATATCAAGGTGCTCCCATGAGACCTAGTGGAGTAATTGTTAAAGCGTTTGATGGTTCTAGGAAGACTGTCATTGGTGAAGTAGATCTTCCTATAGTAATTGGTCCTCATACTTTTCAGATCACTTTTCAAGTAATGGATATTCGTGCCGCCTACAGTTGCCTATTGGGTCGTCCATGGATCCATGATGCAGGGGCAGTCACTTCCACGCTCCATCAAAGATTGAAGTTTGTAAGGCATGGAAAGCTGGTAATGATTGGTGGAGAGCAGGCTATGGTGGTAAGCCATTTGTCATCTTTCTCTTTTATTGATGCTGATGAGGATGTTGGAACCCAATTCCAAGCTCTATCTGTTGCTAATAATGAAGTGAAGAAGCAAGGGATATCTATTTCTTCTTTTGAGGATGCGCGACGAGTGGTTGAAAGTGGTTCGGCTGAAGGTTGGGGCCAGGTGTTGACTTTGCCTGAGAACAAGTCTGGAGAATGTCTTGGTTTTCATCTCGTGTCTACAAGAGTCAAGCAGGAAGTAGTTACTCGTCCGATACAAGAGGTTTTTCGAAGCGCAGGTTTCATCCATCCGACTCCTCCTGAAGTTGATGCTATAATAGGAGACGATTCTGAAGAGGATTTACCCGATTTTGTAACGTATGGAGTGGTTTGCCAGAACCGGATTGCTGTCGATGTTCCTGTTGTGATGCACATTTCTGAGTAATGTTTTGTTTTATTTTTGAAAAAAAAACTTTCGCTCTGCCCAAGGCGAAAAGTATTTGTGTCGGGCTATGATGAAAATAAATGCTTTTGCTCTGCCCAAGGCAAAAGAGAAATGTCTGGGCTCTTTGTTTCAAGTATTTCTCGTCATGAATAAAAATGTTATTTTGTCCACTACTGTTTTATTTTTCACTTTTTCTGGGAAATAGTAATGAAAATTAATTGGTAGTAATAGGAAAATATAATAAATTTTTTTGTTTTATTTGTACAAATCGATTTCTAAAATAAAGCATAATCATATGTGCAGATTAATCCATGACTTAACCATTGAAAACAATGATCCTATGCCCCCTCCCAACTTTGAATTCCCTGTGTTCAGAGCCGAAGAAGAGGATAGTGAAGAGATTCCTGATGAAATTTCCCGTTTACTTGAGCATGAGGAAAAGATTATTCAACCGTTTGAGGAACCTATAGAGTTGATCAATTTGGGTGATGAAGAAGATAAGAAGGAGGTCAAGGTCGGAGCATTGCTTATCCCAGAGGTCAAAGAGAAAATGTTGGAGCTTCTCAAAGAGTATGTTGATGTGTTTGCTTGGTCCTACCAAGATATGCCAGGTTTGGACAACAGTATTGTGGAGCATCGTTTACCGTTGAGACCTGAATGTCCGCTGATTAAGCAGAAGTTGAGAAGGACTCGTCCCGATATGGCTGACAAGATCAAAGAAGAAGTTCAAAAACAAATTAATGCAGGTTTCCTTGTTACATCGGTCTATCCTCAGTGGTTAGCCAATATAGTGCCTGTTGCTAAGAAAGATGGCAAAGTTCGAATGTGTGTAGACTATAGAGATCTGAATAGAGCTAGCCCAAAGGATGACTTCCCATTACCGCACATTGACGTTTTGGTCGACAGTACCGCAAAGTTCGAAGTCTTTTCTTTCATGGATGGTTTCTCTGGTTACAATCAAATCAAGATGGCAACAGAAGATATGGAGAAGACAGCTTTCATTACACCGTGGGGAACATTTTGTTATCGGGTTATGTCGTTTGGTTTGAGGAATGCTGGTGCAACATATCAAAGAGCCATGACTGCTTTGTTCCATGACATGATGCATAAAGAGATAGAAGTGTATGTAGATGACATGACTGCCAAATCACAAACTGAGGAAGATCATTTGGAACACTTATTGAAGTTATTCCAGCGTTTGAGAAAGTATAAACTCCGTCTGAATCCCAACAAGTGCACTTTTGGTGTTCGTTCTGGAAGACTTCTGGGTTTCATTGTCAGTCAGAAAGGTATTGAGGTAGATCCTGATAAAGTCAAAGCTATTCGAGAAATGCCCGCACCCAAGACGGAAAAACAAGTAAGAGAATTCCTTGGGAGACTGAACTATATTTCTAGATTTATATCTCATATGACCGCTACCTGTGGGCCGATTTTTAAGCTTCTCCGAAAAAACCAAGGATGTGTGTGGACAGATGATTGTCAGAGAGCTTTTGATAGCATTAAAGAATATTTACTTGAACCTCCCATTTTGATTCCTCCGGTGGAAGGAAGACCTTTGATTATGTACCTGACTATATTGGAAGATTCCATGGGATGTGTGCTTGGTCAACAAGATGAGACTGGAAGAAAGGAACATGTCGTATATTAT
This sequence comes from Vicia faba, assembly GCA_948472305.1. NCBI lineage: Eukaryota > Viridiplantae > Streptophyta > Magnoliopsida > Fabales > Fabaceae > Vicia > Vicia faba. The sequence goes on from OX451741.1 coordinate 1,469,146,236, forward strand.
CTGAGTAAGAAATTCACAGACTGTGAGTCTCGATACTCATTGCTTGAGAAAACCTGTTGTGCTTTCGCTTGGGCTGCTCGCCGTCTGCGCCAGTATATGATTAACCACACCACTTGGTTGATCTCCAAAATGGATCCGATCAAGTATATCTTTGAGAAGCCCGCCTTATCTGGAAGAATAGCCCGTTGGCAGATGTTGTTATCCGAATATGACATTGAGTATCACACTCAGAAAGCAATCAAAGGGAGTATTTTAGCCGATCATTTGGCTCACCAACCAATTGACGATTATCAATCCATCAAGTTTGATTTCCCAGATGAAGATGTTATGTACTTGAAAGCTAAAGATTGTGAAGAGCCGTTACCTGAAGAAGGACCTGATCCCGAATCCCATTGGGGTTTGATATTTGATGGAGCTGTGAATTCTTATGGAAATGGAATTGGGGCAATCATCGTCACTCCCTGAGGTACTCATATCCCATTCACGGCGAGATTGAAGTTTGACTGCACGAACAACATGGCTGAGTATGAGGCATGTATTATGGGTCTCGAAGAAGCAGTGGATCTAAGGATTAAGATTCTTGATATTTACGGAGATTCGGCATTGGTAATTAATCAAATCAAAGGAGAATGGGAGACTCATCATCCTGGTTTGATCCCTTACAGAGACTATGCTAGAAGATTGTTAACTTTCTTCAACAAAGTGGAATTACATCATATCCCTAGAGATGAAAACCAAATGGCTGATGCTTTAGCTACTTTGTCTTCAATGTTTCAAGTGAATGGTTGGAACGATGTGCCTACAATCCGAGTTATGCGCCTTGATAGACCTGCTCATGTGTTCTCAGTAGAAGAGGTCACCGATGACAAACCGTGGTTCTATGACATTAAACGTGTTCTTTAAACTCAAGAGTACCCGCCTGGGGCATCCAATAAAGATAGGAAGACGTTGAGAAGATTAGCAAGCAGTTTCTTCCTCAATGAAGAAGTTTTGTATAAGAGAAATTACGACATGGTCTTGCTCAGATGTGTAGACAGACGTGAAGCAGACATGCTGATGCAAGAAGTACATGAAGGATCTTTTGGCACTCATGCCAACGGACATGCGATGGCTAAAAAGATATTGAGAGCTGGTTACTATTGGATGACAATGGAATCTGATTACTGCAAATATGTGAAGAAATGTCATAAATGCCAGATTTATGCGGACAAGATATATGTGCCACCGACCCTCCTTAACGTTATCTCTTCACCTTGGCCTTTCTCTATGTGGGGCATTGATATGATTGGAATGATTGAACCCAAAGCTTCAAATGGTCATCATTTCATCTTGGTAGTGATCGATTATTTTACTAAATGGGTGGAAGCAGCATCTTATGCTAATGTAACCAGACAGGTGGTAGTCAGATTTATCAAGAATCAAATCATTTGTTGATACGGTATCCCGAGCAAGATCATCACTGATAATGGTTCGAATTTGAATAACAAGATGATGAAAGATCTTTATGAGGAGTTCAAGATCGAACATCATAATTCTTCTCCTTACAGACCGAAGATGAATGGGGCTGTTGAAGCTGCTAACAAGAACATCAAGAAGATTGTCCAGAAGATGGTGGTAACTTATAAAGATTGGCATGAAATGCTTCCGTTTGCTATGCATGGATACCGTACTTCAGTTTGAACTTCAACGGGCGCAACACCATTTTCCCTAGTTTATGGTATGGAAGCAGTACTCCCTGTGGAGGTTGAGATTCCGTCTATGAGAGTGTTGATGGAAGCTAAACTTTCTGAGGCTGAATGGTGTCAAAGTAGATATGATCAATTGAATTTAATTGAAGAAAAGAGATTGACAGCTTTGTGTCACGGTCAATTGTATCAGCAGAGAATGAAGAAGGCTTTTGATAAGAAGGTTCGGCCACGCGAGTTCAAAGAAGGTGACCTTGTGCTCAAAAAGATATTATCTTTCCAACCTGATTCTAGGGGCAAGTGGGCTCCGAATTATGAAGGACCGTATGTCGTTAAGAAAGTTTTCTCTGGAGGTGCCTTCATTCTCACCAATATGGACGGTGAAGAGCTCCTGGGCTCCATGAACACCGATGCAGTCAAGAAGTATTTCGCTTAGATTTGAGTTGACAGTTTGCTAGGTTGAAAACCCGAAGGGGCGGCTTAGGCAAGCTTTTGGTCAGACCAGTCTCGGCATTTGAACACATTTCGGAATTCGAAGTTGTTAGGGAGAATAGTGATCATTGTTTTTGTGTAACCCTTTCTTTCATGTACTATTTCCCAAACTTTTGTAAACCGTTGGAGTCGCGTTGTTAGCGAACTACCATCTTATTAATGAAATTTGAGCATTTACCTTTTGTGGGCAAAATTTTAATTTTATGACAATATTTGAAACAAAGTATTTAAAGTATTCTTATTTTTAAAATGTGTCGTGAATAATGAAAGGAATATTAACAGTTGTTCTGAGGATGGTCAAGCCATGAAATGCAAAACAATACGGTAATTTATCCTTGCATGATGAACATGTTTCGTTTCAAAATCGTCATGAGGTGTTGGTTGTGTTAAACTTGCGTTTCTCGCGGTACTAAGTTTGGTGACTCCCCAGTTGGCGTTGTTTTGGCTACCTTTATTTGGGCAATTTCTGAAGTGTGGTACGCTTTGTCTCATGCCAGTGGTCTATTGGTATTAGAAAATTGGATTTGAATACTTTTCTCCTTAGAAGACTTTAACCTTGTGGCGTGCTACGCTCCGACGTTGCTTTGGGGTTCCAGTTCCAGTTATTTTCCGTCTTTTTTAAGATTGGTCGAGTATCTATTATGTCGTGACATCTTATTGTCTTCAAGATATTCCGTCTGTTCGTTTCATCAGCATAACATTCATTTATTCATTTACACGTATATCACGCATGCATATTCACATTTGCCGTTGATTTTGGGTTGTATACTTTGTTTTTAATACAAGGTACAGTTTCTTTCCAAGTAGAAAGTTAGCTTAGGCAGAAAATGTGCTTCCTTTCTAAATTCCCCAACTGAGCTAATCCTCGTGGATGATTTTTGATTTAGCTTACCTTGTCCATTTCTGGATAGGACGAATCCCCCAATCAAATTACTTTCTCATTGGGCGGAGTCTTGTTGACTGTCTTCTCTTTGGTTTATTCCTGGAGGGAGTTTTTTGTCTCTTGCATAGGCTATCTCTTGATTTTCCCCAGTGAAGTCGCGACCTAGACGAATGGTGCATTTATTTTGCACATTTAAGTATGTGATCTCCTCGGGAAGGATTGATTCATGATTCTCTTTGACGAAGATTTTATTCTCTGCCAGTGTCATCGCAATTTCCTTCTGAATTATTTTTGGAAAACGACAAGCGGCGGTCTCTTCATGAGCAACTTGTGCGTTATTATTTTTTGGAAAACGACAAGCGGCGGTCTCTTCATGAGCAACTTGTGCGTTATTATTATTTTTGGAAAACGACAAGCGGCGGTCTCCTCATGAGCAACTTGTGCGTTATTATTATTTTTGGAAAACGACAAGCGGCGGTCTCTTCATGAGCAACTTGTGCGTTATTATTTTTGGAAAACGACAAGCGGCGGTCTCTTCATGAGCAACTTGTGCGTTATTATTATTTTTGGAAAACGACAAGCGGCGGTCTCTTCATGAGCAACTTGTGCGTTATTATTTTTGGAAAACGATAAGCGGCGGTCTCTTCATGAGCAACTTGTGCGTTATTATTATTTTTGGAAAATGACAAGCGGCGGTCTCTTCATGAGCAACTTGTGCGTTATTATTATTTTTGGAAAACGACAAGCGGCGGTATCTTCATGAGCAACTTGTGCGTTATTATTATTTTTGGAAAACGACAAGCGGCGGTCTCTTCATGAGCAACTTGTGCGTTATTATTATTTTTGGAAAACGACAAGCGGCGGTCTCTTCATGAGCAACTTGTGCGTTATTATTATTTTTGGAAAACGACAAGCGGCGGTCTCTTCATGGGCAACTTGTGCGTTATTATTATTTTTGGAAAACGACAAGCGGCGGTCTCTTCATGAGCAACTTGTACGTTATAGACATCGTTAGAAAACGGCAAGCGGCAGTCTCTTTATTTGAGCAACTTGTACGTTATTATTTTTCTGGAATACAGCAAGTGGCAGCTTCTTTATTTGAGCAGCTTGTATGTTATTGGTATTTTTTGGAAAACAGCAAGTGGCGGCTTCTTTATTTGAGCAGCTTGTATGTTATTGACATCCCTGGACGACAGCAAGTGGCAGCCTCTTTATTTGAGCAGCTTGTATGTCATAGTATTTTTGGAAGATAGCAAGTTCCAGCTTCTTTATTTGAGCAGCTTGTGTATCTACAATCTTATTATTATTTCAGCATTAATGAGTATATCTCCGGAAATCTCGCAGAGAAGTTTGTTATGAATCTTTACCTTCAGAAGTCGGTAATCCGTCGCCAGCAAATTTGATACTCTCTGTCTATCTTTGACCTTGAGTTGTGAGCTCACTGATGTCTTTTGGGTCAATAATCTGTTGTTATGGCCTATGCAAGATACCTTCTTTGTTAGGGTCAGAGTCCGTATTCGCTCAAAGTTTTATTCGCCGTCAAGAGTCTATTACTTGAAGTCAATGGTTTATTTCCCCAATATTGTATAATCCTTGTCCCTGTGTTTTGTTGGTGTTTGATTTCTCCAGCATTGTCTTGTTTCATACAATATCTTTCTCTGTGAATTCAATCACTACATTCATATCAAACATAATGGCGGTATCTTAGGGCAAAAATTTGCGTATTATGTATTTAAGTACCTTCAATCTCGTCGAGACGAAGATTTTAATCTTCATATCTCCGGATAGAAGAAACTTAAATAGGGGCAGCTGTTGTACCCCAAATTTTGACCTAAGATACCATCTCCCATCTGCATCATTACATTGCAAGTTGTTTTCGACCTATTTTATCAATTTTTCAAAGCAGTTTTTAAATTCATAACTTTTTCAAGTCAAGAGCTGTTTATTTTTGAAACGCTAAATTTATTAATTGATCAATGATGTTTATTTAATTATTTATTATTCTGAATTTAAATAGTTGAAATTTTATTTTCAGTTATTATAATTTAGAGAATTATAAATGATAAAATAAATAATTAAAAAGAAGTTTATTAATTGATCAACAATGTTTATTTAATTATTTATTATTCTAAGTTTAAATAGTTGAAATTTTATTTTCAGTTATTATAATTTAGAAAATTATAAATAATGAAGTAAATAATTGAAGAGAAGTTTAATTGATCAATGATGTTTATTTAATTATTTATCATTCTAAATTTAAATAATTGAAATTGATTTTCAGTTATTATATAATTTAAAGAATTATAAATGATAAAATAAATAATTGGAAAGAAGAAAAGAATTAACTGGTAAAATAATAGAATTTTATTCATCTTTATTCTAATTATTACAATTGTTGTTTAAATATTGTATTATGTACAAAGTATTTACAATGACAATTATATAAAATGTTTAAAGTAAAATAAAAACTATTTTAATTTTTCTAAGATTCTAAATCTTCATCTTCTATCCAATATTTCTTTAATGCTCATTTGATTTTACCTGCAAAGAATTAAAAGAAAAGTCAGAAATAAAAAGATAATTAAAAGCAGACGATTAATTTAGCGTTCATCATTAAAAGCAAACGGCTGGAATCAGTTTTTACCCTCTTTGCAAATCACGGGATTTCTCCAGGTTCACAAAAACGGATGAATTTTATTGACAAATATGAATGCACAAGTTAAAAATACGCACAAATTCATTTTTTGTCAAAACTGCATATTTCAAAATAAGCTGCATATTTCAAAATAAACTGCATATTTCAAAAACCAATATGCATAAATTCATTTTTTGTCAAAACTGCATATTTCAAATAAAATGCATAGTACAATAGCATATGCAAGTTGCAAGCCAAAGTCCAACGTAAACTATCCAGCATGTGGGAAGAAGTCAAAACACAAGGCTCCATACTGTACAATGCAGTTGACAAAGAGAAACATGTGCAGTTTAAAACCAAATATGCAAGCAAAGTATTTTCTAATTCTCATCATTTTCCAGCTTTACTTTTTCAGAACAAGTACATAACATCATATTTTAATGTCAAACTGTACTAAGGAGAGAGAAGAGAGAAAGAGTGTGGGTTTACAGGTTTTGGCCTTAGGCAGAAAAAGGATATAAAATAAAACAGCAGTAACACAGTAAAGAAAAGGAAAGCATGGAAAAGGGATACAAAACAAACTGAATAAAACATTATAGAGTGCAGAAGTATCAAAAAAAAGTAGTAAAAAATATTCAGAACCTGAGCCATCAAAATAGGAGGCCAGCCAACTATTATAACAACAACAAACCCCTTCAAAAAAGTAGAGAGTTCATACCGGTTGGAAGCCTAAAACCAAAACTGAGTCAAAATAACTCAAACTGTAACATAAACCAAAACATACATACAACCTGCATTCAAAACCATGTCAAAACCATGTCAAAACCATAACCATTTCAAAGCCTAACTAGTAAACTCATCAAAGGCCAAACCTGCTGAAACAAAAACCAGGCCAAACCTGAAGCAAAACCAGCATAAACTATGAAACCATAAACCACTGTCAATCCAACCAAAGCCTTAAGCCTTAGTTCAAAAATACCCAACATAACCTGCTTAAGCTTTGAACCTGTAACATGACTAAGAGCCAAGTTAACCTGTCAAACTCCAAACCATAACTTGTTTTGGTTCAATGGCAAACATGAAGCAAACCCCTCACAAGAACTGTCAAACAAGTCCAAGCTGTGAACCTGTCCAAGCCATATCAAAGTTCCAACAAGTATAAGCTATCAAAACCCTCATACCTGCCTAAACATCCAGGGCCAAAACTTGTACCAGCCATACCCGCCCAAATCCAAAAACCAGAATACCAAATAACACAACTTATCAAACCAATATCCAAACCCATCAAGCCTCAGAGTTATTCCATTATAGGCAAATAAAAAGCAACTAAAGCACAGCAAAGAAGAAGAGAGGAAAAATATTCGAAGGCAACAGTCAAGCATACAACGAGGCAGTAGGAGAAGAGGAAATAAAGAAGCAAAGTAGCATGCACAGGCAAAGGCAGGGTCAACAGAAGAAGAAGGAAAATATCACATAGAGGTTTTCAACATCATCATCAAACCACAAATCAATGAAGTAAGAAACGAAATACCAGGGTCAAAGCAAGCATCACGTGTCTTATCCATCACTGCCTTGGCCGCCACAGCACCCCCAACCTTTCTTCCTCCGTCTCCAAAGGTAACGATTTCACCCTTTCTTTCTTTCAAATACCTCAAATAGCCATAATAATTTGAAGTCATGATCAAAATGGATGAAAGATCATAACATGCAGTAATAAAAACCCTAACGAAATAAAAAATGAAAATTGTTACCGTGAATCTGTCGCCCTAGCGTCTCGTTGGAGGGAAGAGGAAGGTTGAGGACGCCGGTGGTCATGGGCAAGGGAGAACTCAGAGGCGAGGGCATGAGAGAAAGATGAGGACGAATCAAGAACGAGACGAAGAGCGTCGCTCTGTCCCCTTTTGGCTTAACCCTAATCTTTCTTCCCTAAACTAAAACAATTTGTTTAACCCTAACATTGTGAGAAACATTTGGGCTCAACCCGTTTCCCTTCACCAAAAACCCAACGAATCCCATTATACACCCCCATTTCTGTTTTTGATTGGGCCCCCTTGAAACCCATTTGGCCCATGCGAATGGTTTACTGTTTACCCTCTTTGATTCTTGGTACATCTCTTTCTATGTGATTGCTTTAACCCCTTTTTTAGAATTTTTATTAATTTAGTTAATTAGTAAGTTAATCAAATAAGAGTTGTAATTTAATTAGATATTTTAATATTTGACCAATTTTTATTAGTTTAACTTTAGGATTAATTTAGTAATTTTAGTATTCTTTTTTTAATTAGATTTAAGTTAGTAATTTTAAAGTTTTAATTTAGTTTAAAATTATTTAATAATTCTTAAAATAATACTTTATATTAATATTAAAAAACATATAAAAATAGAAACATATAAAAGTAAAAGCTTTAAAAAACATTTTATTTTCCTTAATTAATTCTCTTGCGTTATACCTATTAGATAAAAATATAAAAATGCATGTTCACGCCATTTAGTCTGTTTATTCAATCATTGTTATAGTCATATGTCACTTAGCTACTTAATCTTTATCCATCTAGTTTTTTCTGTTTGATTATTCCGTCTTTACTTGTTTATTCTATTTACATCTAAATCCAAGAGAAAAAATGATTAAATTTGTTGACTTCATGTCCTCAAGTCCAATCACACGAATATCTTCATCTCATTAAAACTTAAGACAATTTTTCCTCAAATATTCAATCTTTTCAAAACTTATACCTTTTAAGCCAAGACTTCGACATTAGGTCGTCGTACCTTCAAAAAACCCGTCCGTACCCCTTTTCGGCCAAAACAATTTATTTTTAATCAAATGAACATTTTAATAAACAGATATTTCAAAAGGTTCCTATAGAATACTATAGATACATTGGGTGCTAATACCTTCCCATTGTATAACCAACCCCCGAACCATAGACCTCTTTTCAAAAACGCCTTTGTATTTTTATTACTGTAGAAAGTATTATTTTACATTGCATACTCTAGGGTTTTATTTCGCTCTTTTCCCTTTTCCCTTGGAAATAATAAAGCGCGGTGGCGACTCTTGCTTTTGTGAGACGAATTAATTAATAGTTCGATCTCCGATTTACCCCGCTACATTTTTTATCGCTACATGCATCGGCAGTGAACGTCGGTGTTTCTTATCTTTTTGCTATCATCAGTGAACGGTGGTAGTTCCTCGTCAGTGAACGACGATGTTATGATATTTTCAAAATCTACCTTCAGTGAACGTTGGTAGTGCATCGGCAGTGAACGTCGGTGTTTCTTATCTTTTTGCTATCATGAGTGAACAGTGGTGGTTCCTCGTCAGTGAACAACGATGGTATGATATTTTCAAAATCTACCTTCAGTGAACGTTGGTAGTGCATCGGCAGTGAACGTCAGTGTTTCTTATCTTTTTGCTATCATCAGTGAACGGTGGTGGTTCCTCGTCAGTGAACGGCGATGGTATGATATTTTCAAAATCTACCTTCAGTGGTGAACGTTGGTAGTGCATCGGCAGTGAACGTCGGTGTTTCTTATCTTTTTGCTATCATCAGTGAACGGTGATAGTTCCTCGTCAGTGAACGGCGATGACATGATATATTTTCTCTTCTACCTTCAACTATTGAGTTGGTAGTTTACCGTCATCTGTGAGTCGGTATATCTTCTTCTCTCTACCTTCAGTGAACGTTGGTAGACATCGGCAGTGAACGTCGATGCTTGTTATCCTCCTCTCTGGTTCTATTCTTTTGGTCCACCAGTGATTTATTTTCCTGGTGGGGTTGCTCCTTTGTTTATTCATTTTTGTGGCATCCCTAGTGTTACTTTGCGTCTCTTTTGTTCTTTTCATATGCATCCATAATCATAAGAATTGCATTGCATCTTAGAGACAAAAATAGGGCTTGTTTTATATTTAAGTATCTTCAATTGCGTCGACACGAAGATTTGTAACCTTCGTATCTCCGGATAGAAGACACTTAAATAAGGGCAGCTGTTGTACCCCAATTTTTCCCCCTAAGATTCCTCTATCATATCATATCAACTCGATCATAACAAGATCACATTAGGGTTGGTTCTTCCTCTTTTTTCCTATCTTTAAGTTTGCTCTTGAGGAATCTCCAAGCACCTTCGTTGTGTATTTTGTATATGTGTTGTTGACTAACTTCTAATCAAAATTTAAAAAAATATTTGTCTTTGTCTTTGTATTTTTGTTTTATAGGTACCAAGTCTAAGCATCTGACAAAACAAGGATTTCTGGTATTATTTTCCTAAAATCTGCAAAGAAAAAGAATTAAAATTTTTTCATTTTTTTCACTGATGCAATCGATTGCTATTGGGGTGAAATCGATTGCACATAGTGCATTTTGCGCCATTTTTGAAAAAATACACTGTGCAAATCGATTTGCACTATAGTGCAATCGATTGCACAGCGTGAAAATTAAAAAAAATCAGCATTTTAAACTTGTCAAATTTTGGCTCCAATTTTCCTTCACTTTTGAAAGATGTATCATTAATTCAAATTTTAGTGCCAATCTTTCATTTTTAAAAATAATTATCATTAATTCAAATTGTGGCTCTAATATTTGAAAGAATTATCATTAATTCAAATTTTGGCTCTATTTTTTGAAAGAGTTATCATTAATTCAAATTTTGGCTCCAAGAATCAATTACCAAATTACCACTAATCCCAATCCTAAAACTCTATAAATAGACATCTCATTTCATTCAAATTTCAAGCTTTTGATAGCCAAATCCACCTTGCTAAAAAATCTCTCAATTCTATCCATCTACCAAATTCACTCAAAGCTCCATTTTCAAAAAGTTAGTAAGCTTTGCATTGAAGCTTACTAATCTTTGAGCTAAACCTTCATCCAAACACTTTTTCTCCATCAATTCTCTACATCCAAGCTTGGTCCATTGATTCTTGTGGTTGAATTGAAGCAAATTCTTGAAGTCGTTTTGATAATTCTCTAGATCTACCTTTGGTAAGTTGGATAATTCATCTTTCACAATGTGATATCTTGGTGATCTTTGGGATTGATTCTTTGAGCATTATTTTGTGATTTCAATGGTGTTATTTTCTCATAATTTGATGGAATTTTCGTGCTCAAGTGGATCCATGATCATAAGGTGTTTGATGGAAAGTTTGAACAAGAAATTGCCCTTTTAAAATGTTGTTTTTGCTATTGTTACTGTGTGCAATCGATTTGCACTAAGTGTAAATGGATTGCACAAAAGCAATTTCACGCGAATTTTTGAAAACTGTACTGTGTAAATCTATTTACATAGTAGTGTAAATCAATTTACACCAGGACATAATGCATTTTTTGCCTTGTTTTGGGGCAGCTTTGATCCAAAATGATTTTTCTACTCACTCCTTTTGATTGTTGGTTTGGATTGCAATTTTAAATGTCCAATTTGTCTTTAAACTCAATGGACTTTGTGATGTAGATGAAGTTGGATAAATGTTCATCAATTCAAATCTACCTAAGAGTGAATTATTTAATTCATTTTTGGTGCTTTGGATTAATGATATGTTTAGTGCTTTAATCCATCTAGAGGAGTGGTTGAATTTAAAGATGAAAGAATTTAGAAATGGTGATCCAAATTAGCTTATCATTTCCCTGCCTCTTCATCTTATCCCTTTCTTTTTTAATTGTGCTACATGTTAAGGGATGGTGATCTCTATATCATTTATCCAAACATGAAGTACATAGATTTCTATTGACCGGCCTCAAAATAGGTGTGACTTCTACATAAGTCCACTTACGATTGCTTAACATAATGCTAAATTTTGTCCCGATTCGAATAAATGATCATTTGTGGCCCAAACTTATGATTGCAAGCCCAAGTATGTTAATTTGATCTCTTTGATCCAATAACCTTGAGATTTATTGTGTGGAGGCTTTGGTTCTACCAATCCTCTAATGGATCTACAAAACCTTTGGTCAACGCATATCACTTAAACATCGTTGATCATTACATGTTGCCTAGTGAGAATTCCAAAATGGATGATATACTTGACAAAAAGCAAATGCAACTTGTTGTGTGGAGGCTTTGGTTCTACCAATCCTCTAATGAGTTCTAAATGCAAGTTTCAAGATGGTCATCCAACTAACCACTAATTACTAACAATTAACTTTACTTTACGCTTTTATTTCCATGCTTTATGTACCATTTACTTTTAGCATTTTACATTTCATGCTATTTTCATATTTGCTCACTTGAGCATTTACTTTTATGTCATTTTTATTTTGCTCACTTGAGCTTTTCTTTATTTTTAAAGACACCTAATAATCAACATGAACCATAAAAATCATTAATGATACTTGGACTACATGGTTACTATCCTTTGCATTATGGAGCGATGGACTTCTTGGACTTAGGATTAGAGACCTTGGCCTATCTTGGAGACTTTGTGACTTTATTTGATATTTTGTCTGGAGTTCTTGAGGTTTACCTTAAGACATTGGGTTGTTTGTTTGTTTTGTGTGCAGGTTATTGAGATTACGATCTTTGTCTGTAATCTGGAATTCACCCGTATACAGCCGTTACTCTGCCAATTTTTGCGAAGACTTAAAACACTTGAAGTTTGGTTCTCTCAAGAGGTCTAGTATCATTGCTTGCTTGGTTTCAATCCAAAGAATGAGAATTCTATATTGACTCATAATGTCAAGTATTGGCTTCTTGTTGGTTAGATGGTTCTTATCCCTAGCTTTTACCTTATGCTTTAGGATAGCCTCTTCTTCTCCTCCCATCTTCTTTAATTTAAAAAATATTCTCCCTCCTTTAAAAAAAACTCTTCTTATTTGGAAACTTGAAACATTTTCATAATAAACTTGGACTTAGGTCCATGCATCTTCAAAACATTTTCATAAATAAATTTCAATCAATTTAATAATACCTTGACCTTTTTTTTTGTGAGAAGACTAAAAGTCAATCAAACTCATTTCAAACCATTTTTTCCACTTTGGCTTTTATCTTTAAACTTTTCTCAAAAGATTAGACTCTTGTCAATCCTTGTAGTGATGCAAACAATTATACTTCTACAATATGTAGTGAAGTGAGATATTTTCCACTTGGGAGTTGAGTGAGGCATTGTTGATTTTAAAATCCAAGCCATATCCTCCACTTTGAGATGATGCAAATTCTCCTTTCTCATGATTGTGGGTAGTAAGTATGTTTTTTCACACGGACAATTGCGATGATGTCTTATCTCATAAAATCAACCAACACACTTGTGTTTCAAATTTTTAAAAGAGGAACTACGTGTACCGTGATACCCTATTGCACGAAAGGTGATACGTAGGCACTAAAGATTCACAACCGCGGCGGGTGCAAAAATCATAAAAATATTTATTTTCTCACCTCCACCATCCATTTTATATACAACACATTTTTATAGCCAAAATATACAGATTTTTCAAAGAGGTTCCTGCGGAGTACCGTAGATGTTTAGGGTGCGAATACCTTCCCTTTGCATAACCAACCCCCTTACCTTGAATCTTTCCACTTCATTTTGGATTATTCGCTCTTTTCCCATTCCTTTGGAAACAATAAAGCGTGGTGGTGATTTTTATTTTGATTTGTATAAAGTCTAGTCAATCCAATGGCTTAGTCTTGCACATTTCTACCGCTACAGTTAGTCCTTATGCAAGATGTATGCAATGTTATGATGTCATGATGTCATGATAAAGGCACACCAAAAGTATCCACAAATAGCAAACATGTTAAAGGAACACAAGTCACATTGAGAGCCCTTAGATTTCAGGCTGGCATGGAGCTTAGGTACTACCCTCTTTCAGTTCAGTTGGTTTAAACCTGTCCTAAAAATAGTAACCGGGTTCTAGAGGATCTCAATATCACTGACTATCCTCAATCGGTCATAATTCCAGTTTAGCAACCTTTTCTTGCGGCCAGAATCATCGCGAGAGTTTAGTCTCAATGAGTGTAGCATATTGCTACTGTTCTATGGCCAAGTTGGTCAATTTAAGGTTCTAAGGTCAGTTGGTGCTTAATGACCCCTTAGAAGACCCATATTCTCCTCGTTTCAACACAAGGGATATCGGTACAGACTAAAGTGCCACACCAACGTAGCTACTGCTTCAACCGTGTCGGTCTACGCCGGACAATTCCCTCACAGTTTATTGCTACTTACCTAAAGGGTACCCCCAGATCTGGGTTAGGATCTATAGAAACTCCGATACAAGCCCATAAAATTAAAGCATACAAAGCTTACAATTGAAAACACAATGATATAATCCTAAGGTACACCTCACTTATTAAAGTCCCCAGCAGAGTCGCCAATTCCGTGATCAGTGGGAAAGAGAACTGACTGTTTTGGAATGCTGGTTTGTGTTTTGCGTTTGTTTTCTCAAAGTGTCGCGGTAAGCAAGAGTCGCCAACGTCTTTTATTTTATCCAACAAGGAAAGGACAAAAGTACAGAAAAATTCCTTTTTCGAGATGTTTCTCGGGTTTGGGAGGTAGATTATAGAAAGGGAAGGTGTTAGCACCCTTTCTATCTGTGGTTATCCATGGGCTCTTAAGTACTTGCTCATTGTGTTTTCAAAATTGCTTTTCTTTGTGTTTGTGGGTTTGAAAGAAGTTTTGTTTTGAAAGGAGTGTAAGTGCGAAAAGTTTTGTTTTGTTTTAAAAGGAGAAAGTACTTAAGAAACATCTACCTACTCAAAAAAGGAATTAATCTGTACAAATGTCCTTTAGACAATGCTATCCCACTATTGAGGAGTAGGTATCACCGTCGTTGGAGTTTAAGGGTCAATTCGATTAAGGGACGTGTGGTCACTAAAGCAATGTTAGGACGCCTTAGCGGTAACCCTAATGTCTTAGATCATTTTTTCTGAGGAAACTGTTTCGAGGCAACTTATGATCTTTGGACAAGAGGACGACCTCTAAAACTTCCTATACTCAATGACCACGTTCAAAGGCAACCAAGTGAGGTGTACCCTAAGAGTGCGCATGTGCGAGTGTATTGTTTTTCAGTTATTTATCTTTGTACATGTCATGGGCGAGCTATGTTGATTTTAAGTTCATACATTCGATCTTGTCATGCATTCCCTATTATCAAACATCTAACAGTTAATATTGTACGGGATTTAAATTGCGAAAATTAAATCTAAAACTATTACAAGGCGTCGGGTATTTACATCGCCAAAAACGAACCGTTTAATTTAAATTGCAGAAAGTAAATAAAGCGATAAATAATTAAAGTCCTAATTTAAAGCTATTACGTACCGGAAGCAATTACAATATTGGAAATATGGATCGCGTGTGAAAAATTAAGACGGCGCATTTTTTAGGGTTTTGACCCTTTTTATTAAAGAAAAGATTTTTGCTTATTTTTGAATTAAATGGGATTAAATTAAATGAACAATTAAATTAATTGAAATAATGAAAATATTTTTTGGATTTTTGAGTTTTTTTAGGAAATAAAATAAAATTGACTAAAAATATTAAAAACCTAATTCTACATTAGTTTTAATTTATTGCAAAAATATTAAATGTTTAAACCTATTTAAAACTAAGTTAATTAATTAATATTTATTTACAAAAAAATAAAATAATGAAATTAATAATAAAAATAATATTTTTTATGTTTTCTGGTTTTATTAAGAAAAATAAATTGGTTAATGTAAATAATAATAATAATTAAAAACAATTAAATGAAGAAAGAAATATGAAAAGAAAAGAAATTGACCAAATGGGGGGGTTTGGGCCTAGAAAGGAGGTGAGATCAGCAAATCTCCAGCCCAGTTATGAGCAAGCCTTGTTGACTTCTCCAATCCAGCGCGCGCTTTTGACCAGGGAACATGGTGGTCCTTCACTCCTGGCCACCAGATTTGGCCTGAAGGCCATCTGGCACGTTGATATTTGCAAGTGTATGGTGGATCACACTTTGGATATCACATAGAATCACCTGAAGAAAAATTAAACAAATGTTTTGGGGGACCTGGGATTCGAACCCAGGTCCCATGGGGCTTTCCACCAACGCGCTTTCTAACTCAACTAACCTGATCATTTGTTATTGGAATACAAAACAAATATTATATTTAAAACAAACCACTATGCCTGGAAAAAAATAAAAATAAAAAGCGCGCTGATTTGAAACTGGCCAATGGGAAGAGGACGCGTAGTCGTCTTCTTCACAAATCCCTGGTTTTCTTACCTGCGGATTTTTATCCGCAGGAAGATTCATGGCTTGCTTCCAAAATTCATCCTAGGCCATGTAAATACCAACTAAGTCTACCAACGTGTTCGTCTCTCCTCCCTGAACACAACCATGGTCATCGTTTGCCTTGATTTTTCCTGTATCAAAAATGCCTAAAAACAAAGAATGGAAACCCTAGGTTCGGGTATCACGTTAGAGGCCATGAAAATGAAATCAAATATTGCAGAATGCTTAGAAATTGAATGGCAAGCATGATTATACAAATTTTTTGGCAAAAGGATGCAAGAAAATGGATTCACGATTCCATGTACAGGGATGTGTTCTTGAGTACTTACAGCGTGATTTAGGAGGTCTCAAGGCTTGGTTTTGATTGCTTTGGCTTCAGTGAACGTCAGGCAAGGAAGCTACGTTGAGATTTTGCCTTGAATTGAGCTCTAAGTATGATTTCAGTTTCCACTTTTTCCAAGCTTTTTCAATTTTGGTTGGGCCATTTCTGCAGCTTTTTTAGTCGTATTCTTGATGCCTTTGGCTTGTACATGTATAAGGGATTGCATTAGGTTAAATCTTTGGGCTTGAATCCATGTGCATTGAAGATTTAAGATATGATTTGATCTCCATTAACAAAGCTTCCAAAATTATGCCAAATCCAAGATTTTGTTCACAACATGGCATGGTACGAATTTGATTGGGTGTATCATGTTAATTGAAAGTTGTAATGATCAAAAAGATCTTATTCCATCAATTTTTGGATTTTATTTGAATTAATATTGATTTAAAATGAATTAATTCAAGAAAAATCAAATAAAATAGAAAAATTAATGAATGGACATGAAGTTGAAGATAGGACACGTGTGTGGTGTGACAAGATCAAATCAAGTGGAGAAAGGTGGGCCCTTTTGTCAAAAATTGGAGTTTTGGGGATAGTTGACTTTTGGCAATTTTGAAAAAATGCCCAACTTCAACAATGCATAGCTTCTTCAATTTTTAACTTTTGGAGGTGTTCTTTGACTTTTTAGAAACCTTGAGATGTCCTCTAACCAACCCTTGTGGTCTCATCTCATTTTTATATTCCATGATCAAGTTATAAGCTTTGGAAAAAAAGGTGTTTTTGTTGACTTTCAAAAATGACCTATAGTGTCCAAATTTGTAACTTTTTGTGAGAGCCTTTCTTGATCTTGGGGTGTTAATATGGATTGTAGGAAATTTCATCCTCTTAAAAATGAGCTTTGGATGGGTCATTTCTCATAAAGTATGAGAAAGTTATGCTTGGTCAAAGTTGAGTTGACTTTTCCTACAAAACCCTAATTTAGCAACTTTTGAATCTTGATGAGTCTTGAGCAATCCTTGATGAATCATGATCAACCCTTGATAAAAAATCTTGAGGTTTGACTATTTGTAGGCCACAATTGACTTTTGCCCTAGCACAATCGAATTTTGGACCTTTTGAGCAATTGGCTGACCAAACTTCCTCTGCAAGGCTTATAATTTGACATGGATGACCTTGAGAAAATATTAGGACATCGGGGAGCATTTAAGGCCATTTGGATGTAAAGACCTTGATGCAATACAAAACCCTAATTTTGAATTGACTGCCTTAGGAGGTGATTTGACTGTCCAACTCTTGAGCTAACTTGAGTCACTTGGAGATTATTCTTGACATGTCTTGAGAAATATGGGAGGGAAAATTTTGGGGTACAACACCATCTCTTTGGAAAATTCTTGTGGGGAATTTTGTATATTACCTTCTCAGGTGGAAGACTTCATTAAGAATAAACTGAGACCAGTTCGTGGCATATGACCAGGCTCTTGAGGAGGTTTACTCAGCAAACAAAATATCTTCAGAAAAGTCCTGTGGGGAAGTTTGTATATTATCCTTATCAGGTAGAAGAATTGATTAAGAAGAAACTGAGACCAATTTGTGGTTTATGACCAGGTTCTTAGGGAGGATTACTCAGCAAACGGCATCTCTTCAGAAAAGTCATGTGGGGAAGTTTGTATATTATCCTTATCAGGTGGAAGACTTGATTAACACGAAATTGAGACCTGTTTGTGGCTTATGATCAGGTTCTTGAGGAGGTTTACTCAGCAAACTACATCTTTTCGGAAAAGTCCCATGGGGAAGTTTGTATATTATCCTTATCAGGTGGAAGACTTAATTAAGAAAAAACTGAGACCAGTTTGTGGCTTATGACCGGGTTCTTGGGGAGGTTTACTCAGCAAATGACATCTCTTCGAAAAGGTCCTGTGGGGAAGTTTGTATATTATCCTTATCATGTGGAAGACTTGATTAAGAAGAAACTGCGACAAGTTTGTGGCTTTTGACCAGGTTCTTGGGGAGGTTTACTCAGAAAACGACATCTCTTCGGAAAAGTCCCATGGGGAAGTTTGTATATTATCCTTATCAGGTGGAAGATTTGATTAAGAAGAAAATGAGACCAGTTTGTGGCTTATGACCAGATTCTTGGGGAGGTTTACTCATCAAACGGCATCTCTTCAGAAAGGTCTCGTGGGGAAGTTTTTATATTATCCTTATTATGTGGAAGACTTGGTTAAGAAGAAATTGAGACCAGTTTGTGGCTTATGACCAGGTTCTTGGGGAGGTTTACTCAGCAAACAACATCTCTCCGAAAAAGTCCTGCAGAGAGGTTTGTATATTATCCTTATCAGGTGGAAGACTTTATTAAGAAGAAACTGAGACCAGTTCGTGGCTTATGACCAGGTTCTTGAGGAGGTTTACTCAACAAACGACATCTCTCTGAAAAAGTGCCGCAGAGAAGTTTGTATATTATCCTTATCAGTTGGAAGACTTGATTAAGAAGAAACTGAGACCAGTTCGTGGCTTATGACCAAGTTCTTGGGGAGGTTTACTCAGAAAACGACATTTCTTTGAGAATGTCCCGTGGGGAAGTTTGTATATTATCCTTATCAGGTGGAAGACTTGGTTAAGAAGAAACTGAGACCAGTTTGTGGCTTATGACCAGGTTCTTGGGGAGGTTTACTCAGCAAACGACATCTCTCTGGAAATTTCTACAGAGAAGTTTGTATATTATCCTTATCATGTGGAAGACTTGGTTAAGAAGAAAATGAGACCAACGTGTGGCTTATGATCAGGTTCTTGGGGAGGTTTACTCAGAAAACAGAATCTCTCCAGAAAAGTCCTGCAGAGAAGTTTGTATATTGTCCTTTTCAAGTGGAAGACTTGATTAAGAAGGAACTGACACCAGTTTGTGGCTTGTGACTAGGTTCTTGGGAAGGTTTACACAACAAATGGTATATCTTTTGATAATTTTTCTCTTCAACAACAAATGGTATCTCTTTTGGGAATTTTGCTCATCAACGGGAAATGGTATCTCTTTTAAGAAGTTTGCTCATCAACATCAAATGGTATCTCTTTTGGGAAGTTTGCTCATCAACAGAAAATGGTATCTCTTTTGAGAATTTTCTCATCAACAATAAATGGTATCTATTTTTGGAAGTTTTCTCATCAACATCAAATGGTATCTCTCCGGAATAGTCCCGCAGAAAAGTTTGTATATTATTCTTATCAGGTAGAAGACTTAATAAAGAAGAAACTGGAACTCGTTCGTCGCGAAAGGTTTATTATTTTCCTACCTTCAGTAAAATTTGGTAGCTCACCTTCAGTAAAAGTCGGTGCACTCTTATATTTTTCTACCTTCAGTAAAAGTTGGTAGTTCACCTTCAGTAAAAGTTGGTGCATCTTTTGTTTCTCTACCTTCAGTAAAAGTTGGTAGTTCACCTTCAGTAAAAGTTGGTGAATATTTTTTATCTACCTTTAGTAAGAGTCAGTAGTTCACCTTCATTAAAAGTCGGTGCATTCTTATCTTTTTCTACCTTCAGTAAAAGTCGATAGTTCACCTTCAGTAAAAGTTGGTGCATCTAATCGGTAGTTCACATTCAGTAAAAGTTGGTGCATCTTTTGTTTCTATACCTTCAGTAAAAGTCAATAGTTCACCTTCCATAAAAGTTGGTGCATATTTTTTCTCTACCTTCAGTAAAAGTCGGTAATTCACCTTCAATAAACGTCTATGTGTCTTTTGTTTCATTACCATCAATAAAAGTTAGTATTGTTCTACCTTCAACTATTGAGTTGGTAGTTTATCGTCATCTGTGAGTCGGTATCTTATTGATCTTTTACCTCCGACCTTTGAGGTGGTAGTTTATCGTCATTTGTGATTCGGTATCCTTTTGATTTTCTACCTTTGACACGGAGTTGGAAATTTACCATCATCTTGAGTCAGTAGCCATTTATCTTTTCATAGCCTATGCAAGGCGTCTTCTTTGATAGAGTCAGTAATTTTTTTTCTTCTCTCAAATTTGTTCCCCAATAAGAGTCTCTCATTTGAAGTTTGCGGCTCTATTCCCCCAGTGAGTTATAATTTCTTACCCTGTGGGATTACTTTATAATGTACTTGCCTTCTCCAGCAGTATTTTATCTCATGTGGTGTCATTCCCTATAAAATTCAAAGCATTGTATGCATATCACATCACAAACATCATTGTGGTATCTTAGGACCAAAATTATGTATTCTATATTTAAGTATCTTCAATCTCGTCGAAACAAAGATTTCAATCTCTGTATCTCCTAATATAAGAAACTTAAATAGGGGCAGCTGTCATAACCCAATTTTTGACCTAAGATCCCACCTTCATTTGCATTCCATATATATCATCAAAGTCACGAGATATAGTTGGTTTTTAATCAGCTCGTCTTTGAACATTGCTTATGCAGAGATTATCAAGTGTTGCAAACATATTATGTTATGCATCACTAACATCTAATCAAATAGAAAGGTGTATGTTCTGTTTCTTTGGTTTCACGTGCAGAGACAGGTCTAAATCAAGAGCGTCAGGTGTTGCGCCTCAATTAGGGTTTTGGATCCCTCAAGTGCTCAAGTATGGTGAATCACCAATTCTCAAAGACTATTTCATTAGAGTTTAGCCCTTAACCAAAAGTACAGTCAAGATTTCATCATCACTGGTCCATATGTGCATCAATATGTCTGGGAATGCGAGGAAAGATCGAATTTGCATGTCGATTCAAAGCACTTTAACCAAAAGTTAACTTTTGCAAGATCATGTTCGAACGATCATAACTTCTTCATTATTCAATATTTTTGAGTGGTTCTTTTTGCGTATGACTCTCCTTGACGTCATCTCCAACTTCTCTTTACAAGTCAAGAGATGATTATGTATGGAGGATCATCAAAAGTTTAAATACTTTGGAGGTCATTTTGTGGGCTTTAACCTAATCTCAAGTAATTGTCGCTCGACTTTCAAGGATCGTAACTTCCTCAATTCTCAACATCTTGAGACAATTCTTTTTTCACACTGGCATAAATGATTTCGTCTACGAGTTTTCTTCAAGGATCGAGGACAAATTATGATTTGAAAGATATATGACTTGTTATAGGTCATTTATTGATTTAAAATGTTCCTAACTTCTGATTCATGTCATAATTGTTTTCTTGATACAAGATAATGAGTTCGGGAATCCTTTGATTTTGTTTGTCATTTGTCTTTAAAGTTTGGTTACTATGAATTAACGATTTTATTTAAGGATTCATTCAAATGATGCCTTAATTAAAGATTTTTGAGTTATAAGGAGGGGATCATGGTTTGTGCAAGTTTGGAATCCATTTATCTTTTGATATATATAGCCAAGATTGTATGACAAGATTTCCTCAAGTGGAATTCAATTTGGATTGAATATAAAATGGTTTCATAAGCAAGATTTCAAGATCCATTCATGAGCTTCAAAAACAATTCGAGAGACTTTCAACAAGTTTTCGTACAAGCTTCACCATTACAAAGAAGTTTCATGTCATTACTCAAGAATTATAAAAGTTCACAAGATGTTCAAATGTTACTAAAATACAAAATAAAAAGAGGCTTCATGACAAATTCAATTCGACTCATGTTTCTCAAAGTTTCAAGTTACAATTACAAAAGAAATAATTCAGGTTTCTATGCCTAAGGCTTCATCTTCAAGCATTGCAAAAGAGTTCAAAGGCCAATGAAAACATGTCAAAAGCCCATAAAAAGATGCCAAAAATCAATCCATAAGCAACAAAGTCCTACTTCCTTGTCCAAGTTTCCCCAAAGCCTGCTCTACACAAGAAAACAATGTTGTTGCCCTGCTATGTATCTGTCCAAAAATATGTTATCCCAAACCTGCCCTTGCTGTCCATATAATGTCAAGAAAAACCTGTCAAAGATCTGTCCATAAACAGTCCAAAATTCTCCAGAGAAGAGTCCAAAACCTGCGTGATACTACAACAACTACTGTCCAAGAATTACACTAACTTAGCAAAGCACAAACCTGCACTAGAAAGCACTACAACAGAGCACTCTAATTGTTCAAATGGATCAAAATCTTCCCTCAAATTTCACCTCTGATCTACTATAAATAGGAAGAAGAAAAATAGTAGTAAAAAAAAGGACAGATATAAGGAAAAAGGACAAAGAAAATTATGCGCAAACATTGTAAAATCTTCCTCCAACTTCAAACCAATATGCAGTAATATTCTGCAGAATTATCTCTCAAAACCCTCACCAATGCTCCCTTAAAACCTCACTCATAATCTTCTCTTCCAACCTGCAGTAACCTTATGCCTGAACATAACACACACATAGCAGTCTAAACAAACCTTACTCAAAATTACATCCTTCAACTCATAACCTCACAAACCCCTGCCTTAACAACACGAAAACCACCCTTACACATAAAAATATAATAGAAGAAGGGGAAGAAAATTCGTAACGAGATGATGCGAAATTGTATTTTAGTTATCCTCCAAGTTAACAACCATTTCCATCCAAACCTGGAGATAAACCTCTCAATCACCAAACATGTAGAATCAAAATACAAACTCTATAAATTCAACATCAATCTTCAATGATTCCTCATAACCTCCCCCAACAAACATCTATAATTTCGCAATTTCACCTCCAAACCCAAGAACATCTCAGACCTACTACAAACCTCATAATCACACCACTTCCTCACCAAAACCTTGAAAACAGATCCCCAGAAAACACATGTACGTCGACACTCGCAATCCGCAAATTTGTAACAACTACAACATAATCAAAAGTGTAATTTGAAGTTAGAAGAAGATGGAGAACACCGATTTGAAGAACAAGAAATTTTGGGGGATATCAGAACTAACCTGATCGAAGCCTTCAGATGCAAATCGTCGGATTCTAGAGTAGCTACATCGAGGTGTGTGTATATAACAGAAAAGTGAGCATGGTTTAGTGGCAAGGCAGGAGAGTGGTAACCTAAATGACCTGAGTTCAATCCTTGAGTTTTAGTTTTAAGTCTTTCTCTTTTATTTTTTTAGCCTATTTCCTTTAAAATTCATACAAGAAAAATACAAAAAAAGTTATATTAGGTTTATAATTCTTTCTTTCTTGCCCTCATTAAAAAATACCAATATAATTATAATTTTATATTTCTTTGTTTTAATTAATTTCGGTTGTTAATTATTTAGTTATTTAATTGCTATTTATTTAAATTCTTTTTGATTATTTAGTCTTTATATTTTCTTTTGCATCTAAATCCAAGGGGAAGGATTAATTCATTGACTTAATATCATTGAGAGTATCTTATATGATTGTGCGAATCATCTCATCCATCTTTAAGTTTTTTTTGTTAATCTTAAGTTAGATCTCCTAAAAAATTCAAAATTTTAAACTTACCGTCTTTTAAGTCAAAACCTCGATATTAGGTCGTTGCATCTTCAAGATCTCATCCTGACACTCATTTAGCAAGCAAACCAATTTTAACCAAAAACAAATATTTTAAAATGTTCTTATAGGATACCATAGATACATAGGGTTCTAGTACCTTCCCTTTGTATAACAAACCCCCGAACCTTCGATCTTTCAAATGCATTATATTTTTCCTTACTTTTAGTATTGCACTTACTTTGCATATTCATGGGTTTTATTTCACACTTTTCCCTTTCCCTTGGAAATAATAAAGCGCGGTGGTGACTCTTGCTTATTTGCGAGTCAAGTTAATCAATAACTTGATCTCCGATTTTCACTGCTACAAATACCTACAAAAATAAAATAAAATCAATTATACTCAATGATATTTACATAATAATGCAATAAATACACTATAACATAAGCTATACTGAATATACACTAAAGTTGAGGTTTATTGACAAAAAACAAACGAATTAAGCCGATGAGTGCTAATTATTCACACTCAAATTCACAATAATTTAACACTCATCACTAGGGACTTGAATTTTTTGAAGAATTCAAAAGCTACATATTTTTCTTGCAAAAAATAAGTCCATGTTTTCCTAGAGAAGTCGTATGTGAATATGATGAAGTACATGTTACCTCCATTGGATTCGGGCTTGATAGGTCCACATATGCCAGAGTGCACTAATTCAAGCTTTTGAGAGGCTCTCCAACTAGCTTTCTTACGGATGTTATCTCTGTGTTTCTTGCCATTCAAGCAGTCTACATATTTGTCTTCTATAGCTATCACCTCTAGAAATCCCTTCACCATTTGCTTTTGGTTAAGAGTTTTTAAACCCTTGAAGCTAAGGTGAGCATACATGTGGTACCATAAGTAAGATTCGTCAATCTTGCTTACTTGCAGACACTTGGGCATAATTACAGGGGGGGAAATCATGTACATTCTATAGTTTGAGATTTGAGTGGTGAGAATTAATCCCTTTTCATCGTGAATAACTTGACACACGTCCCTTTTGAAAACTATTGTCAAGTTCTTTTTTTGAAGTTGACCAACACTTAACAAGTTACTATTTAGCTGAGGAAGATAGTAAACATCAGTGATAACATGCACCTTCCCACCAATGTTCAGTTTGATGTTACCTTTTCCAATTACTGCCATTTTGGAGTCATTCTCTAGCTTGACTGATTCTATGAAATTATCCTTAAAATCATGCATCCACTCCCTTGTCTCAATCATATGGTTGTTGAAACCTGAATCAAGATGCCAAATCTCTTCTTTGGTGCATTCATAGTTTGAATTCGAATTAGCCATTATCAACATCTCTTCTTCATCATCGATTTCAACATAGTTTGTGTTTTCCCATTCGGGGCACTCATTTTGATAGTGTCCAAACTTGTGACACTTATAGCATTGAATTGTTTGTTTGTTTTTTCTTCCACTCCATCTTCCTCTTGAGGAGTATCTTCCCTTATCCCTGCCAATGCCTCTTCCTGCACCAGCTATATTTAGAGCTTGTTTATCACTTTGGTCCTTCTTCCACTTCATTCTTCCCTCATGAACAAGTAAGTTTCTCTGCAACTCATTGATGGAGAGGGTAGTAACATCATTTGATTCTTCAATAGAACATACCACATAATTGAATTTGGATGAAATGGACTGCAAAATCTTTTCAACCATTGTGAGTTGTTCAACCTTTTCAGCATGACATGTCATCTGATTCGCAATTTCAAGCATTCTTTCAAAGTAATCACTCACTGTCTCATTTCCCCCATGGCTAAAATCTTAAATTATCGTTGCAAAGATTGTAGTTGTGATTGCTAGACCTTTGTAGAACCTTGATACTTCTTTCGCATCGCCTTTCAGATATCTCACGCAGTGTCACGAGTTAAAATCGTCTCAAAGATCGATCATCGATAGATTGGAAAATATAGTTTTTAACCTTCAAATCATGAGTTTACTATTTGCAGTAAATTGTCATTGATCATCAGTAGCATTTGTCGATGCAACGGTGACTCCTTGTTTAATCAGTCCCCAATACTTCTTTGATTGGAGAATATTCTCCATAAGCATTGCCTAGTGTTCGTAATAGCCATCAAACTTGGGAATCGCTGGTTGCATGAAGTGTGATGAATCTGCCATGAAAAGATGAGGGACTCTCCGCAGAGGAGATGAAAACCAAGATCGTAAAGTAAAGAAAGAGCATGAAACAATTATGACCGTTAGAATAAAAAAACTGTTGTTTTTTGAGTGATTACAGAAAAATGGATCTGGGCTCCACTTATACCAATTGTTAGAGTAAATGTGGCCCTTATATTTATTACTAAGGATAATTCCTTATATAGGTTAATACAATAATAAGTGCAAATAGCCAATACAAAAATCGGATCCTAAGTGATACGAAAAGGCCCAAACAAGTGGCCTCTAAGCCCAACATTGTGTCCATGCCACCCTAATTACCAATTTAAAATTAATTTTAATTATATAGTTTTAGCTCCTAAATTCGACACCTACAACAAGTTGGCCTTATGGGCAAAAAATAGATTGAACAAATCTAAGCTGGAAATACTTCGACAGGTTGGAAAAATACTTAGAGAAATTTCTAAGTTAAAATGAATCTTCGACCAGAAGGATCTTACATCCTTAGATTGAAAGGGTTCTAGGGTCTTCGACTAGAAGGAAACCTCGTATTAGCAACAAATGATTTTGAATCTGAAGAAAGGAGGGAAAAGCGGTTCGCTTAGCGGTTGAGGAAAGAAACGTGGCATGAAGATAGAGGTCGAAGCACTTACAGAAGCCATTTGTCCTCATACTAGAGCAAGGCAACTCCTCGACGGTTACCTAGTTTTAGTATAAATATAGGAAGTTTATGTAGATTTTCGGGTGTTCAACCGGTCGTACAAGTTATTCAATACTATTCAAGTACCCACTGCGCGAGAAAGAATACTGAAAATATACGTTTGAAACACCACATTTTTTAATCAAAGTCTTTTACTTTTCTCTTTACATTTCTTGACTTTTTATCTTGTTTGCACTTTACTTCCACTTTTACCCAGATTCCTGCACTTGAACTTTTCCCAACCCCTTTTTTATTTATTTTCTGCACTCAAACTCGTCCCAAACCTCAAAATTTCTCATTCGAATGTGCGTTCTTCATTTACATTAGCATTTATGTTCAAACAACTTTAAAAATTAGCATATGTCTTAGGATCAAACTGATCAATCCTGCGAGTAACCAAGAATTTACCCTTTTTGGAACATCAGCGGTTGTTTACTGAAAAACCACGGTGAACGAATTGGCACACCTGGTGGGACGTTGCTAATTTTTTTGTTTTGTTTATTTTTGTCTTCCGTTTTTGCTTGTTTATCTTAACATAAATGATTTGCATAATTTCCTTTATTTTACGAAGTTTTGCATGCTATTAAGAAGGGGTAAATTAACCACCAACGAGTGTACAACTAGAAAGAGAAATAGTGAAAGCAATATGGCTAATCAGCCAAATAATGGAGAAATACCTCCACCAATTACTACGGGAATAACGGTAATACCAACCGTTAGTGAAATTGTCTCCTCAACTGTTGGTTTGATACCAACATTAACAACAACCCAAACGAGACCAATACTTTCGTATGCAGGTTCCAGAGGTCCAACAGGAACACCCCCACCAAGGGTGAATCTAGGATCTCGACCATATGTTTCCTCAGGATTTTCGACAGCCTGTATGGGTCGAGACCATCCTTATGGCATGCCAACTACTGAAATGGCTAGCCTTATGAACGCTGCATCTACATTTTCAGAACCTTTGGTAAGTGCGTCTTCACCATTACAGGGATCTGGAACTGGAATGGGTAGGAACTAACTTTTAGGAGGGACATCCCATGCAATGCCAAGCCTCACAAACGCTTCCACAATAATTTTGAGGCAACAAATGGATGAAAGCAACCATGATATGGTACAAATGTTGGCCCAAACTCTGAGTACAATGTTGAACCCTCTAATACAAAATACCACTCAGTCGAACCAACAAATGTCAGCGTAGATGGCGTGCATGACTGAATTTGTTGGGGTTCCCCAACCTATTTGACAACCACAGAGAGCACCTATGAGAGAGAATCAATGTATAGTCTTAGAAGAAGATGTAACCATTAACCAAAATCCACAACTAGATAGGAGGAACCACATATTGGAAATTGAACAACCTAGGGTCGAAATACCCAGATTTCCCCCACAGATTCCTAGAGATGGAGATCAAGGTGTAATGGTGGTAAATAGAAACCAAAACGCTGACTAACTGATACAGCAAGTTCGATACCATAAATATGGAACATATAATAATCTGACAGCCATGATAGAAAGAATCATGATACAAAAAAGAATGAACATTGACTTTCATAGGCCAGAATTTACATCCCCGTTGTCAGAGTATATCTTGCGAACAGATTTACCCTCAAGGTGGAAAGTTCCAAAGTTCACTAAGTTTTCAGGGGATACGGCAGAATCTACTGTCAAACACATAGCGAGATATTTAATAGAAGCTGGGGAAATATCAAATAACGAAATCCTTAAGATTAAATACTTCCCAAGTTCTCTAACTAAAAATGCTTTTACTTGGTTTACCACTCTCCCAGCCAATTCGATCCACAATTGGAATCAGCTGGAGAGATTGTTCCATGAACAATTTTACATGGGACAAAACAAAATAAGTCTGAAAGAACTGGCTAGCGTGAAAAGAAGATTCACCGAGCCAATAGACAAACATCTAAATAGATTTCGATTGCTCAAAGCTAGATGCTTGACACAAGTGCCTGAGCACGAATTGGTCGAAATGGTTGCGGGGGCCTAGATTATTCTATTAGGAAGAAACTAGATACCCAATACCTGAGGGATATAGCCCAATTGGCCAATAGAGTTTGATTGGTAGAACATTTTAAAATTGAAAAAGATAAAGCAACTAAGACTCATCGAAGAGAAAGGTTAGCCTATGTCGAAATGGATGATGACGATCCAGAGACGTCTAGTGATCCTATAGATGTCGAAGAAAGCGAAATAGATTTAGCAGAATTAAAACAAGGGCCACCATACTCTTGTAGATTTGTAGTGCCCTCAGATGGGAAGAATCCCACTGAGTCTGAAAAGAACAGTGATAGATTCCTAAAGAAAACATATAGTTTCGACGTCACAAAATGTGACGAGATATTTGACTTGTTAGTTAAAGATGGCCAAATGATAGTTCCACCAGGGGCAAAAATGCCTCCTTTAGAAAAAAGAAAGAAAAGAGGTTTTTGTAAGTATCATAATTTTTTGGGCCATAAAACTTCACAATGTTTTCTTTTTTTGGGATCTCGTTCAAGGAGCAATCAAAGAAGGCAGACTCAAATTTGCTGACAAACCTCCAATGAAAATCGATTCAAACCCATTGAGAGCTGATGCCCACGATGCTGAGCCAGCATACATCAACATGGTCGAATCTTCTGAAGA